>CM017579.2:14268693-16699943 GCA_007844105.2 Rhamnella rubrinervis | reverse complement strand
TTGTACTGCAGAAGCTTTGAAGGTCAACTAATATACAATAACTCTAATTAATTAATTTGCAAATTACTAATGTTTTCACAATTCATGAAGTACTCATGATCAGAACAGTTCATGCATTACTTTATTGACCACAAACTTAATAATTATTTAAACTAATTACACTATAATGCTCATATAAATGTAGTGCTGCCTATTGTTCTCAACCATGTCACCGGAACTTGTTGGCGAGCCAATGAATCCTGAGTTTTTATTTGATTCAGTTAACGTCATACTCACGCTGCAGGTATTTAAAATTTTTTTTCGCAATTCCATTGCTTAATCTGTACTACATGCACACAAGAATTAGCTAGGCTTCACAATGTTGTTGTACCGCTAATGTAAATTATAAATTTTAAATTGGTGAAATTGAAATATGAGGTAGACAAGCTCATTAACTAGTGTAAAGTAACTTAATTTCAATAATTAATATGATTGTATGTCTTGTGCATTACAACCAGGGTAAAAATGGTGGTGTATCAGCTTGGGAGCCAACAGGAGCTCCAAGATGGTTGGAGGTAAGTGGAATATTGTTGTCAAATTTCAAAATAGCCTCCTCTATTTGGTGTATTTTGCACATTAGCCTCCATATTTTTCGAAACTATAATTTATCCCTTCACATGTCATTTTGCCTTTTCAATTTAGCCCCAAAATGACGAAAATTTTTTTACATAAAACTTTTGAAAAATTTACCACTATTTTGGCTTATTAGCAAGACTATAAACGAAAATATGAAAATTTGATCTTATCTAATAAACAATTCGGCAAAATTCAATGAAAATTTTGATAACTTCGGTTATGTTAATCATTTCATTAAATTGGGGCTAAAAGTGTCACTTTGAAATATATATATATATATATATATATATATATATATATATATATATATGACTTACAAATGGGACTAAATGAAAACAAATGAAATGTGAAGGGCTAAACTTTAAGTTCCTAAAATATGTAGCTAATTTGAAAAATGCTGTAATAGGGGTTGAAATATACCTAATTACAGATGATGGTCATTATATTATATACATGGTCGGAGAAAATTCCCATTATTAAACAATATTTGTATAAATTATACATATAATTAGTACTTGTTTAATTTTCCTTCCTGCAGTGGCTTAATCCTGTGGAATTCCTTGAGGACGTTATCATTGGATATGAGTAAAATTATTATCCTACTAGCTTGCTCCCTTTTTTATTTTTTATTTTTGAGCTTGGGGTGATGGGATTTGAATTCGGCATTGCTACTGGGCTGTCCACATTAGGACTGCCCTACTAGCTTCCATGGTCAATTTTACCTACAAAAATATTCTCTTTAATTTTTGTGTACATAAGTTGCTAAATGTTAATGATTTCTTCTATATTAAAAAAAAAAAATTACACTATAACGTCCTTTGTTTTGCAGCTTTTTTAGATAAATAATATTAGACTTATTATGCAGTTTTACTTAGATTGTTTACCAGCAAATGTGACAGTTAATGTGGCAACGTATTATTGATTAACAGTTTAATTACTATATGCAAATAAGAAATAAGTGAATCCCAGAAGGAAATGTTGCCATATAAATGTTACTCTAGTCCATTTGTAATCTTGGTAAGACTTTTTGGTAAGCCTAAAATTATTGTTTTCTGATATTTCTTTATATGGTATGTTTCTATATAGCAAGTTTTTGTTTTAATGACACGTAAGCACACATATTTTTAGAATTTTTCCATGAAATATGAATAACTGTAATTAGCAGTTGCTCATCCACAAATGTTTATCTTATAGAGAAAGTTTTACAAAAATAACGTAAACATGATAACATCAAAAAAACAAAGGAAAATAAAAGAAATGTGATGGCGTGTTTATGTAATTTATTAAAATACAAGGGCATATCTGAAAATTGCCAAAATACAATAGGAGTTGGTGTAATTTTCACCTTATATTTTTGAGAAATTAAAACTAATTTGAGATCTGGTGGTATAATATTTATTCATGGATATTCAAATTCAAATGCAGGTATACAGAATGCACTTCCTCCTCAATTGATGCATTGGTTTTATTCACAAAGTTATTCCCTGGTCACAGAAAGAAAGAGATAGATAATTTCATCACCAAGGCTGCTAGGTACCTTGAAGACAATCAAATGCCAGATGGCTCATGGTATATATATGTGTAATGTTAGTTGTATTAATTAGAAAAATATTAGAGAAATTTAAAATTAATTTTGTTTATTAATTTGTATCAAAAACTGCACATCAGGTATGGAAATTGGGGAGTCTGCTTTATATATGGAACATGGTTTGCCATTTGGGGGTTAGAGGCTGCTAGCAAGAACTACGACAATTGTGAGGCTGTGAGAAGAGGCGTTGAGTTTTTACTTAATACTCAAAGAGAGGATGGCGGTTGGGCAGAGAGTTACACTTCATGCACAAAAAAGGTTCTTTTATTTTGAACTCAGATCACTTAGATTGTGTTTGATAGCAGAACTATTTTTTTTTTCTTTTAATTTTTTCCTCTTGAGTTATATATAATTTGGTTAGTTTAGAGGTTAGTTGGAGTTTGTTAAATATTGGTTCAACTACTTAATTAAGTAAAAATGTAAAAATAAAAATAAAAAATGAAATCACTTCAGTTTTGTATTTTTTATTTTCCTTCACATTTTTAGTCTAATAAATATTTAGCAAACTCTAACCAACTTCTAAACTAATCAAATTACACATAATTCAAGTGAAAAAAATTAAAAATAAAAATAAAAAACAGTTGTGTTATCAAACAAGTTAGCTATCTCTTTAATTATCCCTTAATTAAAATTTAATATTTTATTCAAATAGAGAAAAAATAAATAAATAGGGTAGGGAAGTAAAAGGTGACATGTGATCTGTGTTCCTTCGTTTTGTTAATTCTACTATTCAAATAAAATAATAATAATAATCCGGACAAGGAATATAAAAGGGGACAGGTGATTTGTGTTCCTTTGTTTTGTTAATTTTATCCTTTCCATTAATTTCAATTAATGTCAGTATTCAATTTATTTTCATCATACTAAAATTCTTGTTTGTGTGCAGGTGTTTACACCATTTGAGGGAGACCACTCGAATTTGGTGCAAACTTCACTAGGAATGATGGGTTTAATTCATAGTCAGCAGGCGAGTATCGTGTTTAATTGATTTGTTAATTAATTAATTATAAAGATTATTACAGTGACACTCTGTTTATGTCCAAACATATACAGTTAGACATCCTCCAAATAAAAACAACATTTTAATTTTATTTCTCTTTTTAATTGTGATGGATGTATAGGCTGACAGAGACCCAACTCCTATTCATCGTGCTGCGACGCTTTTGATAAATTCGCAATTGGAAAATGGGGATTTCCCACAACAGGTAGGTTAACTTCCTTCTTTTAACTTATTTTCTTAATTTACATCAATCAATTAGTTATAGTTAGTCATTCAAAAATGGTTATACTATGTAATTCATGTGCGTCCAGGAAATTACGGGAGTTTTCTTTAGGAATTGCCTGCTGCACTATCCAGCTTACAGGAATATTTTTCCTATGTGGGCTCTCTCTGAATATCGGAATTCTGTTCTCAAAGTGTAATGAAACATTATGCTGCCTATTGTTACTGGAAAATAGGACATTCGCCCCACTACTAAATAAATACATAGCATATGTCACTTTCATTCCTTATTTGACGTGTAATTATTTGTTCCACTCAATGATTAGTTAACAGCATATAAAGGACTAGTAGTAGTTGGATAAAAAATTAAATGCATCCAAGTAAAAAGATATGTTTATAATAATGGAGAAGTAAACAATAAATCATACATATATTTAAGTGGTTTGACAATAATGTGCTCTGAATTCTATTAACTTTCAACACAATACAGTATTCTTACAATACAGTACCATACTGTACCTTGAAGCCTAATTCCAAAAGTATTCTTACAGTACAGTACCATACTGTACACTATCATGCAAAGGCACAGAAATTCTTGAGTCATATTTTAATAAGATTAGTTCCTTCTTTAATTTTATTATTTTTTTTAAAAGAAGACAACAATAAATTTTATTCTTTTTCAATTATTTATATTTTCTTTTCATCGTCTATCAAATGCTATATAATTAATTGTTTATCAGAAAATAGGTCTAACTGGGAAAAAGAAAAAGAAAAAGAAAAAAGAAAAAGAAGAGAGGAAAGGCTAAGGAGTTAGAAGAAATGTGTTTTGGTTTTTGAAGTTGTTTAGGAATCCCAGTCACTTGGAAAAGAACTAATTCAAGAAGAATAATAATTCTACATTGCAAAACCAAAGAAAATTCCCAGCAGGCATAGAAACTACAATCTAGTTCCTATCCACTCATACACTGCAACACTCAATACATCTCGACATCATCAATTCAGTATCCATTTGACTTACCAAGAAATTTCTCTACCCAAACAAAAACTTAAAAGATATATATTAAGAAAAAAGGGTCGGGAAGTTCATCATAATCAAATCATACGCTGAAAACCAACGTGAGCTATCACTGCAGAACAAATATAACCTATTTTCCATCTTTTTTTCTTCTTCTTTTTTTCCCTTTGCATTCGTCCCATTATCTGTCTCAACTGTTTGATTAAGACCCTCGTTAGCATGCTATTGTCTGATTCCTAATTGAATCCCATATTTTGAACAAAAAAATTGTATATTTAAAAAAAAAAATAGATTTTTCAGTTCAGGAAATCAAAACAAACTAAGATAATGGTACTGCCTCTGATGGTGTTGTTTGCCAGCTCAGGAGGCAGCGCAGTGTGCAGCTACGGCATCGTCTTCTCTATTCCAAACTTTGCTAGGGCTTCAAAGTTTCATAGAAGCTTTTCCCAAACAGACTGCGCAGGTTTGATTCCAATAAATCAGAGGTGGTGGCTAAAGATGATGAGATCTGAGACTGAGTTACCCTAACCGTGATCGCTAAAGATGATGGTGGGGGCGCCGGCGGCGCTGGCGCAGAACCTGGTTCAATCGATTGTGTGAGAGAAAATGCTTGTTGAGTTAGAGGGAGCGAAAGCTAGGGCCTGCTGGCTGTTAGGGAACAATTAGGGGGTAGGGATTAGGGCAGACACTATAATGTATAAAAAATATTAAATTTTAATATAATTATAATATATAAAAATTAAAATATATAATATATTATATAAATATATATATATATATATATATATATATATATATATATAGTTCCGAGGCGGATATTGCACCCCACCCCGCCCAGGGTATATATTTTTTCTCCAGCCCACCCCGCTAACCAGGTTAGACAAGAAATCTCCATTCTATTTGGGTTGGAATCTGACAAGCCTGGACGGGCCGGACCCAATTATAAGCCCTAAATTTGTTTTTAATTTTTATAATTTAAAAAAAGAAGTAAAAAAAATCTTTAATACTTAAGAAAGAAGCAAAAGCTAAAGTAATTTTACTGTTTTCGCAGAAAGATACGAATAAACAGCAGAGCAAGTATAAAACCAAAAGTAAAAATCTCCAACAAAATAATAATAATGACAACAAGAATAAGTTTTTAAAACACAAGGCTAATTATTTCTCTCCCAAAAATTTATCCAATTTAGATCCTAGTATACGCATATGCATGTCATAGGAAATTGATAGCATTTTATTTCTATATTTTTGAAGGGGTTAATCAGATTCAAGAAAATAAAAAAAAATACTGGAACAAGAAGATGATCAGAAAGCCAGAGAAGATGATTGGTTCCAAGAAGAGCAAAATGGGCAAGAGTAGCACATGATGAGAGTATTGGTAGAGCAAGAAGTTAGAGAAGAAGCACTTCAACACATAGCCAATCATGGACGAATTCAGAATTTTAAAACGTTTTTATCTTATAAAAAAAAATTTTGACGGTACAAGTATATTATATTATTAAAATAAAACAGATAGGGTAAAATCTCTTTATAATGATACTCTATATAAGTAACATCTACGTAACAATAAAAAATTATAATCCTAACTTGGGTCAGTTATAAATAGTAATAAATTCTACATTATAATAAAATATAAATTTTTTAGATCTCATCTTAAGAAATTTGCCTCTACATAATAATAATTGTATATATTATAAAAATATATACTTTGTTACATTAAAGGTTTAAGATGAAATAAAATATTTATTTAAAATTTTTTGAGACAATGATTTATATTTTATAGTTGTTATCATATTTTTAAATTTGCAGATACGTAATAACTCATCAATATGTATTTATTGAGTTCATATTAAAAGAAAACATTAAAGATAATGGAAATTAAATTTTTAATATGAATTTGCATATTTCAACACTACATGGATACATTTATTATTTTATTGGAACTATATCAATATCTTTTATCAATATACATATATTTTGAGACTTGATATGCTACATTAATTAATTATTATATATTTATTTCTATGCAACTTGCACTATAAATAACTAAGTAAAAATAACAAATTTAACTACACATCTATTGAGTTATAATTTTTTTATAATAATAAATTTATTTGGTTCCAACAATATAACTATAAATAGATTTTACTGTATGTATATTCAGGAGAACATAATGAGTCTTATTCTTATAATACAAATACAATAAACTGCTATATGAGAATAAGATAACATATTTTAATTTCAAAATTATAATTAATAAGGTAGAGTTACAATAAACAAACCAAAACAAGGAGAAATTATCCTAGATAAGAATGAAAAAGACAGGGAAAAAGGATATGGCTGTTGTGGCCGATGGCTGTTGTAGTGACAATTAGTGGTTATGGCGACAAGGAAAAGGGTGAGAAAGAGAGGGGACCGTGGGCTAGGCTGAGTGGAGTGGGGGCTGGTGGACTGGGCTAATATTGGGTGGGCTGAGGGAAAAGGGTGATAAAGAAAGAGGACTGTGGGCTAGGCTGAGTGGAGTGGAGGCTGGTGGACTGGGCTAAAATTGGGTGGGCTAGGCTGGGTGGGCAAGAAATATAGAAAAAAAAATTAAAAAAAAAAAAAAAAAACTACCCGGACTATAGCCCAGGTAGCCCTTGGCCAACTGTGACACATCAGAAGAAGGAGTTTCTGTTTCTGACAGTGAGGTGATCCTCAATTTTGAGATATCAGGAGTTTAAGGTAAAGTGATCCTCAATTTTACTATTTTTTTTTTTGGTTTAATATACTTTAGTGATCTCTAGGCCAGATTTCAATTAAGGCTCTCTTAATTTAATTTTTTATTTTTTTATTTCAATTGAGATTTTATAGTTTTCAATTAATTTAATTAAAATCCTCTACTCAAATTTTTCTAAATTTATTATGAAAAACATAACTTCTAAACTCTTCAAACTAGAGGGAAATAAGCATTATTATTATTTGTCAAAGAATCTTGAAGAGTTTTAAGCCAGTATCTCGTAAATATTTGTATTTTCGAGGGTACAATTATATGTTTGTATAGATTTGAAAACTTTTTGTGAGAATACCTAAATTAATGGAATTAAATTGTACTTGCATTTTGGACCGTGCAATTAGGTCTTGTAGAAATTTGAAAAACTTTGGTGGAAATACCCTAATTCAATTAAATAGGAAACTAGATAGTTTCAATTGAAATAATAAAAAGGGCCATAATAGAAATTTGATCAAATTGAATGGTAATAAACTGTGTTATACTTTTTTTTTGGTTGACTGGTTAAATAATAATTCAGGAGATAAAGGTGTAATTAATCTTAATTTTTCTATTAACTTCTTTTCAACCGTTAAATAGGTCAAGTGAAAAATATTGTTATATTTTACATTGATATCTTCTGTCCAAAATAGAATGTAATAATAATAATATAAAACCGACTTTTTAACACTTGTACAAAATACCTTAAATCTTTTGATCCTTTCAGAATTATTTTTTTTTTGAAGAATCTTTCAATTCTTGTAAAAAGAACTTAAAACATTAATTGATTCTTTTTCCAAAAATAATTTTTTACATTCCTTTTAGTGCTTGTAAGATTTTTTGATATTTTTGTCTTTTTTTGAAAAAAAATATCTTTCTAACTTTTTTAAATGTTCATGCATGTTTTTGTATAATTTTTAATTCTTTTTGTAAAAGAAAAAATATATATATATTTTTTTTAATTTTTTTAATTCATGTACACATCCTTAAATATATAGTTTATTATTTTCCAACAAAAAATATATATGATATAATATGTCTTCAATGTTTTTGGTATTAAGTTTTTAAAAACTATTCCCATTCTTATGGGGAAAAAAATATTTTCTAAGCTATGTGTGTATTTAAATAATTCATATTTTTTTAGAAAATAAAATTATAATGAAAATGAAGTTGATAAAAAAATCAATCACCATTGTTCATTTATTAAAAATTAGGTTAAGGTTAGAATCATTAGAATATGAGAGGATCCAATAACATTGATGTGAGTATTTATTGAGCAGGTATTTCATTAGAAAATTGAAAGGACATAGTTCGGACAACCTAGTATCAAGTAATTACGACTTAGAGTCTGTTTGGAACTGCTTTTTTTGAATGAAAAAGTAATTTTTTTATAAAAAAAAACAGTTTGAAATATGTTTGACAAAAAAATTATAAAGTAACTTTTTTTTTTATAAAAAAAGCACTTTAAGTGCTTTTTTTGAGAAGCACATGATATGTGCTTTTCTAAAAGAGTGCTTTTTTAAAGACTGTGAAATATTTTTAAAACACTTTTTTATAGTTTTCCACCAAATACAAACTGATTTATTATTAAAGTGCTTTTTAAATAAAATGCTTAAATAAAAAATATTTTTTTAAAAAATATTATTTACCTAAGCAGTTACAAAAGAGCCCTTATCTGGCTTATGAATCCTAAGACCCTCTTTTTCTTTTACCAAAAAAAAAAAAAAAAGGACTGAGCTGGCTTATTATGACTATTTCAATGGAATTAAAGCTCACGCGATGAGCTCTCTCTCTCACACGTCATTGTCGTTGAGTGTACGAGACCCATGCCCAGCTGCATGTACTCATGTAATAATAACAACCTAACTTTACGGGAGTGGGGGCTCTATTAACCCTTTTATAATATGATTATTTTTAATTTTTTTTTAAATTATACGTAATTTAATTTAATTAGTTTAGATATTAATTAAAATAAATTAAATATTAATTAAATTATTTAATTATTAAATAAGTTCTTAGCAACACACAATTTTAGCTGCTTCCACTATTTAAATGTCATGCGGAATAATTAATGGATGTCAATTGATTACAAAACACAGTAGTAAAAGTTAATTAATATTTTTTTTAGATTTTATGATTGTATAATCATTTGTACAATTAAAATTAATAAAATAATCAATTACTTTTTTAATTCTTTGCTATAGAAAAAATATATATTTTTTACCCATGAGATTTTATTTATTTATTTAAAATTTATATTTATATAAATTTATATTCATATTTATTAATATTCATAATTATTAAATAAAAATATAAAAAAATTATAAACCTAAACCTGATCGGATATGCAAGTCGCATTCACATATCCGACCCATCTGACCCAAAAGTTCGTCCGATGGGATCCGATCCCATCAAATATTTACTTTAGAAAAAATATTTTTTTAATTTTTTCGGTAAAAGAAAAAAAAATCATTTTAAATTTTTTTTAATTCACGTACACATTCTTAAAATATATATTTTATTATTTCCAACAAAAAAAAAATATATGATATAATATGTCTTCAATGTTTTCGGTATAAATTTTTAAAAATTATTCCCATTCTTATGGAAAAAAATACATTTTCTAAGCTCTGTGTGTGCTTAAGAAATTCATATTTTTTTTAGAAAAGAAAATTATAATGAAAATGAAGTAGATGAAAAAATCATTCACCATTGTTCATTTATTAATGTCGTTCAGGTGTCATTAGGCTATTAAAAAATTAGGTAAAGTTTAGAATCATTAGAATACGAGAGGCCCCAATAACATTGATGTGAATATTTATTGGGCAGGTATTTGAATAGAAAATTGAAGGACATAATACAGACACCCACTATCAACTAATTAAGACTTAACTGGCCTATTCTTTCAATGAATCAAAGCCAAAGTCAAACAGGTGTGCACCTTCTCACGTGCTCCGCTCTCTTTCTCTCGCACGTCATTGTCATTGAGTGTACGTCGCTGCATGTACTCCTTGCAATAATGTATAACCTAACTTTACGAATGCGGGGATTAAAAATTGGGTAATTACCCCAAATATCCATATGGCTAATAATTTATTACAAAATACTCATTCATCCATAATTTTCTATAAAATACTTATATATTTTATTAAATATCTAAAATACCCTTATTTTAATTGTAAGTATAGATTGGTGGTGAGTTTACTGCACCCATGCCTCATTTAACGACGCAGTAAATCGCATAAATTAGTAGTGAATATCTATACAATAGTAGTAAGTAGCTTACGTGCCACTTAGTGGCGAGTCTCGTTAGTTGGTGGCGAGTCTCGCTAGCTGGTGGTGAGTTTCACAGCCTAGTGGCGAGTTTTATAGTCTGGTGGTGAGTCTAGCTGTCTGGTGGCGAGTCTCGTGGGTAGAAGAAAAAAAAACAGTAGAGTTTAAAATAAGGGTATTTTGGATAAAAAAAGGATAAATAAGAAAGAATTATAGATGCGTGGGTATTTTGGAACAAATTATTGATCACGTGGGCATTTGGGGCAATTACCCTTAAAAATTTGCGTCTAATCTCTTTACCAACACAAGTCCAACTCTACAACCCACCAAGAGATGTGGTTTAGTGGAAAAAAAGACACCGTTTTATTATATTCGTTTGTAAAAATTATAATTCGAGTTTTAGTAAATTTTATTATTATTTTATATATATTTAGTCTTAGCGTCAGGTGAAGGGGAATCTATTAGGGGTGAATCACCGCTTCTAGACTCTATAGGATTCAAAAAAAACGATAAAAAGTTCTATCCACTAATAAAATTCTGAACTGATAAAATCCACATTCAAATTCTTTTTCATTCATAAAAAAAAAAAATCCAGCTCTACAACAAAAAACACAAGTTCAGATCCTTTGTTTAAATGCCATGTGGAATAATTAATCCACGCCAATTGATTACAAAGAACAGTAGTAAAATGTTAATTAATGTCCTTTTTTGTCTCTTCAAATTTATCTTGCTTTAATAAAAAAAAATCCATAAAACACTAAAACATAAATGCATGGAGGGGTGTTAAATGTGGTCGATGGGAATGGGAGTGAAGAAGGTGAAAATTTTTGGGGTCTTTAACAATAACTATTAGCAAAATTTTTAAAATAATAATTATTTTAAATTTTAAAATTAGAAAAATACAATGGTATGAAACAATGAACATTAAAGATTTTTCTTATTCGTGATTTGATGGTTTGGCCAAATGAACTTTAGTATTACATCAATTATTCGTGATATGATGATGAATGTAATACTTCATGGGTGACTGGTACGTCAAAGTGAGGCTGAAGCATACTGGTACGTTAAAGGAATCCACCTTTTCCTCACTAACTACATCCTGATATATATACAAAAGTTACAAGTTGACTTAAATGATATTAATAATTCACTAAAAAAAACTTTATAAATAACGATAATAAGTTACTGATAAAACCTTTTGAATTGAAAAGAGGGACTGATCTTTTAGTTTTTCACCTTTTTGACAAGGTCCATGAGGCAAGTTCCTATAAGGCCAAAACTCAAATTTACCAAACGTTCAGAAGGATGAGTTCCATTGGGGTTGAAAGGAAAGGTTAGCACCATTAATCCACCATAACCAACCTCAAGTGCCCTGGCTTGCAGGAAATTATCCATGTCCTTTTCGTGTTGAACTTTATAAGCCTGAATTACTTCGTCTCCAGAATACGCATAAATAATTGGACCTTTATTCCAAGCAGGAGAGTTCTTGTCCTTTCCCCCTTTTGGCACTCTAGAAAGCAAATGCAGGGAAGCAGAAGAATGAACAATGTGAAGAGAAGCCTCGGGAAATATGCGACAGTAGAAAAACCTGGAATGCCTGCTGCATAATATTGTTTGTCCTGAGGGAGGGTTGTGAAGAGCAGGTTGAAGTCATTTGAGACGTGATCATTGAAGAAGACATGAAACTCAGGGATTTGGCTTTGATACTCAGACTTCACAGCCTCAATTATGTTCTCCACTGCTGTGAATGTATTAGGTCCAACAGAGCAGCCCAAATCTGCAATTCCAATTGTTTTTGAAGAATTGAAAGCTCCTATATCAAGATTTTTTGCAATAGTCTCATCTATAACTCCTCTCTGCAAAAACAGGAAACTTGGCATATAATTATTTAACTTAATTTGCTACTTTTGAACCCAGATCACCTGTCATCTTCCTATCCCCCAGTTAGGATTTGACGCCACAATCAAATGGAAGAAAAATAAACTAAGCAATGGGCATATATCAAATTCTAACTTCAAGGACGGAGGACAGGGAAGGCGACGGGTGCTCTGGTTTCGCTACTTTTTACTTTACAATTCAATATTTTCTGTTTTTGGGAACCAACAAATTGGATTCCTCATTTTTCTTTTTTGTTGGAAAATTGAGGGACCAAGTTATAAGCTTCGGTTTGAACTACTTCCGATTCACACAAAACATGAATCAAAATATCAAATACAACCTTTGTGACATGCATCAAATATTTCAAGACGCATATCAAGAAAGGGAAAAAATATATATATGTCAAATCGTATTTAGTTTTAATTATGTTTCTTTCCGAGGAAGCGGGGTTTTTTCGCATATAAGCAGACTGAACATATCATAGAAATTAGTTTTAAAATTACCATATGCAGATTAATTTTCTCGGTAAAAAAATTGCAATATAAAAGCAGAAAGATCTGTTTCAATTTACTAACACTCAATTTAAATGGAATCGCTTACTGTTGGCAGTTACATGTACGCCCTTGATGGGCAGTTCCAAAATAAAAAAGAAACTGCTTTTTAGCAGTTATATATATATATATTATAATATATAGAGTTAGTTTTCACGTGGGTTACGGAAAACTATTGTTTGAGAGATAATAGTTTCCAAACTAGAGAACAGCCAGTGAGTGATTCAACGTGATTCCACCCAAACTTTACAACAAAGCTTTTACACTGTAAAAAAAGAAAGATTTCCATTTGCGTGATTTTCTTTCAAGACCGCTTTGTACCACATTGTTTTACTAAGACTACAATAAAGGCTAGAACCTGTGTTTGAATTTTCGTTTATGATTTTTCCATCATTGGTATCATAGCATGAGTTTGTGATTCTTTTTTGAATAGTTTTTGAGTTAAAAATCATGCAATATATAGGTTTTGAAATGAAGGAAAGAAAACATGCGTTTTAGCTTTTAACAGTGAGTTTTTGGTAATATGTTTCCTTTAAACCTACATAAAAAGTATCTTTTGGTTGTTTTGACGCCAGAAAATTAATGTCGGCGTCGAGACAAGAAAACCATCGTAAATTTTGTTGAAAACGGAGGTCGGACGAAAATTTTATGGCCGGGTCAAGATACTCGGTTGAAAGACCCAATTGCAGAAGAAGAACAACCCCTGGCTGAAGGTTGAAGATGGGTGACGTCAGCGATGATGTCAGCAATTGTTAAAAAAATAATAATAATAAACTGAAGGGTGACGTCATTAATGATGTCATTCGGGAAAAAAATTATTTTTTATTTATTTTATTTGTGTAAATTTTTTAATTTTAGTTGGAGATAATATTTTTATTCTAGGCCTTATATTAATTAAAATATGCATGGATGTTGACTAAGGATGATTATATGCATTACAAAATGATCTCAAAGTACAATATGAATACCCACTTCGGTAGAATGATTTCAATATCAAGGGAGTTTCTAGTTTATGGAATAAGATTGTCAGAGGAAGAAAAAAAAAAAAGCTTGCTTGATTCCCTTCATGATCAATACGGTGATGATTTGAAAATCATCATAAGGAAAATACATACATGAAAATTTACTTTCATGAAAGTTGTATGTGAAGTTGAACTCGCAGGAGAGCGCCATATCATGAAGGGTATTTGGTGATCTGTAACTTTGTCACTCCACCCAAACCTGCAAAACTCAAGGCAAATGAGTACTAAACGTTGGAAGAGACATTCTTTTGGAAGAGTAGCTCTCAAAGTGACTTCTGACTGCTGTGATGTGATGGAAACTATTGGTTACTGTCATAGTGAAAAGATAAAAAATAGTCTTCCTTACTTTAAAAACTATGAAGCTATTCATAATAAAGTATGGAGTAGTATGATAGATGAGATGAGGGCAAAAGAATTAATTACATAAATTTATTATTTTTTATATATTTATTTTTAATCTTATTGTACTTATTAGCATACTTGTATAAGATTATATGTTTCTATATGAAATAATAATATTATTATCTATGGGGTGTTCTGAATTTTTGTTTTTGTATAAACTTGTCTAGAACTATTTTGGAACAAATAGACTAAATTCTATAATTATGAGATACAATGTGTGAAAGATTATTAGAAGCATTGACGACTTTTCGATTTTATTTTTGTATTTAACTATTGTATTTTTAGTATATTGTGTTCCAAAACATATGGATGCTAGTTTTATTATATTTTAAGATATTTCCTTTTCTATCTCTATATAGAAATTGTTAAAATATGACATATGTATCAAAGAATATTGTGGCTAAACTGAATAAGGGTGAGAAACTCAATGATGACAATTACGACATGTGGAGTTGTAAGATTCTGCTTTTGGAGGAGTAAGAAGTCACTGAACCATTGAACCATGTAATGATAGAACCTGAGCATGACAATACTACTCAACAAATGAGAGACTCTGAGGCATATGTGACCTGGAAGAGAAAGAACACTATTGCTCGTAGCATGTTGTTGAGCAGTATGGACGATGCTGTAATGTGTGAATTTGAGCAGTATGAAACCGTCCATGCTATGTGAATGGCCCTGAAAGATAAGTTTGATGGTACGTTAGCTACTAAGTTTAGGAAACTAACTATCAAGTTTGACACTTACAAGAAATGCCCTAATCATACTATAGCTTAGCATATCAGGGAAATGTCAAACATGGTCAGAGAATTGAAGTCAGCTGGACACACTCTCACAGATGAACAGTAGGTTCAAGCTGTGATTAGATCCTTACTAATAGCTGGGAACATATGAAAATTCATATGACTCATAATGAGAACATCAATACTTTTGATGATATAGCCTATCACCTGAAATTGGAAGAAGAACACCTTGAGGTTGCAGGAGTCTCTAGTGAGGCTTATGTTATGGCATCTGGCAATAACAAGGGTTCCAACTCTAAGCGGAAAGGCAAAGGGAAAGCTGAATCATCTGGTCATTTTACCAAAAAGAATAAAGCATGGAGGCGTAAGCGAGACAAATGCACTAGTAAGAAGGACAAGAGCAAGATGAAATGCTACAACTGTAGAAAGTTGGGTCATTTCGCACATGAATGCATTGAGCCGAAAAAGGTACAATCCAATTTAAACTCCACTGATTTTAAAACAATTTTTATTTTAAATTCTGTTTTATTAACTAAATCTCGTCCTATGTACACTGTAGACTCAGGAGCTATTGACCATAATAGCAAGAGATAGAGCAGCTTTTATGGAGTATCGTCAAATTCCGTCTCAGATTAGATGGATATATGTAGGGAACAAGTCTAAACTAAAAGTTAAAGGAATCGACACCTGCAAGTTAGTTATGCGTGGTGGTCGTATTTTACTTCTTCATGATGTTCTTTATACTCTAGAGATTTGACAAAATTTATTATTCGTTAATATCCTTCTTAACTTAGGTTATGTTTTAGTTTTTAAAGATAATGATTTGGATATATATATTAATTTAGTATTAGTAGGTATTAGTTATATGTTGGACGGTTTTACAGTGCTGGATACTAATGTTGAATCTTGTATTAATGAAAGTTATTTTTCTTATGTTACATCTGCAAGTAATGTTAATGTTGATGTGAATATATGGCATTCTAGACTTGGGCATATCGGACAAGATGGAATGAAATTGTTAGCGAGAGAGAGAATGTTAGGTCCACTCGCTAAAATTGATTTGCATGTATGTGAGAATTGTTTAGCTGAAAAAACAACTAGAAAACCATTTGAAAAATCAATTAGAGCTGAATATCCATTGCAATTAATTCATTCTGACATCTGTGGCCCAATAAATGTGAAAGTGAGACGTGGTGCTTCTTATTTTATCACATTTATTGATGATTTTACTCGATATGACCATGTCTATTTGATCTCTTACAAACCTGAGGCATTAAGTTACTTTATCAAATATGTAAGTTTGGTTAAGAATCAACTAGACAAAACCATTAAGTAAGAATAGACCATAGGTTAGAATATTTTTTTACACATTTTAAGGAATTATGTGAAAGAAAAGATATTGATTGACAACTGACTATTCAATATACTCCGCAACAAAATGGAGTAGCAGAAAGGAGGAATAGAACGTTATTGGAAATGGTTAGGTCTATGATGGTGTAAGTAAATCTCCCTATTTCGTATTGGGGTGATGCATTGTTAACTCTGGCCTATATACTTAATCGTGTCCCACAAAATCAGTCATCTCAACTCCATATGAACTATGAACAGGATGAAAATTAAACTAAGTCATTTACAACCATGGGGTTCAGCTGCACAAGGCTAATTATTTCTTTCCCAAAAATTTGTCTAATTTAGATCCTAGTATACGCATATGCATGCCATAGGAAACTGATAGCATTTTATTTCTATATTTTTGAAGGGGTTAATTAGAATCAAGAAAATAAAAAAATATTGGAACAAGAAGATGATTAGAAAGCCAGAGAAGAAGATTGGTTCCAAGAAAAGCAAAACGGGTAAGAGTACCAAATGATAAGAGAAAATTAGAGAAGAAGCACTTAAATACATAGCCAATTGTGAGATATCAGAAGGAGTTTCTGTTTCTGACAGTGAATATGAGATTGAAGAAGAAGTTGAAGTAGCAGCAGAGAATACTAGTACTAATATTACTCCACAAAGACATCATCTTTTGAAAGACCTATTGCTTTCATGGAAGAGGATCTTTTGCTCCAACTGCTTCATCACCACCACCACCACAACCACCTCCCTATGATTGTCATTGTGAAGGTGATCTTCACTTTTGATTACTCAATATGATATGTAATACCTATCATGAGTGTCGTAATAATTGTGTAATCTTTAGGACTTTGTCATCTCAGTTTTTCCTTGTGGTACAAGTTATTACTCACCAAGAGCCTTAAATGTTTGTTGTGAACTATTCTACTCAGTTAAATAGTTTCAAAACTATTTTCAACCCTCACGCATGTTGTGATATGATGGGTCTAGAATGAGATTGATGTGAGACCCATGTAATCTAATAGCACAAAGTTGGACATCAAAATTTATAAATAGTGTGTGGATAAAAATCATATATTTTATGATATTTAATTATTCATAATTAATTATAGAAATATAATTAATTATGACTAATTGATATATTAAAAAAGTCCTAAATATTATCAAATAAATCAAAATGGTTAAAATTTCTAAACTCTAGTTTTTAAGCCCTACAAATGTAATGTCCGAAAAAGATATAAAGATATCTCATTTACAATCTATATTATCTTTAGTAGATTAAACTGACTTGATCATCGGAACGTCTTTAAACCGTTAGAGTTTCGTTGGTCTAAGGCCATTGACATCCCTTTTCTTACAGGCTAATCGGTGATATCCAGGGTATTAATTTCGATTATATAAATTTTTACATGAACAAATAGCTTGTGACTAAGAGTCTTAAAAAAGTGTTTGTTTATGAATTGCTAGGAATTGCAGCGACATCACAGCCAGAAGCTACTACAGCTCAGCAACATAATTGGAGGGAAGATTTGGAGAAGCACGAGGAATTGCCATGGGGCTCATTAGCAGAGATAATAGTTAGTGAAGACAAGCCCAAATGGAGAGGAAAGATGAAGGCCATTTTTGGAAAGTTCACAAATTTTATCAGAAAGCAGCCAACACCAATGGAAAACAGTATAGCAGAGGTGGATAACAATATGTCTGAGATCTACAAGAAAAGCAATTTGAGACCTAAGTTGGAAAGTGAGAAGGAAAAAAAACACAATTACTTCAAGGATAAACAATGTCGATCGCAATTCACTTGTTGCAAATTAGATGTGGAAGTGATTGATAGCACCAAAAGAGACCAGCAGAATGAAGAATGGAAATCACATTTAGAGGAATATATCCCATCAGGTACTCGGTAAAACAGACTAGCAACTTTTTCACTTTAATTGTTTTATTTTTGGAATATTATTTTGTTAAACCCTAATTTGGATTTATGACCCTTTAGGATTATGTTATTATTCATTTTTTTTTTATACTGACGTAAATTTATTTAATTTGTAAGTCTTTAATTACTATCATTGAGGTTGAACTAACACTTGAATTAGTCTTTAAATATTTTTGCATGTGATTTTGTGGTTGGGGTTATCTGGTTTTAAATTATATTAATATAAAACAGAAGTGGTAGATAGTCATGTTTATCTCTGTTTTTCCTTTATTATATCTATCCAATTCAAACATATTCAGGTTTCAAGCACAACTTTTGAACTTGGTAACCTATACAACAAAGCAGCCTAATAAAATTTAAGTATGAAAAATAATATGTAGCAGAAAATTTCATTTATCATTTTTCCTCACAATATGCCTCAATTAGTTCTTGCAGATCCACAAAAATGATGTTCCGTCGCAATATACCTTAATTAGTTCTAGTGTGGTTTAAGAACAGCCTTCTTGTATTTCTTATTTCTAGTTGGCTCACTGCCAATTCCAAGTTTATATATATAGATCCTCGTGAGGCAGCAGAGCCTACAGGCTTGGCCGTGCACAGGGGGGCCTCCTATTGTGATGAACCGTATCAGTCGCCAAAATTTCATTGTGAAACATGGACCTGAATAGACATGGTTTCCATCTATATATGCATTACATGATTCTCTTGATCTCAAATTTTGTGTCTTTCACTCTGCTTGATAGTGTTTCAAACTATGCTAGCACTAGCAGTTAATAACCAGTACTGTATGGAAGTCAATATTTCTTGTACAAGATATTCCATTTTCATTTTTGTGGTTTTCTGTTTCTATTTACTAAACTAGTGTATTTCTTTTAAATTCAGTGAGAATTGAGTGTTAATGCTTTTGAGTGTTTAACATGTTTTGGCTGGTTATTTAATATTTTGACATTACATGGAGACCCATTTAAGCCAAACATTAGCTTCTTCCTCATTGAAGGAAGTTGCTTTGATTTTTTACTCCAAACTTAAGATCCAAATATGACAAGCGGGCTAAAATCTTTAAGGTGAAGTGATCCTCAATTTTTACTATTTTTTTCCTTCTTTTTTTTTGGGTTTAATATACTTTACTAATCTCTAGGCCTAGATTTCAATTAAGGTTGTCTTAATTTTATTTTCTATTTTTTATTTCAATTGACTCCTTGGAGTTTTCAATTGATTTAATTAGAGTCCTCTACTCAAATTTTTCTAAATTTTTTATGGAAAACATAATTTCTAGACTGTTCAAACTAGAGAGAAAGAAGCATTATTATTTTTTGTCAAAGAATTTTGAAGAGTTTTAAGCTAGTATCTCGTAAACATTTGTATTTTGGAGGGTGCAATTATGTTTTTGTATAGACTTGAAATTTTTTTGTGAGAATATCTAAATTAATGGAATTAAATTGTACTTGCATTTTGGACTGTGCAATTAGGTTTTGTAGAAATTTGAAAAACTTTGGTGGAAATACCCTAATTCAATTAAATAGGAAACTAGATAGTTTCAATTGAAATAATATAAGGGGCCATAATTGAAATTTGATCAAATTGAGTGGTAATAAAGCGTATTAAATCTTTTTTTTTTGGTGACTAATTAAGTAATAATTCAGGAGATAAAGTGTAATTAACTCTAATTTTCTTCATTAACATCTTTTAAGCCGTTAAATAGGTGAAGTGAAAAATATTCTTATGTTTTTCAATGATACCTTTCATCCAAAATAGAATGTAATAATAATAATAATAAAAGGGACATTTTAACACTTTTATAAAATGTCTTAGATCTTTTGATCCTTTCAGAAAAAAATTTTGTTTTCAATAATCTTTTAATTCTTGTAAAGAGAACTTAAAACTTTATTAATTGATTCTTTCTCCAAAAACAATTTTTTAGATTTCTTTTAGTGCTTGTAAGATTTTTTGATACTTTTGTCTTTTTTTTGAAAAAAAAAATATCTTTCTAATTTTTTTTTAATGTTCGTACACGTTTTTGTATAATTTTTTAATTCATTTTGTAAAAGAAAAAAAAGTTATCTTTTTCAAATTTTTTTAATTCATGTACACATTCTTAAGTATATAGTTTATTATTTTCCAAAAAAACTTTATATGATATAATATGTCTTCAATGTTTTTGGTATAAATTTTTTGAAAAATTATTCCCATTCTCATAAGGAAAAAAATATTTTCTAAGCTATGTGTGTACTTAAATAATTCATATCTTTTTTAGAAAAATAAAATTATAATGAAAATGAAGTAGATGAACAAATCATTCATCGTTGTTCATTTATTAATACCTTTCATGTGTCATTATGCTATTAAAAAATTAGGTAAAAGTTAGAATCTTTAGAATATGAGTGGATCCAATAACATTTGCTGTGTACATTCATTGGGCGGTATTTGCTTGGAAAATTGAAAGGACAACCCAGTATGAAGTAATTAAGACATTATTACCAAAAAAAAAAAAAAGTATTTAAGACATAGCTTTTCGTCAAAAAAAAATAATAATAATAATACATAGCTTTCATCAAAAAGTAATTAAGACATGGCTGGCTCGTTACGACTATTTCAATGGAATCAAAGCCAAAGCCAAAGCCAAACAGGTGTGCACCTTGTCACGTGCTCAGCTCGTTTTCCCTCTCACGTCGTTGTCAGTGAGTGTACGAGACCCATAAGGTTTGCCCAGCTACGAGTACTCATTGCAATAATGTATAACCTATTTGTACGGACGTGGGGACAAAAAAATTTGTATCTAGTCCCTTTAGCAACACACAACTCCAGCTTATCTACCAAATAAAAAAACACACAACTCCAGCTCCTTCCATTGTTTAAATACCATGTGGAATAATTAATCCAGATTACAAAGCACAGTAGTAAAAGGTTAATTAAAGTTTAGTGGTCTTAGGCCATATTTCAATTAAGGTTCTCTTAATTTTATATTTTATTTCAATTGGGAATTTATAATTTTCAATTGATTCAATAGAGTTATTTATTCAAATTTTTCTAAATTTTTTGAGGAAAGTTCAAACTAGAGAGAAAGAAGCACCATTATTTTTTATTAAAAAATCTTAAAGAGTTTTAAATCAGTATCTCATAAATATTTATATTTTAGAAGGTGCAATTATGCTTTTGCATAGATTTAAATTTTTTTTATAAGAAAACCCTAATTAATGGAATCAAATTATATATACTTTGTATTTTAGACAGTGCAACCATGTTTTGTAGAAATTTGGTGAGAATATCCTAATTCAATTATATAGGAAACTAGATAGTTTCAATTGAAATAGTAAAAAGGGTCGTAATTGAACAAGTGGAAACAGTAAAAAGGGTCATAATTGAAAAAGTGTATTATACTTTTTTTTTGTGGCTAATTAAATAATAATTTAGGAGATAAATGTAATTAACCTTAATTTCTTCATTAATTTCTTTTCAACTATTAAATAGGTCAAGTGATCAAAACTATTCTTACGTTTTACATTGATATCTTTCGTCCAAAATAGAATGTAATAATAATAATAATAAAAAACGGCTTTGTATCTCTTGTACAAAATGTCACTCTTTTGATCCTTTCAGATATATATATTTTTCAAGAATCTTTTAATTCTTGTAAAGAGAACTTAAAAATTTAATTGATTTTTTTTCCAAAAATATTTTTTTTGATTTCTTTTAGTGCTTGTAAGATTTTTTGATATTTTTATCTTTTTTGAAAAAAAAATATCTTTCTAACTTTTTTGTTTTAATGTTCTACACGCTTTTGTATAATTTTTCAATTCTTTTTGTAAAAGAAAAAAATATCTTTTTAAAATGTTTTTAATTCATGTACACATTCTTAAATATATAGCTTATTATTTTCCAACAAAAAATATATATATATATATATATGATATAATATGTCTTCAATGTTTTTGGTATAAGTTTTTTTAAAAATCATTCCCATTCTTATGGGAAAAAAATGTTTTGTAAGCTATGTGAGTACTTAAATAATTCACATCTTCTTTAGAAAATAAAATTATAATGAAAATGAAGTAGATGAAAAAATCAATCACCATTGTTCATTTATTAGTATTGTTCAGGTGTCATTAGGCTATTAAAAAATTAGGTAAAGGTTAGAGTCATTAGAATATGAGAGGATCCAATAACATTGATGTCAATATTTACTAGAGGACATAGTACAGACACCGACTATCGAGTAATTAATTAAGGACTTAACTGGCTTCATATGACTGTTTCAATGGAATCAAAGCCAAAGCCAAACAGGTGTGCACCTTCTCACGTGCTCAGCTCTCTTTCTCTCCCACGTCATTGTCATTGAGTGTATGAGCCCGTGAGGTTTGCCCAGTTGCATGTACTCATTGCAATAATGTATAACCTAACTTGACGGATGTGGGCATTAAAAAATTTGTATCTAATCTCTTTAGCAACACACAATTTCAGTTATGTACCAAAAAAAAAAACACACAATTTCAGCTCCTTCCATTGTTTAAATGCCATGTGGAACAATTAATCCACGTCAATTGATTACAAAGCACACTAGTTAAAAGTTCATTAATGTCCTTTTTTGTCTCTTCCTGCTTTAATTTTTTTTTTCAAAAAAAAAATCCGAAAACACTATAACATAGATTCATGGAGATATCAATTTCAGATTCCTTTATTGATAATAAATTCGAACAGAGAGGGGCGTGTTAAATGTGGTCGATGAGAATGGGAGGGGAGATGGTGAAAATTTTTGGGGTATTTAACAATAAATATTAGTAAAATTGTTAAAATAATTATTATTTTAAAATTAAAAAAATACAATGACAAATAAACATTAAAGATTTTTCTTAGCCGTGATTTGATGGTTTGGCCAAATCAATTTTAGTATTACTTCAATTATTCGTGATATGATGATGAACGTAATACTTCATGAGTGACTATTGTATGTCAAAGTGGGGCTGATAAACTCTTCAGAGAGTAACCAATAAAGAGTTTTTGGTTCGGAAAAAACTGTTTTACTATTTGTTTCCTTAACCGCAACTCTTGCTCGTGGAATCTCATGCTCTGCTAAAATCTTTTACCCTTTAGCGCCCATTTGGGATTCCGGGATATATATATATATATATATAATCTAAGACTAAGATTGGACTGGTTAATTTGGGATACTCTAATAAAAAGCCTATATCTTTTAGTCGAAGAAACCTAATTAGTTCAATCCATACTACACCTAGTCGGCACACTATAAAAAATTTGACATAACTGTGGTAAATTTTCTTATGTCAAAAATTAATTTGCCATGAAAAAATATATATCTAGTATCAAAAATCCATATTTGATATTGATCCTTAGTAGAGATAGATAAAATAATGTCAAACTGATTTTTGTTTCAACACTATATCACAGAAAGTGTAAAATTTTTGAAGTGAAATTTTCCAGCCTAGCTGTGATGGTAACATGTGACAAAATTTTATAAATTATCACTAAAAAATCTAGAATATTTGGTCAAAATTGTGTTAACCATATCTATGACAATTACTCTTAGACACTGTTTATGTTTTAATTGCATTATGATTATGATTACATAAAAAATATATATATTAGATTTTTTTTTCTTATTTAGTTGCCACGATGAACAAATCAAAACACATAGAATCCTAAAGGACCTAGGACAGAGCAAGTCGTCTTTGTTTTACTTTTACTTGCATTGAAGCACTGCTTTTTACTTCACATATTATATATTTATATATGTATATATATATATATATATATATATATATATGTGTGTGTGTGTGTGTGTGTGTATAGTGTATTACTATTTGCAGTAGGTTTCTATTTTTTTTTTTGGGTAAAAAACTAGAAGGGTTGGAGGGGGCAATCAGATGATGAAACATCTTTGCCTGGACGTTATCAGAATTATTGGCATCATCTTGTTGGAATGCAGTACCATTGCAGCCAAGTTTAATTTCCTCGTTCCTTCCGCTGGGACCTCCATTTATAACCTTGGAATAGCCAGTGAGGCAGTGAAACAAGTAAAATAAGAAGGCGGTTTGGGAGTACATTTGTTATGTCTCTTTCATTAGGATTCAGGGCTGGTTGCGGCATGTGATGGTTGGTTTTTATACGTGTATAATAACAGTAACTTCCCTAATTTCCAATTGTACACTTGCATGCCAAATACGTAGGCTTGAATAATCAAATTTGGTACAACCTAATTAGACATATCATCTCAATAAGTCATGTCATATGTTGAAGGGGAGAGAAATAGGTGAATGTGTATTGTCTATATCTATATGTGCTTGGAGTGAAGATCATGCTACCACGTACGCCAACAAAAAAAGAAACAAAAAAAATAGAAAAGAAGTCCAAAATAGAAACTATATATAGCTAGCGTACGTGGTTATAATTATAATTGGGAAAACATCATAAATTTGTTGATTGAAAAAATGTGGAAGCTTAAGTTTGGAGGGGATATTGGAAAGGAGGCGTACTTGTTCAGCACAAACAACTTCCATGGAAGGCAGATATGGGAGTATGACCCTGATGCCGGTAGCGCAGAAGAGAGAGCAGAAGTTGAAGAGGCTCGCCAACATTTTTACCAAAACCGCTTCAAGGTCAAGGCATGTAGTGACCACCTCTGGCGCTTCCAGGTAACTGGACAAATAGCTTCTTCTTTTTTTTTGGTTTCTTCTATGGCAAGTAAGGCACATCTTGAATTACTGATGGTGAGTGTCATTGTATCTTTAAATCACTTAATGAGTAAAAGAATATAATGTAAAATAAAATTTAGTACAATTAGTAACGTTAACATAATGTAACTGATTTGTTTGGTTAATTTTTTCTAATATAACTTTATGTGATCAAACAAACGGAGCTTCTAAGAGAGAAAAAGTTCGAAAACATGATTCATCAAGTGAAGGTTGAGTACGGTGATCGTGAAGAGATTATGTATGAAGCTGCCGATGCCACAATGAGGAGGGCTGTAAACTTCTGGTCTGCTTTGCAAACTCCCCACGGCCATTGGCCTGCTGAGAATGCTGGTGTTATGTTCTTTGTCCCTCCATTTGTGAGTACTTTTAAATATTTCTTAATTACTAAAATTGGACTTTCATTTTCTTTTTTTCTGGTGGAGATTTTAACACATGGGATTTTTTTTTTTATTTTTTTATTTTTTTTGTAAGGAGGGTTAACCAATAATGCTAGATTTACTAAAAGGCGTTTGGTGCGTTTTACCAAATTTAATTACCAGTTTCACTATGACACTATACATTATAGCAGCGCATTATTGTCTTTTATTTAAGGGTTATCTGTACCAAAGCCTCCTGAATTTTGTATAAAGTAATGAGTTGCCCTTTAAATTTTAAAATTAATAATAATACCCCTGAACTTTAAAAATAGTTGAAAATTGTCCCCTAATTGATAAGCACAGTATATTTTTAGCTATTTTGATGCGCTTTATTTTTATATCAAAGGGTAATATGTGAAAAACAAATTAGTTAATCATTCATATAAAACAAATGTTTTTAAATTGTTTAAAAAATACTATGTTTAAGATTAAAAAAAAAAAACACTGTATTTATGAGTTTTAGGGCAATTTACAACTATTTTTAAAATTTATAAGATATTGGTAACAATTTCAAAATTTAAAAGCAGTTCACTACTTTATATAAAATTTAGGAGGTATTATTATCAATAACCCTTTATTTAAAGTTGTAATATTAAACTACCAACCAATGACCTTTTTCCGTTGCCACTTGGGGTAAATAAATTTGGTAAAACTTTTAATAAGCCAAGCACTACTCGGGGTTAATTCCCCCAGAACTAAGTACCATCTAGGCTGTCCCCAATACCGCTCGGGACTCAATTAATTATTAATTACTCTATTTTTTTCTTCCAAAAAATAAAATTACAGGTGTTTTGTATGTACATTACCGGGAATCTTCATACCATATTCAATGAGCATCATCGTAGGGAAATGCTTCGGTACATGTACTGCCATCAGTAGGAAGATGACTTAATAAATGAAGTAATTAATTTTCTTTAATTATATTATTTGTATATCTTTTTGTATATACACAACACGTATGTACGAAATACAGAATGAAGATGGAGGGTGGGGTTTACACGTTGAAGGCCCGAGTATGATGATGTGTACAGTTCTCAACTACCTAGCCATGCGTATTCTTGGAGAAGGACCAGATGGCGGATTAGACAATGCTTGTTCCAGAGCAAGAAAGTGGATTCTTCATCATGGCGGTGCTATGTACTCTGGATCTTGGGGGAAGACTTGGATGGCAGTATGATTATATATATAAATATATATATATATATATATATATATATATATATAATATTTGGCTTATTCATAAGTTATATATAAATATGTGTGCACGCGCATGCCTTTTCAGCTTTATTCGATACTCTACTTTGTCTTCTTAACTTTGTTTTTGGCATTATAATCCCTTAAACTTCAGCATTTGTTTCAGCTATAGTCCGAAACATAACCCTATTAAGTTTGACTTCCGGCACAAAGATAGTGGGTGGAAAAAAATACATGTGCATAACCTCTTTCTCTCTTATTTCTCTCTTTTTGGTTCTCTCGGTCATATTTGCTTGAGTCCTCCCTTTCTCTCTCCCTATCAGATTAAGGTGGTCATATTTGATGAATGAAAGAGAGAAAAGGAGAGCGACTGAGAGAGGAAGAGGGTTCCAAAGTTTAACACTTTTTTTCCTCCACTCACTGTTGGTCAAAGATAATTAATAGAGTGAGGGTTTGGACCATAGCTGCTACAAAATTGAATTTCGGAGATTATGATAACAAAATCAAAGTTTAGGGACTAAAGTGCAAAGTCGAGTTAAGCTCAGGGGTATTAGTGGAAAAAAAAAACCTTTGATATATGGTTATTTTGCAGGGCAGAGTACTAATCTCATAATATTAAAACTAATTTCTTGTAGATACTAGGTGTGTATGATTGGGAGGGAAGCAACCCAATGCCACCAGAGTTTTGGTTCCACCAAACTTTAGTTCCTTTACATCCATGTAAGGCAGTAGTCGTGTCAAAATGTAATTTTTTTTTTAGAATATATATATATATATTCACAAACAAATTGGCTTATATTGAAACGAAATGAAATGTCTGGAACTACGTTGTAATTTCAAAAAATAAAGTACAAATGCAAAAGTTTTAAAATAGAGTGGCTATATATATGAAAATTACCCTAATAATTAGTAGTACTACTCTTTGCAAGCTAATTAGCACCCAACCTTATTATAACTAATTAACTAAATTAAATAAATGTGTGTGTATATATATAATGTCCTAACCTACTTCTAATTAAATATGGAATTAATTGATGCAGCTAAGATGTTTTGCTATTGTCGTTTGGTTTACATGCCAATGTCGTATTTGTATGGAAAGAGGTTCGTTGGCCCAATTACACCTCTCATTATACAACTGAGGGAAGAAATCTACAACCAACCTTACAATGAAATTGAGTGGAGCAAAGTGCGCCATTCGTGTGCCAAGGTCATCGACATGAGAACTTATTTGTTACACTAATTTTATTTAAGCATATATATATATATATGTGTGTGTGTTTATATACTTTGCGATTAGCATTACTATATATCAGAGCGTCTTCTATCAAGTCGTTCCGATGATTTTACCATCAGGTCAACCTGATAAGAGCCTTACTCTCTCTTTATGTATATATACATATATTAATTCGTACAATTAAATATTATATAAACAGATTTAATTGTTAGTGTTAATGCAGGAGGATAACTATTACCCACATGGTAGGATTCAACGTCTCATGTGGGATAGCTTTTACTACATTGCTGAGCCTCTTCTCAATAGCAGGTTCTTCAAAAGAATAAGGGAAAATGCTGTCCAAAAAGCACTACACCATATTCATTATGAAGACGAAAACAGTCGATACATTACAATTGGATGCGTAGAAAAGGTAATTAAGATTTGTTGTGAATTAACTAAATTGAAAATTAATGTTTAAATGGAAATTAGTGCATGAATTCAAATTAAGTTAGCCCTCTTGAATATTGTAATTCTTAACATTGATCAATTTTGATAGCCATTGATGATGCTTGCGTGCTGGGTGGATGATCCCAATGGTGAATATTTTAAGAAGCATATTGCAAGGGTCGCAGATTTCTTCTGGGTTGCAGAAGATGGAATGACCATGCAAGTTAGTACATCAAATGCTTATCATCTTACTCTAATATATATATATATATATATATATATATAAAATTTAACATACAAAGAAAATATGACTGATCTTTTATTTACATGTGCAATATGCATTGGCTATTAATTAATAATTATATGCAGAGTTTTGGTAGTCAGACATGGGATGCTGGTCTTTCCATTCAAGCTCTGCTTGCTGCCAATATCAACGATGAAATCGGACCTGTACTCAAGAAAGCACATGAATTCCTCAAGATATCTCAGGTTCACCTTTTAACAATTATTTATTTAATATTAATTCTTTTGCTCGCAAACATTTCTTCAATTCACTAGTTTAATATATTAAAAGTGTAATTATTTAATAATTACCTACATAAATACATTACTTAGTAAATAACATTTACAATTAATTAATATTGAAACTAATTAATTAGGTGAGGGTGAATCCTTCTGGTGACTATGTAGCCCATTTTCGTCACACTTCCAAGGGAGCATGGACTTTTTCTGATAGAGATCATGGATGGCAACTTTCTGATTGTACTGCAGAAGCTTTGAAGGTCAACTAATATACAATAACTCTAATTAATTAATTTGCAAATTACTAATGTTTTCACATTTCATGAAGTACTCATGATCAGAACAGCTCATGCATTAATTTATTGACCACAAACTTAATAATTAACTAAACTAATTACACTATAATGCTCATATAAATGTAGTGCTGCCTATTGTTCTCAACCATGTCACCGGAACTTGTTGGCGAGCCAATGAAACCTGAGTTTTTATTCGATTCAGTTAACGTTATACTCACGCTGCAGGTATTTAAAATATTTTTTTTTTTTGCAATTCCATTGCTTAATCTGTACTACATGTACACAAGAATTAGCTAGGCTCCACAATGTTGTTGTACCGCTAATGTAAATTATAAATTTTAAGTTGGTGAAATTGAAATATGAGGTAGACATGCTCATTAACTAGTGTAAAGTAACTTAATTTCAATAATTAATATCATTGTATGTCTTGTGCATTACAACCAGGGTAAAAATGGTGGTGTATCAGCTTGGGAGCCAACAGGAGCTCCAAGATGGTTGGAGGTAAGTGGAATATTGTTGTCAAATTTCAAAATAGCCTCCCTATTTGGTGTATTTTGCACATTAGCCTCCATATTTTTCGAAACTATAATTTATCCCTTCACATGTCATTTTGCCTTTTCAATTTAGCCCCAAAATGACGAAAATTTTTTTACATAAAACTTTTGAAAAATTTACCACTATTTTGGCTTATTAGCAAGACTATAAACGAAAATATGAAAATTTGATCTTATCTAATAAACAATTCGGCAAAATTCAATGAAAATTTTGATAACTTCGGTTATGTTAATCATTTCATTAAATTGGGGCTAAAAGTGTCACTTTGAAATATATATATATATATGTATATATTTTTTTTTTTTATTTGACTAACAGATGGGACTAAATGAAAACAAATGAAATGTGAAGGGCTAAACTTTAAGTTCCTAAAATATGTAGCTAATTTGAAAAAAGGTGTAAGAGGGGTTGAAATATACCTAATTACAGATGATGGTCATTATATTATATACATGGTCGGAGAAAATTCCCATTATTAAACAATATTTGTATAAATTATACATATAATTAATACTTGTTTAATTTTCCTTCCTGCAGTGGCTTAATCCTGTGGAATTCCTTGAGGACGTTATCATTGGATATGAGTAAAATTCTTATCCTACTAGCTTGCTCCCTTTTTTATTTTTATTTTTGAGCTTGGGGTGATGGGATTTGAATTCCGCATTGCTACTGGGCTGTCCACATTAGGACTGCCCAACTAGCTTCCATGGTCAATTTTACCTACAAAAGTTATTCTCTTTAATTTTTGTGTACATATGTTGCTAAATGTTAATGCTTACTTCTATATTAAAAAAAAAAATTACACTATAACGTCCTTTGTTTTGCAACTTTTTTAGATAAATAATATTAGACTTATTATGCAGTTTAACTTAGATTGTTTACCAACAATGTGATAGTTAATGTAGCGACGTATTATTGATTAACTGTTTAACTACTATATGCAAATAAGAAATAAGTGAATCCCAGAAGAAAATGTTGCCATATAAATGTTACTCTAGTCGATATGTAATCTTGGTAAGACTTTTTGGTAAGCCTAAAATTATTGTTTTCAGATATTTCTTTATATGGTATGATTCTATATAGGAAGTTTTTCTTGTAATGATTTTACCAAAAAAAAAAAGAAAAGTTTTTCTTGTAATGACACGAAAGTACACATATTTTTAGAATTTTTCCATGAAATATGAATAACTGTAATGAGCAGTTGCTCATCCACAAATGTTAAAAAGTTTTATAAAAATAATGTAAACATGATAACATAAAAAAAAAAACAAAGGAAAATAAAAGAAATGTGATGGCGTGTTTATGTAATTTACAAAAATACAAGGGCATATCTGAAAATTGCCAAAATACAATAGGAGTTAGTGTAATTTTCACCTTATATTTTTTAGAAATTAAAATTAATTTGAGATCTGGTGGTATAATATTTATTCATGGATATTGGCATTCAAATGCAGGTATACAGAATGCACTTCCTCCTCAATTGATGCATTGGTTTTATTCACAAAGTTATTCCCTGGTCACAGAAAGAAAGAGATAGATAATTTCATCACCAAGGCTGCTAGGTACCTTGAAGACAATCAAATGCCAGATGGCTCATGGTATATATATGTATAATGTTAGTTGTATTAATTAGTAAAATATTAGAGAAATTTAATATAATTAATTTAAAATTAATTAAGTTTGTTTATTAATTTGTATGAAAAACTGCACATCAGGTATGGAAATTGGGGAGTCTGCTTTATGTATGGAACATGGTTTGCCATTAGGGGGTTAAAGGCTGCTGGCAAGAACTACAACAATTGTGAGGCTGTGAGAAGAGGCGTTGAGTTTTTACTTAATACTCAAAGAGAGGATGGCGGTTGGGCAGAGAGTTACACTTCATGCACAAACAAGGTTCTTTTATTTTGAACTCAGATCACCTAGCTATCTCTTTACTTATCCCTCAATTAGAATTTAACACTTCATTCAAACAGAAAAAAATAATAATAATAAATTGGAAAAGGGACGTAAAAGGGAACAGGTGATCTGTGTTCGTTTGTTTTGTTAATGTTAGTATTCAAATAAGAAGTAATAATATGGGAAAGGAACATAAAAGGGGACAGGTAATTTGTGTTCCTTTGTTCTGTTAATTTTATTCTTTCCATTAATTCCATTTAATGTTAGTATTCAATTTATATTCATCATACTAATTCTTGTTCGTGTGCAGGTATATACACCATTTGAGGGAGACCACTCGAATTTGGTGCAAACTTCATTAGGAATGATGGGTTTAATTCATGGTCAGCAGGCAAGTATCGTGTTTAATAGATTTGTTAATTAATTAATTATAAAGATGATTACAGTAACACTTTGATTATGTACAAACAAATAGGCCTAGCGGAAAGGAAGTTGGCCGTTCCATTACACTCGCTTACGAGAGTTGTGGTTCGAGTCTTGGTAAACTCCGTTATTGCCTCAAGTTGTACTTAGTCTTACTTAATACTCTAGGTGGAGGGGAATCTGTTAGGGGTGTAGGCTAACTACTTTAGACTCTTATCAAATTGTAAAACTGGAGTAGCAAGAAGGTCCTATCTCCTAATATAATCTTGAACACATAAGATCTACATCAATACCCTTTTTATATTCATCAAAAAAAAAAAAACAAATACGGTGAGACACCCTCCAAATAAAAACAACATTTTAATTTTATTTTTCTGTTTAATTGTGATGGATATATAGGCTGACAGAGACCCAACTCCTATTCATCGTGCTGCGAAGCTTTTGATAAATTCGCAATTGGAAAATGGGGATTTCCCACAACAGGTAGGTTAACTCCCTTCTTTTAACTTATTTTCTTAATTTACACCAATCAATTAGTTATAATTAATCTTTCAAAAATGGTTATACTATGTAATTAATGTGCGTGCAGGAAATTACTGGAGTTTTCTTCAGGAATTGCTTGCTGCACTATGCAGCTTACAGGAATATTTTTCCTATGTGGGCTCTCTCTGAATACCGCAATTCAGTTCTCAAAGTATAATGAAATATTATGCTGCCTATTGTTATTGGAAAATAGGATATTCGCCCCACTACTAAATAAATACACTGGAAGAAGAGGAGGCGGATTATTATTAGAATAACTAGATACTCGTAGCATATGTCACTTTCATTCCTTTTTTGATTTGTAATTATTAGTTCCACTCAGTGATTAGTTACCAACATATAAAGGACTAGTATTTGTTGGATAAAACTTTAAATGCATGCAAGTAAATAGATATGTTTATAATAATGAAGAAGTAAACAATAAATCATAAATATATTTTAGTGGTTTAGCAATGTGCTCGAATTCTATTAACTTTCAATAGGGCTACCCCCAACTTATTATTGTACCAGCTTTCCATACCACGCTTTCCTTTGTTGTTGACTGAGTAGTACTATCATACAAGCGCACAGAGCCATTATTTATATCTCACACACAAACTCATAAATTAGACAAAAGTCAAGTAATGACTTCAATTTAGAATAATTGATATATATGCCTGTCATAGAAACATATTTATAGAGTTTTGTAGAAAAGCCAAAAGTTAAAGTGGTTATAATAACTAGGATACAAAAATAGCGTGAAGCTTACAAGATTCAAGGCCCTTCTATTCAATTGTCAATATCTCAGAGAGATCACAAGTTTCTGGAGTCATAAAAAATGCAGTAATAAAATCACCATGATGTTAAAATAAATCGTGTTTAGATAAGAATAATTTCTCATTAATTTTCTATGACAACAAGAGTGGTGTTTGTACAAGAGACTTACAAGTAATTAAGCCATAATTGCAGAATTACATAATAAAAACCAGTCTTCCTAATATTGACAATAATTGACCCACAGCAACACATGGAAGCTTGGCTGAGCTATATGCCCATAGCCGTTACAATCTTCCACAAACAGACAAAAGATTTAGTAGTGATGCTTAACACAGTCGTTTTAGCTTATTACAAATTATTAGAATAGCAGATAACTAATACTGAATAAGAAGAAGCAATGTTGTTGAAGATTGTGACACTTTTGCTGTCGTAACAGGAAATCTGGTTTGATACTTGAGGTCCTAAGAATTAGCTGTTGTACAATTATGTACTTTTTGGAAGACAATTATGTACTTTTTGATGTCTTGGTTTAATGTGTGATGCAGCAGATTTATAGGGAAAATAGTTCAACAAAACCTGCTCTGTTAGGTAGTAGCAGTTGAAGATAATATCTTACTGTACAAAAGTTAATTGCTGCAGTTCAACAAAAATTGTAGTCATAAGAAGTTCCGTGATTTAATTGCTGCAGTTTAAAATTTAAGGATTAAATTGACACTACCACAAAAGTTATTTACCCAAACCTTATTAGATTTCTATTAAAATGCCTATCTCAAAAATGTTTCCATCAGCTTCATCAACAACAAAGAAAATATAAAAACACCTGGGGGTGTGGCCTAGCGGAAAGGAAGCCGACCGTTCCATCACACTCGCCATGGAGTTGTGAGTCTTGCAAGCCTTATTGCCTCAGTGTACTCAGCCTCGCTTGAATCGCCAGTGGAGGGATCTGTTAGCGAGCCACCGCTCTAGACTCCTAGGTTGCAAAGTCGTAGAAAAGGCTCTACCCACTAATAGAATCCTGGGCTGATGAGATCCACATCAAGACCCTTTTTTGACAATAAAAAAAAACAAAGAAAATATAAAAAGTCAACATAGGAAAAAGAGTTAGTGTAAAAATACCTTGTCAAATCATTTTAATTCTGCTCTTTGGCCAAGCAATAGTACTTCCTAAGGCTTCAGTAAGAACTTGAAACTCATCTGTGGGTCTATATAAGTTCAAATTTTCCACTATCACTTCCTCAACCCAAACCTTCCAACAGTCTCGCCCAAGAGGCATATGATGCACCTTTGCACTTGGGTCCATTGACGCAATCTTCCCTTCTCGCTACAACTTCTTCCTCATCAAACTTCGCCAATGTAATAGTTGACATCTTCTATTTTCCATCTGCACCGGCTCCCCAATGCCACTTCACTACAAATTGACATGGTAAAATTAAAATTATTTTTCTTTAAAGAAGTTTACTATAATCAAATAAGGCAAAGTAAACAACTTTCATAGTAAAATAAAAAACCGAGGACTAAATGCATGTGAACTTATATCCTCTGCATTCTTGTTTTGATTCTATAAAATGACACAAAGGCAAAATGAAAATTCTATGTATAGTAATATATTTGCTAATATTATCATATTATACTAAGGAATATGTTTATAACCTGTTGAGATAACTTTAGAAGTGCTTCAACCTTTTCTTCTAGTGCTATCATCCTTTCTGACTGAGATTGTAATTGGCTTTCAAGTTCTTTTACTCTACCATTACTTTGAACCTGTGCACATACTTTTGAAGGTGTAGCACCGAATCCAAGTCCCCTAATACTTCCACAATGCTCAGGTCCTAAAACTTGAGCAATAGCATCATCTCGTATAGAATCTTCTGCTGGTGTATTAGAGATTGATTGAGCACAATCTTCTATCTTTTTCTACAAATATATAACTCAAATTTAATACTATCAATTACTACATATAATATCACAAATATTATTAAAAGAACATTGATAAAATAATCACACCAAAGTTTCAGAAACTGCTTCATTTATTGCCTTTCCATCCTTTCTAAAATGCCCACTAGTCCACACTTTAGTTCGTAACGCTTTGATATTTGGATTCTTTTTTTTCTACAATATAAATAAAGTAATTACATAGACTAACATGGTACAATTCAAATCATGGATCAATATAGAAATAAATATAATCTTGCAATTGTACCATATCATGAGCCGTACGAGAATAGCCCTTTCGACCCATAGTGTGGACAAGTTTTTGCATATTTCTCATTTTACTAAACCTTGAACTTTTTGCCTAATTAGAAAATAAAAAATTATAAATCAGCAAGAATCAAATAAAATTTTATAAGCTTACTATGAAAATACTACTTACTTCAAAGTCAATAGATAATGTCTCTTTGACAAAAAATTTCCATGCTTCATGACAAGTTACATTCTTTGGTCTAAAACTGTCAATATTTAGTGTCTTACTCTTTGCTGCTGCTCTTATCTTTTTTCTCAGCCTTGATTTGAATGTCTTCCAATAATTTCCCATATGTTGAAATGTTATTTTCTGGTGGCAATCACTGATAATGAACCTTTGCTGTATTTTTACATAAATAGAAATAAAGACTTAGTAGAAACATAATTAAAAAATATTAATAGTTAATAAATATACCTGTGTGAAAGACCAAAGTTCGGCTCTTTTATTGTCATCCACTGAAGGCCAATCTTTAATTACAACTGGGACATGTTCTCGTACCATGGCTCCAATTATGGATGCAAATTTATCAGAGTTCACATCAACTACTTGGCCTAACTCATTGAATGTAAGCTCCATTTTCTGAAAATTTTCAGAAACCTGTTTCAATTCCGTTGGGCCTCTTTTTTTTCTTGGAGCTACTTCATTCATTGACTGGATGTTTTCCTCATTTATAGTTGGAGTGGATGTATGATTTTCTAGTTCATTCATAATACGAAGTCCGTCATTTTGATCTCGATTTGAAGCAGCAATTGCAGCTCTTCGTTGCTTAGTTCCTCTCTTGGAAGCTTTTTTAGAAGACTTATTAATACAACATGAAAACAAGTTGTAAATATAACTATTTTCAGAATTTACAATATATATATATATATATATATATATATATATATATATATCTAAAAAACACACTCATAAAGTTATTTTCTAAAGTATAAAGAAAACACTTACCTCTGCTCTGTTCATCTTATGATACATATCCTTAATGTATAAAGCAGACAGCACAACCTGCATATTTGAAAGTTTGCTTGTTTTAATTGTATAATCCACAAACAGTAAATTAAGAAACACTTCCATAACTGATTAAAGACACAGAAGTAAATAATTAATTAAAGAAAATAACAAAAAGAGAAGGAGAGAGAATTGAAGTTGCGTCTAATTCTCTTTTATGCTTCATATATGGATTGGCAAGTAATTAAGAGGGAGGGATGGAAGTTGGAGTGGAATGCCATAAGTTCTAATATGCTTGCCGACAAAGCAGCTAAGATGTGTAGTAATTCTAATTTGCAGACTCTCTGTTTCCTTTCTTTCCTTTGTGTCTTTCAGTTGTAGTTTGGCTTGATCAAGCTACCATCGATCTTGAGTTGTAAGTATTTGTTTGAGTTGTAAGTATAAAGATAATCTGAAAGCTGAAAACCCCAGCAAGTTAATCACTTCTAAATTGTTATAAAAAAAAAAAGGGGAAGAAGTGCTGAGGAAAGATACTATATTAAGTCCCTCATATGGTAGTGTTGAGGAAAGATACTATATTAAGTGTTGAACATAGCCGGTAAGAAGTATGACTGCCCTCAATTGCAACTTGAATTTCAGCTCCATGCAACCTTTCCTTATTATCCCCTTTTTCATGTGCATGAATTTTCCTACAAGCTTTTAACACCATTATGGTTAAGAACAGAGTAAACAAAGCATTAAAGCCTTTTGACCAAAAAAAATTCAAGCATTAAAACCTGAAACAATGAGGCCCACGCTAACAGCAAGTGGTAATGCATTTTGTACAACATAAAATATTTTGGAAAACAATTAATACACCACCTCAACCCAGGAAACTACAACAGATCCAAATTATCTCGTATAGTAGTTTTGATGAGGAGACACTATTATTATTGTTCAAATTCTGTTCTCATGCATAAGATGTCCATATGTCATTGAAAGTTAAAAACAGAGAAGAACAAAAAAGAAAAAAACACTAGCAAATCAACATCTATGGGAGCTTAAAGCTCATATCTATTATAACAGTATACACGTCATACACTTGCTCATATCTATTATATCATTATACAAAAGCTCATATTATATCATTATACAAAATCATATACTTGCTCATATCTATTGTATCTATTGCATCATTATACAAAAGCTAAAGTCATATACTTGCCATGATTGCTCTACCATTTCACCCAATACATACGTGGATAGTCATAAAATTTATTTAATTTGAAGCTAAACCCCAAGGAATAAATTTAAGAAAAACATTGAGAAATATTAAATAAGAAAAGGAAAAAAAAATTAAGTAATAAAAATCAAGCACTAACGTACAAACTTTGGAGTAGAATAGTGGAGAACAATGTTAAAGACTGAATTATTACCAGACCCAGAATTCAAAAGCTGTTTTTTTTTTTTGGTAAATCAGAATTCAAAAGCTGTTGAAATTTAAGATTTCGAGTATTGATTAGTCGATTAAAACAACCAGAATTTGCTACACAGAAGAAACCCAGAAAATTTCAAGGTCGAACAACATAGAGAACAAAAGTACAATACAACCCAAAAAGACCCATCTCATATCCGAAAATATTCTCTTACACCTCCACATAGATCAATTAATTTAGAAAGAGTTAGAGAAAGGTACACTAGGCGGCGATACAAGGGCTTAATATACGTGAAACCTGAACGAAACGAGAATTTACTGAAGCCTTCGTCTCCTATTCCTGAGCTTTTCAGTAGAACATAGTCTGAAAATCTTGTTCAACAAAGCCAACCATAAATTGGGTTCGGGAAGGCAGAAAGCCAGTCAGTAGTAAACAAAGAGAAAAGGACGAAAGCAAAGGCAGAAAGCCAGTCAGTGGTAACCAAAGGAAAGTGGGTACGGGAAACCAAAGGAAAAGGAAAGCAGAAAGTGGGTTCGGGAATGCCAGTCAATGGTAGCCTCTGTATGGTTCGGAAATCTCATTCTGGTTTTGAAGTGGGTTCGGGAATGCCGGTCACATACAGTGGTAGCCTCTGTATGTTGAATTTCCCTTCGGCTTCCTAGCCCCTGTAAAGTACGAGTTCTGAGAAATTTAGGGCTCCGGTGATGGTGGGAAATAAAATTTCTTCGCGCGCTTACAGTGGGATACCAATTTGCAACATGCAATTTTATATTTTCACCACAAGCCGAGCATGTTGCAAAATATTGGGATATTAATTTTTATTTGCAACAGACAATGTTTGTTGCCAACAATATAAAATATATAAAATTTTTGGCAACAGACATAATATTGTTGCAATAAATTGTATTAGCAACTCACATTTAATGTTTGTTACAAAATCTAAATTAATTTAACTAATGGCAACGGGCATTTGGTCACTGTTGCGATATATCATTTTTAGCAACAGTCATTTAATAATGAATGTTGCTATTTACATGTTGTAAAATGCCATTTTTCTTGTAGTGTGTTTTGTATCTCTTGTATATACATGCTACCAATGAAAATAGCTGCAAGCTTTTCCGGATTTCTTCTTGAGCATTGTCCTTGCTGTGCTTTTAGCTCAAAAAAACTTATAAATGTTGATTGCAAAACCTGACAACGCTGCTAGCCTTCTACATCAACTTTAATGCCATATGACAAGAGATTATGATTTGCGTTTAAGAGCAACAAATAAATGTCCTTGCTCAACTGATTTAGCCATGGAGGGGATGAATGTCTCTGTCATTTTCTTGCGGTACAAGTCAAAGAGCTCGTCTAAGATATCCTCTCCGAAATGCTGCTTGATTAATCCCTCTGTGCCAGCTCTCATCATCCCAGCTAGTTGATGGTCTAAAGACTCATTTCCGTTATTATGTCCGCGCACTGGAGGTAGGATTTCCATTTTCACTATGCTAAAACACCCATTTCGTTCCACTGCAGCTTCAATTTCTTGTGGAGACATGAAGTATAATGGTAGGTTAAAGGAATCCACTTTTTCCTCACTAACTACACCCTGATATATACAAAAGTTACAAGTTGACTTAAATAACAAAAAATAATGAAACTTTATAAATAACGATAATTAATAAGTAACTGATAAAGCTTTTCGAATTGAAAGGGGGACTGATCTTTTAGTATTTTTTACCTTTTTCACAAGGTCCATGAGGCAAGTTCCTATAAGGCCAAAACTCAAATTAACCAAACGTTCAGAAGGATGAGTTCCATTGGGGTTGAAAGGAAAGGTTAGCATCATTAATCCGCCATACACAACCTCAAGTGCCCTGGCTTGCAGGAAATTATCCATGTCCTTTTTATGTTGAGCTTTATAAGCGCGAATTACTTCGTCTCCAGAATACGCATAAATAATTTGACCTTTATTCCAAGCAGGAGAGTTCTTGTCCTCTACCTCTTTTGGCACTCTAGAAAGCCAATGCAGGGAAGTACAAGAATGAACAAAGTGAAGAGAAGCCTCGGGAAATATGCGATCATAGAAAGAGCCCGGAACGCCCGCTGCATAGTATTGTTTGTCATGAGGAAGGGATGTGAAGAGCAAGTTGAAATCATTTGAGATGTGATCATTAAAGAAGACATGAAACTCAGGGATTTGGCTTTGATACTTGGACTTCACAGCTTCAATTATGTTTTTCACTGCTATGAATGTATTAGGTCCAACAGAGCAACCCAAATCCGCAATTCCAATGGTTTTCGAAGAATTGAAAGCTCCTATGTCAAGCTTTTCTGCAAAAGTCTCACTGATGACTTCTTTGGCAACATCTATAACTCCTCTCTGTAAAAACAGAAAAACTTGGCATATAATTATTTAACTTTGCTACTTTTTACTTCACTAGCTATTTGCTTTTTGGCTCGTTGGGAAGCAGGGAACGATCTCATAGGACTCATAAAATAGTGTATGCATTTGTAGAACAATGAAAGTTAATTATAAAGATTGCACAATTTTGGTATTATGAAGATTAGAGACCAACAAAGTTATTGCTTTCGATTTTGACTTCTTGAATTTACGCATCAATCTCGGGAATATACTCATATGTAGAAGAGATATAAACCGAGTTATAATTAGCTCTGGTTTTGGCTACTTCAGATCCACATCAAAATATCATATACAATAATCAAAATATGAAAATGAAGAAGTGTATATATATTATTAAAAAAAAAAAAAAGTTATACTGGGTTTGGGTTTGACATAGAAATTGGTTGAAAAATTACCATCTGCAGATTAGTTTTCTCAGTGCTATCAAATTCATTCATACAATAACTTAGAGAAAATTAAAAGCAGAGTAAAACCAGAAAGTGTTTGTTTCTATTTACTTTCATTCAATTTTCAAATGGAAATTGAAGTAACTTGTAGTTTGGAATTCGGATAATAAGTACCTGGAGGGTGGAGTTCTTGGCATAGCTATAAAGACCATCTCCACCTTTCATTGGATATGCTTGAGACAATTCCATGCTTAATCTCCTTAATTTGCTCTTTTATCTTTCTCTCTCTAAATTGATCTATTCTGCAATTATGGAGAACTGGTCAGTCTTTCATTGTATTATTTATAAGGCAAAAATACACCTACCAGTACAACCTCTGAATTTGACTAAACTTACACCGACTACCATTGGTTGAAAGGTTTGAAAACAATCTTTTCCGTTGCTCAACGGTTGACAAACGGAATAACTTATCACCTCATTTTCTGATTATATATAATATATATATATATATATAGTATTTATATATACATACGGAGTTGTTCTCTCCGGGGCTATATAGCTCAGGCCTAGTGGAAAATAAAAATACAGGATAATAAATACTATGCATTTATTTTGTTTTATAAAGTAATGTTGCCTTTTGTTGTTTTAAAAGGATAGGAATTAAAAATCTTAACCAAAATTAGGGTGTTCAAAACCGGCCAAAATTATCAAAAATTCAATTGATCCAATCATGATCGGTTTTTGAATTTTGTAATCTAATCCAATCTAATTCAATTATACTTTGAAATTCAATCCAATATAACATAAAGGAAATCCAATCAAATCATAATCACTCTTCACAAAGAAAGACTAGGCAGTTTGGCCGAGGGTGCCTCTTTGTGAAGAGGGAAGGCACCATCGGCAATATGTATATATAATAAAATATATATGCATTAAATATTTAAAATATATATTAAATAATACATATATAATAGTATTAGATCAGTTCGGTTGTATTGAATTTGAAAAATAAAAAACTGACGACCAATCTAATATAATTGGATTTAAAAAATTTAAATTCAATCCAATTCAATTGCATTAGATTGGATTGAATTGAATTGGTCGGTTTGATTAAATTTTAAATACCCCTAACCAAAATTGCATACATCATGATTGTATGGAAAAGAAAAGAGAAAAAAAAATGCAAAATTTATCATTTTCCATTTTATTTGTATGTTACATTATTGTATTTTTAAAGGGTATATTAGTCATTTTATAACAATATTTGCTACACTTGTTAATTGATAGAGTGTGTTGAATGATACTTTTCTAAATAAAGAGCAAGTGTAATTAATTGAAAACAAAGAAGTGGGAGCGTAATATTATTTACATTGTCCCTTGGAGATAACCAGGCCTTTTATAATAATAATAAAAAAAATATTATATAATACTTCTTAGAACCCTTATGATATTAGTTATACTTTTCAATTTTTTGGTAAATTATTAGTTATACTTTTCAATTAACTATAAATGTGATTAAAAAATATATTTCAACCACTAATTGTATGTAATTTCGTATTTTATTTTTATTTTTTTACTTATCTTTCACATTATTAATAAGATGAAAAGACAAACTCACTCTAATTAAAAATAATTAGCATATGAAGTAAGCAAGTTACACATGAACTTTAACTAACTTTGAACTAAAAAAAGTTCACATTTGCTTACAAGTTTCTGGAACCATCAAAAGTGCAGTAATGAAAGCACCATGGAAGCCTGGCTGTGCTATATGCTCATATGATCAGAGATACTAAACACAATCGTGTCAGCTGATTACAAATAAATGTCCTTGATCAACTGATTTAGCCATGGAGGGTATTATCTTACTGTTTTGTATCTGTTGTATACACATGCTACCAATGAAAATAGCTGCAAGCTTTTCCAGATTTCTTCTTGAGCATTGTCTTTGCTGTGCTTTTAGCTTAAAAAAAAAAAAAAAACTTAAAAATGTTGATTGCAAAACCTGACAACGCTGCTAGCCTGCCACATCAACTTTAATACCATATGATAAGAGATTATGATTTGCGTTTAAGCGCAACAAATAAATGTCCTTGATCAACTGATTTAGCCATGGAGGGTATGAATATCTCTGTCATTTTCTTGCGGTACAAGTCAAAGAGCTCGTCTAAGATATCCTCTCCGAAATGCTGCTTGATTAGTCCCTCTGTGCCAGCTCTCATCATCCCTGCTAGTTGTTGGTCTAAAGACCCATTTCCATTATTATTTCCGTGCACCGGCGGTAGGATTTCCATTGTCACTATGCTAAAACACCCATTTCGTTCCACTGCAGCTTCAACTTCTTGTGGAGACATGAAGTATAATGGCAGATTAAAGGAATCCACTTTTTCCTCACTAACTACACCCTGATATATATACAAAAGTTACAAGTTGACTTAAATGATATTAATAATTCACTAAAAGAACCTTTATAAATAACGATAATTAATAAGTTACTGATAAAACTTTTTGAATTGAAAGAGGGACTGATCTTTTAGTTTTTTACCTTTTTGACAAGGTCCATGAGGCAAGTTCCTATAAGGCCAAAACTCAAATTTACCAAACGTTCAGAAGGATGACTTCCATTGGGGTTGAAAGGAAAGGTTAGCACCATTAATCCACCATAAGCAACCTCAAGTGCCCTGGCTTGCAGGAAATTATCCATGTCCTTTTCGTGTTGAGCTTTATAAGCCCGAATTACTTCGTCTCCAGAGTACGCATAAATAATTTGACCTTTATTCCAAGCAGGAGAGTTCTTGTCCTTTACCTCTTTTGGCACTCTAGAAAGCCAATGCAGGGAAGCAGAAGAATGAACAAAGTGAAGAGAAGCCTCGGGAAATATGCGACCATAGAAAGAACCCGGAATGCCCGCTGCTAAATATTGTTTGTCCTGAGGGATGGTTGTGAAGAGCAGGTTGAAGTCATTTGAGACATGATCATTGAAGAAGACATGAAACTCGGGGATTTGGCTTTGATACTCAGACTTCACAGCCTCAATTATGTTCTCCACTGCTGTGAACGTATTAGGTCCAACAGAGCAACCCAAATCTGCAATTCGAATTGTTTTTGAAGAATTGAAAGCTCCTATGTCAAGATTTTCTGCAATAGTCTCATTGATAACATTTTTGGCAACATCTATAACTCCTCTCTGCAAAAACAGAAAACTTGGCGTATAATTATTTAACTTAATTTGCAACTTTTGAACCTAGATCACGTGTTATCTTCCTATCCCCCAGTTAGGATTTAATATCTCAATCAAATGGAAGAAAAATAAACTAAGTAATGGGCATATGTCAAATTCTAACTCCGAGGACAGAGGACAATGAAGGGGACAGGTGCTCTGTTCGCTACTTTTTACTTTAGAATTTGATATTTTCTGTTTTTGGGAACCATCAAATTGGACTGCCCATTTTCTATTTTGTTGGAAACTTGAGGGACCAAGTTATAAGCTTCGTTTTGAACTACTTCCGATTCACACACAACATGAATCAAAATATCAAATACAATCTTTGTGACACGCATCAAATATTTCAAAACGCATGTCAAGAAAGGGAAAAATATATATCTATACATCAAACCGTATTTAGTTTTAATTATGTTCCTTTCTGAGGAAGCAGGGTTTGGTTTTGCATATAAACAGACAGAACGTATCATAGAAATTAGTTTTAAAATTACCATATGCAGATTAACTTTCTCGGTAAGAAAATTGCAACACAAAAGCTGAAAGATCTGTTTCAATTTACCAACACTCAATTTAAATGGAATCGCTTTTGGGAACCATTTGAAATGGAAGTAATACTAATTACTTGTTAGAATATTTGACAACATTTACCTGGTAAGCGGAGTTCTTAGCATAGCTGTAGACACCATCTCCACCATTCATTGCAGATTCCATGTTTAATCTCCTTTGCTGTTATCTTTCTTCCTGTAAAGTGGTCTGCTATGTATGCAACTATGGTATCCTCTGGTTTATTACACTTTAGTATCCTCTGGTTTGACGAGATCTGAATTTAGGCCCTCTTAAATTGTTTCTTTTAATCTATTACTCTCTATAAGATGCTTATGACATCCTCACCTTATCAATTCATGTGATACAAGTCAAACATACTATATAGTAAATGTGGTGCACGTCAATTTATAGACATTATAATAATAAAGTCAACATAGAAATTTACGTTTAATTATAGCAAATAAATATTTATTTATTTATTTGTTTGGCCATTTACAACTTTTTTTTTTTATGTACAACGGACTTTTGGTATTGTAAAAGATGTTCAGCAAACTTTAAAAGTGGTTTTTACAACTTGTTTTAATAGGTTTGCTGTAAGAAAAGTTGTAATGGAGTTTTTTACAACAATGCACATGCGACGGTGGTAAATAATATATTGTAAAAACCTTATAACAAGGAGCAATTCAATGCACCTTGTAAATAAGGTATTGTAAATGATTACTTTTCTTGTAGTGAACCAAAACAAAAAAAAAAAAAAAAAAGAATGCCTTTTACGCTTGTGATGGCAATATAAATAGATCATACTTGTGTCCAATGTTATTCAAGTCATTATTATTCAGCCAATCACACTTGAAAACTGAAATTAATAAGAAAGTTGTCGCAATCGAGGTCCCATATTTCTGGTTAGAATGTCATTTCACAAAATATTAGATTATTATCCTTTGCGCTGGCATATCGCATGATTGAAGCAACCAAACAAACTCCACAAGGTTTGCCCTCGCTGATGGTGTTGAATCCTACACTCTCTATTTCATAAGCAAAATACTCTGTAACTCGACCGAGTGAAATTTTTTTTTTTTTTAATAGAACCTGCATTAAGTACAAAAAAAAACTTCAAATAAACGGAGATTATACATTATACAGCTTAAATAGCACTAGCCAAATCTAAATTAATACAACCATAAAAGTAATTAGAGAGACTGCCATCGTCACAGGGTTAGAGTATAAAAAAGAGGTACTAGAATGTAAAGAAAAATTTACTATTTTATGGACTGAGTGGACTAGACACACAATCCATCACAGTGTTTTCGATACATTGTTAATGGTTTATTTATTTATTCATTTATTTATTTATTTGTTTGTGTTTATATAAAAATAAAATAAATATAACTTGCCACATAGATAAAGAACCCCACCGCCAATTAGGCAGACAAGTCAATGAGATCATCACTAGTGACAGCAGCACAACTTGTTCACATTAATTCGCTTAAATACCAGAACTCATGGTGCGCAACTTTTTCACATTAATTCGCTTAACCATTAAAAATATATGGGTGTTTAATGGTTATGGATTAATTAATAAATTAATTAAGTTTTTTTTTTTTTTTTATGGAACTTATGTGGAATTTGTCGCACATGATCATTGGTCCTGTGATGTGTCTGAACAGATCTGATAGGAAGTTGCATTATTAATTGTATTCTATACCCACCACGTACGTATTCAATGCATCTGAAGGAGGAGATGTTGAATATTCTATTATTATCCCTAAGTTTATATTTGACAAAGCATCGGTTCATGTGCCAAGTCAACTTTGCAATTATGCATCTGTGAGGTTTCTACTCGCTTGTCGGGGAAAAACTCAGCTACTTCCGGGGAGTATAATTTATGCTCCGTTGCAATCATACGATATAAATATTAATAAAATATTATATAATATAATTTTAATGGGGCAGAAGCTGATATTTCGGAAATATCAAAGTTTTTTTCGCTCATTGGTAATTTGCCACGGCGGCTTGAAAAGTGAAAACTTACGTACAAAAAATTTAAATTTTTTTAAATATATATATATCAAAACTACTACCAACTCTCTGCACATTAATTCCACAAAGAAAAGGATTAAAAAACTGAAAGTGGAAGAAACAGACTTGCTGTTGCCACTGGCGCACTGACAGAGAATGAAAAAGTCCGCAGAGGGACAAAAGATGGACTGGAGTTCAAAATGGGTGGCTTTTTTTTTCTTTTTTTTTGGTCTATATGGATAGGTTTTTCTTTTTGTCAGATTTTCTAATTTAGAGAAAATGAGGGCATGATTTGAACTTACAAGCTCAAGGTATAGTTGTGGGGGCATAACAGTCAGCCAACTTTTTTATTTTAAAATTAAATTGTGATGATGTGGTAAATTTTTAAGCTCATGTGGCAACTTCACTTCGTATTTTTAGAGCGTCATCTCTTTATTTATGACAAATGAGGTTGTCTCAATGATATATGCCCCTCAAATTTGCACTGTGCATTCGACTCGCACATTCTTTCCTTTTAGATTAGAAATTTTATAAACCTGATGAAAAGAAAAAATCCACTTCTTGTTTATGTGCCATAGAAGTATGCTCGATGGACAGTCCGTTGGATTTTAAAAGTTTTAAAACTTTTTTTTTTCATTAAATGTGAATGAATTGTAAAACGGTTTTGTCATTAATGTTTAGTAAACGTTACAAAATAAATTAAGATTTTAGTTATTGTCTTGTAACTAATTGGCCACTGGTTTATAAAGCTTTTAAGTTTTCAAATGACATATACGGGTACAATCTCAGAAAAAAGAGAATAGTGTGTTTTGAGTTAGTATTCTGGTGATAGAACGAAGGTTGAATTCAAGTTCGTGGAAGAGAGTTTGGAAGGTGCACTGTCCAGAACTCTCAAAGATCCATTGTATCCTAGGAGACGATCGCTACGAAGATCACAAGCACCTGTGGAGCAAAATCGTTTTAAGGACACTGTGGTTCACAGGCCTCAGATCAACAAGTGAAGCTGTAATTCAAAATCATCACGTTTTGGTATGTTTTAATCTTCAATAAAATCAGTTTTGATTTATTTATTGTTTTTCATATTTCTATGAAATTTTTATTATTTAATATACCTGTTTATTGTTAGAACTAACACAGTCAAATGAAAAAATAATCTTCAAGAGTTCTGTCCAAAACATAATGGAAAAAATAAAGACAAATGACATAGTAATTTGTTGCAAATTATATATATATATATATAAAAAAATATTAATTCATATATATATAATATATTAATGTAATATTGTATATTATGAGGAGGGATGTAAATAGCAAGTTGAAATCATTTGAGACATAATAATTAAAGAAGACTTGAAATTCAGGGGTTTGGGAAGTTAGGCCTTGGCTTTGATACTTAAACTTCACAGCTTCAAATTATGTTTCCCACTGCTGCAAATGTGTTTGGAGACATCAAAAATTCCTGGCAAGCTTTTCCATAATTGCGTCGTTCATAATTTCTTTGGCAACATCTTAGCTCCTCTATTAAAAAACAGAGAAAACTAGTCATGTATTTACTTGAACTTTGGCACTTTCTAGTTTCACAATTTTATTTTGTTTCTTTTCTGGAACTAACATATTCGATCCCCCCCGGACTTGGAAATTTGAGCAAAAGGCACATCTTGTTTAGCTTTTACACAATGGGAACGAAGTTTAAATTCATGGTTTCCCATAAGGTGGATCTCAATTTGGGAAATTCGATAAGGAGTAGATACCTGAAAGAGGAATTGTTGGCATAGATATGGAGGCCATCTCCACCCGTAATTGGATTGTTTCAGACAATTCCTCGCCTTCCTTTGTTGTTATCTCTCACTGAGTAGTTTTATCATACGACTCTGGTGCACATCGTGATTATTTATATCTTATACACAAACACATAAATTAGATACAAATCTTTTTTTCTTTTTCTTTTTTTGATAAAAAAAAAATTGACACAAGTCTATTAATGACTTCACTATGACTATCATATACTCAACATTTCAATAAAAAAAAAAATGGGGGGAGAATGTTTACTTTGAATTGGCACTTTAATAGTGACTTATCAATATTTATGACTACCATATACTTAACATTTCTATAAAACCAGAACAAAAAAATCTTCTTTTCCATGATTCATACAGATAAAAAGGGAGCATTTCTTCTAGTTTTCTTGTGGTACAAGTCAAAGAGTTCTTCTAAGATATCGTATCCAAATTGTTGCTTTATCAATCCCTCCAAACCAGATCTAATGTGGGGGTGCAACTCAATGGGCACTTAGAGCTCCATATGCCAACTTGATGAACAAATTTTTATTTTTATACTTTGGGTTTATACAGACAATAAGAACAAAGTAAAATTCAAAAAGGGTAAGATACTCTTTTGGTATCATAAAGGCTAAAGCTCCTCCAAAAGATACAAGCTCTACTCGAGTAAAATATGAGTATATAAAATATGTTTTTAATGTCCTAGAGTCGTATATTTATAGAGTTTTGCAAAAAGCACTTGAGGGTGTAGTACAGTTAAAAAATAAGCTGATTGAATATTTATATTTACTTGTGAGAGTCTAGGTTCTAATCTTGACGAGTCCTATCTTGACAATCCCCATTTGTGGTTCAAATATAATCTCGATTTTGTTAAAAAATAACAAAGAGAAGCTACTACGGGTGAAAGAGTTTCATAGAAAAGTCAAAAGTTAAAGTGGTTAAAATAACTAGGATGAAAAAACAGCCTTGAAGCTTACAAGCTTCAAGGCCCTCACGTAAATTTGATATTATCGAATAGTCAAAAGTTAAAGTGGTTAAAATAACTAGGATGCAAAAACAGCCTGAAGCTTACAAGCTTCAAGGCCCTCTCGTAAAATTGATATTATCTGAGAGAGATCACAAGTTTCTGTAGTCATCAACAGTGCAGTAAAAAAATCACCATGGAAGCCATAATTACAGGATTACATAATAAAAACAAATCTTCCTAATAATGACAATAGTAATTGACTCACGCCATGACGCATGGAAGCTTGGCGAGCTATATGCTCATAGCCGTTACAGTCTTCCACAAACAGAGAAAGCATTAAATAAAGTAGTGTTGCTAAACACAGTCGTTTAAGCTTATTACAAACTGTAAGAATGAGGGATATCTAATACTGAATAGGAAATAGCAATTTTGACTAGAAATTATGATTTGCGTTTAAGCGCAACAAATAAATGTCCATGATCAACTGATTTAGCCATGGAGGGAATAAGTATCTCTATCACTTTCTTGCGGTACAAGTCAAAGAGCTCATCTAAGATATCCTCTCCGAAATGCTGCTTGATTAATCCCTCCGTGGAAGCCCTCGTCATCCCCGCTAGTATTTGATCAAAAGAGCCATTTCCATTATTATTTCCGGTCACATGAGGTAGGATTTCCATTTTCACTATGCTAAAACACCCATTTCTTTCCACCGCAGCTTCAACTTCTTGCGGAGACATCAAGTATAATGGTAGGTTAAAGGAATTCACTTTTTCCTCACTAACTATACCCTGGAACACAAAAGTTATAAGTTTATTTAAATGATATTAATAATTCACCGGTAAAACTTTATAAAAAAAAGGATAATTAATAAGTTACTGAAAACACATTTTGAATTGCAAGAGGGACTGATCTTTTAGTTTTTTTACCTTTTTAACGAGGTCATTGAGGCAAGTTCCTATAAGGCCAAAAGCCAAATTTGCCAAACGTTCAGAAGGATGACTTCCATTGGGGTTGAAAGGAAAGGTTAACATCATTAATCCACCATAAGCAACCTCAAGTGCCCTGGCTTGCAGGAAATTCTCCATGTCCTTTTCATGTTGAGCTTTATAAGCCCTAATGACTTCGTCTCCAGAATACGCATAAATAACTTTACCTTTATTCCAAGCAGGAGAGTTCTTGTCCTTTACCTCTTTTGGCACTCTAGAAAGCCAATGCAGGGAAGCAGAAGAATGAACAAAGTGAAGAGAAGCCTCGGGAAATATGCGACCATAGAAAGAACCCGGAATGCCCGCTGCTAAATATTGTTTGTCCTGAGGGAGGGTTGTGAAGAGCAGGTTGAAGTCATTTGAGACATGATCATTGAAGAAGACATGAAACTCGGGGATTTGGCTTTGATACTCAGACTTCACAGCCTCAATTATGTTCTCCACTGCTGTGAACGTATTAGGTCCAACAGAGCAACCCAAATCTGCAATTCGAATTGTTTTTGAAGAATTGAAAGCTCCTATGTCAAGATTTTCTGCAATAGTCTCGTTAATTACTTTTTTGGCAACATCTATAACTCCTTTCTGCAAAAACAGAAAACTTGGCATATAATTCTTTACCTTTGCTACTTTTGAACCTAGATCACTTGTCCTTTTCTATCCCCTAGTTAAAATGTGACATCTCATTCAAATGGAAGAAAAATAAAATAAACAGTGGACATGTATCAACTTCTAACTCGGAGAACAGAGAAGAAAACAGATGATCTGATTCCGCTACTTTTTACTTAACAATTTGATATTTTCTGGTTTTTGTAACCATCAAATTGGACTCCTCATTTTCTATTTTGTTGGAAACTTGAGGGACCAAGTTATGAGCGTCGGTTTGAACTACTTCAGATTCACACATGTATAACATGAATCAAAATATCAAACAAAATCTTCGCGACATGCATCAAAAATTTCAGAAAGCATCCAGAAAGCGTACTTAGTTTAGTGATTATGTTTCTTTCTGAGGAAGCTGGGTTTGGTAATGCATATAAACAAACACACTGAACATGTCATAGAAATTAGTTTTAAAATTACCATATGCAGATTCATTTTCTCAGTAAGAAAATTGCAACATAAAAGCAGAAAGATCTGTTTCAATTTACTAACACTCAATTTAAATGGAATCACTTCTGGGAAACATTTAAAACGGAAGTAATACTAATTACTTGTTAGAATATTGGATGACATGCATGTACCTGGTAAGTGGAGTTCTTAGCATAGCCGTAGACACCATCTCCACCATTCATTACGAACGATTCCATGCTTAAACTCCTTTGCTGTTCTCTTTCTTCCTGTAAAGTGGTCTACTATACATACCACTATATATGGTGCACTAATCATTGTGTGTATGTTATTCTACTTTAATTTGAAGAGATCTCAATGCCGGTCCTCTTCAATTGTTTCTTTTAATATATTGCTCTCTGTAAGATGAATGCTAACCTTATCCTGTATAGTAAATATGGAGATGCGGTACACGTAAATATATATAGATATTATAACAATGGAAGTCGTTTCATGTTATACTAGTCAACATATGAATGAATTTACATTTAATTATAGTAAATAAATAATCAATGATTAATTTGTGGTAATACGTTTATATATATATATATATAGGAAATATTCTATAAATAAATAATTAAAGATTAATTTGTGATAATACGTTGACATATATATATATAGGAAATATTCTATAAATTTCATTTTATATGCGTTGTTATCCGGAACTTTCGTAGTAATTAAAAATGATGAAAAGTCCAACTTTAGGCGCCGCGCATGATATTAATTAATAAACTCGGTTGCCTTGTCACTATCATGCTGAAGCAATTACCAATAATGTACTTCCTAAAAATTTATTACAAAATGATAATTTATTGATACAAAATATTATCACAGTTGTGTTCTATAAGTCAACTTGTAATTGCGCACAAATTATTACATTTTTGCAATTATTACTATTATTATTCTTACGTTTAATATTTTATATATATACATATGTATTGCCTGTATTTTGCCATACGATGAAGAACTATGTGTCATTAATTAGCAAAATAAAGCAGCCAATTAATTAGTAATCAATTAAACTACATTGAAAAGTAGGAAAAATTCATGCATGCATGTGTGAGGTTTCTACAGTACATCTCCAGTGTTGCATGGTTTGCACATAGTATTTAACAAGCCCATTATAATAATCCAAAACTGCCTTGACAGCTTGAAAACATATATACAAAAAATTAAAAATTTATATCAAAACTATTACCAACTCTCGACACATTAATTCCACATAAAGACGAGGAATAAAAGACTGAAAATGAAGGAAACAAACTTGCTGTTGCTGCTGCCGTACTGACGGGTAATGGAAAAGTCCAGATAGAAACAAAAGATGGAATAGAGTTCAGAAATGGCTGCCTAGTGGCAGGGCTGAGGTGGGCCTTTTTTATTGTCTTTTTTTTTTATATTAAATTGCGATGATATGGTAAATTATTAAGTTGACGTGGCAACTTCACTCTATATTCTTGGACATTAGAATAAAAAATTTTGACATATGTGTTTTATATGTCAAATTAATTTTTATTGACGGAGAGTTTATATTTAATATTTTTAATTAATAAAATTTTGACATATTACTTGTGTTTTTATATAAATTATGTCATGTTGTTGTATACTCGTATGTGCCATAGAAGTCTACTCAATATAGTCAAACCAAAAAACAATCTTCAATATTCTGTGAAAACGCAACAAAATGAGGTAGTAATTTGTCACTGACTTGTATTTAGAATTCATTTTATCTCACGAGTGGTTGAAAATAAAATATACCCTAAAACTCTGCTTTGTCTTGCACTGCTTTCATATGCATAGCGTGATCTAGTTATTTGGATGAGAATGAATGGGCTAAATAGTAATTATATATGATCCATTCAACGATGGCAACGGAGAATTTATTTTACATCTTAAAACTTTTCAAAGTTGATTTAATAGAAGAATTATTTAATATATACATATTCGAATAAAATATTTCCAAAACCTTTTATAGGCCAAATAGAGTACTGAGTACCAAGAAAGTTCACCAACTAGTAAAGCGTCAAATGACATAGTAAAATGTTAATAGCTTTTAGTTAGCTTCACTTTTCTCTTATCAAAGATTATATTAAATTATCAACAAATTACGTACATAAAATTGGTAAACTCGTTGATAATTGTAGCACTACTCAAACAATTAAATTAAGAACAAAATCGGAGTCATAAAAATTTATTTATCAAATTTTGGATATTAAAATATGTGGCTATTGGCTAAACTTAAGGTTCAATCATCTATTTTTTCAAGGCTTATTAATTGGTCAATGACCAAAAACAAAAATTATTATTAACCAATATGTACCGTCACATTATATGATATATCTAAAATTTTATCACAACAAAGCAACACAAATCTGCAACAATGGAAAAGGTGTTTGACGAAATAGGAGAAGCTAAGGTAGAAAAGGGAGAGAAGAAAGATAGGGAATAAGTTTATTCAATAATCAATATTAGAAAGCATGACAATTAGGGTCGTAGTGAGCCCCCGTTTATAACAAAAAAACCAACTTTAAAGTAGACAGGAAATGAAGGTGAACTGTATTTGTAAGATCCACGCAATTAACGACGAAATTAAAGAAGGAAATTGAAACAGCATCAGTGGTTCATGGACTGCTGGGTGAAACTCAACATTTTTAATCACATGAGACGACAGATTATGGTTTGCGTTTAAGCGCAAGAAATAAATGCTCTTGGTCGACTGTTTTAGCGGAGGGGACGAAATCTTCTGCCAATTTCTTGCGGAACACGTCAAAGAGCTCATCTAAGATATCCTCTCCGAAATGCGGCTTGATTATTCCCTCGGTAGCAGATCGGGCACGCCCTACTATCTCATCCACCACAGAGTCATTTGAACTAAAGTTTTCGCGCACCTTAGGTAGGATTTCCATACTCACTACGCTGAAACACCCATTTCTTTCCACAGCAGCTTCAACTTCGTGTCGATGCATTACGTATACTGGCATGTTAAAGGAATCCACTTTGTCCTCACCAACTATACCCTGAAATACAAAAGTTAAAGAGCTGATTGAATAACACTTAATTTATAAAACTCTGTGAATTGAAAGAGGAAGTGATGTCATAGTTTTGTACCTTTCCAGCAAGGTCCATGAGAGCAGAGCCTATGAGGCCGAAACTCATATTGATAGGAATTCTAGAAGGATGAGTTCCATCTGGGTTGTAAGGAAAGACTAGTATCACTAATCCACCAGGCACAACTTCAAGTGCTCTGGCATGCAGGAATCGATCCATGTCCTTTCGGTTTTGAGCTTTAAATGCCCGAATTACTTCATCCCCGGAATTCGCATAAGTAATTCGTCCTTTATTGAAAGCAGGAGAGTTGTTGTTGGTTACCTCTTTTGGCACTCCAGAAAGCCAATGAAGGGAAGAAGAAGAATGAACAATGTGAAGAGAAGCGTCGGGAAATACATGATCATAGAAAGAGCCTGGAACGCCCGCTGCATAGTATTGTTTGTCCTGAGGGAGGGATGTGAAGAGCAGGTTGAAGTCATTTGAGACGTGATCATTGAAGAAGACATGAAACTCAGGGATTTGGCTTTCATACTTGGACTTCACAGCTTCGATTATGTTATCAACTGCTGTAAATGTATTAGGTCCAACTGAGCAACCCAAATCTGCAATTCCTAAGCTCTTTGTGGAATTGAAATCTCCTACGTCAAGCCCTTGTGCAATAGCCTTACTGATAAGTTGTTTGGCAACATCTATAGCTTTCCTCTGCAAAAACATAACAACAAATTGGCTTGTAAATATTATTATCATTTTTAAACTTTTTGCTACTTTTTCTACTTTACTATTTTGATATTTTTCCATATTCCACACTGCTCATTTATTTATTTGTGAGATTGACATTGACCATGTTTATAAAGAACTACTTCAGATTCAGAGAATCTCTTTTTAATAAGCATCAAAATTCCAAAAATAGAAAGATTAATAATAAATCAAATCGTACTTTGCTCAGTGCAAGATGGGTTTGGTTTTACATGCAAGTTTTGTTTCAGATTCACCTTCACTGAATTTAAAGGAACAAAGAAGAAGTAGTAAGCTGTTTTTAAAGAGTATTAATTGCATGACATTAAAATTTACCTGGAAATCGGAGTTCTTAGCATAGCTATGGAGACCATCTCCACCTGTCATTGGATATGCTTCAGACAATTCCATTCTTAATCTCCTTTGAGCTGTGTCTCTCTCTCTCTAAACTGGTCTATTCTTCAACTTTGGTGAACTGCTCAGTTTCTTTGTTATTATTTATAAGGCCAAAATACACTACCGGTACTACCTCAGGTTTTTACGAAAATTACACTGACTACCATTGGTTTTCAAAATTGGTTTTCAAAATTTGGAAACAATCTATCTTCTCGCAGAGATGTGCAAAGTCACTGCGTAGGTAATATCTAACATATTACTCCATTATCTCATAGAATATGAAATATTATACTTACAATCACACCACTCCCCATTTTCGATCACTTACACTTACACACCCCCTATTTTAATTTTTTTTAAACTAAACTCCTCCTAATTTCTCATTAGTCAAACCTTAAATAGGTTTATTAGAACATCTCTAACACTACTCTCTATAGTAAAGAGTATTTTTTAAAAATAAAGAGCATTTTTAGAAGTAAAGAGATAAATTTATTAGACAAATCCAATAGACTCTCTATCATAATCTTTATTTTGTTATTTTCAATACATAATTATAACCTATTCATTTTATTTTTTAATTTATAATTAAGCAAAATATAAATATTATATGAAATGTGAAAAATTAAATGTAAATAATAGTTGAAAATTGTGCAATATTAAATGAAAAGTATATTTATTATGAAGAAGAGAGTGGTTTGGCTCTTTACATCTAGAGAGTCAAACTTTACTTTTTATTTTAAATATATAATAAAAAAAAAGTCTATTGTTATTGGAGCTTCTTTTTTATCATTACTCCCTAAAATAAAAAATATAAATGATTTTAAAAGCTCTTTGGGAATGTTCTTATAAAACATTACCTATATACTACTAAAATTGATAAAAAAAAAAATAGTATTATTTTATTATATATTTTTATTTTAAGTGCCCGGCAATATAGGAAGAGAAATCACCTATTAAGATATCCATTCGTAAAAATCTAGAAACTGAGTAAAGATTGCTTCATTCATTCAAAAAAGGAAAAAGAGTCAAAGATTGCGTCGTTGATTAGTAGTGTATTAATTAACATATTAAAATACCCTCGTGGAATTATTGTTCAACACAAGGCAGATATTTAATTAGCCGAAGAAATAATGGATAAGATTTGAATATAGTCAGCCACCCAGATAAATTTGAGAGCTTGACAGGGAAGATGGTGGAGGGACACAACACAAGACGGTCCCACAAGGACTTGTAGTTTGGCGCATCTGCATGTGATACGGAGACGCCTCAACTTTTGGTATGAACTTGAAGTTTATAGTTTCAAATTTATTCTTATTGTAAAATATGTTCTTACTTTAGTAGGAAATGTTACACTAATCAAGTGCTGATCCATGTCGGGCTCACGTGCTCCCTTGAAATTTGTTTTATGTTGAATAATATATTTTTTTTTAAAAATACTCTAATTCATATTAAATCCACCATTTGATTCTATGCTATTTAATGATTGATTTATTGATTATGATTATCTTATCTAAATTTCATTTGTGGATTACCAATAAAATCTTCTATTATGATTTTTTTTTTTTTTGAAACACATCATGATCACTAATTATGACAAATATCATTATTATTATTCCTTATACATAATAATTGTTCCCTTTTTATTGCAAATCTTCTAAAAATGCTATTAATTAATTAAAGGTTGAATTTATTTATATTTATACATAAATATTCTAATTTATTACATCACTTATATATTATAAATAATTTTTTAAATATAAATTAAAAAATAAATTAATACTATTTATTATATTTATATTTATTTTTATTAGTTAATTATATTTATATTATCATTCCCCATATAGCAGTTCTATATATATGTATATATATATATATATGCAGTTTGCGGATGATCGAAGACTTTAATTAAAAATTGAGTCTTAAGATTGAGTCTTTAATCAGGACTCTTGTTTGCATGAATGGTGGGATCAGATCCAAATAAATGGCTCCAACCGTACATGATTATAAAATTATCAGTGGTTCTGAATTATGAGAATGTATGGCACGTAAAGTCAGGAATGACGTGCTCCAACTCCATATATTATAATAACTCATGACTCACGGTGTTTGACTCGATCATTCTGCTCCGACCCTACAAATTTACATTTTAATAAATAAATAATTTATTAAATATCATATAAATTTAAAATAAAATAATCTTGATTTTCACATACATTATATATAAATACGATTAAATGTGCACTCCCAAACTATTCTCTGTCGCGTTGTCCAAATCGGGGAAGTCTACATAATGCATGTTATCGCGTGACCCAAGACACTTGATGGAGCAAGTTTTCTTTTTTTTTTTTGAAAAATAAAAAAAAAATCTCAATAAGATTTACCTACTTTTAATAAATATATCTAAGATAATAATATGGTTTATTTATATTTAAATTTTAACTTTTATAGACGAACGAATATAATAAAATAACCGACTTCTTTTTCACTAAATTGTATGTAATTGATGGAGCAATTTATATTTAAAATATAACTTGGTTTTCACCATTTATATGGGTATTTAATGCTTCACAATCGATTTATTTATTAACGAAACTTATCTAGTAATTAAACATATCAAAAGTCAGCAAGTTTCATCATATCCAAACAATTAATCTGTGCGTGAGTCAAAATATTATAAAATATTCATTATAATATTTGGATTAAAAAAATTGAAACGTTGAACCGGTATAATTCAATTCAAGTCTATTTTTCAACTTTGGATCGCAATTTCACGTCAGTTTTTTTTTTAATAGAAATTAGTTAAATTAAAAAACAAAAAAGAATTGAAGCAAATTACAGCTAGCCCAACCAATCATTTAAGGTATAAATTGAAATTTTCCTTTTCTTCAGGAATTTTAGATGGAGATATGAAAAAGAGTAAGCCTAAACTAGAATTGTTAAAGGCGATTCACTTAAATTTTTTAGTCCAAATACTATGATGAGCATTTTAATATATACATACATACATATATATATATATACATACATACATATATATATATATATATGAAATATATGCACCTCATATGAGAGAGTGTATCCAATTTTAACAGATTTGGTCAACAAAAAGCCTCTATTTGACATGATGGCATAGTTGAGGAAGGACATTGGTTAGAAAAACAAAACGTATAGATGCTTAATTGAAATTAGGGTGGAAGTTTGGGGATATTTGTAATTTGCCCTTCGTTTACTTTTGAGAAGTTCCCCCTCCATAATACAACCCTTTTCAAACAAGACACTACCTTTACTCTCTCCACATTCCCGTGTGTGTATTTATACCAATACACGCATAGATAGACAAGCCATGTCAATATATATTGTATATCAATAGTGCTAAGCTCATCACGTGATAAATAATATAACAGCCTGATAATGTTTGCCTTGATAAAGAAGCAATGCGACAGATACCAAAACTTATATCAATATCCATTTCTCAAATGACGCCCTAGCATTTCATGCAGCAGTATGTTGTTGGTTATTTGGTTGATAACTTGATGTAATTTAAATAAAAAGATAAACATAGTCCAAAATAATAATAATAATAATAGTAATAATAGTAGATAGATAGATGAATCCTTAGCCTGTCAATGATGTAGAGCGAGCCACGTTATATGTCACATCATTTGGAGAATAAATTTGATAAAATTGTTGGTGCCTCTATCACGATTGTTTTAAAAGTCTACATATGTAAAAGGTGTATCATATATAACTCCTATTGTCATTAGATATGTAACATGAAACCATACATCAATATGATGGACTCCATCCGCATAAAAACACACATAGTTGATGGGTTTGACGAAAATTGAAGGAAATTCATTTATGTACATAGACTGAGAATTCTAACCTTCTATTTCACTGTATGTGTCTCCTTCCTTGTAAATACACGTATAGTGAAACAATTTTGTACAAGTGTGATGATTGATGAGACAGGCAAAGAGACAGGAAATTAGACATGCGACATGAACTTAGAGACTTATTAATGAGGCACAATACATTAATGCCATAGGATCAGAGATTATGATTTACGTTCAAGCGCAACGAACAATCCTTTAACTGATTCAGCCATGGAAGGGGTGAATACCTCCGCCATTTTCTTATTGTACAAGTCAAAGAGCTCGTCTATAATGTTGTCTCCAAAATTTTGCCTGATTATTCCCTCAAGGCCAGCTCTCATGTTAGCTGCTAATTGATGGTCAAAAGAACCATTTCCATTATTATTTTCTTGCACCCGACGCAAAAGGATTTCCATTCTCACTATGCTAAAACACCCATTTCGTTCCACAGCAGCTTCAACTTCTTGTGGAGACATGAAAAATATAGGCAGATTAAAGGAATCCACTTTTTCTTCATCAACAATACCCTGAGTAAACAAAAGTTACGGCTAATTTAAATAAAAATTAATAATTTACTAATAAACTTCAGAATTTGGTAGAGTGGCTGATATGATAATTTTGTATAATTTTGTACCTTTTTAACAAGATCCATGAGGGAAGATCCCACGAGGTCCAAAGCCAAATTTATTAAACATTGAGAAGGATGAGCTCCATTGGGTTTGAAAGCAAAGATTAGCACCATTAATCCACCATGGACAACCTCAAGTGCCCTAGCTTGCAGGAATTTCTCCATGTCTTTTTCGTGTTGAGCCTGATATGCCCGAATCACTTCGTCTCCAGAATTCGTGAAATGAATTCGTCCTTTATTCCAACCAGAAGAGTTCTTGATCATTACCTCTTTTGGCACTCTAGAAAGCCATTGTAGGGAAGAAGAAGAATGAACAAAGTGAAGAGAAGCCTCGGGAAATATGCGACCATAGAAAGAACCCGGAACGCCCGCTGCATAGTATTGTTTGTCATGAGGAAGGGATGCGAAGAGCATGTTGAAATCATTTGAGATGTGATCATTAAAGAAGACATGAAACTCAGGGCTCTGGCTTTGATACTTGGACTTCACAGCTTCGACTATGTTTCCCACTGCTGTAAATGTATTAGGTCCAACTGAGCAACCCAAATCCGCAATGCTAAAGGTTTTTGGAGAATCTAAGGCTCCTATATCAAGCTTTTCTGCAATAGTCTCATTGATAAATTCTTTGGCAACATCTATGATTTCTCCCTGCAAATACAGAAAACTTGACATTTAATTATTATAATTTTCCTACTTTTTACTTCACTAGCTATTTGATATATACTTTTCTTTTTTTTTTTCTAATTTCCGAAACCATAAAATTGGACTGCTACTCATTTTTGGTTTTGTTGGAAACTTGATAAGCAGGGAACTAAAGGATTATAGTCCAGCTTTTGTATATTTGTTATTTAGTGTAAATGTAGCAAAGTATATCTCATAGGACCTCATGTACTCTGTATAAATTTACACATCATGATGAAATGAATTAAGCCATTATTCCACAACTAATATACTTTCTTCAGGAACAAGCTCATAGGACTCATAAAATAGTTTATACTTCTGTAGAACAATGATTCAACAATGAACAATAATTCACTTTGGATAACAATGAAAGTTAATTATGAAGATTGCACAATTTTGGCATCATGAAGATTAGAGACCAACAAATTTATTGGTTGTGCTTTCGACTACACAAATTCTCTCTGTTTTTCTATTACCAAAAAATTCTCTCTGTTTTTCTATTACCAAAAAATTCTCTCTGTTTTTCACACATCAATTTTGGGAATATTTATATGTAGAAGAGACATTGACCGAGCTATCATTAGCTCTTTTTTTACGACTTCAGATCCATACATCAAAATATCAAAATTAAGAAGAGTACACATATTAAGAAAATAAAAATAGAAGTAGTACATCTGGGTTTGGGTTTTAGATAGAAATTGGTTGAAAAATTACCATCTGCAGATTAGTTTTCCCAGTGCTATCAAATACATACAGTAACTGAGAGAAAATAAAAACCAGAAAGTGTTTATTTCTATTTACTTTCACTCAATGTTATTGGGAAACTTTTCAAATGGAAATTGAAGTAACTTGGTGTTTGGAATTTGGATAATAAGTACCTGGAAGGTGGAGTTCTTGGCATAGCTATGGAGACCATCTCCACCTTTCATTGGATATGCTTCAGATGGTTCCATGATTGATCTCCTTGATTTGCTCTTTATCTTTCACTCTCTAAAGTGATCTATTATACAACTATGGAGAACCAGTCAGTCTTTCATTTTATTATGTAAAAGGAAAAAATACAGTACCAGTACCATCTTTGGGTTTTATTAAATTATTCTGACTACCAATGGTTTACAAAATTTGAAAACAATATCTCTTCCGTTGGTCAACTGTTGACAAACGGAATAATTAACATTTATGGAGAATGATATATATATATATATATATATATATATATATATATATATATATATATATATATATATGTCATAGAAAATGACGTATATGATATACTATAGGGATAATTACACTCACACCCCTTATTTGCTTACAATAATTAACATTTGAAAGTAAGCAAATTACACATCAACTAACTTTGAACTAAAAAAATTACACATTTGATTACAAGTTTCTGGAATCATCCAAAGTGCAGTAATGAAATGCTTGCTGAGCTATATGCTCATAGCCGTTACAATCTTCCACAGACAGACAAAATATTAAGTAAAGTAGAGACGCTAAACGCAATCGTTTTAGGTTATTGCAAATTATGAGAATGAGAAATAACTAATACAGAATAGGAAGCAGCAATAATGTTGTTGAAGATTGTGACACTTTTGCTGTCATAACACCAAATCTGGTTTGATATTAAGTTCCTAAGAATCAGCCGTTCTCTATATATATATATAAAGTACATCTGGGTTTGGGATTTACATAGAAATTAGCTGAAAAATGACCATCTGCAGATTAATTTTCTCAGTGCTATCGAATACATAAAGTAACTGAGAGAAAATTAAAAACACAGTAAAACCCAGAAAGTGTTTGTTTCCATTCACTTTCACTCAATTTTATGGAATTGTAATTGGGAAACTTTTCAAATGGAAATCGAAGTAACTTGGTGTTAGGGATTTGGATAATAAGTACCTGGAAGGTGGAGTTCTTGGCGTAGCTATGGAGTCCATCTCCGCCTTTCATTGAATATGCTTCCGACAATTCCATGCATAATTTCCTTCGTTGTTTTCTTTCTCAAAAGTTGGTCTATTATTCAATTATGGTCGGTGCGCATACTATTAATTTATAATATCATACTTCTTCTTTTTGTTCGTGTGGATATAATAATTCTTAGAAATCCTAACGATGTTATTTTTTGGTATAGTTTGTGGATGGAAAAAAATATATAAACAACAAATTAAATATTATTTTTAATTTCGTATTTTATTTTTATGTTTTTAATAATTTAAGAAATTAACTAATTTTAAATAATAATAATTAACATTCAAAATAAGCAAATTACATATAAATTTTTAAATTCGTTACAAAAATATATATATATAAATTTTTAAGTTTATAATAAATAAAAATTACATACAAGCTTACGAGAGAAAAATAATAATAAAAAACCCAAAAAGGTTATCAAACGGATCTAAATAAACCGTCATTTCTTAAAAATTAAACCTTTTGCTTCTCATGATTTTTTTTTTTTTTTTTTGTAAATTGTAAATTCAAATTAAAACTGAAATATTATGTACTTTAACATCAAACAATGGAAAAGAATAATAATCGATGTCTAGTTAGATTAAACTATCTTGATGCTCCCAATTTTTATACAAATATTTAAAACTCATTTTTAATATTTAAAATTTTTCTCATTTTTAACAATATATTTTGTTATATGAACTTATAAGCAGTTGGTTTGTGTTACAATTGAGCCTTATGTTTTTTATTTTTTAAAAAATTGAACAATTAACAACAGATATATATATATATATATATATATATATATATATATATTGTGTTGACTAATAATGATTTTTGCAAGTTAAGACAATTCTGCACTAGTTCTTAAAACTCAATCCAATAATATTGTACTTATGTTTGGAATCCTAACATTTAATTGATGATCACAAGTAAAAAATAAAAAAGACTTGTCCAAAAAAAAGACAGTAAAATATATATATATATATATATATAAGAGAAAAAGAAAAATAGCTTCATTTATTTTCCAAGGAAAAAAAGAAAAAAGAAAAAGAAAAGAGACATGAGTCCCCAACTGTGGAAAGCGCGCAATACGTTTTCAGACCGTGCCGTGGACGCCCAAAATTAGTTTGCTTCTGCCGACTCCGCACCGCCGAATGGCGATTTTGTTTCACAAACTCTGAACCGCTTCTACTTTCCTCTGCCTCTAAACCCTTGCGTACTCTCTCACTCTGTCTGTCTGTCTCTCTCAAAATATGCCTCAAGGTATTTTCTCCTCCTTTATAGATTATATTTCTATAACACTCGATTATTTTCTAAAAAATTTGATTTTATTTTTTTCTCTTTTGCAATTTCGTTGATTGTAAACCACCAATACATACATATATATATATATATATGTATATGTATATGGGTTTCAGATATTCCTGGGTTTTATTATGATGCGGAGAAGAATAGGTACTTTAAGAGCCCAGTACCTGGCTCTGCTCCTGCTTCTTCATCACGTTCTAGGAAAGCGCCTGCGAAACCAACCGAGGTACATTATTCCATGCATTCAAAATCAAGTTTTTTTTTTTTTTTTTACCTTGTAAAAGCTTGAATATTAAAGAGAGTTTTGGGTATTATGGGTTTCACAATGTTGTTTCTCATAGAAGAGCTCTCTGTGGAGTCCTGCTTGATGGGTTTACTCTTGTCTCTGACTTCCAGGTCGTCGTCCATTTGCTTTTTTGTTTGCTTGTTTAATACATTTTCCCATAATGGTGGTCTGTAAATTTAAGTATGTGAATTTCACTAGAGTTTCTTTAGTATGAGTGATTGTATGCTTACGTTATGGTTTATTTGCATTGGAATTGAGACTTATCAAATATTTGCTTTCGGTTTTATGGAAAAGATTATATTTTTAAAGCCGAGTTTTCCCTTCTCTCCAATAAAAGCCTTTGGTCTTTTACCACTGTGTGAATATGGGAAATGTTAAATTATTGGGTTCTGGAGGAACTAATGAAGAAGGATGATCATTGAAGGCCTAGGCAGCTTTTGATTAAGCTGGAAACTTTGAATGATTTTGAAGTGACTGTTCTTACTTGTTAAGGAAAATAAGCAATTTTTAGCTTTTGTTGTAGATAAATTGATGATTTCTGGAAATTGTATCAACATAAAAGAAATTTGATGATCAGTTGATTTAAGCTTCAATTGTGCATAATCAATGGACACTCGGCCACACAAATTTGGGTTATTCAATGGAAGATATCCCTAGGTCCATCTTTTAACTGCTAAAGTGATTAATGGGCTTGGGATTTATAGATTCCTAAAACTAAACGAATGTAGGATGGAATTCTCTGCTACCAAATTGATGTATGAAGAGAAGCTCTGTTACTAAATTGATGAAGGACAGATTAGTGAAAGTGAAAAGGATATAGAATTTGATGAAAAAGTGAGAGAATTAGAAGAAAGGGTTGATAAATTTAGAAGACTTTGAGCCACAAAAATTGTGTTTTCCCTCTGTGGAGAATTTCCCATTATATAGAAAGTATACAAGCTGAACTATAGCCTATAAAACAGCTAAACTAAATACAAGCTGATTTCTGGCCTATAAACTAGCTAAACTACCATATACAGATCTGTACAGCTAGAATTTAAGATGGAATAAAAGATAAAGCTGTAAGGCATGAAATCTGGCATAAAATCTGATGGCTTTAAATGGCCAGCTAATTCCATTAACAAGGGTAAGAAAATAAATGAACAAGTTAGAATTGGATGCTTCTGGAAAAAATTAAATAGAAATTAGAAAGGGAAAAACCAGGTGGAGAATAAATTTATTCAGTAATTTATAATCTCAGTAAGTCTGTCTGATAGGGTTCTAAGGCTCTCAATAAGTCTGTCTTATAGAGGTTCTAGTGAGCCTTATTAATAACGAAACAAGCAACTGAAAAGTGAAACTGAGGTAAATATGAATAGAATTGAATAAGGATAATAATCAACTGGGAAACTAAGTGAAATGCAAATGATGATTCTAGCTATCTAAATATTAATTCTTTTGTTCTACATTATAAACCCACTAACTTAAGTGTGTGTGAATACTTGAATCGTAAAATAAAAGGTCTTCATACACCAGTATGTCAAATAAGCTCAAAACAATAAGAAACATGTTAGAATAAAAATTACATGTTTTTGCTTTGTTCCATCTGGTCTTCGATTGTTTGAGGTGATATTGACCCACTGAGCATCTTTACTAACATTAGCTATGGTACTGTATTAAGGAGGTCAACGACCACCAAAAACCCTTTCAGACCATATATTAATAATCTTAGGGTGCCACCAATCATATTTTTGAATCATCAAGATTGACATCTGAGGATGGCCTTAACCTGGTCAGCCAGTTGAAGCTGGCTAGGCTGGTTTGATATCTTTTGAGTTGGTTTTCAATCCCAATTTCTTCACTACACCTTAAGGATTGTTCCTAGACTATATAACCAACTCCAATTAGGCATAAGAACCTTTTTAATCTAATCCAAGGCCTAATCTTGGTTCTTCAGGCTTCATTTCCAATTTTGTCCACGACTGACTTTCATTGATGAGGTAAAGCTCAAAGCTATTATTTTAAGAAGAAATGACTTAATGGCAATGGGAGAGAAATTTTCTTAGAAATATGGCTATGAAATTTAAATTTTCTTTGCTTCTGTCTCAGTGATTATAAACTTTATTAATGTTGTGAGATTTCTAATCTACATAAGGATGGAATGGTTGGCTATCTCTTCTTCCAGTAGTAGAATTTTTTGTTTTCTTTTGTAGGATACTGTGAAGTTTCCTTGTCTAGTTGTAAAATATTTCAGGGCTTAATGAGTTTCTTTTTGCTGCAGTTAACTAAGCCATTTAGGCGAACCCGGCTAAAAACTTCTAAATTGCTTCAGTTTGTGGAGTTGCATGGTAATGTTATTGCTTCCAATAAAGGGAAGTATAACTTCAAAGAGGAAGTCCAAAAATCGCGAGTATCCTGCCCATTGGTATGTTGATATAAGATGCATTTTTTATGTTAAAAAATGCTTTTTCTGGTTGTAGTTATAGATAAGTTATAGAAAATTGGTTTAAATTTAGTAAGTCATGCTTGCCATCTCCAGTGCTTACAAGTTTTACCTTCAGCATAATAAGGGGCCTAAATATACATTTGAACATTACATGTCAGCAACACATTATTTTTTTATTTTCTTTTTCTTTTTCTAAGTTTCAATTTTTTGGAGTCTTCAAGAAAAACTTGTCCTTATTATGGAAATGCCCTTAGTCCCTTACTATGTGTGTCTGTGTAGTCAGTGAATATGCTTCACTAATGTATGTCTAAGAATGTCTGAACTAAAACATGCTAAATGTTTTTGGACTTTTGATCGTATTAATTACTAATTAAATTACTCTTGAACCCTATTATCAAAAGAAAAAAATTACTCTGAACTCTGAAAATGAACTATTCAGGTTAATTCTTTTAGCTATGGAAAATTGGTAATAAAATTTGGTTTTGTTTGATAAATACTTGTGATGTCTTGCAAGAGGGAAATCCCATTGCTCTTTGTTGACACTGTTCTCTATCCCCCCCTCTCTCTCTCTCTCTGTCTCTATTATAGCTCAATATACATATTAAACCCACTTTCTAATAGCTTAAGCTTTTGGGAATTAACATGGTATCAGAGCCCCGTATCTAAAAACCCTAGGTTCAAGTCACACTACCATCACATTACCACTCATTAAAACGAAGTAACACTTTTTAGGACCAAAGTGGGCAACAAGTGAGGGGGAGTGTTGACACTCTATCTCCCTCTCTCTCTATCATAGCTTGATGTACATTATTAAACCCACTTTCTAATAGCTTAACTTTTGGGAACATTGTAATATAATACTCCTCTATTTATGGATGAGGATTTTGTGGATGTTTATAGTTTATTTTCAATTAGAATTATTGATTGATTATGTTTTAATTTCTTGTATGGATTACAATTCCTTGTTTGTTATTGGGTGCTGTTAAACCCTATTAGACAGATTATGTGATTGATTGTTGAATAAAGACATTGATTTCTCTCTCAATCTCTCTCAGTTTTCTCCCCCCTTTTTTCTAATTTCTCTTACCCATATCTTGATCTTCTCTTTCTCTATTCAGCTCCTGCATTAAAACTTCTTTGAATTTTTATTTATACTCATTGCAAGAGAGTTCGACTAAACGGGTGGTGTAGATTCTAGACCCTGGGAAATAGAAGGGAAGAGAAGAGAGGAGAAAGTAACAGATGTGTAAAAGAAAGAGAGAGAAATCTAGGGGGAGAAAATATGAATTAATCAATCTGGATGTATTGACTGGTAATTGATCTGAATTAAATACTAATTGACTGCTAACTATCAGGGTTATATAAATTAAACTTAAACTTTAATTTGGCTGGCTTTGCAACATACTCTATGTGTTACTCTTAGAAGCAATGTTTGACCACTCATTAGAACATTGGGAATGTTTTCCATACGTAGGAAGATATTAAATTGGAAGATAATCCTTAAATTGCAGCAGAACTGTTTCTCCATTGCCATGACTACTGTCTTACTTTAAACGAATGCATTCCATAATTCTATAGTAGATCTTTCACCGCTATTTTTTTTTATCAAAAAAACAAAAATTTAGTATTTGTAAATCTTTGATATTATATGAGATTGTGTGAAGTTTTATTCTGATCTCATATCCATTGCAGGTCTGGAAGTATAGAGACACACAAAAGTTAGTTGATGGTGCTTTGGAACAGATATATGCTAGTGTGCAAACGCTAGAGGGTAGAACTCAAACAGATATTTTATTAGCAGGCGGCATAAATGGATCTTTAAGGTATAGACAGGGAAATGTAATTCTGAATGTGTGTGATACTAAAAGTCCTCCCTAATAGTCATTTCTATGAGTATGATTTCTTGAATATAAATTACTTTTCATTGGTTAACCATCCAATGTTTGATTTTTGTAGACTTGAGAGTGCATAATACTTGCTATTTGACACATGTATATTATACTCTTTTTTGCTAAGAGCCTAAGACTAGCACCGCACTCATCTTCTAATTTTGCCAAAAAATAGAGAGAAAAAAAGGGGGGGAAAATGAGAATAGGCAGTAGTAATATTGTTGTTATTATTCTTTTATCATCATGAAACTGTTCAACACTTATGCTATAGACATGCTATTAGAGCATAATTATTTAAGCTGGTTTTGTGTCCTATATTATTTAATCTGGTCTTGTGGTTTAATCTTTGTCAATGTTCTGATTTATCATATAGATGCTGTAATTACCATTGTCTTTGTAAATTGATATTCTGTTATGCTTTTTCTACATTGCGTAACTTTTTAATCTTCACATGTTTCCTTCTATACCTTTAAAGTGGTATCTATTTAATAAAAGACTTATTACTAGCTATTCCTTTTGAAGATTGGTACTCTTGCAGTTATTTTGAAGTCGGAAAAGTTGGTCAGCATTTCGATTATGGGATACAATGCATTCCAGATCGTGTTTGGCCTATCATTAAAGGAAACCAGGACGGGTTTTGTAAATTGTCTAGGAACATATGCAGTCCTCCAAGAGCTTCATTACAAATGTCATCACATATATCTTCTATCAAATTGTTCAGAAATCACTGTCCTAGTACAATAGCTGATGGTTCTATAGTTCAACATGCCTTGTATCCTTCCATGACATGGATGCAGTTATTTTTTCATGCTTCATGTTGTACCTGGTTCGAATAATTTTATCATTGAAGTACATTCCTTGAATCCTTCTATACTTGCTTACTATATATAATGTGTGTGTGTGTGTGTGTGTGTGTGGTTGTGTGTCTATGTATATATTTATATAGAATAATTCTTCTATCAGGTCCTCCTTTGCAGCCATTGGATGGCCCAGATGTAATTATCACTGAGTCCATCCAATATCACCCAATCCTTATGAAGGAGGACCTGACTTTAAAAATTATAAGGTCTACCTGATTGGAGACCACTACACTAATTGTAGATAATGAACTTTAAAAATCGTATTTGTGTAGCCTTAACATGGCAAAACAGGATATCTACTTTGGGATCGGAGTCCTATGGTGGATCACTTTGTGTTCTTGATCTCACTGAAGCCATAGAGTTTAATCAGATTCCTCTTGTAAGACGAACTGTAAATGAAGTAGCAAAGTTCAATTGTACCATTTGGACTGCAGAATGTGGATTTTTTCAGAATCGAGCAGTGATTGGTAAGGACAATTGATTAATACTCTTTCTTTTTTGGTCTCCTCTTGTCTCTTTCACTTTTTTAGCTCATGATGTTGGCACTGAATATTCATTTATGAAGAAGTCATTTTTCTAAGCTTGGAATTTGAAACCTTTGAGGGAAAAGGAAAAGAATTGAAAGGATTTTAGTTTTCATTGTTACTTTAAAGAAAATTATGAAATATATGATACGTGCATTTATATTAAATGAGACTGAGATATACAGATGCCTTTTTTTGTTTTTAAATAAGGATTTTTTTTTATTTTTTTTTTTTTTCTTTCATTACCAAACTCTAAAAACCAACATAGTATTTATGTTTGATATAAATTCCTATGCACAAGACACTGCTGATAAAATTTAAAGTGTGTTGACACAGATACTGTTGGCTTCTGTTTGATGTTTATTGTAGTGTAAAGAATTTGAGTCGATCAAACTTTACTCTGGCATGAGCTTATCAAATGGTCCTCTGTCATGTGCTAATCATTTCTTTCCTACTTTTTGTTGTAGTTTTTGCCTAAACTTGTGAAGTTTATTTTTTTGATTTATTTTAAAGCTTAAAATTTAATGTTTTGCTGGACACTACGCAATTGTTTATAGAAAGTAACAGCTCAAAGCACTGTTTATTTTATTGAATTTAATTGCAATATTATCTATATTTGGTCCCGAGGGAAGTTGAAGAACCATTATGTTTTGATATCTTCAGTTAATCTTTGCGTAGATGCCATATGTTTATCCCTTTGGTTACCGTAGGCACCAATGCGGGAGCTGCTTTAGTGGATTTGGGAACTGGAAGGGCATCATGGATGTTGCATAGTAAAAGTGACGTTTTGGCCCAGCAACTTGTCCATTCGGTAACTAATCTTTTCCATATGAGTGTTCGGATTTTAAGTGATTAGGAGTGAGAATATCAATAATAAGAAGTTGAAATAGTAGATACCCTGGAAACCTTGTAGCTTAAAATTTTGATTGGTAAAAGTTATAACATTAATATCCAATGTATTAGTGTTTCCAATATCTTCTCTGATAGATGTATACAAATTTCAGTTCATGACTTCCCTATTCGCTCCTTCCCTTCCTGTTTTGTTCTTGTTAATTGCATTAAGTGTGTTGTTGTTATGTTGCTTGATATAGCTCAACTTCTAATAGTTTTAAGCTTTTGAACTAAGGTTTACTTAATATGGTACCAAATTTTAGTTATATTTATGATCTTGTATTCAAATACTGCTAACATCCATTTATATTAATTTGTTGTGATGCAAATGTGTGGTCCTACCTTTTTCTCATTATTGGAGAAGCATGCGTGTGAGGGGGAGTGTATAGTTTCTATTGTAGTTACACCTCATTTTCCTTTGTGACTTGTGCCTTGCCTCATTGGATCTAGCTCCTTTTAGCCTTTTAAAACTTTGGTCATGGAGCCCGAGATGTTTTTTCTTCATCTTAGGTGTTCATATGTGTATTGGTGACTTTGAATGATTTGGTTGTATCAGCAATTGATTGGAAGACTTAAGTAGGAGCTTTATGGTATTCTATCCGTTTTTTACCTTGAGATCTACTGAGATTTCTTCAGTGATTCCTGTTTTATTAAGATTTCCAGTATTGTTTGCCTTGAGGTTTCACTAAAGTATTGGTTCAACATAGACTACTGGGTACAGGCGTTTTAATCTCATCAAGGAAAATGTGCCCTTGTTTGCTGGACTTATTGTGTAAATGGATTCATACTTCAAGACCGGGCAAATGGGTGATATTTGACAATCAAATTTTTATTGTACTTTCATTGTATGGGACCTTTGGAATGATTTATTGTTCTTTGTTTTGGGGTACCATGGTTTTTATTAGAGTTGTTATGTGTGGTATATTTTAGCTTTGAAGAAAAATGGGTACTAACAGTAATAATTTGGTAAGAATTTAGTCTGTTGTATTCTTATGGAGAGGGCTTCTTTCACTGTTATTATTGGTTAGATTTTTTTTTTGTACTTTTTTTCATTCTATGTTAGCTTACTACGTATCTTCCATTTTTTTGTTCTTATCTGTTTTCTGGTTAGTCTTTCAATTTATTTATAGAATGAGAAAATAGAGGTATCCTTTTTTATGTTGAGAAATAGTGTGCTTGTAGAATCGGATATGCAAACAGAAAAGTAAATTAGTTCCCTTTGAAGGCTGGGCCAGTAGCCAAGGCTATTTGTATACTTGACCTTCTGACTTGATGATCAATCAAATAATTCTCATAGTTAATTGAACTATGTTTTCTAATAAGTCAGCTGTACTTGTAATTTCGTCAAATAGTCAAGCAATATGATTTGATTTGGATTTCTTTGAATTTTCCTATATTCAAGGTTAGTTTAGGTGGAATTATACGAGCTAAATGGTGACTTGTCGATCTGATGCACCTAAATGGTTTGTTAAGCTTTTCTTTTTTTTTTAAAGTTGTCAGGAAGATTGTCCGATATAGATTACTCTAAGCTAAATTTATTTGTCTACAAGAGTGGTAATTTCCATTATGTTAGCTTGATATATATGTTCAGGCCCACTCAATATGAGCTTTTGGTATTGAGTGTTAAATATCATGGTTTTAAAGCCTATAACTAACTAATTGTGTGAATATGTAAGGTCTAATTTTTGCTGCGTTATTGGATGGGCTTACACCAAAGAGAAGTGTTAACTGTTTATTGTGGGAGCTTGATATATATTATTGGACCTAATTCTTATTTGTTTAAGCTCTTGTGCCAAGTAAATAATAATAAAAAGGAAAAAAAGAGAGAAAAGAAAAGAAGATAGAGAGAGGTTTCCTGATGAGGCTAAGTGAAGGAGGGTAGACTATTGCTTAAGGTTATTCTATTACAAAGAGTGATATAAGTATTTTAAGCTTAACTTAACTATTGAAATCACTAAAAAAACTAGCCTTACATTTAACGCTGCCTCTAAATCTAGAGCATATATATTTTCAATGTCCAGCTTAGAACAAAACAATTAACACTAGTTTTTGTAAAGATAGCACTAAGTTTGATTTTCTTTATTTCTTCTGTAAAAATGAGACTATAAAGCTTATATGGCCATGGAGTGAAAACCTGTTTTACATTTTCTTTTTTTAAAAAAAATAGTTCTTATGTGATTTTATGTCCAAGATTAAGAAAGGTCTTTTAATGTATGGCCAAGCAAGAACGAGTTTTTCCCAACCAATTAACGTTGAGTTGAAATTGAGTTGGGATAATTAGGTTGAAACTGGGGTTTACGAGGTTAGTTGAGTTTCAAGAAGTGATTTAAAAAATGTAATAGTGCTCTGCAAATGATAAGGAAGTGTATAATGTGTTAAGAATGCACATGGTAGAATAGTTTCTAAGCTTTGAGATTATATATGGTCCCAGTATGGTGCTAATGTGAATAAGTGTCTGACTATCATTCTGTAGGTAGGAGTTGGTGCATTAGAAATAACATTACACTACGGTTAAGCCAACCTACTAGCAACTGTTTTGTAATTGGATTAAAGCTGAACTGCAAGTGGTGAATCTATTATCATGGAGTGGTTTGAAATTTGTGGTTGTTTTTTTTATTTTATTGAAACAAGATAGTCTAGGTAAATTATGTATAAGTCCCTTGGTTAGTTTTGGATCTTTATCTTTCTGATGCACAGTGCAATCCCTCCTCTCTCTTGAACTGTCAGATTTCATTCAGGTTTCAATTCCTATGCAAGTACAGTTTTGTTGCTTCAGACTATGGTATGATTCATTGTTGTTTTATTTTTGTATATTAATATTGTTCCTTACGTAGTATTGATTTTTGTTATTCAATCTTTTCTTTGTCTTTGAAGAAGTACAAAATATTTTAGAAAAAGAAAACTAAAAACAAAAGCATTAAACAATCAAGTTTTCATTGCCGAATGACCTTCAAATTATCAGAGATGAAGGCTACACCAACCTCTAGCTTTTAAATATATGTTTTTGGCATTATGTACCAGTTGCAATATTTTAGGGCAATAGGATTCATATACACAATTTTAAGGTTCTCAGTCTCCACATATACTTTCAGTGATGACAGTAGTAAAATTTTTGAAGCTGATCTTGCTTTTTTCTTGTAGGGAAATGTTGTTTTATGTGGACTCAGAAATGGGGCAATTATAACTGTTGATGTTCGTCAGAAACCAGAACGATTTTCCGATAGGCTTGTTAGACATAGATTACCTCACTCGCCTTTGGATAACACTGTAGGAAATTCTAGGAAACAGTGGTTTAAGGTATACATTTCTTCACTGATACATGAAAACTGTAATTTCTTAAGTATTCCTACAGCAAGCAAGTTGTTTGGCGAGTTGTTACCTTTGACATGTTTTCCTGTTTAACCAACAAGGCTTTATCTTTACAACTGAATCAGGAAATTGTAATGACAAATTTAAATGTTTTGCAAGTCAAATATTTTCACCATTTCTATATTTTTGAAAAATTACTTCTATTTCCCCTGGGTAATTTAATCAGAGAAAATTCTTAATCAAGTATGGAACCTTAGAATACATGGGCATTGCTATGTTGCTTTTCGGTGCACTAGATTTATTTGTTCCTCTTGGAGATGCTATGGATAATGTTATAATATCCTTTTAAGCAGCTATCTGGAAACATACATCGTTCTCATACTGTTGTACTGCCTTCATCTATCTCCTGGTTAGTCAGCTTCACAATTTATATATTTCTGGATTTTTAATTGTTGTTATTATTATTCTTTGTGAATTTATGTTTTCAGTTTCCATAATCTTTCTCTTGATTTGAAACTCTAGTTTAGTATCACTTATGTTCGACGACCAGTACTTCTTGGCAAGCTCCATGGATGGATCGGTTAGTACTAATCTTTATTTCAAATTCTTGTTTTTGACTTTGTTTGTAAAGATACTTTTATGGAATATGAAGACAAATTTAGTGTTCAACTGGCCTTACTTATACTAGACTTGAACATAAATCGATTAGAATTTCAGTTTTCTGCAGTATTATCTTTCTGTTCATGCCGTTTGTCATTGTTTTCTAGTGCAAGAGGTTGAAAGTATAAGCTATTATATTGGTTTTGCCATCCATTTTTTCCTTTAATCGTTTCAGTGTCCTCCCCCACCTCTTCCCCCTACCCCTCTTTCTTTGACTTGGAAGTCTACAATACTCATCCCGAAGCACACCTGCCTGGTGTTTGGTTTTCTAACGCATCAATGTTAGGAAATTGCTTGATTTAATGTTACTTTTAGTCAGTTTGTGATTGCATGTAGAAGATTTCTTCTCTATGGCTTTTCCGTGGGCTTTGTTTTGCATTTGGTAGTCTCTTTTTGCATCTGCGGATTGTAAATATTGATGTCACTAATGTTGGAAAACTTAAACTGGATAATGATGTGAAGGAAATAATGGAATCTACACCAATATATATGTGAAATAAACCGCAGTCGGTGAAAAGATGAAGAGTGGTTGAAGGTGGCTAGCATACTAAATATTCTGGGGAATTGTATCCTTTGTCATCTTTTTCTTATATGATTTAGAGTGTTGCATTACTCTTTTCTGAATCAACGAAGCTTTTCTTATTTTATACTTTTTGGGTTGAATGTGTGACTAGTTCTGACTTAAGATGCTCTAAGCTTGTTTGCTGTTGTACTCGTTGATTTGGGGCGATTAAATGACATTTGTTGACTGAGATGTTCCTGTAGCATAGACTGGTAGTATTTAGACATTCCAGTCTAGGACAATTTACTTCAATAATGACAATTTTCTAATAGAATGGTTGAATTATAAGTTTAGCTATTGGCAATTGCATTACACTGCACATGGTTCTTGTTGATTTCAAAGCAATGTGCATGAGTGTATTTTATGTGGTATTAATTAATTGCAGGTAAAGCTTTGTGACCTTTGTAGTCCAGAGAGGAGTGTATTTTATGTGGTATTAATTAATTGCAGGTAAAGCTTTATGACCTTCGTTTAGTCCAGAGAGGAGCTGTACAATCTTATGAGGGACATGTAAATTCCCATACTCGTATACAGATTGGAGTTGACCCATTTGAGAAATTTCTCATGTCAGGTACCTCTGCAGTACTTGTTGCTTGTTTCTTTTTTATTTCTTCAAGTTCTTGAATTTAAGCACGTACCATATAATTTTTGTTTTAGGTGGAGAGGACTGCAACTTAAGGCTTTGGAGTATCAAGTCTGGCGAACTGCTATTTGAGGATAAATTCTCTACTTCAGTCCCCTCAGCTGTGTGTTGGCGCAGAGCTGAAAGTATTGACTCGCTCATAGACTTATTTCTTTGGTTGCATTCTTTTCAATTTTTTGAGGGTCATGTTGAATATATACATATATATATTGTGTATATTTTTATTTCTCATTTTGTTGACTGTAAAATTCAACTCCTATGCAGGATTTCTGAATTTACCTGATGATAGGGAAAGATATCAACAGTACCTTCAAAGGGAAAGTTATGAATCTGGGGCGTGGCTTGGATCACATGAAGGATTATTTTACATGCACTGGCAATAATCATACAAAAGTTTGGAGGAATGTCAACGGTGAGTCTGATTCAGTGAATTTGTATTTAAGAAAGATTTTCAGAATGTTCTAAAGCTGATAATTTCTTCTGTTGCTGATTCTTATGGCAATGACATTACTAACAAGGCAGAATGGCTGTTCTGAGCTAAATCATCAGGCAATGCTGACAAGAGGAGATAGCAATATAGGCAAGGTTCAGGTGTGATGATCGAACTTTTTGTAATTTATATTTTGAGACTGCTTCTCTTTTACAAATACTTTTTTAAAATATGTACATGGTGGACATTTTTTTTTTTCACTGAATATGTACCTGGTAGAATTGAAGAATTAGTTTTCTTGCCTCTTTTCCATTGTATGTTAGCAGTACATGACCTGTGAATCTGAAAAAGGCTTTCACTCCTGTTAAATGATATAGTCAAGGTCTGTACTCTTTAAAATTTGAAATGTTTAAAACATTACTAAGTAGAAAAATGCGAGATTGCAAAAGTGATTCCAGTTATCATCTCAGCCTTTACAGGACTTTGTCATTAACCCGAGATAATGTCTTGGTTTGTGACAGATTAACCTTTAAGGTGTCCATTGTAAGATTAAAAAACTCTGTGGTTGAATCATTATAGAAGAGCATGATTCAAATCATCAAAGCCTAATAGAATGCATGTAAACCTAGGTGTACGAATTTGAGACTGTTTGAAATTCAACAGTAATTAACCATTTGACAGGAAATCTGAAACCCAAAATCTATTAAGCTGCGAGATAGTATAAAAATAGTTTCAGATATTTTTATATCCTGGTGTTTGGATTTCCACTTTTTTTTTTCTATTAAATCTTTTTTGGGGCCATATATAAATGTGATACATGAAAATCAGTAAGTTCAAACTGTATAGCAGCCATACTTAGCAGGATTATGAATAGTTGTTGGATCACTGATTCAACATGTAGTATTTTATTTAGTTGCTGAAATTCGATTCACCTAAGTAGACACTATTTACTTATTTATTTTCTTTTTGAGGGCTAGTCGTGAATTTTTTCAGCATAATCAAGTATTTGTTTTAGTGAATTTTTTTTAGCATAATCAAGTATTGGTTTTACTTTTTACCCCTGCAGAGAACATTTGTTCACTTACAGATTTACTTTAGATAAAGAGAGAGAGCTACAGAAAAACACTTTGATTACTTTTAGCAAAGGAGACAAGTCAGTTCTTTTGATCTCTTTGTGAATGCCTTGACTGCTGATGTTTTCAAGGGTGTGTTGACTGCTGTCTTTGAGTTTTGTTATACCAACAGTTAGTTTCATGGGCTATGGCTTTTTCATGAATGGTGTTTTTGTTGAGTACTTGATACAAAAGTTTATTTCTTTCAAAGTGATAAAATTAAACTCGCTCAAAATCAAAAGCGAAGACAGAATGATGCTCTGATTGTGATAAAGCAAAGCACATTATCTCTCTTCTTATAGACAATACAAACACTCTCTCTCTATATATAGAGAGATTAGGAAATGATCTTGGTGTCTCTGTCTTGACTTTAAACTGCTTTTTGTAAAGTTTTTAGAATGATGGATGGAATATAATCCATTACAAATCTTTTCATCTGAGAATGGGAATGTAGCATACAGTACTACACCTAAAGAAAATGGATAATCACTACTCTCTTTCATTTGGTAGAAAAAAGAGGTTAGTACCAAAAAGAAGAAACAATGTCCAGTTGTATCAAACTCAACCATGCATGTTTTCAACAAAATCAAGCGTACGTAATGCTGCAGGATGCGTTATTATCATCTACATGTACATGAAATGAACATATTCTGGTGCTTTTAGACTTTTATTTTTCACTCTCTCATGTGTCATACGGGTCATTCTCATTTGGATATTTTTGCTTTTGAGTTTATAACGAAGATTACACAAGTACATGAAATAAGGCTCAAAGAATACAAATGATGAGAGACCCTATAGGCCACGTTTAGTGTGTATAATTGGATTATATTATTAATTAATATCCGGATTAAAATGGTTTGGTCCGAACTTAACTAAACAAATTAGTATTGTATTATATTTTGTGCAGTTCTAAACTAAAAACTTGAATAGTTATATTATATTTAATGCATATTAAATTAGATTATTTTTTTTATTATTTAATATATATAGTGTTATAATATCATTTAAAATTTATATTATATTAGATAAAAATTTTAATTTTAATATTTTTCTTTAAAATAAAATCTTAATATTTTATTTTAAAAAATTATATAATATTTACAAATAAAAATAAAAGTGATTTAAATTTTAATAATTATTTATATTAATAATTTAAATTATTATAGTAAAATTCAACATAAAAATTCAATATATGTCATTCAAATTAAGTATTAAAAAAGGATTTTATTATTCTGATATGTGTCTGAGTGAGTGAGAATAATACGATAAATATTATATTAAAAGAAATTTTGAATAATTCTAATCTAATACAAAGTGTTACATTAAACACCGTTATTAAGATTATATATTGTACAATTCAGTAAAAAAGGGTGTATCAAACAAGGTCATAGAGTTCAATTAAAGGGATGAATTTATTGTTAACAACATTGTGTTTAATTATAAACTATATTGTATGATTATGGCAGAGCAATCAAGCCTCAGATGCGATGAGATAACTTAGATGAGTTGGAGGAGTGTTAGAATCTTAACTTGATTGTAAGCAAATTCCAACTAAAAATTATTGCATGAGGAAACAATGGTACTGGGGGACATGGATGTCGTTTGGGGAAAAAATGCTGGTACATAAGAGAATGTAGCGCTAATTTCAAACCCGAATCATACTCTTGTTGTAATTTTAAGAATCGAGATGTGTTTGTTGATTGAGTTCAAATCCTAAGAGCTTAAGCCTTTGCGATAAGTGACAATTTAATATAGTATCAAAGCTCGTTTATGCTTTAAGAGTCCTCTGTTCAAATCTTGTTACTCTCATTAGTTTTGAATTATTTTTTGGGCACTGGTAGCGCTGTTGTTCTGAACATGTTTTCATGAGGGATTCAGATGCGCGGGTATACACGGATTTAGACATATGTTAAATTAGAGAATAGTGAAAGATTTCTCAATCCCACATGCCTTATCAAATTCATAACCTAGTATTAAAAATTTGGTCGCTGCCATGTGAGCTGTCGATAAGGAACTACTTTCTGTATCACTTCCTTATGTTTGTCTACAAAATTGCATCAACTTAAAGTTTCTTCAAAATTGCTCTACTTTCTATTTTTCAATGTGAGAAGTAAGAGTCTGTAATGGGCTGCTTCTTGGCACCACAGCACTGCATGAAATGAGATTCCCTCCGACAATAAAAAGCCTGAGGTATAGAGCTTTGGTGGTCAAGGAGGCCTGCTTCTTCTTCCTTCCCTTTAGTCTTTAGTCTTTACTGTTTTTACTTCTTTCTTTTTTTTTCTTTTTCTTTTTTTAAACTAGAAAGAGTAGCTAGGGAGCTATAGAAACTTAGCACCTGGATATATATATGAGTTTTACTTTACTAGTAAGATTCTCTTGGAGATGTTGAAATATTTTCTTGATTTCCGACTTAAAAAGATATGCATCCAATTATAAAGAAATTCAGATTACACATTATCTTTTCTGTTTTTTCAATTAAAATTTGACACATGCCCACTACTTAACACATGAAAGAAAAATAAATTAAAGGGGACAGAGAAGGAGACGAGGAAGGTGACAAGTGATCTAAAGTGTGAGACTCTAGCTTCTATTATTTTGACCTCCAAAAGCATCGCAACCATAAGATGTTATACAAATCCAATTCACTAAAATGTACTTCTAAAGCATTTTCCCTCTTCTTTTTGGACATTGTTGAACCTTTCCCAACTCTTTCTCACAACAATTCAAATATTTTACTTTTAATCTTGGATTTGCATAATATATACATTTGGTTTTTTTTTTTTTTTTCTTTGACTTTTCTTGTAATGAATGCAAACAAGCCAGACCCTGATCGCAGTCATTGCTGTGGAGTTGAGCGCAATTTTACACAATTTTACATTCATGCAAAAAAGGGGAAAAAAAAGGGTCATAATCAAATAAGCCGATGACAAAGTCCTTGACTCAACAGCTTATGTTTTATAAGTAACCCAGTCGTATCAAGTGGTGGTACAAAGCTTCAGGCTATTAAATGAGTCATAATTCTAAAGCAACAGATTGTGAAAAAAATTTCAACACATTGGCACTGCAGGTTTTAGTACCTAAAAGGGTGTTGGAGGACGAGGGTCACATATATTTTAGTCTATGGACCACACATACAAATTTGTGAAAGAAAATGCATATAGATTCCCTATTTCAAAATTGTGGCAATCAATCTCTCCCAAGATTTAAAGGTCATGCTTTTAAAGGAAGCTTATAAAAGAAAAGACAAAGTGGCAAATAATTCCACTTGGTACAGAAACAAAAGAGAAGCTCAGCCTCAGCTATACAAGAGCATGGATTAAAACACTGGATTTGGCAGATGAAGACGAGGACCCAGACTTTTTTTGTGGGCTTTGGTTCGGCTTTTAAAATATAAAAAAAGTAAAATAAAAAAATACAGAGAAGGGTATGAATGTAGTTTTAGCAAAGCAACAAAGGCTATTTAGGTAAATCAAGAGGGAAAAAAAAAAAAAAAAAGGAAAGAGACTCTTCACCACTGCTTTGGATGCCAGGTCCGTGTGACTTTACACGCAAAACAATGCATGGTTTTTGTGCGCTCTTTCTCGCTCTCTCTCTGTGTCTCTCATTTCTTTGCTTTTTAATTTTCCTTTTTCATAATTACATGCAGTCTCGTCTGTAACAAAAGCCTCCCAAACCCAACATTACATTACATTTCTCGCATCATTGTGTCCCAAGTCTCTTCCCAATTATACATATCTCTTTTCGTTTTTATCCAAAGCCAGTGGCTAAATGGGTTTTCAACTTTGCATCTAAATATTAAGTCGAACCAATATAACAACAGGGATATTGGCACTTATCTAAATTATTTCCTGATTTGCATTTTGCTATTTAAGTTTTTTTTTTTTTTTTTTTGACATTTTAATATCTAAAATATTTTTAATTGCACCGTTATTTTTTTTTATTTTTTTATAAAAGAAATAGCATATGGGTCAATCAATAAGGATAGCTTTGATCATTTTAATCTGAGTAAAGAATCATAGTTTAGGCTGCATTGTTACTACTTAAACTATATAAATGTTATATTTTAGTTTACTGGAATGCCCAAAATAAGTTTTATTTTTAGATTTACATGCTTTGACTTGCCATTTTCGTTTTAAAAAAATAAGGACGTAGTAACAATTCTTGCAATATCAAATGAGCGATAGAAATAAAAAGGAGAATTCTTAATTGAGTGAGTTCTGATATCCAATCCAAGCAATGAAATTGCAATCGCATTTACTTAGATTGAACCAATTAAAAATTTCCATTAATGTATATATTACTTGCAGAATTAAATGAGTTATCATATCCAATCCAAGATGTAAAATTTAACTTTTAACTGAACAGTAATAATTGTTTGGGTTCAAACAGTGAGAACATTGTCCAAGATATGGAGGAGATCGTGACTGTGAATCTTAAAGTGAATTTTTCTGATTAAAAATCTGTGTGTGTCTAAATTTCATTATTCTCTCATAATTACTTTATACCTTATTCACAAATGACCAAAAAAAAAAAAAAAACCACCCATATCTACCTCAAGAAACTTAAAATGTAATTATTTAAAACACAATAAATAGAATTGTGATTTCGTATGAATATCTTCAACTAATACTTAACAGCCATATGCACCGTAAATTTTAATAAGCTGTGAAGAAAAATAGCGGTACTCCAATAAATACTATTAGAACAAGTCACTGGGCATTACCATTGTAGTAGATGTATACTATCAATGATTCATATGTAATGTAATTTTCACTACTAGGTTGTAGTTGCACCTATGTGGCTGCAATATTAATTATTCTTACTCTTATGAAGAAAAATTAAAAAAAAAATTCAGAGAAATTACATCCATGTTGATCGATTTTAAATTGTTGAATTTTGAATCTCATACAATAGAAATGCATTGGGAAAAAAAAAACATAAATCACTCTCTTCTTGGAAACATATGACATCAAGTGTATTAATTATCCTATATATATAGATCGACCATTCAAAACTGTGATTTGTTTTTGTTATTGTTCTGCTGAGGACTTTTTTTTTCTTTCCAAAAAGTGAGAATTCCTTTTGGCGTATTACATGTCTTTCTTTTTTCTGAATAGGTGAAAAGATAAATGTGATACTAGTTTGCTAAAAGCATAGTGTATATATGAAAATATAAGAAAATAAAACTACACTATATATATATATATACATATATATATTTCTAGAACAATATACATATATATGTGTGTGTTTGTAGAAAGCACTAATCATCCAACTAAATAGAATTATAGAATTAGGAAATTAATTAACCAAAAATATCATAGCCAAAGAAGTAGATATGATAATGATGACTGTTATACAAAGAAAGAAACCCAAAAAAATCATTACTAGAATCTCATATACATATATTCATGGCCAAATGATTGTTTCAAAGTTTCTGTCCCAGAAAAATAATAATCATAAAAATAAACTGTAGAGATATTACACTATAAAATCACCCAATATTTAGCCCTAAAACCAAAGATATGCAAACTGTGTACAGAAATATAAATAAATCCCAAAAAACACAAACCGCAAAGATATTAAACAAGATCATATATATTTATATATATATTCTTTTTGATTTCCTTTTTTCTATTTTTCCTTTTTCCTTGCTCACCTCTACCTATTTGATATGGGATTTGGACCACTCGGAACTTCATGTTCACTTGCATTAAAGATCTTCTCTTGCCATGGCAAAGGAGGCGATCTTGGTCGAGCTCGGAATCGGCCTTTCCTTCGACCCGGTGGAGGAACATGAATGGCATTGTTGGACGTCATTGATGCACTTTGAATTGTTGAGAAGGTCTTGGAAATGCCAATGCCATGTCTTCTGGTAGTGATCGATTCCACCGTATTTTCGTTATGATCAGCTTCATTGTTGTTAGCCATAGTAGAATGGAATATAATAAGAAGAAAGAAGAGGGTCATACAAGTACTGGGTGAAGGAGATATAGCATCACTAGCCATGCAAATATGGAGTATATATTAAAACCATCCAACAAAGGCTCTAGGTGGTGAGCATCAAGCTATATATATATATATATATTATATCATGTATAGGTGAGAAGTCTCAAGGTTTTCTGAGCTTAAGGATATAGAAAGGAGAGGTTATATATGGGTTCTTGAGATATACCTTGTAAGGTTTATTAACTATAAGAATTCAAATGAGAGAGAGAGAGAGAGAGAGAGACTGAAAACAAAAAGAGAAAAGCAAGGTGTGGTGGAATGGAACTTTAACAAAGCTTTTAGGTGATGGGAAGAGGGATTGCTTTATGAATCAACTGGTCCTGTGCTGGTGGCGGTGAAAATACAATTAAAAGAAAACAAAATGCATTAAATGGATTAACTAATAGTCTAATAGAATGGTTTCTTTGTGCACAAGTATGTGTGAGAGAGAGAGAGAGTGATTGAGAGGGTGAGAGTGATGTTTGGTTTTGTTTGACCTTTGGTTGCAGAAGTGAGGGAGCGCTTGGAAGGAACACGTTAAGTCCCCTAGGACAAGGACAAAATAGAGCCCACAAAGAGAATGATGCAAAAGCCAAATAAAAAATCTCTTGGATCCATGCATATTACCAAAAAAAAAACATAAGGCGTGTACGTGTATATATATATATATAAAGCATAAGAAATCGAATTATATAATTTAATATTCAAGACTACAACAAAAAATAAAAAATATAAATAAATAAATAAATAAAACTTGTTTAATAGAAACTAGATGTTATTCCATAGTGTTATTATTTATTCCACTTTAGAAAAGTGAGTCCAAGTAGTAGATATATATATATATATATATATATATATATATATATATATATATCACATGCAAAATAAAGAAATGGTAATTCATTTCTTTTACGTACTGCTTTTCTTAAGAAGAATAATTGATACATGTATATTGGATGAACACAATAATTACGAATGGCAATGGTTTTCTTTTTTGACAGATTAATTAGGTTTCATTTTAATTAATGAAAAGCCTACTTTTGTTAATTAATATTTATATATCTCCCTTATTATATCACCACCAAGATATGTTAAAATACATATAATAATCTTAATTATATATAAGATCAGTCATGGATTGCATAGATCTTGAAGCAAGGACCATGTTTAAGATATGGTAGACCATATATGTATGAAATGGGTACAACTTTCTTTAACTGGTCACTGGTCAGTAAGTTGATTAGTTGGGCTCAAGTTCATTAAGCTGATTGAGAACATTAACTCATAAAACTCTCATAGGTTGAGTTTGGTGGGTTATATAGGAGATTAATTTATACAAGGACACTCAATTCACCTTTTGAGATGAAGGTGAGAAAATGCAAGAATATCTTATAATTTTTAATTTCTCACTTCTTACTTCAAAGGAAAAATTGCAACACACATACTCTCTCTCTCTCTCTCTGTCTCTCTCTCTCTCTCTCTCTATTTTGACAATATTTTAAAAATGCCTTTATAGTTCAATTAAGAAATTACACTAACGTTATTTAAAAAAAAAGAAATTATTGCACTAACTGCCCCAAATGCAATGGTATTTTAGATGATGCTTAACTCTAATGTCCTTAGAGACTATATACCGTTAAGAACTAAATTTCAAAATAATGGTGAAGTGGCAACCTCTACTGCATTTGAGGGATTTGGAAGTCTAAAATTTGGAATATGTAGCATCTTTCTAAAATAAATTAGGAAAATGCTTGGCCAAAATCTTACCCAAATGACATGCACCAACTAGTATTAATTTAAATAATTACGTGTAAACTTGTGATTAATTTGTAAATAATTTGGGATCTTAGCATCTTCCAACAAATTAAATTGTAATTTTTACAAAGATACAGTTCTTGTACTAATTATGACCCTTCTTCTTTGGCAAATGATGTATGGAATGACTCGAAACATAAGAAAATAATAATAAGCCAAGAATCATGCATTCATAGCCAATAGAACAAAATAAGCTCAAAAAGGTTTAATTAAGTTCATAAACAAATTTCAATAATATTTTTGTTCAGCACAAACAAAACAAGGTAACTGAAAATTGAATTAGAATGCAAATATATATATATATATATATATATATATGAGGAATTTCAGAAAAAATGAAGAAACGATGAAGAGTTAATTAACAAAATTGCAATTGGTTCGAATTTCGCCTTGGTATTGACCGGTGAGGACCTGGACATTCCCAAGTCTAGCCATGGAAACTCCAAACTGGTGGTGGAATAGAGAGGGATTGGAAGCCAAAGTAGCAACAATTGGTGAAGTCCTTGAATCAGAATACAGAACTTGATCGGTGTATAAAAGTCCCATCTTCTTCTGAAGATTAGTGAAGTATTGGTTGTCAAATTTCCATGGAGTTCTAGCATCAAGTTCAACATATTCAGAACCCCATCTGCATTTTCTTTTCAAGAAATTCAGGTACTTTGTATCAATGGAGGGATCACAAGTGCCTGTTCCATTGTAGTTATACACCCGGTCTTGTATGATACTGCATGACGACCTTCCAATTGTATGCGCCCCTGAAAACCATTTCAATAAAAATTAATTTTGGAGAAATATAATTGTCAGAGTGCCCTGTCCCCACTGCCATCCCTAACTAATTAATAGACACGTATCGAGTTTTAACTGGGGGACATATAAAGTAATAAAAAATAAGATATGTGATTTAAATTCTTAATTTATCCATATCACATAATTTTTTTATCATTCCTAACTAATTAATAGATATATGTTAAGTTTTAATTGAGGGACACATAAAGTGATAAGAAATGAGATATGTAATATAAATTCTTAATTTATCCATCACGAGTTCCTCTCCATATACCCTTTTCTATCTCTCAGTTAGAATTTAACACTTAACTTATTTTGTTTAGGGAGAGGGAGAGAAAAAATGACAAATGATCTGAATTGATATATAATTAATAGGGTATAATATACCTGATAGAACAACCAAGTCAAGAATGGTCAAGCCCTGTGACTGATAAAACTCGATCAAAGCAGTAACGTTTTCGTGACCCATTGGAACCTTTTCAGCTTCCTCTGCTATGGAAACCTTCCCATCTTTCCTTCCATATGGAATACTCCAGTAAGGACCTCCAACCCTAACAGTTGCATCTCTTGTAGCCGCGGTCAAAATATCAGTACATGATACAGTTTTTGGACACTTCTTTTCAACCTCTGCTTTGATGTCATCTATAACTTCGAACCCTCTTAGTGTCTTGCTGCTTTTCCCCTTTCGCTCACTTCCTTCATGGTTCAGCAATATGGAACCATCACATCCCTACATACCATGCATTTCATTTCATTTATTTCATCAATTACAACTATATAATATATATTTGTTACCATATATGTATAAATTTTATACATAAAAAAAAATAAAAAATTAGTAATTAATAATGTAATGGACATGAAGTAATTTAGCATACGGATCATACCCGGACAGCACAATCATGGAAATGCAATCTGAGGAGACTAGCAGCTAAGGTGAAATCCTTATTAATCCATTCCTTGACTTTCTTGCTGACAATGCCTTCAAGATCTGGGCAGCTCTTATGATAATAACCAAAAGAAAGCAAATCATCTAACTTATCAGACAATGTGGAAATTGTTAGCGAAGTTACATCACCGAAATATCCATCACCTAAGGCTGAACCCAAATTGATAGCAAGCAAAACCAAAAACAAACAACCACATTGACGAATATTATTCATGACTTTTTTTTCTTTTTCTTTTTTTTTTCCCCCGTGAAATGCAAGCTAAGACTGGAGAGAAACAGGACAGGATTTTCTTACCAATGGTGAGGCATTTGATCGTTTTTGGGTTTATATTTATAGGTATGTTGGTCCTGTTGATGATAGTAATTTAATTCATCATTATTATTATTTGTTGAGGATCCTACGTGGGCAGCACCCCTGTTAATGGAGACATGACATGCTAGCATGTACTCGAAGATTGACAATAATTTCAATTTCTTTTTTTATATATTTGACCCAAAAACAATTGACCTTTTCAGACATTTGATATAATATCTCAATGTATAAATATATAATATACATCATAAAACTAATTAATGTCTAATATATATAGTAGGTGTGGTTGTGACTAAATAGGTAGCATGTTTTTTTTTCTCTTACGTCATAAGAAGTTCAACATGAGAATTCTTGTTGCATAAATTTTTACTATACCCTTGTCTCCTCTCTATAAGCTGGTATGTTAGTGGTAGTGATTGGAAAGAGTGGTTCTTGTTGTTGAAAGTAATATGGGAGCAGGAGTGCCGATGGCCTGAGCTGAGGTGATCCCATTGGGCAAAGAGTTGTATATTCTTCTTCCTCGTCAACATTAGTTTGAAAGTTCTATTGAATCATCAAGGGGTGAATCCACATAAGCTATGTCAGTTAGAGATTTCCACCATCGGATCACTATTGCTCCGGTCAACAATGAATATGGGAGTAAATTATGCAGAAGTTGACTTTCTCTTTTGGAGAAAATAACTTGGTTTGGAAGAGAATGAGAACTCTTCTAAATTTGTAAAAAGTTTTCTAAATATTCTAGCACCTAAAAGTCTCTAAAGAAAGGTTACCACTTATTTTTTATAGTAGGTTGGAGAGTTTTAAAAGTGTGACACATAATTTGAGTCATCTTTACAGATTTTATTAATTGTCCTCCATTTTAAAATTAGTACATTTTGAAATTGATGTAGCAAGTGACATGCTGATCTAAATTTAAGGGATTCACTATAGGGTTAGTAAAAAGTATAAATAATTTTGAAGTAGGGAGATATCACATGTAAAAGTGATGGAGAATTCTAATCACAAAATATTTATCCCTTATTGATTGTGCTTGGAGATTCTAATGTAGGCAAATTAACATCTTCCATTTTTGGCGTGTAGATATGAGGACAATGGTGGTCAGCTCTAATACTCTATTTTCCAAATAATATTTAATAAACAGAGTCAGTTGGCTGATAGGCTTAGTTGAATTGGATTTTGAGGCTTAGATGAGCTGGGCTTTGAATCTAGCTGATGGGCCTAATTGAACTTGCAAACTTTAAAATGTTTTCCCAAATTAATTAGACTTAAATAATTGGACTTGAGCTTGAATAAGAAGGTTGGGCTGAATTAAGAAAATTACCCACAAGAATCATATTCAAATGAAATAAAAAAATGGCGCTTGGTTCTGTGTGTGTGTGTATGTGTGTGCATGGGAGACATTATCTCATAGATTGGTTTCATAATAAATCACAGCACGAAACCTCAAAAATATGGCGAGCCTCAAACAACAAGCCCAAAATACATAAGTACATACTTAATTATTGGACTACTTAATTCGTAGAAGCGAACCTATATACACCCACCCAAACTAGCTTTCACCCTTTTTATTTTTTCGTTTTTGAATAAAAGTAACTTATTTAGCAAAAACAAATAAATAAATAAAAATATAGAAGAATGACATAACTTTCACAATTAACTTTGGTATAAAATTTTACTGAGAAAAAAAAAGTTCAACGGTCCATCGACAACTTGTGTTTGAAATGAATCGAATATAAGTTAATATGTATCATATATCAATAATATTAATTAATACCCCTATTATAGAGTTCATTATCGAATCAAAGTCACGGGCTAATATTCTAAACGTGAACATTATTTGATTGACACATGCACGGATCGATAAATCCAATTCTTTAAAAAGTACCCGACTATTTTTATTAAAGAGAGATTCAAGCCAACAAGCAATGCAATGAAATTCCAACATTTTTAATAATTAAAATTAAATATTAATAACTTAGTTAACTTAATCTTTGGTACAACATAAACGAATATCTAATGGATCACATTGATCAGGGCTGGGTGAGGAAATGAGATCAACAGGGTTCACATGATGATCCTTATGATGATCCATATATATATATATATGATCACATTAGGCATTAGGCATTAACTTAACGGTGTCAACTAACCTTCATTTCTTCACCGATGAAAATCCTTATTTACAATGCTAAGAGTCTGTTTAGATGTTCTCTCTTTTTTCTTTTTCTTTTTTTTTAAAGAAGAAAATGCTTTTAAAAAAAATATAAATTTTGCAAAATATTTATAAAGTACTCTATATATATATATATATATATATATATATATGTATATAAAAGCACTTCAAGTGTTTTATTCTATTTTTTAAAACTAGGTTAAGCTTTAATAGTATTTTTAAAATACTAAAATACCATGTTTATTTTAATATAAAAAATAATTCTATTTAATTAGGATAAAGTTAATCTGTTGAAACTACACTTATTTTTTATGGCTAGAGCTAGCTAGTTTTGTTGTAAAGCATATTTTCTCTGCAATATATTATATATACTTACAGAGCTGTGCTATTTTGTTCGCAATTGAATGGACCTACTAATATTGGACAAGATAATAATTGATACATGTCGCTAATTATTTTGTAACCTACAACACATCCACCTAAATTTATAGTTTTTTCATTAGAATATATAACTCAAGCATTTGCATGGATAAAGATCAATATTATTGATGGTATGGGAGAGAAAATTGGTAAAAAGTTTTTGTGCATCGATCATTGTTTGGAAACCTAATTAGTTACTTACAGTAATAAGCAATAGTTAACTTGTGTTCCATATAATTTGATGAAGTTGGTTGGATTTGTTTTGTTGCACAAAGCAGAGAAGAAGAGTATAAGAAAACATTTTAATGCAAGTACGGATTAATTATAACATATCTTTACATAATTGAGTGGGCAAAGCATAATATAATATATATATATATATATATATATGTATTTGGAGTCGGCAACAAGAGAGGGGTTAACTTTTTTTTTTTTTTTTTTTGATGAATAAGAGAGGGGTTAACTTACATGCAACAAATCAAACAAAACTACACACAAAAGGACATTAGGATTTGGTAACACAAACCCAATAAGCATTATATGATAGTATATGTGCTGATCTCTCTCTTTTCAAGGTTGTTATGTGTATAAAAAAAGAGGTTTAAACAAATAAAAGATATTTAAAGAGAAATAGTTGGAGTTTGTAAGTTTGTTACGTACCACGTAGGGTCGAATGACAAGGTTTGAGGGGTACTCTATTGACTTTGTGAAGCTTCTTCAATTACATGCACAATTTTTAAATGAATATTGGAAAAAGATATAGTAATTCAACCGCTCACTTTCAGTGTAGGGACCAAGTCATGTTTCGAGCTAATACACCCATTGGCAAAGCCACCACCACCATTATATCGTCCTTTGTCGGTCACATCCAACTACTGTATCTTCCTCATTTCATACCCATATCTTCTTTAACTTTCATATTCAATCACTTCTCTCTCTCTCGATCTCATACTTCTATTTGACAAATGAATATAATGTATCTTTCTCATACTCTGACCTCTCTTATATCTATTTTAGTTTATTAATTATTTTTCATATATCCTCTGACCGCAACTTTGACCTTTGTAATCTACATGTCCCATTATTTAAGACTATTGTGAACATATTAGCAAAAAAAAGACTATTGTGAACAGGTATAGAGGGTGGTCAATATTAATGGCAATTACTCCAGTAGATATATCACTGACAAATTTGTGGTGGACTCATTCAAGACTCTTATCCCTCGTTTTGTCACCCATTTTTAGGCTTCATAAAGTCTCTCTCTGAAAAACATACCAACTTCCCAAGGCATGCAAAACCAGCTAGCAATCTGCGTACACTTCAAGAACCATATATAGTTTGGCTCATATGGCTCCCTTATTTGCTCAAACCACGCGTCTTTTCGTAAACCAATACCCACAACCAATCACAGCAACACCGCCAACTTCACTTATCTATCCACCACCACCACCATTAACAGCAACGCAGTTTTACACTTGCCATTAAAACACAGTTTCTCTTTTTATCTTCTCGACTCCTTAGAAGATAGAGAGACCTCAATATTTTGCAGACATGGCATTAGTGACAAAATTGGTTTTATTATCTATTGCTTTTGTTCTTTTCATGTCTCTTTCATTTGGGTTTGTCTTTTGCCAGGGAAAAGTTGATAGAAAGTCTACGTTGAGAGTGCTTTTGGAGGTCAAGAAATCGTTTGTGGAAGACCCAGAGAGGGTTTTGCATGGATGGTCCGAGCGACATGCCAACTTCTGTAAATGGAGAGGAGTTTCTTGTGGGTTCAACTCCGTAGACAGCTCAGTTCATGTGGTGGGACTAAACCTTTCCGACTCGTCACTCTCCGGGTCAATATCACCCTCACTCGGTCGTTTACAAAACCTGCTCCACCTTGATCTTTCCTCTAACCGCCTTACGGGCCCCATTCCAACAACCCTCTCTAATCTTTCCTCTCTGGAATCTTTGCTTCTCTTTTCCAACCAACTCAGTGGGCCCATTCCTACTCAACTCGGTTCGCTCACGAGTCTCCGAGTCTTACGAATCGGTGACAATGGACTCACTGGCTCTGTTCCCAACTCGTTCGGTAATCTTGTCAATTTAGTCACCCTTGGTTTGGCCTCTTGCACCCTCTCCGGTCCAATACCACCACAACTCGGCCGACTCACCCAACTCGAGAATCTGATTCTGCAACAAAATCAGCTGGAGGGTCCAATCCCAGCCGAGCTTGGAAACTGTTCAAGCCTCCAAATCTTCACTGCTGCTCTCAACATCCTTAATGGGTCAATCCCAGCTGATTTGGGTCGTCTCAGTAATCTCCAAAATCTAAACTTGGCCAACAATAGCTTATCTGGGGAGATTCCGAGTCAACTCGATGAACTCACCCAGCTCATCTATCTGAATCTGATGGGAAATCAGCTTGAAGGTTCAATTCCCAAGTCCTTAATCCAACTGGGTCATCTTCAGATTCTTGATCTATCCATGAATAGGCTCAAAGGAGGAGTTCCAGAGGAATTTGGTCAAATGGGTCAGCTTGTTTACTTGGTTTTATCCAACAACAATCTCTCTGGTCTCATTCCAAGAAACATATGCTCCAATGCTACCAATTTGGAGCACCTCATGTTGGCAGAGACTCTACTTTTTGGTGAAATTCCTGTAGAACTCAGCCAGTGTCGGTCTCTAACACAACTCGATTTGTCCAACAACACTCTCAATGGATCAATTCCGGTTGAGCTTTACGGAATGGTGGAGTTGACTGATCTCTTGCTCCACAACAACACCTTGGTTGGTTCAATTTCTCCATTCATAGGCAACCTCACCAATCTGCAGACACTGGCATTGTACCACAACAATTTGCAGGGCAATCTTCCAAGAGAGATTGGAAAGCTTGGGAAACTTGAGATCCTTTATCTGTATGACAACCAGCTGTCTGGAGAAATTCCAATGGAGATTGGAAACTGTTCCAGCTTACAAATGATTGACTTTTTTGGCAATCACTTCAGCGGGGAAATACCCATTACAATTGGAAGGCTCAAGGAATTGGATTTTCTTCATCTGAGGCAGAATGAGCTTGTGGGTGAAATTCCTTCCACATTGGGTAACTGTCATAAGCTTACTATCCTAGACTTGGCTGACAATGGTATATCTGGTGGGGTCCCAGTTACATTTGGTTCCCTCAAAGCTCTGGAGCAGTTCATGCTGTATAACAATTCTCTTGAAGGTAATCTCCCTGATGATTTGGTTAATTTAGCAAACTTGACCAGAGTGAATCTGTCTAGAAACCGGTTGAATGGGAGCATTGCTGCATTGTGTAGCTCACATTCTTTTCTTTCTTTTGACGTCACTGACAATGCTTTTGACCATGAGATACCTCCCAATTGGGAAATTCACCTTTCCTTGAGAGGTTGAGATTGGGAGGCAATCAATTTACTGGGAAAATTCCACCAACAGTGGGAAAAATCCATGAGCTATCGTTGTTAGACCTCTCGGGGAATGCTCTCACTGGATCAATACCGGCTGAGCTTTCACTTTGCAAGAAACTTGCCCATATTGATTTGAACAATAATCTTCTTTCTGGAGCGGTACCACCCTGGCTTGGTAATTTACCTCAGTTGGGAGAGTTAAAGCTCTACTCCAATCGATTTTCGGGGCCCCTTCCACGAGAATTGTTCAATTGTTCCAAACTGTTGGTTCTTTCTCTCAGTGACAATTCTCTTAATGGAACTCTCCCTGCAGAAATTGGTAATCTGACTTCCCTTAACGTCCTAAACCTCAACCATAACCAGTATTCGGGACCAATTCCTTCAGCCATTGGTAAGTTAGGAAAGCTTTATGAGCTTCGGCTGTCACATAACAGCTTTGGTGGTGACATACCTATTGAGCTCGGACAACTCCAGAATCTTCAGAGCATTCTTGATATTAGCCACAACAATCTGACGGGTCAGATACCACCCTCTATCGGGACACTTTCCAAACTCGAAGCTCTCGATCTTTCAGACAATCAACTTGTGGGAGAAGTCCCTCCCCAAGTTGGTGAAATGAGCAGCCTAGGAAAGCTTAATCTATCTTATAACAGCCTTCGAGGGAAATTAGGCAAGCAATTCTCTCATTGGCCGGCTGATGCCTTTCAAGGAAATCTCCAGCTTTGTGGAAGACCCCTTGGGAACTGCAAAATTGCGCCTAGTAATCAGCAGTCAGGCCTAAGCCAACTATCAGTGGTGATGATTTCTGCAATATCTACTTTAACTGCAGTTGCTCTGTTAATATTCATAGCCACCCTCTTCATGAAACAAAGACGAGAATCCTTCAGAAAAGGCAGCGAAATGAACTACATTTACTCGTCCACTTCTTCTAATACGCCACGAAGACTACTCTTTCAAAACAGTTATGCAAAACGAGGTCTCAAGTGGGATGACATTATGGTAGCCACACACAATCTAAGCGACGAGTTCAGGATTGGCTCAGGAGGCTCAGGGATAGTCTACAAAGCAGAGTTGCCAGCTGGAGGAACTGTAGCGATCAAGAAGATTTCATGGAAAGATGATCTTATGTCAAATAAAAGTTTCACAAGAGAGGTTAAGACTCTTGGGAGGATAAGGCATAGGCATCTGGTGAAGTTAATGGGGTATTGCAGCAACAAAGGTGCAGGTATAAACCTGTTGATATACGACTACATGGCGAATGGAAGCGTTTGGGATTGGCTGCATCGACAACCAGTGGCTAACAGTAAGAAGAAGAAGTTTCTTGATTGGGAAGCAAGACTAAGGATTGCCGTGGGATTAGCTCGGGGAGTGGAGTATCTCCACCATGATTGTGTGCCAAAGATAGTCCATAGAGACATCAAATCGAGTAATATCTTGCTAGATTCCAATATGGAGGCACATTTGGGGGATTTTGGACTGGCAAAGGCACTAATTGAGTATGACTCAACCACAGAATCAAACACATTTTTTGCTGGATCTTTTGGCTATGTAGCACCAGGTACTAAAAAATGTTCACTTTGATCTCACTATTATATGCTTTTGACTCTCAACGTTTATAGATGTATGTGACTTCTAAGTCCTAACCAACATTTGATATGTTTTCAGAGTATGCTTATTCACTCAAGGCAACAGAAAAGAGTGATGTTTACAGCATTGGGATTGTTCTGATGGAGCTTGTCAGTGGGAAAACACCGACAGATGCTGCATTCGGTGTCGATATGGACATGGTGAGATGGGTGGAGACACATATTGAAATGCAAGGATCTGTTCGTGAGGAGCTAGTAGACCCGGAGCTGAAACCACTGTTGCCTGGTGAAGAATTTGCAGCATTTCAAGTGCTTGAAATAGCACTTCAGTGCACCAAAACCACTCCTCCAGAAAGACCAACGTCCCGGCAAGTTTGTGATCTCCTACTACATGTATTTAACAATAGGGTGGTGGACTTTGAGAAGATGAATGTAGGTACCATATAACTAATGGATTGCATTATACATTTATTTCAGAAGATGGGAAAGAGTTTCAAATCAGTATATTGTGGGTTGAGAATTGCCTTGGTTTGATTTTTGTGGCTAATGTTATTTGGCAAGCAGAAAGTAATGCTCTTTGATAGCCTTCTTGTGCTTAACACTGAGAACAGGATTCATGATGAAGCTAGAATCCATAACCTTGTATTTGGAGTTTAGAACCTACTAGGAAAAAAAAAAAAAAAGGAGAGGGAGGTTCAATTCTTCCACGTTTTAATGAAAATATAAAATTTATAGAACTTTTGTATTTGATCTTTTATGTTAAAATAACATTTTAGCTCAATCCATGCAGATTAGAATCCAACAAAATGTACCTGAGAAAAATAATGCCTATAGAAAACTAACCCGACATTTCATGAAGTACAAATTTAAAAATTACAAGTTTGCTTTTCATTTTTATGCTTTTTCTTATAGATTAAAAAATAAAATAAAATAATAATAATAATAATAATAAAGAAGGCAAATCATTTCCCCAGTAGTTTTCGCACACCAAAATGTAGCTTAAATAGGTAGTTTCTGAGACCTTTACTGTTCCTTTTTTAAGTAAATAAACAGAATCAAAACAACAATCATGCCGCCATAACAAATGCAGTGCAATGAATAATGCGACTAAATTATCAAATTGAAAGCAAAGCTTTGTGTCTTAAAGACAACTATTTCATTCTCAAATTATCAAATTGAGATTGTAATGAAATAAGAGCTATTATAATCATGATTCTTGGCGTAGTTACTACACCAACAGCTGGTCAGATATACAATACAGCTGCACAGTTGTACAACACCATCTCAGCCATGGCTCATTTACAATGTATTATCCCAACTCGTCCAACGCTTTTGTACAAAGAGACGCCTAAAAATAATGCATTGTACATTTTGTTAGTTATTTTATGAGGAGACTAAAGCTTAGAATCGTCACCGCACTATTGGCCTACACAGCAGCAATAAACAGCTAACATAATATAAATATTTTCTACAACCTCCTGATATGATTTTTCAATTTTCACCTAATGGATGACTGACCTCCATAACCCATATATGTTTGCCTACAACACGAAGAAAAAGTTTACTCAATTCATTTCATTTATTGGCGCACACAGTGGTTGCTACATCCAACAGTTCACATCATAAAAGTATCTCTTATGTATATGAAAAAGTTATAAAAATGAAGCCTCTGATGCATTACAAACAGATGAACTAAATTGGAAGCAAACAAGCGTCCCCAACTTTTAGCACCATCATTCTCACAAAACATGAACGTCATCTCTGAAAATCCCGCAATCCATAAGGACACAAGCTAAGCATCATCTTCATCTGCATTTGAACGATATTATTAAACTCTCCTTGCATGAGAGAATAATTTAATATAATGTATTGAATATACAAATAATGACATACATATACATATGTATTATATTCACCAAAAAAAAAAATACATATGTATTAAATATTCATATCATATATATACGAACAAGCATACATCTAATAATCACAGACAAGCATCCTTGCCACCCTCACGTGGAAAAGAACAAGTAATACAAATATTGTGTAAAGAGTCTTAAGGACTATTTTAAATGAACACTTTAGCCACTATGCTCTAAATAATAACCAGAATTACAAATAAATTTTCTCATAAAAATTTTAAAATATATATATATATTCTCTATATGTATTCTCCACAGATTACATTACTAGTGTCCAGGTTTCTAAGACTTTCGGACATAAGGACACACAGAAACTCATGATCTTTTTCTTAATATAGAAAAAAGTAGAATAGAAATCAATTCCATAAATAAGGATAGTATGTATGTACACTATATCTATATCCATACTAATATTATAGATACAAGTGCAGAAGCATGACACATTTTCTTACAAAAACAGTCCTAACAATTTATTAAATTCTTGTAATATCTCAATCCATTTAAAATTGAAACTAAGAAAGATTTTTGTACTTATCAAAGTTTTATGTGACTCAAATTTTAATTAGACTAAAGAAAGACCTACTCTTGTAATAAAAAAAAAAGAAGCTTATTTGACCATGTGCTAAAAACTGTTTTTTGGTTTTACATTCATAGGTTATATTGACTTGCTACTCTACTTAATCAACCTTCATCCAAAGAATAAATAAACAAACAATTAAAGGTTTTGCAACCGTCACTTTCTGTAACCTGGGTCCTTAACATGAAATTCTTTTATGTCAATCAACCCTGTCAGAGCCTTAGCCTCCACCTCATAGCTTTCCTATATGATCATATTCAAATTGTCCAAGTCTACTATTTGATTGGTACCACCATTCTTCATTTCCAACAGTACTACTTTACAGCCATTCCTAACATTATTTCTTTATAGCCAAAAATTAATCTAGAATTACACTTGTGAAAACAGCAGTAGCAAAAACTATAAAAATGTAGAGTTGCAAAGGAAACCAAGCCAAACAACCTATTAAGTTTCAGAAACGCCTAAATAACTAACATAAACTAATGGAAGTATGCTCTGCTACCAAGTCGTAGTAAGTGATAAAATAGCTGAGAAAACCAAAAAGATGAGAAAATGCAGGACACAATTACCCTGCGTAGAGTCTAACGCTAACCCAAATCGCCAATAAGCATAACACAAAGTGGAAGGAGAACAGCAACTAAGCCCTTCAATAATAGATTCCTTCTAACAGAACTAACCCAATATGGAGCTAATCTTCAACATATCCTATAAAGTAAATTAAAGGGTATAAAAAAAAGGAGTAATTTTTATACGATAGAGGAGACTTGTACCGAAATAGCGGCGCTCGTTGGCGGCCTTGGCCTTCTCGAGCATCTTATCGAGGTCTTCCTGGAGCTGAGCGTCCCATTTGACCAGCTGGTTTACGAAGACGGCCCCAAGTCCCATTCCCAGCACGTGCTCCCAAGGATCTGAATCCGAAAAAATCACATTCCTCCCAGTAGGTAATTACGAACAAAGAATGAAAAGACATGAATTCTAGGGAAACAAGCAGCGGTATAGTTGATATTGATTAAGGAAATTAGCAAAGGGGATTAGGGTTAGGAAATGAAAGAGAATTGGGAGAAAACCGTACGGCGCATGTAAGGAAGCTTGCGGAGGGCATTGGAGTACATCTGAGTTCCTAATCCGAGCAATGCTCCGATCGCCGTCGAACTTAGCGGCATCTTATCTCCCTTCGGTGATTTCCAACGATATTCTCCAACCCAATGTTTGATTCACACTCTCCCTCTCTCTCTCTCTTCCCCTCTCTCTCTATTCATATATCAATCTTTTTTTCTTTCTTTTTTTATTACATTTTCCACCTCGGATTTATTTTTTCTTTTTAAATAATTAGGAAGTCCAAACCAGCCGACCAGCTTAAGGACACCTCACTAGTTCTCTCTTATTATTCTTTTTAAATAATAAGAATAAAATCCTTTTTTTAAAATTATAATAAAAAAAGGGTCTCATAGTTCTTAGGGTGCAAATTGAACCTCCCTTACTTAATTTGTTTTATTTGTTGATTTTAAAGGCGCACTCTCTTATATTATTATATGCAGTTGAAATGTAAAGTTATTAAACTTTTAGGACGCTTCGATATGAACTGAACCTGCTTAATTAAAATTACAAAAATTAATTTTATCAGTTGATTTTAAAAGCGCACTCTCCTCCTATATTATTGTGTGCAGTTTTAATATGAAGTTATTAAACTCTCGGAGTGCTCTGAATATAAATTGAACCTGGTTAATTTAAATAAACAAAAAACAAAACAATTGGACTAACTGTTGTGAGTTACATTTGAATTTGAATATTATTTTCATATGTCATATAAGCCCTTTTATTATAATTTCGTTTTAAAATTGACAGACTTTACCGTGTCATCACCCACACCCACATAATTGATAATACCCAGCTGCCCTTTATTTTATACGGAAGCCTTTAAAAATTAAAATAAAAATTGTTATTAATAAACATTAAGTACAGACACAATTTATGTTAAAATATAAGTGTTAAATATTTTATTAGTTATGAATATTATGTGTATTAGCTCTCAAATAATAATAAAAATTTGACGTACCACTGAAAATAAAAATTATGTGAAAAAACTATATTCAAATAAGCATACTGTTGAAAAGCCATAAAATCACGTTTGGATTTGTGAAAGTACTTCGTTGCATTCTCAACCCGTTTCTCCATCATTGAAGCTGTAGAAGAATGCTGCAGCTGGTTTCATCCAACGACGGTATGCCGAGGAGATTCGGGGCACTGCCACACCAACTAGAGTTTTCAGCAAGCCATTAAATCTAAACACATGTATGTTTTCAAGCATTTTGAGCTTTTGTTTTGCTAGGGTTTCAATATGGATTTCCATTTCACCAAGTCCAAAAAAATTTCGATACCTATTTGTTGATTAATTTCACAACTTTTGCTCCCGTTGTTATCGTTTCAACTAACAATCTTTAAATTAGATATTGATTATATAAATTTTAGCATTTGTTTAATCTAGTGTACATAGTTCTAATTTCTACAAAGAATTACATGAAATTCCCTTGTAGTTTAAAATTTCCTCCATTGTACTAATTAATTTCATTTTTAATTTTGGTGCAACTCAATTTGTTAACAATTTGTAATCAATGACAATAACCATCCTAAATATGGATTTAGTAACTTCATCATCTGAGAAACACCTCAAGCATATATTGTGAGCGACTTTCGTAACTATCCCAAAATATACAAAAAGAAAAACAAAATCAATGGAGTGGACGATGCAAAGTCCATATTTGGAGTGGGAATCATGCAAAGGTTACAAATTTGTGAAATATGAGTGACTATAGAAATTATTTCAATTTTATACAGTTCAGAAGAAAAATAAACCAATTTAGATGATGGGAAATATCTTATACTTGCAAAACAGTTCGAAGGATAATGAAATTGTGAAAATCCATATTTGGAATTGGAATCATGGGTTTCAAATTTGTATTTGAAATAGGACTCCCTACCAGAACAGTTTATGCATCCAATACCAAAATTCAATTACTACTACCACTTTGTTATAATATATATATATATCGTTAAATTTCTTCCAAATCCCAAAACAAAGTCTTTTTTCTAATGAATAATAACATAAATTGTCTTTGCTTTTTTTCTTCTTTTTTTCTTGTTTCTCTATTTTTTGGATTTGAGTCTATCTGACTTCTTTATCCATTAGTAGTTGTATAAGGAGGCTCAACATAGGAAAACTGCAAACAAGAACTAGCTAGCTATATATATATATACGAGTGGGTTCACGAGTAAGGCCTAAAAATCAGCATTTTATCATTTAAACTTTTGAGTTCCAAAAAAAATATCTTTTAAATTCTTGATTGAAGACACCCAGGTTAATCTTACTTAATGTTTACTTAAAATTTATACCTTATTTACCCCCATCTTATGATTATGTTACTATACTTTGCCCTATGGTTGGGAGTATTCATAACTCAAAAATGTAACAATTATACTTCTGATAGCCAAAAATATACATCTTATGATACATCATTCATTGTTTTTTTTTTTTTTTAACGGTCAGGGTGCCCGGACTAATTTACGCTCATCTCGTTTAATCTTCTCTTTGATCCGGTCAAAAGTCATTCATTTAATTTACCTAGATATATATGATTGCTAATTTATTGCAACATTTTCCAACTTTGATTAATGTATAAAAATAACCTGCAGTAACTATCAATAGGCGATGAAGGTTGGAGTACTCCATATTTTTATAAAAACAAAAGTGTGATATGTATACGATTGTCCCACCAATTGCATGCAGTTGCTTATTTAACTATATTATTTCATAATAAACAAGGTTTTATAATAAAAAAAGGTTTCAGTGTGTCGGAATTATCAATTCAGAATTCACACCTGTATATATATTATTTTATACATATATATATTTTTTGGTCAAAAGTCATATATTTAATTTGCCCAGATATATATATATTATTGCGTTTTTCACACCCATATGTATTTTTTAATGCCACTTTTTCTTTGGAACTATTAACACAACAAACACACTAATAACGGTTCACAAAATTTGAGGTGCTTAATTTATTTTATGGGTTGTATTTTAATTATTCTTCGTATGCTTTAATTTTCATATTATATACAAGAAAATGCTAGAAGCCTTAACATAATTGGCTACGACTAAGTAACTGACCTTATCACGAAAATATTAAATTAACGTGTAGAATTCTTTAAATATATATATATATATATATATATATATATATATAGTTAACAGATCTTGTGATAGGGGTACGAAAATAATTTCCACAAACTAACCATTGTATTTTCTTTCTACAATTTCTTTTTAATTTCGGTGCAAATAAATTTGCTAAAAATTTGTAACTAATAATTGTTATTCCATATAAATATGAATTTCACAATTTCATCATCCTTCTAAGTATGAGAATGAGATACATACATATACATATAGGAGCAGTTCATCTCCTATCAGGTTGTCTTCATGTTGATATCATCGAGTCTTTAATCAAAGTTCTTGATTCATATTATTGGGTTGATTCATATTATTGGGTGGAATAAATGATTGTCAATTGAAGAATCCAATTGCTTTCATTTAAGACTTATAAAACTCTTGGGGCGTCCATATATAATGAGAATTTCTCTACATATGAGTGACTTTTGTAACCATTTCAAAATATACAATTTAAAAGAAAAATAAAATCAATTTAGATGATGGAGAATCTTATACTTGCACAACAATTAGAAGGATAATGAAATTGTGAGAATCCATATTTGGAATGGGAATCATGGGTTTCAAATTTTGTATTTGAAATAGAAGGAATCCTATCAGAACAAACCCAAGACCAGTATTGCAAAATATGGTAAGATGATGAATAATACCCTTGAAATTAGTAGAAAGGTCAAAGAATGAGGATATGGGCATGAAATATATAGTAAATACAGATTGTGGTATCAAAACTTATACCTTTTAGGTTATTTGCTAACCATAGATTGCATACGTGACTCACATCACCAACGGCTAGATACCAACTCTTTACTATACTCTCTATTGTGTATCCCTCATTTTCCTCACAGAACTTCCTTCCATTTTATTAGTGATAACCTCCCTTAGTTATGGCCAGAAAAAACCTCCTCTCCTTAATTGCCTCAAAGAAAAAGAAGCCAAAAAAAAAAACACACAATTTATACTTCCAAAACCAATGTTCAATTACTTGCCGCCACCACTTTGCTATATAAATAATTTCTTGTTAATTTTCTTCCAGCCCCAAAAACAAAATCTTTATTTCTTATGAAAAAATGTACCTGTCTTCTCTTTGTTTTAGCAGTTGTATTAGCCTATTAGGAGGTTGAATATAGGCAAAATGCAAACAGGGCATTAGCTATATGCTAGTGGTCGATAAGTAAGGCCTAAAAATAGTTCATTTTCTCTTTTGTTTTTTCTGTTGCTGTTTTGCGTCATTTTTGGGATTACCCAATTGTAGAAAAAGAGAGATCTCATTTTAGACCAGAGATTGTGAGGTTGATTCATTCTAATCTTCCCCACCCCATTTTCTTCACCATGGGTTTCCTTAGTTTTGGAATTCATAGCAAATTATGATATACACCAAACAGGAAAATATATTAACCAAAACATAAATTCGCATGCAAATATTTTGATTTAAGAAAATGGCTTCCTCCCAAGTTGAAATTGCTTCCTCTGCACCATTTGGTTGTGTTTTGAGGGATCACAACCGGCGAGACCGATGTAGATCAGAGAGTAATGCTAGAGCCACCCAAACCGCATTCCAGAAGAACTTCAAGAACTTGGTCAGGAACCACCTCCAGACCTGCATTTCAATCTCTTCAGGCTCTTCTTCATCAGAGAACCAAATCAACAACAATTCAGATTCTAATTGGATTGGCAACAATGAAGAAACAGACAACAACAACAACAATGGGAATGATTGTCCTCCAATCATGAGCTCGAGACAGGCGTGGATTCAAGCTAAAGAAGTGGTGCCAACAACCATTGAGACATCATCAGCAGCTTCATCTCCAGGGCCATCAACTTCTAGGATAGAAGACAATAATGTTCTAACTCGATCAGATAGTCTCAGCGAAATCTCGAGCCTCGGGGCTTCGTCTCTAGTTCAAATATGGGAGAAAAGGCTAAACAAGTCCCATAGTATGAACTCCAGAACTGCAAGCAGGTGTGATTCTGCAACAAGTTGTTGTAACGAAAATGCATCATCCTCTTCTTCTGCGGCATCTTCCGTTGATGAAAGCATTGATGTAGGTCCGGCAAGTGAGGATTCGTTTTCAGCTTGGAATTCTGATAGAAATAATTCTCTAAATGAACAACAACCTTCTCCGCCACCTCCTCAAGAACAGAGTTTAGATGCAGGGGAAAGCGAAAGAGTCAGAGTTGCTGATATTATAAGGAGGTTAACGGCGGCTAATCAGACGCAGAGTTCATTGTCATCATCTTTGAGCGATGATAATGATAATGAGCATTACTCTAGTACCAATGCATCGCCATCTCGCGAGCACGAGCGTTTGTCTACTTCAGATCAAATAGAGAACAGAAGCTTTACTCCTGTTCTATGGTCACCTCGGATCAGAGGGAGACAGGCATTTACTGATTTGCTTATGCAAATAGAGCGTGACAGGCTTGGAGAGCTTGACAAACTTGCGGATCGTAGAGCAGTTTCGAGGTTTTCACAAAGAGGTCGCATTCAGGTGAAGTAACATCATTCATCATCTTGTCTTTAAGATCAAGTTTTTGGGTTTGATCAGTTAAAAGATCTCCAATTTCCTATTATGTTAATTTCATTTAGTACCATTTTCTGAACCACTGCATACATTCTCTGTAATTTCATGCTTATATGCAGTCACTATTGAGGCTTAGATTGCTACAACGTGGTATTTCAATTCAAATCGACAACAACGACGCCCACAAACAACACCATCTCAAGTTGACAGACTACCACAAGGATCTACCATCGTACATTTGAGGTAACAATCCTGAGAATGATCAATTTCTGTAGGTTTGAATGCACCATTATTCATGAATATTAGTCCAATTTTGTTATTTTGAATATTTTTTTTTTGGTAAATTTTTATTTTGAATAGGTGAATCTCATTCAAGTTTATAAGACTATATCTATTAGATTATATATATATAGTTTGTAAAGTTTATGCATTTGCCTTTTTATGATTGATTAGATGTGAGAATTTAAGGCTTCAAAAAAGAGTTAATTTAAAATGCTGAAGTAGAAATGCAACAAGGAAAAGAAACAAAACTTCATTCTTATCACCGTATATAATACTTTATAATAAATTTGGTTTCACTTAAACCTTTGAAACTTCCAAAATTAAGCCTACGCATCAAATATGGAATAGACATAGCAACTTTAGATGCATTAATCTTGGATATTTAATAAGTCTTTATTGAATTAAAACTCTCAACACTATAGCCAAGTGTAATAAAGACTTATAAGTATTTATGTCACATTCTTAATTCTTGTACCAAAATAAACCCATGGGTTGTACTAACAAAATTAGCACTCAATTAAATCCAGGGAGAGATTCAACAATGGTGTTGAGCAGGGTGCAACAGCTGAGAGTGATGAGGCAAATCCAAGAAGCCCTCAAAGGGATATAGCAAACAACACTACACAATTGGAAAACTCTTCCATCCCCAGTACACCTAATGAAAGTACACATAATCATGAAGTTAATTGCAATGATCAGCAGCAGAGTGAAATCTCTGTACAGAACAACCCATTGGCATATGCAAGTGAAGATCTTCATCAACATAATTCAAATATTCCAAGTTCCGATGTTGCACACCAAGGAATGAGTTCAGAGACTAGAAACCTTGACTCGCAAGAAATAACAAATGTAACAGCATTCTTAGATGGCTGGGATGTAAATGATGCAGTAGAAGAATTCCAAGACAATTACCAGCAATATACAGAAACCAATCTTGATTGGATTAGTGATATTTCACGCCCACGGAGCTATTGGGAAGGTCGTCGACAAGAATGGTACCAAGAGATGCTAACCTTGAGCTCTGACAATGAGGAGATTTGCCAATTACTTCAAAGGTGCATCCTCAACTTTTCCTCATTATGTTTTCTTTCACAAATAATCAAATTACAATTGTGTAATCGATTAAAAAGCATATATTAGAAATCTATAGATTTTTTTTTCGCCACAAAACAGAACATGAACTGAAAGCAAATTCAATTCTTGAACATCTATGATGGTCATAGACTAATATCAAATTAAAAATCCCCATAACCTTTTGTTTTTTTTCCCCCCTTTTTGTAACATTATGTGATCTGTGTTCATTTATTAGAGATAATCTATAATGCTAATGTTTCAATGAATTTCTAATCTATGTGTGCAGGAGGACAGTATCGAATTTTCTTACGAGTGACTTTCGAGATAGAATAGACAGATTAATGGTGAGTCGCTTAGATAGACAACAACATCCAGCAGCAAATCAAGAAGAAGGCGATGAGTACAACCAAGAACATTTGATGGCTTTCCTACAAAGACATGCACATCAAGCAGAAAGTCAACTACAACAAGAATTAGAGGAGGAGGAGGAGGAACAGATAGCCGAAGATGAAGAACACGACGAAGAAGAGGAAGACGAAGAAGAAGAAGAAGAAGATAGCCAAGTTAGTGGTCAATATCATGAGGGTAGTGATTATATTAATCAATCCACATCGTCATCACTGCAATTAATCCCTTCATCACCTCTTGTTCGATCGTGGAGTTACCAAGAAAATGAAGTCGGCGAAGAGTCTGATCGAGCTACTTCTACATCTCCAATACTCCAAAATTTACCATCCCAGCCTTACTGTCAGAATACCCTGCAATGCTCTCCCTCCGTTACTATTAGCTCTTCAATTGTAAGTTTTTATCCCTCTGTGTTTTTTTTTTCTTTTCTCTTTCATTTTACCTTGGCCTTACTTTAGTCTATGATTCTGATGATGATAATGAGGAAAATATATAATTCTACTTATGAAATCATAGGAAATGGAACTAATATGCGATTTGAGAAGGCATATGGAGCATCTCTACCAAGAGATGTCTGAGCTGAGAAAATCAATAAAGAGTTGTATGGACATGCAAATGATGGTGCATCAATCCATTCAGCACGATGTTCACAATCCAGGTTTGTATTAATTTTTATTCAACAAATATGCAAGAAATTGCATCGATCTAAATTGAATATATTCAAAAAAACTACTACATATAACTTTTTCAATATATATATATATATATAGCTTCCTATATATTGTGAGTCATTTTTGGGTATTTTTTTACAAACAGTATGAAAATTGAATATTACATGCAGTTAGAAGAGAGGGAAAAATATATGATGGAACACCTAAGAAAGGAAACTGTTGTATTTGCTACGAGATGAAAGTTGACTCACTTCTCTACAGGTACTGCTTTTTTCTATATATTCAAGTTAATTAAATTAACTACTTTTTTTTCCCCTTTCATATATATACACTTAAATACTTACATTTTGAATTTGCGTTGCTTATATAGCTAGTTGAATGCATATATATATATATATATATATATATGTTTGTTACTTTCAGATGTGGGCACATGTGTACGTGCCTAAAATGTGCCCATGAGTTGCAATGGAGTAGTGGAAAATGCCCAGTTTGTCGAGCTCCAATAGTGGATGTCGTGCGGGCGTATATGGAATCGTAGAGACTGTTTGATGAACGTGTTCTTGCACTAGAGGACCGTCTGTTTACTTACTGGAGGATGGAAAATCAATTTGTTAATATTTGTGTATTTCCTATCTACTTTTTGTATACGTGATGAGAAAATGGCTTCTTCTTTGCATATCCCATGTTTTTTGAAGAGAGGCCACATTAATCAACAAGCTCTCTATTACGAAGCATTAATTTCTGTTATAATTAATCAGATAAACGTGATATTTCAGACCATTCTCTTGCACCCATCCACAGCTGTAATTTTTTTTTTTAACCAAATAACATGGTAATGATATGGCAATGTATTATTGATTTGCGTTTAGAGTTCATTTATGTCTTGTTAGTGTATAATAAATTGTCAACCAACAATTGCTGTTACATCATTTGGGAAAATGTTTTGGGTAAGCCTAGCACTATGCAAATAAATATATATATATATATATATATATATATATATGATTTATATTTGTGTATGTGCTTTTTTTTACTTTAAGACACATTTATTTTTTTTTGTTTATTCTCTTAAAAAAAATTACCAGACGAGCAATATTAATTTAAGTCTGGTTTTATTTACTCTAGAAATATATTTTATGGATGATGAACATGATACTAAATATATGAGGAGAGGCCAACATCAAGGGCACCTGTTGGAGCTATATTTATTCACAGATGCAGTGGTGGATTCCAAGGCATTTATTTTCAGTGTATTTAAGACTGCTTCCTAATAGCCCAAGACAACGCATATTTTTTTTATTTTTTGGTAAATACCTGGACAACGCATATATATCTTATTCATCTCTACTTTTTTTATTCTTTTTTTTATTTCAATTTTTATTGGGTTTTTTATTATCCAAATTACTCTCTTATGAGATACGTATATATTTTAAACATCTATAGATAATATGATATTTATTTTTAAAAGACTTTTAAAAATATATATGTGCAAGTGAATAAAAAAATTATATTAAAAATATATTGCCACATAATCTATTGTATAGAATAAATACAGGATATTGTGCAAAATAGTAATTCTATTTTTACTATATATATATATATATATATATATCATGTAGTTCATAAATCCTGCATGACAATGAGATGGCATTAATCTTTTTCTTTTTTTTCTTTTACTAGTCTCAATGTATTATAGAAATTAAATAACCTTATTTATTTTTAAAAAATAAATGTAAGCTCGTTATGATATATGGACTGCATTGCGCAGACGATCTTATCTACATATATTGCAATAAATAAAAAACCAAGCTACCTTTTGGATGACCAAAAGTTAGTTATAGGGTCCCTATATACATTGAGGAAACTATATATCCTCATATATATACATATATATATATATATGTATATATATGTAACTAGATTAATATGAATTAATTTGTGCAATCATAGATGGGTCACCTTTTGCGACAGAGAGTTGCACTTTTGGTTCCCGTGACTACAAATAATTCCAAAATTATTTAAATCATACAATTACATAAGACAACTTCAGCTTTTGGTTTTCCCACGTACAATAATGCAGCTTGTAGGGATTTACTCTCCCTGGTACATTGAGAAAGTGAGCATATATAAACACCTAATTAATATATGCCTGGATATGTATATACATATATATATAGGCAAATACAAAAAAGAAGAGAATTAGTTCTAAGATTTTCAGTTTTTGGTTTTTAATTTGTTTTGCTTATAATAAGATAGAAATTAATGTCATTGCTCAGTATATATATGATATAAACCCAAATTACTATTCTAATTAATTGTCAGATGTCAGTGTGAAATTCTGATCAGCTGCTGGAAGATATCCATTAGTTTGGCCAAATTTTAATTAAAAGCCACTTAAATTTTTTTTCCTTTCAGTTAATGACCTCTAAATTCTAATTGGATTCAACTAGAACTTTCTTCACCATAAAACATAACCGAACCATAAAAATACAAGTGTGTGTGTTTAACGACGACTTCCAAATTTATTAGCAAACAACAACAATGTTTTTTCTTCTTCTCTAATTTGAAAAGTACACTAAATTTAATAAACTTTGAAGAGAGGACCCTAATTAAATTAAATTTGAAACTAAATAATTTTAATTTGGAAGAAGAAAATTTAAGAGAGCCCTAATTGAAATTTGATCAAATAAGATAATTAAAGCGTATTAAACATTAAAACATTAAAATAATTAACTCGCTAACTAAAGCTGTCTTTTCTTCTTTTGAATTAATTCAACCGAAAATACAACATATACAGAGGAATATATATAGTTGACGAACAAATAATATTTAAGTCGGACAGAAATTTTATACAATATATTCCTACTAATCAACCTCTCTAATTATATGATCCAGCTATATAGGATGTGAAAGCTTTTACTAGCTACTTTATAATTAACGTGTATGACTTAGCCAAAAATTATTGCATATCCACATATGAGAAAGAGAAACATATGCACTGTCAATCTAGTAAATACCACATGGAGATTAAATAAGTTCCTAACCCAACAAACATATCTGATCACTATTAATATATACGTATTTTAGCAGTCCTGTAATCTTAGACAAAAGATATTTGCATTATTTTGAATTCAAGAAAGCCAAGTTAAATAAATTACGTATACAACTATATATTATAAAGTCAAATCTATACATAATACATATCTACCTACAAATATGTTATATATACATACCTACATACATACATATATATATATATATATATTCTGATAAAGAATTACATGATATTGCTTGATGGGATGTGTGTTTGGGGTTCATCCTACAACTTTCACTGCAGATGACATGCATGTTTGAAACCCACTTATCAAATTCACACACAGGCTCAGACCACACGTAACTTCCACTGCAGATGTCATACATGTTTGAAACCCACTTAACAAATTCAGACCATACACACATGATATATTATATATATTATTTACCTTTCTTTTAGTTTGCTATATATCCTAACCACAGTATTAAAAGAGTCATGTGCTTTGTTCTTTAATTGCCTGCAAATCCAACATTAATTTGGACACAGCCAATTATATATGGGTGGTCAACAAACTGTGTTCATGCCAATAAAAACAGATTGAAATAAGTAGGACCCTCCATTATATAGCATAAATTAAATTTATTGGTGCAGACGTTTCAGTTTTTACTCGTACTAATTAACATCACTAGCTACTAGTACTCCCATTAGCATAAGAGTTTGATTTGTAGCTACCTGTTTTTGCAGGCATCTCTGGCAAGTCACATTCTCAGTTTCTCAATGCAAAATTTGCGTACTTCTATTAGATGGGTGTTTTGGCAGCATTTGTCACACTAAATTTTTGGAACTTTAGCAACAACTTTTACTATTAAATTAACCATGACTTTAACACTGAATGTATGATTTTCATTTAGTCAGAAAAATGCTAGATTTGTTATAGAATAAGAGATGTAAGAGATTCTGGTTTAGCCTGACATGTTCTGTAGTAATGCTTCTGCAACAGCTTTAGTTTTCAATGAGGTAAGTGGGCAAAAGAAATTCAATGGCAGCGGGGGTGATAGGATTAAAGTCAACATGTAGTTCATAAAAGATTATTGAGGCATGTCACTTGTCAGAGACTCATAGGATGGTCTTTTACAAGCTGATACATATTTGTAATTACCTATGCTTCAAAATCTTTGGTATTTGATTTTATGACGAGAGAGAAATAAAAGCACAATACATGGACATATATTAATCGCAATCTTTCACTTCAAAAAAAAGGGTCCACTTTTGCACAACTGGAATTTGGATTAAATAGAAAACTATACACGTACAAGTAGGCTTATCGAAACTCCAATTTGGGAGACAGGGTGGCTCTAAACATATGGTAATTAAATTACATACAAAAAGTCTCTTCAGAGTGAGACATTTTATAAGCACCTTTTTTTTTATTTCAACAGCTCAAAGTTAGTATAAAATCTCTTCTACTTGATTACCAATCAAAGCCCTCAGAGAAAAAAAATTGGCCAGCTCAAAAGAGAAACATTGATTGGTCACTTTAGTTGGCCCCACTCCAGCTTGGGATTGAGGGCACAAACTCTGGGGAAAGCAAAGCAGGGGTCACTCTGAAAGGGCTGGCATTGGCACCATCACCACCACCATGCACATCATCCCCACAAAAACTTGTTTTTCTTCATCTAAAAAACTTCAATTTTATAATTATAATGAAACTAGACCCAATCAAGAGGGTGTCATTTTCATACCCTCTTTCATCATACCAAAAGCTAGCATTGCCCCTCACATAAGGGTGTGTGTGTGTGTGTGTCCATGGCTGAGAGACCCCCAACCCCACCATGTTACAACTTCCCTCTCATGTCTCTCAACTCTCCCCTTTATAAAACCCCCATTAATCCTTTCCCAACCACTCTCCTTAAGTCCTTGATCATCTTTTTCTTCTTCATCCCATTGTTTTTCTAGTATATATCTTTCCCAAGTCAATTGCATTATTTAGCTACTACTTTAATAAAAAGCACAAAAGAAAACGAAGAAATGTGTTCATCTAAACTGAAACTTCACCAAACTAGTAATGTTTCTTCCACAATAGCTAAAATCGATGTCCGGCCGGTCCTTCAGCCGACTTGCAATCAAGTTCCGAGCTTAGAAAGACGAAAGTCTCTTACAAAGAGCTTGCCAAAATCTCCCATCTCCTCGCCTCCTTTACCTTCTCTGCCCTTGCCAACTTCTACTTCAAGTAAAACTAAACCTTCATCACTAGTGTCTCGTCCTTTGTCTCCCAAGTTACCATCGCCAAGGCCACCGGCGCTAAAGAGAGGAAAAGATCCTAATGAGCTGAACTCCAGTGCCGAGAAGGTAGTCTTGACGCCAAGGTGCACGACGAGAGCGACGAGCTCATCGAAGAAGTCGAAGAAAGCTTGCGCAAGCGTTGGAGTTGTTGCTGTTGGTGCTGAAACTTCATTGAAATACACTTCTTCTTTGATAGTTGAGGCTCCAGGGAGCATAGCAGCTGCGAGGAGGGAACAGGTTGCTATTATGCAAGAACAACGGAAGATGAAAATCGCACATTATGGAAGAACTAAGTCTGGAAAATATCAAGGCAAGGTGGTTCCGGTTCTCGATTCTGCAACTGATTCAACTACCATTGATAGTGAAAGACAACAGAAGAGATGTAGTTTCATAACCCCTAATTCAGGTACTAATATGTTCTTTTTATGTGTGGGCATAATTGTAAACATACATGTATACAAATATGATTAACAATGAAATTGTTTGCCTATTTTTTGTTTGCAGATCCAATCTACGTTGCTTACCATGATGAAGAATGGGGTGTTCCTGTACATGATGACAAGTAAATACCCCCTCTCTCTCTCTCTCACATACACACACACACACACATATATATATAACACTAAAACTAATTATGAGTTTGTGTTATATGTACAGGATGTTATTTGAATTACTGGTATTGACTGGGGCTCAAGTAGGATCAGATTGGACTTCGGTCCTAAAGAAACGGCAGGTGTTGAGGTGGGTTTGAAATATTTTTTTCAATAATAAAATCAATGGTAGATAATTAGTTTATTTATTAGTGGCTAAGGCTAAGTATAAAAATCTGTGGTTATGTATATGCAGGGAAGCATTTTCAGGGTTTGATGCAGAAGCAGTTAGTAAATACAATGAAAAGAGAATATTATCAGTGAGTGCTGAATGTGGGATTGAATTAAGCCTAGTTCGAGGAGCTGTTGACAACTCTACCCGAATTCTTGAGGTACTTTTGCATGCCCAATTTCCTGTTTTGTTTTTTAAGCAATACTTTTTTTCTTTTTTTTTTGGTAAAAGTTTTTTAAGCAATACTTGCCAATTCAATTTGTATACAACAATTTAACACACAGAGTACTAAAAGCAATATTTTTACGACTACTAGACTTATTAGAGAAGAGAAAGTAATGAATATCAAATTCAGCCTAATTGAGTCACATATAACTCATAAAAATCTCAGAATCTTAAAATTTTAAGCCATGTTTATGTAATAACAAATAGCCTTTAATTACCATTGCTTATATAAACATATATATATACAAATTTTATTTTATTTTTTTGGCAGATTAAGAGGGAATTTGGGTCATTGGACAAGTACTTGTGGGGATTTGTGAATCACAAGCAAATCAGAACCCAGTACAAGTCATGCCACAAGATCCCTGTGAAGACCTCAAAATCAGAAACCATAAGCAAAGACATGGTGAGGAAGGGTTTCAGATTTGTGGGCCCCACTGTCATCCACTCATTCATGCAAGCGGCTGGTTTTACTAATGACCACTTGATCACCTGCCCTCGCCACCTCCAATGCACTGCCATATCATCTAACGGTTCTAAAGTAGCCCCAGCTCTGTGATCATAATCATCATCATCACGAAAAGCAATCTACCAACGATATATATATTTGACATAAAGGAATATAACCCCCAAAACAAAAAAAAAAATAGTTCTTTTTAGTAAGGTTAGCTTATTTATCTGACTAGAAAAGCAATTGCTTTGTAATCTGGGGTGTAGTTTGCAAAATTTCAAAGAAAAAAAAAATTGTGGGTGAAGAGAAGGGAAAGAGAGAGGAATAGGGTATGGACACCCTACAGAGGGCATGTGGGAAGGTGGGCAGGCAATGGCATGTGTATGGGAACCAATAGCTTTCATTACTTTGTGGCCTCCACAGACCTCCCTCTATTATTTGCTCTCTTTTGCTTGTAGTTGTTCCATTTTTTTTTTCTTTTTTTTTTTTTTGGGAGAGAGAGAGATAGAGAGAATGACTGAATGAGTGTGAAGAAAAATCAATGTGGTAACCTTCTTGTGCTGTATCTTCTATTGAAGCTCTATTGCTGGTTCCAATCCAGAGGCACCAAAGTTTCCATCCTTTGAAGGCCAAGTTGTAACACCTTTTTCACTAAGAATAGGTGTATTGTCGTAGTTTCTGATTTCTAACCTTGTGGAGGACTACTGTATATTAAATAAAATTAGTGCGAAGTTTTTTCTCTTTTAAAAGCACACAAAAAAAAAAAAAAAACACACACACACACACATATATATATATATATAAACTTTGCATGATATGTGAGTGTTCTAATCTGAGAGAAAATTACACCGATTCTTTATCTTTTTTTGTAAAGAGCTTACCATTTTTGTACTACAAAAGGGTCCTTCAAATTTCATTATTGTTCCAGTTTCACTCCTTCGTATAATCTATGAAAAATTACACATTAAATTTTCACAAGGAAAAAAAAATAATCGTTAAACTAAATTTACATCTCCACAAATTTAAATTTTGAAAAAAAAAATTATGTGGAAAAACAGAGCATTGCAAGACAATGAAATTTAAAAGGATGTTCTTATAATTTCCAAAATTATAAAGGTAAATATACAAAACTCATAAACACATATAAAAAAATATATATAATAGTAAAATAATAATAATAACTTTCTCATCAGAATCTGAGCTGCTTTCCCCATGCGCTCCCAGATTCCCTTATTCTTTCTCTTTAAACAAACACTTTGCGGAAAGCAAAATAGCAGAACGGTGTAGCATGACAAGAGAGCAAATCCATGCAAAGTTGCATTGTAGAGGAATCTACTTTGCTCACTTCAAATTTCAAGTAGATAATATTTGCAATTGCGATTTATCAGCAAAAAGTTTAATGCTTTCTGAAGCTTTATCGGCAAAAAACTGAACCAATGAGTGCCTTTCACTTCCTTCTGTTTTTAATCAGAATTATTGCCAATTAGTAAGTGCACCATAATTTAGTATACCCCCTTGTTCCTTAAATAGAAAAAAATAATAACAACTTGAAACTAGCTTCCATTTTCTGGCCCATAGGGACACATAGAATTTTGAGACAAAAAGAGCCTAGATAAATAAATCCAGAGCAAATTGACACTTTCGAAAAATAGAAATATTAAGAAAATAATTAAGTTAAAAGTGAGTATTTTACCTAAAGATGGCTAGGTCCACACCATCACCATAATTGCTTTTTAATATTGAAGTAGGGATTTTGGATACCAACACTCGATAGGCTAATGAAACACAAATAAACGTTAAATTCCACAAGTTCAAACCATTTTTATTTAGTTAATTGACATAAGATCTAGTTCAAAATCACTGCCACAACAATTCTTTACAACCAAATAGAAGAGGTTATAATGGTGAAGATAGATGGCCACCCATAACACAACATATTATATGTTGCAGTAGGAAAGAGCACACATAATGATGGCAGCACTACTCGTACAACTGGTGGCAACTACAAAAAGGACATAAAGTAAATCATTTTCAGTTTGGGTGGAAATTGGAATAGGTGTTAAGAAATAGTTAAAGGAGTGGTGGTGGTGGTCAAGACGGCTGCAACCATCACAATTACAACAGTTGCAGGCAAGCATGAAAACGAGATGGAAGAAGGTTGCTAAATTGTTGGCAATGGAATAAAGTAATAAACATCCAAATGTTCTTTCAACCAAACATCCATTAACCCTTTTAAAATCTGGATAAACAAAAGAAAAGTAAATTTTTTATGTATCTTCCTTAAAAAAAATACGATTGTAGAATCCTTTTTCCTCATTTTTATTATAAGATTTTATTTTCTTCATTCTTATGTTTTAAACAATCAAAGCTAACCTGAGTTATAAATGTTTTTTTACCCTTGATTCCAAACTCCAAACATAGCCCAAAAGGAGACTCCCAACTTAACCTAGAATCATTAATTGATGCAAAGCTATATTTCATCAAGCCACTCAGGTCTATTCATGTGACCTATCGGCTTAATGCCCCTTTTCTACACCTATGATTTTATGGGAGGAGATACAAGCATATTTATGTGTATTCAATAGAACAAGCAGAACAAAGAAGTAGTCACCATGCAGATTAAAAGATTATACTCAATTGTCTGGCTGCAAAAGCTTTGCATTTAAGTTTCTGGACCAATAACAACTAGAAGTCTAGAACTACAATCTCAAAGTCAAAGCAACAAAATAACGGGTATAGAAGCATCAAGAAGTCGGATTCAGCATAATGTTGAAATATGTACCATACCAAGATCGCATGATCATAAAAATCCACCACAAAATATCAAAGGAATCAACAATTCGATTTCAAAATCAACAAAAATTTATAGCACTTGCAACAACTAATATTTGTATCAAGTCAAAATCTGAAATGCGAAGCTGATATGTCAGAACTAGAAAACTTAATTCCATTAACAAAGCTCAAAAAATATTTTTATCATAACTTAAGCTGTGGATGCAGCTTGGGCTGCAAGCCTCTTCCTAGCCTCTTCAATAATAGAAAGCTTGATACCCTTACCCTTGGGAAGGGATACCCAAGGCTTGGTACCCTTACCAATAGTGAACACATTGCCCAAACGAGTAGCAAACTCATGACCGGTAGCATCCTGGACATGGATTGTCTCAAAGGTTCCTTTGTGCTTCTCCCTGTTCTTAATTACTCCAACACGCCCTCTGTTCCTTCCACCCGTAACCATGACTACATTCCCAACATCAAACTTGATGAAATCAGTGATCTTGTTGGTTTCTAAGTCTAGCTTTATGGTATCATTCGCCTTGATGATCGGGTCTGGATAGCGGATAGTTCTCCCATCATAGGTGTTCAAATATGGAATGCCTTTCTGCCCAAACTGCACAGATCTAACTTTGCAGAGCTTAAACTGCAAATACACATTTAAATATCAGAATTTGTCCTCCACAATGAAGGATCCATTAGAAAGAAGAAAAAAACAAAAAAAAAAACAAAAGTTTTAGGGCCTCATCAGCCGTGTTTTCAGTTTTCCAAAAGCTGTTGTTAGAAAAGGGATCAAAAAACGTTTTCTGGAAACAAGGTTCAGTTGTCCTCTTCATTTTGTGTTTTATTATTTGTTTTTTCGAAAAATGTTTCCAGGAAAAAATAGCCAGAAGGTGTCTGAAATTTTCAAAATCAATCTCACTATTAAAAGCTTTTCTACTATCATGGCCAAAGATAGGCCCTTAAAAACTGATTCCCTAAGTTATCATCCACAAACATTTACTGACAGTGAACTCATAACATCCGAGTCTAAAAACTACATGAAAACTAAAAAAAAATAAACTATGAGGAATAAGAACAGAACTTCATGCAGTAGATTTCTCACTGGCTCTGTACATCTTTGTTCAGAAAAAATGTGAAGTTTTTATACAGTGTCATTTCAAGTTACGTGTAAACTTTTACGCAATAGATCATTAAAAAACATATGCAATTGCAACCTCCTCAATATTCATACTCTTAGTCATTCAGAAGATAAACATTACTACTCCTTTTTACCAAATAAAAATGATAGCATTAAAATATCTATTTATGAGAACAGAATAAATTGACCTTGGCCTCTTCATCCCTGATTGAGTGGAGACGGAACCGACCCTTGGTATCATAAAGAAGACGAAAGTTCTCATTGGTTTTAGGGATTGAAACAACATCTGCCAAGGAAATGCACAATTCAAATTGCAAAAACTAACATTTCAAAGAGGCATAAACTTTGCAATCAAAAGAACTAAGCAAATCAAACCAAATAGCAAGGCACCAGCTACTTTTCCTTGAAACATCAAAAATTCAGGATTCAATCCAATGAGACAGGCAATCTCATGTCAATTGAAGAAAACAAGATGCATCAAATCAATAGATGTTCAAACATCCGACATTTGAAATCCTTTCAAGCCATACTTTTGGGCCACAAACAATCCAAATAACAAGCGGACAGCTAATTTTCCATCAAATATACAAATCTGCATGCCCTCCAATCAAAATCAATGCAAAGTCGTTCAAGTACAATCAAGAAACATTCTATGTGAGATAATTGGACTCAAAATTTAAATAAAATATTTCCCACATTATGGTTCGTTGTACTGTTTTCTTTCATAGAATCCATTAATTGTTGACTTCGTACATAGATTCTATGAATAGAAGATGTGAGAAATTACTTCAGACCAAATTCTCCAAAACAATATAAAACAGAAATCAAAGGAATTAGAAAGCAGTAATAAATGTAAAGGACTTTGACGAGCATACCCATGAAACCAGAGGGATAGGTCTTATCCGTCCTAACCTTGCCATCAACCAGAATTTGGCGTTGCATCAAAATTAAAATCACTTCACGATATGTAAGAGCATATTTCAATCGGTTACGCAATATGAGGATCAATGGAAGGCATTCTCTGGATTTGTGAGGTCCAGATGAAGGCTTGGGAGCCTAAAGAATAGAATTCATAAAGATAATAACGTTATTATTAACACTATCTAACCATAATAAACAGAATAAAGATACTAACTGACAAATTATGACTATGCATTAAGCCATCAAATATATAATTTATTTGAGATACAAAAACAATGCAACGCATCAGTTTTAGAGGGAACCAAGCAATACAAACTTACAAATGCACCACCAAGTTTGTCCAGCATCCAATGCCTGGGGGCATTTAGCCTCTTAAGATGCTTCTTCAAACCTCGAGCCTGCCAAAAAAAAAAATGAATAAAGTTTGGACACATTCAAATGAACCAAGGCTGATACTGCTAATATCTTACTTATTTACCCAACCCAACATTCTGTTTTCTAACATTTCCTATACAAGTATAGATAAAGGTATCAGATGACCAAAAAGGTATTAGTTGGGTCATTCAATCCTTTGAAAAATTCCAGTCCCCAATTCCCACCCTGAGGAATCTAGCACATAAGCAATGTATTCAATGGAGAGAAGAAAAGATTGTGTAGCAACGAATATACAACAATTCAAGGCCACGTACAGAGTTTGTAAGGTCCATTTATTAAGTTTAAATTATAGGTTTTAAGTTTAACTCATAGCTTGATCACCAGGAAATCTCATTTAGTACCAAGTTAGGACCATGTATGTAAAGGAGCAAAACATGGATTAATAATATTTGTTTAAAGGAAATCCAATCAAATACTGGATTACCCATTTCACTGAAATTCAGTTATGTAATTCCCATGTCACGGAAATTCAATTATGTATTTCCCACCTCACTGTAATTCCAAATGATAATCTATTTTGGAAGCTTATATATACTTATACAGCTATTCCATGCCCAGGAAAATGGAGTCATGGAAATCGAGATCAGCGAGATGAAAATAAAACAGAAAGAAAAAAATAAAACCAACCATTTTGGAATTGTGAGCTTCGAAGGAGATCTAAGCTGAAGAAGCCGACCCTCCACCCCAAAGCCGCTCTGTCCTCTGTGAAGCTCGCTTGCCTCCGCCACTCACTGCCCTATTAGACTATATACTCCCTCCCGACATGAAACCCTAGCCTATACAAAAACAAAAGGCTCACCTGTCCACCATTTTTGGGCCCAATTACATTCCTTTGTAGGGCTCATGTTTCTCTGGGTTGGTCTCTTCAGTTGGGCCGTTATGTTTTGTTCCCGTTAAAGTCTTTTTTTTTCTTCTTCTTTTTTCTTTTTCTTTTTTTGAGAAATTTTTATTTAATTTAACTTTATACAGGCCCTTTTGTATTAATTTATTTTACTTCTTAATTTTTAAATTCAAAAAAATTGGTTTAAAATTAATTATTTATTACAGAAAAAGTCATCTCCTTATATTTTTAAAAAATATAAAAATCCATTAACACTTAAATGCTTAAATTTACTTTATAGTAGTAGCTTATGACTGGTTTCATTATAAACGCTCTAATACAAAAAGAATTCAATTGAATTTGTAAGCTGATTTTTAATAAACACATGGTTGGGATAGTTTTGTTATTCTCTTTCAATTAATTGAAGATTAATGTACAATTATATTAGCCTAATAAGAATGTTTGAAATGTAAACTATTTGGTTTCAAAGCATAATGAATAATCATTTTCCATAAGTCAGTCTGACACTTTAATAATTTTAGTATCCCTAAATTCAAAAAAAATGCAATAATTTTAATATTTTTAAATTATGGAAAATGCTAATGTTCACCACTGTGATCACTGTGATGAAATATTTGCGGTCTGGTTGGATAACAAAAAGGTCATAAAAAATGGTCTATTGGTAATAATAGAACTGGAATGGCACGTTGGTAATAAAAGTTGAACAAATGGGCATTTATGTGAAGGAACTGTAAATAAAATAAGATCACGTCTAATAATATGAAAAAATTAAATAAACCATAAAACATTTGGAAAGAACATAGCTCAAACTAGTTGTGATTAGATGACGTAATTGTAATTAATTAGATTTTAAGACCCGCAAATTAATGCAACCTAATTAAAATATATATATATATATAGATATTAATTTTGATCCTATAAGAAAAAATAATAACAGGTAGAAGGTTGAAAAAAATGCATAACTAAACTCTGAGTGCGCGTGGCTCAACATGGTGTGTGGGGCCCGCGTGGTCTGATTTCAGACTCGTCCTTGCAATTCGGTGATTAAATAGTCCGGAAATACCAACTCCTATCTCTACGACCATACTATATAATATTTTATTAATATTTATATCTACGTGGCATGTATCAGAGTTTTTTCCATTCGGTGACGACGCGTTCGGTGCATATTTTCTTTCCAGTTCGAATTTAATATTTTACTAAGACCAAAAAAAAACATTATTTATTAATAAAAAATTTGATTTTTTTTTTTACGACACGCAGTAATTACCGCAAAACCAGGAAATACATAGTATGAACTCGAGAGATCACGACAGCTACGTGTGGCTGCTACTGTACTCCACGTGGCTCGTTGGCAACGTGGAGATCTAAAATTGGAAGCATAGAAATAATGTAAACAGAAATTAAATAAATAAATGAAAACGCAACAGTGATTAAATAAATAAATAATGTGGAATATGAAAAGGGCTTTGACAGCCCAGAAGTAGCGGAAGAGCCGGAGACAATACATGGGCCCTTAGCCAGCAATTTTTTTATACAAATTTTACGTATTCAACCTGTCACAATTTTTATTATTAAAAAAAAAAAAACAAAACATGTCACAATCAATGATCTTAAATAATCTTTCACTTTTTTTTATATAAAAAAATGATCTTAAATAATCCTATTTATAATTAGCAATTTTTCTACATATAAAAGCAGACGAAATATCCCTCATATCGTTAATTTAATATTAATATCTATAGAAAAGACAACGTTATAAACTTGGTGTTTATTGTTTCACTAGAATTAGGAAAAAAAAAAAAAGTGAAATCCTTATATTTTTTTTCTTTGATTATTTCAAATCAAATAATATAAAATAAAGATTGTATGTCATTTTTGTGTAAATTCCATCTCGTAGACCAGTCTAGAATCTATAAGCCATATAATCCATTGAAAAGCTCAGTACAAATCATCCTCTTTAGTTTTACTCGTTCAAACTCGTATTTTTTTCTTTTTAACTTTTCTAAGTTTTGAAATGTAATTCATTACTATTAGCCGTCGCCAAAAGTTAGATCCCAACAACTACAATGACGGTATAAAACATTAAACAAAATGTTTTAAGAACAGGGTATTGGTAGAAAATATAACATAACATAATTACTAATTGAAAAAATTCATATCGACACGGATTTTTTTTGAGGTTAATAGAAAAACTAACACCGACTCAAAATGAGGTCAGAAAGAAAGAAAACTCACATGTTTCTAATCAATAATATTTTAACATCAATTTAGAGCTGTGTGTGCAAATAAAATCTCATAATAATATGTATAAGGATCCTAGAAGACTTATACGAGTGTGAATTACTCTCTAAGTTAACATTTTATGGTGGAATCCTAAAAAGTCCACTAAATAATATTTTAGGTCTCAAATAAAGGATATGAAGATTCTATAAAATTTATAAATGCTTAGATTTCAATTAGAGCCATGTGAAACCCCAAAGTGATCGCACAATTGTGTGGTAATGTTGAAAACGTTCACATTTAACATGAGTTATCATATTAAGTTAGTCTTCTATAATAGAAGTCCAAAGTTTAATAATAAATAATATTGTTTAATTTACATTAACTATATTTTAAGCTTGTATCTTTTTTTTTTTTTACTCTAACTGAAGGACATGGATCTAAATAGAGCGCCGAATCTATAAAGGCCTTTTAAGAAAAATAGTTGATAATTTAATTTTATAAATACAAAAACATTATTAAAGATTTTTTTATGTAATAATTCTAAAGATTACTATTAAATACATGATAATTACCATCACTGTTAATAGTAATAATCACTATCACCGTCACATAAACTCTCTCCAAAAAAAGAAGAGGAAATGTGATTGTGTGAATTAGAAGCTTTGTAAAACGGTAAAACAGAAAGTAAATAAACCAGAAGTCTCCAATCACCACACCGCCTCGTGCTACCTTTTTATGGGTATTCACTTTTTGGACCTCTTCGGGCCCCACAAACCTTGATGAGGCCCTACCTTTCAAAGCTCTAAAATACATGATTAATAATTTTATTAAAAAAAAATTGTAAATAACATTTAGAAAATATCACTTTATGTGTGATTATTTATTTATTAATATTTCGAAAATTATGCAGTGGGGACACCAATGAATGCTAATCATAGCTTTTCAACTTTGCTCTGTAAATACCTCTTTTATGTATTTGTACTTTGGCCGTTTTCCAGAGTACTTTTGAGGTTTTTATTTTTATTTTTTTTATTTATTAATTTTTGTTTTTATATACTGAGTTATAGGATTTTTTTATATTATTAAGTTGTCCATATAAATAAATATAAAATTAAATATAATAATAATAATATATTTACTATGATTTATAAGTCGATTCTATTATATATATTTAGTTAAACAGTATGAATTAATAAGCAATATATGTAACAATAATGAACATTGTAAAAAACATTAAAAAACTTAAGCACATATTACTTTTAAAATTTTATCGATTATAAATATTTTCTTTATTTTTTTAACTATATATTATTATTATTTCAAAATCATTTTTTTTCTCGATACTGAGATTTCTTTATAATGTACGTAATATATAGCTCAGTAAATAATGAAAAATCATTTTTATTGTTACGTAGAGTATATATGTATTATGAATGCGTGATATAGCAAAAGTTTATAACATTTAAAAGGTTTTTTTTTGTGGTTAGTTGTCCGTATAAATAGAATTATAGATTTCACAATAAAACAAAAATATACTTATTATGATTAATTAGTTAGTTGAAAATATTAATTCAATTTAATTAAACCGTTTGAATAATGGAAAATTATATGTAACTAATAATGCACATTACACGGAAAATTACATATTGCTTTTAAACTTTATTAATGTCGATATTTTTTTATATTTATCTGTAAAATTTATAATTGCACCAAAAAGAAAAAAAAAAGAAAAAAAGTAAATGTATATCTCAAAAATCAAAATAATAATATTTTTTATTATTGATTATTGGTAAGTAATTAAAACTTTTCCAGTGTCTATAACTCTCCAGTTTTGTTCCCAAACGAAATATCTGTTATTAGTATTTGTAAGCCACTTTTTTTCAGTCCTTTTTAGTTTTTGGTTGGGACGTTAGTACTTGGTAATAATAATATAGAATTAGAATACACAATAAATATACATATAAAACTCAGTTATAAAAAACCTATATAATTTGTTCCGTCAATTATAATTTAGAGCCTTAGTTTTTTTATTTTTTTTATTTAAACGACGTGTCAAATTCTAATGTGACATGTAAGAGAATATAAAAATATATATATAAATTTATTTTTTTATAATTTATATATCAAATTCTAATTAGAGTAATATATACCGGGACAAAAGAGGAACATATGATTGAACTTGGATCATATGTGCATTTTCCTTTATCAGTTAAATTTTAACACATGTCTTATACTTAATTTATTTTTTGTATGCTAAGTAACAAATATATATTAAATTTTAATCAGATAAATAAATAGGGAATAAAAAATAAAACATAAAATTTGGATTCCATATATATAATTGAAACACCAAAAAAAAATAGATTCCAAATATAAATAAAAAAATTTCCAAATATGTAAGCAGTTCAATAATTATCATTTACCAAAAAGAAAAAATTACACAACAATCATCACATTCATACCAAAAGAAAAAGGGAAATAAAAAAAAAAAGTGGGAAACAGCGAAAAATACAATACATACAAAGAAAAAATTAAAAAAATAATAAAAGAAAAAAAAAATGAAGCCCAGAAGGAACGAGGCCCTTAAAAAGAGACAAAAGAGAGACAGAAATGGAAGAGAGGAAAGAGAGAATTTTGTTTGTGGGTTTTTTTTTTTTTCTTTTCTTTATTTTTGAACACCTTCATTCCATTTCTCTTTCTTTTCCTCTTCCTCTCTCTCTATCTTTCTCACTGTATTTTCTGAGAAAAAGGCTTTGAATCTGAGAATAAAAGCCTAAACAAACAGACGAAGAAGGACAGAGTATCAGATGGGTAAAGAGAGAGAGAAAGAGAGAGCGGAGAAGAAGATGTCTTTGAAGGTCATGTGGAGCTGTGCGGCAGAGCTCAAGTTCTTCTTGATTCTTCTCCTAACTCTCTGCGGTTTGGCTACTCTCATGCAGTTCGTACCCACCCGTTTCACCATCTCAACTTCTGATCTCCGTGTCTGCATCTCCAAACTCATCTCCGAAGAGTCCCAAAACCAGAATCCACCACCAACCCATGAACGCGAAGCTTCGTCGCTTCTGAAACTTGGTTTGGCCCCATCGCCTCTTCCCTCACCGCCGACTCCCTCACCACCATCCGTCCCGCAAGATCGGATGCTCGACAATGGAGTACTCAAGCGGGTCTTCAATCCTTACGGTGCTGCCGCTTACAGCTTTGTCACAATGGGTACTTACAGAGGAGGACTAAACACTTTCGCCATTGTTGGTTTAGCTTCCAAGCCTCTTCACCTCTACGCAAACCCAACCTACCAATGCGAGTGGGTACCGGAGCTCAACTCCACGAAACCCATCTCCACCGTCGCCTACAAGATCTTGCCGGACTGGGGTTACGGACGGGTCTACACCGTCGTCGTCGTCAACTGTACTTTCTCTGAGCCGGTTAACGCCGATAACTCCGGCGGGAAGTTGGTGCTCTACGCTTCCACATCTGGAGGTGGCGACCGGGACTTCAACGTCACCGACAGGATAGAAGCCCTGACGGAAGTACCGGGAAGCTTGGACGCTTCCTTGTTCACTTCCCCACCGAAATACGACTATCTTTATTGCGGATCGTCCTTGTACGGAACTCTGAGTCCTCAGAGGGTGAGGGAATGGTTGGCTTACCACGTGAGACTGTTTGGGCCGAGATCTCACTTTGTGATACACGACGCTGGTGGGGTCCATGAGGAGGTGATGGAGGTTCTGAAGCCATGGATGGAGTTGGGGTACGTGACATTGCAGGATATCAGAGACCAAGAGAGGTTTGATGGGTATTATCACAACCAGTTCATGGTGGTGAATGACTGTTTGTTCAGGCACAAGTTCATGGCCAAATGGATGTTCTTCTTTGATGTGGACGAGTACCTCTACATGCCTCGAAAAAGTACCATTAAATCTGTGCTCGATTCGCTATCCGATTACACCCAATTCACAATCGAACAGATGCCCATGAACAGTAAGCTCTGCCTGGCCGAAGAAGGTGGAAGACATTACAGGTATGTTACATTCTTGTCTGTTTCTTTTAAATCTTATTTTGTTTTTCTTGTTATTATAACTTTGTATTGCTGGGAAATTATTTTGTCGAAATGTGCATCAGTATTTATTACAGTGATCTAAGCCTTAGCAGTAGTAAATGTCCAATGTTGCTTAGAACCGGAAACAACTGGGATTTCACTTGAGGTTTTGATTGAAAAAAAATTAAAATTTAGCCGAACTTAATTGGTAAAGTTTGATGTTTGAATTGATCAATCTGCTGTAGAAACGGAATCAAATTTGCGTGAGAATTTTGTATATACTAATCTGTTGGGTTGGTTCATCTCTGTTATGTGAATCTCATGATATAAAATGAAATTAACTCCACGGTGATTCAAGTTTCTTACCCTATTTTGTGGTAATTGATATATTGGATTCCTGACACCAATAATATGGGTTTTGTTTTTAAATTCAACGTGTGTTGTAAGCTGGACGGATTTTTGTCAAACGATAGTCTTTCTGGTTGATTAAATTAATGTGAAACTTGTTATGTTGATGTTGATGGTATATATTAAAAATCAACTGGTGTAATAGGAGTTTTATAATATTCCCAGCAAATTCTACTATTCTGATATAAATTTTCCTTTCCTTCATTGTACCTGGACACGTGGGTGTGAACTTTTTCTAAAGTGATTCTTTCTTATTATATGATTATGACCTTGTTTTAATTATCTTTTTCAAATCTTAATTTCACCGTAATGAAGAATGAAAACCAAGGATGAATAGTCTGTGCTCTCTGTTTCTACGAAGAGCATTAGAATGGACCTACTTGGAAAGGTTGTTAGCATTTTGAAGAGTAGTTATTTGAAAAATATATATCTTTTGACTGTTTTTACTCAAGTATAGAAAATTATAACCCCTAAATCTACGAAGGGTACTGTTCCTTTTCTCATATAGGGTTTCTGAAAGTCACAATAGTCAATAATGCTACTAATTCTAGACATGGAAGTTGGATACGTGTAATAAAATGTAATTTTCAATGAGTAAAAATTGCATATTCATCAATCCTTTCATTGAGTAGTTGCCGACATGAGATTAGGACTGATTTGTTGGGACTCAAAAGCAGGATTGTTATGAAATATACATTCTAATAAATGTAGTATTAAATGGTTTGATTTTAACCTTAATGATTGATTGCCTTTCCAGATGGACGACTCCAAATGCATTGTTGATGATCGATGTTATGTTATGTGTTGCATTGACTAGTCTTTAGTAGCCATACATTTAGCTGCCGGCTGGCCAGTCTCTGTTTTCTTTTTTGGTTTCTTGTTCAATAGGCTGCATGGCATTGTGTTGTTGTTTAATTGTGATTGTGATGTGATGTGAAAACAGGAGATGGGGTTTTGAGAAACTTGTATATAGAGATGTGAAAAGAGGAATAAGGAGGGACCGCAAGTACGCGGTGCAACCACGTAATGTGTATGGCACAGGAGTGCACATGTCGCAGAATGTGGCTGGCAAGACCACGCACAAGACGGAAGGAAGGATCAAATACTTCCATTATCATGGAACCATCGCCAATCGACGCGAGCCTTGCCGGAATCTCCTGAATGTGACGGAGATCACCTTTGAAAAAACCCCTTATGTCTTGGACACCACAATGCGCGACATTGCTGGTACGATCAAGAAATTTGAGCTCAAAATGATTGGAACCAGACTACAGAAGACTCGGCAATGACCACCCTTTTTCTCTTTCTTTAAATAGATTTTCCCTTTTCCCACTTGGTAGTGTGTTTAATTCCTTGTTTTATTATTTTGTTTTATATTGATTAGAGCGACTCCTTTGTAGAAGGGGAAATTCATTTGGGAGGTGGGTTCTATCTTAGGTGGGTTCTATCTTGTATGATAGTTTTCTTTTTTCTTTTTCTTTTGTTAATTTAATTTATTTTAAGTATAGATATAGCCATACAGTAGGTAAATATATATGGTCAAGAACATAAGCTTTGAACAGAATATGAGAGCTGTTTTGCATTCTCTATTTTAATTTTGTTTTATAAGTATTCTGATTCTTTATGTTTATATAATATAATAAAAGCGAATATAAATATATATATATATATATATATATATACACACACACACTTAGGTAATCGATTTTGAGTTGTCGGTACGTATAAGGTTGGGACCATCGGTGCATTGCCACTGATGCATGCAGGGTCGGGTTGGCTTTAATTTTTTGTGGCAAAAATATACTTTTCTTTCTTTTTTCTGTCTACTTTACTTTCTTGCTTGCCAGATACCTCTTTTTTTCTTGTGTTCGTAAATTTTTATTGGAATTGTATGGAGTTTAATCAATGCGGACCTATATGTTGCTTTGCTTCTGTAATAATTCAGACCAAGTCAAAAAGGGCATGCGCCTCATCCTTTAACTAACCCATAGATTAAAAAAAAAAAAAAAGAAGAAAAAAGGGAATATTATTAAGGAAAATAATCATGAATCATGATTTCGGTGATGAATTTTCTTTCATCTATAAAGAAAATGATTTTTTTTTTCTTTGCCTTGAGTTTACTGGGATTCTTTGACTTTTCCTTTTACAATCTATCTAGGTTGCTTTCATCTGCTACATTACAGTGATTTATTTATTTATTTTCTTTTAAATACTTATCACTTACCCATATATTTTTGTTTCTTATTTTTAGTTATATTTTTCTTGATTTTGTGTAAATTATTTAGTTCAAAATGTTAGTTAATGTTACTTAGTGATTGTTACTGTTAATTTATAATTAAGAATCAAAATCAAAATCCGTACAATTGCTCCTCAGTCTTATTGCAATCATGACAGGCAATAAGGCATTTAATAGCTCTTATACTTGCAACACTACTTGTCTTTAATTGAGTCACACGCCCTCCTCTACTTTAGTGTAGTTTAGAAATATTATAATTCTTAAATAAAAATAAAATAAATAAACAGCTACGACTTCAGACCCATTAGCTAAAGTCATCAGGATTGTCTTCTCCAAGGGACCACTAGATTTGTAAGTTCGACTGTTCGAGTGTTAAAGTTTGTGCGATTGTAATTGAAATTTCACCTATTTATGATGCTCTAGTTTTCTTCCCAACCCTTTCTAGTAACTTCGAGTATTGTTATGTAGCATACAACACCAATAATTTTTACACTATAACCCAGATTGCGCACCACTAAATCTAACCCAAAAAGCATCTTTCCAATTATTAAGCTTTAGTTAATTTTCCCAAACTTTTCTGGTTGCCCCTCTACCTCCTCCAAGTCCTTCATAGCTCTCTATTATGAAGACCGCTAGCCTCCATTATTGAAGGCTGGAACCTTCCATATAATATCATGGTTGCTCCATTTGGTGGAATACAAACAAAGGAAACACACAGAAAGAGTACCACTAATAATGGTTAGAGACACAATTAAGGTGGGGGCAGGCCCGAGTGGTAGCAATGGTCATTAAGAAGACAACGAGGCTATGACCAATAAGTAGCGAGTCCCCCAACCTACTGGTGGAATTGCCAAAAAGTATAATTGAATACGCTTTGAAATGGTATGAGAATGTGGCATATTCTTAATATAAAATTAAGCTTTTAAAGAGTAGAGATGGTGAGTGGTCCCAATGGTTATTTATTGAGATCATATGTCTCTGAATATATATAATTATATATATATAAATGTTTGGTGTACCAATGTGTGTATGTGTTAGACAAAAGAGCAACTGGCTGTCTTTATGGGTCTGTCTCACACTCACTCTCCTACACTCCAACTCCAACCCTACTGCCCAATAATGAGCTCGGAGAGAGATCTAATAAAACTCCAGTACGCTATGCGTCGGCTGGACATAATTTTACAGTTAAGATATAAATGAATAGAACATCATTCTTTAGATATATTCTTCTGTAGCATCTAAGGTGTGCTGTAGCCTCATGGTGTTCTCGTATTATTTGTAAAAATTATATTTTAAATTTTAATAAATTATTATTAAAATTTTAAATATATTCGACCGTATTAAATATCATATAAAAAAATATTATTAAAAAAATAAATTTATCTTTTTAAATTTTTATAAAATTATAAAACTAAAATAATAATAAAATTTCATCATTAATAAAATCCTGTTGATTCTTTTTTTATTAAAAAAGAAATATAATCTTCTATAAATCTATACTGTATATTAGTATTCGTATATTGTGGACGCATAGATAGCGTACGAGTTTTATCTATTAGATAAAACCCATTCTAGGCTGTCACGTCTGTCTCTGACACTCATGCTCAGTTTTTTAGATAATAGTAAAATATAGTTTGCAAAGCCCATCTCTATGATTTTTTTACCACTTGGTTTTGCTATGGGTAAAGTTTGTTGATCGTACTATCAACCATGTGTTTTTCTCTTTTCCATTAACAAAACTTACAATATAGTCTCTCTTTTTTTCATTAAACTTATAAGGTGTACTGTATACCTATTTTTGTTAAATATCACAATAAATTTAAAATTAAAGAAGAGGGCGCTTTAAAAAAATGAACGTGGGGAACATATCACTTCGAATATGTGATTTATGGTCTCTGTTAATAGGTGTTATTTTTTAGCTGTTTGCCTTATTAATTTATTTTTAAAGATGCATTTAAAACCCTAGGTAGTACAAAGATATATCTGGAAAACTTGCACTGAGTGTAGTTTTCCTTGAGTTTAAAAATTATATTTTTCAAAGTCCATTCTAAATAAATTTTCTCCAAATTAAATATTTTGTTTTTAAAAAATTTATATAAATAACCTTTTATAAAAAATTAACTAGTGGGGGTTGGCTCGAATAATAAATTGTGGGTTGGCCCTTTGCTCAATTTAGTTTAGTTTATATCATAATCTTGCATGTTTTGATATTAATCAATTAGTAAATATGATTTTACAACTCAAAACAAATAAAGAATCAAAGAAACAAAATAGAGAGAGGAGCATGTGAGGACCAGTAGAAAATAGTGATTGGTCAATCCGTCCCAGCTCATCAAAAGCATTATTATTATTATTTTAATTATTGTTATTATAATATAAAACAGAAAATCAGCCTCAATTTTCTCGCATCCCCCTCTTGCTTATTTGCTTTACACAAAACGTATTAGGGAATTGTTGGTGATAATGATTGATTAGTCGGTAGCGGTGGGACCCAATAACGTCGAATCAGGTATTAAATATGCATAAAGTGATGTTAGATGAATTTAATGGCCTCTTTTTGGTTGCATAATTTCATAACCCTTTTCTTTTTATTTTTATTTTTTTGGGTATAAAATCTTAATTTAAAAGAAAGCCATCTCTCTCTCACGATGACATTTTTTTATGTTTGACATGTGTCGATGTCGTTTAATGATTCGAGGTTGCTACAATGTTGCATTCCAAAGTGTGGGGGGCCACACATGGTCGCCTCAAAACGACAGCCTGAGTGATTTTTATTTTGAATAGTAATAATAATTGTCATCATTATGAGTTGTGATGATAATTTTTTTTATTAATAAAAAATATGAATTATTTGAATGTAATTACAATTATAAATGGATGACGGTGGTAATTTTTGTGTTTTATAATCCATGCGCTCTGCGTACGTGAAATTGAAAGCTTCAAATGATGACGTGTAGGGTTGCGATCTGTGAAGCTCAAGGGACGTGATTTGGGTTTATGTGGTTGACATGTAGCGGACAAGTGTTTGAATTTAGAAACGCGTGCGTTCCGACAAGTAGTACACGTGTGCCAACGTTAGGAGGGGGACCTAAATAATATATTACTCCCCTAAACTATTCTTTTACGTTTTCACTTTGATTCCAACCGTTAAATGGTATATTACGAACGACTCTGCGCGCGTCGTTGGTGAAATTGAAGCTTCAAATGATGATGTGTAGGTGGCGATTTGTCAAGGGACGTGATTTTGGGTTTCGCGAAATTAGAATTTTTTTTTTTCAAATTTCTTTCAATTTCATTCCAACCGTTAAATTGATTTCTTTTTTTTAAAACAAAAGAAAAGAAAAAGGCTTATTGAAACTAAAGGGCAATAGCCCTAACTATAATTATTATTCTTGTGTTACTTTAATACAATTAAATAATTTATTCTAAATTAGACACACAAAATTCACAATAATGAAATAAACCAAAATAACTAAGTTTCTAAACAGGGTTACATGTGTAAAATGCAAATTAAAGTCCCCATGGGACCAAAAAAAAAACAATTGGTAAATTGAATTGAAGTGGCATAAATTTTTTTTTTTTTTGATTCAAAGGGAAAAAAACGTGTAATAATAAACGAAAAAGTAATATTAATCTCTTTGGATATTTATTAAGCTCTTTTATTATGTTTATGTTTTTTTTTTCCTTTAAGGATAAATGATTGATTAATGACAGCTATAGTAGTAATTTATAACGATATGGGGAGGGGGGGGGTGTTGGAAGATTGATTTATATAAACAATTTGATTCTTCTTAAAACTTTTTTTTTGATAAATAATTCTTCTTAAAACTTGTGGTAACAAAGAAATCCAATTATCATATGAAGCAAAGAATCAATTATGCATGATTAACTTAAAAGTTTTTAAAAAAACTAAAACCCTGAAAATTGAAGACATTTTATATCACCCAAGGAGTCAGCAGAGCCAAAATCTTCAAGTAAAGCGCAAGTGAGTGTTTAATATTAAGTCTTTGAGTTCCATTAAGTTAAGCATATGACTGACAAATCCTTTCCTAATTTAACACTCCAAATAATATATGCTATTAGGTTTTTAATTACAGGTATTGAATTCCTATACTTGACCTAGGCTAATCATTTGTCCGGCTCAACCATGAATCATGCCCTTATAAGAGATGCAATCATAATACATAAGGTTAATTGTAATTTGTAATATACAAATAAAAAACTAATTGTAGTCACTTGGGAAAATCAGTCTTGAAAAAGGACAAATATGGAGGATTTGATATATTTTGTATTTGATGTAAATACTTCTAATATAAATACCAGGAAATGGAAAAGACAAAGAAGTCTTTGTATTTTCCTTGCATTAGATTAATATTGGGCTTTTGGGCTTTTTGCACTAGAAGAGGGTGTGAAAGGTAAATGTGGATGTGCAAATAGAAGTACTCGACAGAGTGATATTGCACATTTTAGGTCCAAATGTTTCATAGTACATCAAGCCCATGTGTATTCTTGGCAACCAGACCCATGAGTCCAATCTATCTACAAAACATTTTTTAATTTTTTTTGCACATCCACTAATTTATGTACTAACAAATTACCACATTTAATAACACAATGGGTTACCACTATCAAGATCAATTATGTACTTCGAAGTAATGACAAGACTAACACATTTGGAGCTTCTTCTATGATGAAAATATCAACCAAAAGATGTAAATATAAACAATAAGATGAAAATATCCAAAGCATGAAGAAACCTTCTCTCGCGAATAAAAAGGAGTCGTACAAAAAACATCAAACATAAAATTAACCGTTTCACGCAAAACAAATAAAATAAATCAATAAATAAATATAAACATAGTCAGGCACAGTAATTGACAATACAATGACCAACATAGGTAAGACCTGTGCTTGATGCCAATGGGGCTTGAAGACCCAAATTTCCGAGGCATATAATGAAATATTTTCTAAACGAAATGAACTTTCAAGCAACATGAAGACAATTCAACCTAGTCAGGAAAACTGGAAAAAAGAATTCAAGGCTGTATAGCTGCAAGTTGGTTAAAGAATTTTCATCTACTGAGAAGACTCTTCGTTGAGACATGTACATATCCAGTAGAAACGGTTGCAAAAGGAGGCCAATTCTCTAGTTGCATATTCGAATGAAAATACTATCTCCAATTAACAATGATAGCCCAACAATCTTATTAATATTGGTAGAGATTAGAAGCTTTGAAATAACATATCTCAATTAGCATACAACACATGCATAATACATATACACAACTAGGTTTATACACATGTATCCCACCCTTTGTCCTGTAGCCACCATCCAATATTTACATGCTTAAAACTTCAAGGGAATTCTTTTAATAATTCAGGATATAGGCAAATTTATCTACCCACCCGGATAACCAACACAACACAATGATAAAGATACAAGGCAGTTAGAAAGTGAATCCATCTACGTAGATCAATCCAACACAACACCGTCTAACACTTCCTCAATAAATTTCTTGAAACGAAGGTTAATAGGATTTGTTGATTTGAATACAAGACCAGACAGACTAGTAGTCTCCAATAGTATGTTGTCACTATTGATCCTAATAGTTTAATTTGTTGGTTATATCAAAGCCAATACTACATTAACACTTCAACATGTCTTTTATGTTCCAAAAGTAAAAGTACAAATGATAGAAAATGATAATCACATTGTTAACTGGCAACTACAATACCATCAGAACAAGAAGAAGCAGATATGATGGCCAAGGCTCGTCACACAATGCCTTACCACACCAAAAAGCATGCACAGTAAACTACAAAACTAGGTCATCGAGATTAAAAAATTTCATTACAAAAGTAACATTTCTGGTTAATTTGCCGCACAGAAAAAACAAACTTTCCAATTCTGTTGAATATCTTAATAGTTCATTTTCAACCAGGAATTATTCAAAGATTGTTAAATGTTAATAACTGTAGGAAGGTTATAATGCCTATAGTAGAAGACAGCCAAATGTTCCATCAAGCTCAACTAGAGAACTTGAATTACTAACTAGTCTACAATTTGTTTAGCCAAACACTTGATTCTTGAACAAAACCTCATGCTAAAAAGAAATTGATAATAACATATGAATGCTAAACCACTAATTCATATACAGAAGCAACTTTCTTGAGACAAACTTTCATATAATACTTAAAAAGTAACAATACCTCGAATACAGGTGCTGAAACATTAACAAAAAATTTGAATATAGGATGCACAGGATGCATATTATACAAAAGAGAAATAATGGATTCTAATAGAAATGAACCAACATGCTGCAAAATATTCCAGCGGTGGATAAAAAAAAAAGGAAACCCAATACTTGTAAATCATATCAACCTAATTAACATTGAGAAGGGTATGACTCCACAAAGATGTCAAATTAGTAACACTATATCTCAAAAGTAATACAACTAAAAAGGTTCATGGCCATTGGGCAACATAGAGTATGAACAAGGTCCTAAACATTCCAACCTATACAGAAGACATGCATTTAAACTCTTTTCTTTTGAACCATACCTCCCCTAAAATTATCACAATTGATGAATGTAAATTAAATTGCATATTATTTACTAATTGGTTTAAAGAGATTCCGATCATGTAGGAAACTAAAAATCTTTAGCAACATCATATGACAATATATTAGAATTTAGAACAAGAAGATAAAATTTTAGCAAAAACCCAAGCTTTGTGTAAATAATAGAGAAAACTGATACATAAACTCTACATAAAACATTTAGTCTCACTAGGATTTGTATATTAGTTCATTTTTAGACTACATCTAGCAGCCACTCTAACAGATGCTCAACATTGATTTATGCAATGCAAGTAATGTCTTTTACTTTATTGTAACTGGGTAAAAATAAAAAGGTTTAAATGGAGGTATCCATAGCTAAAAATTTTGAAAGCTACATATCAACCAAACAAACTGAACAACATATTGATTGAAAGGATTTAAAAAGGATAAGAACTTATGACCTTCAATAACCTCTCTGATTGTCTTAAACCCTTACAAATGTTCTATTGACTAGCTGTTCCCTTCCTTTTCCCATCTCCCTTCCTTTCCAATCAGATGTCCACACAGACCAAGCTCAATGAATAAATATTTATGGTGAAGTGTAAACACAATTGCTTACACCATCTCCAGCTAGACAGGACCATTCCCAGTAACCACTATATCCAATGCAAGTTATAAATTAGGGCCTTCATTTTGATCTCTGTCTTTCTGAATACAGTCTATGACTAACTAATATACTAGTCCTAGACCATAGGCTGTATTGCATCACTTCCTTTCTCTAACCCCAAAAGCTGAATTACACGTATATGAAACTAGCAGGTATCAGGTTTACCCAGCAGAGAGTTAAAATGCAAGATGGTACGTGTACGTCAGTAAGTCACTTTTAGTCAGGCATTATAATAGCAGCACAAAAGAAACTGTGTAAGCAAACAACCATTGGAAAAGATGATCTAAAAAGCCAACAAATATATAAAAGAATCAGTATCTGTTGTTCATAACTTAACCTAGTTTCACCCCCATTTTTTTCACAGTATTAGATTTGTCAGTACAGCAACATTATGTAAACAATCGAAATGCATTTTAAAAATTAGAACACTTCTAGATAACCATATAACAAAGATCCTCTCAATTTGGTAAAAGCTCAGTCATTCATTTCATAAGATTTGCAAACAAGATCCACAAAGTCAGACTTACATGTCTATTGAAACATTCATGCTTCAGAGGCTGAAACACTTAATTTCAGTCATTACACATACATAAAGCAACACATAAAAAAGTAAGAAAACATGATAATATCTAAAGGCGACCATCCCACAAGCAATCTATGCGTACTTTTGCGGCCTTCAAAAGACCCCCAATTTCTTCAGGAGGGTTCAAGCCTAACTTACACGCACGCTCCCACCGAGCCAGTCTGGTAATCCCAACGCAAGGTCCGTACGCCATGTTCATGTCAAATTGTCTCAAAAGGTCCTCTTTCTCATCATAATCATCTACCACCCAAACAAAGCACATTAACATATATACACAAAACCGTTTGCCCTTAAATTGACGAAGTAAAAATCAAAAGTGGGTTCTTCAGAGGCAACATTTTGACATTAATCAACGTGGGTGTTGAAAGAAATAAACTCAAAAAGGAAACAAAAACAAATAAATAAATAAACCTTGAAGATCAGGAGAGCCATGGTAAAGGAGATCAGCGGGTTGCGTATCGAGAGTGGCAGAAGCTTTGGGCGATTTCTTGGAAGTTTTGGTGGGAGAAGGCTTTGTTATGCCACTCTTCTTCTTTTGCCTGTAGAAACCCTTCATGCTTCCTTTGGAATTTGAAGTGGTCGCCATCTTTCTCTCCGTGTCTTCTACCTTTCAAATTTTGAATCTGCAGTCTCTGATTTTAGGGGGTCCTCTCAATACACACTACCAGGTCGTCCACGTGGAAGACACGTGCTTACATTATCCAGTTATTATTTCTTAAATTCATCCAAAAAAAACGAAAAAGAAAAAGTTATTATTAATATTTCATGACAAAATTACATTAACATGAGAGTTTTTGAGAATATGCCTAGTATTTTCATCAGAATTATGTCAAAAAAAAAAAAGGCCCTCACACCACCTTTGTTGCAATTTTCATCCTTTTGTACACAAATTATCCCTTTTATTCACAATCTTTTAGATTTTTTTACATGTAAAACGTCACATTTTTGTTTGAATGAAAAATGTGCCCTGTGCAAAATAGAGATTCGCCGGTCTTGAAATTCAAGGTGCCCTGTGTAAAATTTAAAAGAGTACTCCTTTTATTTTGAATTTTTTTTTATATTTATTATCTTTAATTTTCTATATCTTTTAACTTGAAAAAATATTATAAAATTTTATAAATATATCTTATATATATATATATAACTAATATATACTTGAATATTTCGCGCTTCATACCCCTATATTTCGGGAAGCGCTATATAAGCATTCACCTCAGCATACGCCAGTACCATATATATATATATATATATAAACATCCACACAAAAATTTACTTGGTTTTATATAATGAATTCATGCACTCTGCGCTTCCAAGAAAGCATTAAAGTCCTCCCTCGCCTTGCGAAGCCGAGGCGTAATACAAGTCGCCGGCGAAGCCGGATAAGATGTCGGCGACGACGACACCGAAAACCGGACATGGCGAGGCGATTCGTGCGACTTCCTTGGCGGTGCCGATACCGATGGTCTTGTGGAGCTGTTCTTCAGAACCCCTTTACGATCTTTATCAAACACAAAAGCACAAGAAACCGGTGAATGAGCATCGTTGACACCAGTTCGCATCAACTCCAATGGCAGATCAAAGTAGAGATTCATGGAGTCACCGTCTTCGGCGTTAATGGCCGATGAGGCCCACGACCCACATTCGAATTTCTCCAAGGAAACCGTCCTGGATATCCCAATATTCTCTACTACTACAGCTTCCTCTTTTCTTGCTCTCACCGGCTTTGCCTTGCCAAAACCAGGCAAGAACAAGCACAGTGCTCCGCATTTAAACCCGTCGTCCGAATCAGAAATGCTGTTGTTGTTATGATTATTATAGACTACTTTCTTTGTTTGGTGATCAGTTTTGGAGAAGCTGACGTCAATGTACCTGTTGTTGTTGCTCTTGTTGATCATGCTGTAGTGATGATCAGAAGCATTGTTTGGTTTATTATTATTGAGCTCCCAAAGATCAAAGTCTACATTAGACGGTGCTAATGCTCTTCCTTCACCACATGATTTGCTTCTTCTAAAATGAACAAGTTCTTGTTGTTGCAGATGCCCATTTCCGTTGACCTGCCGAGGAGACGCTTGGCTTTCGAAATGACGACTCCATTTCTTCTTCAGCAGCAGAGCAGCTGCGCCGAATCTCGGCGACGAGTTGGCCGAGTTTGGCAGGCTACAGCTAAGAAACTTGGGTTTTGCAGGAAGGAGTGGAGGAGGCAAGCTTAGTGAAAGTGCTTCGCTGGGTTTTGGAGCAGAAACAGGAGGCAGAATTATAGTTGAATCAACGCTTTTCTCTGTGAGTGATATTGGGTCCACGGAGATTTGCTTTTCTTTCTGACAGCTCATGTCATTGTTGATGAAGATTTGAGGTCCTAATTCAATGGTGGTGGTAGGAAGCAGAGAATCATGTGAACAAGTTGAAACTGCCATGGTGGTTGGTGGCTGGTCGTGATCAAGTAGAAGATAGCAAAGTAAAGGTGGTGGAAAATGGAAGTGAGGGAGTTCAAGAATTTAAAAGGAGGAAAGTGAGTTAGAGACAAATTTAAGAAGACGTGAACACCATGTTTCTCTAATTTACCACTACACCTATGACCTACCTAGTAGTTGTTTCCATGTCTTCGACTCTCTTTTTTGTCACAAAAAATATACAAATATATATATATATATATATATATATATATATATATATATTCAACAGACCAAATAATAATAATAATAATAAAAGAAGAAGTCAATTGGCAAACTGTGAGAGATAGAGTGGACTTTGTACAAGGATGATGGTGGAGGCGGCATCAAGTACTTGCATAACATCACGTTCATGACAGGGCCACACGCCCGCCCTTCAGTTGAAGACTTGCAAAAAAAAAAAAAAGTAATGTCTTTGTTTATTTATTTTTTTGGGTACAGAGAAAATAAAAAAAGTATGTCTCATGTTCTTGCTTTAACACTAATTAATAAAGATTTTCTTTAATTACATGCAAAATTCCCAGCAGAGACTTCAGTTCATTATCAAGTGGTCGATCATGATTCACCAAAAAAAAGTGGTTGATCATGATTCATGAAACACATAGATCATGAGCTCAAACCCTATTGGAAAATTATTAAACCAACTCCTATTACCAACCAAATACATGCTGCTAAGCAGACTAAAGAACAGTTTTTCAATTAAAGTGAAGTCTTTAGGTGTCTTAATCTCTTGCAAAAGTGGTCATTACAATTCCATAACCATAATATGTTTTTTTGTTGATCCCTCTTTCAATATATTTTAAAGTAATTATTTTATTTTATTTTCCATTTATCAAATACTATACCCATTTATTTTGACTTACAGAACAATTTTTAAAATTTGCACTCAAAATATGATTCAGGGTATTAAGAATCACTGTAATAATGTCTTTCAAATTCAGTAAAAATAATTATTACCAAAATTTCAATATTAATAACAAAAACACCATCAAATGCCAACCCGTGAGTCAATACGTACAAAACAACTTCAATTTTCTTTTTCTCTAACATTTCATATTGGAAATATACAAAATCTAGTGGAAAACAATAAAAGAAAATAGATCTACTACTACAAGGCGTAGATTATACAATGAAAGTCAGATGACAAGAAATAACTTCCTACTGGAGAGAATTATAAAATAAAATCAATACAACTGAGATACCAATGATGACTGGAAAAGCCGTCACTAAGTATAGCGCTCCATAACCCTGCAAGAGCATAAACTTCTTAAACAACCTGGAGATTAGCCAATCTACAGCGCAAAATAAGGAAGATGATGGATATGCAGCCCTCAAAACAATGGAATTCAACCAACAGTTCTATCCACCATGACAGTTTAGTATCTACTATTTTATTTTAAGCATATCACAAAGACAACATCGTGTTTTATGATATTATTTACCAACTATGAATATTTTAATCTGAGTATTGATCAATGTTACCATGATGCACGATATTTTCTTCTATTAATTTGAGCGAAACTAATAACTGTTTTTATAACATTAAGTAGCAGTAACAATAAATTTTTTGATAGCTGGTTTATTGTTACACATTCATTAAATCTAATGGTTGCAAGAAAGCAATGATCTAAATTTTTTTAAGGAGAAAGCCAAGGTGTCAAACCACAGCTGGAGGCACGTCTGAGTCATCTTTGGTTTCAGCATCTTCGATCTCAGCAGCTGTATCCCAATCGATGTTCAGTCTCCTAGCAGCCTCTTTAGGATCTATACCAGTATCAGTGGCTCTTGCATATAGGGACTTTCCAGGTTTTTTCTTTGTTGCTTCAACCTAAACAAGAAACAGCAAGTAGGAAAAGGGTCACGAGACATTACCAAAGTCAGTTAAATAAACATGTCTAGAGGGCCGACAGTGTTAAAGCCATTTGAATGTTAACTCATTGATTAGAAATTTGTGCTGCTTGATGAGATAAGTAGTTCTCTGAAAAATATGTTTCTAAGAGAAAAGGATGTATACATAAATATGGGTCGAGGGCATTCTTTGAGTGATGGGTAGGTTAACATGTTCTATAAATAAAAGCTGGTACGTTTTTCACTAAGCTTTCAATTTATAAGTGTGTGAAATCTTATTTGCTTTTATCCTACATTCACATTCAGTAGAAAATCCTTGAGTACTTAATTTGGAGTATTTTTTGTTGTCATGGACAGTGAAATGAAACTCCAAGTCTCTGAAAAAGTGTAGCCCACAAAGGTACAATGAACAAAAAGGGTTGTGAGTTCATACAAAGAGGCTTCTTAGAAATTTGCATTAAAGTCTTTTAAATCCATCACCGTTAAAGTCTTTTCTCAAGAGAAGTCATCTCTACCTGAAAAGGCAACTTTAAGCAGCACTTTTTTCCCCAACATCCCCTTACAGATAAAGATTGGAATTCAATCCTGCCAAGGCCAATAGTAAGACTGGACTTTTAAACTTTTTTTCTCCAAAAAAAACCTTGATCACACCCTCCCTGCTATATCTACCCATATATAACACTTAAGAAGAACCATTCCAAATCATGTGTATTGCACAGTTAATCAAGTTTCGAGTGCAAAAAAGATTCTGATGATCCTACAGAGAAAGGCATGTCTACATAAGATTTCACATCCACCACAAGTTGTGCTCCTGACACAATACCAGCAGGAAAGAAAAGAGAGGGACGAAAGAGAGTAGTAGAGTAAACCAAGGGAAGAGAAGAAGAAGATCAAGTGGGAGGAAAAACCAAAGTATATCATTTTTGGTTAAGCTAGATGATTTTGTGCTCCAAAACCAGTTTCATGTGGTACTGGCAAGAAAGAGATATGGAGGACGGGAAGCAAGCAGGAAAGAGAAAGAATAGGGTTTAGGAGAAAAAAAACTAATCATGTAAACTACATTATTGTCAATGCCAAAGTCTGAAAATTACACCACCTCTCCACAGATTATCTGGTTCCTTACACACCTTTCCACAAATTGTCTGGTTCTGACTCATTTATTCAAGGCCATTTTCAAAGAGGAGAACTCTATACATAAAAAATGACAAACACCCAGGCCACGAGTTAGGCAAGAAGAATATGCTCCTTGTAACAATTGACAGTTACTTTCTTCCCCCATTCTCAACCCTAAAAATTCTCTTTGAATCTTCTCAACTTTTCTTACTTTATGAAACATGGAAAGGCACAGTGACATAACAAGTAGGCAAAAATGAACAGAGTGCTCTTCGTGAACATTGGACAAGGGGACGTACAAGAAGTAGTTAAAACAATTGACGGAAGACGACTTTCCTAAAAATTTTGGCAACCTATTACGTTGGAGCCATCTTTGCAAGGTTCATTTTGATAATGGTGGCTAGCAAGATATTTCTTTGAGGTTAAAAAGAAGAAATGGAAATATAAGCACAAAATGCAACAATCTCTTAAAAAGTGAAATACAGGTGGAAAAAAAAAATCTAAAGTATGCAAAATTTATTATTTATTTCCATGCTAAAATTGCAACAGTACCTCTAGATTAGGCCATTGTAACATTTCTTCAGCAAGCATCTTAAGAGCAACCCGATTTTTAGGGATTTTTCCTTCATTCACCTAATAATAAATCAAGAACCCACAAAATTTGGACAATTAATAAAATCACATTTTCAGCACTTTGCAAATGGGAAAGAGAAATTATCTTCTTCTCTCTTCCTATGGTGCTTGAGATAATAAAATATATTTAAAGCAAGAAGTAGGACAATCATTCAACAAGGTAATCATTCTACCCAGGTAAGTCAAGAAGTTCAGAAATGTCAAAGCTAACAGGTGCTACCGTGAAACAATATTTTCAAGATACAAATATCTGATAAAAAAAATGATGAATGGTAGAACTTTTGGAGAAAAATGTTAAAGATATAGATTTTACATGATGGATACACTACTACTTACATTCATGCTTAGAAGAAGATTAATACCACAGCTACGATAAGGATACTGCACCTAAAGATTCATTTTGAGCTACCTATCTTGTTCAGGTGAGGCAAAAAATAAAGATAAAGAACATTACGTCGCCAGTTGCAAGCTCAAGATAAACATGAACAGGCAGCAATAAGGAATTTAAGGGATCTCCAACAGTTCAATGTTAAAAGCTGACAACTGTTACCCATTCTCTCCAATATATTTTGCATTTACAAGAAGCAGCAGAAGTTTATGTTCCATACTTGAAAAATGAAAAAATTCAATTCAGCAATTGAATTTAAGTAAAATAAGCTATGTAACGTATCTATTCATAATTTTGTCATTTACGAGTCTTGTTAAATGCAGGGGTAGTTATATATGTCTTTGTAACATTATCATAAATGAAGATATACTACATGGTCTATCTTTCCTTGTCCTTTCTATTTTTTTATCAAACATGGCAATAGAGCGACCTATATCCTAGAAAACCCTATCACTAGAACCTACAGCTTATTCTCTCCTTATCTTTATTTTATATGCCTACTTTGGTACAGGGCACTATGCACCATAGTCCCTTTCTTAGACAAAGCACATCTCTTACCTAGAATTCGTAGTCCAATAATGATTGAGCTGAGATGCATGAAGATCAAACTTCTACAACTTCCTATGTTGTCTGCATTTTGCATTGTGGCTTACATTACCTCTGAATTGTCATGGGAGCAATCTCTTCTTTGCAAGTCAGTTTCACTCCCAAAGAAAATTCGCACTATATAATGTGATAGTGTAGGTGTTTACTTATGTACTAACCAAGTTTTCAAACTCACACTCACATATTATTATTGGCAATCACTTCAAGCAAGACTTGGTTTCTGAATGACACCGTCATTTCCAACATCCTACCTCAAATATACTTGCTAATGCCCTTAACAACCATGTTCACATTAGAGACCTCTTCGTTTCTAGATCACAGGCATATTTGAGATAACTAATAGTAATCAGAGCAAACTCAAGTCAAATAGAAACTCCTACTCAGTTGGTTATTGGTTTTTCTACTGTCCCATTATTGTTCTACCAACTGCCCAGAAATTGAAAGACAAACACGAAAACAATAACAAACACACCGAAATTAAAGTGGTTCGGCAATTTGCCTACGTCCGTGGGAGGCAGTCAGTGTATTGAGTTGCCAAAGTTGAATAGATTTGAGCCAATTTTTCAACAATTATATTGGCCGTAAGGGGTATAATACGGGTAGTTATTTAATAATGTGCATACGAAGTGTAACTAATACTCAATGAGTTGAGCAGTTTCTTCATTATTCTAGATTTAGATTATAAAAATACCAACTTCATATTTAGAGTAGTAAAAAGAGATCAGTTTAAAATTTCATCTTTCAATTAAAATAATAATAATAATAAAGGAACTCCGGAATTACTTCTTCCAAAGTGGTAGCTAAATCATCCCGTGTTGGAGAATCGGGATCTTCAATCCCGAGCAATCTCCGGCGTTCAACTTCTCGTGGGTCCTCAATCATAATGGTTAACTTAACCTACAGAACATAAAAATAAAAAATGAATTGCAGAAGTTCACAATAACAATTTGAATTGTTTGCATCAATTAACTAGTTAATGAGCCCAAAAATAAATTCCAAATGAGCTCACTAAAGAAGAATAAATAGAATAAATTCTGAAAAACCGAAAGGGCTTATGAAAAAGAAATACCTCACTGAAGAGCATATCTCTGTTCTTGCGGAGAAGCTCCAAAACCTGAAAGAGAGAGAGTAACTAGTCAAGAGCAAGAAAAACAGGGAAACAAAACCGAGATGGGTCATTCAACAAATGAATGGAACAGACCCTTTTGATCTGGCGGACGTTTTCGAGGTCTTGAGGGTGGGCCTCCTCCTCCTCAGTGGTCTCATTGTTGACCTGCGGGGTAGTTGAAGCCCTAAGTTCTGTATCTTCCTTGCCCACGAGCACGAGACAACCCCTCTTCTTTGGGGTTGAAAGAGAGTGGAGACGAAGGTTGAGCGCGGAGACTCCGCCATTGAAATGGAAGGAATGGTGGAAGCGGTGGACGAACACCGCAACCCTGTGAAATGAAGAAGAAGAAGATGCGGTGGATGGAATTGGCGCCAGCTGAAGCATTTTTGTTTATGGTTTTGGATTACGATTTTATCCTGTGAATGGGCTTTTAGTTTTCGACCTGAAAGATAAGGTGAGGGTGTACCATAAGACTATGCAACTCCGCTACACTGCCAAATGTACACTTCTGCCCATGACTTTCTACATTTACCCACTTCTATCCTCTTCATTTCAAAAATGGCTTCTTTATTTTTTATTCCATAAAAAAATAAATTTAAAATAAATAAATTTTAGAATAAATTTAAAATAAATCCTACGCTGATATAAAACAAATTTTAGAATTTTCAATGGCAATTCATTCTGTATTTTCACTTTTATTGTATGTTGGCTCCTCAATTTTTTATTTTTGTAGTATATCCTCTTAAATTTTCAACTCCTCACACCAACATTCACTGCCGTTAACTTTGTTGAATTTTGGCAAATAAAATTTATTAAAAAATTTATATTCTTCTTTGTAATTTGACACCAATGCCCTCCCGCTGGCCTGTTACAAATTTGAAATTTTAGGTTTTGGTGGGCTCAAGTTGGATTAAGAAAGTGAATAGAATGTTGGGCTTGAGTTTTGGGCTTCATGCATATGCTACGATCTCAGTTGAACCATCGTTGAAGTTCTATGTACACGGCCGCATTTTCTACTCAAACGACATTTTAATAAGGCACACTTACTTACTAATTGCCTCATTGCCTCCTATATATATATATATATATATATATATATATATATATATATATATATATATATATACATATACATATATATATATATAGAGAGAGAGATGGGTATGATATAATATAATGTCAATACATTATGTAGTATAAGATATGATTTAATGTATAACATTGCTAACATTATAAAATATCAAAAATATATGGGTGCAATATTAAATAGGAGCGATAAAGACAATATAGTTATAAAGAGTTGACTATTCCACTTTATTACTCTGAATTGGGGGATTCTACTTTATAATATATGCTCTATAATATTAAGTAACAATATGCACTAGATCATACCTCTATGTATACATGTATGAATTAGTTGTAATTATTAATTAGTTGCCAAAAAGCTCACTTACATTCCTCATTGCCACGGCACTAAATTGGAATAAAAAGACAGTTCTAAAATTCACTCCTTACAGCAAATAAATCAGCTTTAGAAAAGAAAGAAAGAAAATTGTGACAAAATTAAGGATAGCCATGAGAGAGCATTATTAGCCATCGAGATGATCAAAAGTAGATTATTCATGTCGTTCTTTTGCCGGACGAATTGGATCTTTATTTTTTTTCTACGTCCATTGTTTTAATTCTATGTACTCCATCACGTTTATTATTGTCCAGTGGCTTCTCATTATCTGTCTCACTTATCTCAAAATTAGCATTCTAAAATCATTAATACATATATATATATATATATATATATATATATATACGTAAATATACATATTAAAATTTTTAATTTACTTGGTCATTCTTGGTGGATCGGAGTGTTAACCCATAAACACTGATTCTACCCCAATGTTACAAAGATTGATACATAATATTTAATTGTTTTTTACATATATTCAAGTCGATCATTAAACATTATATAACTAACGTAATATATAAAAGTTTGTTCAACTGAATCGTGAATTTTCTAATTTGTTTTCTTTAATTTTTCTATTGAGATGTTTGTATAATTTTCATTTTTCACATCCAAAATTAGTGAGATTAATTGTAGGATTAAAATTCTGCTCTAAGTTTCATTTTTCATCATGAGGGGGACCTTTGATTTTGGTTTCGTTTTCATCTTTGAAAAAAAAAAAATTACTTTTCAGAGATTGAATTAAACGGTTCTTGTGGGAATCAATACAAACGTCAAAGACAAATATAAATAATTTATCTCCCAATTAAACTTTGACATCTAATAGAAAATAAAATAGAGAATCCAAATTTGTTTTGAAGACTACCAAGTTACCATGCAGCTAAAACTTTATGAAAATTAATTATTAATTAAAAGGTTTCACATTTTTTATGGAAAGTGGAGACAGACAAGTTTTGCATTCGTACGTTGACCTTTTGATTATCATTGGCTTCTCCTACTTTTTAACCCCTTCATCATTTAAAAGTAAAACTGTGCCCGACCACCTTGCCTAGCTCTACTTCACCTTCCCATAATAATGCATTTACTTTTTGTTAGTTGGGAGTTGATAAAAGCAAAATTATTTAATTAAAACTATATATGTAAGTTTACAGAATGCGTGCACTATATCACTGGTATATAGTGTGCAACATACATGTATTATTTTATTAAAGATAGATAATAGTATAAATTTATCTTATTTATCTGTATGAATTGGTCAATTATATATTTATTATCGCTCATCATAAAAAAGCTACATAGTACACTAGAGTATTTCTTTGTAAGTTCATATACACATAAATAAATATGTGTATCATAATGGAAGATTAAAGTTTAATAATTTTGGATATAAACGCCCTCTTTTGATATATGCTTACCCAAATGGAGGAATATACATCATTAATTAAAACACATTTTTAGGCCTCTCAACTGGCTTTTAATTTAAAAACGTCTCTAATGACAATTAATTTATTAATTTTTTCAATAATAAAAAAATCACTTGTATTTAAGAAAGTATAGACGTGTAAGTTTCTACCAAAGTCAAAATGGACATCTTCTATTCTTTTGTCCAAAGACCTTTAGCCCCATTACCATATTTCCACATGATATGACAAAACTTAAACATAATGAACAAATAAAGCTGACAAAGAAAGTGAATCAAAAGTTGTCTTTGTACAAATCTCATTTAGGTTTCTTGATTTAAATTTAAATAGCATTCTTGATTTATTTAAATGACGGATTCACTCATTGAAGACAGACTATATATATTATAAAACATTTTACTGAGTTTATCATCAAAGTCCCAAGTTTCATCATGGATTTTCTTCACAGACAATAATTATAAACAAACTAATTAAGAATAAAATAGGGTATGTTACCCCTCTCTCTCTCTATATATATGTTTTACTTTTCATTTTCCAACTTTATTTGGTGACCCACCAAAAGCACTGAAAAAGGCTCTAACAGTTACATGAAACAAAAAAAAAGACAATGGATAATAAGAGATTGTTTTCACATAAAAAGGCATTACCACATCGTTATCCATGAGTTTAATGGAGATTAGAGGACTCCAACAATTTGACATCCTCCAAAGCAATACTACCTCTTGTGTCTGCCATAACCTTATCAACAAACTGGAGAATTACACTGATAATAACAGCTACACTCCTTGCCATTCTCTACAGTTAATATTTTTATTTTTATTATTTAAATATAAATCTATTTCATCTTATTGTAATAATTCTAATTCTTCATCTTTTTAAATAGAAACAAAAAGGTGAAGAAAATTAAAATGTAAGGGGTAGGCTTTCTAGCTAATTTCCAAAAATAATATATATATGTATATATTTGTAAAACTCGTGTTATTATAATTTCAACAACGGATACAAAATGGTTTTTTCCCAACTGAGGTAGCATTATATGTAATAATATATTATTAAAGTTTCACTTTTTTTTATTAGGTTATATATATATATATATATTTCATTTTTTGTTTAACAATGATGTAATACTACATCTTGGTAAATAAAGTTGAGAAATTTTCTTTGTAGATGTAAACTCTATCTCACTTTTTTCCATGTATAATAGCAAAATTTATTTATTGCCTCTATAATTGTTTAGTGCAATGATATTTTGGTTAGAAACTAGCTACAATGTGTTTATATATACTTTCAATTTACAAAATTACAAGTTCCAATTTAAATTTAGATTATTTATATTCATATCAACAATAAGGCAACTAATCAACATGATGAATTTTTAACTAATAATGACTTTCTACAATTATAATAAACATAAAGCGAGGTTAATAAATTTTTACTTTCTAAGCTTTACAAAAATGCTTTTGTGAGGAAAGATAGAAAAAGTACCAAACTAATAGAAAAGGTTAAAAAAAAATAATATTTATAATAATTATTATTTAAATAATTAATTATTAATAAAAAAAAGAAAGTAAAAGTGAAAAAATAAATTTATGCAGTTTATATTGTTTTCAAAATACCCTCTATGTAAAGTATCTCATATAATAAATTAAGGGAGATGTATTCAATTAAAATTTTAAAAAAGTTTTGTAGATTTTTTTTCGTGATAGATTTTTATAGATTTTAATAAACTTTTTTAGACTTTATAAAAGTATGAATGGCTTTAAGTGAGTTTTATAAACTTTTTTTTAAATGATTTTCATAGACTTTGAATAAATTTTTATAAATTTTTTATTTTTACTTTTCACAAATTATGAAAAAAAATAATAAAAAGAATATGCAGAGAGACATATTGGTTATTTCATTATTTCTTCATTGTTTATTTAATTTCAGTTAGTAATCGAAGGAGAGTTTGTTTAGTCAAGCTGATTTTTTAGTTTATATATTTTCTAATATCTTTCTTAAGCCTAGTTTGACTCAAGTTTTGTCATGGTCACACCATCTTATTCGTTATTTACTTTTTAGTGTGCTTGTTATTGCAATTTTATCAATTGTACATAATAATAGTTTTATTATCAAATACAAACATATGTTTATGTCCACTACAAAGAAAAGATCAATAATCAATTTTCAGAATTAGAAGATAAAGAAAGAGAGATCTGGGGTGAGATGAACCCTAACTTTTTTTTTTTTTTCGTTTATTTGAAAAGCCTATGAAAGTTTGTTGGGATAAGGTGTGACTTTCATATACATTGAATATATATCTCTCACTCAAAAGTCTGTAAAAATCATTATTTTTAAAAAGTAAAGTTTAGATTGAATACCTATAGACTTTGTGGATTTTTAAAAAGTTATAATTAAATATCTCAAGACTTTTTAAAAGTTTATAAAATTTTTTATTAAACACCCTATAACTTTAGAAATATTTAAAAGTCTTAATTAAGCACTCCATAACTTTAGAAATATTTTAAAAGTCTTAATTAAACACCTTTAAATTTGTAAATTTTTTTTAAAATTTTAATTAAATACACCCTGTAATAATGATGGTTTAAAATATTAAAAAGTTTTATTGAATCTTTTTCTTTTTCATCCATTTTATTTTGAAAATAAATAAATATATATATTTTTTCCTTTTCATTTATTTTTATTATCCTAATAAATTAATCAAATTATTTTATTTCTTTTATCTTATATTTCATCAATTTAAATATAATATAAAAAAAAAGACAATGACAAATGATAAAAGGGGAGAAAAGTGCTTTCTGAATAACAAAGTTGGTGATTTTTTTATTTCACATCAGAAAATTCGATCTGATTTTTTTATTTCACATCAGAAGATTCGATCTCTTTATGGTTTTTTTTCATTGTTGTTTGTTTGCTAGGAAAATAAGACAGCTTGTTTTATCTTAATTTTTTGTGTGGGACTGCAAAATAGATAGCGATGGAAGAGTAGTACTTTGGCTTCAGATTGGGTACAAAATTACAAAATTATTGCATGCAAGCTTGTCCTAATTTCTCTATTATTGAAAAAGACGACAAAAAATGAAATTATGAGTAAATAATATTTTCTTTTTGAGATGGGATTATAAATATTTATATACTAGTTATGTAACAGACCATCTTCTCTTTTACCCAAAAAAAATATAAATTAATTAAATAATGGACTATCTTTTCCTTTATATCTATGTAGTGGAAAGGAATATTGCCACTAAAGTATTGTACATTTGTTTTTCTTGTAAGTGGATCCAACACCCAGAAAGCCAAGCCCTCCAACAAGAAATCTTTTTCATGCAAGCAAAAATTACAATACGAAAATCAAATTCAATAAACTTATATTCAAGAAATTAAAAAAAATTAAGTTCATGGTGAATAACGTTAACGTACGTTTCTTTGTCAACTGTACGTCACATTTTCCAATTCGTATATATTATAGTCCTCGCGTGCTCTTAGTATATTGTAAACATACATATATATCCACTAAATTTTCCTATGTCAAACCAAAATTTGTTTCTATTAATTACTTTTAAATATTATATATATATATATATATATATATATATATATACACACACGTTTGTGAGGTAATACAAAGCGATAAACATACAAGAATGTAAAGTAGAATTGCGAAACCATGCACGTAAGCGATCGAGAAACAAGTATATCGAGAGCTATTGGCTTTATATATATAATTAGAATTTTGATCAACTTCTTACAACGCCGATGTGACTAGTTTTTAATATCACATCCTCATTTGTAATGATGACTAGGTGAAAGAGTTAGAATTATACATCCAATGAGGTATTCCTTATGTATAAGTTATATGAGGGCTGTTATTTTCAGCATACATACACTGAACGGTTTAATCCAAACATTACAACAATCAATTTTAAGTGTATCTAATGTTGTTCTATGGGACCTAGAGAGTTTCTTATGGAAGAGATATGCTACATTATCACATATCCATCACTTCCATTTGATGTTTGACATGTATAATTGTTAAGTCCATTTATCAATTGACACGGTGAGAATAAAAGCAAATGAAAATGTAATAAAAAAGAAAAAAAAAAGCCAAAGTTATAGGTGTTCAAATAAAGAGAAAAAGTAACATAGTCCGACGTAGTTTTATATTAGTGAGTCGCCCAATAGCCGCACATCTCAGGCCACAAATTGCGTTTAGTACATCTCTCTTGTAGCAACATCTATGTTTTCCTAATTTTTGTCAGAGGATATTCAACTTCGTAAATAGCAAGATGTGTATTAATTTTCTTATTGGCCTTTCACTTCCTAAATTTGTTGTTAATTGCATTTGTTAAAGCATCTCTCTTTAAAATAAAATAAAATGGATATTTTTTAGATAATGAGTATCTTTTACTATTAAAAAGTCAAACTAATTAAACTCCAACAACATTTCCTATTTCTACTTTTCTTTAGTTTCCAACCATTGATATTGACTTTACTCTTTACTATTTAAAATTAAAGATAAAAGTTATAAAGTTAAATTAAAAAAATAATCTTAAAAAGTCATAAGATATTAAATAAAATGATCCACTTTCTAACTTTTTATATTAAAATGTTAAAATAAAAAATTTATTGGAGTGTTTTTAAAAGTTTTACTCTCAAAAAAATAATAAATAAAGAGCCTCTAATTAGAGATGGTTTTATTGTGCTGTGTTGTAATTATATCTTTTAATAGACCTCCACTTATTTTCATTTTTTTTTTGTTATCTCTAGAGTGGTTCTGGATTCGAACCCGGATGATTGTATGAGGAAACAGTTGCTTAGACTATCAAGCTTTAATATTTCAACAATTACACAACAAAGTTAATTAAAAAAATCCTCAGGATATTATGCAAACTAATAAATTTTAAATTTTAAAATTTTTTTGGGCAAGAAATTAGCTAGAGGGAAATGTGCACACCAATTCCACTATTAATTCTGCCTTTAATAAGTTTTCTATTGAATACTACATATATATGAAAGGATCTTTGGGATTTCATAGTACATGCGTGCTTACTTCACTGTCCCATGAAGATTCATTAATATTAGTTAGTTCAATGTCATGTATATACCTCCATCCATTATGATCTATGAGTAGGGCCATATAAAATAAGTCAACCATCATCACCCATTATAACTTATGAGAATTTGGAAGAAACAATACGATACATATCATGCCATAAAAGATTCACCATTCATTTGCGCACCACATTTAGTTGATTCAGATTTTTTTTTTTTTTTAAATATTCTCTGTTATATTGGGTAAGCACAAAGTACGTATTTTATCCTTAACTAGCATAAAAGTACAAAAGGAAAACGTCAGTCAACAATGTAAAATATATTTAATATTGGCCGATTTTTATTTTTTCATTCAAATGAAAAGGTGCTTGTTAAATAAAAATATCACAAATATAATCATTAGCAGTTGGAAAGTTATCAACCCAAAAATTTTTTTTGCAGTACAAATAATTTTTTTTTTCCAGTACAGAATAAGCTTTTGAAGATGATCACACAAACTTTTCCTCATGATTTAATTAAAATTAATAAAGATCTACCGTTTTGTTTTTAATTTTCATTTTCATAGAAGGAGATTTCCTTCTATATTTCCTTTATTTTTTTTTCACAACTTATATATAGAAAATATAAATTCTTACATGCAGATCCTTATCACACAAATATAGGAGCCGCAATGATGCGTATATATATATATATATATATATATATATATATATATATATATATATATCATAAAGTATAAATTAATTAGAAAAATGTAAAACCAAAAATTGTTTGTTCTGATAGAAAGGAAACGTAAGTTTTAAGTTATATGATACAGAGTGAATTAGATCAGTTCTGTAATTATCTCAATTAAAATTCAAGTTTAATAATTATTTTAAAAGATTTACGATTCTACCTCAGCGGCATGCAACTCCCACCTCATCTTTTATTTTTTGTTTACATGGAATTTTTAAGATATTTATCCTCCACACCCTCACCACACAACCAATAAACTAAGCACATCTATTCAAAATGAATTTAGATCTCGTTTCAATTATGTACCTGCTTAATCAAATATAGAGAAAAATAATTATCTATTCGTGCAAGTATAGACGACGGTCATCAGGAAAGTGAAGGAACATGACAGAGGGCCGACCTCAGTTTCACCCTTAATTTTCTTACACACTTTTGATTTTCTTACACGTAGATGATATGTGATTAGCAAAAAATAGAGTGAAAGGTTTTGGGACACACGGGGAGATAAGAGATTTGAGTTCATCCAGAATATAATTACCATATTTAAACTCAAAAAAACCCCTCCACCTGTTTGGATAAAGAAGGCGTTTGTACCTAAAGTCAATCAAGTACTATACGATCGATTACACAAAGATGATAATGACATATATATATATATATATATGACATTGTTAAGCATAATAATGATTTCAAACTCCGAAGATGTAACTCCCAAAACCCTTAAAAACATAAAAACAAAAAACATATACTGCGACTTTTCTTTTTCATTTTTTCCCATCAAGCAGACACCATGTTAATGATTAATTTTATCAAACGCCATCATCCACCATATGAACCATCTCCATGGCTATCCCTTGGTTGATATTGCAACTATTTCCCATGTCTCTCTCTTTCCTCGTCTTGATATACATACCATACACATACGAACAGAAACCCCACACACAAAGCACTGTAGACACTGCCTTCGCTCCCCCAAACTCATCCCCATAAACCACAACTCCTCCCAACACGTTCATTGCCATCAACGCGGTCATGCAAATCCCTCCGGTCAACGACGACGTCAAGAACACCATACCTGCCGTTCCCATGAAGCACAGTTGCCACGTCACCACGTTGGAGATTACCGTAACCCAATATATAGCTGGTCCCTTGTCGAACACTCTCTTACTCTCCGTCTTCATCTCCGAAAACCCGCCGTCCAATGCCATTCCGAAGGTCGCTAAACACGTCGCCGCAATCTCCATCACCAGCTGCATTTCCATCACCATCTCGTAGCAATAAACCTTCCTGTAAATCTTCTCCATTACAGGAAGGTAAAGGGCGAAGAGCAAGCCGGCGCCTACCGTGGCGAAGAAGCCGACGAAGTACTTCGCTCGGGTTAGGCCATGTGGCTTATCGTGGTTCGAACCCAAGGCTAAGAGTACGGAGCTCAAGGTTAAGAGCACGACGCAGTTGAGGTTTGTGAATGTGACTTTTTGCTTGACGATGATGACCGAAAGGATGAGATTGAAGGCCAATTGAGATGAGAGGAGAAGAGAAGAGGTTGATACGGGTAGATATGAATTACCCCACGAAAAAAGGAGGTTGTTTAGGCCTAACATGAAGCCCACGAAAACTGATAAGATAGTGAGCTTTGGAGTGAAACGAGTGAAGGGTTTTCTGTCAGTGCATTTGAGAAGGTAATATGGAAGGAAAATAGGGATTGCAAGGAGTGGGAAGCCAGAAGACTGAACCCAAGTTGAGACCCATATGCTTGAACCTTTGTGGATGAAATAGTACTTTGAGAGCAAGCTTGAAGAGACCGAACCCACAAAGAGACACAAGTAATTGACAACCAGCAGAGGCAAATAGCTCTTGTTGTTGTTGTTGGTGGTGGTGGTGGCAGTGGTGGTGGTTGTGGTGGTGGTTGTGGTGGTGTTGGGCTTCTTGTGGGTTTGATAATTGTCATTATTGCTGTTCATCATTAAGTCTGATGAATTATCACTATTCCCTTGATCTTCTTGATGATGATGATGATCACTAGTGTGTTCGAGAGGTGAAGAGTGGTGGTGGTGGGTTTTGGGTAAGAGATTTGGTGGTTGGACTTGAACAAAGGTCTCCATTTAATTAAATAGATTCATAAAGTAGGGTGTGTTTTGAAAACGGGAAGACGATTTTCTCTCCCTCTGTTTTTTTTCTCTCTAATATTTTGAAGGACTTGGATACGGTATGATGAATGATGGATGCTTTTTGGCTCTGCTTATATTAATTAGCATATACATACAATAATATAGAATAATAATAACTTTTCTAATTAAGTTGAAGGATTTAGAGCTGTATTCAGATGTGTCGGGTCTACAAAACCTTTCGGCTGATGGGAAATTGTGACGGCTTTGAAGACGAGGATCCAATGATTGTGAAATGCTCTTAGTGATCGTCGTCCCATATGCATCATGAGATGGACATGATCAAGAAAAGTTAGAACCTTTCTTTTTCCTTTTTATTTATTTATTTTTATTTTTTATGTGTTAAAATAGTAATATATGACACCCACCGTTTCATTTTGAGACTCAGATTGTGATAATGAAGGCCAATGTATGGGTCGGTTTCACATCCTCGTGATAGCAAATGACTCTGTATTGAAAGTGATGTGCATCATCAGGATCATGTTGTAACCCTAATAATTAATTAGTTAAAATATGTTGTTGAAGCACTAGACTAGCTATACATATAAAGCTAGCTATAGTGTATAGAAGCTATAGATAAAGAAGTAATGAGAAAGAAGAAGAAGAAAAAAGAATTATGAAGAAGATAAAGCATAAGCATGCATCGAGACAGAGACGAGAAGGTGGAAAGAGTAAATGCTAATACAAAAGGTGTTGGCGGAGGTTGATGGAAAAGTACAGATGGAGAGAGAGGTTTTTATGAACTGAAACGGCTTCTACTTTGACTGCTTCTAATGCTTTCCACACACAGCAGTTATGTTTTTAGCAGCAAAAGACTGTCTCACAACCCCCTATTCCCTATTTTACAGTGCCAAAATATATATATAAAAGATAAACAATTGGGATGGCCAAGTGCCAAGCTTTTCAGTTTTAGGTTATGTGGGTGTTTGACACCTGTCCTTCCCCTTCCTTGTCAAGCATGAGTTTTCTGTGTGCCTTCTAGGCTGGCATAGTACAGCCAAGGTCTACTTGGACTCCAATTTGATTCTCTCTTTTTTGTTTTTCTTCGGGTTCTGTTCTGTTTGAGAGGCTTAATTACCACCATTAATGTCTTCAACCACCAAAATATTCGTCCTAATCACCTTGCTCCAAACATCACTTGAGTGGTTGAAATTAAAAGTTAAATTTCTAGGAACAAAGAGTACATGTCAAAGGAATTCAAATCTCATCAGCAAGGTTTGAAAAATCTCAACGAGGGATTTAAATTCGTAGTTAATGAGGGTAATGCTTTTAATTGTATTGAGGAATAAATATGGTAAGTTGAATTAACTCCATGTGTGTGAAAAATAATGAAAAAGGGCTTCTTATTGACTTTTTGTTCCTCTATTACCTTAAACTCAAAAGTAATACAAACAATAATAATACCTAGTTTTATTAAATATAATAATACTTAATTTTATTAAATCTTATTGTCTTGTTTAATTGTAGAACAAATCAAAATATTCTTTGATTAATCTAGATTTTTTAATACTTATTTATTATTATTGCAAAAAAAAAAAAAATTAAAAATTTACATTTTTGGTCCCTAAACTATATCACCCGTTCTGCAAAGCTAAGCTTTTCAGTTCACTCCGCCTTAATGGTCGGCCTTCTTACTAGTCTGCCTCCTCACTCTTGATGGAATATAATAATACATGAGCTCTAGTTTTCGTGCTACAGCGCATAAAAGTTCGAGTCCTCTTCATAGCATAATTGCATATTGAAAATGCTCATTGATTTGGAATCAGTTCGGTAGCGGATTACAAAAATCTTGGTGATTTCTCTGTCTAATGAATGAGGAGTTCGCTTTGAAATTGTCTACCCTGCATCCGCCCCAATCCCTCGACTTTTATGATTCGGAACTCTTAGTCAAGTTGATGGCGAGATCGATTTTTTTGTTTGAGATTTAAGAGAACAAGAAAGAAACCACCAACCAATGGAGCTTCTATGAGAGTATGATCAGCTGTGGCTTATGCTCGACACTATTGAATATGAAATCCACTCTCAATTGCTCCTTTTAGTGGGGAGGCATTTTTGTCTAAACTTAAGTTATTGCACTCTATAATTCCTGAATTATATCACCATTGCATTTTGGTCCGTCCTAAAATTATTAAGGCTATATTTGATGCACAGTCCTAGATAAGATTATTATTAATATCGGATTGAATTGATCTAGATTGTATATATTTGATAAATATTAGTATTATTTGTGTTTAGTGTAATTTTGGTCTAAATTAGTTATAAATATAATTTAAGGACTAAAAAAAGAACCAAATTGCTTACAAAAAGGATTTAGGGACTAAAGTGTAATTTTCAATATAGTTTAGACATCTCAAGGAGAAAAAAAAAAACAAAAACTAGCTCCTCATAATTTCATGCACAGTAACCCATATTTCCATCCTCTTTCTTAATTAAAAATTAAAAAAATGCACTAAATTAAATTGATTTTGGAGTGTATTCAATTTATATTTTTTAAAAAAAGATTAAAAAATTTGAATGTATTCAATGAAGATTTTTAAAGATCATAAGAAATTCATGAGTATTTAATATAAATTTTTATAAACTTTAAAAAAATTTATAAAAATTATGGGGTATTCAATAAAACCTTTTACGAGTCCAATATGAGATATTTGAAATATTAATGATGTTTAAAACACACTGGTAAAATTTTTCAAGACTTTTATGTTAAATTTTTTTAAAAAAAGTTATGATTTTCCTCCTTTATCCTCAAAGATTTTTTTGAACATTCATTCAATAAAAATTAATAAAATTTTATCAATTCTATAATATTTATTTTAAAATTTTTTGCAGTATTTAAAAGTCAAAATTAAATACATAATTCTTTTAGCAAATGCAAAAAGAGAAAGGCCTTTGATATTTATTTATTTAGTTTTCTTTACAATAAATCAGGAGAAAAGATTCTAGATCTCATGTATAGTTTAGTATTATCACTAAAGGCCTTTACCATCTCGACTGTCCCCGTAGGATGGGATTAATGTGTTCTTCATGTAGACTTTGGTGGTTTTTAAGAAAAAAAAAAAAAAATCAGAAGAAATAAAAATTGTGTTGGTTCTTTTGGTAATTTCAACCATTTCAAATGGGTGTAAAAAAATAACACAGTCAGTTCCAATTGAGAAAGAAAGAAACAAAAAAAATCGTGTGATTTTGAGCCCAAAAAGAACAGCGATAACATTGATTGATTGAAGATCTAAACGTTTAAAGGTCCAAGTTCTAAAGTCCAGCCCAGTAAGCCATTTGGCGGGAAGGTGATGGTCCACAAGCCTCCGGCCCAGGGCTCCTTTGTTTTTTTTTTGACGGGAAACAGTCTCTTTTCCCGGCAGAAGGAGTGAGCGAACTGAAAATTTGGATTTGGGTGCAAACTCTGTGAGTCAGTTTCTGAAGAAGAAGAAGAAGAAGAAAGAGTAGGAAAAACACAACCCAGTTGGCTATGGAGGCGTTTGGCAAGGGCGGATATTTGATCGACGAGAAGGCTTTGCGGTCGAGAACATTTTCCTCCACTTCCTCAAGAGATTTTTTCAATTTTATTTATTTATTTATTGTTCTTTCAATTTAATTTCTAGTAATTTTGAATCATCCATTTTTCATATTTGATTTTGCGTTTTGATTTTTTTGGGGAACCCAATCAGAATTTGAACGAAACAGCCTTAGATTAAATTCGAGTGAGATTGTTTACGAGGCTGAGATCGAAGCCATGAGAGCCAACGAATCGACCACCATGTTCGTTGACTTCTCTCACGTAATGCTCTGCTTATGTCCGAGCCAATCCATTACCAAGTCAACTACTGACGTCCCTTTCAGAGGATCTCTTGTTCATCCGAGCGAGCCATCATTCGGACCCTATTCCGAGCCAGTTCAAATGGTGTGATCATTCTTCTATCTTAAACCCTGACAGTCCATCTTAGACCTGTTCGATTCAGTCCGGTGAAAATTTCATCCATACAACAAGGACTTCAACCTCCCCGTAATCAATAGGTTGAGGAAGCCTGCTACCGCGGATATGGGTAAATTGGTTTTTGTTTATCATTAAAAATACAGATATGGGTCTAAATTACAACCTCTTTTATTATAATAGGGTTGAAGCATGTGCTGCTATATCAGGGGCCTTCTTGCAGTGAGTTTCTTTCTTTCATTAGTTTTTTCACTAAAGAATTTCAATATCTGGTGAAATTTTTTATACGTCAGTTTCCTTTTTTTAGATAATAAATGTTTTGAAAACACGTGAGAGTCGTCTTTTAAATAATAAATATTTTACTACAGTAAATTAAAAAAAATTACCTTTTGATTAATTATTTCCGTTTATTATGTAACATAAGAGTTTTTCTTTTTAAAGATGACCCCTTAAGTTTATATAACATTTAATTACATTCTAAATTATATATATATATATATTAAATGATCAATTTTAATATATTAAAATACTATAATTATTTAATATTTTTAATTTTTGTATTTATTATCTTTAATTTTTTATATTTTTTAACTTAGGAAAATTTTTTTTTTAAAAAAATAAAGCTCTTATAATATAAATATATACTTATATATATATGTAACAAATATATTTCTAAGTGCTTTTATATTTTAGAAGGCTCTGTACGGTTGCACCACTCGCACATGCTTGGGACGGCCCTGGTTATATGCCTAATTTAATATCTTACTGCATAAATATTATAGTATGATGCTGTTAGAGCGCTCTGATCTCTATCTGTTTCTTTTACTTTCTCTCTCCTGTGAGTTTCAGATTATTATTGATGGCCAAAGTTAATAAGTTGAGACGTAATTCTGAGCCCAAGCAATCAAGGTTGCAGTATCCTTTACCGTCTAATACATGGAAGATTCGCAAAGGTCGAAAAAAGAAATGTCGAAAATCATCAATTAAGAAAGAGTGGCAAGATGCGACCTGTTCAGTTTGAATGGAGTTCCTTCACAATGTTGTTCTACTTTGTTCATCTTATAACAAAGGCTGTTGCCCATGTGTGTGTGCCACTAGCCATCGCTATTCCAACTGTCTTGAACAATATAAAAAAGCATACACAAAGGTAGCTTCTATTCAAACTTCGCAAGATTAATGTGATGGGTTAATGGATACTTGACTGATAAATTGTATAGTACAAAGTTATCAATCAATTTTATGGGTTTTTTTTTTAATTTAATTTAATTTTTATTTATTTGTATGTTTTAGCTTAATTGGATTAACATAAAATATATTTTAATTATTTAAATATTAGTGACGTACAAATAGAGACGTACAGTATATATATATATATATACACCGATACACAAAAAAACATTTGTTAGCTTTGGGATATCTAATATACTGAATTCTTACCTCATACCATTTGACTTCCCACTGCATTTGCAAGGAAGCACCGGAGATATGCCAGGGCTTAGAGCCTTGTAGGGTTGCCGCAAGTTGTAAAGCACTGTTGTCATATTTATCCAACTTACGAAACAAGATGTCTTTGAGGGTGTTTTTCTTTAGGAAAGGCCCATACACATGCGGTTGCCTGTTCTCCACAGCCAACAGCACTATGTTCTTATCAGCATTCATGTCGTGGACAGCCACTGGATATCGTTCAAGGATTTCTTCCACCAGTTCAGCCACACCATTTTTAGCCACTACTAATATGGCTCTTTCCGTCGTTTCCATTTCAGCGTCAATTTTGTGTTTGTCAGTTGATTTTGAAGCATCAGCACTACTATTGCTGATATTTTCATCAATAGTATTGCTGATATATTCAGCAATATTGAATTCATAAGGCTTCGTCCCTTCGTCTTTGAGGTGCGGTGCTTGTGGATTCACTCCTGTGTATCGTACTCATCCATAGAAGTAAGATCAAGGAGTTTAGTCATGATCTGAACTGACCATATATGCTTCTCTTTCTGGTCCTTTATCTTGATTATCGCCATAGATCCTTCAAGTCGTTAGTAACAAACAAAAAAAGTTATATAAGAGGAAGCATATTAATTGTTTATTTATTTCGTATGCATGCAAGGGTAATAATTATGTTTCTGTGGATATATTGATTCACTTACCCAATCCCAGAACGATGAGCATTGACACGTAGACATACTTCACAAAATCAATGAAAAAAAATGGTGTGATGCTCTCCAGTATGTGGGGTTGATTTCTTCCCTGTACAAAAATGTATATATATATATATATATATATATATATATATATATATATATATATATATCCATATAAGCACTGGCAGTGGCACAGGCTTAAATTTTCCTTGCATGCTTAGTGATACATATGATGAGCTATGCTTTAGGCTAGCTAATTTAACCCTCTTTAGTTTGGGGTAACTTTAATTGTAAAAGTCATTGGCCGGACACGTGATATATAGTAGCTATTCGCCCATAATTAATTGCTGACCTTTATTTATCTCCTTCATCGGGAGCATCCTTTACTGATTGCTCTGCGTCACTTGTATTGGATTGTTTTAGGCACCCTTTCAAAGTCACTGAAAAATGAAAAGTAGCTCATTATTTATTATATTTTAATTATTTAAATATTAGTGACAAATGAGATAGAAACTAATAAGTTAATTATATTTAATGAGGTAGTAAGTTTTTATCTGTTAAATATAATGTTGTTATTGAAAGGCAAAGAGGGACAAGGAGAGAATCTAGATCCCTAATAAGTGCCCCTATTATTTTCTTTGTTTTATGAGTATTATTGTCCATCCGTAAATTCTGTTGTCTATAATTTATAGTGGAATGTTAGTAATTTGTATACCTTAGCTTTTAAAATAAAGCACGACTCTAAAATTACACTATATTTATGAAGCAGAGACAATTTGCAATATAGTTTTTAAAGTTTAAGAAGAATTAATGCAAATTTTATAATTTTTAAAAAATAATGTATAATTTTGTGCATAATTAAGAATATATATATATATATTAAGTTTAATGAAATTAATAACAAATTATAGAATCTACCCAATCATTCATATTGAGCAAGAGATAATGTACCCATTCTCTTACATTTTATGTTTGACATAACATGTCATTTTTAATGTCTTTAATAATAATAATAACAACAACGAAAAGAAACAAGTCCTAGAGCTAGAGAGCAACTGTGTTATAACTACGCTGGGGAATCTTCTTATAAGTAGCCCTGAGAAGGTCAAAATACAAAGGAAATTGGGAAACCGCGAAAATCGAAGCCGGTAGGCAAGTGATGACATAAACCGGGAACGCTGCGTATTGGAGTTCATCTCCTAGCACGAAGAAATGACCGGTGCAAAAAGATACAAGCATGGACGCTATGGAGACGAAGAGCGACGTCAAGCCGATTAAGAGCTTTCTCAGCAGGTGTTTTCCGAAATCAAACTCCTGGAACCGAGACGTGAGGATGGCGAGGAACATCACGACGGAGGTGACGGAAAAGCACAGAGCTATCAACGATGAGACAGCGAACACTGTGAATGCCGGTTGGTTTTCGAGTGTTGGTCTACCGCTTTCCTCAATATTCCTGCCTGGAACTGTAGTAGAGCTTGCGAAAGCCACGGTGGCAATCAGTGCACCCACCACCGAGCAAGACTGCGATGTGCTTGTTAGCCACACTACAAGAAAAATTTAAATTAGTCACAAACTCAAAAAACGTATCTAATAATTAATCATTTACGGATTTTCGTACCTTAATATCAAATAGCAACGAATTTTTTTCGTGGATCGTTCGTGACTAAATGACCGTAATAGATTATCAATAAGTCACGAAAAGTGTCATTTCGTAACTAAAGATAGCATCTTTACTTACGACACATGTTTCGTAACTATACAATACATTTACTTATGAAAATTGTCGTTACTAATTGATAATTTTTTCTGTGACTGAATATTCATTTCGTAACTAATTAGGACCCTAAATGTTGATCAAGTGGCCATTTAGTTACAAAATCATTCTATTACTTACGACCACTCTTTCGTTGTTATTTGATTAATTGTTACAAAATTACAATTCATAACTACATATTAGTTACGAATTTAGATTTGTGTGTAAATTGTAGCTACGATTATGAATTTCGTAACTAACTGATTAGTTACGGTAATGTAATTTGTAACTCTCATATATTTAATAACGATTTTTGTTTGTCACTGAAATATAAAAAGTTACAATTACCATATATACATGTTATTTGTTACAAACACTTAATGTTGTTAGTGTTTATATTATAGTTACAAAAAAAAATGTGATTGCTTAATAATAATTACACTTATGTTTGTAATTATTATTCTAGAAATTGTACAATATCCAATTTAATTCATTAAATTATTTTTTAATGAATTAATGTTGAGTTACCTGTGAACACAAGACAACCAGACAATGCATAATATATACACTATACTTGAATTAAATCCATAAAATATAGAATAATAAATTCTCTTTCATTGCACAAAACTGGTTCTATAAGATACAGGTAAAACCACATATATTGTTCAAATAAGTAAGTAAATTCAAGTATACATTAAATTTTGACATCCAAAACTATGCTTACATATATGTCCTCTGATTTGTTATCACACCATTTCTTTGTCTTCTTATTGAAGTGGGTCTCAAACCAAAGTTCAATTCGATCAAGCTCTACGCTTTCTTTCATCTGCAAAAAACATAGTATACATCTCATGCTTTCAGCCCTTATATACAGTATGTTAAATGTAATGCTTTCAATAAATTAAACAAAATTGTTCACCAATTCATTTCAAATACGAGCAAATGATTTAGTCCCGGAGCAATGATGTGTTTGTCAAGCTGCCCTATTCTATTTGTTAATTGCACATCTTTTTTGTTTTAAATTAGCACACATACACTATAAGTGTATATATTATGTTATCAAAGTCACCACATATTGCATTTGAGAGAGACTAGCTATGCATAAACCATATTGTTCTATTTTTTTCCTATTTTTAAAAAGCTAATCCAAATTATTCAAACTTGGTGTTCCTTGGATAGGATGTGAAGAATATAGCAAAATGTGCAGAAAGGGAAAAAGTGGATATCCGGATAAAATTCAATCCTATACATCAAAAGCTGATTTTGACCCGAAAGTTATGTTCGTGGGTCCCAAAAAATGAGTGGGTCTCTAAGCTCATGCATGTATGAGAGTACAATGATTTGTGTTATGTGATATATGCGTGCTTTTCATTTTTTGGTATGTATGTGCTCTCCATAGACTTTAGGCTCGTGCAAAGACTAGAGAGACAAGGCTTAGTTTTCTATTCTATAGGGCTGCTTCTCGGTGAATATATATTGCACACTAAGTCTCTCTTTTCTCTCTTGCAACAAACAAATAACAATATATATTGCTACTCTATTATCCAATTCTATTAAATAGACATAAATTCAAAGTTATAGGTAATTACAATGTACTTTGGACTTGAGAAATGCTCACAGAGAAGGACATGCATGCATATTTGTGTGTGTGTATAGTATTTATATACTTATACTTTACAGTTGAGTCTTCTGAAGGGCTTTTCACACTCAATACACCGAAGCAACTTTTCGCATTACACTCAGTCTGCTTTTGGGTTATGCCAAGAAAATAACATAAAGAAGAATAAGTGTGGCAAATTTTGATAACATTAAACAAAATGTTATATAGACATCGCTTTGTGACGAAAGCCAAAGTTGGAAGATAACAGCTAGTCTGAGAAGTCCCAAAAATTAAGTTGGCTAATTACTTGCATGATTAAAAAACAAATGATTTCTGCATATAGACAGGAAACACAATTACAAAGTTAATTAAAGCTGAACCATTAAAAAAGATGCAAGAATTCCTCCATGCTGCAATTCCAAATTTAGTGCCACCCAGATAATAAGATGCCCAAAAAAAATTCCAACAAGGATATGCACCTCTGGTAATTTCTACCTCTCTCTCTCTCTCTCTATATATATATATATATATATATATGTTCATCCCACATGCACATATATATGATGTATATATAATGTATGTGGAATCATTTATCACAAATGCCATACAACAGCATTTCTTGTGGGTTTTTGGTTAATATCAATTCCTTTTGTTTCTTTTCTTTTCCTCACTTAGAAGAAATGCATTGCATCAAAGTTCTATGTGTGTGCACGTAGAATTTTACAAAAACAATCATTTTATATTACAATCAGGTCAAACTATACTTATAGTGGATACATATATACGTCATATATATATATATATATATATTCCTCTCATGCAAATTACATGCGAAAGTTTCAAGTTGTGAGCAAGCATTTTACTTTATTTACACACCACTTTAATCGCAAGTATTAGTAGGCGTAAATCATTTGCAAACATATTAACTTGGTTTGTTGTCTCCCATTTTTATTTATGATGTTATATGCTTCTTAACATTTGGACCAAAAAGAAAACCTCTTAAAATATGTAAAGCCCAATCCACTAACCTTTGAAAATACATATTCCAAGATCACAGTACAATACAATTACAAATCATGTAAAAGCAGGGTATCCTTTGATCAATTACAGTATACACCTCATGCCTTTAAGCAATAAATGCAATTAAAATCAACCTATTCCTCTCAACTCGATCCCTGATCGTATTTCCTCAAGATAGTAGAACTCAAGATACCCATTTTTTTTTTTTTAATAAAAGAGGTGAACTTAAGATGTTCATCAGTTGGGTATAACAAAAGGGACTTGCAGGGTGGACATGCAATCAATTTTTCCTAGTGGCAAGCCTGCAATAACTGATTCTAGAACATAATATTAGTCAAAAGGTGCTTATCTGGACAGGATTTCATATGAAGACGTTCATTTAACAAGCTTTAATATTTATTATGTAAAACTTCATATCTCAATATATACATGTCCATAAAAAAGGTGATCTTTCATCTATTCATAGAGTACCACAAAACAACCATCATGAGGATTGCATAAAATACTAGAATTACACATCTAATTTGCTAGGTTTCTACAAGCAAGGAACTATACTTCAAGGATTTACCAGAAGGTTGTCGTTATGGAGATGCAAGCTAATATAATATTAATGGAGAAACGATAAGGAATTCAAAAGACCACTGAAAATTTCTAATTAACTAAATAGATCTCAGTATTTGAGACTTCAAGATGTCCACATAGAAAATTTATTCAATCCAGTGATAATTTGAACTCATTAATATCCCCATTGAAAAAATTCAAGGAACTAAAGTTCTTAGAGATTGGATACATTCAACTAACATATTAATCTAATTTACAAATTTATTGCTATCTTGGGAAGACAATTAAATTCATTGTAAAACTATTTTTGGTACAAACCATTTTGCTAGCATTGTGTCTTGCATGCTTTTCCTCTGCTTCTCCGTTTAGCTAGCCTCCCTTAGAGCCTGGTGAAGTATAACATCATATCTCAAATCTCATTATAAAAATGAAGTGCAAATAGACAAGCAGGGAAGAAACAAACACTCACCTGCATCATCCTCATTTCTGTAAGTTCCCTATGTCTCATCAAAATGAAGAGCAGGGATTAGTGTTGAATAAAAGGTCATAGAGGTGAAATCATAAAACACCAAAAGAAAACAAACAAAGATTCCAAACTAGTCCAGCCTATGTCGGAGAAAAAGGAGAGGAAGGACGGAAGGGGAACAAGAAGCAGCTCTGAACATTCTTAAAGCATTCTAGTTAGTACAGAACCAAATAATACAGAGAAGTTACTAATCTATTTAGAACATAGGGCAATATACGGGAGCCTTAACACCATGGCCATAAGATATATGTTTTCAGATAAAAGTAATATGACATATGAGAGAGAAGGTAAGTGAAATGAACCTGCAATGAAGCCAGATTTCCTGCATATATAGCAGCCTGTTTCTTAAGTCCATTAGTGGCACTGACAAGCGCCTCAATTTCAAAATTCTTTATAGCCAAGGCCTCAGCCATATTGGACTCTACTCTCATCACTTCATTTTTGGATACTGACAAATCTTACTGTAGCTGCTTTATTTGAGCTTCATTTGATTTACTAGGCTCTCTCTATTAAAAAAACCAAAAAAAGGGACTATATCATGTGCATCTAAGATTATGTGTCACTTAATCCAAGAAACAGAAAATAGGGATGGGTCTCACTTTAGTAAAAAGAAGTTCCTCCAGCTGTGTATTTTCAGATTTGTATTCTTGAAGTCGTGATGAAAGTCCAGACAAACCTAACCATTAGATGCCAAAAAAATAACTTAACTTTTAAATTATCCACCATTAACAACAACAATACAAAATAAAAAGAACTCAATTTAGCTAGGTAAAAATAAAAGAACTCAATTTAACTTGGTAAAGCTACATTATTATTCGAAAAACTACCAAAAAGAATCCAAAATGCTACAGACAAAGTTTACTATAATATAAACAAAATTATCAATCCAAAGGCTAACAGCCAATGGAATAAAAATGGATTTTATTATTAAATCAGAATCAAATACCGGTATCAAGCACCAAGAGAAAATTTTGGGCTTGCGGCTACTTGGTTTGAAGCTCGACTTTGACCGACAACCACAAATAGGCACAACGACCGAGGAAGATAAAAATCATGGCCATGGAGCAAGAACCACGGCTTGGTGTGCGGGATCCGAGAACTTCAGTCCAAAATGCTGGATCTGTGTGTGAATGCACTGGATTCGTTCACATTAGATTCAGCGGTGTGGAAGGGGGGGCGCGTCGATGGCAGAACGATGTCGTGGATAGGAGGCGAAATCCGGTGGTCCAATCGTCCCTGAAATTGAATAGGTGCTCGAAGGGATGTGCTGCTTCAAGAGCTCAAGATAGGAACGAAATCAAAACCAGTGTCCGTGTATTTTATTCCTTTTTTTCTGAACAAATTTGTTTGAACAAAAAGCAAACAAATTTGTTTCATCCAAAAATTTTATATAAAAAAAAAACCCTAAAAGTTTAAATCTAAGTATAAAAAATTGAAATTTAAGATGGGTTAAAGGTGGCATGGAATGAGATTGAGGGAGATAAAGGAGGGGGTAGCGAGAGAGGAGTTGTCGTGAGAAGCTGATTCACTTAGCTGAGTTTGTATGTGAGATTCGTGCAGTGAGTTACAGGCCTAGACGACGTCATTTGCTAGTTTTTTTATTTAATTTTTTTCTTTTTTATTTACCTACGATTGATTGTTGTAGCTGATTGGATATATTTATGCCACGTAAGCAAATTTTTTGGGAGAAAAGTTGGCGCCAAAAGATATATGACGTTTTAGCTATAAAATTTAGTAACAAATGTAGATTTATAACAAATTGTAGTACATATATCCCTATTAATTACGACATTTTTGTTCGTGTCAAAAACATATGCTTTAGTTACGAAAAAAATGAATTGTAACTGACATTTTCGTGACTAATTCAAAATTTTCTTGTAGTGCCACTTGCTGCTGGCTTTTACAAGATCCTTATGGGTTTCGGAGAATAGTTGGTCCGGTGTCTTGTTCTCGTCGTTGTGGCAGGGCAAGTACCATGATGTCATCGAGTGCTTCACAAACTGCGTGGCCCATACAAATAGAGACGTACAGTATAAATATGTATATATAGATACACCAAAAAACATTTGTTAGCTTTGGGATATATAATATACTGAATTCTTACCTCATACCATTTGACTTCCCACTGCATTTGAAAGGCAGGACCGGAGATAAGCCAGGGCTTAGAGCCTTGTAGCTTTGCCGCAAGATGTAAAGCACTGTTGCCATGTTTATCCAACTTGTGAAACACGATGTCTTTGAGGATGTTTTTCTCTAGGAAAAGCCCATACACATGCGGTTGCCTGTACTCCACAGCCAACATCACTATGTTCTTCTTATCGGCATTCATGTCGTGGACAGCCACTGGATATCGTTCACGGATTTCTTTCACCATTTCAGTCACACCATTTTTCGCCGCTATTAATATGGCTGTTTCCGGCCTTTCATCTTTAGGAGGGTTGATATTTTCAGCATTATTGAGTTGGCCATAATCAACAACACCGTCTGTAATTTCATAAGGCTTCGTCTCTTCGCCCTTGAGGTGCTGTGCTTGTGGATTCGATCTTGGGTATTCGTACTCATACATACGAGTAACATCTAGGAGTTTATTCATGATCTGAACTGACCATATATGCTTCTCTTTCTGCTCCTTTATCTTGATTATCGCCATAGATCCTTCAAGTCGTTAGTAACAAACAGAAAAAGTTATATAAAGGAAGCATATTAATTGCTTATTTATTTCGTATGCATGCATGTAAGGGTAATAATTGTGTTTCTGTGGATATATTGATTTCGATCTATATATACTTGCTCAATCCCGTAACGATCAACATTGACAAGTAGACAAGCTTCACAAAATCAACGAAAATGGTGTGGTGCTCTTCAGTTTGTGGGGTTGACTTCTTCCCTGTACAAAATATATATACATATAAGCATAGGCAGTGGCATCGGTTTTAATTTTTAGGGATGGCAACAGGGCAGGGCAGGGCGGAATGCCCCTCCCCGTGTTCCGCTCCGTCGGAGATTTTTATACTCCGTTTCCATCCTAATTTCAAAGGGGTAGGGATTCCCTGTCATGGGGCGGCGATCCCCATTCTCCGCCTGCACACAATTTATTTTTTTTTAATTTTTAAATATTAATATTTTATACTTAAAATAAATAAAAATATATATAAATTATATTTTTACATATATTTAAAAAAAAGAGTAAAATATATATAATATATGTAAAAATAAATAATATATATTATATATAAATGAGGCGGGGACATGACAGAGATAGCGATCCCCGACCCTGCCCCGTCTTTATCCCAGGGTAAAAAATTTATCCGCACTCCCGCCCTATTATCTAGACTAAATGGGGAATCTCCGCCCTATTTGGAGGGGAATCCGATTGGGCAGGGCGGGGACGGATTTTTTTGCCATCCTATTAATTTTCCTTGCGTGCTTAGTGATAAATATGATAAGCTAGGCTAGCTAATTTAACCCTCTTTAGTTTGGGATAACTTTAATTGTAAAAGTCATTGGCCAGACACGTGCATATATAGTGGCTATTCGCCCATAATTAATTGCTGACCTTTATGTTCTTCACTGGGATCAACCTGTACTGATATCTCTGACTCGGTGTCACTTGTATTGGATTGTTTTAGGCACCTTTTGAAAGTCACTGAAAAATGAAAAGTAGCTCATTTACAAATACTCGACATATACAGGAACATGGAAATTCATTAATCCATCACTTTCAATTTCTAGACACGAATTGAAGGTTTTTACAATATTTATTTAATTTTAACTAAAAAAGTTCCTATTTGTTATTATTTTACTTAAGTTTTCAACTGTTCCACAAATTAAACATAACAAATCTGACAGTATCAAACAGAATATATATATATATATATATATATGTATATATAATATTACCATTCCAGAGTTTGCGAAGAAATTTGATGCTTTTCTGGTAGTATCCCGGATGACTAGGATCCTTTTGATCCTTGGACATTTTTTATGAGAGTTGATCTGTCGTTTCGAGCTCATCCACAAATATACCTTCCAAATAAATATCAACCACGCAATGCATGCACGGTAGTGTAAAATTAATGACAATATTGTAACCCATGAAATTACAAAGAAAAGAGATAATTAATTAATCCAACAAACAGAGGCTATTATTTACCAAAAAAAAAAAAAAAAAAACAAACAGAGGCTATTTATGATATATCTATATATAAATCAAAATTAAAATTTAAAAGTAATTAAATACATGACATCATGATGATGACTCAAGTACGTACAGTTGTAAATGATACTCTTCCATCCTGTAACGTTGCTACCACTTTCGAAAGCAGTAGGTTTACTTGCTAAAATATGAAGCGGTGTAAATCCTCTGGCGTTCACTAAATGAGCAAGATCCTTATACAGGTGAATTATCTGAAATGCCAGGTCTGCATGCACGTGGTATATAAGTATATATATGAATGTGTTTAGCATAACATATATATATATATATATATTAGATAGTAAATGAAATTAATGGTCACCAAAGTATTCGCCGGCGATAGCACAGTGCAGAACTGTCTCATGGTCATTTCTCTGACAATAACCTTTGCCTTGTTTGGGCCCACAGATATGATGTAGGCAAAGGAAAGCGTCTTTGTGGCCCCGTAGAGCGGTCAAGAAGAGAGGGGTTTCTCCTTCAAGGTTGGAAACACCCACCAAGGAAGGATCATTGCTGGCTATGTGCCCGCACATCTTCACGTTCCCCATCGACGCCGCTAGGTGAAGAGCAGTGTTTCCTCTGTCGTTTTTGACCGCAAGTGCTTCTTCATCTCGTTGTCCACATGTTTTAATCGCCTCCACGAGTCGTTTCACGAAGTCTTCTTTGCAATTCGAGACCGCCACGTGGAGTGCCGTGTCACCTGACCAGGTGATTTTCGCACTGTGAGCTTCAGGTTTCCGCTCGTATATTTTCACGACTTCTTCCCACTTGCCTTTCATCGCTAATTGAAACAATTGTGTCTTCGTCTCCTCCAGGGTAGGATCCACCTCTAAGGTAACATCCGGTGCATACATTTTACTTGTTTGATATGTTTCTAATTGTGATCTACTGAATTTGCCTACCTCTAGCCAAGTACTACTAGTACTGCTATATATATATATATATATATATATATATGTCATAATATCAGTGTTTAATTATAACCCATTTATATTCAATATTCTTCCAAACAAGATAATAGAGAAATGTAAGAAGGAAAAAGCAGGACCGCCTACAGGTAACAAAGTCGTATTCCAACAACTCCATGGAAACGTCTTCCAGAATCCCCCTCGTACAATTGCATGCATCCAATTTCTTTTGGAGCATAAAACAGCTGTTGCTTCTGACGGTTTTTAGTTCGAGGAGGAATAGCATTAACTTTTAATGACAAAATTTTATTTTTTAAAATTCATTAATTTTATTTGATTCAGACCTTGAAAGGACAGTGTTTTTAATTCCAGACATGAATATGTAGTAACCCAATATTCCCATTCGCTGGCATGTTTCATGCACACGGGAATTTTCCTTTTGTTTGTTCAGTTTTTCTCTTTTGCATTGCACGGTTAAAGTAAAATTTTTGTCTTTAAATGGGTATAAAGAAACCACACGCACTTTTGCCTTTAGTAATTGCTACATTTTGTATGCCTCTATTTTTTTTTTTTAATTTTGGGGTTTCTGATCTCATTCCCTGTGGAAGGAAAAAGGCAAGGTATATTATTATCTATTGTCCTGATAATTAATTATTTCATAACAGACCAGGGGTGATTTATTTAATCTAATGATATCCTGTCTCATCGTTTCTTTTTTATTTTTTCTTAAATTACTTGATAATATTTTAATTATCAAGAAAATATTATCGTTTATTAATGTTGATAAGTTTATTAATGTTGATAGAGAAAAAGTTAGTCTACACCTTTACTCACAGCCTCGATAGTACTTCTAGCTTGTAAATGTGATCAAGTATAGAAACCGTTTTTTGATTTGGAAAACTTCAAAACGATGTAGAAATGCAAGATCGGGATATTAGAGGTTTGTTACTTGAGAATATTTCTTATTGGGGTTAATATGTTGGATCAGGATACTCTCTTTGTTATTACTCTCCTTGGCTTTAAATTTTAATCATTCATTTAATATCTAATGATTATAAATATGTCATCTCATTCTATTATTTCATTTTTGTTTTGCCCCATCATCATTTAACTAATTAAATAATTATTTTGATTAATCCACATCATCTAATATAATAGAAAAAAAAATCATCCCTTAAATTTTTTCATATCAAAGTCAAATTAATTTTTGTTTACGTGTAATTAATTTTTTTTTATTCTAGAACATCAAAATAAAAAATCAAATTGAAAATAGATTTTTCTATTGATTTGAACAATAACTTTGTTAGCAAAAAAAAAAAAAAAAAAACCTCTAATTCTCACTCAAGTTGCTTCACCTTTTTATTTCATAAATTTATTAATTAATTAATAAAATCACTAAATAAAAAAATAATGCTGCAAAAGAATAACTACTAAGAAGAGGAAATTTATTTTTTCTCTATAAAAAAATATATTTGTAGGTTGTTATCCCATTTTATGTGTTTTTATTTTGTAATCTGATGTGGAATAATCAACATAAGTATTTAATTAATTAAATGGTGATGTGGCAAAACAAAGGTTAAAGAAATAATTAAGTAAAATAATATAATGAGATAACTTGTTTATGATCATTAAATGTTAAATGGAGAGCTTAGATTTTGAAGTTAAAAGAGATCATAATCCTTCTCAGTAACTCAAAAGTAATACTAATACTAATACTAATACTAATACTAATACTAATACTAATAGTAATACTAAGAATAATAATTACTTTTATGAAATCTTATTTTCTTTTTTAATTGTAGAACAATCAAAATATTCTTTAATTAATCTATTTTTTCAAACTAATTTTTTTTTAAAAAAAATTATTACAAGTAAGATTTTTAATATTTATTTATTATTTAAAAAAAATATTTTTTAAAAATTGCACTTTTGGTTACTAAACCATATCACTGTTATATTTTATATTTCCTAAATTATATCACCACTGCACTTTGTTCTCTACTAAAATGACCAAGTTTGTCCCTCATTTTTTGACAAATCTATTAAAATCTACACAGAAAATAAAAAAAAGATAAAAAATAATAAATAGAGAATCGCTTGAAAATACTTTTGTTAAAGGGCGTATAAATAAATAATACAGTTTTGTTGACGGTGTCAAGTCAGAAAGAAAGAAAAATAAATAAATAAAAAATGAGAGATCGTGGGTCTCAGGAAGCTAATGATTTTGAGCCCAAGGAGAGGTTAACATTGATTGGAGATGTGGACGTTTGAAGATCTAAGTTCGAAAGTCCAGCCCAGTAAGCCATTTGGCGGGATGGTGATGACCCACAAACCTCCGGCCCAGGGCTCCTTCGTCTTTTGGCGGGAAAGAGTCTATTTTCCCGCTGGAAGGAGTGAGCGAACTGAAAATTCGATTTGGGTGCAAACTCCACCCAAACTCTGCGAGTCAGTTTCTGAAGAAGAAGAAGAAAAAGTAGGAAAAACACAACCAGTTGGATATGGAGGCGTTTAGTAATGGAGGATACTTGGTCGACGAGAAGGCTTTGCGGGTCGAGAACATTTTCCTCGACTTCCTCAAGAGGTTTTTTCAATTTTATTTCTTTTTCTTTCAATTTTATTTCTTTTTCTTTCAATTTTATTTCTATAATTTTTCTAGTAATTTTGAATCATCCATTTCTCATATTTGATTTTGGATTTTGATTTTTTTTGGGGAACGCAATCGGAATTTGAACGAAACAGCTTCAGATTAAATTCGAGTGAGATCGTTTACGAGGCTGAGATCGAAGCCATGAGAGCCAACGAATCGACCACCATGTTCGTTGACTTCTCTCACGTAATGCTCTTCAACAATCTCCTCCAGAAGGCAATCTCCGAAGAGTACTTGAGGTTCGAGCCGTACTTGAGGAACGCCTGCAAGAGATTTGTGATGGAGCAAAAACCCACCTTCATTTCCGATGATAACCCTAACAAGGACGTCAACCTTGCTTTCTACAACCTCCCCGTAATCAAGAGGTTGAGGGAGCTCGCTACCGCGGAGATCGGTAAACTGGTATCTGTCACCGGTGTGGTGACTCGGACCAGTGAGGTTCGGCCGGAGCTTCTTCAGGGGACTTTTAAGTGCTTGGAATGTGGAGGCGTTATCAAGAATGTTGAGCAGCAATTCAAGTATACTGAGGTTGGTCCCTGTGTAATTTGGAGCCTAATTTCAGTAATCACAATGTTTTGATTTTGATTATTATTTGTTGGGTCTCAGCCAACAATCTGTGTGAATCCGACCTGTGCAAATAGAGCGAGATGGGCATTGCTTCAGCAAGAAAGCAAATTTGCAGATTGGCAAAGGGTGAGAATGCAGGAGACTTCCAAGGAAATACCTCCAGGCTCTCTTCCGAGATCTTTGGATATTATCCTCCGCCATGAGATTGTGGAAAAGGCGAGGGCTGGCGACACGTAAGAATCGTTTTTCAATCTGTGCTTTCAAGTGTTTACTTTATTTAACGTGTAGGATTTGTGTGCTTGGTGCTTTTTGTTTCATTCAATATTATGCTTACAGGGTCATTTTCACGGGCACAATGGTTGTGGTACCAGACATAATGGCATTGGCTTCCCCTGGAGAGAGAGCGGAATGCCGCCGAGATGCTAGTCAACGCAAGAACTCTACTGTTGGAACCGAAGGTGTTAGGGGACTTAGAGCATTGGGAGTGAGAGATCTCTCCTATCGCCTTGCATTTATAGCCAGCTCAGTTCAGGTTGGTCATTGAGTGGTTTTTCATTCACAATTTTGTAAATTTTGTCATGGCGGGTTTCCTTCTATTATCTTTATCTCGTGGTTACTTCTTTGTTCAGATTTCTGATGGTAGAAGGGATAACGACATCAGGAACAGAAAGAAGGATGCTGAGGATGACGACATTCAGCAATTTACTGTTAGTTTCATGATGCACTATGCATAATTCCTTCCTTTAGAGGAGTAGCTTTTATAGTTTATTTCTTATTCTTTAATGTTGCACCATCTTCACTCAACTGCTCAACTTAACTAATCCTTCAAACCAAATAACTTGGCTTCTATTCAAGTACATCTTGAAACTACTCAGGTTTTCCCTTTTCCCATTGTTGCTTCAATAACTTGACACAACCCAGTCATTTTATTACTGGTGCATCCACAGGTCTTCATTTTGCTAACTATCAATGTTGCATTGTATCTACTTTATAGAATGTTCTGACTTCCTGAGAACACACTATGTTTATTTCTGAAATTTGCTTATCGTGTCAGAGAAAATCTTTCTCATTTGCATATCTTGTCACAGAATATCTTTCTCAGTTTTATATATATGCATAAAAATTGCAGATCAAATTATTAGCAAAAATTGATTATGCAATTGCATTCTATGATTTATAAGAAGTATTAATTCACTATTTATTTTGATTTTTCCCAATGCATATATATGTGATTGAATGTGTTTTACGTGATATTATTATGTGTTTATGAAACATAACTGAACCCATACTATGCTTGAATTCGCAGGCAGAAGAGCTAGATGAAGTACAAAGAATGAGGAATACCCCAGATTTCTTCAATAAGCTTGTTGATAGCATTGCCCCAACTATCTTTGGCCACCAAGATATTAAGCGAGCAATTCTGCTTATGCTCACCGGTGGTGTACATAAGATTACTCATGAAGGCATCAACCTAAGAGGGGACATCAATGTTTGTATAGTTGGAGATCCAAGCTGTGCAAAGTCTCAGTTCCTCAAGTATGTCATTTCTTCTGCATTTTTTTACATCTTATTTGTGGTTAATACAGATTATTCAACTTATAATGCTTGTTCAATCAACTTCAGGTATACCTCAGGTTTAGTTCCAAGATCTGTTTACACATCTGGAAAGTCTTCCTCTGCAGCTGGGTTAACTGCAACTGTAGCCAAAGAACCAGAAACTGGGGAATTCTGTATTGAGGTACCATTTTGAAATTATTTTAATATTTTGCAAACTCATCCATTATCATGGCCCAGAGGCTTATGGTAATCTTCTACCAAAAATTTGATTCTGCATTTCTTAACTGTGTTTGAACTTTGAATTGTCAGGAGATCTAGATATTTGAACTTATAGGCTACTATTGTGATATCAACACTAACTCAATTGACTGTTGATAACTAAGTTGGAAACGCAGAAGATCTTGAATATTACCTGCAGGGACTGGTTAAGCCATCTGGAGTTCATTTAGTATCTTACATGACCTTGTTAAACATGTTGTCATGATTAATTTCTCTGCATTGCCCTACTTTAAACTTCAGTAGCTAACCCGGCTATCTAAAACAACAAAACTTGCACTTGTGATGTACGTTGTCATTTTCTTCCTTGTGGATTGTCAAGATGATGCAAGCGACGTGAGATCATAATTTTTTTCCCCTCCTTTGTCACATTGAGGTGGTTATTATTCTTGTTTAGTCTAATCATTAAAATGGAAAGCGTTGTTGCCTATGAAAACTTATGATGTCATAAATTTCTTTATAGAGAAGGAAATTATAATATGGTATGTCAGATTGGAAGCTTAGAAAATGGGAAGGAAGAAATTACTGCACTGGGAATAAGATGTAAGGATTACAGATGGACAAGTTAGTTTTAGTTTCAAAAGCTTAGCATATATGTCTACCCTTTACTTATGAGAGAAAAGGTTTTATGCTTGGTTGTGAGATGCATATGCTATTTGAATAATATGTAAGATGCACTTTTTGGAGCTCAAACTCCAATTATAATAAAGGTAAAGAAAAAGGCAATCATCTTAAATGATCTACCTCTCCATCAGAAGTTGGCATATATATAATTAAGTGGTCAAGCACTTCAACGTACACACAAAAATGCCAAAATAAAAGTTGAAAAACAAAATATGTAATATATTAGTTTTTGAACTTGATACTCTTTTGTCTCATGATCAATTCAAGAGATTTGAGGACAAGAACATGAGAAACAGAAAATTGTAAAAGATATGATGACATATGTTATCTAGGCTGGTGTATAAGAGTAGATCATTTATGGCTTTGTTGATGGTCCTATTAGCATAGAAATTACCCATGAGAAACAAACACTTAGAAAGTTGCTTGGATGTCATCTTCTTTGGTTAGTTTTTTGGATATCAGTCTGTGTATTAGACTTTCTGATATATTACACTTAATCTTATCCAGGTTGGTGCGTTAATACTTGCTGACAGTGTCATTTGTTGTATTGATGAGAAAAAAACACATAGAAAGTTGCTTGGATGTCATCTTTTTTGGTTATCATTTGGCATATTAGTCTGTCTATCAGACTTTCTGATATATTACACTTAATCTATCCAGGCTGGTGCGTTAATGCTTGCTGACAATGGCATTTGTTGTATTGATGAATTTGACAAGATGGATATTAGAGATCAGGTTTTTTTTATATTTTATATTTTTTATGTTATAAACTCCTATGGCTACTAGTCATGGAGCAACTATGGAAATCTGATATGCAAGTGGACTTGTAGGTTGCCATTCATGAGGCCATGGAACAACAGACAATAAGCATAACAAAAGCAGGAATACAAGCAACACTGAACGCTCGAACATCAATTCTTGCTGCAGCCAATCCTACAGGGGGACGCTATGATAAAACTAAACCCCTCAAGGTAAGAATATTCTGGAATTGACAGAATGCTTGGAACCGTTCTGAAAAGTTCTTTGGGTTTCTCCTAGTACATTCTTAAAATAATTTTTTTGTGGGATATAGATGGGGACCAAGTCTTTTACAGTAGAATGATGATTAACTATGGCCTTTACAACGTTAGCTAACCACAAATAATTTTTTCAGTACAATGTGGCTCTTCCTCCTGCTATTCTTTCAAGGTTTGATCTGGTATATGTCATGATTGATGATCCAGACGATCAAACTGACTACCACATTGCCCACCACATTGTTAGAGTGCATCAGAAGCGTGAAGAGGCACTTGCTCCTGCATTCACTACTGCAGAGCTGAAGCGTTATATTGCATATGCAAAAACTCTGAAGCCAAAAGTATGTTATTCACACATGCATTTGTGTTACCTGTATATTCCTTGTCTTCTCTTCTTGAAAACTTGTGTTTTCTTTGCGTTTCATTTCTTTCCAGCTAAGCGCAGAAGCCAAAAAACTGCTGGTGGACTCTTATGTAGCTCTCCGAAGAGGTGATACAACTCCTGGCAGTAGAGTTGCTTATCGAATGACTGTTAGGCAACTTGAGGCATTAATCAGGCTTTCAGAGGCCATTTGTAGAAGTAACTTGGAAATTCAGGTGCTTTTAAAAGTTTGTCAAACTTAATTCTTTTGACCAGACACGTTTACATGTTTATACATGAGAGTTAAACAAGATACTATTACAGGTACAGCCACGCCATGTACGTTTAGCAGTGAGGTTGCTAAAAACTTCTATAATCAGGCAAGAAAACAATGACAATATGGCCAAGATTTTCCATCACTCTTTCTGTTTCTCTCAGCTTTAATGACCACTTTCCATTATGTTAATATTCATTTGCAATGCAGTGTGGAGTCTAGCGAGATTGATCTATCTGAATTTCAAGAAGGAAATCTTGATAATGGTGCTGGTGTTAATGATGAAAATACTGGTGCCAGTCAAGGTGGTAGTGCACCAACCAATGCTGCTTCTGAGCCAGCTTCAGGTATGCAATGAGATTATGTCACCCAAATCACTTTGATGCTTTCTTCCTATATTCATTCATAAATGGTGAACCTAAAAATTGTATTGGACTATGATGGTGCAGAAAATGGAGCAGGTTCTGCAAACCAACAAGGGAAAAAACTTGTAATAAGTGATGAGTATTTCCAGAGGGTCACCCAAGCCCTTGTCATGCGACTTAGACAGCACGAAGAAGCTGTTACTCAAGAAGGTAATCACAGGCACCTTTGTTGTTGTAGTATGAATACCTCATAGGATGTAAAACTGATTTCCCTCAAAGGTTTTCTTGATTTTGTTTTTTTCCTAAAACAAGTGTAATCTAGGCTAATGCACTGGCTTTTTTACTAAAGGTTACATACTGATGCCCAAATCATACTAAATCATTCATACTTATCCTAATATAGGGGGGTTTCAGCTGACGAAAGTCATTGATTTTCATTTTGGATAAAGTTGAAGTTCCTTGTGTCAGGGACAGGGATGGCTGGAATGAGGCAGAGGGACTTGATCCAATGGTACGTGAGCCAGCAGAACGAGAAAAATAGCTACAGTTCAATGGAGGAGGCAGCAAATGAAGTTTCCAAAATCAAAGCTATTATAGAGGTAAAAAGTAAAAACTATAATTTTCTTGCATTCTAGGTTGTATTTAGTAACACCCTATTGAAACACCTTTACATTTTGTCATTTCATACCAAATGCCTGTGTTGCAGAGTTTGATACGAAGAGAAGGCCATTTAATTGTGGTAGATGATGGAAGGCAGGCAGCGGACGGAGGAGCAGGCCAGCCATCATCAACATATAGAAACGACAGAATATTAGCTGTTGCGCCTAATTATGTCATTGATTGATTAGATATGGCTGTACTTTTAAATTTGGAATGCAATCATCTGAATGTAATTTGGCCTTGGTTCCCCATCAGTGTCTAGCTAATATAACTAGTGCTCAAATTTGTAAAATACTAGGCCAGAATAGTGGTAAATCAATAAGAGGTGAAGATTGCTTGCTGACCAACTATACACTAATCAAATATATTAGTGTTTTAGGCTTGCTGAAGCATGAAGTGAACTGTTTCTAGTAAACTTGATAGTATTCATCATTGTACCATATGTTTCTTCGGTGCTTGGTCTTTTTACTTTCTATTTTGTTCATGAGCTGCTAGTTTAATTCAATAGTTTATGGCATTTCTTAGTGGCCAAAAGTCTACTCTTAGAAAGTTTTTGTATGCTACCGACATAAATGAACTGGCATGATCATGGAGGAAAAGGACATGATAGAGTCTCATTTAAGCATGAAAATTGCGTAGAACATTTTCCTTGGGTAGTTCGTTGCATTCTCCAGCCCTAGAAACGCCAGTGGAAGAAGTTGAAAAACTATTGTGTCTGTAGATAATATACCAGTTGGGACAGGTCATATGAGGATCACAAAAAGAACAAGAAAATTGGACTCCACCGACCCTTTGCAAATTTATTTTATATAGACTGTACTTATCTGGCAGTTTTTTTTGATGAATTACTTATCTGGCAGTTGCTTGATACCTACTGGATTGTCAATGTCATGGCTATTTGTTGTGGGCCAAGCATTTTTTGTTCATTGTAATTTGTTTTGAGTCATTTCTTTTTGTATGGACTGTAGACCAATAAATAGATGAAATAATTGATTGGAAAATGGGAGTGTTTTTTTTTTTTTTGGTAAAGAAAATGTGAGTGTTTGGTATGCCTGAAGACATTTGTTTGATTATGCATTAGCTCAAAGTGTGTTAATATTGTTAAAGCTCAGGGAAAGTCAATGTATTTATTATTATTTTAATCAATTTTTTAAGTACAAGAGTAGGAGTGGTGTCAAATGTTTTGAGTTTATTAGAATTGCAAAGAGAGAGAGAGAGAGAGAGAGAGAAAACCAAAATATTGTAAAACGCACTGTAAGCTTCCCAAGAAGCACATCGCGTAGTACGTATTCATTTTCATGAATGGTTGCTGTCAATTTTATTTTTAAGGAAGCCAAACGTATAAACTAATGGATAAGTAAAGCACAATATCCTTGGGTTTAATTAATTTATAAGTTTTTTTTTTCTTTTTCATTTTTTTTTATAGGTTGAGGGCTTTTTCCTTACAGGGTGGTTTTTGGGTTTTGGTTTTATAAGATGAGGGTTTTTTATTTATTAGGGTACGTCGTTTTTTTTTAAGAGAGATTTTTTTGGTAAGGTAATTTTTTTTTTTTTTTAAGAGTGAGATTTTTTTGGTAAGGTAATTTTTTTGTTTATTGATAGGGTAAGGAATGTTTGTTTTTTGTAGGATGATATTCTTTTTTTGTTAGGTGAAAGGTTTTTTTTGTAAGGTAAGGGATTTTTTTTTTTTTTTCCTCTTAGGACGAGGGTTTTTGTTCCGTAGATGATGGCAATTTTTATATAGAGTGAGTACTTTTTTTTATAAGGTAAGAATTTTTTTATTGGGTGAGTTTTTTTTTTCTTTTTATAGAAAGAAGACTTTTTTTTAAAAAAATTTTGTGTGAAGGTTTTTGTTTTATTTTATTGTGTGGGGTAAGTTGACGGGTCTAGTCCACACCCGAAGCCCATGGTGATAAATAGTAGTAATTTATAATGTCATCAATTTGTATTTTTCTTCCCCAGAAAAAGTAGTAGTTAGTTAGGTTCTTTACTTCATGGCTATTACAACATGTATCATTCTTGATTTAACCATGTAATTGTGAGAAAAGAGCTTGTATGTTCGCTGGTGAAGTCTTTCAAATTGTAGTCTATATATAACGTTGTTACAATGGGCGTGCCAGTGCTTCTTTGTGCCAATATTTTTAAGCAGACATATATATATATATATATATATATATAATCATAATGATTATAATAAGAACAATAAGATTAATACTAATAATAATAATAATAGCAAAAATATAACTAAAAAAAAAAAAGAGGAAAAAAGAAGAAGATACAAATGGTGTGGTTGGATGTTTATGTATGGACGTGGTAAATTAAAAGCCATGTTGGGCTTTACCAACTCCAAGTCTTTAAGAAAAGTAATTATTCACACGTGTGATTGAGATGGTTTAAGTAGTTATTAAAAGTTAATATAAAAAAGTTTAGAGAAGCCTAATCTCTTATCCGATGACTATTCAGTATTCACTTGATACATAATCAACTTTCATTGTCAGCATGATATAAGACTCCATTATTTTTCTTCTTCTTTTTTTTCTACACAATAAATATAATATTTTTGCCAATTTATGTATTTTGTTTTTTTAATCTTCTGTTTATTTATTACTCTACACGTACACCAACCACTCACATCCCCATCCGACAATTTTAAGGATATATATTCTTGGTGGATCATTCATGTTAATTTGTCAATAATGGACTATTGGTTTACTATTCAATGGCTTCATCGATAATATACTGGGCGTGTAATATATATATATATATATATATATATATATATATATATGGATATGATTGTATGACCAACTCTTACACTCTTTTGATTGTTTGATTACGGAGGATACTGGTGTAGTCATAACGATTCAAAGAATAGTCCAGTTTCATACAATAATTACATGATGATATCGTTTACCAAAAAAATAAAAATAAAAATTACATCATGATATCATATGTGTCATGGTATAGGGATTATTGTCATGCCATTTATGTGACCTCCAATTAATTTATGCTCTTCAGATCTTGAGTTTATATGTATAAAGAGATAATAACTAATAAGGTCTTCCATTAATTTTATTTTTTTTTAAAAAAAACAATAATAATAATACTAATAAAGGGGTGGAGATATGGATAGGTTTAATTCATTTCATAAATTCAAAAACAGAGAAATTGATCGTTGTATTTTTTATTTTTATTTTTTTTGTGCAGGAAGAAAAATATTTATTTGAATGTGTTAGTTTAGGACATTTTTTTTAATTGAGATAAACTTAAAACACAAACAGAGCATAAGTGTACATCATTATTAATATTATATATATATATATATATATATATATATATATAGTTTTTGTACCAACGCATTCTAAATTATACACAAAGATATAAATTATCTTATAAATTATGAAATTGACATGTATACTTTCTAAATTTTTTAAAAGTTATAAATTACCCTTAGTCATAAATATAATTTTTTCTAATGGATGATTTAAACTAATTTATTATTTATTTTTATTTTAGCTTTAAAATAGGGTTAATTATATTTATCATTTCTATATTTTGGGTGTTGTGTCAATATGGTTTCTACATTTTCAATTTGAACAATTATAATACTTATACTTTCCAATAAGATCAAATAAGTTATTCTGCTAAAATTTTCTATCAAATTTGATAGACTATATCACATCATAATCTAAATAAACATCTGGTTGGAATTTATTATTATTATTATTTTTTAACTAGGGAGGCGAACAATTTATTTAGTAGAATGATTTTTTAAAAAATAATAATAAAAAATCCCATATGGATGTTTACTTGGACTTTGATGTGAGAAAATTTTAACAGAATAACTTATTTGATCTTATTGGAAAGTGTAAGGGTTGTAATTATTCAAATTAAAAGTGTAAGGACCATATTGATATAACACTTAAATTTTAGGGTGATAAATATAATTAATCTAAAAAAATCTAAACAACTACAATATAATGTGTTTATGAGTTGGAGGGTAATTCACAATTGTTATTAAAATTCAGGAGTATTAATACTATCAATTTTATAGCTTATGAAATAATTTATAACTTTATCAATATTTAAGGGCATTGATGTCAAAAATCCAATATATAAATATTTTTTTTATAAAAAAATAATAATAGGTTTTATTTAAATATTAGGGAAAAAAAACTCTTAACTCTGATCCTAGTTTGAATTGGTTCTTAATTTTATTTATTTATTTTGAAGCAATTTTCCTTTCAATTGCCCCATCCCCCTTTAATCGGTTGTCAGTGTTTGACGAAATTAACCTACTTTAACAAGCAAAGATGATATCTAACAAATATATATATATATATATATATATATATATGAGTTAAACTTTTGGAATAAAATTGATAAAAAAGAATGATGAAAACAAAATGACATAACTGACTTGTCTAGATCAATAACCCTTTTAACTTGCAAATTAATTACAATTACAATTATAAGGATCTTTTTATTTTGTGATTTTATTTTGATGAACCTGTCCAGAAAATTAAAAACCAATCATAAATATTAAATTATGTCTAAATCCAGAGAGAACTTAGATGACAATCACCTTCGGTGATTACCTAATAAATTCAAAATATTTTTGTAACTATTAATTTCTGTCCCATGGTTTATCGATTGTCCAGAAAAACTAGTCACTGGGTCCTTAATATATTCTCTCAAATGAGAATAAAGCTGCTATCAGAAATTAATTTGCAAGGATTTGAATATCATATTAATAAATTAATATCCTTTGTCATTAATTAATAAACAAAAATGCTTAGGTGTGGATATATAGGTACGAGAGCTCAATCTTCACTCAATTTGCTTAGATCATTGATTGTGATTTTAATCACCTATAACTTATTTAATCATTATAAAAATAATAATAATAAAAAAATGCAAACTTCTCTTTATGAATTAGCCCGATAAGGCAATATAACTTTGTGAGTGAAGGGAATAAGCAACAAGGGAAAGAGCGTTTATATATATATATATATATATATATAGTGATGAAGAGAGTGTTTGGACAGCTAGAAGTCTAGAAAATTGAAACGAAGCACTGCTCATTGTGAGCTGCCCCTAACCATCTGATCTACATACCTTTTACAGAAAAAGACGCCGGATAGAGACTCATAAGCAACTCATCGCAGAAAAGGTGGGATTTTATTTATTTGAAAAGGGTTGAATCTCTATTATCATTTTTCAATAACAAGTGAAGCTTTTGAAACGAAGCCAATTGTTTGGTCCAAAATCTCTGTCATCTGCTTCAAAACATCCAAGTAGTTCCAATGTTATAACACCTAACTCTGTACATATATATATATATATATATATATATATATGTATGTATAACTCCATATTTAAGATAGATGTCGTATAATACTATCAAATCCAAGACTGAAAAAGATAATGTTTTAAAAACACGGGAATATATATCTTAGTGGCATTAACGTACATTTTTTCTTTAATGCCATGGCCTAAATTTGAGTCTTCATCCTAGCTATTTTAATAACAAAGAGTTTGAGATTTCACCAAGTGCATTAAAATAAAAATGGATGATTTATTTTCTTAAGAATACTATATATATATATATATATATATATATATGGTACTACCTTGTTCATCGAAATTTTAATGTTGCCAAGTGACATATGAGTTATGACAGTACATATGTTAATGATAAACAAATTAATAAAATGATTCTTAAATAAGAGATAAGTGAACTTAAAGTAGACCAAATTGGGAGCCGTAGCATTATTGATCTCTTTACGAGTATAAGTGTGTGAACCCCACATACTAACAAAAACCACGTTTCATGTCTCCCACTCCTTTTGTTATAATTCAGAAACACACAAATATTATAATAAAATGAAGCTCCCCCATGTGGATGCAAGCGAGCTATCCATCATGAATTTATCGTCTTCTCCAGCCCTCTTACCTTATGATTATCAAACCCTCTTGATTGGACTATTATATATATATATATATGTATTTATGTATGAAATTTGAATGTACAAAGAGTAACATGGCTTGGCTTTTTGTCCCCCGTCTCAAATTAGAATCAAAATTTTACGAAATTATGATCAAAGGGAATTTGCTTTTGTAGTCATTGACGGCGTGATTGAAGTCCAACCAGCGAAGCCACGAGAGGCGGTTTAAGAGAAGAAAAAAAATTGAAGCAATTCCATCAAATTTTGTTGTACAAGGAAAATACAGATCGGACCATTACGATGATGATCATAATCAACATCAAATTTTGGCAAAACTCTTTCAAGGGACCCACTATCCGAATATGATTTTTTTTTTTTTTTGCCACCTCATGCTCTTGAGGTGATTGCCAGCTGTCACGCTCTCTATTCCCTCTTTTACCCTTAAGATTCCCTTCCTATTTACATCATCCACGCTGGCTTTCAATCATTCCAATCATAGCCCAAACCTACCTCTCTATTTCTCAATTCCGATTATGCCCCTGTCCCAGCCCTTGCATTGTTCGCCATAATTGGACCCAGGGGTGAGGGTGATGAAGGTCATTCTGCATGGGGAGAGGTTGGCTGGTGACAACGAACAAGTGGGTATTCTCGTAATTAAGAGAGAATCATAAGGGTTTTTGTGTTGGAAGTACGTCTGTATGTTTGACGCATAAAGGTTTATTATTTTATATATATGTGGCTTAATTTGGAGTGACAGTTGGCTTTCAAACAGTTTGCATTGAGGTCGACTTTGATAAGCAAGCCAAGCTTCGCTGGATACTATCAACAACAAGATCATCATCATCATCATCGGCCAGAGAAAAAACGCAGAGAGCTTAAATCAAGTAAGACATAGATTCTTAGCTAATAGTAACTATAATTAGCTTCATCAACTCCTCCTTTTTCTCTCGTATTTAGCGCACATATGTATATATAGGGTTGTGTTTTGGTGTGGTTCGTGTTTGTATCAATATAAATTTCTTATAATATTAACAAATAACAAATTTGTTAATATTTTCTTTAATCCGTTTGGATTTTTTTTTTCTGGGGAAATTTTATTTTTCTTAGCTGAGAAAAAATTGAGATGGGTTACTGGAAATCTAAGGTGCTTCCCAAGATCAAGAAGGTTTTTGAGAAGAACGGCACTGCCAAAAAAGCAGCTGCTGCTGAGGCTATCAAATCCTTTGATGAATCTAAGGTAATCTTTTAAATAATTATATCTCTTAATTTATTTAATAGTTGTATCTAGTTAATTAATTTTCATCAAAACCTAAACAAAGTTAACATATTTTTACCACAAATATATATACATACATATATATATATATGTAGGTATAGATTTATTTATACATGTAGGGGCAAATAATAAAAAGCAAAAACGAAACTTTCAATTATTATTCCCTTGGTTTCTAGTGGTTAAGCTTTCAATTCATATATACAGCGTTATATATCCGTGTGTATTTATTTATTTATATCTTATAGATAGGGATGATTTATTTTCCATGCTCTATTTATTATTTTTTTTTGTCTTTTGATTTTCTACTCACATATAATTTAAATATATGCATTATTTTTTAATGGTGGTCAGGAGGAAATCAATAAGCAGTTTGAAGAGAAGAAGAGTGAGCTCCAACCTAAAGTAGTCGAAGTTTATGAAGCTTCATCTACTCAAATCAAGGTCTCTGATGCTCAAAACCCTTTGAAGATTGAGTTTTATTTATTTATTTAAATATAAAATAAAAAATACGTACAAAATAGGCAAATGAATTGGATAACAAAATATTAATATATATACGTATATACTTAAGGTTAATAATATTTTCTTGATCCTTCCATCTACATTATTGAGCAGACTTTGGTGAAGGAACCCAAGGAGGAAGGTTTAAAGAAGCACACGGTTGCAGTTGACAAGTTCCTTGAAGAGCTCGTTAAGATTGGTATGTATAAATATTGTACATACTAATTTTTTACTATCCTAATATATTCACGTAAAAATTAAAATTAAAAAACATGAGAATTTTCACTGCCATAATAATATTTTCCTTGATGTATACGTAACAGAATTCCCAGGATCGAAACCAGTTTCAGAAGCATCTTCAAAGTTTGGGGCAGCCCTGGTTCCAGGACCAGTTTTCTTTGTGTTCGAGAAGGTTTCGTCGTTTATTGTGACGGAAGAGAAAGTAGAAGAAGCTCCAACAGCAGCAGCTGAAACAGCAACAACATCCACAACCACAACTGCTACTGGAGACGAAACAACAACAGCCAAAGAGAAGGAAATAGTAATCCAAGAAGACACAAAGGAAGAGGCCGTAGACAAGAAGGAAGAGACAGTAGAGAAGAAAGAAGAGGAGGTTAAGGATAAGAAAACTACTACTGAAGAAAAACCTGTGGAAGCAGCACCAGAACCACCAATATATATATATATATATATATATATATATATATATATATATATATGTGGCGTTTGTGAAAAGTTTATTTGAAAAAAAAGAAAAAGAAAAGAAGAAGTAAAAAAAAGAAAAGAAAAAAAAAGGTGATTTATTTGTTGTTTCTTTCTTAGTATTGTTTGTTCATTAATTACTTTGTAATCACTCTTTGTGGATTTGTTTCTTTGATTTATTATAAAAGTTCTGGGTACATATTTACGTGTGCGTATTTCTTTGTGAATAAATTTTTAGTAGTATTAGCTATTTTTTTATTGGTTTTTTTTTTGGGGTGAATTCAGTCAGCACAAGTGGGTATAAGATAGAGACTATGTTTCATATGCACATCATGTATGTGTGCATTAATATATGAACGGTGTAAATTCGGACCATCGGCCTCCCAAACAAAGATTTCGGCTTTAGCTTCTATGGTTTACATTTTTTAGCTTACGTACGTTTTTATAAAATATACTTTAATTTTTATTTTTATTTTTTAGTTTTTATCTTTGATATCGGAAATTTAAACTCAGGTCATTGTCTAAGAAACAATGGCTTTTTACTATTAGATTATACTATGAGGCAATTTTTTTTTTTTATTTCAAATTTATAGTTAATTTTTTTCATATTTTTTCATATTGTTTTCTGCTTGTGAATTTTCACACAAAAAGTTATTATATATGTTTATGTAATATTAATATGTTTCTTTGGTTGCAAGTATATGAAGGAGAAATTTTGTCATTTTGAATATCAACAAACAAAAACAAAGGACTAACGGTGCACCATCCTAAACAGTTCAAAACCAAACAGCCAAAAAAAACAAAGTTCAGGGACTAAAATGTAAATTGTGATATAGTCTAGGTACCCCGTCAATATTTCAAAATTAAAACTCAAGCATTTGACTTAATGATTATACTGGGTTACCGGGTCAAAATTTGTTGCTGAAAAAAATTATTTGTTTTCAAACTAACTGATATTTAATTAATTGATTGAACCTAATAATGACAAAAAAGTTGATCTGATAAGACAACAACTTTATTATTTTATTACATTATCCCAAAGGAGAGTTTGTATGCATAAGCTTGGTCAAATTGGATTAGGAGCCAAATACTCTGGAGAATTGCACATGCATTCAGAATTAAACCAACACTAATAGAAATATAAACTTAGTAGACTTTTCCTTATTCAATTTCTATATGATGTCCGGCTATACGAAATACGATAACGGCGATAATGTCAACTATAATTACCAAGAAATTTCCACGAACTATCCTCATTTTTATATCTGCAACAAAAACCAAAAATGGGTGCACAAGACACAAACAATCCACATTTTTATGCAACAAGAATCAATCTTATTAGGGGACCAAAAATGGGTGCAAAAGAGACATATTTGTGGTCTTGTTCTATTTTTCTATTGCTCAACTCATTTTGGTCACAATGTTGCCTTGCAGCAATTTACAACATAACTTCATCCCAGGCCATGACTCAAGGACAAACTCTCATCTCCACAAGCCAAATCTACGAATTGGGATTCTTCAATCCTAATAACGATTCAGCTGCCAATCAATATGTTGGTATTTGGTATAAGAACATTCTTCCACGGAAAGTTGTATGGGTCGCCAACAGAGAGCATCCAATTATAGTCACAGACTCTACTGCAACTGCTAATCTCACAATTGGCAGCGATGGAAATTTGAATCTTGTGGATGGAAACAACAGGTCTGTGATCTGGTCAACAAGGATTGTTGGTTCCCCATCAAATAATAGTACAATTGCAGTGCTTTCGGACGACGGAAACTTGGTTGTCACGAATGGTATGACAGGACATGTTTTGTGGCAAAGTTTTGACCATCCTGGTGATACATTATTACCCAGAGCAGAAATGGGTTTCAATGATGAAAATGGGGAGAGACGTGTGTTGACTTGTTGGAAAGCTGAAACCGATCCATCACTTGGAAACTTCACCGTCGGTGTATCGCCACAGACTCCGCCACAACTTTTCGTTTGGAATGGATCAAATCCTCACTGGAGAAGCGGTCAATGGGATAGAACAAAATTCATTGGAGTGCCTGAAATGGAGTCGTCATATTTAAATGGGTATAAGGTGGAAGAAGGTGTAGGTTTCTCTTATCAACCACCTTACAACTTCACTGGCATGTATGCTATGTTTGTGATTTCATCAAAAGGTCTTTTCAAGGTACTGGTGAATGACCAAGGCACAGATTGGCACACCAACTGGGAGGCACCTAACAGTTCATGTGACACATATGGGGTGTGTGGACCTTTTGCGGTGTGCAACAATTTTAAATCTCCAATTTGTAATTGTTTGAAAGGGTTTGTACCGAAATCAAACGAGGAGTGGCGCAATGGAAACTGGAAAGGAGGGTGCGTTAGGCGAACCGAATTACTATGTGACGGAAACAGTACTAGTAGCTCAAGTACCTCGCATACAAGTGGTGGAAAAAAAGATGGGTTTTGGAAGAAGAGTATGGTGAAACTTCCCGACCTTCACGAATACGTGCAGATTGACTATGCTAGTGATTGCAATCCGTGGTGCCAAAGTAATTGTTCATGCCTGGCTTACGCTTTCGTAAATGGCATAGGGTGTTTGGTGTGGTTTGGAGGCCTTGTTGACATTCAAGAGTTTTCCTCTGGCGGAGCAGATCTATTTCTTCGTCTTGCACATTCAGAACTAGGTGAGGATAAATTTCAATGTTGAAAAAGCCTCTGTGACTGGGAATTGTTTCTTTTCGTTTGGGCGACCAATTTGCTTATTATGTTTGCTTAATGATTCAGTCGGAGACAAGAAAACCAAGAAGGTTGTCATCAGCCTAGCAGCTATTGGCACAACTGCGGCCATCTTCGGTGCCATATTTTTTGCTTGTTACATGAGGCGGAGAGCTAACCAAAAGGGTAAGAAAATGAGACTGCTGGATATATTTATATGTTACATTGGTTTTTCTATTCTTTCTATGGCACACACGCAATGATAAAAATTTGACAAACTGTTCAAGGAAATTGCAGATAAAAACATATAGACAAACTTTGGCCACATCTACTTTCCATCAACCTAGCACTAGTCCAATTTACTTGAGATTTTGATTGCCTACTAGAGAAGGAGTAGATTGAATTTATATATGCATCTAATTACAACTCAAATGTTGCAACTCAAAAAGCAGGAGACATAAAGGATATCACAAAGCACTTTGATTTGATTGAGACGGGTGACACTTCAAGGAACACTCTTATTCAAAGTACGAAACCTTGTGATTCATTTGAGCTTTCTATTTTTGACTTTGATAGCATATTAGTTGCTACAAATCACTTCAGCGTAACAAACAAACTTGGGCAAGGAGGATTCGGGTCTGTTTACAAGGTGAAAAATTACTACATTTTTGACAACCGAAAGGGAAGACATATATAATAGGGGATTGACAAAATGTTGAATAATATTTGCAGGGAAAACTGCATGATGGGACAGATATAGCAGTTAAGAGGCTCTCTAGCAACTCAGGACAAGGCATAGAAGAGTTGAAGAACGAGATGATTTTGATCTCCAAACTCCAGCACAGAAATCTTGTTAGGCTCTTGGGTTGCTGCATATACAAAGAAGAGAAGTTAATTATTTACGAATTCATGCCCAACAAAAGCTTGGATTTCTTTCTCTTTGGTTGGTTTCTGAATCCATAATTTGACGTATTTTGTGTGTTTCAAATATATATTGCTAGTCTGGTTGCTCCTTCAAACAAGTGACACAATTAAGCCACACTGCCTTGCAGATGAAACAATGTTTCTTGAACTGCCTTGAAAAATCTCAACTTGACCTTTGTAGGAACCTTCCATGTTTCGCTAAACTTTGCTAGCAAATCTATATGAGACAATAGATTAATTAAACCGAATTTTAATTGTTGATTGACTAGACTCAAGAAGAAGATCAGAGCTTAATTGGGAACGACGATTCAACATTATTCATGGTGTAGCTAAAGGTCTCCTATATCTCCATCGCGATTCAAGTTTACGAGTAATACATCGAGATTTGAAGGCCAGCAATATTCTCTTGGATGGGAAGATGAACCCCAAAATATCGGATTTTGGTTTGGCACGTATTTTTCAAGAGTCAATAGATCTAGCTAATACTCATAGGGTTGTGGGAACAATGTAATCATCTTTGCTGTTCTCTTAACATTTACTAAATGCTACTGTCTATATTTTCTTAATATGTTTTTATGCAATTATCAATCATATTATATGTTCTAAATAAGACCTTACATACTTGCAGTGGCTACATGTCTCCAGAGTATGTCATGGGAGGAATGTTTTCTGAGAAATCTGATGTGTATAGCTTTGGAGTGTTGCTGTTAGAGACAGTTAGTGGTAAAAGGAATACCAGTTTCCATGACTGTGACCAACAGCTAAGCCTAATAGCTCATGTGAGTTCAATCTCTACCAATATTCATAAATTCATTATTTTTGTTTTTGGATCTACTTCAAATTCAATATTACTAACACAGTTAAAGGAACATATCAGGCATGGCAACTGTGGAGTGAAGGCAGAGCATTGGAGTTAATGGATGAAGCATTATTAGCTGACTCATATTCTTCAGCAGATGTAGTAAGATGCGTAGAAATTGGACTTGTTTGTGCACAGGACCATCCGACTGACAGGCCAACCATGCCAGAGGTTGTGCTCATGCTCACTGACAATTATCAAACACATCGTCCTAAACCCCAACGACCTTTGTTTTTCTGTCAAAGCTCATTGAAATTTCATCTTCAACCTCAAGTTGCTACAAAATGCTCTGCAAACGATGCCACCATTTCAATTGAAGGGCGCTGAGTATGTCCCAATATATATGTTTAGCACCATTAGTTGCTGTTTCCTTTTATTAATCACTTTCCTTTACCATTGAAGATCTTCAATTAATGGACGTAGGCTGCTTGAAATTGATAACAGTAATTTCTTCAACTCAATTAGACAGGGTGTTGTTTAATTTGTGGAATGCTTTGTGCCATAAACTCATCGGACATAGTTCATCCATGCACTGCCAAAATCGTATGCTAAGAATTAAAAGCACTTGCTGCAGGATCCACATACCACACAATATAATACAGAAACAGTTCTTTTCATTTAGCACCAAATTCAGTTTGTAACTAATAATGATAAATTTATCAAAAAATAATGATAAATTTTTTACAAATATTACAATAATGTTAAATAATGATAATTGCAATTAATACAATTTTTTTTTACATTTTGCATTTTAAACTTATAATATAATTTTGTACAATTTCACAATTCAAATGATACGTCCTGGAACCGACAACAAACTAAAGCATATCATTTGTACTAAATATTTGCATACTAAATAGCGATGATCTTTAAAAATGTTAAATGATGAATAATAAACAATATTTTGTTAAGTCAACTTGCAAGATATGTTTATTAGTTGAAAACCAACTAATTTTGACAATAATTCAATCATTCAATTGTTTTTGAATTTTGCAATCAAATTCAAAATGATTATGTCCAATCTAATAGTCCTTGGATGAGTTGTTTCAATTGATTATGAATTAGATTGATTGTTAACCCATCCAACCAATATTAAATTAAAAATAAAAAATATTATAGATTAAAAATATTATATATTAAATAATAAATATTATATATATATATAAATATTATTATATAGGTTCGATTATAATTTTTTTCACCTTAAAACCTACAACCGATTCAATATAATTAAATTTGAAAATTTAAAATCTAATTATTAATTAAATTTATATAATAAAATTAAATTGGATCAGTTTGGATTAAATTAGATCGGTTGATTTAGTTAATTTGTAGAAAATACCGATCTACATTTTAATATTTGGGAGACACGTGTAATTGTTTTTTCGATTTTTCCCAATAATATTTATGATATTTTCTGTGCTGTATCTTCCCTTTTTAAAAAAATAATAATTTGTTTTAATTTTTTTTTTGAATTTTTTTTAAAATATTATTTATATTATTATTATTAAATATATATATTTATAAATATTTTATTACTTAGGTGTGATTCGTGTCGGTCTAATTGAAATGTCTCCACTCAAAGATAAAAAGGTGACAATTTAATTAGAATGTCGGATTATTAAACGTATATAAGTACAGGATGTTAGTACGAGCGATAGCGCGCGACAGACGGAAAGAAAACGGTCTACGTTATATAATTTTTGATGAGCAAGCATTCATTGTTTTATTTTATTTTTTTCTAAACATGTGTTTGTTTTTACGAGCCCCTTGTCCCGGTCAGCCCTTCCCCCTCCACAATCGACGAGAGAGCGACAAGCCCTTCCTTCGAGATTCAACAATCGACGCCCTTCCTTCACGGCTTGGCCACCAAGCTCTTCCTTCAAATCTGGTTCTTCTCCTCTTCCGTCGACGTCGCACGGGTCTGGGAAATTTGAAGGCTTTCTGCAGGTTATCAGAGAGAGAATTTATTGTTGTGGCCTTCATTTTTACGTGATCGCTTAAATTCTCAGATTGGTTTTTTTTATTTATGTGGTTGCTAATTAATTAAAGCCGAATTAGCAACTGGGTATTTGACAGTTTCGAGCTCTTCTCATTTGTTATTGTAAATGAATATCAGTTAAGTTTCCACGTTTTCCATCACTCTGTTCTTCTCTGTTTTTGTTAAAAGCTTGGTTTTTGGATCCAATTCACATTCTGGGTCACAACCAGGGAAGCTTCTTAATCCTCTTTTTCTAGATTCCCAGAAAAAAAATTTAGGCTCTCAGATTTTAATTTTTAATAAATCCCATTTTTCCTGGAAGCTGTGCCTCCTTTAGCGAATTCCACCTCGAGGATCTTTTAATCTATTCCCCATTCGCGTAAAACGTTACGCTTTTTATTATTTAATTCCCCCCATCTCTCATAACCCCTTTTGTTTTAATTTTAATCCTCTGGGTTTGTTTGGTGTATTTTCCTTTGTCTTCAATCCCACTCTTTTTTCTGTTTACTGATTTCTGTGCTGATGGTTTGCACAAGCTCCAAGCAAAAGAGATGCAGGCACTGCCAAGACACCGTTTCTCCAATGCCACGAAGCTACTCAATGCACATCCACCACCATCCTCAGAGTAAAGGCGACACTTACCATGCCGTCGCTCTAACGTCCTCCACTTTGGGCTCTCTCAAGCTCGACTCCGCCAATCAAAACGACGACGACAAACGAGTGTAAAAAAAAAAAAAAATCATGCCAGCGCATTAAAAATTGTATAAAGTAGACGGTCATTTTGCGTCTGTCGCCCATGTTATAATGAGCGATAGCGCTCATTATAGCATCCCTGTATATAAATATATATACAAACATATATAAACATGAATATCGGCGAAAATGAGTTAGTGGGTAGCAAATCTATAGTCAAGGTGGTCGCAACCCAATCGGATCGAGACAACAAAGGTCCTCTGAGTCTCTGAGAGACTTCGTATGCGGCGACCACTGTGTTGCAGGTACGCTCATTTTCTTCGGGTTTGAGGGTTCAATTGTTTCTCGGATTGATTTCTTTTTGGTATCTTTGATTCTAAGAGTTTGGTTCTCTTTATTAATTTCTCCGCTTTTCTTTTTTTAGAATAAAAAAAGAAATTGATATCGCGGTATTAGATGTGTGATTTGGTTTCTTGTTTCCGTTGTTGCCAGTTACGTGCCTTTTGGTTTTGAAGTTAAATTCAACTTCTTGGTAAATTGAAGAAAAAGTTTCTTACTAGATTCTCATAATGTCTGTCTATTTATTTATTTTATTTAAAAAAAAATTGAAGAAAAAAAACTGTACATTTGGGTTTTATTTCATTAACTGTAATTTTACTTTTTTGTAGCTTTGGAATTGGTTTCGTATGCCCGATATTTCTTTAACAATGTCATCTTGAATTTGGCATGTATAACACCACACAATCAAATAATCGATTATCATTTGATTGTATTGTGAGATGTCCATAAAAGGATACACTTGAACAAATGTTTAGGTAGGCATGCGTATTACGTGCCCTCTCAAAGGAGCAGCAATTACAAAATTTTATTTAAAGAAACTACATAGTCTGTGTATCGTGCTCCAGTAGACTGTTTAAATTATTGCTGGATTGATATACTTTAATCATCTGGATTTCAATGATAATTATTTTGTTATGAATAAAGGATAACTTTCTACTTGTTCACATGCCCATATGACTTTATGTTGGTTTGCTTGTGGGTGTGGGTGTGCAATGTTTGTGTATTTTTGTTTCTTTTCTGGGATCCTAGGCTGCCAAGGCCTTGGGAAGATCCAAAAGATATTTCTAGAATAACATTAGTTAATGTTTCTTAAATATGGACCATATTTCTTACACATTTTGGAGTATTTGTAAGTTCATTCTAAGTAGGCCTGAATATGCATTTCAATTTGGCAATTACCGATGTGTTCCTAGGCAATTATCCTGATCTCTACCGCCGGAATTATTCTTATTTTTAATTCTGTTTCGAGGGGTGGGGCTTCTGTCTTAAAGAAAGAATTTTTTGAAATTATTCTTAAAGAAAGAATTTTTTGAAATTATGTCTATATTAATATTTCTCAAGACTTTAAGGAGTCGATCAATAATAAAGTCCCAGAGGAGAGGATTTTGTGCAGAAATTTCTAAATGCAATTCTTCTTCCATATCTGTTGTTTCGGTTTCCAAAACTTATTTTATTATTGTTCCAGAGTTTTGTTTCTGCATCTCTTTTTAAGTTTAAAGTTTATTTGTATTGGGTTTTGCTTTCACCATCCACTCTACTACCACATTGTTGCCCTGTATTGTGGTGATTTTTGCATTTATCAGTTTTCACATTGAGTGTATTTTAATTCATGTATCAGATGGAGCTGATAAGTTCATTCTATCCAGATATAAAAGATGTTGGTCCAGGAAAGACTGAAGGTAATGCAGCAGAAGTGGAGGGTTTTCGGAAATGTGTTGATGATATATTTACAAAGGTTGATAAGGTGAGGCTTATCTAATAAAATACAATTGACAATTGTTTATGGTGTTCAATTACGTTAACTGATCTTCTTGGTGTTAGGATTGTTCTTGTAGCTTCTTATTTTAACTAATCTTATGAGTTCAACTACCACCTTGCTGGTGTGTGTAAAATGGGGTGCAGGGGTTGATCTATGGGTTTTCCTTTTTGTTTTGGACCTAGAACCTGTGATTGATGTGAAGATCACTGTGCAGTTCTGCAGGCCATATAATGGTTATGCATATGATAAAATGTAATTTATTTTGCGACATGTGTAAGATTTAGTTGAGTATTTATTCAACCAATTGATTGTATTTGTCTGTTGATGTTGGTGTTTTCTTGTATGCTTTTTACTGTATTCTTGGTATTTTCAATAAACTTATTTATGTGTGTTCATTGGAAAATAATCTTTTCAATAAATTTTACACTACAATTACCGACCTATACTGGTACTGATTTAAAATGTTCAAGCGTCCTCTCCCTCTCTTTCATCTTCCCCCTCTTCTTGTTCTCTCTTTCAGGTTCCACATGGGCATTGTTTTAATCATCATCAGATTTAATAGCATTTTGTTCTCTAAAATATGTATCTGCATAATTTTTTTTTGAAATAATATGTTTTGCTACTATTGGCATTAATAATATATTTCTTGTGTCTTTTACTTGGTAGCTTAAGAAAAGAGTAAAGGAGGTTGACGAATTCTACTCAGCCACGTGTAATACACATCTTACCATTTCCAAAGGTAACTCCATATTGAAAGACAAAGACAGGGAGAAACATTTTATTAGTGTTAAGAAGCAGCAGCAAGATGCATCACGAAGGGAAGCAGCTGCAACAAAGAGAATGCAAGAGCTGATGCGCCAGTTTGCTGTAATATTGCGTCAGGTAAACACCCTAACCTTCCATAAGAGCATATCACTTTAGTGGAAATTTTGAAACCCACTAGCTCTTGCATCTCTGGGCTCTACCTGGATTTCATTCTGCTTGAAATGTAAATGCATATTTAGTTTTCTTAAGCATGCTGCATACTTGTCGACGTCTCTATAATACTTGCCAATATCATTATGTGAAAATTTCACTTGGAAAAAAAAAAAGAAGTAAAAAAAGGGTGATTTATTGTTTGTTCATTAATTACTTTGTAATCACTCTTTGTGGATTTGTTTCTTTAATTTATTATAAAAGCTTTGGGTATATATTTACGTGTGTGTATGTCTTTGTGAATCAATTTTTAGTAGTATTATCTATTTATTTATTGGTTTTTTTTTTTTTGGGTGAATTCAGTCATTACAAGTGGGTACAAGATAGATACTCTGTTTCATATGTACATCAAGTATGTGTGCATTAATATATGAACGGTGTAAATTTGGACCATCGGCCTACCCAAACAAAGATTTCGGCTTTAGCTTCTTTGGTTTATACTTTGAGCTTATGTACGTTTTTATAAATTATACTTTATTTATTTATTTTTATCGTTAATATTAGGGATACTGGGATTTGAACTAGGATATTTGTCTAAGAAACAATAGCTTTTTACTATTAAATTATCCTATGAGACAATTTTTTTATGTATTTCAAATTTATAGTTAATTTTTTTCATATTGTTTTCTGCTTGTGAGTTTTCACCCAAAAAGTTACTATATATATGTTTATGTAATATTAATATGTTTCTTTGGTTGCAAGTATATGAAAGAGCAATTTTGTCATTTTGAATAACAACAAACAAAAACAAAGGACTAACGGTGCACCATCCCATACAGTTCAAAACCAAGCTGCCAAAAAAAAAAGGTTCAGGGACTAAAATGCAAATTGTGATATAGTTTAGGTACCTCGTAAATATTCCAAAATTAAAACTCAAGCATTTGACCTAATGGTAATACTGGGTTACTGAGTCAAAATTTGTTGCCGAAAAAAATTATTTCGTTCTCAAACTAATTAATATTTAATTAATTGATTAAACCTAATAATGACATAAAAGTTGATCTGATAAGACAGCTTTATTTTACATTATCCCAAAGTATAAGCGTGGCCAAATTGAATTAGGAGCCAAATACTCTGGAGAATTGAATATGCATTCAGAATTAAACCTTCGCTAGTAGAAATACAAACTTGGTAGACTTTTCCTCATTCAATTTCTATATGATGTCATGCTGTACAAAATACGATAACGACGATAATGACAACTATAACTACTAAGAAATTTCCACAAGCTGTCCGCATTTTTATATCTGCAACAAAAACAAAAAATGGGTGCAAAAGACAAACAATCTACATTTTTAAGCAACAAGAATCAATCTAATTAGGGGAGCAAAAATGAGTGCAAAAGACGCATATTTGTGGTCTTGTTCCATTTTTGTATTGCTCAGCTCATTTTGGTCACACTGTTGCCATGCAGCAATTTACAACATAAGTTCATCCCAGGCCATGACTCAAGGACAAACTCTCATCTCCACAAGCCAAATCTTCGAATTGGGATTCTTCAGTCCTAATAACGATTCAACTTCCAATCAATATGTTGGTATTTGGTATAAGAACATTCTTCCACGGAAAGTTGTATGGGTCGCCAACAGAGAGAATCCAATTATAGTCACAGACTCTACTGCAACTGCTAGTCTCACAATTGGCAGCGATGGAAATTTGAATCTTGTAGATGGAAATAACAGCTCTGTGATTTGGTCAACCAAGATTGTTGGTTCCCCATCAAATAATAGTACAATTGCAGTGCTTTCCGACGATGGAAACTTGGTTGTCACGGATGGTATGACAGGACATGTTTTATGGCAAAGTTTTGACCATCCTGGTGATACATTATTGCCCAAAGCAGAAATGGGTTTCAATGTTGAAAATAGGGAGAGACATGTGTTGACTTGTTGGAAAGCTGAAACCGATCCATCACTTGGAAACTTCACCGTCGGTGTTTCGCCACAGACTCCGCCACAAATTTTCGTTTGGGATGGATCAAATCCTCACTGGAGAAGCGGTCAATGGGATGGAGCAAAATTCATTGGAGTGCCTGAAATGGCGTCGTCATATTTAAATGGATATAAAGTGGAAGAAGGTGTAGGTTTCTCTTTTCAACCTTACAACATCACTGGCATGTATGCTATGTTTGTGATTTCATCACAAGGTGTTTACGAGGTACTGCTGGATGACCAAGGCACAGATTGGTATACTAATTGGAAGGCACCTAGCAGTTCATGTGACATATATGGGGTGTGCGGACCTTTTGCGGTGTGCAGCAATTTTAAATCTCCAATTTGTAATTGTTTGAAAGGGTTTGTACCGAAATCAAAGGAGGAGTGGAGCAATGGAAACTGGAAAGGAGGGTGTGTTAGGCGAACCAAATTACTATGTGACGGAAACAGTACTAGAAGCTCAAGTACTTCGCATACAAGTGGTGAAAAAAAAGATGGGTTTTGGAAGAAGAGTATGGTGAAACTTCCTGACTTTCATGAATACGTGCACGTTAAGTATGCTAGTGATTGCAATGCGTGGTGCCAAAGTAATAGTTCATGCCTGGCTTACGCTTTCGTAAATGACATAGGGTGTTTGGTGTGGTCTGGAGGCCTTGTTGACATTCAAGATTTTTCCTCTGGTGGAGCAGATCTGTTTCTTCGTCTTGCACATTCAGAACTAGGTGAGGATAAATTTCAATGCTGAAAAAGCCTCTGTGACTGGGAATTGTTTCTTTTCGTTTGGTCGACCAATTTGCATATTATGTTTGCTTAATGATTCAGTTGGAGATCAGAAAACTGAGAAGCTTGTCATCAGCCTAGCAGCTATAGGCACAACTGCGGCCATCTTCAGTGCCACATTTTTGGCTTGTTACATGAGGCGGAGAGCTAACCAAAAGGGTAAGAAAATGAGACTGCTGCATATACTTATATGTTACGTTGTTTTTTCTATTCTCTCTATGGCACACACACAATGATACAAATTGACAGACTGTTGTCCAAGGAAATTGTAGGTAAAAACATATAGACAAACTTTGGCCACATTCTTGAGATTTTGATTGCCTATTAGAGAAGGAGTAGATTGAATTTATATATGCATCTAATTATAACTCAAATGTTGCAACTCAAAAAGCAGGAGACATAAAGAATACCACAAAGCACTTTGATTTGATTGAGACGAATGACACTTCAAGGAACACTCTTATTCAAAGTACAAAACCTCGTGATTCATTTGAGCTTGCTATTTTTGACTTTGATAGCATATTAGTTGCTACAAATCACTTCAGCGTAACAAACAAACTTGGGCAAGGAGGATTCGGGTCTGTTTACAAGGTGAAAATTACTACATTTTTGACAACCAAAAGAGAAGACATATATATAAATGGGGGATTGACAAAATGTTGAATAATATTTGCAGGGAAAACTACATGATGGAACAGATATAGCAGTTAAGAGGTTCTCTAGCAACTCAGGACAAGGCATAGAAGAGTTGAAGAACGAGATGATTTTGATCTCCAAACTCCAGCACAGAAATCTTGTTAGGCTTTTGGGTTGCTGCATATACAAAGAAGAGAAGTTAATTATTTATGAATTCATGCCCAACAAAAGCTTGGATTTCTTTCTCTTTGGTTAGTTTCTGGATCCACAATTTAACGTATTTTGTGTGTTTCAACTATATATTGCTAGTCTGGTTGCTCCTTAAAGCAAGTGACACAATTAAGCCACACTGCCTTGCAGATGAAACAATGTTTCTTGAACTGCCTTGAAAAATCTCAACTTGACCCTTGTAGGAACCTTCCATGTTCTGCTAAACTTTGCTATCAAATCTATGTAAGACAATAGATTAACTAAATCAAATTTTAATTGTTGATTGACTAGACTCAAGGAGAAGATCAGAGCTTAATTGGGATCGACGATTCAACATAATTCATGGTGTAGCTAAAGGTCTCCTATATCTCCATCGCGATTCAAGTTTACGAGTAATACATCGAGATTTGAAGGCCAGCAATATTCTCTTGGATGGGAAGATGAACCCCAAAATATCGGATTTTGGTTTGGCACGTATTTTTCAAGAGTCAATAGATCTAGCTAATACGCATAGGGTTGTGGGAACAATGTAAGCTTCTTTTCTGTTTTCTTAACATTTACTAAATGCTACTGTCTATATTTTCTTATGTTTTTATGCAATTATCAATCATATTATATGTTTTAAATAAGACCATACATACTTGCAGTGGCTACATGTCTCCAGAGTATGTCATGGGAGGAATGTTTTCTGAGAAATCTGATGTGTATAGCTTTGGAGTGTTGGTGTTAGAGATAGTTAGTGGCAAAAAGAATACCAGCTTCCACGACTGTGACCAACAGCTAAGCCTAATAGCTCATGTGAGTTCAATCTCTAGCAATATTAATAAATTCATTATTTTTGTTTTTGGATCTACTTCAAATTCAACATTACTAACGCAGTTAAAGGAACATATCAGGCATGGCAACTGTGGAGTGAAGGCAGAGCATTGGAGTTAATGGATGAAGCATTATTAGCTGAATCATATTCTTCAGCAGATGTAGTAAGATGCATAGAAATTGGACTTGTTTGTGCACATGACCATCCGACTGACAGGCCAACCATGCCAGAGGTTGTGCTCATGCTCACTGACAATTATCAAACACATCGTCCTAAACCCCAACGACCTTTGTTTTACTGTCAAAGGTCATTGATATTTCATCTTCAACCTCAAGTTTCTACAAAATGCTCTGCAAACGATGCCACCATTTCAATTATTGAAGGGCGCTAAGCATGTCGTATTATATATATGTTTAGCACCATTAGTTGCTGTTTCCTTTTATTAATCACTTTCCTCTACCATTGAAGATCTTCAATTAATGGACGTAGACAGCTTGAAATTGAAAACAGTAATATCTTCAACTCAATTAGACAGTGTGTTGTTTAATTTGTGGAATGCTTTGTCTCATAAACTCATCTGATATTCTTCATCCATGCACTGCCAAAATGATACTCTAAGAATTAAAAGCACTTGTTGCAGGATCCACATACCACACAATATAACACAGAAACAGTTCCGTTCATTCAGCACCAAATTCAGTTTGTAACTAATAATGATAATATTAACAAATAACAATAACAAATTTGTTATTGTTTGGTGTGGTTCATGTTTGTATTAATATATATTTCTTATAATATTACCAAATAACAAATTTGTGAATATTTTCTTTAATCTGTTTGGATTTTTTATTTTTTTCTGGGGAAATTTTCTTGTTCTTAGCTGAGAAAAAATTGAGATGGGTTACTGGCCGGAAATCTAAGGTGCTTCCCAAGATCAAGAAGGTTTTTGAGGAGAACGGCGCTGCCAAAAAAGCAGCTGCTGCTGGAAAAAACTCTGGTACTCCTGGAGTACTGTCCACGCTCGGTACTACTACAATTCACTTAGTGCCATGTGTAATAATGATCCATGTCACTTTAACGAGAAAACGGACGTTCAATTGTGTTTTTTCCGTTTGCACATCTCCAACCAGCCCCATCCATTTCTCTCTCTCTTCATTCCTTCTTCTCTCTCTTCTTTCTCTCTTTCTTTACATTCCCAGAAATTCAAGAACACATATGGAAGGTAAAAATCATACATCTAGTAGAATTCGGAGGTAAATCAAACTGACACGCACAGATCTGGGTTGATACGTGAAAAAATAAAATCAAATGGGCAAATCCGAAACAGAATACAGAAGCAAAAGGGATCAAACAATTAGAAGTAGCATTGTTGCAGGAACATCACAACTGAAGAAATAGATAAATGACAGGAAAATGACTGAGCAATAAGAAAAGAGCCAAAACCTGTGAAAAATTCAGACACTCGTAAGGGGGCAAGAGAGAAATGTAACGTAGAAGAACCCAGGGAGTACTAGAGTTTTTTCCGTGGTGGTGGTGGTGTTAAATATTATCTTTTTCTAAGTTTTTGGGCATTTGGGACAAAAGAGTTAATGACAGATTCAGCGTCCAACTTTGTCAAACGTCCGCGTTGTCCAGCAAAGCGTTGAAAATTTGGGTTCTTCTACGTTACATTTCTCTCTTGCCCCCTTACGAGTGTCTGAATTTTTCACAGGTTTTGGCTCTTTTCTTATTGCTCAGTCATTTTCCTGTCATTTATCTATTTCTTCAGTTGTGATGTTCCTGCAACAATGCTACTTCTAATTGTTTGATCCCTTTTGCTCCTGTATTCTGTTTCGGATTTGCCCATTTGATTTTATTTTTTCACGTATCAACCCAGATCTGTGCGTGTCAGTTTGATTTACCTCCGAATTCTACTAGATGTATGATTTTTACCTTCCATATGTTTTCTTGAATTTCTGGGAGTGTAAAGAAAGAGAGAAAGAAGAGAGAGAAGAAGGAATGAAGAGAGAGAGATGGATGGGGCTGGTTGGAGACGTGCAAACGGAAAAAACACAATTGAACGCCCGTTTTCTCATTAAAGTGGCATGGATCATTATTACACATGGCACTAAGTGAATTGCAGTAGTACCCGTAGACAGTACTCCGGGGATACTAAGTTTACTTTGATGAATCTAAGGTAGTCTTTTAAATAATTATATCTCTTAATTTATTTAATAGTTGTATCTATTTAATTAATTTTCATCAAAACCTAAACAACGTTAACATATTTTTACCACAATATATATATATATATATATATATGTATATATAGGTATAGATTTATTTATACATGTAGGGGCAAATAATTAAAAGCAAAAACAAAACTTTCAATTATAACCACTGCATTGGGAAGTGTACGAGGTTTTATCAAACTTTTTGAGAGTTCACTCGTTTCGGTACTACTTCCACTAGGGCATATTTAATTTTGAAATTTTTACAAATCCCTTAGCCTCTGAAAAGATTATAATTGTTATGAAGAAACATTTTTCTTTTATACCTTTCTTTAAGGATCAGATAATGTGAGATTAAACATTATAGCTATCGGTACCTCCGCACCTACCCACTTAAATCGTCACATCTAGTGGTTAAGCTTTCAATTCATATATACAACATTATATATCTATGTGCATTTATTTATTTATATCTTATAGATTGGGATGATTTATTTTCTATGCTTTATTTATTATTTTTTTTTCTGTCTTTTGATTTTCTACTCATATAATTTAAATATATGCATTATTTTTTAATGGTGATCAGGAGGAAATCAATAAGCAGTTTGAAGAGAAGAAAAGTGAGCTCCAACCTAAAGTAGTTGAAGTTTATGAAGCTTCATCTACTGAAATCAAGGTCTGATGCTCAAAACCCTTCGAAGATTGAGTTTTATTTATTTATTTATTTAAAAATAAAATAAAAAAATATGTACAATGTAGGCAAATAAACTGGATCACAAAATATTAATATATATACGTATATATTTAAAGGTTAATAATATTTTCTTGATCCTTCCATCTATATTATTGAGCAGACTAATATTTTCTTGATCCTTCCATCTATATTATTGAGCAGACTTTGGTGAAGGAACCCAAGGAGGAAGGTTTAAAGAAGCACTCGGTTGCAGTTGACAAGTTCCTTGAAGAGCTCGTTAAGATTGGTATGTATAAATATTGTACATACTAATTTTTTACTATCTTATATATATTCACGTAAAAATTAAAATTAAAAAACATGAGAATTTTCACTGCCATAATAATATTTTGCTTGATGTATACGTAACTGAATTCCCAGGATCGAAACCAGTTTCAGAAGCATCTTCAAAGTTCGGGGCAGCCCTGGTTCCAGGACCAGTTTTCTTTGTGTTCGAGAAGGTTTCGTCGTTTGTTGTGACGGAAGCGAGAGTAGAAGAAGCTCCAACAGCAGCAGCTGAAACAGCAACAACATCCACAACCACAACTGCTACTGGAGACGAAACAACAACAGCCAAAGAGAAGGAAATATTAATCCAAGAAGACACAGAGGAAGAGGCCGTAGACAAGAAGGAAGAGACAGTAGCGAAGAAAGAAGAGGAGGTTAAGGATAAGAAACTACTACTGAAGAAAAACCTGCGGAAGCAGCACCAGAACCACCAAAGCCTTGAATATATATATATATATATATATATATATACATATAAATTTCCATGTAGAGTATGTGAAAATTTTATTTGAAGAAAAAAGAAGTAAAAAAAAAAAAAGGGTGATTTATTTGAAAGAGTAATTTTGTCATTTTGAATATCAACAAACACAAATAAAGGACTAACGGTGCACCATCCAAAACTGTTCAAAACCAAACAGCCAAAAAAAAAAAAAGAGTTCAGGGACTATAATGCAAATTGTGATATAGTTTAGGTACCTCGTCAATATTCCAAAATTAAAAGTCAAGCATTTGACCTAATGGTAATACTGGGTTACTGGGTCAAAATTTGTACCTGAAATAAATTATTTCGTTCTCAAACTAATAATATTTAATTAATTGATTAAACCAAGTAATGACATAAAAATTGATCTGATAAGACAAAAACTTTATTTTACATTATCCCAAAGGAGCGTTTGTATGTATAAGCTTGTTCAAATTGAAATAGGAGCCAAATACTCTGGAGAATTGAATACGCATTCAGAATTAAACCAACACTAATAGAAATATAAACTTAGTAGACTTTTCCTCGCTTATTCAATTTCTATATTTCTATATGATGCAATGCTATACAAAATACGATAACGACGATAATGACAACTATAATTACCAAGAAATTTCCACAAACTATCCACATTTTTATATCTGCAACAAAAACCAAAAATGGGTGCAAAAGACAACAATCCACATTTTTATGCAACAAGAATCAATCTTATTAGGGGACCAAAAATGGGTGCAAAAGAGACATATTTGTGGTCTTGTTCTATTTTTGTATTGCTCAACTCATTTTGGTCACACTGTTGCCATGCAGCAATTTACAGCATAACTTCATCCCAGGCCATGACTCAAGGACAAACTCTCATCTCCACAAGCCAAATCTACGAATTGGGATTCTTCAATCCTAATAACGATTCAGCTGCCAATCAATATGTTGGTATTTGGTATAAGAACATTCTTCCACGGAAAGTCGTATGGGTCGCCAACAGAGAGAATCCAATTATAGTCACAGACTCTACTGCAACTGCTAGTCTCACAATTGCCAGCAATGGAAATTTGAATCTTGTGGATGGAAATAACAGGTCTGTGACCTGGTCAACCAAGATTGTTGGTTCCCCATCAAATAATGGTACAATTGCAGTGCTTTCCGACGACGGAAACTTGGTTGTCACGGATGGTATGGCAGGACATGTTTTGTGGCAAAGTTTTGACCATCCTGGTGATACATTATTACCCAAATCAGAAATGGGTTTCAATGTTGAAAATGGGGAGAGACATGTGTTGACTTGTTGGAAAGCTGAAACAGATCCATCACTTGGAAACTTCACCGTCGGTGTTTCGCTACAGACTCCGCCACAAGTTTTCGTTTGGAATGGATCAAATCCTCACTGGAGAAGCGGTCCATGGGATAGAACAAAATTCATTGGAGTGCCTGAAATGGACTCGTCATATTTAAATGGGTTTAAAGTGGAAGATGGTGTAGGTTTCTCTTTCCAACTACCTTACAACTCCACTGGCATGTTTGCTATGTTTGTGATTTCATCACAAGGTGTTTTGAAGCTACTGGTGAATGACCAAGGCACAGATTGGTATACTAATTGGGAGGCACCTAACAGTTCATGTGACACATATGGGGTGTGTGGACCTTTTGCGGTGTGCAACAATTTTAAATCTCCAATTTGTAATTGTTTGAAAGGGTTTGTACCGAAATCAAAGGAGGAGTGGCGCAATGGAAACTGGAAAGGAGGGTGCGTTAGGCGAACCGAATTACTATGTGACGGAAACAGTACTAGTAGCTCAAGTACCTCGCATACAAGTGGTGGAAAAAAAGATGGGTTTTGGAAGAAGAGTATGGTGAAACTTCCCGACTTTCATGAATACGTGCAGATTGACTATGCTAGTGATTGCAATCCGTGGTGTCAAAGTAATTGTTCCTGCCTGGCTTACGCTTTCGTAAATGGCATAGGGTGTTTGGTGTGGTTTGGAGGCCTTGTTGACATTCAAGAGTTTTCCTCTGGCGGAGCAGATCTGTTTCTTCGTCTTGCACATTCAGAACTAGGTGAGGATAAATTTCAATGTTGAAAAAGCCTCTGTGACTGGGAATTGTTTCTTTTCGTTTGGTCGACCAATCTGCATATTATGTTTGCTTAATGATTCAGTTGGAGATCAGAAAACCAAGAAGGTTGTTATCAGCCTAGCAGCTATTGGCACAACTGTGGCCGTCTTCGGTGCCATATTTTTGGCTTGTTACATGAGGCGGAGAGCTAACCAAAAGGGTAAGAAAATGAGACTGCTGCATATATTTATAGGTTACATTGGTTTTTCTATTCTCTCTATGGCACACACACAATGATACAAATTGACAAACTGTTCAAGGAAATTGCAGATAAAAACATATAGACAAACTTTGGCCACATCTACTTTCCATCCACCGAGCACTAGTCCAATTTACTTGAGATTTTGATTGCCTACTAGACAAGGAGTAGATTGAATTTATATATGCATCTAATTATAACTCAAATGTTGCAACTCAAAAAGCAGGAGACATAAAGAATATCACAAAGCACTTAGATTTGATTGAGACGAGTGACACTTCAAGGAACACTCTTATTCAAAGTACAGAACCTCGTGATTCATTTGAGCTTGCTATTTTTGACTTTGATAGCATATTAGTTGCTACAAATCACTTCAGCGTAACAAACAAACTTGGGCAAGGAGGATTCGGGTCTGTTTACAAGGTGAAAAATTACTACATTTTTGACAAAACCAAAAGAGAAGACATATATATAAATGGGGGATTGACAAAATGTTGAATAATATTTGCAGGGAAAACTGCATGATGGGACAGATATAGCAGTTAAGAGGCTCTCTAGCAACTCAGGACAAGGCATAGAAGAGTTGAAGAACGAGATGATTTTGATCTCCAAACTCCAGCACAGAAATCTTGTTAGGCTTTTGGGTTGCTGCATATACAAAGAAGAGAAGTTAATTATTTATGAATTCATGCCCAACAAGAGCTTGGATTTCTTTCTCTTTGGTTGGTTTCTGAATCCATAATTTAACGTATTTTGTGCGTTTCAACTTTATATTGCTAGTCCGGTTGGTCCTTCAAACAAGTGACACAATTAAACCACACTGCCCTGCAGATGAAACAATGTTTCTTGAACTGCCTTGAAAAATCTCAACTTGACCCTTGTAGAAACCTTCCATGTTTCGCTAAACTTTGCTAGCAAATCTATATAAGACAATAGATTAACTAAACCAAATTTTAATTGTTGATTGACTAGACTCAAGAAGAAGATCAGAGCTCAATTGGGATCGACGATTCAACATAATTCATGGTGTAGCTAAAGGTCTCCTATATCTCCATCGCGATTCAAGTTTACGAGTAATACATCGAGATTTGAAGGCCAGCAATATTCTCTTGGATGGGAAGATGAACCCCAAAATATCGGATTTTGGTTTGGCACGTATTTTTCAAGAGTCAATAGATCTAGCTAATACTCATAGGGTTGTGGGAACAATGTAAGCATCTTTTCTGTTTTCTTAACATTTACTAAATGCTACTGTGTATATTTTCTTAATATGTTTTTATGCAATTATCAATCATATTATATGTTCTAAATAAGACCATATATACTTGCAGTGGCTACATGTCTCCAGAGTATGTCATGGGAGGAATGTTTTCTGAGAAATCTGATGTGTATAGCTTTGGAGTGTTGGTGTTAGAGATAGTTAGTGGCAAAAAGAATACCAGCTTCCACGACTGTGACCAACAGCTAAGCCTAATAGCTCATGTGAGTTCAATCTCTAGTAATATTAATAAATTCATTATTTTTGTTTTTGGATCTACTTCAAATTCAACATTACTAACGCAGTTAAAGGAACATATCAGGCATGGCAACTGTGGAGTGAAGGCAGAGCATTGGAGTTAATGGATGAAGCATTATTAGCTGAATCATATTCTTCAGCAGATGTAGTAAGATGCATAGAAATTGGACTTGTTTGTGCACAGGACCATCCAACTGACAGGCCAACCATGCCAGAGGTTGTGCTCATGCTCACTGACAATTATCAAGCACATCGTCTTAAACCCCAACGACCTTTGTTTTTCTGTCAAAGCTCATTGAAATTTCATCTTCAACCTCAAGTTTCTACAAAATGCTCTGCAAACGATGCCACCATTTCAATCATTGAAGGGCGCTAAGTATGTCTTAATATATATATATATATATATATATATATTTGTTTAGCACCATTAGCACAATTTTATAATATAATTTTGCGCAATTTCACAATTCAAATGGCACATCGGGACCGACAACTAACTAAAGCATATCATTTGTACTAAATATTTGCATACTAAATAGCGATGATCTTTAAAAATATTAAATGATGAATAATAAATAATAATTTGTTAAGTGAACTTACAAAAGAAATACCAGGGGTTTTTATTAGTTGAAAACCGACCAATTTTGACAATAATCCAATCAATCCAATAGTTGTTGGTTTTAAATTTTGTAATCAAATCCAAATTGATTGCGTTTTGAAATACAATCTAGTCAAGGAGCGGTTGGATAGGGTGGAGTTGTTTCCTAATCATCCCGTTTTGAATCTGGCGATTGCTGAGTCTGATCATGCACCTATTCTTCTGAGATCAATTTCTACGGATAAGTACTCTATGAGGCCTTTCAGATTCTTAGAAGCTTGGACCATGGATAAGACGAGCACTCAGATTGTGCAAGAGGCTTGGAATAAGAATGTAACGGAGGTTTGGGAGTACACGAAATTTACTACTCGGATAGCGGCTACAACTAAAGCGTTAAAAATCTGGAATAAAACTTGCTTCGGTCATGTTCACGTGACTATTAAGGCCTTGGAGGACGAACTGAAAGCCATTCAACTTAGAGAAGATATGGGGGAGATCCAGATGCACTGAGACAGGTTTTTATTATTGATGAGTTACGTAAATTGAGAGCTAAACAGGAGTCTATTTATAAACAGAAATCTAGGGAACTCTGGCTTTCGCAAGGAGACAAAAACTCGAAGTTTTTTCATACTTCTCTGATGATACGAAGGAAACGAAACAGAGTGGACATGATTAAGGATGAGGGTGTCTGGCTTACTGATGATAAGGAAATCAAAGACTATTTTATTAGGGAGTTCAAAGAGCTTTACAGATCAGATATCCCTCAATTGCCAAGAGATTTGAATGACTTTATAACGCCTAGCATTACTAGTTCGGATAATGAGGAACTTCTTGCCATCCCTTCTAGAGAAGAGGTTCGGAATACGGTGTGGGAGATGCATCCCCTGAAAAGTCCGGGGTCGAATGGCTTTTCTGGTAGCTTTTACAAGCATTTTTGGCATATTGTTGGAGAGCAAGTGGTCAGTCAAGTGCAGGAATGCTTCATTAAAGGGCAGGTTCCTTCGGTTTTGAATAAGACTTTTATAGTGTTGATTCCTAAAGTAAAAGGGGCCTCTAACTTCAACCAATTTAGACCGATCAACCTCTGTAATTTCATCTACAAGATAGTGTCAAAGTTGGTAACGTCTAGATTAAGGAAGTTTCTCTCGGATATGATATCCCCCAGTCAAGGAGCTTTCGTTAAAGGGAGGTGGATTGCAGAGAACTCGATGGTTGCCTAGGAGCTTGTTCATAAGGTTAAGAAACACAAGGGAAAGAATGGTCTGATGTTGGTCAAAATTGATCTCAAGAAAGCTTATGATCGTTTGGAATGGAGTTTCCTTGATATAGTGTTGGGTGCTTGGGGAGTCTAGACAAGTTCCGTAAGCTCATTTACAGTTGTGTGAGTACTGTGCGCTATAGTCTACTTATCAATGGCGGTATTTGTGGCGAATTCGTTCCTTCTCGTGGCCTTCGTCAAGGAGACCCCTTGTCTCCTTACCTGTTTATTTTATGTGCGGAAATATTGTGTCGTATGCTGAATCTTCAGGAAAGCAGAGGAGGTTTTCAAGGAATCAAACTTAGTCGAGGCACCTTCAGTGTCCCATCTTCTATACGCAGACGATCTTATTATCTCGTGTAGGGCTAATGTAATTAATGCAATTGCTATGAAGAACATTTTTTATAGGTATAGTGTTTGGTCCGGCCAGCAACCAAACCCGAAAAAGTCTAATATTTTCTTTTCCCTGGGAACCAAAGGCGACACACGCAAGAAGGTGAAAGTAATTTTGGGCTTCAAGGAGATGGGAGCGGGGACGGTTTACCTTGGGAATACACTATTATTTGGTCGCAAGAGGGTTAAGGAGTTCGATAAAATGAAGGAAAGGGTTCTTCATCGTCTTGAGGGTTAGCATAGCAAACTTCTTTCCATTGCTGGGAAAGCTACTCTTTTGAGGTCAGTTATTCAATCTATCCCAGTGTATTTGATGTCTACTTTTAGGTGCCCTAAGGCTTCTTGCAAGGAGTTAGACTCTCTGGCTAAAAGGTTTTGATGGGGTGTGGATGCGGGGAAAAATAAGTATCTGGCGCTCAAATCTTGGAATACTTTTTGTAAGCCAAAAGCTGCTGGAGGATTGGGGTTCCGGAAGTTCAATGATTTTAATTTAGCTTTATTAGCTAAGCTGGGTTGGCTGATGGCCAAGGGGGATAATAAACTGTGGATCGCTCTTTTTAAGGCCAAATACTTGAAAGATAAGACACTCTTTGACTATGTTCATAGGAGAGGGGATTCACAGGTTTGGAGGGGCATTTTAGAAGCTAGCCATATTATCCGAAGGGCTTCTTGCTACAAAATTGGAGATGGTATGAAGGTTGATGGTAGGAAGGTTAATCCTTGGAAGGACCCTTAGATTCCATGGTGCTGTGATTTTAGGCCAACTACCAAGGAAAATATAGATAGTGCTGAATGGTCTTATGTCGCTGATCTGCGGCTAGAGGATGGCGGTGGCTGGAACAGGGATCTTTTGATGAGGATTTGTGAGCGGAATCTATGGAAGCTATTTTGAGAATTGAGTGGCCTCTTATGATTCATAAGGACAAGTTGTTGTGGTTAGGGGACTCGGCTGAGGTTTTCTCAGTGAAAGCTATTATAAAGAGATCATCAAGCATAGAATTGAGGAGTTGGCTGAACTAATTTGTAATGATTTATGGAAGAGCCAGTTACATGAAAGATTGAAAATCCATTTATGGAGGATGCTCATTGAGGTTCTACCTACCCGGAACTGCTTTCTAGGAGGTTAGGTCATGAAGACTCATTGTGTAGCAGTTGTGGGGTGGAGGCGGAATCAGGAATTCATGTTTTCCAAAGATGTCACCTAAGTCATCTAATTGCGTTTGGTAGCAAATGGGGAGGTCATTTGGACTTTTGGAATTGGGATAATATTTGTCAGATGGTGGATTTTGTTTAAAGTCCTATGTTAGTAAAGGTGATTGTGAGCTGCAAGTTTTTTGGGTCACGTTTTTTTATATGGTTTGGCAAGCTAGATGTACTCTTTTCTTTGAATGAGTCTTAAATATCCGGGATGTTATTAGAAGGTTTAATGTTGTTGTGGAGGATTTTATAGTTTCTAGAGGACCTACAAAGACTAAGGGGCCCAGTGCCTCTTCTTCAACAATTGATGTCAGGTGGTCACCCCCTCCTACAAGATGGATTAAGGTTAATATGGATGTCGCTCACACAGGTTTGGGAGCAGCTGCTGCGATGGTAGTGAGGAATGATTATGGGAAGTTGTTGTTTCTGTCTTCGACTCTTTTAACTTGTACATCCCTGCTGGAAGCAGAGATGGAGGCACTGAACTGGGCAGCTTCCTTCCCAGAATCTAGGAGCTAGAAGCAGGTCTGTTGGGAAGTTGATGCTTTAGAGGTGGTGAAGGTTGTCAAGTCTAATGATGAGCCAACAAATTGGTACACTTTCAATCGGGTGTTGGAGCTTAAGAAGTGTTTTAATTGCAGTGCTTGGGTTTTGAACTGGCAAAGTAGGTTATGTAATGTAGTGGCTGACTTAGCAGCCAAGCATACCCTGTCTTCTGGATGTAGTTTGTTCGAAGATGGGTTCTCTATTGTAAAAACCCCTTCTTGTATTTCGGACGCCTTATTGGCTGAGTAGGCAGTTGCTGCTCTGTAGGTCCTGTTTGTGGATTTCTTTTTGTTGTTGCAATGCATTAGTCCTTTATTATCAAAAAAAAGATATATTATGCTGTTTTTAAAAATTCTGAAATTATTAGGTTAAGATTTTGAAAATTATTCAATTATAATTTTTGAAACTAAATACATCAAAATCATATGTTTCAAATCAACTATATTAAAATCTGTCGAAATTAAAACTAATATAGATACATATATAATGCCCACTTAATTCTAAATTTATATCTATATAAAAAATAATATATATTTTTTTAAATCTCTATCGTGATTATAAATGTCATGGTGAGAGAGTAAGGAAGAATAAGAGAAGATTAGAGCTGAAATTGATAGTATGTTTAGATTTTATAAGACATATAAATTAATAGATATTTTTAAAATATTATTATTTTAATGGGTATTTTGTCAAAAAAACTCTTATTATTATTATTATTATTATTATTATTATTTATGGATATTATTATTATTATATAATGAGAAAGAGTCCACTACTGTGTTTCCTATATATACAAACATATATAAACATGAATATCGACGAAAATGAGTCAGTGGGTAGCAAATCTATATTCAAGGTGGTCGCAACCCCATCGGATCGAGACGACGAAGGTCCTCTGAGTCTCTGAGCGACTTCGCGTGCGGCGACCGCTTTGTTGCAGGTACGCTCATTTTCTTCGGGTTTGAGGGTTCAATTGTTTCTTGGATTGATTTCTTTTTGTTATCTTTGATTCTAAGAGTTTGGTTCTCTTTATTAATTTCTTCGCTTTTCTTCTTTTAGAATAAAAAAAAAGAAATTGATATCGCGGTATTAGATGTGTGATTTGGTTTCTTGTTTCCGTTGTTGCCAGTTGCGTGCCTCTTGATTTTGAAGTTAAATTCAACTTCTTGGTAAATTGAAGAAAAAGTTTCTTACTAGATTCTCATAATGTCTATTTGTTTATTTTTTTAAAAAAAATTGAAGAAAAAAAACTGTACAATTGGGTTTTGTTTCATTAACTGTAATTTTACTTTTTTGTAGCTTTGGAATTGGTTTCGAACGCCCGATATTTCTTTAACAATGTCATCTTGAATTTGGCATGTATAACACCACACAATCAAATAATCGATTATCATTTGATTGTATTGAGAGATGTCTGTAAAAGGATACACTTGAACAAATGTTTAGGTAGGCATCCTGATCTCTACCGCGGGAATTATTCTTATTTTTAATTCTGTTTGGAGGGGTGGGGTTTTTGTCTTAAAGAAAGATTTTTTTGAAATTATTCTTAAAGAAAGAATTTTTTGAAATTATGTCTATATTAATATTTCTCAAGACTTTTTGAAGAAGTCGATCAATAATGAAGTCCCAGAGGAGAGGATTTTGTGCAGATATTTCTAAATGCAATTCTTCTTCCATATCTGTTGTTTCGGTTTCCAAAACTTTTTTATTCTATTATTGTTCCAGAATTTTGTTTCTGTATCTCTTTTTAAGTTTAAAGTTTATTTGTATTGGGTTTTGCTTTTACCATCCACTCTACTACCACATTGTTGCCCTGTATTGTGGTGTTTTTTGCATTTATCAGTTTTCGCAATGAGTTTATTTTAATTCATGTATCAGATGGAGCCAATAGGTTCATTATATCCAGATATAAAAGATGTTGGTTCAGGAAAGACTGAAGGTAATGCAGCAGAAGTGGAGGGTTTTCGGAATTGTGTTGATGATATATTTACAAAGGTTGATAAGGTGAGGCTTATCTAATAAAATACAAATGACTATTGTTTATGGTGTTCAATTACATTAACTGGTCTTCTTGGTGTTAGGATTGTTCTTGTAGCTTCTTATTTTAACTAATCTTATGAGTTCAACTACCACCTTGCTGGTGTGTGTAAATTGGGGTGGAGGGGTTGATCTATGGGTTTCCCTTTTTGTTTCTGACCTAGAACCTGTGATTGATGTGAAGATCACTGCACAATTCTGCAGGCCATATAATGGTTATGCATATGATAAAATGTAATCTATTTTGCGACATGTGTAAGATTTAGTTGAGTATTTACTCAGCCAATTGATTGTATTTGTCTGTTGGTGTTGGTGTTTTCTTGTATGCTTTTTACATATTTTTGGTATTTTCAATAAACTTATTTATGGTTGTTCAGTGGAAAATAATCTTTTCACTAATAGATTTTACACTACAATTACTGACGTATCTCAAAAGCAGGAAGATGTTAGTTTTATCCTTAGTACTTATATTATTTTTTTATATAAGGATTATAATTTTAAGATAGTCTTCATAGGTAATAAAGAATTCAAGTTCATTTTTATTTTTATTTTTTTGTTGGAACTTTAAGACAAAACTTTTAGGATGAGTCAAGTTCAATGTGATTCAACAGCAATGGCAGACTAAAAACCAGAGTACATTTTTGGCTTCATAAATATATATATATATATATAAAGAAAAATTTGTTCGAAAATTACTGACATATCTCAAAAGTAGGAAGATATTAGTTTCCTTGTAATTACTTTTTTGTTATATATGATTGCTAACTTATTTCTCATTTTATTTTCTAAGTTTGAGATTGTACAATACTGATTTAAATTGTCCGAGCGTCCTCTCCCTCTCTTATATCTTCCCCCTCTTCTTGTTCTCTCTTTCAGGTTCCACATGGGCATTGTTTTAATTATCATCAGATTTAATAAACTTTTGTTCACTAAAATATGTGTCTACATAATTTTTTAAAAAATAATATGTTTTGCTACTATTGCCATTGATAATATATTTCTTGTGTCTTTTACTTGGTAGCTTGAGAAAAGAGTAAAAGAGGTTGAAGAATTCTACTCAGCCACGTGTAATACACATCTTACCACTTCCAAAGGTAACTCAATATTGAAAGACAAAGACAGGGAGAAACATTTTATTAGTGTTAAGAAGCAGCAGCAAGATGCATCACGAAGGGAAGCAGCTGCAACAAAGAGAATGCAAGAGCTGATGCGCCAGTTTGCTGTAATATTGCGTCAGGTAAACACCCTAACCTTCCAGTTTCTTTTCAGAATAGGGTTATTTATAAGCGCATATCACTTTAGTGGAAATTTTGAAACCCACCAGCTCTTGCATCTCTGGGCTCTACCTGGATTTCATTCTGCTTGAAATGTAAAAACATATTTAGTTTTCATAAGCATACTGCATACTTGCCGACATCTCTATAATACTTGTCAATATCTCTATCCCTTTGAAAGAGTTGTTGATCAAAATTTAGTTTTCTAATGAATTGTTAGTCTATTCCGGCAGAGAACAATGAGATTATACATGTAATTTTTTTATGGTTTCATTGTTGGTTGTCATATGCATTTATAAGCAGGGTCATCAGTAACAATTATAGTGATTTTTCATGGTTTACTTTGGTCTATCATCGAATATTATAAACAAATTATTAATTAGAAGTACTAGTAAGGACAGTTGTTTGTATCTTTAATGTTTACAGAGTAAATATTAGTTCATTAATGGTAATGGTTTACTTAATTCGTTCTTTTAGTTTTATAGATGAATAATTTACTCTTTTACCTAGTGATGTGGATCAAGTCTATAAGTACAATGTGTCTTATTTGTGTTTATCTTTACTCTTACCCCTCCAACCCACCCACACCGACTCAACTCAGAAAGAGGAAGAAGTAGAAGAATAAGAAAAAAAGAATGAAATAATTAAATAATAATTATAAAGTAGAAATAACTAAGCCATTGATGTTTCCATAGTTTATTAATTCTTTTTTTAAAAAAAGTTTACATATTCTTTTATGGATTTAACTGATTCTTTGAAGCCGAGACAGTGGTGTCAGCAATTTATTAGAGCTAACACTACTACTTAATATTGGCATATTTGCTGCAAACCAGATTACTCAGCACAAGTGGGCATGGCCCTTTATGGAGCCCGTAGATGTCAAAGGTCTGGGTTTACATGACTATTACAAGGTAAAGCTTTTTGCTTTGTTCTGGAATTATCTGTCTATCTAATTATGTGGTCATTAAATTGTGTTTTTTACCATGTGGCCTTCTTATCTTGTTCTTTTCCTTGATCTGTTTTTAATCATGGTAGGCTGTTGGGTACGAGGCTTTTATTTTGTTTTGTCCAAAAATAATAATAATAACAATGTGTTCATTGGCCTATAGTTGTTTTGATAAAATTTTCTATTTTGCTGACCTTTTGTCTTTACCTTCAATGGATTTTCTGAATTTTTTTTTTTTCAGGTTATTGAGAAGCCCATGGACTTCGGTACAATAAGAAGTAAAATGGAGGCAAAGGATGGTACTGGGTATAATAATGTTAGAGAGATATATGCTGATGTGAGGTTGGTTTTCAAGAATGCAATGAAATACAATGATGAAAAAGATGATGTTCATGTAATGGCCAAAACTTTGTTGGAGAAATTTGAAGAAAGATGGCTGCAACTTTTACCTAAAGTTTGTGACGAGGTAAATTATAATCCTACTATGAGCAGAGTAACTCTTATAGGACTTCAAGGATTAGTAACCAGCCATTTTTTTAAGGATTCAACAGTTTTCCTTGGTATAAAATTACTAACATATGAGTGTCTGTGCTTGATACTATAGTTAATTTCAAACCTCTAACCTAAGTACTTTCAGGAAAAGACACGAGCAGAGGAGGAAGCTGAGGCACAATTAGGCTTGCAGCTTGCTCGTGAGGCTGCATATGCAAACATGGCTAGAGATATAAGTAACGAGGTTAGTAAATTTTTAGAGCCTCCTTGTAAGCAATAAATCAAAATGCTAAGGGCTTGTTTGATAACACAACTATTTTTTGTTTTTGTTTTTAGTTTTTTCCTCTTGAGTTATGTGTAATTTGGTTAGTTTAGAGGTTGGTTAGAGTTTGTTAAATATTAGTTAGACTACTTAATTAAGTAAAAATATAAAATAAATAAATAAAAACACTTTCAAAGTGTTTTCATTTTCAGTTTTGTGTTTTTCATTTTCCTTCACATTTTTAGTCTAACTAATATTTAACAACCTCTAAACCAAACCAAATTACACATAATTCAAAAGGAAAAAACTAAAAACAAAAATAAAAAACAGTTATGTTATCAAACAAGCCCTAAGCTTTTAAATTTTGTAAGCATCACGCACTGACTTTTGATGCCAGTCATTGAATTCTTGGTTATGAATGTTTTCTAACTCCTTGATTTTTCTACAGCTATATGAGGTTGATCTTCATTTGAAGCAGCTCAGAGATGTTGTGGTTCAGAAGTGCGGGTATATTTTTTCATATATATATATATATAGAGAGAGAGAGAGAGAGAGGATTATTCTTGCATCCGGGATCCCTGATGGAGTTTAATTTATGTGATGCATTTTTCAACTGTAGGATAGAATCTACAGGTAAGACTAAAGGTGCCTGAAAATCCAAAATGGCTAAGCTTAAAGTGTCTTGTTTCCTTCGTGTACCCTTTTGTCTCCACCTTCAATGGCCAGAGAGAAACCCCAAGCCTGGAGAAAGCTATTAACCAAAACTCCACTAAGTGCTGCAAATCTCCACCCACCCAGCTTGGTCCTCACCCATGCATGCCCAGTTTTACTCCCATCAAAACTCTTGCGTTTAATATATGTTGGATTAATGAAGAAAAAGATACACATTCTGGAAGGTTGATTATCTAAATTGAATGATTTGTTTTCCTTCACTTTTAAGTAAAAAGTTGCTTGGTAGTGGTTTCTTTTATGGTGGTTAAATGATGGCACTATGAAAAACCCCAAGTTCAATTTTGTCTTACAATATTGTTCCTGGTAGTATTGACTCTGGAGAGATTGCTGGAGTAAGCTGGGTATGCATGGGTGATTTCCAGTGAAGATTTGCAAAGGAGAAGCATGACATGGAAGGATTTTGTTCCTTTTTTAACATTGAAGCTGGAAACTTGAAGGGAATAAAAAGATGGAGTGGAGAGAGTTGGTATTTTTAAGGCATTTTATTTTTATCTTTACTGTCGTTTCCATCCTACAGTCGATTATGCATCCCGTAAATTAACTCCATAAGGGATTCAGGATATGAGAATTATCATATATACAACTCAACTTACATAAGTTCATTTTTTGCCACGATTCCATAGTTATGCTCAGAAGTTAAATCCATATTTCCTATCTGCTCTCAAATTATTTTAACAAAATAAGCAATTTGCTAAAGCAGACTCGTATCTGACCTGTTGGAGCATGGGATTTTGTTATAGAATGAGAATTTCCTAATCCAGAGGTTTATTTTATAGCAGTTAGTTCATGTGTACTTTTGCGTCTATGGTTCAAATGTGTGCCATTATTTATTGTTTTAAGTAGTTGCCGAGCTATGCTGATTGTGGATAAATTTATTGCATTTACTCAGGAAAATGTCTACTGATGATAAAAGAAAACTTGGAGCAGCTTTTGTCCGATTGTCTCCTGAAGATCTCAACAAGGCACTGGAGATTGTTGCAGAGAATAACCCAAGCTTCCAAGCAACTGCCCAGGAGGTGGATCTCGACATGGATGCTCAGGTCAATATTACTTTTCTAGTTGTTTACGCTTTTGTCAGGCCGTCATCCGTACCACACCAGTCTGTATAGTATCCCTCCACAAGGTCTTTCAGATATTACATTTTTCATTGTTCTGTTAATTGCAGAGTGAGTACATATTATGGAGGTTAAAGGTTTTCGTGAAGGAAGCTCTAACAGGTCAGGTTGTGAATGGTGGCAGGAACGTTGCCACCAACAATAACATTGACAACAACAACAATTACAATAGCATTGATGACAACAAGAAGAACAACTCGAAGCGAAGAAGAGAGTTATGTAATACTCTTGCAAAGACTGGCGTTAAAAGGACTAAAAAGCTCTCTAATTTGTGATATATTTACTATCGCACTTGCATAATGTTTTTCAGTTGGTTTCGGTTGTGCATTGTCTAGCCTATTCGTGTGCTGACCTCTTCATAGAAAATGGTAGTCAACTGCTGGTTTGAAGGGTAATTATTCTATGAATCTTCTATTATCCGGTTGGGACAGTATCGTATTTGATCTCTCCAGCGGAGCTCTATGCATGCCTTATGAATAAGCTATGGAAATTGAAAGTTCGTTGTACATAGCTGTAGGTTGATTAGGTACAAGGGATGTGCAACAGAAGAAATGTCGTAATTATGAAAATTCAAAGAGCATTGCATGAAGATTTGAAATCTTTAATAATAGAGTAGCTTTTAAAAGGTTGGAAAGGTAGGTATGTATTAGGTTTGAAATGAGTTAAAATATGTATAAACCTATTCAAAATATGCCCACAGGTTTTAGGAATGGGTAGTGTTGATTAATTTGATAATGAGGTGGGAAAAGATTTGAAATAGTAACGTCAAGAAGGCTAAATTAGTCCAACACCAAGGTAATTTATATAAACTCACAAACCAATCAAGGTTGGTAATTTTCATACAACCACAAACTTAGGCCCCAGATAGCGTGGCACACGTTGGACAAATCGAGGTGACGATGATCAAGCATTAACAAGGGCCTAAGATGTGATTGTAACTGTTCGGGGTTTGACTACATTTTTAGGCCCTTTAGTTTGCTTTCAATTTCAAATTAGGCCTTGTAGTTTCAATTTTTTCAAATAAGGTCCTTTTATTTTCTTTTGGTTTCAATATGATTTCAATTTTATTATTATTATTATTATTATTATTATTATTATTATTATTATTATTATTATTATTATTATTATTATTATTATTATTATTGTTGCATTTTTTCGTTCTTTTTCCTAGACTTTAATTTTTGTATTTAATCTGAGGATGAAACAAAACATATAAAGAATTTAAAATCCCACAAGTAAATGAGTACAAAATCATCTTTGCATTACTTAAAAAGTTATTAAGCTCATAGAATTGGTCATGACGTTACAAATTATCACACATAACATGCAGAACAACTCTTGGTACCATGCATGCCCTGTAACCCTGTCATTGACCAAAACATATTGCATTCAACTAATACATCCCAAAAAAAATACTATTTAGTGGAGAGAAAAAAATAATAATAAGACGAAGCATCATCTATTTATAAGCTGTATATGTGCTACTTTATAATCAGCATTCGATTCTATATCTTGGGCCCTACTTCTACTGCAGAATCATCACCATGCATGCATATATCTATACCTAATTTTGGACCACTTGATCATCATGACCATTAACTCTCTCTCTCTCTCTCTTTCTTTTCTTTTTTGTTGGGATTTCATTGCATGTGAAATGTATTTGGTTGCTTAGCTTGTGCAAGCATTTGAACAACTTCTCTCATGGTGGGTCTCTCCACGCTGTGTTCTTGCACACACAGCATTGCCACAAAGAAAACCTGCATTGCTTGGTCCATTGGGACGTTGCTTAAACGCTTATCAAAAATGTTGACCACCTTTTCTTTGGTTGAGTTTGTCTGAGTTTTGCTCCACTGAACTATGTCAAGCCCTTCTTCTCCAAAATCACCCACTGGCCTTCTACCAGTTATGAGCTCCAACAGTACCACACCAAAGCTGTATACATCACTCTTCTCGTCCACTTTCAATGTGTAGGCATATTCTGTTACAAGCCACGCACCCAAAAGCAAATTAAAAAAGTGTCATTGATATATAAATATATAAAATTACTTTCATGATGATTAATAAATATATATCAACTAGCTAATTATGCATTCCAAATGCATGTGAAAGAATCTTTTTTGAATCTTGTAGTATATGCGTTTGTGTCTATAATGGAAAACATGAATCACCTTGATCTTCATCATCACTTTGAGACTTTGAATTGAAGAAGAAAAAGAAAAGCGAGGTGAGTAAATAACCTGAGTGTGTGTAAAAGGAAAGGGTAATTGTGATTTTAAGTTATTGGATCTTTCAGTTGTTTCTCCTCTTTCTAGGGTTCAGGAAAAGTAAAGCTTAGATCCCAATCAGGATTCTTAAATAGGGGGGAATATATATATATGCTTTTCAAAATAAAAATAATAATAAAAAATGGTGGTTTTCCCGGTTTCTTAATTATAATCTTGTGTTTGGGGTCAAAAAAGTTAATTTGTGATATTGGTTATAGTGAAACATGGGGTTTATGGTTTCAAGAATGTAAAAGTTCATAGCCCCATTTGTATAGAGTACAGAGCAACAGTAAAATAATAAATAAAAAAAGCAAAAGGAGAATTTTCCTTTGTGTTAGTGGAGCCCCTTTTGTCCTTGTTGGAATCCCACATGCCATCTACATTCTACTTTGGTGAAAAAAAAAAAAAAAAGGCATAGGTATATTGGCAATGTACCCAGGCTTGAAGGAAAAGGAGGTATATTCTGCTGATTCATTTTCTAATTTGCCAAAGAATTTAAGTGATGGGATTACTCAAGCTTCTCAGCCAATGATGTAGAAGACCAACAATGCAATACCAAAAAAAATGCTTTGTCTAAGGGCTTCATCAAGTACTCTACCTATGGACCTTAAAATTCTTCCATTAATGACCAACTTAATTTAAACTAGTGTCCGTTAATTAGTAGTTAAAGCAGTGTGAGAAATATGTATGTACCTGGAGCAATATAGCCGTAGGAGCCAGCAATGGCAGACATGCACTCTGAGGTTCCAGTGTCTTGCAGAAGAAATTTGGCAAGCCCAAAATCAGCTACGTGAGCCTCATAATCAGAGTTGAGTAGAATGTTGTTGGACTTGACGTCTCTGTGAAGAATCAGGGGTGAACAATCATGGTGCAAATAACAAAGACCTTTGGCTGCTTCAATGCCTATTTTCAGCCTTGTTTCCCACTTAAGAAACCCACCTGCTTTCCCATGCAAAACTTCACCTAAACTCCCATTTTGCATGTATTCGTATACCAAAAGATTGGTCTCCTTGTTTGAACAAAAACCAAGCAAACGAACAATGTTTCTGTGCCTGATTTTACCCAATGTCTGTATCTCTGCGGATAGACCACTATCGTTATGAGAAGACCCTAATTTGTTTATTCCCAATAGCTTCTTCACTGCTATTTGCTCTCCATTAGGCATCGTTCCTCTGTAAACAGTCCCAGCTCCACCTCTTCCTATCACATTGCTGTCCTTTATGCATTCCAACACGTCTTCGCTTCCGAATTCAAGCTTCTGGAAAGCTGTGAGCTTCCATGAGTTTGTGTTCTTTCTTGATTTTCTTGTTTTGATGATTGCCAAGGTAACAAACACCAATGAACACATTAAGAGTCCTAATACGAAAATGAGCTTGAACTTTGCGGGGACTTGAGATTTAATCCCGGTTTGGTTGCGGTACTCTGATGGTGAGGTTGAGGAGTTGTTGCATGGTTTCAAAGAAAACCCACAGAGCTCAGGGTTGCCAAGAAATGATGTGGAGTTGAAGAACAGGTACTGTCCGGTTTCTGGTATCAAACCGGACAAGTTGTTGTGAGAAAAATCTGCTGAAGTTAAGCTCTTCAACGACCCGATTTCCTTTGGGAGGCCCTGGTTTAGTCTGTTCCAGGAGAGGTTGAGATAGTTTAGGATGTGAATCTGAGCAATTTCAACTGGGATTGGACCTGAGAGTTGGTTTTGGCTCAAATCTATGTAATTCAGCAGTGGACAACGGCCTATTTCAGGTGGGATTGTGCCTGAAATGTTGTTTTTACTAAAATCCAACTTCAAAACATTTCTCAGCCTGCCTATCTCAGATGGGATTTGTCCTGTGAATCTGTTTCCACTAAGCAGAAGAATCTGCAAGCTAGAGAAGTTTCCAATGGAGGAAGGAAGTGACCCAGATAACCTATTGTTTGACAGATTCAACTGGCCAAGTTTTGAGGGTACCTTGCTATTGGTTGCTTCTTCCACAAGTCTTCCACTGAGATAGTTGTTCTGTAACTCGATGAGTGAAAGCCCAGGCAAGTAAAGAAAGCCTTGTGGGATTGAACCACTCAGATAATTCTGTCCCATTCTCACTCTTGTGAGAGTGTCACACTGACCCAGATCCTCAGGTAGAGGCCCAAACAAGAAATTGTTGAGTAAAATCAAGATGTTCAACTTCCTTCCGAGGCAGAGCGATTTAGGAATCATCCCGGTGAGCTTATTCGACGACAAATCGAGGCGAGTCAGTCTACCATTTTCGCCGAGCTTTGAAGGAATGGCACCGGTGAAGTTGTTCCGCCAAAGCTCGAGGGCTTCCAACTTTGGTAGCTCCGCAATTACATGTGGAATCTCACCATGAAACTTGTTCATGAACAGGTTCAAGAGGGTAAGCTCAGTGAGGCCTGAGAACTCAACTGGGATGTCCCCTGTTAAGGCATTGTTTGAAAGATCAAGGGATTTCAAGCTGCTCAAATTGCCCAATTCAGGAGGCACCAAACCACTGAGCTGATTTATTTGCAAAAACAGTGTGTCTAGCTTCTTTAGATTGCCAAGCTCTGGTGGAATTGGACCTTCCAGACCACAACAGGCAAGGTCTAAATGGAACAAGTTGATCAGATTACCAAGCTCTGCTGGAATTCCACCTTTAAACTCATTGTAGTAACCCAAGTATAGTTGCTCCAAGTTTGTTAGATTGCCCAGCTCACTGGGTATGAAACCGCTGAGATCATTCCCTGCAATTGAGAGGTACTTGAGCTTCCCCATATTTCCATAGCTTGGTGGGATTTCACCACTGAAGTAGTTCCCGCCAAAGTTCAAGTGCTGCAAATTTGGAAGCTCAGTGACACCTAAAGGGAGTGAACTATTGAAACCATTGTTATACGCATCCAACACCTTGAGCTCTTTCAACTTAGAGAATTCCCAGTCCAACCCACCACTGAACTCATTGTTTGACATATTAAGGAACTGAAGCCTTTGAAGCTTGTGAATTTGGGATGGAAAACTGCCCGTGAAGTTGTTTCCGTCGACGAAGAGACTAACGAGCGTTCGGAGTTCGGTGATTGCCGGAGAGAGGGAGCCGGAGATGCTGGAATTGGATATGTCTAGCGAGACTACTGACCTGTTCATACTGTCACATTGGATGCCAGACCATGAGCAAAGGAACCAGGAGTTTGAAGTATTCCATGAATTTATTGAAGGATTGGAGGTCTCAAAAGATTGCTTAAGAGAAACCAGGATTGAAGCTTGCCTTCTGATGAGAGACAGATTAGTATTATGTGAAGAAACTGATTGAAAACAGGTCAACAACACAAATAGCAGTGGAGAAAAGAGGATGGCAGAAAACTTCATTTTCATGAAGCTTAAATCTCTGGTTTTTGGAGAAAATGGTTTTAAAATTTTTTTTTCTTTTCTTGTATATAAAGCAATTGTTTTTATGAAAGAAATGAAAAGTTAGAGGCCATTTTCATTCATATTCTCAACTGGGTTTTGATCTAGACGACCATATATGAGTATACAGAAAGTGAGATATGAATTTGCAAAGACAAGTTCCGTAGTGTTAAACAGCATCAAAGGTCCTCTTCTCTCTCTCTTTTGGCTACAGACACAGTATATTTTGGTTTTCCATCTTTAACTTTAGAAAAAGGAAAAGCAAAAGCAAAGCTTTACATATAAATATTGATAACAACAGACCATTTTTTGATCAACCTGCATTTTATATAGTTTTGTTGCTTTTTTGGTGGAATTACATAAAAGCCCTTGCCTCTTTTTTTTTTGTTACTTTCTTTATATTTGAATCAATTTCAGCACAATGTCAGATTTTTGAAGTGCATGCATCAGTTTTAGATTTCTTTTGACTAAGGAATGCAAGATACGCATAAGCATTATGAAATACATATAACCTAAACTTCATCAACTCCTGTGATGACTGCAGCACTACTGCTACTTTGAGTATTCTTTAATTGAGCTGACTCTGCATGGTAACCAAAAGAATGAATATGCATGAAAAATTAACTATTTGATTATTTTCTCTTAATTTAATATTTTGCTGATATAATATATAGCTGAGTTTTCTTCCTAATATAGCTTATATATGATGTGCTTTATATAACTATTTTTATGTATTTAAGAGTGATTGCCAACTCAGTCAATTTTTTTAAAGATATGGACAGAGTCAAATAGAGAATATCAATGAGTTAGTCTTGTTTTTATTGAGTTTAATAATGATAAAAAGCCAAAGAATGCAATCAACTTAGGGGCATGCAAACAAAACCCTCCTCCATTTGTGATTGCTTTTGAGGTGGATTCCTTGGGTGTCTAGAGAATGGGACCAACTTTCCTTTGTTACTTGGATAGAAATGATTCAAATAGCTAGTATTCTGGGGAGAGAGCCCCTACAGTCTCCCTTTTACTTTAAGACCACAATGTGAAAAAAGAAAAAAAGCAAATTAGATTGGTTTTAGAGATGTTGGGATTCATCACTTTAATCTCTGCCTGTCTATCTATCATCTCTCTTCTTATTGAGTGGACCTATATTTGATTTTTTTTTTCTTTTAATTTGATTGGGTCAATGAGTTAAAACTGTTTTTGGGATTAAAGCAGAATTATTACGCCAATTAGGATTAATTAGCTTTGTGTTTGAATATGATGATTAACATCCTAGCTAGTCTGATATATAATTGAGTAAGCATTTTGACCCCATTGTTGTTGGGAGAGCCGTTTCCTTTAAAATTTTCAGCTGAAAACAAGGACTTGGGAGCTGATTTCACATACAAAGGTTGAAGAGGGTCAAGTGGATAAATGACATAAAAAAATTTCAAAAGTAGCCTGTGGACACACAACAATAATGAATAAAGTTTCCATGAGGGACCTAATAAGTTTGAAGCATGGTATAAGAAATGAATACTAGTTTTTTTCAAATATAGAAAGATGCACTGATCATTTCTATCTTCCCAAAATGGTGACATTTCTGAGCCCATGTAGAGATTATTGTTTCCATGCCACTGTGAACATCTTGATGATGCCTGGTTTAAGTATAAAGTATCCATCATAGTCATCATTTATCATCATCATCATCATCATCATCCATTGAATCTTCCTTGTTGGTTATTTGGATAATTTTCCATTGAATAATGATCTCCTAGGCACCCTATAAAGGCACAATTAACTCATGCTTGCTCTAAGGCGGCTACATGTTGAGACTTGAGAGTTAGAAATTTATTTTGAAATAAGGAGAAAAAATAATATTCAATTTCACTATTGATTGAGAAAACACCGTAAAATGTAAACCCTAGGATTGATACATCACAGAAATAAGAATAAAATGCATTATTATAAGTAAAATATTGATTTGAAACTCTTTTTGTGAAAACATGTGAGAAAATTCTTTTTCCATTCATATATAATTTTTATGATCTTCTAGCAGATTCTAAACTCCACAACTAGGGTAAAGCAAATTGATTGAGGAGGAACTCATTTGAATTTTTTAAAGTACCTCAAACAACTGTAGAAAAAGTTAAGAAGATTGATGTGTGCATAGCACATAAACTTTTAAGGGTAATATATATATATATATATATATATATATATAATAACTCAAAAAGTAAATAATAAAATTAATTATCAGCAAGAGAATATAGTACGGTGGTCAATTTATTGGAAAGCACTGATCTAATCCTACGAGTCATGTGGATTAAAGTTATAACATTATACAACAAATTTTGTCCAATTGCTTGTCTTGGCGTTTTGATGACTTTGATGTATAATATAGATCATATTGTTGTATTCTGCTCTTTAATTTTGTAGTATGAAAAGCAATCTAACCCTTTATTTTTCAGTCTATGATTATCTACTGTAAGATTGGTGATGTTGGAAGGTGTTGTTGGAGAAATATGTAAATATATATATATATATATATATATATATATATATATATATATAAGCAGCTTGTAACTTAACCTTTCATGCATGATGGTGAATTACAGATGTTAGTGGCTGGTCATCAGCACAGATGTTTAACGATGAGTTAAAAGCTTCAATGAAAAATGTGGTATTTGACTTCTTTTATTTTTTTTCGTTTGTAGGAATCTATTAGTGGTTAGAGACTTCTTACTATTATAATTTTATAATATTATAGGAGTCTAAAACAGCTGATTTAGTCCCTTAATAAATCCTCCTCCACCTAATATTTCAAACAAAATTGAATACACTCAAATTGTTTGACAATATTCCTCCATATCTAAGGGTGCAAATGAGCTTAGCTTGATTGAGTATTAGTTGTTGAGGGCTCAGCCCACAAAATTTTATAAGTGCTAAAACTCAGTTCAGGCTCGCAAAATTTTTAATACCATGTTCAACTTTGGCTGTGCTCGGATCATTTGAGAAAAGCTTGTGAATAGTTTGATACTCAAGTCAAGTTTTATTGTTAAATTGACAGCATCTATTAATTTGTAAAAAGAGGTTAAGCATACATCACAAGTTTTAAAAAGGCAACTACGGTCGGATTGAATTTTGAAAATGCAATTGCAGAGGAGTTCGGATTTTAAAACATGACTGGAGTCAGGATTAATTATTTAAAATGCAATTTGAGTCGAGGTCGGGATCAAATTTAAAAAAGGCGACCCCATCGAATTGGGTTTTAAAAGGATTGAAATCAAGTTTTAAAAACGTACTTATAATTAATATTGATTTTAGAATCGAAAAGGTGGCCGTGGCTGGGATCGAACTGTGATCGAGATCGAATTTTTAAAAAAGTGACTATAATCAGTATTGAATTTTAAAAATGAAATCGGATCAAAATTAAATTATGAAATAATAACTGCAGTTGTACCTAAAAAGGAAAAAAAAATTGTGCTAGGCTGATTTTTTTTAAGATTTGAAAAGTGAAAAATTAAACTTTAATTATGATTTTTTGTGGGGACTATAATAATTTTAATTTAAAAAGAAATAGAGCTGATCCGCGGTTTACATTTAATAATATTAAACCTCCACAATGACGCTATAATAGGAAAACGGTCACATTTATTTTTTTTTTATGAATAAAAATTGCATTTAGCACAAAAAAAAATCAAAAAGGGCTTACAACCTAAAGTTGGTTAACAACCGATTTTGAAGAATACTGCCTACAATACAGGAAGGTCAAAAAGAAACTATCTGATCAAAACAAAAAATCAGAAAATTAACATTACATTAAAATTATATAGGATAATATAATTATTTTCTGTTTTTATTTTTAATTTTTTTTTAAATTATATATAATTTGATTAATTTAGGTTGAAATTTATTAAATGTCATTTAGACTGCTTAATTAAATAAAAATAAAAATATTTTAAAAGTATTTTCATTTTTAATTTTGTATTTTTTTTATTTTCTTTCATATTTTTAACTTAAATAATATTTAATAAATTCTAATTAACCTCTAAATTAATTAAAATACATATAATTTAAAAAAAATAAAAATAAAAATAATTATATTATCAAATAAATCTTAAATAATACTTTAGCAATAGAATCTGTTACAGAATTTGAAACAATCTCACTTGTTAAATGTATAAAAAGTAAAAAAAACAATAATAATAATAATAAATTTGTGAACTTCTATTAAGGTGAATAACTAATACGACAAAAATAAAAAAATAAATCAAGTGTAAACACAACAACCTATTTTAAAATTTACTTTGATGTTAATTTTTGTTTTTTGTAAATTCGATTACAACCTTCTCTCTCTCTCTCCTCCATTGCTCATGGTTCACCTCGTTCCTCGACCCGATTCGACTCGGATTTTTAACCAGTCAAGTCGTCCTCTTCAGCGACCCCTCCGGCATTAGAAGCAGATACGGATTCATATGTACGACTCTGCTTAATTCAGTTCCTGAACCATGCCCCTTTTTTTTCTTTTCAAGTTTTGTTTACTTTAATTTTCGTCGGAATTTTCGAGAGTTTGATTTGTTGCATAATAATCCCATTTTTGTTGGCTTTACTGATTGATGTTAGTGTCATTGTTTTAATCTGATCGAGTCGAATGGTTTCGTTCAGGAATTTGGAAGAAAACCCTAGTCTGCGAAAGTACGCAATTTACATTGTAGTTTGTTTAACTTAAGCCCATTATTTTCTCTAAATAAATAAAAATAAGAAAGCGATATTTAAATAGTGTAGTTCAATTATTATTAGTGTTATTATTATTGACTCTGATTTGCTTCGTTTTAATGTAAAATTTCCTCGTTTGCATCAGTGTTTGGAAGTAGAAGAAAATAACAATGAAGCAGCAATCCAAGGACCCATTTGAGGCTGCGTTTGAGGAGCAAGAGGATTCACCTCCTGATTCCCCAGTGGCTGCTGCTGTTACCGATGACGTTCAAACTCTTCAGAATCCGACTGTTACAAACACTCTTGTTGATGCCCAAGAGGATGATGATGCTGTTATTGTTCCCAGAGACCCATCATCATCATCAATGGCAACAACGTCTGCCCCACCTATGCCCGGTTCCTCTCGGGTCCGTGTACCCTCCGCTTCTGCTGCCAAAACCAAAGACAAAGACGATGATGAGGAGGAAGAGGAGGAGACGATGGAGGTTGAGCTCAGCAAGTTCCCTTCTAGTGGCGACCCAGATAAAATGGCCAAGATGCAGTCAGTTCCTTTTCTCTTTTGTTCTTCTTCCTGTTTTCTGATTTATTTTTATTTTTTGTTGTCTTTCCTTTATTACCAGTTATTCGTGAAGCTGATTGAGAAGAAATTTGGTTTTGCTCTAGTTTTACATTTAGGCGGCAACAACATTGATAATTCCATAAGCTCGCAATCCAATTGCTTATTTTGATCAATTGGAACAAAATTCTGTTGTTGAGTTACCTTACACATTACCGTTGTGAGATTCTAATCAATCATTATTTTTTTTTCCCTCCTCTTTCTAAATTTGCCATCACAACCTCATTGGATTGTCCAACAGATAGTTGAGATTAATAATAGTCAAGTTTGTTATAGCCTTATCGATGGATTTGGACAGATGGGGAGAAACATTTCCTCTATAATGCTTGCAATATGTCAGCATTGACACACTGCAAGGGTGAAATAAATTCTATGCTAGAAGTAAACGAGAGTCTCTGAGTCTGAAAACGTTATAGATAACAAAAGTTGGTTTCACTGAATTTCATTAGCGATGGTCACAATATATAGCCATGCACCAATTCACAACTTTCTTTGTGCGGATGTGGGGTGGGTTTTGAGCTAGTATATTATTACTCAATTTAAGGACTGTAATTGTAATCGAGCAGTTCCAGATAAGACTTGACAACTAAACAATCACAATGGGGTTAAATACTAATTTCTTCTACTAAAATTCTTTGATGCCTTTTATTGTTTCTTTGTTTTTGATTTTTTTCATGAATCTATTGTTACTTTTATCAGGATCCAGTAAATGCCTAATGTAGTGGTCATTACAGTTGGAATTGTTGTCCCCTCTTAGGATTTTATATTTGTTATCATATATTATGTTCTGGAATACTGAGTGTTGTTTAGATATCAGAATTCAAGTTTGAAAGTTAATTCTTAATGTTGTGGATCAGCTTATGCTTGAACGTGAAATCTCTAATCATCAATGGTGTTTCTTGTGGTTTTCTGATTTTACAAGATTGGTGGTTTTGCAATACTAGTAGAATACTAAAGTCTTTTAAGTTCACTTCTTTTTGAGAAGGTGGATCATTTATGAATTTTGTAGATTAGGTTGATAAGTTTATGATTTTACTTATACTGGTGTGCATAAACAGATTTTTTATTATTATTTTTATATAATATTCGTTGCAAGGAATAATTCATCAACTACAATGCTCAAGCAACAAAATGGTATATTCACTTTTTGGCATAGAAATTTGCTAGAAATTTCTTGAGCCATAATAATATTTTTCAGTGTGGACAACAATTTTTAAGTTGGCTGTTTTCCTAAATAACTACATGCAATCTTTCTATTAAAATGGTTAATTTTAGTGTTTTGTACTAATTTGTAAATTGGATTTACCGGAGTTAATGTGTTCAACATCTTTAAATTCATGGTGATAATCTGTCTCCTCTCACTATTATTGATAGACTATTCTCGTTTTCATGGCAGTTATAATTGGCAAACTTTAAATTTTTCTGGCTGTATGGTAGGTGCTCATGTAATGAAGAGAGTAATAGACAAGAATGAAAGGAGGAATGATGCCAACATTGTCTTTGACAAGAATGAACTAGAGCTTATTACTTTATTTAGTTCACCAATACTACTACTCTCTTCATAACATTATGCTTAGACGAATCCTAACATACTGCCTCATAATAAGTATACTCATAATATATATTTATGATAGCCCAACTCCCACGTCAAGAAGAAAATCAGATAATACCTAGACTAGACTATAGAAGGCCTTGAGTAGGTTCCAGATTGGTTATTTATTTAGCATCCCATAAGTATTTTTTTTTTTTTTCACATGAATTTAACTCTGTTTTTAGTATTCTGTTTGTTTTCTTTAAGCCACTTGTTATCTGGATTAATATCTTAATGTAGTGAAATATGACTAATAATTCCTTTAAGCTATTGCATCATAATAATGTTCAGGGCTATTTTATCCCAATTCACGGAGGAGCAGATGAGTAGATATGAGTCCTTTCGGAGAGCTGGGTTTCAGAAATCTAACATGAAAAGGGTAATGCTTATTTATGTTTATTGTTCTTCAACCATTAAAGCTTCTCTTAATATAATGTTGGCTGAAATGCTTGCTTTCAACTATTTGGCCCCAGCCACATAATTTTCCATAAACCTTCAGCCCAGTGGATATTGTACCCGCTTGTATGAATTGATAATGACAGTAATAATGTTTTTCCAACTTTCCATATGTCCTAACTCTTTCTCTTTAAGATGTCATTTGTTTTGTAGTATGTGCATGGAGTAAGTTTAAAAACCATTCCTAGTCATTAGACTTGTTACTAGTTAGTAGACCCACCTTCAAGTGGTTTTAGTAGGTACCTTCTGTACATGCTTCTTTTTCACATCAAAGCTTGTCGACCATAATTCAATTTGTTCATCTATTTTTGCATGCAGTTGTTAGCTAGCATCAGTGGAACCCAGAAAATATCTATGCCAATGACAATTGTAGCATCAGGCATAGCAAAAATGTTCGTCGGTGAACTTGTTGAGACAGGTAATTTGCAATGTAAAATTTATGATGAATCATCTCCGAAATATTCAACTCGTCCTTTTCAGTGAACACTGAACAGAAAGGAAAGAGAAGCATTTATTTTATGACTACATTAATGGCACAAATGATGTCATCGTTGTGGTGTGATGCATTCTCAATTGCATCCTCAGGAATTTTATATCATAAAGCTGAAAATATAATTCTTGGTTTAGTTCATATATACATGTGCTTTAATAATTTTGCATGGGTCAGCATTCCATTTATCTTTGTAGAGGCTTTCTGTTTACTTGTTCGTCTTTTGGCAGCTAGAATGGTCATGGCTGAGAGGAAAGAATCTGGTCCAATTAGGCCTTGCCACATTAGGGAAGCACATAGAAGGTTAAAGCTTGAAGGGAAAGTACCAAAGAAATCAGTACCAAGGCTCTTCCGATGAATGGACCAGATTTTGCAGGTGAAGTCCAGGTTTTTCTTTTATCCTTAACCTAGTTTCCATGCATGGCATGAAAGGATTATCATGGGGGCAATGTAGCTAAGGTTCTTCCCAATCCTGTTTTCGGTAAGAGCAAAAGAGAGAAGGCTAATATATTACACTTGGAGCAAAGCTGAAAGAAAATGTGAAACAAATGAAATTACAGAAGAGGAATATAAACAAATGCTTCTAGACATGGACTGTGTATCACACAGATATTTCTATCAAAGATGGTTAATTTCTACTTGATCACCAAATGAAATTGTTGTTGTGAATTATTTTCTCGATTTAAGTACGGAAAATCATCCTTTCTTCAAGAAACTGTATGACCTTCTCTACTGCCTTTGTAAAACTAATTGACGAATTCACCACCATTTTTTACTAAAATTACATGTACTGCCCCTGAGCCAAAATTAAATACATTAAAGATTTTAAAGTTTACACCTACATCCCTTCTGTAATCAAATATGTATTTTTTTCAGCATGCATTTCTAAGCACCAAAATTACCCTGTTACGATATATAAGCTCTTAAAAATTATTATCGTGATTATATATACATATTTTTCATTTTGGACTAATTATTTTTCGACCTTCGTTTTTATAATTATTTTTCAATTAGAAAAATATTTTTTCACAATACAGCTATTATTTTGTAATCATTTTAAGAGAAAACTACTACTTTATTAACTTTATTTAGATAAAATACATGTTACTACTAATTAATAATTAAACAAATTTCTTCTTCTTTTTTTAAATATATATATGATATCGGGGTGGTCCATGTAAGTTAGCAAAAACTAAGGGGTCTTTGTATAAATTTATTTAAAAAATAAAAGTTGGTAAAACAATTATTTTATATGGAAAGTAACCGTGCTAAATTTGTTTGAAAATAAAAATGGGCTGAATTACATATAGCTAAATAACCCTTAATATATTTTATTGTATTCATATTTACTTAATTATATTCTGTACTAGATGAGCCTTAAGAAAACTTAATCGTCAAAGTCAACGGTGGCTAAATGCCCGTCCAGTGATGTCTTACAAAATTGCATTGTAAAATGGAAAGAAGAAATTATTATTATTATTTTAAGAATTTGAGAATGTGTTAATGCAAAAAACAATTTTATTTAGATAGCATGTTCTATCCATATCTATCCTAAAATTTTACAATATATTTTTTGAAAAACAAATAAAACATATTTACATGGTTTTTAAAATTTTTGAGGAATTTTTTAATTGTATCTAATATTTTTTAAAATACATTTCCTCAAAAATAGATATAAATCTTTAATTTGTAAAACAAAACACAATAAAATAAAATGTTACTGGGCAAGCCTTTAAAAATTTACTTTCTTAAATTAAATTACTCTAAGCCAACCCCATATAAATTCAAGGACCCTTGTGGGATCAATTATAATGTCATAGTAGGTTGATTGGTGAAGATTACACGAACAAAATGCAATCATTTTATATAGAAAAACTAACAATAACTAATCAAAAAGAATGTTTGTGTAATTATTTTAATTTTAGCAAAACCATAAAAAAAACGCCAAAGCACAACAACATGTTTAGCAACTAACAATAACATGTTTGAAACAACCCGAAGCCATATTGGATTGGGCCGGGTTGCAACTGAAAGAAATTAAAGGCCCAAAGCGACAAGAACCCAGCTGAGTTACCAAACAAACAGCGCCCATACCCTAGTGATTCATACACCAGAGAAAAACTTTTATTACTACTTATATGTATAATACTAAGAAAGAATTATATAAATTTCACATTTTATTTATATTCTATATTTTTATATATAAATCATATATAAAAAATTCATCGCCCACTTCTTAGCTTGCAGTTTGCAGCGTTTTCATTGCTTTGTTTTGGTCTCCTTCTCAGTCCCTCCTCAGCCTTTGTTTTTCCTTCTTCTCTCTCTTTTTGTTTTCTCTGCAATTAATCTGAGAGAGTTGATGAGAAAGTTCTCATGGATTTGCTTTTGATATGAACATCAATGGAAGAATGAGAGGTTTTGAGAGGAATGAGCGACTGAAAAAGAGTGAGTGAGGATCGAATTCTTGAGTCACCAACAACCAATATTTGTATAAACGTAAAATGATGAGGTCCGGCTCCTGGGTCTTGTTGCTCTCTCTTCATGTTCTTCAATTTTATTTTTATTAAATATTTTGCTTTCGATTCATTCATGGATTGAGTCTCTGATATCAGCTTTCTATCTTTTCTTCTTCTTCTTCTTTTTGTTTTTCCTTGACTTGGGATCTTGTTGTTGTTGCTGCGGTTGAAGATTGCATTTGATGGCTCTGCATCTTATCTTCTCTCCCTTTTTTTATTTTGATTGTTTTTGACGTTTTCTCTTTTTTCCATGTTTGTTTCCAAATCTGAGAATTGGTTTTTGTTTTGCAATGGATTTTGGGTTGATGAAACACAACCACTGTCTGAATTTCCAAGAAAACACATAGTTTTAGCAGATTCGCTTCTGGTTTGTTTTATTTGTACTTAGTTTTCCTCAGAACGATTGGGTTCGGAAAAGCCCATCAGATTCAACCAGCAGTTTACACTAATTCCTTTCAATTGTGTTTACTTTGGAAAATTCAGATACTCCAAATTCCAAAACGGTCGTTCAGTCAGCTAACAACAGAGAGAGAGAGTGTGTATGTGTGTTCGTGTGTCTGTTTGTTTTTTCTCAACACAAAATACCTTATTCTGCATTCGGAATTTTCAGATTGCAAAAATCTCATCATTGGGATCCTAAATCTGCTACAATCTCAGTGATCGACCCTCATCCTTCAGATAAGCTACACATCTTCTTGTATTCCTCTACCAATCCACACCCAGAGTTCTGAGCTAATCTACCAAGCAAGAAGGAAACTTTTTGGGATCTCCTATATCTTTCTTCTTCCATTCATTCCTATGTCTATCTTCTTCTAAATGGTATATACAAAGTGTGGAATGCAAAACGTTTGGTTCCCTTTCACAGTCTTCTGGGTTGATCTTTTGAGATAGATGGAGATCTTGGATTCTAGTCCTTGTTTATCGTCATTTTTTGTTGTGTTTGAATTGGTAGACTGACAATCTTCTACCATTGTCGTTTGAAATTTTCTTATATGCAATTTCATAGCTTTCTTTCGCGTATTTCTTGTTCTTTATTTGTTAGTCTTTCTATGAATGTTGATTTGGGGTGGTTTAAAAGACCAATCTTTTTCTAACCACAAATTTTTGCTCTAAATCGTGCATTCCTCAAAGATCTCTAATCTCTGTGTTATCATCTCTTTTAAAGCAATTAACATTGTTTTCTGCGAAACCCAATTGTGTTCAAGTTGTCTAAAACAGTTTGGTGAATGATTTTTTGTTTTACAGATATCAGAGAGTAAGCCCAGACTGTCTTCCTTTAAGCAATGGGAAAAAACCCAACATAGAGAACGGGAAAATCATCCAAACAAACGGCAACAGCAACACTTCTCTGGAAACCAAAGCAGCATTCAGATTTAGATCCCCAGCTAGAAATCAAGACCACCATAATAGCTTATCCCAGTTCAGCGGTGTATCCGAGAATAACCTTCCCCACCATTCGCACCATGAAAATATCTCAAACACCCAGCAAACCCAGAGGCAAGAGAACAGTCCCAGTCCTACTCCGAGCCCCAGCCATGGCGGCAGTGGTGATGTGCTTTTGCAATGGGGTCATAAGAAGAGGGCCAGAGTCTCAAGGGCCGAGATCCGAGCACTGACCGACGAGTCTTCATCGTCGGCTCATGCCAGACAAGCTGTGAAGCTCCAGAGGAGACTGGTCCATTCTTCTTCCTCTTCCTCAGAAAAGTTGACCACCAACACAACCATGCCTCCGCCTCCGCCGCCGCCGCCGATTACTTCGTCGTCATCTAATGGCAGAGCCAGAAAGGAAACCTCTGGGTTGCTTCCTAGCAGGTACCCACAAAAAATCAAATCTTTTCTTCTTTCTTTTTTTTTTTTGTTATTCTTTTTTTGTTTTTTTCTTGTCATGGAAAATTTCGTCACTGAATGTAAAATGGTTTTTACTGCTCCGGAGATTGTAAGTTTAGATCTTGTTTTGATAGTGTTTGTGCCAAAGTTAAAGTCTTTTGGTAACCTTGGTCGTATTTTAACGAAAGATTTTCATTGTCAGTGCCCATATCTCTCAGTGATGATTTTCTTGGGGTTTTCTCGGAATTTAGGTGGGATTCTCTCACTGCTTTTTGAAATCCAAAGACATGGGCTTTAACCCCTTGGACATGTTAACATGTTCTAGTTGTTTCTCTGCCTTTTGTTTTCGACCTTTGTTAGCCTCGCTTCCTTTCAATTTCAGTTTTACCTTTATACCCTTCAAAATGTGAGAAATTCCCATTCTTAGTCCAAGAAGTCTAATTCCATTCCCAGTTTTCTCCTTTTCTATTTTTCCACTTCCAGTATGGGTTTTGTTTTGTTTTTTTTTTTCATCTCCTCAGCTTGTCATTTTGATTGGGTTTGAAGGGTATTTTTACTATAAAAAAAATCACCCCTATTTGCTCGTCAAATTCAGTAATTTTTTTTCTCGTGGTTTGTTTGACAGATCACTTTTCCAACACCTCGTGATTCTTTGTCCCGATCTGATCTCTTTGGAAAAATAGTATTAACCCCCATTTTGCCTCGAGTGCTAGTAAGCTTCGGCCAATCAAAAGCTGACAGCGTCAAATATAAATTATGTTCAATGTTCCAAGGAAAAGCGTTATTCTTTTGGGTTTCCCTGTTGGGAGTTGTAGTAGAGTGGTTGGTCTTTTCCATGTTTTTTGTTTTTTCAATTTTAGGCACATAGATATTACTGTCTAATACATCAATACACACAGACTAGTAAGAAAGATTGTCTGCTTTTTCTTTTTAATTGTTTCTTATTTGTAATCTATATTTATAGATTCTGCTTGCCTTACGATTTTTGATTATGTGGTCTTGTTAAGTTTGATCTACTCTTGATATCCCCCACCCCCACCTTTTGTTGGCCTACCAATCCGAGAAACACTTTCAATCTTCTGCTCACCCATCTGCGTTGTTCATCATCATTATTTACTTGGGTCATGACCAGGAACTTGGAAGATCGATCCGGCACCGGTAACGGGTCTCCTTCGAGAAACGGCGGTGGGAGCCGGGTTGTGTCTAGATCTGCAGGAAAACGATCTCCTCCACCTGATAAGAATGAGAAAAAGGTGTTGGCTTGTTCTGGAAAATTGGCGAAAGAAGAGAAACAAAATGGATCAGCAGTGCAGGCTTGTGATCGGATGAATAATAATCATGTTGACTCTGCTTCATTGCAATCAGAGCAGCAGCAGCAACATCATCAGGAAGCTGTGGCCACTAATATTAATAATATTCATGCTCATGCTCATGCTCATGCTCATGCTTATGGAGGAGAAAAACTGAGCTTTGAAGCGGTTGAGTGGCCAAGGATTTATCTCTCTCTTTCAAGAAAAGAGAAGGAAGATGATTTCCTTGCAATGAAAGGCACTAAACTTCCTCAGAGACCCAAAAAACGAGCCAAGAATGTTGATAGAACTCTGCAGGTATGTGTGTCACTCGAGGCCAAACAAAATAATAATAATTATTATTATTTTTATTTTTCATCATTCTATTTGTTTTATGGCCCTGTAAATTATTAATTTTTATTTTTATTTTTATTTTTTAGTGTAGAAAGATTTAAAATAATTTTGTTGGGTGGTTTGTGGGTTTTCTTTTTGGCAGTATTGTTTTCCAGGGATGTGGCTATCTGACTTGACAAGGAATCGCTATGAGGTTAGGGAGAAGAAATGTGTGAAGAAGGTAACGTTTGCTTTTTGCACCCTTTTTTCTTTATTCTATGCAATAAATATATAATTTTTAATATATATATATATATATATATATAATTAATAACTACTAGGAAAACCTCACTAGGGAATGGGAATTTTGTCATCTTTGTACCCCTGAAGCTTTTCTATTATTACTCCTGAGTCCTTTTGGAATTTGCTGCATAGATTCTTATCGAGGCACACAGTTTCCTACTCTGCCAAAAGAACCTGATACCAACTTAGAATTATTAATTAAAAAGCAGATAAACGACATCGTTTTCATCTGTATTTTTAGCACTTTGTCCTGCACCAAATTGGAAATGTACATAGTGCCCAAGATGCCTTAGCCCTTTAGTATCGGATTCTGGAGGATTCAATTAAGACTCTGTATGTTTTTTTTTTTTTTTTTTTAATCAAAAAATTTAAAATGTAAAAACGTTGATGAGCATAATTAAAATTATCTTAACTTTGAAATGAGTAAGAAATGGTAAAAATGTTGTGGGGTAATTAATTTTGTTAATTTTATTTATTTATGTTTTAGAATTTTTGTAATTAAGGTTTTTTGGCTTTCGCTTTTGCAGCAAAAGCGACGTGGACTCAAAGGAATGGAAAGCGTGGATAGTGACTCTGAATAGATTATGTGTAAAAATCCAGGGGCCAAAAGGGAAATAAGAAAAGAAAGTTTGAAGAAGGGCTTCGAAAGCTGTAGGGTTAACATAGTGGGTAGGGTTGGGACCCACCCACGACATTTTCAATACCAGGCCAGCCCAACGTTATCACTTGGAGAGAGAGAGAGAGCAGGTGTTTGGTTACGATGATTGGCATAGCCCCAGCGTGGGGTTGGGAGGTTGGAGGTCTTTGTTTGTTTTGAATTTTGAAGCCATTTTGAGATGGGGGAGACACATTGCGAAAATGTCTTTACGACACTACTGGCACATGCGCCTGGGATCTACTCTCACGTTGCAATTTTCTGTTTCTTTTTTTCTCTTTTTTCTTTTTTAAATTTGGTTTCCGTGATTTACGGTGGGCTTTTAAATTCTTTCACGCCTGCTTCCATAGTAGGCTCCTTCATCAATGACAAAAGCTGTTTTTCAGATTTTGCCACCTTCTTCTTCTTCTTCTTCTTCTTCTTCTTCTTCCTTATTATTTATTCTTTACAAATATTTTATTTCTTCTTTGGTATTTCCTCCTTTATTTTATTTATTAGATTCCACCTCTGGTAAGTTATTAATGGCCAATTGTAACTTATTTGAACTAATTTGAAAGAAAGAAAGTCGTAAGTTGCCTTGATTAAATTACAACTATTTTTCACAGCAAAAAAAAAACTAGATATTTACTTGACAAAATAAAATGATATATAAGCAGGTAAAAATATATATATTTGCTTTGAATTATAGGTTAACATAAACTAAAGGGTAATTTTTAAAATAGCCCCCTATTTCGTTAATTATATTTTTATGAAAAAGCAGATTAATTTTAAAAAAAAAAAGTGTCAAAAAAGTGTTTGAAAATGCTTGGTTACAAGACTATCTTATAATAATATAATTTAAAGTTATGTGGTGGTAATCATTCAAAGATGTTAAAAAACAAAGGCTGTTTTCAAAATTTACCTGTAAAACTACTTAATTATTCAAAGATGTTTTAATCGACTTTTCCTTTAATAAAAAGCACGTAATGCAATAATTTTGATTTAGTGCATAATGTTGATAATATTATATGGGTATAATGCATACTTAATGCAATATCAAACAGGGGGGTAAAAAAGTCAATATACCCAGTCGTGAATTGACTGGAATTTCCCCCCCCCCAAGTAACATTATTTACTAAATCAAATTGCAGACCCAGTCATTGGGTTGTGACCCTAACTGTGGTTCTAAAAGAATTATGTGTTACAAGAAATCAAAATACAGATCGTCCAGGGATGTAACTAGCTTTCATAATCAATCAATTTCGAAGGACACAAACCAGCAGTAAATTACACGTTCTAACCCTACTTTTTTCCTGACACGTGTTTGATAGGTTCGAGTTTAAATCAAATACTTCCAATATGGGTTTTAACTTCTACTCGCTGCTTAACATGTTTAAGGGTTTGGAATCAGCCACTTTCACTCATAAATATAAATTATAATAAAGCTTTTTCACAATTTATATGTTATATGTTTAGTGGTTGGAATTATAAATGATCAATAAAACTGACAATACAATTGATAGTAAAACTGACAAACCCTTTATAAACCATTAAAAAGTATGCTAAATTGATTTAATTGCAACACAAATTATATTGAATACTACTAACTCTATAAATTATTTGCTGTTATATTGCACTCCAAGCTTTACACCTTAATTTTAAATTTTGAATTCTAATTTATTTTCAAAATCTGAATTCGAATTTGGTGTTTGATTTGACTAATGTAATAAATGAAGCCACAACCCCATTATTTCCCTTTATTTTTATTTTTTTGTTTTTTTCTTCTTCTTCTTTTTTTTCACCCTCTCTTTAGTTTCTCTGTACCTTTTCTATCTAATTTTCCTCGAACATTAATTTCGTCTTGTATATATCTCATGAGTCATGACCCATATCGCGTCTACTTATACCAACCAAATATCAAAAGAAATCCAAACATTTATTCACTCATTAATTCTATGATTAAACCAAAAAAATTGAAATTGATTACCCAATCAAATTCCATTCATTATATTTTTCCATCCTTTCATTGGTTCCCTTCCATAACAGATGTCATTCCAGCGAGCAAAAAGAACATATCATATAACCACATATACCAATAATGCTACATATTACATAATTGGACTTTCAATTTTCTTTTCCTCCATTATTCTTTTTAGTATAATGGAATCCTGAATACATGGGATTTTTCACTCACTGACATCTACATGTAGCTACAACGATTTTACTGAAATGTCATGTGAAAAAGAAATTATTAGAATAATAAATATACTATTTCAGACTCTTTTATGTGAAGGATGAACTGTTAAGGGAGTGAATATATTATTATAGACTCTTATATTGGAAGGAGAAACATGAAAGAGGAACTGTTAGGGTCCTTTATATATTCTGTATGCTAGTTTATAAGTCTAAAATGAAAAATAAATTCTTATCTTTTAATTAATTTTTAAACTGATAATTTTTCATTTAAAGTCCTTTTCTATTCACCAAAGAAAAAAGAAATTATTCAGGACTTGTTTGATATATTGATTGTTTTTTATTTTTAAATTTTTCCTCTTAAGTTATATATAATTTAATTAATTTAAAAATTAATTAGAATTTATTAAATATTAATTAAATTAAAAATATAAAAATAAAAAATAAAAACACTTTCAAAAGTGTTATTATTTTTATTTTCAAAGTATTTTTATTTTTTTAAAAAAATATTTTTATTTTTATTTTTATTTAATTAAATAGTCTAACTAATATTTAATAAATTTCAACTAACTTCTAAACTAACTAAATAGAAAAAAACTAAAACCAAAAATAAAAAACAATATCAAACAGGCCTTAGCATCCTACTTTTGGTAATAAAAAAAATTTGATTACCTTTAATAGTACCCCTACTACCTATAAGTGCATTTGCCTTTTAGGATTTGAGAACACATTGTATGTGGCATTCCGCATTTCTCCAAACTGTAATAAGCAGAAGTACGACTATAACAAGCGCCAAAATGCTCAGCAAATCAATTTAGCCCATATCCCCTTACAAAATTACAAAAGAATTATCAACTCGATTAGGCACAGCGCACAGAACATCAAAACCTCACAAAACAACAATTTCATCGTCTTATCAAATAAAAAACTTCACGTGAACAACGACAAGTTCCGGACTCGAAAATTGATCTATTAAACAACACTTTTTTCTGGTTCAAATGGAACCAAGCTACAAAAGAATCATACATATTGTCAAAATATCATCATGGTGTTCTTGTTCTCTTCTAATCTTGTACTAAATAATAAATACAAAAATCTACAGGAATTTATCCCAACACATGTAAGCAATCCCTTGGCCAATGGCCTTCTTGGAGACAGGCATTCAGTGCACATCCTTACTTTCCTATAACACACCTTATGTTAGTTTGAATTCGTCCGTCCATCCTTGAGACTCTGAAATCCAAGAATTAAGGGGAAAACAAAAAAAAATTCAGCATAACTAATAAGCAAAAATCACTACTGATTTGTTAATAGCATTAAGATTAGCAGTTTCATGACAAACCAGCCGCTTGAAGGATCTACTTTGCACCCCTTTTTTGCCATTTTCCATATCTGGCTTAGCACGACCCAGAGCCTACAGAAAAGTAACAAAAATTAGCACTAATTATGAAAGACCAGATCAAGTTGCAACAAGGCTTAAATTTTGTCCAGAGTCTTTACATCAACTTGAATATTTGCCTAATAAGAAGAATCTGAAATTTAAGACCTAAAAATACACTATATTTGACTGACCCAGAGGCCCAGGATAACTTGGCAACTCAAACTAGAGAGGTAAATAATTATGTCTGTGTTGGGATAGCAAGCACAACAAGAACACCTTCTAACCAGTCAAACAGAGAGGTCGTCTGAATCTAGGTACAGACAATTCATGATCCTCTGTAAGCTTGCAGCAATGTTCTATTTACAATAATAAAGTTCAATCTGCATCAGCAATTAAACATTTTACACCAATTTTAAACCCTCTGACTGCACTTGCCAGAACTTCAAGAATCAAAACACAAGCAAAAAGCTATAGATTGGTCTTCAGATAAAGTTCCAGGGCTGCCTGAGGGTTTTATCATGAATTCAAGCCTTTTAAGCAAGTGGAATTTTTTTTTTGGGCAGATTTATTTTACTTGTCAACTAGTAGAACTTCCTATTAATATAGTTAATCAAAGGGTAATAGCAGAACAAGCAATGCATTGTAGTAGTGCAGACCACTAGATAACTGTACCAAGTGGACAATAAAGGCTCCAAAGATAAAATCTTTCATACTACTAAAATATGAAGCACACCGCTCCTCAAGATGTAAAAAATCTATAAATCCACCATCATATACATAAACCAAGATTATGGATATGTGCTGAGAAAGTTGAAATTCCGTGATTAACTTAGGAAATATCATAATTGTGTTGTTTACGAATTAATTGTGTAAAATCATCTCCCCTCTTGTAATCTATGCTTTCTATAAAACTGAAATATTCTTTTGTTAATAGTGATTGAAAAAAAAAGGGAACTTTTCCCTCAATTTTCTCACATGGTTAGGTTAGGGATGCATAAGAAGCTGAACCTTCTATGGTGTTTGCTGGGTCATTTAATTTCTTATGATAGGGCCAATTTACGGATATCTGGAGGAAATAGGAAAAAGAAAAAATCATGGAAACGTGGGGCAATGGCTATGTTTTGGGTCATTCAGCTTGGAAAACAAGGACCATATGTTTGAAGACAAATTTGATAATTTATTTTTGCTTTGGGAAGTTTGACACTTTATGGGCTTTGATTTAAGACTTCAAAGAATCCCCTCTTTTCTGCATCATTTATGTGGGAAAAGTTTTGCAATTTGTTTTGAGCATATACTTTTCTGAATGGGAGATTTCTCATACTCTTAGAGAGAGTGCAACTAAAACAACTGTCCAGAAATACAAGTAGAAACCTAACCCTCGTTTTCCAGCCTAACTACTGCCTCAGCACTCAAAGGGCAATAGTTCTAGAGCGTGGATTGCTGTTGCCTCGAGTTATCAGTAAATGCAGTCCAAAGACAACAACATTTTAAGTTTCTCATTAGTCTCTTTCCTCTATGGGTTAATTAATCCTATTGGGTTCAAGAACCCTGATAAACTCAACATTATGCATGAGTTCATGCTGCATGCTCATAGGATGGGTATCATTCATTCCTCATCTAGGTATTCATAGTAAATTCAGTCCTTATAAGACACAAATCTTGTCTCCTAAAAATTTTTTTTAACTTCTACTGCTGCTAAATCAATAATGATAAAGAAAAATAATGCATAACAAATAAAAAGGCTATCAATAATAAATTACGTAACTGCTACAGAGAACATCACAATAACAAATAATACCTGAATCAAAGATTCCACACGACGTCGCATCCGAGTATGCATAAAACCCTCTGAGCACTGTTACATAATATGCAGAGAAGAGATCGAGATAAAGCATATGAAGAAAAGAAAAAAAGAAATAGCAAAGAATACAAGCGCTGCCAGAAACTGCACGTGAAAGGTCTAGATTGATTGGACCAAAAGATTGTCCAGAACAAAGCCCAACAACATGGAAACATTAAATCCACATTTCTTGTGGAAAACAAAAAAGCAAAATTCATGTTGTTTACTAATGTTAAGTTACCGTCAAGTCAAGCTTAAACTATTAAAAAGTGAATTTTTCACATAAAAGGCGAGATACTTAATACTCCCTCTCATGTGTAGGCCCATCCTATAATGGAACAGAAATTGAAGCACATACATGCAACCAATAAATTAACAAAAATAGGGATCAGCAAGATTTACACATGAGACCATTTAGACAAGCTCTTTATACCACGTCAAATCACAATTAACCAAAAAAACGTACTTACGAAGTTTACCCAAATGTCTATCAAGCCAACAGGCACTTAACAACAACACTATGCTTGACTTCTTAACTAAATTTTTGAAATTAATTGCAACTTAACGGGGTATCAAGAGCTTGAAAAAATGTATATCAAGCCAACAGACACTTAACAACAATCCTCTCTCACCAACAATCGCCGCAGAGTTTCGTTTAATTGATAGAAAAAGGAAATAACGTATCTACAATTGAATTCATTTAACTGACAGAGAAAGGAAAAAACATATACAAAATCGCTTTTTGAGATCATTGTGCATTTGGTTGTCAAGGAAACCTTTAAGAAACTGCTTCCTTGAGGAAAACATTATCCCTAAAAAATCAGCCTACACTTTCAATAGGATACATGCAACTTATTCTTCCTCTAAACTCTGCTACTAAACGAAAAATTTATTGGGAAGTGAATTTTTTTTATTTTTATTTTTGTAATTAATACATAACTTCCTTGACAACTAAATATATCTAAAATGAATTTATAGCCACGCATCATGAATTTCATAACAACGATATTGTATGTGTACTACTACCAAGGTCCTCAAGCTCTTACATTGACATGAAATTTGGAGTATCATAAAAGGAATGTTCCAAACCAATTTCATAAACATGAGTCTTGAAAGTAACATACACATGTCGATTAATATGTATTCCCAATCTATATCACAATTGTCTATTACATAAAAAACTCCAGATAAAATGATTAACAGAAGGAAATGAATTTAGGTAAAGAGAACATCATACCTTGACATGATAACTAACATACGCATGAAATGTTGACAAACTCGAAACAGTACGGTCTAGTTTCTTGCCTTCTACATGACGAGGAAAAATAACTGCATTGATTTAATTAATTACAATTTGTTACCTTCAGAATGTAATATACTAAGAAATAAATACTATTCATTTTCAAACATACCAAAAGTAACAAATCCTGCATTTGCAGATAAAGCTTCCGCTGGAGCTCCCTCAAGTTCCAGAGGAGGGGTAGAAGACCACAAACAGGAAGGGGCATTATGAAGTCCAGCTGTACGTCTTGCTTCCACAAATTCCTAAAATATAACAAAACTTGTCAGGGAAATACAAGAAAATAAATCACTATAGGTCAAAGGGAAAATTCCAGAAAAGTACGGGAACAGCCACATGATACATGTATACTCTAATTCTAAAAATCATTTTCCAATCATATAGATAAAATAATTACTATACCTGCAAGAAGGAAGTTGCAAGGACGATGTCTATAGAGTCATTAAATCTCATAGGAAATACCACAGTCACTTTGTCCACCTGCCAGTAATGGAAATAGTACTTTATAAGCCAATTTCAAGCATCATCCTCCTAAGTATCTAATAACATAGATTAAAACAAGATATAGCACAAACAGAATGACTGATGCTCAACAGAAGATTGCCTTGAAAAGTAAAGAAACCAGAATAAGAAATGGACTGGCCAAAATCCTAAAGCTAACAAAAAAAAATGTTAATGGAGAAAGAGAGCACAGAGTGGATATGTAGCAATGAAATAACACTTCTGGTATGAACAACATTATCTGCAAATAAATTTTATGTAGTTAATGTGAAATTTTTTGAAGTTCTATGGTCAAATAAATCAAACGCGCAAAAAATATACGAGTTACCTCACTGCTACCATAAATTTACCTGAGGAACAAGGAAAAACGATTCCTTTGGCCGATGCACAAGGGCAACAAGCTGATCAATATTAGAAGAAACAGTTCTTGAAGCAAGATGTTTCAAAATTACTCTCAGTGGAGCACCAAGTACTACTTCTCTTACAGACGCTACCTTTACCAAAAGAGCCTGCTTGTACTCTACACAACATTAAGGCAGAAAATGTTAAAAAGTCAATTACAAAAGAAAAGGGGTGGTGGAAGGGGAACAAGAACAAATTGCAATCGACAACAAAGAAGGTTGCATGAATTCATGGCCAATAAATGCTCATAAATCAAATTATATAACGCCATTAAGCAGTTTGGAGACGCAAAAACATCACATATTAAAATAATAGATACTCAGATTTAAGACAAGAAAAAAATTCAATAATATCCGTGCCATGTAGTATTATACGATAGACATTACTTCTCTAAAAAAATAATACACAGCCTAAGGCGTATCTGAAATTACACCCTAGTCTCCAACACTCGATATGACAATAGTACAAGATGTACAAAAATTATCAAGAAAATTTTTGTAGAAAGTTGGTTAGATTTGTAATGAGCGTTTTGTCAAAAATAAGAAATGATGATTTATAGACCTCTACAGATGCTGATAATGATGCTACCACTGAAATGGAATTAATAAGTGCAATAAAACTCTTTTGCCTAGGTTTTTCAAATACTGATTTAATACATGTTCATAGTCTATGTTATTGACGTCTTGTGATTAATATTCATAAGATGCAGCAGGCTCCAATTAGAATCTCTCTAGATTAATATTCATATGACACGTTGGTTTACAATTAGAACCTTTCTGGGACCCTATAAACGCCTATAACTATACTTGCCCACATATATTATATATACATAAAACATACGCACATATACTTTGTATTGTAACTTTACAAAAAAAAAAAAAAGTGTATCTTATGAAGCGATACATTACAATACACAATACATTTTTACATAAAACGCTACATATAATGATATGCAATTTTGATGCTCTTGAATTCACTCTTGAGATGCTCTAAATGTTTAGTACATTGACATGCAAAATGATCACATGCAATACTCATACAATGTTTGGGAATATTCTATGACACTAGGGAGCCCCAAAAGGACTTTGAAAAGGTAGGGCTGAACAGATGCAGAGCAATCACTTAAACTCTAGCATCAATCCACATACTAAATTTTTACACAGAAACTACTTTGAATACCTGAAAATATTGTTTCAATTTCAGCACTGTGATACATACTTATAAGCATAGTAAATTATATGGGTCGGTTGGAGCCAGGTGGAAGAGACTTTCAAGAAATAAAATAGGAATTAGTGTGAAAAAGTGCTTGTTTCAGTGCAAGGTTTACAGCAAGAAAAATAAATCCATATTAAAATCTGAAAATGCCCCCTTTAAAAGTCATAAAACCTTGCTGGCTACACTAACTACAAATGCTCAATACAACAAATTTGAAAGATTACAAACATGAGTAGAAGCATTATTAATTAAATAGCTCATAGCTAGATGTCCATCCCCCATTGACTCTGAACAAGGACTTATTTATAGTACTTAGGTAGGTTACAAACTCATATGGTATTATAATCCTTTCACACTTGTCACGCAAGATTCATTTTTTTTGGTGAAAATCACCCAAGATTCATGGTAGGAGCATGAAGATGACAAAACAGGCAGATAGTAGTCTCACACCTATAGTACTAACAATGAGAACCTCAGGTAGGGCAAGAAACTCATATTGCTTAAGGTTTTCTCACAATTAACTTACTAGTTACATATCATATTTTCAGTCTTTACATGGTTTGAGGGAAAGAAAAGTCCAACTCCTTTCTTCTAATTAACAAAAGTATCATTAGAAAAGGCATTTCCAAAGATTGTTGTTTGGAAATGTGATCTAGCTTAGCAATTATGACGTTCATTGTTATGCCAAGCAGAGGTGCTTTTGGTTTTGACTAAATCAGTTCTCATTGCCAAGCAATGTATTTGCAGTATATAATATCGACATCCAATAACAATACTGATGCTTCATAGCTTCCAACATTTAAACTATGATTCAATACACTGCTTCTTATAATATGTAGAATTTTACCAAAATAATGCCTTTGTGATAGTTAGAGCAATTTTGACAACTATTATGAATAGTAAACATTCTGAAAACTATTACCTTAGTTGCTCTAATCATCATAATTTGTAGTGCATGTACAACTTACTTTAGTGCAAACTGCAATGGAGTAGTATGTGAAGAAGGATGGTAAGTGAGACAACATTGTCCCTCTAATCGTCATATATTTTTATTGTGAATGAAGTGTAATAGCATGTTAAATGAAGCTTAAAACATTTTGAACTTGAGATATTATTTTAGTCAAAAGAAACTTAGTATTGATAATAGTTGTCATACTACTCCCAAAAAAAAAAATGGAAAAAGAGAAGGATGGTTAAGCAAACAATATACTTGTCATATAATAGTTGTCATATTACTACTAAAAAAAGAAAAAGTGAAAGCAAACAATATACTTGTCCTACGATCAATCAATATTAAGTTTCTTTTGACGATATAAATATCTCAAGTTCAAAATGTTTTAAGCTTCACCTAACATGCTATAACATCTCATTCATATATGTCTCAATTTGGTTCATTTACACTACCATGATGTAAACCTATATAATAAAAAAAAAAGGACAATCACAGAACAATTGAAGATATAAATTTTTAAAAGAAAAATAAAAATTTAACGCAAACAACAAATAAATGGCAAATAAGAAATCAATCTAATAAAAGAAACCTTTGAGGAAGTGAACAAAATGTTATCAAGTATTTGGAAATTTAAAATAAGCTGCACAGGTTTAACAAGATCCTAAATGTATTGGCATGTCCATGTCAAGCTAATAATGACCTTAGAAAAGGAACTCGTTGAACCTTCATCTGGAGGGAGTTTTGAAAGATTGAGTTTCAGTGTCAGATTAAAGCCATCTCTTGGAGGATCAAGAATTTGTACAAGCACACCATATGCAGACTTTATAGCTTCTATAGCTCCAAATGGAAGTCCACCCATGAAAACAGTTTCTGGAGGTGGAGTGGGTAATGACACCGATACTAACAGGTGTTGTGGATTCTTCATTGACACCTATAAAATATCTCTCTTGGTAAGTTGTTCATATTCTTCCCGAAGTAAATCATTATAGTAATTTTCCTTACACAAAAGAATGAACAAAAAGTTGGTAATTCACCTGAATATGGTAACGAACATCATCAAACTCAACCCAATGGTAGTCCAACTCAACTCCCTTGTCAAGACTGGAACAAAAAAGATCATAATCAGCATGTTGTACGAGTTCCCTATAATACCAAGGACTGTATGCAACATTCTGACCTGAACTTAGATTCATTATATATATTGATGTATGCCCAATAAAATTGTTCACGCAGTAATGGAGTACACCTATATAAAATCACAGATAAAATGCTAGTGCCTATGGTAGTAACAATATCATCCAATTTTTCTAAAAGGAAATAAGCAAGCTATAGAGCAAGGTACCAAGTAATTGAGTTTTGAAGATTGCTAATAATAATCAGAAATCAATAAAAAGCTAACTAGGCTCACACATGGAGCAAATATATCACAACAAAAAGAAATATAGTCTAGCTTCAACAGCAGGCCTAATTGTATCTTCCTAGGCTACTATAAATCTTACATTAATACTTCTTTCTTAAATAACTGTTTATTGCAACTTTATTTTCTCATGTTTTAAAATCAAGGACCCTGGAGACCTCCTGAGTAATATGAGTCTGATTGTTGTAGAGTCAAAAGTATAACCAAACCTCTTATAAGGTTCAGAAACTTGCTTTATTATTGATTTATCCCTCATGGTGATTCTCTTTTGTGGAACTATATCAATTGGAGGCTCAGAAAGGGAGATATTATCAAGTTTTGAGAGGATATGTGGACATAGGAACAACTGTTGTCTTCATTGTTTCATAGAGCCTTTTGTTTGAACTGAGTTCTTCAGTTTCTTGAAATAATAACTTTCTCTGTATCATGAGATTAAGAAAGAAGGATTTGATCAGGTCTTGAGGATGTTTGGAGATAGGAACAACCATTTTCCTTGTTTCCTAGACTTATCATATTATCATATAGAGAATCTTCAAATTTTATTTCTGTTGAAACTTTCCGACATAACCCAAATAGATCTGACACAAGAAAAGAAAGTGAACAATGAACCCCTTGAAAAAAATTCACATAGATTATATTACAGCTTTTTAATTGATAATTGTCCTCAGTGGGTAGCTAAACACATCTGACTTCTTGCAAAATGGAAGACCAAATGAGTTTTGTCTCCAGGTTGCTGGGGGTATAGGAATAATATGTAGCCTATTGATCACCTTTTCCTTCCTTGTGAATTTGCAATTTTCTTAATTCTAGGGGTGTTGTTCAATGATCAGCAATCTAAATGTCTCTGTAAAAAGTAGAAGAGGGAAAATGTTCTTTGGAATTATGCAATGATGAATCTCTTCTAGACCATTTGGTTGGAAACAAATGAAAGGTTATCTAAAAATAAGGACAAAAGTTGAGGTTTCTAGAGATAACATTAACCTCTTGGCAGCTTTGCGAATTTCTACCTCAAAAGGAATTCAAAGATATTAAAAAATATATATGTTTTGTTTATTACATACACACTAGAGTTAACACACACACACTATAGTTAAGTTCAAAGGATGTTTTGCAATTTTTTTATATTTAATTTTGCATCTCAGTAATAGAGGAATTCCCTCCTCTCCAAGTAAATTCAAATGATTTCTATTAAAAATTACCATTAAATATCAGTATTAGCAAAACAAAATACTTTCCCCCACCATACCTTATCCACTTTAATGCAAAATCATACATTAAAACCATATCCTCGCATCACAACCCTTAACCAGTCAGAAGGTTACATTTTACTGCTATTACAAGCCTTCACCCCTCAAATAACCCCTTGTTCCAATCCTTACAGCAACTTTTTAGTTGATTTCCATAAAGACCCAAAATAAGTTCTCTACTTCTAGAACCAGACAAACCATCAAAACTTATCCTTTTTTACAAATTTCTTGTAGAACCCTAATTTTAATTTCCCTTCTTCGCGTAAAGAATCCAGAGAATCCAGACCTAATATACATGGATACTTCAATAAGTTTGAAGCTAATTATTATTATTAATTGGAAGAAAAGAAAATTCAATCAACAAAAAAGTAACATCAAGATGTAAAAGGGTATTTGAAAGAAGACAGTCCTCTTCCATCAAGCACTAATACGAGAAATCTTAAACATAATCATTTAATCTGCTAACTTGTAATAATAAAAATAACAAAACAGAATGCGAAATGCGAAAGGAGGAGAAAGCGAACTTCTGAACCCGATTCTGCAAGGTCTGGAGGAGGAATTTTGAATGAGACTGCAACAGAATCATCGAATTTGAAACTGGAATTTGCTCTCTCTCTCTCTATCCCTCAAGAGTGTCGGAGACGGAGAGAGCTTAAAAATTTCCTGGGATCTGCAATCCGACCACCACGAAGACGAACCCCCCAAACGCCTTTGCTTTTGTGCTTTCTTTTCTTTATTATTATTATTATTTCTTTTCTTTTTTGTTTTTTATTTTGTCAAAGAATCTTTTTTCTTTTTCTCTTTTTAGATATTTTTCTTCTGTTAAAGAGAAGATATGAGTGCGGTTAATAATGTGAAATCTGTTTGATTGGCTTTTTTTTAAAAAAAATAAAAATAAAAATAAATTCTCAAGTAAAAATAAATAAATTGAAACCATTTTAACTTGTTTATTAGGCTCATTTTGCTTCTTTTTTTTTATTAAAGTCGTGAGAATTGGCCATCAGAATAAATAATTATAATTCAAATTTTTTTGGTGAATATAAAAATAATTTTATAATCCATGCATGTTTAATTTCTTGCAAATTTAAACCCAAAAAAAAAAATCAAAAAAGACATAAACGTTATTTTATTTTGACCTAGTAAAAGTAAAATTAATTTTTTTTGTAAGTCAGATTAAGAAATAATAATAATAGAATATTTATTTCGATTTTTTTTTATATTATCACCTCAATGAAATAGTTACAAAATGTGATAATAATTTTGTTATAGAATTTTATATTAAGCCCAGCTTCAATTTAAGTCCAAGCCCAAATTATTAAACCTGTAGTGCTTAAGTAAAAATATGAACCTCGGTTCAGATACAAAAGTTAAAATAAAGTCCAGAATTCAGAGATCTTCTGGGAGCTAGCACACTAATCCACCATGATGGATTTCTAGACGTAGTGAAAATATCTCCCACATTCCACGGGAAGTCGTCCCACTTACTTTCTGAAGGGAGCTAACTGACTCCACATTCCCACTCCATAAGTGGTTACGAATAATGGAAGTAACGAAACGTGAGGTGCAAGGAACACTTCACCTCCTCTCCTATAAATATCTCGAAGACATCCGACTCTCGAGCCTTACAGAAACTCTGTCATTTTATCTTTAAGAACCTAATTCTTGACTTGGCGTGGCTTTTGGCGGTACAGTGCCCAGGTCCCGACTTTTTTTTTTTTGAGTTCTAAAAGCGTCTAAACTATCCAAAATACTCTTCCAAGCAAAAGTAAGGTTTCAACCCCTTTTTCAGCAAAAATATTTGGCACCGTCTGTGGGAACCCACAGTTTTCACGAACATAATGGTATCCAAATCTGAAACTTCCTCAGTACCCAGGCGAGTAGGCAAATCACCTATTGAGCCTCGACATTCACAACCAGTGACCTTGAATGATAGCGCACCGCGCGAGGCCCGCTGCGGCGTCGCGAACTCACGTCTTGCCACTCTGAAAACATCGCTGGGAATCTGCGCGAGGCGTTAAGCGAGTCCGAAGTGTCTTCCTGAGGTGTTATCCAAAGCGCGGATCCTCCAAGACCTCCAAGGTAAGCGCTAACACCTACTAGGTTGCCCATAGCGGTCAAGCTGGCTCAAACCGTCAAGATGGGAAGGTTCCTCATGTGCCTCTAGCCATGTAGGAGGACACAACCGAGAAGACCAAAATATTTTCTTGGAGGCTCACGCGAAGCTAAGCGTCGGCGGTTGAAATATCCTCGAGGAAGCGATGGATGAGATGAGAGAAGTACATGAGTGCTTGGAGAAGCGACCACTTAAATGGAGGAAGAAATCCGATGGCGAAGAAGCTTTGCAACATTCAGGCTGCGGGCTCCTCCAAAAACCCAATAGATATGGATGAAGTAGAGTCATCGTTTACTGAGGAGATTCTGCAAGCCCCTCTTCCTCACAAATTCATCATGCCGCAATTTCCACCCTACGACAGAAGCAGAGACCCGACCGAGCACTGGAGAGTTACCGCACTTGGATGAAGCTACATGGTGCAGCAGGGTCAACCATATGCAAGGGCTTCCCAGTTACACTCTCTGGGACTGCTCGCCAGTGGTACAAACTGCTCAAATCAGGTTCTATCTCTTCTTTTCTTCAGTTAAGTCAGGTTTTTGTATCCCATTTTAGAGCTGCGAAGTCAGTAAAAAGGTCAAAATCATACTTTTTTACTGTCAAGCAGGGAAGAGATGAAACCCTAAAAGATTATATCACACGCTTTAATAAGGAGGCTTTCCGCATAGATGGTTGTAGTGATGACTTGATGCTGAGTGCCATGATGGCTGGCTTGAAACAAAGCAAGCTGCTGTGGTCATTGGGGAAAAATGATCCTAAGGACTTTCAGGAGTTGATGTGCCGCGCACAGAAATATGCAAATGCTAAGACCATGATGACTTCAAGGCGTGATGAGATGACCAAATCTGGGGAAAAGAGAAAAAAAAAGCCCAGACAAGCAACCCACTGAGCATAAAAGAGGCAAGGGTGAATCAAGTAACAGTGTAAAACCACCCAGAGCTCTAGAGGGACGCTTTCAACTCTATACCCCGTTAACTACTTCTATTGACCAAGTGTTCATGCAAGTTCGGGATGACAACCTACTGAAATGGCCAGCAAAGATAAAGACCCCATCAAAAAATAGGGACAAAACCAAGTATTATCGGTTTCATAAAGATCATGGCCACAATACTGAAGACTATGTGGCCTTGAAGGATGAAATTGAAGCTCTTATCCGTAGAGGATTCACGAAATTTTGTAGGCAAGGCATAGGGATGCGGAGAGACCACAAGTCCGCCGGGGAGTTGAGCAAGCAAGTCGTGAAAGAGAACCTCCCACTGAGATCCATACAATAGTTGGGGGAGGCGACATGAGCTTCAATAGGGCGCTGAAAGCCTATTCTCGGACAGCGAGTTACCCACCATCCGAATATCAGGAGGTCAACCTAACACAGTGCCCAGCAAAGGAGGTAAAACTTGAACCCTACTCAATAGCATTTTCAGATGCAGATTCAAAAGGAATTCATCATCTACATGATGATGCACTGGTGGTGACCATGAACGTAGCCAATTGCATGGTCAGGTGGATATTAGTGGACAATAGGAGTTCTGTAGACATCCTCTACTGGGATGCCTTCAAGCAGATGGGCATCGGTGAAGAGAAACTGGATCCAGCATCAACCCCTCTATTCGAGTTTGCAGGAGAAAAAGTTATAACAGAGGGTGCATCACCTTCCCAGTAACTGTAGGAGTTCCACCAACACAGGCCACGATTATGGTAAAATTTCTAGTTATTAACCGCCCTTCAGTTTACAACATGATTATTGGAAGGCCTTTTTTAAACAATCTGAGGGCCGTTACTTCGACTTACCACCTAGTAATGAAGTTCCCAACAGAAAAAGGAATAGGTGTGGTTCGAGGAGACCAACATGAAGTAAGAAAATGTTATATTAATGCACTTAGAGGGAAGGACAAAGTAATACAAATTGGTGATGGGGAGATCCGGATCCATCTCGGGCCCAGCGAAACTGCGGAGGGGTTGAAGATCGAGAAGGTCCCGAGCGAGATACAAAAGCAGAACCATAAGTCAGAAGCTCGAGCTGAACTAGCAGAAAAACTTGAGAAAGTGGTTCTGTCTCCTGAGAACCCAGACAAGGTGCTTCAAATTGGTACCTCGCTCACCCCAGAAGTAAAAGCTGTGCTTCTCGAATTTCTGAAGAACAATATGGATGTCTTCGCATGGTGTCATAAGGATATGCCAGGTATTGATCCGAACATAATTGTACATTAGCTTAATGTTGACCCAAACTTTAAGCCTGTTTTTCAGAAGAGGAGGACGTTTAATAAAGAGAGGTATGCCGCGATTGAAGAGGAAGTTCAGAAACTCCTCAAGGCTGGATTCATAAGACCATTGAATTACCCAGAATGGTTAGCAAATGTGGTGCTGGTAAAACAGGTGAATGGAGATTGGAGAGTCTGTATTGATTTTACAGACCTCAATAAAGCATGTCCCAAGGATTACTTTCCTTTACCACGGATTGACCAGCTGGTTGACTCAACAGCAGGTCATGAGCTTCTGAGTTTCATGGACGCGTACTCAGGCTACAACCAGATCCGAATGCATGAAGCAGACCAGTCGAAAACGGCCTTCATAACTAACAAGGGGCTGTATTGCTACACTGTAATGCCTTTTGGACTAAAGAATGCGTAACATACTTAATGAATGAATGTTTGCGAGACAAATCGGAAAATAATGGAAGTCAATGTGGACGATATGCTCGTGAAAAGTAGAGTGGCAGTGAACCATGTAGCATACATGAAGGAAAGCTTTGACGAGTTACGAAAATATAAAATGAAGCTTAACCCCAAGAAGTGTGCATTTGGAGTAGTTTCTGGGAAGTTCCTTGGTTTTATGGTCAACCAGAGAGGCATAGAGGCTAATCCAGGCAAAATTAAAGCTATCATGGAGATGAAGTCCCCTCAAAGCATAAAAGATGTGCAGAAACTTATAGAAAGAGTCGCAGCGCTCAACAGGTTCGTCTCAAGGGCTACAGACAAATGCCTTCCGTTTTTCAAGGCACCACATGGTGGGAAGCAGTTCCAGTGGACTGAAGAGTGCGAATCGGCGTTTCAGCAACTTAAAGCCTACCTGAGCTCACCTTCTCTTCTTTCTAAGGCACTGGTTGGCGAAAACCTAATTCTATATCTGGCAATTTCAACTACTGCAGTAAGTTCAGTGTTGGTGAGGGAAGAAGCGGGAGTGGAGCGCCCTATCTACTATGTCAACCGTGCTCTGCTGGATGTTGAAACAAGATATCCGGATCTAGAAAAGATGGTTTTGGCTTTAATAGTCTCTTGCAGGAAACTGAGGCCTTATTTCCAGGTGCACATAATCGTGGTGTCAACAAATCAGCTATTGGGGCAGGTACTCAGCAAACCAGATCTATCTGGAAGAGTAATCAAGTGGGCAATTGAGACTGGAGAATTCGACATCAGATACAAAACCAGGACGACCATCAAAAGGCAGGCGTTAGCAGATTTCGTAGCAGAATTTATAGGTACAAAAACTGTTCTCTGCCTCGACTCAAATTCTGATTTTTCAGATCCTTTACCTTCCATTAGAACTTGGACTCTGTACGTGGATGGATCTTCCAATACCCAAGGGAGTGGAGCAGGGCTAGTTTTACCACAGCGTGCAAGGATCGAGTATGCTCTGCGTTTTGGCTTCCTGGCCTCTAACAACAAAGCTGAGGACGAAACCCTACTGGCAGGGCTGAGGTTAGCAGCAGGATTGGGAGCATAGAAATTAGTTGTATACAGCGACTCACAGTTGGTTGTGAACCAAGTGACTTCTGCATATCAGACTAGGGATAAGAGGATGACAGCTTATCTATCTGAAGTCAGGCAAACTCTGCAGAACTTTGAAGAGTACTATATCACTCAGATCCCAAAGTCTGCAAACACCAATGCAGATTCCTTAGCTCGTTTAACTTCAGCACCATGAGCTAGTTTCTATAGAACATCCCGGTGGAGTTCGTGCCTCAGCTAAGCATCTTAACGAAAGGAAAGAAAGTATATTCTGTTAATATTGCGGAGTCATGGATGAGCCCTATTATAAGATGGCTGAGAGATGGGGAGCTCCCAAAAGATAAGTTGGAAGCAAGGAGAATAAGGTGCAAGTCAGCAAGGTACACTCTACTTGATGGCATACTATACAAGAGAGGCTTTAGTGCGCCCTATTTGAGATGCCTTACTGATGAAAAGCAGATTACGTAATGAGGGAGATCCATGAAGGCATCTGCGGAAACCACTCTGGGGGGAGGGCGCTAACACATAAAATAATCAGGCAGGGGTACTACTGGCCTACTATGCATAATGATGCCCTGCAGTTTGTAAAGAGATGCGATAAGTGTTAGCGTTACTCCTTTATTCCCCACCAACCACCGGTGGAGCTTACCACCATAAGGAGTCCATGGCCTTTTGTCTAATGGGGAATCGATATAATAGGACCACTTCCAACAGGAAAAAGGGGGCTCAAGTTTGCCATTCTAGCAGTTGACTATTTCACCAAGTAGGTAGAAGCAGAACCTCTGGCTACTATCACAGAGTACAAAACTACAAATTTTATCTGGAGGTCAATTATCTGCAGTATGGTATCCCCCACACTATAGTAATTGATAATGGGAGGTAGTTTGATAATGCCAAATTTCGAGAATTCTACTCAACTCTCGGGATTAAAAATGCATTCTCATCACCAGCACATCCACAGGTTAATGGGCAGGTGGAAGCTATAAATAAGATTATAAAAGATAATCTGAAGGTGAAGTTGGAAAAGCTGAAAGGAGTCTGGACAGAAGAGTTACCTTATGTGCTTTGGGCGTACAAGACCACAACAAGGACCTCAACAGGAGAAACCCCTTTCTTCATGGCATATGGAGCCGAAGCAATGATAGCGGTTGAAGTAGGGATGCCCAACTTTAGAAGAACACATGTCGAGCCTACACAAAATGATGAAAATCTTCAAGTCAGCCTGGATCTAATTGAAAAACTAAGGAACACTGCTGAGGTTAAAGTCGCAGCTTACCAGCAGAAGGTGGCCAAGTACTACAACTCAAGGGTAAAGTATAAAAGCTTATGGGTCGGGGATTTGGTTTTGCGTAAGGTGATGATCAACACCAAAGAAGCTGGAGCAGGCCCCCTAGGCCCCAACTGGGAAGGGCCTTACAGAGTGGTCAAGATCCTTCGTTCAGGAACCTACCAACTAGAGAATATGAACGGAAAACTTCTGCCCCATCCATAGAACGCGGAGCACCTACGAAACTATTACCAATGAAACTCAGGCCTACTATCTGTAAATAGTTTAGGATACTGAGTAATTTCTATCTTTGATTTTTATTTCCTCCAAGTGAGTACACTTACTTCTAAAATAGGTTGTCACATTCACAAGCATTGTACTTTCGAATTAATGCAATGAATTTATATTCAAGACAGTTCCTTATCCACATCCTGTACGAAACTGGGGGGCAACATACACCCCGTACGATTCAAGTACATTAAATGCAATAACTATTTGCGATAATTTAATATAAAGTAAGCAAGATAAAATGCAATGACTGTTTGCAGATGCAATAACTGTTTACGATAATTTAATATAAAGCAAGCAAGATATAAAAGTAAACCATAAATAAAAATCCTATGCAGATGGAGTTTATAAACTCTATAAGGAGTCTGAAAAACTCAATAAAAAGTGGCCACCAAAACATGGAGTTTAATAAACTCTATAAAGTCAATAGTGAACGGAGTCTAAGAAACTCTACAAAATCACCACTAAACAATTTAAGTCGCAGGATCCTCTGCACCATCAATGCCTCCTGTAGGAGTGTCTCCGGTAGCAGTACCTCCGGAAGGAGCTTCCACCTCATATACCCATGAAAGGTCGAGATCAGGGTACCTATGCTCAATCTTACTAAGGCATGCATTCAGCTGTTGTGCAACCTCAGTCTCAATGGTCTCATCAGTAGAAGACTTTAGACTATTCAGCTCCTGAAGGGCTTTGACACTCTTCTCCTCTAGTTATACCATGGTTTCCTCCAAGTCTTTAATCTTCTTCTTGTTCGTCTCCTCTGACTCCATTACATCACTCTCCAATTCTTTAATCCTGGTCTCTGATTTGGATAGGCTATCCTGCAACTTCTGAATAGTATCCTCTTTAAGCTTGTTATCAGCATCTGAACGTCTTGCCCTCTCCTCAAGATCACTGATGGTCACCCTTTGATCCATCACCCCTCGTCTCAAGTCGATGACCGGCGTAGAATGCCATAGTAGCTTTGTTGTCTCGGCCAAGTACCCCATCTAAAAAAAAAAAAAAAGACAAGGTTTCTTTAAGATATATAAGTACAAATGAAAGTACAAGGATTATTTGTCTTACCTTTACCCCCAAAGTGGTGAGCAATGAAGCTTGCACATCAGAAGAAATTGTTTCCATCTCATTAATTGCCACAGGAGAAAGTATCTTTGTCTAACACTTGGCGAAATAGGATAATTCAGGAATATACACTGAGATAGAGGAAGAAGAACCCTCGGTGCCGGGAAGTATCCGTAGAAGTAACGAGGAAGGAAGAGACGAACCGAGCCTTGCAACTAAGGGAGACGGGAGGAACCGAAGGTGGCTTATGAGTAACGAGAACCGCAGTCGAGTGCGGGAAGAGCCTGAAATATGCGGTGTAGAAGTACTAGATGATCCCGTAGGGGTTAGTGATCCAAAGGGGAGAGATGATAGGGTTAGAGGAGGTAAAGACAGTCTCGAAGACTTGCTCTTTTTACTCTGGGAACCTTCTGATCCAGCATTCCCCCTCTTCTTTCCTACCCCATTCTTCCTCATCTCGCTCAATTTCTTCTTCATCCCTTCCATAGTCATGGTGGGCTGAGTTGAATTTCCTGCACAAAATTAAGATGGTTAGCTCAATATGCTAGCACTTTAAAGAAAAGAAGAAAATAAATGGTACTAACCTTCACCAAACAAGTAAGTTCTTGTAGCTTCTGTCTGCAGCTGGTTAGTTCTTGGCAAATTCAATGCGGCTGTGTAACCCTGAGCTCACCTCTTTCAAGCGTAAGTTACCTGCGGAACAAAGAGGTTAGTTTTAGTACAAGAAAAAAGGAATGAAAAAAGAAGAGGAAAGAAGAATGCATGCAAAGACCTAAGGTCTTATAATATGTGGGGACTGGAAATGAATGAGGCTCATCAGTAGGTGCTTCCCAATTCCTTGTTGTCAAAATCCATTTACTTTTTCACCCTTCAGTCTTGTTGGAATTATGATCCCCTGCGATGATGTTTTTTCCTTTCCTTGAGGAAGCATAATACCACCCACTAGACTTAAATCTACCCGTCTTAGGATCTTTTTTCATGTGGTACATGTACATAAACTATTCGGCTGTCAAAGTCATCCCTAACTCCTTCTACAGAATATAACAGCATACTAAGGACCTCCATGAATTAGGGGTTAACTGTCCAAGCGCTAATCCCCATCTATGTAGGATTTCTCGAAACACAGGAAGAAGTGGGAGACGCAATCCATACTTAAAGAAAGCAATATGAAAAACTGCTTCTCCAGCTTTAGGTCTGCTAGGGTCATCATCTCTATCAGACATTATGAAGGTGACATTAGGGTCTATACTAAAAGGAAGCAAAAGTCTCCTAAGATAGTTTGTAGTCTTGATAGAAGACCTAATGTCAGTAATGGCGAAACCCTCAACGCCTTGAGTATCCTCCCTTATATTTTGGGCGGAACCATCCTCACTATTCACATCCTATGAAGGCTCGCCATCGCTGGTATCATCTGAATACTCAGCGTCGTCATCACCATAATCATAGACCTCCCTATCATCAGAAGAGCTGTCAAACATGCCTGCCATAAGAAGAAGTATTAGTAACTAGAAGGAACTTAAAAGAAATTTGAAAACAGAATAAAAATGCCTTTTAGTATACTAACACTCTCCAAAGACATGCTGACAACTAAAATAAAATGTTTGAGCCCCAAGAGTGGACACACGGCCTTGCATGATGGGCGAGCCTGCCTCGGCGAATGGCGCATGCCTCAGTGCCAGAGGCGCGGCACTCGGCTGGCGCAAGCGGCAGACGCGCGGCCCTGCGGCGGGCGGGCGAGGCGCCGATGATGCGAGCCGGCCCAACAAGTCTTGCTTAGTGCTTGCAGAGGCTGGCCCTGCTGGCCGGCGGCGGGCTGCGGCCTGGCGCGGCTCAGTAGGCCAAGCGGCAGGCGCGGCCGCCGGCGTCAGCCAGCGAGTACGATCCCGGCCCCAAGGCATGGCTAGCGCTAACAGCGGGCCCGCCCCGGCAGGCGTGGGTGCAGCCAGCCGAGCTCCTATCACGCCAATGTTGCGCTAGACGCACTTAGTCCTAGGGTTTCTAATCTAAGTATCTATGAGAATTTCACATGACTAAAAATGCATATTTTTTACATGCTTAAAAGTCTTTCTAGTTAAAATATTTTTACTAGAATGCATGCAATATTAAACTAGGAGTAAAAAGGTGAAGGAATCATTCATACCTTTTGTTTTGTGAGGCTTCTAGGCTGAAGTTTGAGAACCCTCTACAATTTCAGAAAAAAGAATATCAGATTGAATAGAGGAAGAAGATGATCTCTGTATTAGGGTTTTATAGAGTTAAAGTCCTACCAAAATTCAAACTTTCCTATTTAACTATATAATTTTAATCTAATTTCAATTTTTAAATTATATAGTTGGGGGGCAATTGTTATAGGATTTTATATTAAGCCCAGCTTCAATTGAAACCCAAGCCCAAATTGTTAAACCTGAAGTGCTTAAGTAAAAATGTGAGCCTCAGTCCAGATACAAAAGCTAAAATAAAGCCCAGAATTCAGAGATCTTCTGGGAGCTAGCACACTAATCCACCATGATGGATTTCTGGACGTAGTGGAAATAACTCCCACATTCCACGGGGAGTCGTCCCATTTACTTTCTGAAGGGAGCTAACTGACTTCACATTCCTACTCTATAAGTAGTTAGGAATAGTGGAAGTAACGAAACGTGAGGTGGAAGTAACGAAACGTGAGGTGTAAGAAACACTTCACCTCCTCTCCTATAAATACATCGAAGACATCCGACTCAGGAAAGTAACTCTCGAGCCTTACAAAAACTCTGCCATTTTATCTTTAAGAACCTAATTGCTGACTTAAGCGTCGGAGTGCCTTTGGCTGGTACCACACCGGTGCCCCAAGGTCCTAACTTTCTTTTCTGTTTTCAGGTTCTAAAAGTGTCTAAACTACCCAAAATACCCTTCCAAGCAGAAGTATGGTTTCAATCAGTTTTTCAGTAAAAACAAATTTTCTTTTTGATCAAACAACATTTTTTTCCCTTTTTCTTTTTTTTCTTTTTTTAGATATGACCAAACAACATATTTTAGTAATGAGACATATCGATATTTTCTATTTACTAACGTTATTTTTAAAATTTTATTAATTTATCCTAACCTATGGAAATAGTTCATTATTACAAAGAAATTTATTTAAATTAAAAAAAAAACCTAATTACTGTATTTTAATTTTTTTTCCTTTTATAATTTTTAAGTTCGCGTGATCTTTCTAATGGGTGTTAGGTTTTCAAAGGGATAATTTAGTCTACACCTACTAAGATTTGGTCCAAACACCTCCTATTTTACTTTTAAATCACTTAAATCTCTAAGTCATATTATATATATATATATATATATATATATATATATATATAACAATTTCACTATCCCTAATAATATTTGAAATAAAAAATATTAAATAAAAAAATCTTACTTGTAAAAAGAACTTTAATAATTTTTCCCAAAAAATATATTATATTTTTATTAATTTTTTATTTAAGATATTAATGGCTTTGAATAATCAAAATGTATATTAAACACGATTTAAGGGTATTTAGGTAATTTAAAAATAAAATAGGGTTATTTTTGAATTGTTTCAAACTGGAGAGGTGCATTTATATTTAGGACAAACCTAAGGGTGTAGATGAAATTATCTATTTTTGAAATTAGTAGGAGCTTTGAGTGTATTTACCTGCAAAATTTTCCGACGAATCGAGGGGTTCTTGTTCTTCAGGAGCGCGCTCTTCTCCGTCTCTCTACTTTTTTCTCTGCAAATTTCTGAACACAAACAGGCACAGCCAGTGTGGGTTTGCAAATACGGTCTTTGGGAAAACCAGTTTCGCCATTAGAAATGGATGGGAGGAGGGTGAGGAGGTTTGGGATTGACAGGGGCAGAGGACACATACGCACTCAAAACGCCTACTCTTTGCTACCACTCCGCACCGCCCAACCCTATCATCATCCTTCTCCACCAAACACCATTTCTTGTTGGTACTGCGACTACAAGATCTCATCCCTGAACGGCCTACTCTTTCGTCTCGGTAGAAGGCATGCCAAGATTCTCAGGGCTTGGTTTTCCATCGGGGTCGGCTTTGGCCTCACTGCTCTGCTTGCCGTTTCTATGGTCTACTCTCTACCAAACCCATTTTCGTTTTTTCTTTTTTTTTTCTTTAGTCACTGTATTTATATATGTTGTATGTGCCATGTATATGAGTTTGGCTTTCAAATGGGTTGGCGCAGATTCTTCTCTGGGAATTATCCAGCGTCCTGCATCTACTTCCAGGAAACTCATATGGCAATGCTTTATTGTTTGGTTTTTCACCCTTCACCTCCTTCTTGGTTAGCATTTTCCATTCGTGGTCCTTATTTTGTTATTTCGAGATTGGTATTAACACCGAGATATGCTTTTGCTATCTACCTCTTTATATTGCAGGTTTCTGGTTTAAGCATTTCACCTACCGGTGCTGTTTATGTGTTGGTTTCTACCTTGGTATCCGTGTCTCTACATGAATTTGGCCATGCTCTTGCTGCTGCGAGGTCTCTTTCTTTCTTTTCAAATTGTTTTAGCGTTTTCATTCTTCGAATTGTGCTGTCATGAATATAGTTACATTTCAAAATTTGTTATGGACTACTCATAAGAGCAATACTTCTGCACAACATGTTCCTAGAGTTCTCATATTTGTGATCGTTAAGGGTGTAAACATGTGTAGCCAGTTACATGTAACCTTAATGCTTGCGCATCAGTTTCCCTTCTTTATATCCATCTTAATGTTTTATTATAACAATAATGAAAAGCATTATGTTTTATTATAAAATTGGTTCTATTAATTAGTATTGAATTGAATTCTCTGCTAGTCATTGGAGAATAGTTTCAAACAAATTTGGATTCTACCCATGTCTGGGATCTGGATATGAATGTAGAGTAGGAAGAAGGAAAGAATGTTGCTTCTACTATATCGCTAGATATTTGAAGTAAATGTAATTTACTCTTAGATTAAATGTGAAACTAAAAGATTAAAGATTAGAGCTGTCATTGTTTGCTTTGATATTCTAATACATGTGTTGGGCCTTTCTTTTAATGTTAAGTTATCACCTTCTCATAAAGTTTAAGCTATTATGAAGTGCACTTAGGATTTGAGCAAAAGACCACTTATTATTCACCACGCAAGACGAGATAGATAACAAGGTTCTTGACAGTGTTCAACTACCTTTTCCAAAAGCTTAATTATTTAAGAAGTAATTCCAACTATGTATTTCAAGCTAACACAGTAGAAGTGGGTCCACTTGGAGGACGTGTTGTGCCTTGAGAGGTGATTGTTCATTATTATCTTTGTTTTGAAGCCTAATGATTTCATTATTATCTTTGTTTCAAAGACTGTAATGATTTCATTATTATCTTTGTTTCAAAGACTGTAATGATTTCATTATTATCTTTGTTTCAAAGACTAATGATTATCCTTTCCTTTTGGAATGTTCAATTTTTTTTAAAATATTGTTTATGTTGGTTCAAAATCGTTTAAAGGAAGAAGTTAACTTCTTCAGATCAATAAATTTAAGAGATTCTTTGTATTTAGCTTTGGTCGCTTCACATGGTTTCTTTGAATCCTAGAATTCTTGAAAATGGAGAGTAGGTTTTTAGATCCTATGAAGGGTTATTCTTGTAAATCATCTCTAAATTTCCCGATTGGTGATTTTTCATTGCCAACAGGATTCTTGATAAATGAGAGTGGGTTTGATCTCCCTCAAAGGATTGTTCTTGTAAATCATTTTTAAACTTTCTAACTGATGATCCTTCATTGCCAACCCACCATCATGCTGCCCAAAATCTTTCCCATTCCTAACAGATCCCCAATCCAAATGGCATATAGTTACCCTTCTTAACATCCTATAACTCCTTAAATTTCCAATTTATATTAGCCCTTCGAAAACACTTAAACACTGATATCTGAATTCTGTCATTAATCATGTGATCAAGGGAACAGGGGGAGGAGAATTTTAAAATTCAGAGATTCTTCTGATCAGAAAATGTTATGATTTATTGATCTGCCAAACTGATTGAATCATTCCTGTCTAGTTGATAAGGGGAGCTTACTCTTCAGAAGGTTTTAATAAGTAAATTTCAGTAACAAGCTTGCATTCTTATATGGTCCATTCTTTTGTGTTCTCTATGGTTGAAGTATCTACCTAGTTTGAATTTATTGTCAACTAGGATATGAATAAGTTGATAATCTCTAATTTATCTGCCTATATGAAAGTTAGATTCTCATGCTGGGTATTGTAGGCATCTTTTCAATGGAAGGCAGTGAAGGCATACAGATGGAGTACATTGCCATCTTTGTTGCAGTTCTATTTCCTGGTGCTTCGGTGGCATTCAATTATGAGGTGCTGCAAGCATTACCATCTTTTACTGCTCTGCGAGTATATTGTGCTGGCATTTGGCATAATGCAGTGGTAAGCTCATGTGTTTTGCTGTTTTTGTTTGTGCGTGTGCTTGAAATCTTTCATAATGAAAACTTATTAACCAGTTTAGCATATTTAGCTTGATCGTGGACATGTATAATGTTTCAGCTTGTGGTAGATAATAACATGTTTTATTTAATGCCACTGCTGTTGTATTTTCTGTCAGTGCTGTGCAGTATGTGGATTTGCATTATTCCTTCTGCCCTTGATTTTGCTTCCCTTTTACCGACATGGTGAAAGCCTCATGGTATTTGACTATGACCACTTACCTTTCTTATATTTTTAGTTGTATTTTTATGATGTTATAAACTGATATTTTTCACCTGCTTATTGCATTTATTATGAAACTTGGAATAGGTGTTGAATGTACCTTCTACATCGCCCTTATCTGGTTACTTATCTCCTGGAGATGTAATTATCTCATTGGATGGTGTACCTATCTATAATACCGAAGAATGGATGGATATGGCAACTCTAGTCAATAAATTGGCACTTCAAAATATAAATAGTTCTGGATATAACCAAAGCTCCAGAGCAGTCAGTAGCAGAAAGGGGTATTGTGTCCCTAATTCTGTGTTAGAAGAAAGCAAGATTGAATTAGTAGACAACCAGTATTCTTGTCCTGATCATCTTACTGCATTTGTAACTATTCCTTGTTCTGGTACAAGTATGTCGGATGACGGTTATTCAAATAGATTTGAGCCAACCCATTGCTTGAATGCTAAGGATGTTGTAAAGTTTAGGAAATGTGGTGGTGATTGGCTGACAGCTAGAACCAATGGTGGCAGCTGCATATGCTCACAGGTTGCTCTTTGAGTATTTTCATAATTAATGCAATCTTTAGCAACTTTATTTTGTTGTGTGATTAGAAACTCTGCACAAACTTCTAGTAGTACAAATGCAAATGATACATTGTGATTAATGTAGGATATGTCATGCATAAGTCCAATTCAGAAGCCGGGTATGATATGGATTGAGGTTACATATTCTAGCCCTTATTCTCTAGAATGCTTGCAACTTGGAAAAAAGTTAGTTTCGGATTCTGGAGAGTCTGAGTTTGAGGAGTCTAACTGTGGTGGGACTTTCATATTTGTTGGTGACATTATCTCCATGGCTAGCTCTGTTCAGTTAACTGCATATCAACCTCGTTGGGCATCTAATTTTGGTGTCTATCTTCCAAATGTACTAGAAAGGCTTCTAATGTGCACGTTCCATGTTTCTCTGACACTAGCTCTTCTCAACAGTTTGCCAGTAAGTTTTTATCCAATTAACATATTATTGAATATTTTGGATATTCATCAGGGTATTAGTCCATTAGCCTACATGTTGGTGCATGATGTAAAAATTATATAGGGACTACCAAAATAATTGAATTTGCAACAAGATCAAGGCAAACTTCTATTGCAAGCCTTCAAAATTAATTAGTTGCTAAGTACTTGCCTGTACAAGAAATATAAGGTGCATTGCATGTCAACCGCTAAGACCCTATGATTAGTGATTTTGAATTTTTGATGGATGAGTTAACTTTGATTTTGAGGCCAAAAACTGAAATTAAGTTTTGCATTCAACCAGTCAAAAGATCTCACTATTCTTATCTTTTTTGGAAATTTGTTTTATGCTTTGTCTTGATGTGACCTTGTAAATTTATTCAATTTTTCAAGAAATCTAAGATAAGCAAATTCATTTGTTTTTTCATGAAATATGAGATGAGATTAGCTTGAGAAAGAATATGATGGTCTTTCTCTATGATGTTAATAGGTTCAAGAAACATGCACTCTTTTGTTTGCTTGTGGTAGTGGCAGCTAGTCTCATGAAACTCAAACTAGGACTAATTAACTCAATTCAATTGGGATTAGAACACTTAAGCCACATCAACATGTAGACTCTTACAATAGTGGGACAAAAGTTTGAACTTACTCATGTAGCACAATCATTTGACAGACATGGAGTATAAAGGATTCAAACACGAGACCAAATGGTAATAGATCTCTAATATTATGTTAATTTACTATTGTTTCTAATGGTTTCAGCTGTTAGAAAGTATGTATATGAAGTTACACGATAGGTAATTCTAAAAAGTTTCTTACATGACAATTTGCCTCAATGTTGCCCTCAGGATTTTTCTTTCATGCAACTCAAGTAGTCAATCTGTTTGTGTTAGCTCAGTATACATATTTGTGCCCACTTTAAAAATGAAATGCTTTTGGGATTGATGACAACTTAACATAATAATGCAACCTTGGTTGTCTCCTAATGCCCTCTGATTCTGGTAATTTCTTTTTACACAGTTAAAGTCTCATTTGTTTTTAGTTATTGTGCAGTCCACATGTCAGAGGGAGTTTCAGTTTGATATAGATAGTTAATTTATTTAATTATAACTTAAAACTAATGGGATTGATGGTATTTGTTAAGTTGACATTGTTCCCAAAAGTTTAAGTGATGTAGGACTGATTGGGAAGAAAAGGAATAGTAAAGATTAAGAATAGGATAGAAAGTTATAAGGATAGGATTCTAGCATCACACTAGTATAATTTTAGGAATCACTTCTAGAAACCTTAGGCATCACAAGCTAATGGTGGGAGGTGGCCCAACTATGTATATCAAGCTAATGGTGGGGCAGTAGCAGTTTTGACAATATCAACATTATTTATTTGTGAAGCTGACCATCTCACTTCTTGGTGTTTGTTTGTGACACTTGAGAGTGTAATAACATAAAATGGCTAAGAAGTTAAAATAATATTCAAGATCGGTTTAGCATGTCCTTTTCTGTCTAATCATTGTGATATTTAGTAGGTGTACTTTTTGGATGGAGAATCTATTTTAGAGGCGACTCTTTGCCAATTAACATCATTAGTTCCAAGCAAGAGGAAAAAAGTTCTTCAAGTGTGTCTTTTGGGAGGAACACTCATTTCTGTCCTAGCCTTTTTCAGAATCTTCTTAAACATTTTGTAAGTCAGAGGTGAATGTGCTATCCCTTTTATTTTATGAGGAAAATATATTTTATCTTGTCAGATTAAGTTTAATTATGCATTAGCATGTGCATGACTACAATGATGCTATTTATTTGGATTATCATTTATGAGCTTATCAGATTTGAAGATATACTACTGTGTTATCTATATAATGAACTTGATTATACTTGGAAAAGTTATTTTGTTTTTGTGAGGCTCTTGCAAATTATACAAAATGGTTTCAACTTTGATCAGTTGTATGTTTTCTTGTTGAACAAGATTCTCCACAATGCATTACTAGCGCAAGACTGCATTAACCTTAAAAAGTGTCATGGATAGATGTATATAAGTTATCAAGATTATCCACAAAGCGTAACTAATGCAAGATCACATGAAACTTAACATGGGTGGAGGTAAAATTGACTAGGGACTGATATAGACAAGTGGAAGCTGCCCATAAAGGCCTATCAAAGGAAAGGAAAGGAAAACCAGATTTTTAAGCCCTGCCTTTGATTTGGCATGATGTGGATGGTGTGGATGATGCAGGGCTTACTTGGGATCTTACATTATTCTGAGTCTAAATTTATGTTGTTACAGCAGTCCACATGTATTTTCAGCAATCAACCCTAGAGTCTTTAAGTTTAGTATTGTATGTTCATGAATGGATTTAAATTCATTTACATACCACATATTTAGGAATCTAGCATTTTGTAGTGAGCTATCATTTAAATTCATAATCTTTTGGTTCATGTATTTTCAAATTCACGTATCTATGCGGTCTTATGTAATAAATTTATGTGTTGCAGCATATTATTGATTTCATATGATAGCGGTACAAAACAAATTGTTGAAGCTTTAAATGCAAGCTTTTTTCTTTGTTTCTGTCCTGTTAGAGTAATTTCTAAAACTACCTCACATGATGAAGATGGTATCTTTTGTGAGAGCACATTGCTATTTTCTTTACCTTTGATGTGTAATTACCATATATTGTCCACCATTTGGTTGCATAGATAAACATTTTATTGCAACTGTGCCAGGGGATACTTTCCCAAGACCAACTCTGTGCCTCATAGCCCCGAACAGCAACCTTAAACTTATAGGTTTTGCGTTTGTCTAACAAAATTCTCTCCCCTTTTCATGCAACTATAGAAGCATGAGACACCTAGAACTTATTTCTATCTTAAATATATTTTTTTCATTAGGCCTTGACTCTAGTGGGTTAACTTTTATGCATCAATCGACAGCCAACTGAACTCTTGTAGGTGTTTTGAATGAAAGATTCTGCATTAAGCGACCATACCCTGTCAAAGTTATAGATGCTACCTTAATAATCCTTTTGTCAATATGTTTTGGCTGATGATTAAAGAAAATGCATATTGTTTTTCCCCACTTGAATTTATTTATATTTTTTAACTGAAGAGAGTGTTATTGATGTTCACAGGTAATATATGCATGCGATCTGAAGCAACAGGGGTGGGATATCTCAGTATTGGATTAGAACCATTAGCAGTGCTAGTACCGTCAAATGGATTATGTTGTTGAAGCTGTCTCATTAGTCCCATTTTCTTAAAAGTAGCGAGCTAGCATAGAGTACTTTCCTGAGTTCCAAGGCCAGCTAAAAAGGGGCCCAAACAAATTTTAATTTAATTTAAATTTTGTCAAAAAATTTTATTTATTGTTGTAATGTAAGAAGTTAAATTTTGGTTAGGAAAAGTGAAAAAATGCATTTGCACGATTATATTTAATCATTTCTTTTAGCCTAGTTTCTGAATTGCCGTAGAATACCCATATTGTATGTGTATGTGTACCGTGTCCGATTCTGTCTGCCCCGTATTTAACTGTCTTTTGGGTTTAGCCTAATCAATTTTCGATTGGATATTGTAATCTATTTTATATTATTAATTGTTTTCAACTTTAGGGTGAAATTGCACAAACTACCTCTATAGTTTCACAGTTTTTATTATATATCCTTAAATTTTTTAAAATTCGTACTTATTCCTGTAGTTTGAATTTTCTTTCTCATAATCCACATCCGTTAGAATTATCTTTTAACATTGTTAAATTTTTATGGGTTTTTGGGTAAAATAACCATTAAAATAATAGGTACAAAAACATCTAAGCCAGTAGAATTAGAAATATATTATTTTTACACTTTATTCTGTTGATTCATTATGTTTGCATCTGTGTTAAGTTTAAGGCTTTAGGCGTTGGTCAGGAGTTAAGTGTGTTTACGTTTTTATACTGTTATTTTACATATGCTGAAAGGTCAGTATTTTTATCGCATCTATTTAATTGGTATCAGAGCCTCCTTTGGTTTAAACTTTTATATTTATCTATGTTAGTAATCTTATTTATTTTTTTTAATCTTCAATTAGTTTATGAATTTTACTAAATTAGCTTATCTAGACTTAGAAATAGCACAATATAAAAAATTTAAAATAAACTTATCTGAGAAATTTAAAATATATTGTAACGTAGATCATTTAGAAAACCAATATAAACATATTCCTCATACTAGTGACAGTCAGAAAAATTTTATAGTAAATCTTTTAATAAACTTAGGATAGAATTTAGAAAAAAAAACATAACTAAAATAACAGATAAAATAGAAAATAATAGTATAAGTACATTAAGAAAAAATTTAGATTATATTAGAGAATTAATTTCTAATTTTAATAATCAAATATTAAAATTCCCAAATAAAAAAGAAATATTAGAATTAATAAATTTAATAGATACAAAAACACCTAAGCCAGTAGAACTAGAAATAAGAAAACTAATAGAGGAATTAAATAAAGAAGTAGAAAAAATCAAACAAACACAAAATAAATTACAACAACAGATAGAACATATAAATAAATTAGTAAGTGAATAAAATTATATGCCTTTAGACGGATTTACATCAATAGCATTACGTTCTTGTACTTTAGAAACTTTTGAAGAATATATAAATCAAGAAAATAATATTGGGAGATTAGCAATACTAGGAGGATATATATTAGCGGACAATAGCCCTAATCCTCAAGAAATTTAGAATAGATATCTATTAATAGTAAATTTACTAGACAATTATGAAAAGAGTGCAAAATTAGCAATAATAGTAAAAAGAAGACAATATCTAATGGAAAGAATGCAGAGACATTTAGACAGTGGAAGTACTAGTAATGAACGACAGTAATCTAATAGAAGTACTAGAAGAACTTCAGAAAGAAACAGGGATAGAGTCAGTAGGAATAAGCATAAAAATATTTATTTCAGATAGTAACAGTATTTCACAAGCCCAATCAAATACAGTCATAAAATTATTATTGAAAATATTAAAAAAAAATTGATATCCTAGAAAAATCCATTAAAGATTTAGGAATAGTAATAAATACAGAAAAATATAAAACAGAAATAAATCTAGAACATTTAGAAGAAAAATTAATAAATTTAAACAATAACTTAGAAATAATATCAACTTCAAAAAATAGACAAAGTACTAAAGAAATATTAGGACCTAAAGTTATATTCAAATAATGGAATTAGCAAGAAAATTCAGTGTAGATACAACAATGTTAGAAAAATTAAAAAGATTTTTAAATTTTTCAAGTAAAGGAAAAGAAATTATAGAAAGAACAGAAGATTTAATTGATGAAGAAGATGCAGATATATTATTAGAAAAAGGATTTAATCAAATTAAAAAGAAAAATCTTTATAATGAAAGAATATTACATAAACTAAAAAGTAGTATATATATTTACACAGATGAAACTAAATTAGCAGCAGTAAATAATAGACAAGAAATAAATTTAATAAGTAGAAAAGGTAAAGAAGAATTAAGAAAATTAAAATACACAGATATCCATATGTGAATAATAGTAATAGGAATATTAGGACAAATAAGAGAAGGATTAGACGTAAAAGCACATTTATATTTGTATGATGGTAGATTTTATGACCATGAACAAGCACAGATAGCTACAGCAGAAATAGATCTAAGAAATAAAGTAGCAGTAGTCGGATGTATCCCAAATATAGATATAGACATAGAAGAATTTTCAAAACATATAAAACTAAGTGTTCAGACAAAAGGATTTAAAATGAATGCAGAATATAAAAATATTAGAATAAAAATTTTCTTTTTAGGAAAATTATATAATAAATATCATAAAAAATTTAGGTTTGAAACAGAAAATATAGTAGAATGCTTTAAAAGTAAATATGTAGAAATGATAACCCCTGCCAAATTAACTAGTAGTGAACTAAAAGGATTACATTGGAAACTACCAGATTTAAATAATAATAAAATGATAGAAATACCAATAAACAGTAAAATATATATAGATAGTAAAAATCAAGCTTACCATTCATTTAGTGATTATAATAAAATAGGAATGACTGATGAAGACAACGAAGAAATAAGAGAAGATATAGAAATAAATATGGCATTAATAGAATTAAAAATAGATAAACAAAGGACGTTAGAAGCTAATAAGGAAAAAATTATAGATATAATATTTGAAAAACCAGAAAAGTATTTAGACATGGAAACTTTTAATGAATTCTGTAATAGAAATAACAGATGAAGATATAGATTTAATATTAATAGAAAAATTAAATTTTGAAGAAATAAAACAGATAGAAGTATATTACGAAGAATATGAAGTCTTAGTAAATGAAGAAGATAAACCTAGTACCAGTGGAACAGCTCAAAATACTAGTAAAGAGGCAGAAAGGATATTTAAAGTCAAAACAAAATTAGAAGATTGGGGAAAATTACCCGAAGCAAAAGACTTATTAGTTTTAAAATTACAAAATCAAAGGCCTATAAATTGGAAAAGAATAGTACATGAATGAGAAGGAAATTTACTTAGACATTCAATGGAGGCATTAAAAACAATTATAGATCCTAACTATAAGTTAATATATTTAGAAAGTACTTTAGGATATAATGAAAAGCAAATATACTTAGGATGGAGAGATTGGATGAAACAAAATATGATAGAAAAATTAAATAACTTTGACACAAAAATTACGGTTATAGGTTTTACAGACTTAATTAGTAAATTAATATTAGGAGTAGGAACAAATGAAAAAGATGATGTCATAAAACAAATTAGAGCAATTAGAAACCTAGAACAATTAAAAATATGTGATTTAAGATATTTTGATGAATATGCTAACCTATTCTATAAATACTGGTATTTTACTAGGTTCTTTACTAGTATCTTGAGCTGTTCCATTAGTACTAAGTTTATCTTTTTCATTTACTAAAACTTCATATTCTTCGTAATATACTTCTATCTGTTTTATTTCTTCAAAATTTAATTTTTCTATTAATATTAAATCTATATCTCCATCTGTTATTTCTATATTATTACAGAATTCATTAAAAGTTTCCATGTCTAAATACTTTTGTAGTTTTTCAAATATTATATCTATAATTTTTTCTTTATTAGCTTCTAACGTCCTTTGTTTATTTATTTTTAATTCTATTAATGCCATATTTATTTCTATATCTTCTTCGTTGTCTTCATCTCACCATTCCTATTTTATTATAATCACTAAATGAATGGTAAGCTTGATTTTTACTATCTATATATATTTTACTGTTTGTTGGTATTTCTATCATTTTATTATTATTTAAATCTGGTAGTTTCCATTGTAATCATTTTAATTCACTACTAGTTAATTTGGCAGGGGTTATCATTTCTACATATTTACTTTTAAAGCATTCTACTATATTTTCTGTTTCAAACCTAAATTTTTTATGATATTTATTATATAATTTTCCTAAAAAGAAAATTTTTATTTTAATATTTTTATATTATGCATTCATTTTAAACCCTTTTGTCTGAACACTTAGTTTTATATGTTTTGAAAATTCTTCTATGTCTATATCTATATTTGATATACATCTGACTACTGCTACTTTATTTCTTAGATCTATTTCTGCTGTAGCTATCTGTGCTTGTTCATGGTCATAAAATCTACCATCATACAAATATAAATGTGTTTTTACGTCTAATCCTTCTCTTGTTTGTCCTAATATTCCTATTACTATTATTCCCATATGTTTGCGTTAATATGCTTGAGGAAGATAATAAGTAATAAGTATGTGTATTTGATTTTGATTTTGTGGTTTTGATGTATTGTGTTTGGAATGCATGAGTTTTTGGAAAAAAAAATGACGAGATCTGAAAGAAATTGTATTTGTGTGGATGCATCTTCGGCAGGTTGGCATAGGGCCTCGGCTAACCTGCCAATGGTGCATCCATTGGCTTTGATGGTGCCTTCCTCGGCAAATTGGCATAGAGACTCGGCAGGCCTGCTTAGACCCTAGGTCAATTTGCCTAAAAAGTATAAAATGGTCTTCCTAGGCAGGTTGGACTATGGACTCGGCAGGCCTGCCGAGTCCCTATGCCAATTTGCCTAGGCCAACTTACTGAGCAAGAATTATTTTTTGATTTCATAAAATAAAAGTTGGAACAAAAAAGTAAACTATATAATTTTGTATTTGTAGGTTGTTGAAGCAAGAAACAGTTATAGTTGTTATTCGCTGGGATGAAAGGTTTGAGATGGATGTCGAAAGGAATTGAACTTATGTGGATGGGAAGATGAAAGCAAGGCTCATACACATGACCGCACATATAATGAGTTATTAGAAATAGCATATGAAGCAACATGTTTAAATCCCAACCAATTTTGCATCAAAATGAAGTTTATAATTCGATCATGTTATAAATTGGATCCCATTGAGATTGAAAATGATGGAGATGTGAAGTGTTTCTTTAAAGAGCATTTTCGTGTGGATACAATGCATACATCTCCACTATTTATTGAGGTTGAGGCGCTACAAGATACTCCTCCGTTACAAAAGACAACAGCAGTTGGAGAAAGAGATTCCGATCCTGCGATTCCATTTCCCTCTCGAAGTGGGAGCAATAGACTTTCAACGTCGAGACCTATAGTGGATATGAATGTTAATGGCAGTGGAATTGGAAATGAAGATTATTCAATCCCACATAATGAAATTGAGGAAAATATTGCATTTAATTTGAACAATGAGGAAGATATTACAGTGGCTAATCGCGTGTTGCCCACAATAGATGAATATGATAGGTTGTATAACCTTTACAATTATGATTTAGAGTGTGATGATGATACAAATGTAGTAATGCAAGAAGATGATATTGCACTGGATGATGATATCGAATTGGATAATGATATTATGAAGGGTGATGATATCGAAGTCAATGGTACATTTGAAGTTCCAATTAAAGCAAATTGTGATGCTCATTTTGTATCGGATCGGTATAGGACGGATAGTGTTCTCATTCCACCTATTCGTAATGAAAGTAATTCACAAACAACCATAGTAAGTGAAAGGGTCAGTGCATCTTAATTTGTTAGAAATCCTTCATCGTCAACAATTGAACCAAGTTCAAGTAATAATTATTCATTATCTGGAAGCGATGCACCCGCGGTTGGTCAAATACACGTCAACAAAAAAGAGTTGTAACGGAAATTGGTCATGTATATGAAGGAAAATTTTCAATTTAAGGTCATGAAGTCTTGTTCACAAAGGTTCGAGGTAGGATGTACCTCCGACAATTGGCGGCATGCGCGCCACTGGGTCCCTAATGTAGAGTTGTGGGCTATAAAGGTAGTCTTTAAATATCACAGTTGCAGCCGACTCGAGCAATGTCAACTAGATCATCGCCAAGCAAGCAGCAAATATATAGGGAATCATATTATATCTAAGTACCAAGTTCGGTCGCCAATATAGACAAAAGAGATTATCTTGGATGTTGTCAATGAGCTAGGGGTCCGTATAACATATGACAAGGCATGGAGAGTAAGAGAAAATACATTAAATAGTATCAGAGGCACCCCTGAGAAGTCATATCAAACATTGCCCGTGTGGTGTTCAATGTTAGAGGCAAAGAATCCAGGTACCATAACTCATATTAAAACGGATGATGACAACTGTTTCCAATATTTATTCATGGCCTTAGGCCAAAGTATTGTCGGATTTCATAAAGTTAGGCATGTTGTAGCTGTGGATGGGACCCATCTAAAAGGAAAATATAAGGGTACTTCAATTATTGCATCATGCTTCGATGGGAATGAGCAGATATACCCTCTAGCCTTTGGTATTGTGGATATTGAGAATGAAACATCATACACTTGGTTCTTTGAAAAGTTCAAGGAGGCCTACGGTGAGGTTAATGATTTAGCATTTATTACAGATAGACATAAGGGTTTGAAAAGGGCTATTGCCCTGGTATATCCCAATGTTTATCATGGAAATTGCATGTATCATCTAAGCTGCAATGTGAAACGGCATTTTGAAAAAAACAAACATGTTCATATGGCTTTTTATTAAATAATTGACAACCAAATAAAGCTAGAAGGCATATCAATATGTCAAGGGGCAGTCCTAAAAGTAGCTTTTTCCGCAATAGATACAAAGATAATGACAACCAATATAGGTCTTATGCTGGTAAGACCGGTTTTTGTTCATTGGTCGAAATGAATCTTTTGCTCCACACCGGTTACTCCATGGCTTGAAAAGATATTAACAAAGAGACTAAACGAATATCGGAGATTCACTGTAATCCCTTTGAGTTTGTATGAATTTGAAGCTCGTACTTTTAAATTCGTTACCACAGTTAACTTGAAAGCTAAATCATGCTCGTGTCGATAGTTTCAAATGGATGGGTATCCATGTATACATGCAATTGCTGCGTGTCGATTTAGAAATTTGATGCCCTACAACTTTTGTTCTGAATATTACAGTGTATCTTCATGGAGGGAATGCTACGCAATGACTATATATCCTCAGGATGATAGACGTTTCTAGCATGTATCGCCGGCTGTAATTGATCGGATCGTCTCCCCTCCAATAGTTAGACGTGCTCCCGAAAGACCTAGGACTCGAAGGATTCTCGTCCAGGAGGAGAACCACCACATCGTAAATGTAGCGATTGGGCTGGTGCAACCGACAAACATGCACTAGTAATGTATCATTATAGATATTCATTTTATTGTGGTATTGTATTAATTGGGTTGTAAGTTAAACCCAAATTTTGTAAAAAAAAAATTCCCTATGTCAAATGAAGTACTCGGCTAATACGCCGAGTCACTCGGCAAAGTGGCACCCCTCAGTACATTTGGCCTAGGGGTATCCCGTATATAACAAGAGGACACACCTCGGCCAACTTGGTCGATACCTTGGTAAATTTGGCCGAGGAGTATCATGTATATAACAGGGACACCCATCGCCGATTTGGGGATCGCCGCAGATTTGGCGGGAGTATCATGTATATAACAGGCACCCTCGGGCAACGTCCGCCGGCATATTTAGCCGGGGTATCCCGTATATAATAAGAGGACACCGCGACCAAATTGGCGATGCCACATTTGCCGGCGGTATCCCGTATATAACAAGAGACCCCGCCAACTTGGGATGCCAGAATTTGGTAGAAGTATCCCGTATATAACAAAGGATACCTCTCGCCAACTGCAATATTTCATATTTGCGATCCTAAATTGGCGCCTATACAAATTGTATATGCATACACAATACTCATTCAAATAGAAGACTTATATATAAAAATTATTTCTTTTTTATCATAAATTTATTCATACCTTGAGTGCATTAGAGGATTCCTCAACCTCACGGCTCCTCTTCTTCGTGGCAGCGGCTTCAGTTACTGTTGTTGCTTTGGTGGATTTGTCACTAGCCTTCCTCAATCTCTTAAATGGAGTCATTGTTGTCGATGATGGAGAAGAAGACGGTGGGAGTTGACGGTCAAAGACGACGACGACTTTGTGGAAGGGTTTGACGCGTGTAGAGTTTTAGGAGAATAAGGTTTTCGGATAAGATAGTTAATAAAGGATAAATTCGGTATACTGTTTAGATTTTACAAAAAATATAAATTGGTGGGTATTTTTTTAAATACTATTATTTTAGTGGTCATTTTACCCAAAAGTCCAATTTTTATAGGTGGATGACAGTAATACCCTTTGCTGTAAATAACCTTAATAATAAAAACTATTAAACAAGCTCAAAAACAGTAAAAGACATGTATAAAGAGGTCACGCTTTTAAAAAATTTGATCCTGGGTAGGAGGATGTCGGTGAAGACAAGATTAGGCAACCATCAAATCCCGAATCTAATTTTATATATATATATATATTCTAAGGAATGAGTTTACACGACCTCTTAATTCAAACCATGATTATAATAAGCAGCTAATGTTATTTTACAAATTTATTTTTGGGTTTTTTTTTAATTGTTTTCTTTTCTTATTAAATATTTTTTAAAAAAAATGGGAAAAAAAAAAAGGAGCAATAAAATGACGACACATATCTACCTGAACCATTGGTGGTCTCTTTTAGACATAATTAATAGAGTATAAGGTGGGGGCGGGGTGGTCACTTCAAGTTGCTGACCGAAGGCAGGCATTGGTGATAAGCTTTTTTTATTCCATTTCATTTCACTCTTGTGTCCCTCTATGCATGTGAAAGGCTTTCATTGTTACGAACTTCCAATGCCTGCAAAAACCTTCTCTCTCTTGCCTCCAAATCCGACCCCAAAAGTTCTTTTGGCAGTGTAATAACATGTATGTGAAGGCCACATGGAAACCCCAGCAAGAGTCGGTGTAGGACCAACTCTGTAAACAATCTTTAATGGCCCAAAATAAAAAAAGAAAAAGAAACTCGGTGGTCCAGTCAATCATCATGGTTCATTGAGAGCTAGTCAGAAGTTATCTTCCTTCTCCACCATTTAATCCATTAGAAATGATGACGGTGACGAAGGTGTGGGTGGCCCCATGGATTCACTGATTAGGGTTTCTATGATATCAATGTTGTGTACGTAGTTAGCACTGAAATGTTGAAGAACCCCACATATGCTTTTATTATAAGTATTGCCTTTGCGCCTTTAACTTCCATAACTACTCTTTTTTTTTTACATCACAATTTCACACGCACTGTCACTGTCTTTTTCTTTTCCTTTCTTTTCTTTTCTTTTTTTTTTCATTTTTTTGACTCTCTGACACTTATTAGAATACCAAAATTGAATGAGAAAATAAAAATTAATAATAATAATAATAAAAAACAGGCCAAGTGACTCATTTGGAGATAACATATAATGAAATGAGAGCTAAAATTGAATCATCGCCACGTATGTTGTCGGCATATTACCCATTTGACCAGGCACATGCATGACATGACCCTTCACATGCCTTCCCCTTCTCATTTCTCATTATATCCTCTAACGTCATATTGCCTCCATTTATATATAAGGTAATTCTATAACATTTAAACATTTGACGTGGCAATATGTTATTGGTTACGAAATTAAGCGAAGCTTTTAATGAAGCTAACATTAGCGAACCACCACATCATTTAGTGTTCAAAATTTGGTACCATATCCAGTCTTATATTATTGATTATATATATATATATATATATATATATATATATATATGTATGCACAGTCTTATTTTGTCTCGTTACTTGTCTTATTACATAATCTAGGTCAAACAAATATATCCATAATGACTACGCACGCCTTACACTGTGTGCATGATGTGGAGGATTTAATAAACAGGTAGATTTTAATAAAATTAAAGTAGTATAGTTGAGATATTCTTATACAACTAGTACATATGTGTATTAAAGTAAAAGAGCGGTGAGACAGAATGTTATGAATACGTGTATATAGGAACTAGAAATCAGGAACGACCAACTCCATCACCATCAAAATGAATTGGGTTTCCATAGTAATCATAATTTTCAAAAATCAGGATCTCCAAAATTCCCCAACTACTCTGCTTTGAAATGGGCATTCATGGTCCACATACACTTAATACTATAGCTAATTCCCCCACCTATTATTTTCCTTCATTTTTCTTCTTTATTTTTGCCATGTTTGTGTCTGCTACATTGGAGACCATCTCATTGTTCTACAGTCTTATATATTTATTTACTTTTCCTTAATTTCCTCGACTCAAAAATTGCACGCCCATGAACTAAAAAGAAAAAGAAAAGAAAAACTACCTTTATTTATTAATATAAACACCTAATTATATGTCTTCATGAAATTAAATTCCCTCCTTCAGCTCTCAAATTATGTTTTTAATTTTATACCTGCAAGTGAACAAGTTCTCTTCCATCACGTGAACTTATAAACTACGTTTGTTTCTATGCAACTTTTATTTTGCTAATAATAACAAGACCACAATTAAATCCCCAGCTACGCTGTTTTCTTTTTCCCAACTCAACTTACACATAAATTAATTCCTTCTTCGTGTGTGCGTAATTGTTTGTGTTCGGTAGAACTTCTATCCCATTTTTGGTGTTTGAGCAATAAATTTAGCTACTTTGTGAGACATGCACGAAAAGGAAATGGGTATTTAGTGTGGGGTATTGATCATCACCCACATGGGTTTGCCATAAAATCTTCAAAACTGAGGGATAGGGTTAGGTATGGTAGTTAGAAAGTCCAATTTTCACGCACTCTTTACTTTGAATGGATAAGCTTTTTTAATTTGATTTAAATTTTTGTACTGAGGGTTAGGTTATACGACTTAGCTCACAAATATATATACTATAAATATATATTGACTTCTTAATTAACCTAGAAAAATAGTTATCTAACTCTAATAACGTGCTTTTTTTTTTTCTGTTTTAACAAAATAATAATTTAAAAGAAGTTAGATAGAAATAAAAAGGAGTCAAAACACGGCATCTAAATATTGAATTAATTTTCTACAGAGCAGCAGCCTAGAATCAAGAGGAAGGAGAATGATGGTGATGAGTATTATTCATAAATTTTCTGCTGTGTTGTTGCTGACAAGGCTTATGTACCTCGTCAACCCACCATTTTTGTCGTTGATAGCTCCTCACACATGCATGCATAGCCATGCTGTTATTCAAATATTCTTCTTTCTTTTTTTATTTTTTTTGTTAGAAAAATGTTTTCTGTCCCGATTGTAAAATCTTGACGTCCAATTTGTTGAAAAATCAAGTGTTAATTAGCGATGCATTAGGTTCAAGACTCGTAGAAAATGGTTTGAGCTTTTGGATCAGGGTTTGAAAAATGTGGTACATAAATGGAGCAAAAGTGATATGAACATTCCAAGACTAATATTTTTCAATTTTATGTGCATATGTTGTTTGTTTGTTGATCACCTTTTTGACTTTTTAAAAACGCTTTTGGTCCTTTTGGAGGCAAAGAAATAAATCTTTTTAGCATCCAAGGAGGCAATCCCTGTGTACACATACAAATATACATATCCTTTTACAATTTTTTTCAATCATGGCTGTGAGTCTGTTAAGATCATGGAAATCTATAAACCCGTGAAAGAAAGATCGTTGATTGCTCAAACCAAATTATATGATCTCTTGCTTAAAGCAATATTCGTGCACTTTTTATTGATTCTATGACTGAAATGTAAATTTATAATTTCATTTCTCAAGCAGAGAGATTAAAGTTATAGTTTTAACTAATGATCATAAGTTGACCAATGGTGCAAAACTATATATTTAATTAATTTTTCGAACACATATTGGTTAATTATTTCCCTAACTTTAATTGACAGGGTACCCCATTAATTAGCTTCGTTTGCAAAACAAGATACATGATAGCTAAAGCTTTATAGCACTTCCTTAGGTTCATGTATTTTAAAAGAAAAAAAATAATGATTAGTACGTGTATAATTTATAGGTTAGAAAAGTCGAAAACGAATCATATGTCATCAATTAATGCTAAGACTGTAAGACATTAATTGGCATCCCATAAATTAAATTCATTAGCTTCTATTTGTTACACATTCTATGTGTGTGTGTGTGTATTGTTTAATTTTTAGGTCGATGGAACGTACGAATTGATGAGTTTGGCTCTTAGGCATAATTAGTTTATATGGTACAGGCAACGACCTTGGAGAACGTATTGAGTATCCTAGCCATGAGAATCACGATGCCAAGTCCTAGCTTGAGAGCTTTCAACCCAAGTCCAACTGTCCAATCGATGTGGTTAGTGATGGTTTGCAAGTTCTTTTATTTCATTTTTTAGTTAGCTAGGGTTAATGGCAGTGCTTTGATCTCACAAGAGACAAACAGCAAAAGTTATTGTTTTTCCGAAGAAAAGTCTATAAAATTATTCAATCCTTATAAGTCACTATTTCCTTGAAGAAAAGTCTATAAAATTATTCAATCTCTATAAGTAATTGTTTTCTCGAAAAAAATTCTATTAAATTATTCAATCTTTATAAATCACTGTTTTTTCGAACAAAAATCTATAAAATTATTCAAACTACGATGTCCTAATGTTTAAAAGAAAAAAGTGGCAATGTTTTGTGTCCCTCAAGTCTTACAAATTGCTTTTCCACATAAAATGTTTAATGGTCCCACGAGAAGACGACCGAGGACACATAAAATGTTTAATGCATTCATGAATTTTTCAATCCTAATGCATGCTTGGAGAGCTTAGATAATTTGTCCGTCTCATTTTTCACCTTCTTATCTACCCCACCATTGGTTTTTATGCTAAGGCTTTTCTTCTTTTTTTCCCATTTTTGTCTATCTCGTATTTATGATCTGATGGCACGTGCAGTCAACAAGTCCTATACATCATGAAGCTACAGAGAAATTCACATGCAAGGAAAAAGTTGGCAAGACTAATCAAAAAAACAAAAAAAAAAGATTGGCAGCCCTCTATTCAAAAGAAGACCTATACACACTGATTTATACGAATTGACGTAACAGTTTATCATTCTGCTTCACCATTCTTTTCCTACCCTACACGCACTCTTACTGTTACAGGTGATATAACTATATATATTAGAAGTTTAGAACTAACTATTAACTGCGTTGTGTAGATGAAAGTCAATCACGTGCTATCACATATCATCAATTGATAAATATAGATGAGTTGGTAATCCTGGCATTATTACAGACGATATTTGTACTGGAGCCGAGACAAAAAGTCAAGTGACCTGGTTTACACCGTACATGAATATAAATTGATAAATTCATTTTTATAGTTCAATGTGTGTTTCAGGTGACCATAAATTAAGGCACATAGCCTAACATGCAAGTGTAGCGGGAAACCCGCGTGCATGAATAAAGGAAGACCCGCATGCAGGAGATCATTCCGATTTTGGCAATTTGGTCGTCCGTCCTTCAATTATGGTTCCGACAATCGAAGCAAAAAAAAAAAAAATTAAAATGAAAAAATTTCATATGCATGGAATTTTTACAAAAATAAAAAAAAAAAAAAGTTTGGGGGCGATTTAAAGTCATCAAAGTCGGTCATGTGACCAGGTTGACAGAATTTTCAGAAAGTCCAGCAGAATTAATTGGAAATTAACGAGACTTTAATTAGATTCCCAAATTTTTTGAACACGTGGTAAAAGGGGAGTGGCTACGTTTTGTGATATGCACGCTCGGAATAATTTCACTGATGGCTATGAACAGTGTATAACACTGTGGACCCCACACGTCGTATCTACCATTTTTAGGGTATAAGGTTGTATGCTCTAATTTTATTAAAGTTTTAATTATATTTCAAATGCACTTTTGTCACGCATCAATTGAGGAAAACTGTGAGAGTGGAGGATCACGGGAGTTGGGATTTGAAGTTTGACGAGGGCTATGCATTCAATGTCAGTGATTTGTCGTGTAAAAGAGAATTATTAGGGACGAATCCATTATTTTGGACTTTCACAGTTTGTAAAACTAAAATAAAAAATTAAAATAATATAATTATTTTTAATTTTTTATAATTACGTGTAATTTAATTAATTTAAAATTTAATAATATAATTATTTTTAATTTTTTCATTTAGAATTATATGTAATTTGATTAGTTTAGAAGTTACTTAATTTTTATTAAATATTAATTAGACTAAAAATATGAAAGAAAATAAAAAATATAAAATTGAAAATGAAATCACTTTCAAAATATTTTTTTTATTTTTATATTTTTATTTAATTAAGTAGTCTAACTAACATCTAACAAACTACAATCAACTTTAAAACTAATCAAATTACACATAATTAAATATGAAAAAAATAAAAATAAAAAACAGTTGTTTTATCAAACACAATCTTAGAGATTAGTTGAGTTTATTAAATATTAATTAGACTCATCAATTATGTAAAAATATGAAGAAAAATAAAAATAGAAAATGAAAATATTTTAGAGATTAATTGAATTTGTTAAATGCTAATTAGACTATTGATTAAAAATATGAAAAAAAAATATAAAATATAGTATTTTTATTTTTTATTTGTATTTTTATATTTTCACTAAATTAAATAATTTAATAAATTTCAACCAATTTTTAACTAATTAAATTATATATAATTTTAAAAAATTAAAAAAAATAATGATATTATCAAACCAATCTAAATAATTTTTATGTTTTGACATTAAAATTTTTAAAAACTAATAATGAAAAAACTGCCATTTAAATTTTTTTCAAAAAATATATAAAAATTAAATTGTAAGAGGGTTTAATTCGTAATTCGAAACATATTTATGAGGTGATTAAAAAAAATTATCTAAAAAAGACTGTGGACCCTACAATTCTCACAGTCACAAAAAATATTAAAGAGAGAGATTTGACGTTGCTGATTCTCGCTTTGAAAGTTGAAATGACCCGACAACAACACCCTATATCCGCCTTTTTCTAAATTTTAAATTTATATATCATTTTATTTTTTTTATAGAGCGTGATAATGACTATGCGAGGGGGGTTGTGAGGTTCGTTAAGTCGGTATAACAAGTCGCTCTCTCTCTCTCTATCTCAACGCGACCAAAACCCACACGTACTTTCTCACCCGATACGTCATTAACTGCCTTATTATTAACCTCTTCCTTTCGGCCCCTTTGTATCCTATCTTCATCATTTCATGTTATCTTCATCAGCAATCTGTTAATCACATTTCGTTTTTTCAGCATGTTCATATTGTATTATATAAATAGAATAGACTTATCAGTTTTTTTTTTTTTATTATACGTAATTTTTATTGAACATTATATAAATTATGAAATGAAAATTTTATTCTATATTTTTTTTATATGTATTATCAATTTTTGAGAGTTAATATTTATACAAATTACTCATTCGTTTGTTGTTGATATAAAATAAGAGAATTTATAATTCTGTTTTTTTAAGAGTTTTTTTTACATATAATTGAAATGGGTATTGATTATACAGGTTAATTATTTGTTTGAATTTGTATAATTTTAACAAAACAATTCCAGGAATGAAACTTTTTTGACATTACAGTTATGATTTAAGAGTGAAATTGACTTTAAGAAAATAAAAGGATACGTTATCTTTTTGAGAGTCGGCCAGATGATAAGTTAATTGTTGATACCAAGTACTAATCACAAGTCTTCGGTTTAAAAAAACTCTCAATCTATTTAAGGGTCCTTTGAGAATGTTTTAGTTTAGTTTTTTTCTTAAAGTTTATATATAATATGCTTAATTTAAAGGCAAGTTAATGTTAGTTAGAATTTATTAATATTTGTAAGTTTTTTTTATTTTACTAAAAATTTAAAGAATAATAAGAAAATAATAAATTAAAAATCATTTTAAATAGTTTTTTAATTTGCTTTCTTATTATTACTTTTTCTTTACACTTATAGTTGATTAAGAAATTTAACTAACATTAACCAATTCAAATTAACACTAATATTTGAATTAAACAACAAATTATACATAAATTTTGAAGAAAAAAAAAAGATACAAAAACAAATAGAATTATATTTGTAGTCCTAAAAAAGTCAAAAAATTTCTTCCAACGAGAATCGTGTTTTAGTTGGCTATAACGTCCTTTGTCTCATATTTTTTTTGTCTGCTCCCTCCCTCTCTATTTATACAAATAACCAAATACCAATGACAATAATAATAACAACTAAAAAAGCATAAAGAAAACAAAAACAAAAAGAGGAAGTTAGGATTATGTTATACGTTAAGTGATACGTAACATGATGGGATAACATCATTTGTCTCGCTTGGTTAATGTCATGTCATGTCATGTCATTTAATTGGATAAACAAATTGGTTAATAAAATACAACAATTAAAATATAAATTTGTCATTTTAATACATATTATCCAAATAATATGAAATCCAACCAAAGGTGTCACGTGTCAGTAATATACGTGGGTGCTCTGTGAAAATGTGTATGAACATATAAACATCATGAAATTTTTTTTTTCCATAATAATGAAAGAAATTGGATTTGCAAATTTAAAAAATATATAATATAATATAATAATATATATTTTATTTTATTTTTGTGAAAAAAGAAATGTTTGTTGGGGAGGATATGATTAAAGTAGTGTATGTCGGCAGGAGTGGGGAAGAGTAGGGTCAAGTCGCCGTACGCCCGAACGGTCAACCGTCAAGAAAACAGTGGGCCTACCAACTTAACGAACAATTAGATCAGAGGTAGCACGTGTCCCTAACGTGGCAAACTGCCATAACCGACAATAACCGTGACTTCGTCCGCTGCCCCACCACCACCTCTCCATGTGTCCATTTGACTGCCCCACCACCTTTGATGCTCTAATTTAGCCAGCGCGTCCCCCACATAATTATAATTATTATCTATTTATATATATTATAATATTTTTTTATCAATAAAAATTTAAATACTAAATAACAACCACTAAGGACAATTAGCCCACAGATCTCTTTTCTTTTCTTTTCTTTTCTTTTTTTTTATTTTTTTTTAAATATAAAAAAAAAAAAAAAATTAGAGGTTCATGACTTCTTTGAAGCATTAATAGCCAGGGAAGAGAAATGAGAATTTTAATTAAAATATAAATCTAAAATATTACTGGTTCAAAATTAATAATTTTAAACAAAATTAAAGAATCAAATGTAATAAATGTCGGTAGCATGGTCTTAATTTTATTTTTATCTAGATCTAACCATAAAGCGTTTTTTTTATTTAATAAAAATGTCATTTTAATTCAAAAGACAACTTTGTAAAAAAATCGAACATTTCATCTTTATTTCTACTTTTTTTTTCTTTAATTATTCTATTATATATATATAACTTAATAAATTATATAAGTATATATATTTTATATTCATATGACAATCACCATTTGTGTATTCAACCAGACTTATATTTAAAGATATCATAATTCCCATAATTGACAATTTAATTGTTTTTAATATATAGAAGATTAAACAGTAGTTTTTTTTTTCAAATCACAAGTCAAGGGAGACGTAAATAATGTTAACTCCTTTTTAGCTTTAAACTTTTCGTCATTCACGCCATCAAAGACCAAAAAGTGATACAGATTTGTCTTTTCATATATTCTTTAATTAACAAATTTTTATTTTTTAATTTTATTTTTGTGATACTATTTAGCGGCAAAAGAATCAACGGCGCTTAATTAATCAACAGGTGGTTTGATTCCCTGAAGTCACGGACTAATTTTGAAGCATATATATTTTGTGGTAAAAAACAAAACACAAGGGCCAAAAAAAAAAACACACACACACACAACACACACGGTTCGCGAATCCGCCACAAATTTTAATTCTTTTTATTCCGGAGCGGTACTACTACGCGCTCCACGTTGCTTCCCTTACTCAACCAATAAAATACAAGTCTGACTCGAACAGTCAAAGCTTAATTACGTGGCGACATGTATTGTCGACGTGTCGAGGATCTAAATGGAGTACGATGTCGTAATCAGAGTTCCAATAAAATGTCTATGCGTGTACCTTGCAGCGTATGTTCATCACCCACCACCCACCGAACCAGCCTATGGAAGATGAATGGCTATTGTCAGCACACTCAGCACCACGTGTGATGGCAACTCCGTAATTACAACTCAAAATTTCCCTCTCTTTTTAATTCAAGTAAATAATAAACTACTTCAAGTGGAATCTATGAGCCTGTGGAAATTACTAGAGGAATTTATAATTAATCATAGAGAAATAGCCACATCTAAACCTGAATTTCACTCCCTTGTGCCATAAAAAATAAATGAGTAATAATTAAAATTATTGTGTCAATCTTTACGTATAAATTGTTATTAAATATTTTATTTGTGCTCATACAGTCTGTATTAGTAAATTTTGGGTTTAATATAATCCTCTTTTAATGAATAAAGAGTTTCAAATCTTATCAATAATAAAACCTGAGGAATGATCCATAAATTTCCAATCATTAAGTAAGAAACAATTTTACCAATGAGACCCTTTTATATGTTTATCTATTTTAAATAAAACTATTTAATTTTCAGTGTGACTCAATTAATATCTTATATCATTTTGGCCTCCAGTAATCAAAACGATCTCACTTTGGCTCTTTCTCTCACTTTTCTAAAAGACTCTTTATTGTTAGTGGGAAAAGAAAAAATTAAAATATAGAGAGAGACAAATAGAGATTAAGATGGTGGAGGATAATGGAGAAAAAATTAGAGGAGGAATAACACTTTTCTTCTTATTTTACCAAGAATAAAGTATATATATGTATAAATATACATAAATAAGGAAATAAAACCTAAAATTTAAGTGAAATAAGGAAATAAGAGAAATAATAAGAGAATTAAATATTAATACAGTTTGAATAAACTCTGAAAGTGTTGACTTAAAAGTAAGATATTTTGTGGTCATGAACATAAGTTGTTGGATTTTTCACGATAAAGTGACAATCTAACAAAATCGCTTTGGAGGACATTTCTAATAAGAAAAGTAACCATTGTATCGTAGATTATATTCAAGGATTTTTGTTTGTTTCCATGAAAGAAGACTAGTTGATACTTAAGTGAGGAACTCAAGTTGGGACCCTACTATCAGTAAATCAAACGGTCTTATAAAGGAAACTTTACATGTTGCTCCATTGCCGACATGGCATATTTTACAAAGAAAAATGCCATTTGCCAACCTCAATTCAAGCCAAGATCTTTGATGCTAAATTTAATATGAAATTGTTTTCAAGGCTTGTATGTCATCCATGTTATTGAAAATATCATCCACATATATAAGAACAAAAACCCTCCTGTATATAAGTGTTTGAGTCCATATAAAGACTTCGTATTAAAGTTCCATATATACGATGTCATTATTGACATCGAGTTGATTAGAACCATATCTCTAAAATCTAAATCCTCAACTAATTATATAATTGTTCCATCGACGATATTTCACCTTGGCTTTGTCATTAGGAAGATTGGCTCCACGTTAATCTTTATTCATAACTCAATTTGGATTCATGAAATTATTCTTTGGTAAGGTTTAGAGAAATGCTTTATGTTAAAAATATATGAAAGAACATGAGATAAGTAATAGAGGAGACATTGAGGATTGCAAACATAATCTTGCAAATAAGATGGAGGATAAAGAAGCATATTATCGACTTGGAGAGAAGAAATCTAATCTATTATTAGGAATAATTTATGACAACTTACTATTATAAATTTAAAGGAATTTTAAAAGATTGAGTATGAGCATCATAAAAAATAATAAAACAAAACATCATATAAACATAGATTGAAGATCATATTTTTGTAGCCTTTTGACTAACCAATGAAGATAGAATCAAACTTATGCTTATGAGCAAACATAAACAACCAAAACTTTAAGATGAGAATAAGAAGAAAAGCATTTCATGAGGTGTTTTTCAATAATGATGATTTTATTTATCAAGTAAATAGGACATTCAAAAACGATAATAGATTAAGCATAAAGTTCATTAGTTGTGGAGTGGCAGACTCAATGAGGAAATCTTGCAATTTTAGAAAGAAATTCAACCATTATCATCAAAAATATTTTAATTCATCTTGGTAAGTGCACTAATCTTTTTACTGTCAGATTGAAAATTAGTAAAAACAACGCTTCATTAAAACACTTAATCATCCACTATTGTCAAAAATAACGGTTTCTTCCCAAATGTCAAATGAATTAACGAAAACTACTTTTGTTTGGCTAGGTAAAAGGAGTTCTAGTAAAAGGACAAACATCAAAGGAATTGAATTTGACAAGAATGAAAGAACTACGGATTGAAAATGCCAAACATCAAATGTTGGCTTCATATTTAAATAAACTATGAATGTAGTAAAGGCCATACTACCCACTCCAATTAAAAGATACAACGGTCAAAAAATCAACAATTTAAAGATTTAGTAATCGAAGATAGCAAATTGAATTTGAAACTTGGAATAAGAAAAACATTGTCCAAATGGAGATTGATGGATCATAATTTGTGAAATGGTATAGCCATTAAAACCCTTGATGATAAAGTTTGAGATGAAGAACACATAACCATATCTATTATCCCATTATGAAAAGAGCCATTGGTGGCGAACCTTGTTGCATTTGATTATAAATTGTTTCAAAAAGATTCATCCATTTTCTACATTTGTAAATCATATCATTAATTGCTTTATCCATGCAACTTGAAACAAGTAGAGATAGCATGTCCTTCGTTATTTCTTTGCACCATTTGATCCTCTCCGGATCAAACGATTTTGATTTGATCCATTACTTGAGTGCAACTAATGCTAAACCTTCATGCAAATTTGTTGTTGAAAGGACAACAAAAGCATAATAAATTGTTAAATGGAAGAGGTTAGTAGGTAACGTAATTTTCATGCAATCCTTGTAAAATTGCATTGACATCTTGTGAGACTACGATTACATAGAAGCGATTCATCCCATAAGCCCTTTTATAATATGATTGAAAGGTCCTTATGAAATGGCTTCTTCATTTCATAAATTTTGTACTATTAATCCTTTAAATCTTTCCAAATTGCATGAACATAAATAATACTATATAATTCCTTCCATAGAATTCATGATCCATGAGGTAACCATATCATTCACACCCATTGATCAAAAGTTGGAGAAGAATCTTCATAGAAATTGTACCATCAATTTTATTTTAACGCCATACGATCGATAATTTATAGTTGTTCCATCTGGAGAAACAAGTACAATTTATCAAAGTGTGAAAGGATTTGAAAAAGGATCTTGAGAGGAACTAATTTGAATTTGAACAAACGATAGACACTAATAATGCTCGATACCATAATAAAATAAGGGAAAACTTTTTCTTCTTATTTTACCAAGAGGTGTGTATATATATGTATAAATATACATAAATAAGGAAATAAAGGTAGTGCTAAGGGAAATAAGAGAAATAATAAGAGAATTAATGGGCATATCGTCTAATAGAGAAAGACAAATAGAGATTAAGATGGTGGAGGATAATGGAGAAAAAATTAGAGGAGGAATAATATATATCAACTATTTAATTTATTTTTCTTTCATATATCAAATAATAAATATATATTAAACTTTAAATGAGGCACAAATAAGAGGATAAAGAAAAAATAATAATAATTGATTTGAAATTCAAAAAGAAGATATCATAAAGAATGGTAGAAGAGAAAAAGGCTACAACTACATCGTCTTGGTCAAGAAATGTCAAAACAACGTCTCCTTAATCACCACAGATGGTTTCAATCAAACGAGGGCTTAAACTAAACTAAATTGAATACTGAAAGACCGTAATTGAAATATATGTATATATATATATATAAAAAATTAAGATGGTCTCAACCGAAATGAGGCAAGTCTAGAAGGTAGTAAAAGTATATTAAACCCTTACAGTTTTTAAGAAATAACCATTAGCATACCAAAATCATCTACATTCATGTGTACCGTCTACCCTTACATTTTAATTTAGTTTCACATGATCTTCGTGCACCAAAATCATCCACATGAATTCCATATTTGGAAAGGAACACATAATAAATTCAAAAAATGAGGTAGTAATTCGATGTATATGACACTGTGATAGACGGTACACATGTATGTGAATATTTCTTATTCAATATATAATCTCTTATAAACATTACCGCCTATCTCTTTATTTGTTTTCACCAATTATAATTTGACATTTTAAAATTTTCCTCTTTCATTTAAACGGTGTGTTAAATTTTAATTGAAAAGGACAAATAGATAATCTAGATTCAAATATTGGTTGTTTCATATGATACTTAGTGAATTATTTAGGTTGTGTTTGATAACACAACTGTTTTTTATTTTTGTTTTTAGTTTTTTCCTCTTAAATTATGTGTAATTTGGTTAGTTGAAGTTTGTTAAAAGTTAGTTAGACTACTTTATTAAAAAAAAAAATGTAAAAATAAAACACCTTCAAAGTGTTTTCATTTTCTGTTTTTGTTTTTACATTTTCCTTCACATTTTTAGTCCAACTAACATTTAACAAATTCTAACTAACCTCTAAATCAACCAAAATACACATAATTCAAGAAGAAAAAACTAAAAACAAAAACAAAAAACAGTTGTGTTATCAAACAAGCCCTTAGTGATTTTAATTGTGAAAACAAATAGAATATCATGATCACGATCACACACCGACATGAACCATGCATGAGAATGAAATGACTGTTCAGATACACAGCGAATGAAATTAGCAATTACATATTCTTCGACCAATAAAATTACATTTAGTATAGTTAAATACGTGGATAACACCCAACCCCACATTAGAGTGACGTTTCCAATTTTATACAAAATCAAATCAAAAAACATTTAAGCAAAATGGAAACAACAATACAGACCGGAATACGACATCGATTTATATGTTTGCTATTATCCAACCACTGGGATATTGAACATAGAGATTTTTGGACCCATTTGAATGGTTGGCACAAAACAAACCAGACCATGTCATGGAAGAAAAATAATAATAATGATGAAAATGATTGTATCCAAACCTTATTTTAGAGGAAAATCAATTGTTAAATTTAATTAGAAGCTTAAATATTAGTGTTACCGGTAAAATTAACAAGTACTTTTACCCTCTTTTTTTTTTTTTTGTGTCATTTACACAAACTAATAAAAGTACGGTAAGAGGATTGATGGTTTCGTTGGAAATTGCTGGTTGGTTGGTGGGTTTCTTGGAACACAAGGATTCCTTTGGTTTCTTTATTTTATTTTTTAATTTGTTTATTTTTTAAATTTATTTATTTTGCCTTTTGTGGTGTTTTCATTATCCCTTTAGATAGTTCCCCATCCCAATGTCTTTATCACAGCAATATGAACACAATTTTTTGTGTCTTTTTTTTCCTTTGTAATTTCTTTGGCAGAGTACTTTCGGCAAGTGCTAGGGAGACCATCAACAGCCTTTTCATATGAGCTTGTAAGTTGGAACTTGGAATATCCTTTGCTTCCACATTGAATCCTAGACACTAACACTGACTTTCCTCGTCCCTTTGTTATCTTCTAGTATTTGTTATCTTCTAAAAAAAAGCATTTGGGCTAGTTCGTTGTATATATATTTTTATATAGATTATAAAAACATATTATTTTTCAAATATTTGTGCAATTTATTTTTAACGCAGATCACCTATTCCTCCATTCAGTGTTCTTTTAATAATAATTTAATATCTCATTCGAGAACTTTGTCTTAAACAAAGTTTATTTGTCACAAAATGCCGTTTCTTAGTGGCAGTGATATTGAAAAATAATAATATTTAAATATACGGTATTTTATATTATCATCTCAATGAAAATAGTTGCAAAATGTAATATTACTTTTCTTTTTGGCCAAACAACATTTTCTTTTTCTTTTTTCCTTTTCTCTTTTTCCTTTTCTCTCTTTCTCCTTTTTCAGAAAAGACCAAACAACCTATTTTAGTGCTGAGAAATATAACTATTTAGTCACGTTAATTCTAAATTTTTTATTTAATTATCCTAACCTATAGAAATAGTTAACTAATATTCCAAAGCAACTTTTTATTTTAAAACATCCTAGTTAAGGTAATTGAATTTTTTTTTTAAGTTCACATGACCATTTTTTCTGTAAAAATAATAATAATAATAATAATTAAGAGGCATTAATATTTCGTTAGAGACACTGAAAACTATAATAAATCAAGGGGATAAGTTAAGGACCATAAATAGGGTGGTGAGGCACGTAAACAATGTGTCCAGTAAATTGGAAAAACGTAATTAAAAAGTAATTATGGTTGGGTGGGTCCAATATTAACATTTCTAGTAAACTATTAATATATATACAAAAATTCAATATTCAAGAGATATTTAAAAAAAAAGAAAATGACCATTTGGCCACTATATAGTGTATGCATTTATTGTTAATGCAAAACATGAAAATGACAAAACATTTAAAACAAACAAGTTTAATTATTATAATTAAAAAAAAAAAAAAAACTAAAACGAGAAAAGTTTTTATTTTATTTTATTTTTTTTCTGATACGCCATGTCCCCAACTCATTGAGTACTGTTCCCTCATAAATTGGTGGCTTGTTTGGTACACGTTAGTTTGTCTGAGTAAACCGCCAAACCAACACCCAAAAAAGAATTACCTTAAAAAATAATAAAACACAGCAACTTTGTAGTCGTGAGCCGAGCCGAGCCGAGCCAAGCCGAGAGATTTGAGGATAATAAAAAGCGGAACCAACTTGTCAAAAAGCAACCGAGTATAATATTTATATATTGTAATCAGAGAAAGTTAAGACGTAATCTTAGTTCTACGGATAATGTAGTTTTGGTATTAAGTAGGATAGAGCTGCGTTTAAGGATATTGTTATTTTCTAACGCTCGTATTGTATAGGCTCCAGGCATTATCCATAAAAAAAGTAAAAGCAAAAAGAAAAAGAAAATAAAATATTACAGGTATTCAATAATTTTTTTTTTGTTTTTTTTGTTTTTTTTTTTAAGTCCAATGAAAGTTAGACTGCTTAAAATATTAATAATTTTTAAAACACAGACTTTTTAAAGACAAATATGTTAAATTTTTAAGTGAAAAAAAGAGAGTCATAATTTCTCACTTTCTTACCTCTAAATGCTTTTGTAGAAAATCTTGAGAGTTTATAAAAATCAATAAAATTTTATCAATTCTATAAAAATTATTCACTTATAAAAAATATTTAAAGGTTAGAATCGGATATATATTTTAGTCTATGCTTGATTGGAATCATACAAAATGAAAAATTTTAATATTCGGTGTTGTTTTATATGATAGGAGGAAGAGAGACTAATTTATTTCTTTTCTAAAAATTCATCAGCCATAAATTAAAGTTAGGGTTTTACTAACCCCTTACTTTTGTACGATTTCTATTAAGGTTTTCTTAAATCATTTCTTTGGATTAGGGTTTTTCTAGTTTTTTGATTGGGTTAAATGCATTACGGCATCCTTTATTTTGACTAATATGCATTTCAAGTACTGAAAACCTTTTACGGCCCCCCCAATTTGAATTTTTAGATTTGCTCCTATTATTAGTCATATTTAACGGTTTCATACTAAATTAATAATTTATAAATTAAAGTTTTAAATTGTAATTTCTTAAAAATATACGCTTGAAATGCATATTTGTCAAATTAGAGGTAGTAAAAATGCTTCAACACTTATCGGTTTTATTCAACTAGAACATTAAAACTATTTTTGTGTGATCAAATTAGTTAGTACACATTAGAAAACCTTTTATGGCCCCTTAACTTGAAATTGTAAATTCACCTATATTATCAATCGTACTTAATAGCTTCATACTAAATTATAATAATTTATAAATTAAGATCCTAAATTACAATTTTTTAAACATATGTCTGACATGCATATTAGTCAAATTAGAGGCACTAAAATGCTTTAACAATTTTATTCAACTAAAATATCGTAATTAAAACTACTTTTTTTTTGTGGTCAAAATGCCGTTTTAACATTTTATTGATTAATACAGCACCGTTTTGACATCTTCTCTTTGCTTTTCTTTATTTCAACATATTTTATTATGTTTTTGTTTTTAAAAAATAAAAATAAAAATTCAAATAAAATGGAAGAGATGTAAGGAAAAAAAATAATGGATGAATTCCACCTTAAAGAAACATACTATTTATAAAATTTATTATATGATATAAATGGAAATCAAGAGAATTCGTAAGTTTGAAATATTTCCCACCTTATTCTCACTCACATTCCACTACCTACACATCTCAAACTTTTCAATTTCTAAACTTTGTCACTCTAAACTCTCTCTGTCTATCTATACCTATAAATTCTTAAACCTTTTAAACTCCAAAAAATGACAAGCCTTGTACGGAGGAGAGAGTGGGGGAGAGGACACTGTTTCCTTTTAGTTAACAAGCAAACGGTACCCTTAACCTCCCAACGACACATAGCCCCCTCCAATTGAAAAAAAAAAAAATTAAAGAGTGGGTATCAATCAACATCATAGAAACTTAGAGAATAATAAAGCGTAGCAAACCTTAAAATTTATGATTCCACATGATAACTGCTAATTGAGGTGTTCTTTACAAAAAATGAGACCACAACGTAAAATATATAAATTGTTTTATGGTTCCTTTACTTCCATGATCCTCAACATTATAAATAAAACTCGTCTAAAATTTCTTAAAACAATAATAATAATAATTGCATTAAATATTTTAATTGTTATTTTAGAGTTTGTAATGCAATAAATATTAATATATTATTTTGATAGGAAAGCTCGAGAGCGTGAGAAGAAGATAAGATTTTTTAAGTTAACAAAAAAAAAAAAAAATATTGAAACGGCGGTGAAAAGGCTGAAGCACCAAACGCCATGAGCATGTGGCTGGTTTCGGTGAGATTCTGTATTTTTCATAAAAAAAAAAAAAAAAAAACTAATCTTTAAATAAAAAAGATATAAAAATTAATTGCGGGTGGTTCACTGGCGGGTGAGGATAGCGCGGCCCAGTCACAGGCTCCCGGCAGCTCAGAGAAGGCACAAGCCCTCACTTCCTTTGGAGGTCTTATGTAAATTCACAGCATAAAATAAAATTTAATTAATTAATTTTTTTTAAAAAAATTCTGTGTGTGTTGCAGATATAATATTTTAATTAAGTTTTTCTTTGTTAACTTTGAAGGGGGTTTAGGGGGGTAGGGTATGGGATTTTATTTGTATATAAAAAGCCGCCAATGCGGAAGCAAACCAGTCTTCATTTTGGGTTGAAGGATTTCAACCTTCCATCTTTCCTTTCTCTGTTTCTCTCTGCCTGTGTTTTTCTTTTTTCTTTTTGGTGGAAAAGAAAGAAAGAAAGAAAGAAAATCTGTCATGCTATTTGCACCTTCTTTCTCCGACTCAGCCATGAACCATACCAGATAGATAACGTGGAAAATACCCAGACAGAAAATTTTCATTTTTAAACTTTTTTTTTAATTATATAATATTTATTTATTTATTTATATTACCAGCTCTCTTTCCTCCTCTGTTCTTCTCTGCAAAACGCTTTTTCACTTGCTGTTGCTTCTTTAACTCTGTACAGTAACAAGGTTTGTTACCGTTCTTCTTCCTCTTCTTATTCTTCTTTTTCTTCCTCTGTTAATGTAACAAAATGTGGTCTCTGTATTTAGGTTGGTGCTTTCAAGGAGGAAGAAGAAGAAGAAGAAGAAATGAAGTACGTATTGGTGACAGGTGGGGTGGTGAGCGGTCTCGGGAAAGGAGTGACTGCTAGTAGTATCGGGTTGCTTCTCAAGGCTTGTGGACTTCGCGTTACTTCCATTAAAATTGGTCTCTTTCTTCTTCTTCTCCTTCGTCTTCTTCTTCTTCTTCTCCTTCTCCTTCTTCTTTCCATTTTGTCTTTTTCTCAGTTTTTCTTGAGCATCCCATTGCTCATATTCCATTCCTTGCCTTTTTAAAATAATTTAAAAAAAAAATTATTTTGCAACTTTTCTGAGCTATCCCATTTGCTCCTTTTTACTGGAAAATAAAATAGAAATGAAATGAAAAGGATTGTAGAAAAGAGAGAAAGCTCTTACTTTATCCCAAACACAACAAAACACAACAAAATGCACACTGTTGTGCTTTGTTCTATACAGATCTCCTGTTTTTCCTTTTTTCTTCTGGGAAAATAAAATCAGGTTTTTTTGGGCTTTCTTTTATCTAAATTTGTTTTTTAAGGAAAAAAAAAAGTTGGGTTTCGAAAATCTTCAGTTGGGAGCTTCTAATTTTGAAATTAATAAATTGTCAAGTGATTTTGGTAAGAACAGAAAAAAAAGAAAAAAAAAATTGTTAAGTGAGTTAACATTGCATTTATAATTGAGATTTAAAAGGAACAAACTTTCATTTGCTGAAGTCATGCTTTCAGGGAAGCTCAACATAACAAAATTGGGTAACCAATAACCATTTCTTTGTTATTTTCATTCAGATCCTTACTTGAACACCGATGCCGGAACCATGTCCCCTTTCGAGCATGGAGAAGTGTTTGTATTAGATGATGGTGGTGAGGTGCATAATTTTTCTTGTATTAGTCATTCCTCTGTAATTTTCATTTTGGGTTGACATTTTGCATTTCTATGTTTGAAAAATACTTCCAGTTTTCACCTGCCAAATTTTCTAGCCATGTTGGTTCTTCCACTTTTTTGGAGTGCATTCCTTACTCTATGAAACATGACCTCTTCTTTTGTTTTTTATTTGTTTCTTTTCTCTTCTCTATCTCTCTCTTGGTTGAATTTTATGTTTTGATTTATATAGGTGGACCTGGACCTTGGAAACTACGAACGATTCTTAGATATCAAGCTGACCCGTGAAAATAACATCACTACCGGAAAGATTTATCAGGCAAGGTTTAAAAAGTTTTCATGTATTTGTCACATCTGCTAGCTGATGGTCAAGTACTGAAGTAAAACTTGTCTTCTCAATGCTTTTGTGACAGTCTGTTATTGATAGGGAAAGGAAGGGAGATTATCTGGGGAAAACTGTTCAGGTTTTTTCTCTCTCTATTATTGAATCCATCTGTGTCATGTTGCATACTTTTGGTTTTAACATAGATATACCAGTGTTCGTTCCACTTCTTCTGCTAATATTCTTTTCATCTGTAGGTTGTCCCTCACATCACAGATGCCATTCAAGAGTGGATTGAGCGTGCGGCGCAAATACCAGTGGATGGAAAACCAGGTGCAGCTGATGTTTGTGTTATAGAATTGGGAGGAACTATAGGTACATGACCAACTATGTTTATTAGCTTGTAGCATGAGCAATTTCTCTATTTTCTTCTGGTTTTTAACATCTTTTGCAATGTAGGGGACATTGAATCTATGCCATTTATTGAGGCGTTAGGGCAATTTTCGTATCGTGTAGGTATGGAAAAAATTGATCCAAATTTATATGACACAAGAATGTTTTGTTCATTCTTTTAGATCGTATAGTTACTTGAATTCTTTTCCTTGATGCTACTTTAGGAATGGAGAACTTTTGCTTGATTCATGTCAGCCTTGTGCCTGTTTTAAATGTTGTTGGTGAACAGGTAAACTTCTATGGATTTGTCTCTACAGTCTACGCTGCACATTTTAAAATAAGATGATTTTGAACCTATGTGTTCATCATCATATCTCATGATAACAAGTTGCTTGGTTGGGGTAATGTAAATGTAATGAATTATGTTTACCATGTTCAGAAAACAAAACCAACTCAACACAGCGTACGGGGACTGAGATGTATGGGACTGACGCCGCACATCTTAGCTTGTCGCAGCACAACGGTAGTACTCTCTCTCTTTCTCATTCGCACTAGTTGACACAAATATGCGCGCACAAGGAGCACATACACAAGGATATTTATTTCATCATGTTGGCTTAAGATTTTTAACATGCAGGCACTTGATGAGAATGTAAAAGTGAAACTCTCTCAATTTTGCCATGTCCCGGTATGTGATTGGGGGGGATAAAACTAGTTATGCAGAATACTTCCAAAAATTTATCTATCTGGTTTGTAAGAGATTACTTAATTGAGATTGCAAATTTTCAGAGAGAGAACATTATCACTCTGTATGACGTTCCCAACATTTGGCACATTCCTTTGCTCTTAAGGGTAAGTTGTTCCCCTTGAATTTCTGAAACCTATCTATTTGTTTTCATTTACTATTTCTTGCAGCTATCACCTGGAAATGATTGTTTCCTTTTCTTTTTTCTGTTTTTTTTTTTTTTTAATTTTTTTTTCTTTTCTAGGATCAGAAGGCTCATGAAGGAATTTTGAAAGCTCTGAACCTTCAAAGGTTTGTTGATGGGCCAACTTATCACACTTGTAGTTGGAATATTTTCGTAATCTGCAAATGATACTTCCCAGCGTCCTTATACAATGATGTTTATGATGTGCAGTGTAGCTGGGGAGCCTAAATTGAAGGAATGGACTTCTAGGGCCGAAATCTTTGACACACTGCATGAACCGGTAGGTCTCGGCTTCTAAAATTGATTTAAAAATTTTCTACGTACTTGCTGCCAGCAAATTTAATTTTCTATCTTATTTAATTAACAGGTCCGTATTGCCATGGTTGGGAAATATACGGACCTCTCAGATGCCTATCTCTCTGTACTGAAGGTGCACTTTGCTATCTCTTTTAAGTTGTGAATTTATTTTAAATCTTTTACGTCCCAATTTCTCACATGCTCTAGTGTTAATGTCACTAAAAGTAGTTTCTCACTGCATTTTAGTTGCAGTCCTTGTCCATTTTTATTAATTGTCCAAGATTTTAAGCGCAACCTATGTCTGGTACAATTCAAAGATTTAATCAGGTACCAGTTTAAATAAAATCTATTAAATAGATAATATACTAATACAAACTTTATTTTATGACGTCTTGTAAACTTGAATCAATAATTTCTGATGAGAAGAGATGATTTAGTTCAGTCTATGATGGTTTTCTGAGTGGTTTGTATAAAGATAGTGTTTCCATCAGATGTAGCATTGGAGTCAACTATCATCCCATAAGTCACTATTTTTTAGCTGCGCTATAATTTTTTTTTTCATTCATTTAGGAGGCCAACTTTAAGAAATTGTCTCTTTTACTGAATGAATTTATTATCAAAGAATTAGACAGGTTTTTTCATACTTGAATAACTTAAAAAATCTCAAGAGATGCATCTCCTACATGATAAGGTTTTCTCAGCGTCTACAATAAGATACAACCTGTTTTGATGGAAGACGTGCCACAGTCACATTAATTCCAGATTGAGGAATGAAACAAGCACAGATATGTTGTCACAGCCTAACTTAACTAAAATGATTGGTTTTAATTTAATGCTTTTTCCTTACCTTGGTCCTTCGAACTGAACTTTAAGTCTCAAGTTTTGTCAACAAAGTTAATTGCTGGGAGAAATAAAAAAAAGCATATGATCTCATATGTTTGGAATTATTCCCATAAGATATGATTTGCATAATGTAGCTTGAGGCAGTATAATGTTACAGGATGTATAATCCATAATGCTGTCTGTAGGCTCTTCTGCATGCAGCTGTTGCCCAGCGCAAGAAACTTCTCGTGGATTGGGTTCCAGCTACTGACCTTGAAGATGCAACTGCAAAAGAGGTATTGATTTTCAGTTCCCCTTATTATTTACACTTTTATCTTTTACCTGTTTCACTACTTGACAAAAAATTATTCATGCTTGCAGGATCCTGATGCTTATAAGGCTGCATGGAAGTTGTTGAAGGTTTGTATTGCGTTGGCTTCAATGGTCTTAGAGTTTCTGGTTATAATTTTCATCATGAGAATTTATGGTTTTCCTCTATTAAGTTGATGTAATATCTCTATTAGCCGTCTGACTAGCCAATGTCTTCAGGGTGCAGATGGTGTCCTTGTTCCTGGAGGGTTTGGTGACAGAGGAGTGCCAGGAAAAATTCTAGCAGCAAAATATGCCCGAGAAAACCGAATTCCTTACCTTGGTATTTGTCTTGGAATGCAGATAGCAGTAATTGAATTTGCACGTTCTGTTCTTGGTCTACGTGATGCGAACAGCACTGAATTTGATCCTAACACCAAGAATCCCTGCGTTATATTTATGCCCGAGGTCTACATTTCTGTGTCCTGAGTTCTATTTACAGTGAGAAAAATGTTTACCTTTTATTGGCATCTCTCTTATCTCAATACCATGCTAGCAGGGCTCAAAAACGCAAATGGGAGGCACCATGCGCCTAGGATCAAGGAAAACATATTTCCAGGTTATGGACTGCAAATCAGCTAAATTGTAAGTATTAATTCAAAAATTTTGTGCATATTGCTTACTGCATGTTCTTTGTATGCCACTCAATATCTTTTATGTTGACTAATTCACAAGAGCTTGTGATTTGTGTGTGGCATTAGATATGGAAACAGAAAATTCATTGCTGAGAGACATCGGCACCGATATGAGGTTCGTGGGATCAGGATGCAAATAGTTGAAAAGTTTTCCTGTTTAAGAAGCTATTTGGCGAGAGGGAATAATAATAGTAATAATTCTTTCTTATACAGGTCAATCCTGAAATGGTAACACGCCTTGAAAAGGCTGGTCTCAGTTTCACTGGCAAGGATGACACAGGTCGACGCATGGAGGTAGGAATTTTCTCCCATTGTCCTTGTTCTTTCTGATAACTATAGTTGTTTTTGCATTTTATGGGAGTTAATATTTTCGTTATTGATGTTACAGATTGTTGAGCTGCGCAATCATCCATACTATATTGGTGTTCAATTCCATCCTGAATTTAAATCGAGACCCGGAAAGCCTTCTGCTTTATTCTTAGGTACCTTCCACAGTTACCCTATATCTGCATTAATCTTCTTGTTATGCAGCTGAACCAAGTGAAACTCACCTAAATTATGTTCTACTGGTGTTTGGCTTGTATCCTCAAGACCTGTGTGAGATGAACCTAAATTTGATGTTGATATCCTGCTCGTCTTATCTCGTTGGGATTTTGGTCTCATCCTACCTTTGCATCATTTTGTCTATTTTTTGAAAAATATGAGTAAGCAAGCTGCAATATAATTTACCATGGTACTGGAAAAACTTGATAGCATTAAACCTGTCAAAACAATTGATCTTTGTATTGTGTAAGATTGTGATCCCTGAAGTTTCTTCTTTTGCTAGTTAGACAAAGAAAAGCTCTCAAATAACTAAGGTCTTTGTTCATATTGCTGTGTGAGCAATTATAATGAAACATGTAATGGTAACTTGTGATTGAAATTGAAATGTAAAATCTAACTAATAATGTTTAAATTGGTTAAGGATAGTTCAATTCATTACAATATAGATAGCAAGGAATTAATACTTCTTTATGAGATTATAGGAAAGCTTTGCATATAGTATCTGTTGTATAACAAATATAGGCAATCATGTAGCACCCTATGGCATGGAATTTCACATGTGAATTGCCTAATGTCATTGTGATAAACAGGGCTTATAGCAGCAGCATGTGGGCAGTTGGAGAGTATCTTACAAGGCTGTGAGAACAAAAAGATTATCCAAACTACTACAGGCAATGGCTTCTCGTCAACACCCAAAATATACCAAAATGGAGGTCCCAAGCCAATTGCGACACTGGATGGAATGTATAGCAAATGCAATGGAGTGCACTAGTACTGGTGCCTTGTATAAGTAATTATAGGATTAAGTTTCTTTGTTTCGGGTGTGGTTGGTAGGATTTTAAATTCCAGAGTTAAGGATTGGTATTGTACAGTCATATGGTAATGGGTTAGTTCATAGCTTTCTAAAGGACACGCAGGTAGAAACCGAGCTGAGCCTGGTCTTTTTTAACAGGATAGCTTCTGGAATTTTACACATATGGCAATGAGGAAGCGTTTATCTCCTTTCCTTTTTCTTTTTTTCTCTGTTTAATTGCCGTGATGTATCCCATTTTGCATGGACTCTTGCCACATCCGATTTTGTTCTAAATTTTGTGAACTTGTTCCATAGCTTTTGAGCTCTTGTATGACATTGCTTCTGTAATTGTGTAAGGTTTGAACATTTACTTCTTTGGATAAGAGCGTTGTGTTTCCGGACTTTATTGAATATTGAAAATAGCTCTTGTAGGGGGTAAATGAGGATTTTATTTTGCTTGTTAAAAAGCACAGGCAATGTAATATGTTAATCTTGAGCATTATCTTGTATGACATGTGAAAGGGATAATATCAAGACGAATTTTTAATCAATAATATTGAAGTCACCAACCCATTTTCTAATTAATGTGAAGTTGTTTGAGTAGCTTCCATATCTGTTTATCAACTAATGTGACTGTTTAATTAGCTTCCACTTGAGTTTATGAGTGATGCTACGGACATAAAGAATCTTTCTAATTTTATTTCTCAACGAATGTGATATTATATGATTGGTTGAAACCTTAATATATCCTAATAAGAGGTAAGTAAACCTTAAATGTGAAAGCTAATAACATAATGCCATATGTAATACCACAAAAATGTGAAAGCTAATAACATAATGCCATATGTAATACCACACCTGTTAAGGGAATTTCTTTATATCTTTAGCTTTATTGTTAGAATTCACTTATCTCGTACCTCCACATCAGTTGGTAAACTTTTATATCAAAAGTGATCATATGAAAAGTTTATTATTTCTGGAAGCTAGCAATTTTGAAGCAGAGACACTGCAAAATCCACATCCTCTTATACCTTCAGAAATCTACAACAAAGTAGAGAAATTACATTTAAAATGATATTTTCATCTAATTAATGCTGTTAATTTGATTAATACATTTACTGAAGTTTACAAGCTGTGATCCACTCAGAATCCAATCTTCCAACTTCATGTCACTTTGGGGTACTTGTGTTTTGCCTTATTGCTATCAAAATCAATATGAGAGCAAATATGTTGTGTACTTTGATAGGATCACGACCTTGAATGATGGAAAAACGTAGTTTTGCTGGGAATGGTTTTATTCCTCACCAATCACCATGAGTTGGAAAGCACTGAATTTGTAAAAGGTTTTCACTCTAACCCAACAAAAGAAATCTACTTGTAGATCCATTCATTCGCTCGGCCCCCGGACTCGTCCATGTCTATAAAAATGCTCACTGCCTGCACCATATAACATGCACAATTGAATTTGCAAAGAGGATGTATCATAAAATTAACCAACGAGAACCTGACAACTTAGAGCCCGTTTGGGGACGTGTTTGTGTTTGAATTTTTTTTTCCTATTGAGTTATGTGTAATTTGCCAATTCAGGAGTTAGTTAATATTTGCTAGAGTTTATTAATTAACGTTTATTAGAGTTTATTAGCCTTCTGATTTTGCTATCAATGTGAAGAAAAATAAAAAACTTTCAAAGTATTTTTTCATTCTGTTTGTATTTTTTTTCCCTTCACATTTATATTAAATTGAGTATTCTAACTAACGTTGACAAACTCTAACTAATCTTTAAACGAAGTAAATTATACATGAGAAAAAAACAAATGCTAGTCTTGCAAATACAGAATCATAAACTTTCACAAAACTATAGAATTTGGCCCTTAATTGTTTGTTGGTAGTTGAGGTAGCATTGAATTATAATGGATATTCAGTTTTTTTGTAATTTACCCAAATAAAGGAAAAAACTTCAAAATTTGATAATAATTAGCAAGAAAAAAGGGGAAATAATGTTGGGATTTTATTCTAGAATATATGGTATATTGCTGTGAAAAATCTTCAATAAACAAATGCAAGATAATGTGCCATTGTTTTACCTTTCCTATCCGAGGTCTCTCCTTCACATTTGCTAGACTGTTTCGGATATGTGACACAGCTCCCCAGCATTTCAAGGTGTTTGCCACATCATCAAGCCTCAATAGATACTCTTCTTCAGACAGAGGAAAGGATTTCTAATAGAAGGTAATTGACACAAGCACGTATGAAAAATATGTCAAAGAAGTTCCAAATGACATTTCAATTTCCATGTATGCTCAACATTTACTCAAAAGCATGAGAACACTTGAAACTGGTCCTACATTAGAAAGGAAAGAAAAGAAAAAAAGAAAGGATTTCAGTTCGTTTTTGGAAGAATTACGTACTGGTGCATGGCCACAGGGCCAACCAGAGATGAAAAAGAATGCAACTTTAATACCCCGAAGGAAAATTGTATTGGACTGCCTCATCTGAAGTTAAATTTATGGACTTTATTCATTCACCAAAATACTCTTACTGGCTTAGTGTTTGTAAGAGGCGGTACTCTTAGCTTTTCATAAGAAACAATTATAGGTAGTTCATATCAGTATCATAAGCAGCAAGGGCTAGCTTTACTTCTCTTTATAAGTTTCCTTATAGTCCAAGATACAATAATATATATTCATAAATGTTAATGACAACATGAATGTCTTTCTACAATTTTGTATGCATGTGCATGTGATCAATCCACTTCAAGTTAACAAACTAGAGAAAGTAAGACGAACTCATCGCACTTTATATTCGGTGAGGCTAGGTATGCACCATCTACATACAGATTTTATGAAGCTTTTCCTTTTATTTCAGGTATCTTTGAAGTTTGTACATGTGACCAGATCTTAAAGATTTAAGGCTCCACCAACAAACAGCAAATTCATAGTGCAAAATTTGCATACCTGTTCCCTGTACTTCCACATGACATTCAGAGCAAGGAGATTCCTTCCCATGAACTCCTGCAGTGGGACAAAGTAATATGTAAAACGCCAAACTAAATAATGCCAGATGATATATACAGGACGAGAATATATCAATGATCAACGTGCAAGTTCAGCAACAATTGAAGAATATAGTGTTGCAATTTTCACCAAGATCTCAGTAATGCATACTTGTATAAAGAGAGAAGTTCAGAGAATTCATGTTGAAGAGCAAGAAGTACGCGTCTATTCAGATTATAAAGAAAATTAATGACTCTCCCAACGTTGTAGGTCTTCCTAAAATTATGCCCATTTCTCCTCTGTTCAGCATTCCAGCCTTACTTTAACAATTTCTGTTGAATGCGTGTACTAATGTGATGCTTCATGCCCCATCTAAGTTGAACTCAGGCTGAGTTCTTTCCCAAGTAAAGAACCATGTGAGATAGCCGGTGGACAAAATGTTCTCAATTACGTGAGGTGGTTTAGAGTAATATAAGAAGTTCATATTTCATTTACTTTTTTAATTTGGTCTAATAAACAAGGTTTGTTACACAGCAGGCTCCAATCGATAATTTTTCACATAAACATCAGTAATAGTTCCATACATGCTAAACAGAAATTCTCAATTGGCTAGTATAATTGCTGTCTTAATGTATAGAAACGCATACCTTCTTTATCAGTTGAACATCATAAGACCTCCCGTACCTGTTCCTGATAAGAGTTGCCAAGTCTATACCACTGAAGCTGGAGTCGTCTCTACCAACAATTCTTTCAAGATTCTCTCTAAGCCTTTCACTGCTTACCTGAAATCATGCATAAAATATTTCAAGTGCAAGTACTGTCATACATATAAACCCAATAATATATATACAACAAAACTAAAATCGCTGTACTATCATGAAGTGGGTACATTTAACAGTCAATTTATTAATACAAAAGTCGATAAAAATATTCACTTTAGCCAAAAATTTCATATTATGTGTATGCTCATGGAAAGATGCATATAACAACAAGAGAAAAGCAAGACAGCATACCTCTCCTGTTTCACCTTTGGAAGATTCATCAGAATTAGCTCCATCTTCTGAGTCATCTGAATCCATGGGATCATCCAGTGTACTGGAAAAGATAGGCCTATATTTCCAAGCACTTTGATGATAATAAGGAGCAAGGTATTGACCATTGAAATAACTTAATCCTCTGGATGAAAAACAAGAACTAGAATATCCAGAAAATGAAACCTTCTTGAATCTTCCATTATTAAGGTTCCACTGAATTCCAGGTGACCAATTACAATGGTGGCTTGTTATAAGGCTGGTCATATCCTACAAATTATTTTGAGACAAAATAAATTTCCATCATCAGGCAATTCACAGTGCCGGAAAATTCAAATGACTCATATGTTCGGAACAATTTCTGGAAACCAAGAAAAACATGAAGAACAGATTACTCTAGCCTGTAGGTTTCACAAATTCTAGTTTATAGTTAACTATGTGATCAGCATCACCAATCAGCTAACTTTTTTCCTTCATATAACTGAAGAAAAAATGGCTAATTATAAGGGGGGGAAAAAAACTTAAATTATTCAAAAGACTACTCATTCTCACAAAAAGCATATATATTTCTCTTTTTTGAAACCAAGAAAAGTACAAAAATTAGAAGCTAAACATCTAATTAATGCATTTCAAGTACCTAGTCAACACACTCCCAACAAACATTAATGCTGTACAAGTATTTAGCCTAAGAATGAAAATATTGAATCAACAAAATCAGAAGTAAACTATAAACTGTGAATATCGCCACAGTTACTCAAAAGCTTTTTCACATACAGAGCATATTCAGAGTTAGACACACTTAAATGGTTTTGGGTAATTCTTAAAAGAAAAATAAAAAAGAATGAAAAACTTGAGAGAGAGAAGCAACCTGGGTATGAGAAAACTTAAAGCTGATTGAGTAAATTGCCTGGAAACCCCAAGATTCAATGGAACATGACTTGTAAAGCACGTAATGTTGCAGTGTGATATTTTGATAGAAACAAAAGAAAATAATAATAATAATAATATGAACTCCTGGGGTTTTACCACTGCTTCAGCTAGAAGAAGGATGGCAAAAGAAACATTCATTGTGGCTTTTGTCTTTAGTGAGTGTTTCCAAGGAGTGTGAGGCCAATGACAACTAGTCACGTGGCGACATGGAACCCAATCAACGACAACCACACACGTGGATACATGCAAATCCAAGTTCTTTGTGTTGAGAAATCTGTGTTAGTAATTTTGATAGAATTTGGGTCAAGCCTGTGCTTGCAACCCTGTGATTGTTTTACTCGTATTCATTCCAATGTCCACGTCCCTACTGCCATTGAGCTGATGTAGATGTAGGGTCATCCCAAAGTTACAACTATGGTGTCACTTCTTGTTGTCTAAGCAAGTGGTGGAGGGGAGGAGAACTGTTAAAATTATTAAAATTGCGGGTCTACTATTTTAACTTCCAGAAAATTATATAAACACAATAATAAATAAATAGATTTTATCTCTAATTTTTAACTCATATTAAAGCGCTTTTTTTCTTTCTTTCTTTTTAATATTAAAAAAATAATATCATATATCCGTATTATTAATTTATTACCAATGATAATAATAAATAGTATAACTTTTAAAAGTTAAATCTCCTATATATATATATAAATAATATATTTGGCCACATCATTTTTTATATATGGAAAAAATAAAAAAATTAATGTGTGCTTTTATTAAATATATTTTTATCAAATGTGAGGGTCTACAGTACAACGAAAACACACCTTCCAGCTAAATTACGAGCATCTTTTAGTTAAACTGCCAAAGACTTCGACAGTGTATCCGATGAATAATTATAAATTTTTATATTTAATAAAAATGCATTTTATTTTTTTATTTTTATTTTATAGAATATACTAAACCACGTGGGCTGTTACATCATTATATATATATATATATATATTTTTTGGTAGTCGTGGTTTAAAGGTTGGTGGCCATACTCGGAGAAGGCACACAAAAATTCCCGCCAATTTGACAGAGAGGGGAAAGGAAGGAGAGAAGATGGCTTCCAGGGCTTCCTCCAAAGGCAAAACCCTATTGGATATCTTCCAGCCACAGCCACAGCAATCTGCTACTGCTGCGAAGCGCTTGAAATCCTCTTCCTTGGGTTTCTCGGAGTCCAAACACCCAAACCCCACTCACTGTCAGAGCATTTCCTCCTCTCTCAATAACTTGGATGGGGTCCCAAAACACTCTGAATCCTCGCTCACCGATCAGCAAATTTCGCGCATGGAATTCAACAAATTTCTCGCCAAAGCCAAACGCAACCAGAAAACCTGTTCTGAAAGAGTCTCCAAGTCCAAAGGTAAACAAAATTTGTAGCTTTCAATTTATTTATTCAGGGAACTTTTAAAGCCAATGTAGAATCTGAAATTTGTAAAAAATAATAAATAAAAAAAGTTAATGTAAAAAATGTGGTTGTGGGTTTGGCAGATGAAGGAGGTAAGGGTTACGTGAAACTACAGGAGCTGTTGGTGGAGGAGACGTGGTTGGAAGAGCTTTCAGGTGAGCTCGAGAAGCCCTACGCCATTAACCTCTGCAAGTTTGTTGAGAGAGAGATATGCGGCGGTGCCATTCCCATATACCCGCCTCCGCATTTGATTTTCAATGCTCTAAACTCTACCCCGTTTGAGAGAGTCAAGGCTGTGATTCTTGGTCAGGTAAACTTTTTATTTGATTAAAATATTACCTTTCCATTTGCCTCTCTCGTCAATGAAGATTGAGGGAAAATGACTGTGAGTTTGGATTATTTGAGTAGTTATGCAATTTTTTTTTAATGTTTTTAGAATTTTTGTTTTGTTTTTTTATTGTTATTTTTTGCCCTACGATTACAGTTTCTAGTTAACAGGATTAGGAAAGTGGGTCTTGAAATTTGGTTGGTCGGGCATATTTTTCTTTCAGGACCCATATCATGGTCCGGGTCAAGCAATGGGCCTCTCATTCTCTGTGCCGGAAGGGGTGAAGGTGCCTTCAAGTCTGGTCAATATATTTAAGGAACTTAAGCAAGATCTTGGCTGTTCAATTCCATCTCATGGAAATCTAGAAAAATGGGCAGTGCAGGTATATCAATTCTAGTATGAATTTATATTTATTTTGTGAAATATTTCACATCATTCTTGTTGTTCAGTGTTTTGAGGTTTCATGCTTGTTTCATTTCAATGTATTTCTCAACTATTTTTTGTTTTCTGTTAATTTTCATTTGTTGTTTAAAGTTTAACTAGTATTCAACTGTAGAGAATGAATGTAATAGACCTTATGGTATATGAAAGGAGATTGAATTTGCAATCATTTTGTGTTCTCCTAACAATATCATATGAGATATAACGAATAGTTGTTGTTACCTTATATGTTATGATTATGGCTATAAACATTAATAAGCCTGGAAATTGCCAATTTAAGTACAGATCTTTTGTTGGGGGGACTAAAACACAGAATATATAGCAAGGTAGTTGAAGTCCTTGTTTAACTAGCTGCATTATCTTTAACATATAACTGAAGGTTTTGATTTGATCATTTAATATAGATTTATAGTAATATTAGAATTGATAAGTTGATGTTATCATTATGTCTTATAAAACTTGTTTGGAGGTCTTTTCAATGGTATATAAGGAGCTCAATGAGACTAGAATTTTTTCTTCTTTTCCTTATGGATGCTTCTTTTTTTTTTTTTTTTTTTTTAACTGTTTGAGATAATGGCTATGCTATTGTTGTGAGCAGATTTGAAGTTCAGTGACTGGCTTGGCAATATGTTTGGGGTTAAAGTACTCTTTCGGTGTTATGATTTAAAAAAAGTTTCATATGCTTCATTGAATGGAAAAACAAAATTGTTTTATGATGATTTGTAACATAAGAAAATGACATTTGTTACAGAATTTGAAAAGTGTTTTTAAAATTAGAAAAAATTAAAAACATGTTTATATATTTAAAGATGAGAGAGAAGTTGTTGCAAGGATAGCGGAGGTTGAAGATGGTAAGTCCCACTACAATTTTTGGTGGAAAACTAGTTTTAGTTATCAAGAATGTTGTTTGGCTGGCCTGTCCTTTAATGCAAGTTTCAAACTCCAAACCAATAAATTTTAACTTCATTGCAGGGAGTTCTCTTGCTCAATGCTGTTCTCACTGGTAAGGCTATCAAATTCAGTGAATAATATTTTGACAATTTCTCTAATTTGTCAGTATGAAACGACTTATTCACTTCACTTATAATAGTTGGGAAAAGGTATGCCCTATGTTTGTGCTTCCATTACTATTGAATAATTTGTTAACAATAAAAGAGATATTTTACTTACAAGATCATTTAGCAATTATCAACTTCCATGAGAAAACTGCAGCAAGTTGTTTCCTCAATATGTAATCCTCTCCCACTGCAAATTTTTGAGCCTGACTATTGCGAGATATTTGTCACCATTTTAGTTTCCATGGATCAGTTGCAATCAGAAGTTCAATTTCTATGAATTAGCTGTAATATATTTTTTCCTTATGGTGAAAACATTGAACTTCAAAGTTCGAATCTTATGGAAAAAATGACTTTAATGAAAATTATGTTATCAAAAGGGACAACAATCACAAATTATTATGGGACATGTCACGTATGTAACTTATCCTGTTGTCTTTAGGGTTGATGATTTTTAATTACAGACACTTCTTTATTATAATTATGTTGTTTCTCTTGAGAAATTGGGCTGGTACCGTGATTGACATAAGCCTTTTTACAAACTAAGTCATTCTTTCTGACATTGTCATTCTTTCTGTCTCTAACTCTTTTTTTTTTAAATTTCATATGCAGTTAGAAATCACCAGGCAAATTCGCATGCAAAAAAAGGATGGGAGCAATTTACTGATGCTGTTATTAAGACAATTTCACAAAAGAAGGAAGGAGTTATTTTTCTCCTATGGGGAAACTCTGCTCAAGAGAAAATTAGGTAATTTAGACTTGTATAAGTTGAATCTTTGAAGAATTCCTATTAAGATTCATCTCTTAATGACTCTTTATTTTTAATATAAAAAAAACATTATATTTTTGTTAAAACATAATGAAATTAAAGTACAAGAGGATGAGAAATCCTCAAAATAGAAATAAAATTAGCATCTCCTATTTTATAGTGTAAGGAGAACGGTAATTCTCCTCAAATTGCAAAACTCCTTTGCAAATAATGTATATAATGGAGCCAAAAATTGAAGATGATAAATAGTTATCAAGATCGGAATTTTATCTTTCAAAACTTCTTGTATCAATTCCATCCAAATTGTCTGGAAAAGAGCCACTGCAGGTCATTTTCAAAATTCTTAATGGATCTCTTTTTGCTCAGAAAACGAGATTATTTTTCTGCAAAATGATATTCTTTGTTTTCTTCTCAATCCATAAAACATAAATTTGTCCTTTGATGTTATGGCTTAAGAAGTATAGATAAGGTATTTGGACACCCCTCTCAGCAAATTTACGTTGTTCTCGTTCATGGGCTATTCAAATTGCCTCATGTACTGATTCTTTATTAACAGCAGTTTTGAAATACTCAATCATATGATTGACCTTAATTAAGTGATCTCATATGATATTTTGAACATCTGCTACTTCTTGTTTTGCATCCAAAGTTTGTGAAGCTTTGAAGATATTTGGATCTCTCTTGGTGGAAATCTTTAATCATGTTTAGATATCATACTAGAATATCTTTATTCTGACAATGAGAGAAGGAAAATGAATTTCTATGCATTAACATAAGTTCAGAGCTTCAGATATATTTTCCTTTTCTTATTCGTCATCTGGAGCTAAATTAGGAAAATCTCAGCAAATTAATTGTAGGTTTTTGAATGTCGTAGGAAAATCTGGAACAGTACAAAAGAAATTCAGAAAAGTATTTGCAATGTGTATGTTATCAACAAGAAACAGGAAAAATTGACACCTAATGTAAATTTGAGTTCCATTTTCTTGCTGAATGAGTTGAGAATTCAGGGCCTCTTCTTTTGACTGATTAGAGAATTGTCTTCTGCAGGTTGATCGATGGGTCAAAGCATCATATTCTCAAAGCAGCACATCCTTCTGGTTTATCTGCAAATAGAGGCTTCTTTGGCTGCAGGTCAGTATCATTCCATAAGAATATGGACTCAAATCTGTAAGTTTGTTCACACAGACGCACATATATAAATGAGAGAGAGAGAGAGCTCATGTCATCTAAAATCTTACATATTTCAAATGCAGAGTTAATAGTCAAGGTTTTAAGTAGAATTTTCGACATGCTTACTTTATCTGGCCTAATATCTATTACATTGGCATGTGACTTCTGGCTGTCTTATAGTTCTTTATCACATGAGTATTTGCATGAGTTCGCTGTTTCACTTGTTGGCATCTTGCTTGGATAAAATGAAGTCAATGGGGGTGCTTTGATTAAAATTAGACTTTTCTTATATGTTTAGGTGACTCTAGGCTCACCAGTTACCACTATTTTGATGTATTGTTTTAAAATTTGATCTACAAATGGCCCAAGTCTTAATCTAAAGAAAGATTATGCAGTAAAGAAAATCTAAATAAAGTTGTCATCGCATGTCAGCAGAGATTAAACATGTTTAATCATGGAGAGAGACAAGCATGTTTTGGTGATTCTAGGCTTAGAAACCCCTAAAGCATTTTCAGATGACAGTTTGATGTCGATCAATGCTGTTTGCCAAACCATATCAACTTCTAAAGCCATGTCTACCATTAGATTTAGACTTTAATTGCAGCATTATCTTATTAGTTATGTCATCAACCACTTTACACACTGCCATGGACTGGCAAAAGTCCTAGATGCCACCAACAATCTGATGTACATTTGTTGCACTGTAGGTGCCAAAGTGGTTGGAGCTTGTCAATGTATTGACCATTAGAAAGAACAAATTTGATCCTTGTTGATCATACACATCAAAACTTGAAAATTAAGAAAATTATGGCATTGAAAATAGTTTCTCAGTTTCTTTGTTGTGTCTGCACTGCCTGTTATGCTTATAGGTTTGATTGAATTTTGTGGACTATACAAATTGCACGCTTCTTTTAAACAGAAATAGCATGACCCTTGTTGGCCATTAACTGAAAAAGAAAACCAGAAAACTGGTTCTGCAAGCTAACAAATAATTTGGTCTATACTTGCCCGCATTTTCTAGGTAATCAAGCACAAGAAAATGATCAAAGCATCTATGCAAATTGCATAGATGCTATTATTATTATTATTTTTTTGTTTTATGCAAATTGTATAATTGCTCGTGATTGTGAACAGGCATTTTTCTCGCACAAACCAGCTTCTGGAGAAAATGGGAATCACCCCCATAGATTGGCAAGTTTGATTTTGAAGACCAGCTTTGAGTTCTAGCTCCATTTTGTGTGTGGCAATGTTGCAGGGCTGGTTATAGGGTGAGGCCACCAAGCCCGCAAAAGGGAAGGCCCAAAAAATATATATTTTGTATTAAATATATTTTTAATATTTGTTTAAATTATATAAATAATTACTTTTTTTTTTAATTTTTAGTTTTAATATTATATATATATATATATATATATATATATATATATATATATAGATATCTAATAGTTGACGCAATATTTTCTGTTTTTATTTATTGTGCAAATAATTATTACAATATTAAAATCTATTACTTCATAGCTTAATGAGGTAAATATTATAAAATACAAAAGTATTTCCAAAAATCATTTCCATTTGAATAAATATTTATTCATTTCACTTGGCCAACTCGTCTCTTTATGATCAGATACAAGATTCTTGCACAATTAAAAAAGAAGTATGAATAGTCAAATAACACACTTATACCCTCCAGTTTGATTAGATGTTAATGAGGGTGTATTCACCCAAAAAAGAAGAAGAAAAAAGATGTTAATTAGGGTAACAACAAAATAAAAGAGTTCAACTGTAATTTCGGCTTAATTTATTGAGTAAAAATGCGAAAGAGTAAAAATTAACAAAGGGTGGTTGGAATGAGAAAAAATAAAAGTGGTCACAGGGGATAAGGTGTTAAAGATAGAACAGGGGAAACCCCATGGTAGGATAAGGCGTTGCTTCAAATTTTGAAGAAACAGAGAAAGTAGAAGACAGAGAAAGAGAGAGAGAATGTCAGCAGCTTCTTCACTTTCACTTTCACTTTCATTCCTACAGAGTTCAATTATTGCTCCTTCCAAACAGCTGCGTATTAGTGCAGCCCCGAGGATAAACCCATCTCCACCAACTCAATCTCTTTTCGTGGAAGCCAATGTCAGGACCAGAAGAGAAGATAGGCTCGCCCGCCATTCTCGTATCAGGAAGAAGGTATTTGCTCTCTCTTTCTCTCCTGGATTGCGGTAGTTGGCTTCCTCAGGTCGTTAATCCGTTAGTTTTGGTGTATAGATTAAATGGGTTACTTTTAATTTCTTCCCTAACTTTAAACGGATTGTGGAAATGTGCAACTTTTTGGGTTTTTGTAGAACCCAGATAGGAGTGGTTTCTGGTTATTGTTGTTGGTCAACTCAACCTGCATTTGGTTTATGCATGAGATTGTTGTTGGGGTTTTGGATGTGTCAGGTGGAGAAGTGGGTTAGGATTAGTTTAACATGATTACTATTGGTAGAGTATCTGAAACCTCTAGAAATGAGGCATCGAAGAGTTTTTAGGATGACTTGAATACATGCAGCTAAGTGGGAGTATTGCAAGTGATGAGTTATGCAAAGGCTTTGAAACCACTATGTGGATAAATTTTAGTAGATTATTTGCTAGATTATGATTCGAGGTGGGTTCTTAGTGACAATGTCGCACTCACATCTATAAGAATGAACTTCAGCAAAGATTTTCACTTCTGAGTTTTTCTTTTCTCTGTTGATCAAAATGTACTCATAGAAAACTTACAAAAGAGAGTGATTGTAAGAATTTGTCCATCTTCTACTCTCTCTCTCACACCCTCCCTTGCTCGGACAAAAGATTTTCGTACAATAGATGTTTCAGTAGTGTTTTATTTATTCCTCACTCTTCTAGTATGATGAAAGATTTTTCTTACAACTGGATTTTGCTAATTCTGGTCATAGATCAATGCTTTGCCCATCAATTAATTTCTCAGGTTGAAGGGACTCCGGACAGGCCAAGACTATGTGTCTTCCGTTCCAACAAGCATCTTTATGTCCAGGTGATTGATGATACCAAGATGCACACTCTTGCTTCAGCTTCGACAATGCAGAAATCTAACTTTGAGGAGCTTGACTACAGTTCTGGTCCAACTCTAGTAAGTCTTCTGTAAACTATATAAAATGTAGTTTCCATATGATGTGGCTTTTAACTTAGAAGTTAGATTTAGGCATTTCTCTATCATATAAATGATAGATGTTGAATGTTAATCCGTTCTTTTAGAAAACGTACAGAAGGTATATGACTTGTCTTAGTTTAGTTTCATTAAAGCCATATTGCTCTTGAGAAATGTTCATTAGAACCTATCGGCGGCAGGGTTGTCTGGTAACCGGTGTTTCAAGCATTCCTTCAGGTTAGTCTGCTATAGGATGAATGAATAATGGTAATGCATCATGCTGTGCTAATTTTAACTTTGGCAAGGTTCCGTCTAACACTTTTTCACATATCTTGATTCCTTGGCAGATAGTTTGGTTTAAATTTAACATTAATAAAATTCTTGTCCTTGAATGTTTTATGAACAAAAGTCCTCATCTTTTCATGATTCTTCCATCAGGAAGTAGCAAAGAAGGTGGGTGAAGCCATCGCAAAGTCCTGTTTGGAGAAAGGAATCACAAAGGTGGCCTTCGACCGAGGTGGATATCCATACCATGGACGTGTGCAAGCACTCGCTGATGCAGCGAGGGAACATGGTCTTCAATTCTAAGCTTTTTGTGTGATTATTCTTTTTGTTCTTATGATTTTACGTTTGTTTTTTTTCTTGTAAAATCCTAGTGAAGGAGATGCATCAGCTTGTGAACAGGATTTTCCTTTTTTCAGTAATTGGAATATGTGAGGTGGAAACGGTTCCATTATCATCTTAATTGTATTGCATTGCAAAATCATCACCTTTGACTTGAAATTTGTTATTTATTGATGATTGTTGGAGTGTTGTACGCAGAACTAGAGATGGATATAGTTTCCATAAGACTTGGATGATAATTAGCAAAGCTAAACGCCCTAATTGGCAGGGCATCAGAGATGAAATAATACTGATAATTCAACTCTTTGATCTCCAGCTTTTTAAATATCTTCATTGTAGTATTCAAGTGTATTTGCTGTAAGATTATTAGGAAGGCTACAATTCAGATATATTTCCAGAGCAAAAGTTTCTATGGTGTTGTGAGGTTCTCTCTTCACACACACAGATATATACAAATTTGTTTCTCTTTGGTATATGTATTGCTCTTAGTAGTGATTGAAAAATTGATTGTCTAACACTTGGTGAAAGGCATGACCATCCCTCAAGAACCATTACTTGTTTTATGAGATTATAGTTCTAGAGAGAATTTCATTGGGTATGGACAAATGGTGACGGTTTCTTAAACATTAAAAAAAAAAGAAAAAAAAGAAAAAAAGGAAGCCGCTGATGGTTTAGAAAAAAAAAGAAAATAATAATAAAATTATTGTTTAAACAAAAAATTGGTCAAGAAGTTGGCGCGGGTAGCATTATTGAAACATATAATTTAAGTTTAATATGATTAAATTTATAGCTACTTTATGCACTACAATTGCACTCCAAATGCCATTTAGAGAATGAATATGTAGCTACCCTGCGTTCTCTATTACTACTTGGGAACAAACATGGCTAAGGATTTATGTGTATATGTAAAACATAATTCCATATTAAACACCACTAAGTATTAAACAGAGTTGTTAATTTTTACCACTAGATTGTCCCCTATAGGAAAAGTATTTATTAATTTTTTTATAAATGATAACTATATTCTACTTTTATATTTATGTTTCAACACTAGCTCAAATTCTTATTATTCTAATAGCGTTGAGCCCGTAAGTCTACCTTAACCTCAAAACTAACTTGTAAGGTAATAATTATCCGAGACTTATTCATCCTAAATTCTTATTTTCCCCATATCATGTTGTGCTTTTATATTTATATTTCAACAATGTTAAATTAAGTTGAGCATGTGAACTACCACGCCTTTGCCTTTGTTTTCCATTGCTTTTTCAACATGTATGCCTTTCCCTGTTTTAAGGTCACGTTAAGAATCAAGATGGTCCAATTTCTACTGTTGTAGGAATGTATCAAGCAAATGAAGAGCGAAATATAATAATAATCAAACTCTAAAGCCAAACTACAAAGAGAATAAACAACTCGTAAAAAGCATCTTTGGGCAAGTCACAAACCCAACCTTGAGCTTTGGACTCTCTCTCAGCTCCTACACATTGCTTTTTTTACCCTTTCTTGCTTTTCTTTACTACTTTCTTCACATAAACATTGCTGGCCACCCAAGAAAGGGATGTCTCTGAACCACACATGATCCAATTTTAATAATCATGATTACCCTTTTATCAAATAGCCTATTGCCTTTTATTTTTATTTTTTATTATTATTATTTAGTTTTTCAAAGAATAAGAAGAGGAAAAAATGATCATTTTATAGAATGAAAAAGCGTTCTGACGTGAACCTTCGTTTGATTGAAGTGCATAACAAGTAATCCCAGAAACTGGAAGTATTAGCCATGCAAGTTCCTCTTTTTCTAATGACTGATCACAGTGACCTCTATTGACCTTACAAATGAAAGGCAATGGTAGAGATTAATGTTGGGATCTTGGAGCAAATTGTTACCAAGATTAACTGGTACATTGCAGTTACCATGAAGAAAGACATTGTTCTGGATTTAATGCTCTAAGCAAAGTTTATCTTTTAAAGCTTTAATTAATTAGGAGAAACTGGGTTGTTCTTTTACTTTTTCCAAAAACAAAGACGCTGAGCTTTAAGCTAAAAGGAATTGAAGGGACAACAAAATAACACAGCTTCAAAATACTAGTTGAATATATCTGCTATCTTCTTAAGCTCAGGTGCTTCTTTCATTTTCAGTTAAAAGCTTTATCAGCCATCATTGAAAAAGAAATTAAAGAAGTTTCAGAAGCAGAGTAACCAATACATTGTAATGCAAATTTCTTTTCTTTTATTAAAGGAATTAATGGGCAAGTAATTGTTTGATGTTTAGTATACGCTTGCAAATAAAAAGAATGACTGTGAGGTTCACTTTCTCACTTTGAATAAAGTGTTAATGCTCAATTTCTTTCCCTCCAATTTTCTCTTGCCGAGCTTTGGATTTTTAAAAAAGAAGTTGTAAGCAGCTTCTACAACAAAGCATTCTTTGCTTCACCAGAACACACACTATAGCCACCAAAGTGAAACACACAGAACCTTTTGTTAACTGTTCCACCTTTAATCTATATGTTCCTTGTGAAACAGAACTCCTTTGCTTCCGAATCGAGTTTACTGATTTCTTGTGAGGCGACACTTGCTCTTGCAGCAGCAAAGCAAGAAAGAAAAAGGAGCATGAAGCTGGTAGTGGAAGTGGTAGATGCTCATGACCTTATGCCCAAAGATGGTGAAGGGTCAGCTAGTGCATTTGTAGAAGTCGACTTTGAAAACCAGATAAGCAGAACCAAATCTATTCCCAAGAGCCTCAACCCCATTTGGAACCAGAAACTTTATTTCGATTTTGATAAAACCAAAAACTACCATCACCAAGCCATTGAAGTCTCTATATACAATGAGAGGTTCAAACCTACTCCAGGCAGGAACTTTCTTGGGAAAGTAAGAATTCCTTTCTCAAGCATTGTCAACAAAGGTGAAGAAGCTTATCAAATATTCCCATTAGAAAAGAAGTGGTTTTTCTCATCCGTCAAAGGTGATATTGGCCTGAAAATCTATATTTCACCAGAGTCAGTACCTAAATCTCCCTCTCTTTCACATCCATTAGAAAAGCTTCCTTCAAATTCACCACATCCATCAGAAAACACACAACCCATTAGCAGAACATTTTCTGTTTCCAAAACCGAAGTTGCTGCAATCGAAAATCCTAAACTCGACACAGCTAATTCTGTTAAACAAGTTTTGACGAGTAGTGTGCTCGAAAATTCGTGTCCTCCTCAAGAGCCAGAGGAAAAGATCATTGAATTACCAGCTGCAGCAAGAGTCCAGACAGCCCACCAAATATACAAACATCAAGTTTTGCAGCAGCCAGGCTTAACCATGCACCAAGTTAATCCACATGCCCATCTTAGCCACCCAGAGGATTTCAATCTGAAAGACACAAATCCTCAGCTTGGCGAGCGGTGGCCGAGTAATGGAGCTTTTGGTGGAAGAGGATGGATGAGTGGTGACAGATTTTCAAGCACTTATGACCTCGTTGAGCAGATGTTTCATCTATATGTTCGAGTGATGAAAGCCAAAGATCTTCCTCCCAGCACCATTACCGGAAGCTGTGATCCTTACGTGGAAGTGAAGCTCGGGAACTATAAAGGAAGAACAAAACATTTGGAGAAGAAGATGAATCCAGAGTGGAACCAGGTGTTTGCTTTCTCGAAAGACCGGATTCAGTCATCAGTTCTGGAAGTGTTTGTGAAGGATAAAGAGATGGTTGGAAGAGATGATTATGTGGGACGAATGGTTTTCGATTTGAACGAGATTCCCACAAGAGTTCCACCTGACAGTCCACTGGCTCCTCAATGGTATAGACTGGAGAGCCGCCGGGGAGAAGGAAAAGTTAGGGGTGAAATCATGCTTGCTGTTTGGATGGGGACACAGGCTGACGAAGCATTTCCAGAGGCTTGGCATTCAGATGCTGCATCAGTCTTTGGTGAGGGAGTCTTCAACATCAGATCAAAAGTGTATGTATCACCAAAATTGTGGTACCTTCGAGTAAACGTTATCGAAGCTCAAGACGTGTTACCCAACGACAGAAGCCGTCTCCCTGAAGTGTTTGTTAAAGCTGAGGTTGGAAACCAAGTGCTAAGAACCAAGATATGCCCAACTCGTACTACTAATCCACTGTGGAATGAAGATTTAGTCTTTGTGGCAGCTGAGCCCTTTGAAGAGCAGCTGGTCATCACTGTTGAGGATCGAGTTCACCCTTCGAAAGATGATGTGCTAGGAAAGATAAGCTTGCCACTTGACTCATTTGAGAGGCGGCTTGATCACCGGCCAGTTCATTCCCGGTGGTTCAACCTTGAGAAATATGGTTTTGGTGTCCTGGAAATTGACAGGAGGAAGGACCTCAAGTTCGCAAGCAGAATTCACTTGAGAGTTTGTCTTGAAGGTGGATACCATGTCTTAGATGAATCAACAATGTATATAAGTGACCAAAGGCCAACAGCAAGGCAGTTATGGAAGCAGCCTATTGGGATTTTGGAAGTGGGCATTTTAGGTGCACAAGGGCTTCTCCCAATGAAGATGAAGGATGGCAGAGGGAAGACAGATGCTTACTGTGTGGCTAAATACGGCCACAAATGGGTTCGAACAAGAACAATTCTTGACACATTCAATCCTAACTGGAATGAGCAATACACATGGGAAGTCTACGACCCCTGCACCGTGATAACCTTGGGAGTTTTCGACAATTGCCATCTTGGTGGCAGCGATAAACCAAATGGAGGCAGTGGAGTGCGTGATTCGCGAATCGGAAAGGTAAGAATCCGGTTATCTACACTTGAAGCTCACCGGATTTACACACATTCTTACCCACTTCTAGTTCTACAACCTCATGGGGTTAAGAAAATGGGTGAGCTCCTACTAGCAATTCGATTTACTACTCTCTCCTTAGCTAACATGATCTATGTTTATGGACACCCTTTGCTGCCAAAAATGCATTACTTGCATCCATTCACAGTAAACCAAGTAGACAACTTGAGATACCAAGCGATGAATATTGTAGCAGTGAGGCTTGGCAGAGCAGAACCGCCTCTTCGAAAAGAGGTCGTTGAGTACATGCTAGACGTAGATTCTCACATGTGGAGCATGAGAAGAAGCAAAGCTAATTTCTTCCGGATCATGTCGCTGCTTTCCAGTATGTTCTCCATGGGAAAATGGTTCGGTGATGTTTGCACTTGGAAGAATCCCGTCACGACAGTCCTCGTTCATATCCTTTTCCTGATACTGATTTGCTACCCGGAGTTGATACTTCCAACTCTCTTCCTCTACATGTTCCTCATTGGAATGTGGAACTACAGGTTTCGACCGAGGCACCCTCCCCACATGGATACTAAAATCTCATGGGCAGAAGCAGTGCACCCTGATGAGCTCGACGAAGAATTTGACACTTTTCCAACCTCTAAACCGCATGATTTAGTCCGAATGAGGTACGACAGACTAAGAAGCGTAGCAGGGAGGATTCAGACAGTCGTCGGCGACATAGCCACACAAGGGGAGAGAGTTCAGTCTCTGCTTAGCTGGAGAGACCCAAGAGCAACCAGCCTTTACATACTGTTTTGCATTTGTGCAGCTGTGGTTCTTTACGCGACACCATTCAGAGTGGTGGGTTTGGTTGCAGGGCTGTATTACTTGCGGCATCCAAGGTTTCGAAGCAAGCTGCCTTCTGTTCCAAGCAATTTCTTCAAGAGATTGCCGGCTCAAACAGACAGCTTACTGTGATTAGGAAGCAGAGTTCACAGCGACATACAACTGGTGGGGGCATTTAGTTTGTGGCAAATCTTAAAAGTTCATCAAATCCCTTAAATTTATGAGTTTCAATAAAATGCGCTCTAGATGAATTTTCACTTTCTCAAAATGGAGTTCCTCCATAAAATAGAAATAATTGTAAACGAGATACAATAAAACAGTATAAATGTAAGTTTTCTTGTAATGATTTGTTTGTGGCCCTAGCATCATTGTTTCGTTTTTACCTTTGGAGACATGCTAATATACTCGAAGCAAAAGCGAAGCAAATACAAGGCAATGGGAAATTTTTATTAACTACTACGTTATCAGCCGTGTATTGACTTGAACATAAACGTAGAATTAAAACTTTCCTTAATGGCTACCAATATCTTATTTAATATCCATTTCTAGTTGGTGCTCAGGCAATCAAAGGCGAAAGAGTAAAAGAAAACGCTAATGAATTTTTATAGGTTTACAAGCTTTTAATAAATTAGAAATTCGTAATTGCATAAAAAGGTACTACATTTTGTTATAAAATAGTCCTACATGCACAAACTTGATTTCAATTCAAGGACAAAGAGTGCTACAAGTCGTCTCAGGTTTTTCAATCCAACGAGTCCGAAAATATAATCCATGCCCAAAAGAAAATCACTAATGGGGAGTTATTCCTTTTACCGAAGACAAAACAAATTTCCCCAACATGCCCTATAACATTTTATCAATATGAAACACCAATTATAACTTACCATTTGCAACGGCTAAGCCATTTTTAAAACCAAGAATTTATTCAATAAATTTACCCATATATATATATATATATATATATATTCAATAATTCATCACCTAGTTTTTATAACTCAAAGAACAAAAACACCAGAGAAAATGACCCACCGATGAATTTCATTCACAACCCTTAAAAAAGAATCCAATACCAGGCCACGTGAAGCAAAAATGATGACTTAGGAACCATTTTATGACTGTTTAACAATTAGAGGTGATTCCAATAAAACTAGGTCAATTTATGAAAATGCAACAAAGATAATCGGACGATACCATATTTTATCAAATAGAAGCAATCAAATATATGTATTAAAAGTCTTCTGTAACCAATTAAAACCAAAATTGGTAAAAGAAAATCCTCACACAAATCATGAAGCTAAAATAAGATCTCATTAGACTTATGTCTTGTCACGAACAAACTAAAAGAGTACAAATGCTAAGAGTAATTTTTAAACAAAAAAAGAACAGTAGATAGGAAAGAAAGCAATCCTAAAACTTCGAGCATGATTTTAGAAGGTAAGCTCATGAGGCTTCATCCCTGCCTTAAGAGAAAACCTGGCAGCCAAATAGGCCTTCAAATCAGGAACTCCCTCAATGGATTTTATCAAAGTCGTGTCCACAGACTTCTGGTCATCTTTTTTCTCCTGAGGAAGTACATTTTTCTCCTACAAATTGCAATTAGATTTAGCATAATCAAAGTGCCAAGAATATCCCACTATCTAGTAAAATAAAAACACAATAATGTTGAAGAAAACATACCTCTTTCTCCGCCTCAAAAAATTCGCCTTCTCCCTTCTTTTTCTTGTTCTTGGCTTCCTTGGCAAAGTACTTATCATCAAACATATCCAAACTGACCCCAGAAATGTCAACCTTGGTGGAAGTTGCAATCACATAAGATTGGTTGACTCTTCTTAAAGGCACACCATTAATCTTGAATGGTCCTGAAGTATAAGCAGATCAATAAAAAAGCAGGATACGATAATTATTAGCAACTAATCCACTTGGCCACACCAATTAACCAACAACAAATTTTAAGTATTCTCTGCAACCCTGGAGAAACATGAAAGCAAAACATGAAGTGATAGAAATCTTTCAAGGAACTTTCCAAGATAAATGTTACACAAAAATAGACCAATTGATGGAGATAAACATGGAGGATCAAGGGTCAAAAGGATAAAATTAAGGAAGGTTGTGACATTGACACAACAAACTGATTATTACAAGGAGATGTCAATTGCCTGATTAAGTACATAAATAAAGTCAAATAGCGCTGGCACAGCAACCACAATGTGTTCTGATTTCAAAAATGCTTGCTGCTAACAAAGTAAAACCAATCACTGAATGAGATCAAATGTGAAATGAGCAGCATGGCAGAACAAAAGCAATGCACGCAAACAAAATGAAAACAGAAACTAATGTAACAATCAAAACTAACCAACCGGACTACTTCATCAGATATAAAAGGCTTACAATCAATTATTTCTTGTAATCCATAATTAATCCAACAACGAGATCAGTCAACAAAGGTGCCAAAACTCACCAGTGACCAGAAGTAATCCAGAAGGAAGTTGCTTGAGGAACACAACTCGCTTCCCCTTGAACCTCCCAGTAAGTATGATAAGCACAGTACCCGGAAAAATGCTAGTCCTACATATCGCACAAACATATAAATAGAAAAGAAAATAGTTAACTACGATAAACAGATAAACATAGGATGCTAAGAACAAAGGAAAACTAAACAGAAATTACATATCTAAAATTAAATCACTTTTAATTCCAAAAAGTAGCCATTTCAGTACATCCATATTGTTTTAGTAGGCCCAGATCAATCAGAGAAATTTATAACCGTAAAATTTATAATGACTAAAACCTCAAACTTTTCTCGAAATCCACATTCAGAGTTTTTCCTTCCATATGCTAAAAGAGGAAATGGCATTGCCAACAATTCAGAACAAAAAAATACAATAAATTATAATAAAAGCAAATGGAAACATGTGCACACTTTTACAATTAAATAATTCTAACATTTCCCAGATTCTCAGCAACAAAACCATACAACACTCAACACTTCATAAAAATCCAACATTAACCAGAAAAAATGTCAGTAAAGAAAAAGCATAAAAGGCAAACCAAGTGTAAAACGCAATGAGATGGAGAGAGACCTGAGCTTAGTGGGTTTGTGCTTGCGTTTATTGACAAGGGGTTTCTTGACATCCTCGGCGGGGTAAAACTTCGGAGGCTTTTCAGCAGGTGCCGGAGCCTTCGGCTTAGCATCGTGGCGGGGGAAAACGCCGCCATTCTTGGCCTTGATAGCCCAGAGACCACGCTTGTGGTACATCTTCGACCTGGAGTACTTCCCAATTCCCCTGATCAGATCAGGGTTACGACTCACCTTGGGAGTCCTCTGCTTCGGCGCCATGGCTGTGTGTCTTTCTGAGAATGAACGGACGGCTCTGCCACAAAACCCTAGAGATTGCTAGCGCCCACTCCTTTTAAAGCACACTCTTTTCGAACCCTAATGTTTTGGGATATAGGGGGTCCGATTTGGGTTTTGGAAAATGATGGGCTTCGATTTAAGCCCATATTAAATGTGGGCCCTTTTTTTTTAAGCAGAAGCAACGACCCAATTTTATAAAAATATTTAATTATTAAAAAAAACCCATTATTTTTTATTTAATTTTTAAATTTATGTTCAAGTAATATCAACTTTGAAAATGGAATATATATATATATATATATATATATATGAAATTATCACAATCCAAATGGCTGAAAACCATTTTTTTTTTTTAACCATTTCAATCCTAAATATATATTTTTTATTTTATATATTTTGATATTGGTTTGGGGAGATACGGAAATCATTGAATGAGGAATCAATGGCTTCGAGTATTTGCAACGTAGTTGAATTTCATTAAATCCCATTTCGTTTACTAAATTCTTCAACCATTATTAATGTAAGCTTATAGCATGAATAAAGAAGTGATATAATTAAATCACTGAATAAATAATATAAAAACTATTTTTCATAAATGTGTATACACGCGCGCGCGCACACACATATACAACCTATTTGACATAATTAGAGAGCAACTTCTTGAGCGTGTAAGCGAATTATGTAAAATTTCTTTCAGTTTTCTGGAAATTTTATAGGGGTTTGCTGTGTGGGATTTTCATAGCTGCCCACGCATGCATTACATGGATTAAATCGCATCAAATACACTCATAAATCGAAGACCACAAAAATTAAAAACGAAAGTTAGGGAGGATTGAGTTGAAGATGAAGAGGGTTAGGGGAAAAAGAAAATTCTCCCATTAATTAATTCCTGTGAATCAATGCAGATAACCTCCCTTTTTTTGCCTTCAGAAACCAATGCAATTCTTCTTCTTCTTCATCTTTTTTTTTTTTTTTCTTCTGGTCCTAAGTGATCAACACGGGGTGTTAGTGACGAATTTTGAAAGTGGTGGTCGCCATGTATATTTATGCCAAATCGGCCACGGATCATGTAGCTAAAATGCTAAATTTAGTTTCCAATCCTCCTAATTGTTCTGGCATTCATTCAATACTCTTGGAAACGCTTAAACATGCTGTAAAAATTGTAGACACTATTCTATTACAGTCATATGAAGTAAAGCTACGAAGAATGACACAAGATGGGTTGAAAAATACCACTCTCACCACCATCACAAATATTTGAAAGCTTTGCAATTGCATCAACAAGTGCTTGTTCATGCTCCTGCAAAAACCATGTAGATGGATCAGCCATGAAAATTATTGGAAGGTAGAAAAAATCACTTTCAAATTCAGATTCACCTTCAAAACTTTCTTTGTTTTCTCAATTTCAAGAGGATCAGGACGATTTACACCAAAAATCCTCTCCACCTATACGGAATTGACAACAAATAGTGATATTGTTATTAAATACAATATGCGAGCTTGCACATAAGTTAAAAGAACACACACACACACACACACATATATATATATAATAAATGCTTTTTGTGCAAAACAGTCTAGGTCTATTATAAATCTTCCTCGTTTTATCAAAATCAAGAAATAAAAGTTGTTTAAGAAGAATAAAATAGAAGATACAGTGGGCCATGAATAGAATAGGATAGAATCTTTTCACGCACCAGCACAGAAGGATACACGGATACAAAGATGCACATTTTGACAACAATATAAGAACTTTCAACAAATTTATACTGAAATGTACGGATCCACCTACATGCACTTACCTCCTTGATTAAAGTGTCCGTGTTACGTATCTGTATATCATCTGGCACTTTCTTTCCAACACCATTCTGTGATGGCAGAAAATCTTTTCTTGATTGACCCTTTCCAACCCATCTACCTCTTCCAGCAGCTGGAATACTAGATCTATTCATTTCTTGACCTGATCCACTGTAGCCCCCACGGTGAGAGATTCCAGGGTCCTCGCCAACCCATTGAATATCGCTGGGCGATATCTGCCAAAAGAGTTATGATTCAATATTAGAAAAAACATTACACTTACAAAATTAAATGGAAGAGACATAACCAACTAATCTCCATGCTACTGAAGGGGGAATGTGGAGCATAGATACGTCCTCTATATCTCTATATAAAACAATTTAAGAGGGTGAAGATTGGAGAAACTATGATTTAGAAGTTGTTATTGTAGAGGAGACTTAGGGTACATAGTTTAAAGTGACATTACTGGAACTTTTATATCAAAAACTGAATTGTAGTAAAGAAACAAGAGGAAGGATATTCATAGAGAAAGGAATAAGGTTTTGACATTGGTTTCCTTTCTTTTTTTCTTTTTTGAAAAAACAAAAATCATCATCATGACAGAAAAAAAGGTCGGTTTTGATATGTTAGATGAAACCAAAGGTGATGGAAATATGAGTTACCAGTGGGTTTAAAAGGCATATGCGACAGTTCAGGTCTGGTGTTCAAACAATACTACAAAGAGAATAATATGAGAGAGAAATCTAGTCAGCTGCACCTTCAATAAACCCAGAACACTCAGAAAGCAATATATTTTATTTAACTTAAAAAAAGTATATAAAGAACACAATATCACTGAGTAAAAGAAAATTAATATATAATCGAGTTGATTTATATATCATATAAGTTCATGGAACATTGCTTTATGTTTTGCTACAAGTAGAACAAAGCTAAATGGTAGTTTGTCATTTAAGCGTTGCTGAGTAATTCTTTTGAACTTCAACTAATGGAAGAGTATATAGTGCAACCAACATAAACCCAAAGATATGTATTTGAAATAAATAAAAATCCAATAGCACATGTGGAAAAATAAATAAATCACAGGATATATTTATTGAACATGTTCATGTTCTACGAGAACATTGATATACAAACCAAATCTAAGGACTTTAAAGTTCAACATATCCATTGACAACGAAAAAAGAAAATATCTAAAAATCATTCCCCAATCAAAACACAAGACAGGAAGTAGGAGCAGGATAAAATTCTGTTACCAAATTGTGTTATCATATATAATTAATAGACTAAAAATACATCTAAATAGCTAACTACTTTCTTTTTCCATTTAAATAACTTGTATCACCAGTAGCAAGAAGTTATTAAGCAGAGTTGAATCAAAGGAACTTTGTGTACCATCCTCAAATCAGTTAAGAGCATTAAATGGAAAACGACCAAATATCTAAAGTTTAAATAAAGCTGCAGGTAATAGAAAGAGTATTATTAATTGAAAACCATGGATTTTAAATTGTAATTTCCTCACACTTTAATCACAGTCCCATCCTCAAATCATTTATTAAGCCTAACAAAAGAAAACAAAATTACATTAATGTTATGGGTGAAAAACTTTTGGAAGATTCTACTCTAAAAAATTGTCTTGGTTGACAAAATCATGACTATAGACAACAGAAACTAAATGATGAATTCTACAATTAGTAAATGGCTCCTAGAAGCTGGAGAATTCAAATCAACTTCCACAAAAGCATACAATCTCTCAAATTTATCGTTGTCAAGTAATTTTAGGTTCAATGACTAGTTTATAACACAACTCAATTCAATTTAATTTTATAAATTATGATTAATTTATAAAAAAAATTCTAAGGTTATTGTTATACAAATATCGAGTCCTATAGAAATATAAATTCAAACCTAAATCCTTAACCAGTCCAAATTTAATTTAAATGGGAAAATTTCAGCCTAGCCCACCAAGGGAAAAAGTTTAAAACCAAAACACCCAAAAGTCAAGGACTGATATGGGATTGAGCTTGTTCACTTGTCCTAATTAGAACCCTTACTAAATTTGTACCACAGAAAACAATAAAACTGGGGAACAAAGAAGTTTTCCAGCTTTGGACCCCAAGTGATGAGGCATTATATGTGTTATTACGTTCCAGGTTCTATTTTGGGTCACTTATTTATTATTAGTTTATATTAATTTGTTTGAGTAATGCCACATCATAGTTGGGAAATAAAGTTGAGGAAACATCTTTATACCTGTAGCATTACTCCCACAGAAAAAGGCGAATATTGAGACAAACTGGCATGTAAGTTACTAAAAGGCAAAGAAAGAAAGCATAGCCGTACCTCCGAGAGTTTAACCCATTCCCATGTCTCATTCAAAGAACCAATGTCATAGATCAAAGCATGGAGACCCTAACAACGATAGGAAAAATATTCAGCTACATAATTTCACTATCAACTTAGCTTATGTGAAAGAAAGCCACATGTACCTCTGTTGGATTGTAGTCAGTTATAACAGCTTCATAAAAGTTATTGTCATCAGGCCACCTGGTCCTCACTTTCCTCCCAATCAATGAATCAAATTTTACTCCTTCAGCAGGCTCATTTCCAAGCGCATTAGAAGACACCCTATTAACAACTTGGCCCCTCCCAGATGGACCTGAAGAAGGGTATTGCTTCACTGAAGACGCATTGGGTAACATCTAATTTAGTAAAATACAATGTCATAGAAGGAAAACACTACAAAACAATAAACAAGCTAACATTATGTTTTACAGTAAATACTAAATAGAATATACCATAGTTCTAAACTCACAGGTTTTTGTTTTTTGCCCTTGGATACTGGGACTGATCCCCATTTAGCAGTTGATGAAGTTGGCTGGTGTGATGCAGCTACTGCCTGTGGGTGAAATGGTAGAGAAGGCCCATCAAATGATTGAGAAGGTACTGACTGGGTGACCTTTTGCTTCCTGCGAGATACAGAGACAGTAGGACTGGGTATTGGATCATGGACAGCTTGACCAGTACTGAGCAAGCCAGGCTGAATGCCAGCTGCCTGTCTCCACTCTCTAATGGCATCACCCAACACAGCACCCATTAAAAGATAAAAGAAAGTAGCCAAATTACAACAAATAGGTCTCGCTTCTCAATTAAACAACAAAGCCTTTTACTGAAGTCTATTGAACCTTATTCTCCGTATGACATCATCTGAATTAACCCGTCCTAGAAGCTGTTTGTGCTCCTCATTTGATAATCTTAATTCCTTTCTCAGTTCTGTTATTAAACTTTCCTTTTCCTGAAGAAAATACATTTATGTAACAGTCATTAAAACCTGATCAAACACAAAGATCATAAAGAAATAACAAAAAAAGTACCCAGGTAATGAGATCAGCTTGAGCTTTAAAGGCTCTTAGAACTGAACTGTATGCTTCTTGCTCAAGCTGGTGGATTTGGGTTTCCATATCTGTATCACCATACATCCTAGAGTGTGGGACAGAAGCCATAGCAGATCTCCCATTCCCGGAAACACAGCCTCCTCTGGAAATTCTATTTTGACGTGATGGAGGAAGGTCATCATCAGTTCCTGAAATTATTTTCCCAAAAGCAAAACATTAATAATGCTATGAGACAAGGACTTACGTTTTGCCACAATCTACACAAACATTAAAACCCAAGGACGACAACAGATTGAGAGTTAAAAGAAAATCTATTTACCAAAAAAACTAAAGAGTTAAAAGACGATCTGACTGAATGTGGAGTTCAGCTACATGGCTTCTCTGAAATTATTTTCCCAAAAACAAAACATTAATAATGCCATGAGACAAGAACTGACCCTTTGCCAAAATCTACACAAACATCAAAACCCAAGTATGACAGATGGAGAGTTCAAAGACAATCTATTCACCAAAAAGGCAAAAGAGTTGGTTTTTCTTAAGGAAACAGCCAAGACAAACTTGTAATCAGTTAAATCCCTTTTTAATGCACAAATTAATAGAACCCAAAAATATAAATATTAATGAAAACTTCTCGGAGATTTACCATTCAGAAGATATAATAAAAACTATAAATGTTACATTTGGTTAATGAGGAAGTAATCCTAGAAGAAATCTCATGTGCTGCCTAGGGAAGATCGAGACCCCATCAACCAAAGAAATAAAGCACAAACAAGCTCACAATAGGTAGTTTCTCAAGCTCAAAATGTATCATATTTCAATACATGGAAAATGACAAAAGCATTTAAAACTACTAATCTCTAAGAAATCTCAAAATCGAATTTCAAAGTACCTTAAATTACCTATCCTATCCATATGAATTATAAATTAATGGGGAAAAGAAAAATTGACCCAAAAGCCTTCAAGTCATCTCCAAGAAAGCCTACTGAAACCATGCTCACACAGTGTATAATGTCAATATGTAATCCACGGGATGATAAAGCTTAATGTAAAAAAATCAGAATTCGAATTTTTTTATATTTAATTAAGGACAATAAATTTCTAATTCATTCTACTTTGGAACTGTAAAAGAATTTTCTCACCTTAGTAGTCTACAACTTTACCAAAGCCGAAATTGGAATCCCCAATCATTTGGTTCCATCAATCAATAGATTGCATTTTCTCTACACATTCATATACAATTCACTTCTATTGATCTTTAACCTAACCTATTCTCTATTATTTTTCTTTAATTCTTATTTTGAATTTTTTTTGGAAGCCAGGGGAGGAGGTTTCGCCAGTAGCAAAAGTTCTGAAAAAAAGGACAAGCACTGCAGAACTAACTAAATAGAATTCATAATAACTTACAAATAAATAGAATTAACTTGAACCGTACTCTAAAAGAACGCAATTTGGCAGCCAAGGACAATGTATACCAACCAAATTGCTCCAAAGTAGTTCCATACTATGAAGAAAAATATAAAAAACAAAAATTTCCAAAACCCAGTACTGCATTTCACAGCTCCAACCATACAGGACAATTAACCGTAACCAAAAATTTCCCCTTTCCAATAACACCTAAACCCCAGAATCCCCCTAATAACAAGAACACCAACAAAAAAAAAGACAAAAGCCCTAAAAACTAATTCAAACCCAAAATACAGCCGAGAAGACAATTTAAGAACCATAAATCACAGAGAAAGAACGTATCTTTCTAAGTGAACTCACCGCTGCTATCGTACGGCTCGTAGTCCATAGCCAGTTCAAACCCTGCTCCCGGAACAAGTTAAGGAAACACCCCCCGAATTCACAAATAACAAACCCTAGTTTTGGTGGGGAAAAGAGACTTTCAGCCTCCACCAATCCACGCGAAACGACAACCCGCAACCAGCGAGACGATTGGAACGGCGCCGTGGACGGCTAGTCTGGCTCTGCGTTGAACAATGTAAGAGAGAGAGAGAGAGAGAGAGAGAGAGTTAAGGCCGATAAGCGATGGCTCGGTTTTTCCTTTTATAAATTTTAATTTAATATGTAATTTAGAAAAAACTGCATTTCTGAAATTTTTTATTTTCCAAACGGGTTGAAATTGGGTTGATTTCCGAGTGAGGTAAAAATAAATAGAATTTCCATGGATTTGAAATTGTGTTGACTTCCGACTGAGGTCAAAATAAATAGAATTTCCATTTTTGTTTCAACGTCTATATTTTTCCTGGAATTTGTTTTAACATATATTAATGGTTTTGAAATAAATTTGGGTTTACACGTATAATATAATGAAATTATTTAAAAAATATAAAATGAAATTATGGAAGAAAGTTATAAAATAAAGAAGTTATCATAATGATTTCAAATTTTGTTGGAAATTTTAAGAACTTACATATACTTAACATGTACTAGGATCACTTGGGGTTGACGACATGGCCAAGTGATGGTGCATAGAAGAAACGAGGATATATATATATATATATATATATATATATATATATATATTAGAGGGTTCAAAATGATAAGTTGATGTATAAATTTAATTAGGAAAAAAAAATTGGTATAACCATTTTAAGTTGGTGTCAATTTAATTTCTAAACATTTTTGGACTAATTGGTTGCTAGGTATTTTATAGAGTTCAATAAAATCAACTACAGACGTCCATATAAATAATATTAGAATAATAGATATTTTGATACAAAATTGATAATATAAAATGTTACAATTTACTGCGTGATTTTTACTTTTTTTTTTTCCTCTCGATTTTATTCTAAAAAACGCTTCAAAGATATAGGTCATTCAGGTCAATGAGGCACCAAATTAGAGCCAAAAAGAAAAAGAAAAAAGGAAAGAACATTGCGGGTGTTTTTTTTGGTTGTGCACTTGCACGACTATCATTTTCAAACTGCGGATTTTCGTTATCCAGCATTCCTACCATAGATTTTAGTGAAGATACATGAGAGATTTTCCCCATTACCACCATATCCATATGCAAAAAATCCATACCTCTAAATAAAGGTTATTAGTATTCAACTACTAAAAGCGGTCGAGAATTCAAATTCATATTTGTGATTTTTCACATTGTTAAAAATTATATTGAGAACAATAAATTAAATATCTCTACATATCTCATATAGAGGACGAAATTTTATTTTATTTTTTTAATTTTATAATTATACGCACAAACTCTTCTTAGTGAAAAATTACAACAATCCCCTCAAACTTATTCTGCCCGTGTACTAAAAATCGGTGTTTGTTTTCGAAGTACTTTCTTTTTACATGTTTTACAACGACCACAACTCTAAAAAACCAAGTCCAACCAAAAGCAGTTGTCAAAATCTCATGCAAACACAAGTCAGGCCAAGAAAAGGAAAGGTAAGAATCCTCCTCACCAATATTAATAAAAACAGCAAGAAATAATTATTTTCTTATGGAACAATTAAGATATGCAGAAAACAAGTACACAGGAAGTTTATAAGTTCAAATATTCCACCACATAACAGACTCTACAAAACACGAGCACTCAACAGCGCGGAAAATTAAAGCCCAACAGAGCCACATATTTCCTACTATTTCCTCTCAAGATCGTGAATAGTATTAGATACCTTCAGAAACCAGCCCAACCAGCAGGTTGAGAAGCCGACTTGTTGTGCTTACTCTTTGCTTCGTCCATGCTCTGAGATTTATTTACTACACCGATAGGTCTTGATGTTTGGGAGCTTCCAGCAGGCACAGCAGTAAAACTCTCTGCTCCGAAACCCCACGACTCAAAACCAGCATTTGCTTGAGAGGCCTGCCGGTTCTGCTGTCCATTTCTTGTCCTGACAGATTTGACAATGTTGTCCACTGAAGGAGGCTGCTGTGGTGTGGATTCCTCTGCAAATGCCTGCCATGTCTGAGGCTCTGTGCTCGGGGAATTCCAGTTGGCTTTTTCTTGCTGAATTTCCCAAACATTTCCCCAATCACATCAAGATAATCAATAATAAAAAAGAAACCAACAAGGGGAATTCCAGCAAAAGGATAAAGGGAAAAAAAAAACAGTTAGTGTTAGGTATAAGAACATATAACAGACAAAAACAATACCGGAGTTGTTGCGGAGGGTTGAACTCCTGTTGATATTTGATTTCTTGAAGGATCTTTATTTGGTGATGGTGTTCTAGCAGCAAGAGCTTGCTTAAGTTCCTGAATCTCCTGCCTCTGAGATCGGCAAATGGCAGAAAGCTTTTCAAATTTGGAACTAATTTCAGCCTTCTCCAAGTTAGCTTGCTTCAGCTGTTCTTTCAGCTTCTCTAGTTCAGGCTCTAATGCTTCTTCCTTTCTTAGCTTGTCATTAGCAATTCCTGAGCTGAGCTTCCTGGTATCAAATTCAGCAACAAAAGTGTTAAAGGCCTCATTTTGAAATGTTGCTGGCCTCTCGGAGCAATGATCTGCCTCCTTCTGAAAGAAACTTATTTCAAAGTCCTTTGGAGGCACATCCCCAGCCTTGAGTGAATTGCCGTGTAAATTTCTTCGCATGGGATGAGTTTCTGTATGTTCATCTTTTTTAGTGCCACTATTCTTTGGTAAAGGATGATTATCTGGACGAATCCTATCATGCTTCAACGTGCTATGGCTGGTTGGTTCTTCATCAAATTTAGGTTCTCTCTTGCTCTCAGGAGTAAGTGAGTCTTTTGCATGCTGAGTGGACCAGAAAGCACCAAGCTGCACTCCACCTCCCCCAGCCTTAGATGCAAGTGATATTTGTGATGAATCTCTAGTAGAATCTAGAGCTGAAGGTGGCGATGGTGGGCTTCTATGAGGCATTGGAGATGACCTGTTTGCAGCCCTTGAATTACCAGCTGTGATGCAATAATGTCAAAACATCACTTCAAAATTGCTAGAAACATTAAATCACATAGACAATTTTCTCTTTCTACATAAAAAAAATTGCCAGAAACAGAGCTGATAGTCCAAATCTCAAAGCAAGATTTATCAAAACATTAAAAGCCTGTAAGTAACATTAAACCTCAAACAGAAAGAACTAATAATTTCATTTTCTTCTTTTTATGTTGTTATACTTTTTCTTCTACAATATTCAATATGTGAAGTCTAGTGGTTCTTAAATTAAAACCTACATATCTCAACAAGGATCAAGGCTGATGTTGAAAACCAAATGAATTTCAATGCTAATCAGCAATCCTGTAAAGTACTATAGAAAATAACACCACCTTCATGAATTTCGGAAGAGTGCATTCCAGGTGGCCTATCAGGTAAAGACTTCTGTAAAGCAACTGGTAACAGGTCATTGACACGAAACCACACCTGCCACAACAAAGAGAAAATGCATCAGTAAACAGAACGCAGAATCCCTCCACCTAACATTGCCATGAACACAGATGATCTAAAACTAACCTAAATTCATGGAGATGAATGGCCAATCAAGCAAAGCGCTTGCCTGCGTGATGTCTGGTCTGTCTTCCGGTGAAGCATGAAGCATATCTCTGATTAGGTCTGTAATTGAAGAGCCATATTTAGGTAACTCTGGAATGCGATAGTTCCCATTTAAGATTTGCAACTTTGATTCTCCATCAAATGCATTTTTGAAGTAGCAAATCCGAAAGAGAAGGCAACCAAGAGCCTAGAAAAAGACAGAACAACCTCAGTTCACAGTTACCTAAAAGAAATGACAATATTAAGTAGTTCTGGGATTTTACATGGAACTAACATGTCCTGTTGACTTACCCATATATCTACCTTCTCATTTATAAGTTCTCTCCGGAACAGATCCCACATCTAAAGTGAAAAAGGAGATAGACAAAAATCAAGTACATGTATCACTAAACATGAAAATTATAAATTCTCAAAAGAAAAGTTCATTTTTAAACCTCAGGAGCTCTGTAGGCAGGTGTTGTATACTTTCTGATATTATCTTCTTCAATTCCCATCTCTTCAGGCTTCTCAAAGCGTTTGTGATTGGTAGTGGTGCTTCCAAAATCACACAACTTCCAAGATCCATCAGGTCCCAACAAAAGATTCTCAGCTTTCAAGTCCCTGAAAATCGGACAAACAACAGGTACAACAAAAGGAAAATCATGTTTCATTTTGAACCAGTCATAACTTTTTTTTAACCAGAGAAATAACACCTAAAGAATACCAGGTCACTTCATTTTTATCTCGCCTAATGTTAGAAAACATGGTGAACCATCATCCCACCATGAAAATAATAAATTAGAAGGAAATTCAATGATGGTTTCTTATAAGGCAAACAAGAAAAAACTTCTACAGAAACAGAAATTCAGCCAACAATACTATACCAAATCCACCAAAACCATCATTTTAAGCTATTTCAGGGGAAACTGTAATGGTATGGCTAGAAACCTAAACTTATTAACTGAATATGGTCGATTCTGAAAAATGGAAAATATACGCAAATGTGTGTGCACGTGTGCACAGATGAAGAAAATATGAAAAAAGGAAAGAAAAATTGGGAAAAGTGGAATTCAAACTGGATAAACATCCTAGCATTTTAATTATGAGCAATAAGCAGCTTTACCGGTGAGCAACTGGTGGAGACTGACAATGCATTGAAAAAACTGCATTACACACATCTCTGAAGATTAAAAGGACCTGTTTCTCATCAAAATACCCAGTTCCCCTACTCTCAAGTACATTAACCAGAGATTTCTCACAGAATTCCATCACAAGGAGCGCTTCCTTTGTCCGTCCCATATCCAAGATGGTATGGGCAAGAAGTGTGACAACATTGGGATGTCCCTTGAGTGACTCCATGACTGAGATCTCCTTCATTATCAGATCTAGTGACTCATCATCATTACAAATAATATGCTTTAAAGCATACTGCTTCGACATTTGCACTGTATCTCGAGCTAAGTAAACACAAGAGAACCCTCCCTCAGCAATGGCATTTCGGACATGAATTTTAAGGTTGCCCACGTCAATAGAGCGACCTTCAAGTCCAGCTGGTTCTTTTTGCATGAATGGTTTGAACCTCCACATGATTAGAACAATCAAAAAACTGCATTCATATAGAAACCATCACGGAAGTTGTCAATAAATAAAATGCAAATTACAATCCCGAATTGAATTTGACACATGGCACCCAGAGAAATAGTACCAACTCAATTTCGCTTACATAAAATAAAAGACAGCCAACGAACAAATTTATGTCTCCGCTAAAACAAGTTGAAGACTCTATTTCAAAAAAAGTTGCATAAGCAATAAAATCATCCGAAGACAAATATTTTACACTATAAACGCATGGCCATATAGAAGTGCAGCTTGTATAGAGCAGAAAGAATTCCTTATACTAACAAAAATGGCTCACTGCATTGTCTTTAACCATTTCAATCAATCACAACACATTAATGGGAATTCATCCGAATTCAGCTTCAACAAAGTTTAAACGTGATTATTACATCAGCTAAAGTTCAAACCCCTAATCCATACTCGAAAAACATAAATCTAGATTCGATCCAATTACAGTTTTACAAATTTAAACACTCCATCAACAATGAATCTATAGTCATAAAAACAAAGATCTAAATCCAATTACAGGAGCCGATCTTAAGCACACAAACCCATAAAATTCCAACTGCAAACTCAAGACTCAAAAGAAAATGCACGAGATCCGAAAAGTTAAAGCTCAAACTTTTAACAAGCTCAAGATCCTAACCAAATATAGACACACATCATATACATAAAGAACAGAAGCACCGGAAATGGAAACGAAGGCTGCAGAAGTTGTACCTAAGAGAACCGGAACAGGATTCGGATTCCGATTCCGATTTGGAAATCCAAGTGCTGTACCGGAGAGACAAATAGAGAGGCTTATGAGGTCCCCCGAGATCTGAGACTGCGAGGTTATGTGATGATCCGGAGATGCTCCAGATGCTTTCTCAGAGCACTTTTCCTCCCAAACAAACAAGTCCAAAAAGAAAATTCAGATATTGGCCAAGGCAAATAAAATAGATATGGAGATGTGGAGAAATAGAAGGTGGGGCGGCAAATGGAGAGCGCATTGCGCCACTATATATATAAGATATTTGGACCTCGACTGCGCACCTCTACTGCAGCGCTGCACGGGATTCGGACCGTTCGATGGACGCGAGCGTAAGAACAGACGGTTCAGATTTCCGTGCAGTTCGTTCTATTTTCGTATGCGATGCGGGTCGCATTCTTTCGGTGGCGTGGGGACTGGGGAGGAGAGCTGCTGCCTTGAAAATGGACACGTGGTAGCCATTCTTTGGTTGATACCGAATGCATAAATTTGTCTGAAAAAATGATCTGAATGTCAGTTTAAAAAATTATTGATAGATTTAGTTTATTTGATTGGGTCAGTTCTATCTTTTATTGCGCTCTAACTTAAATTTTAACTTCTACAAATAATTGTAAAACTTTAATTGTCTGAGTGTAAATTAGCCCTTTAGAATAAATATTAGAATGTAATTGTATTTTTTTTAATGAGTGTGAAAATTAGGTGCTGCGAGTGTAAATTGGCCCTTTGGGATAAGTATTAAAATGTAATTGCATTTTTTTAAAAAAAATTTATAATATAATTTCATTTATTTTTAATGCATATTTTTTGACGAATAAAAAAATCACATTGTGGCAATTATTAGCTTGTAATATAGTTATTCAACTTATCAAGATTCGAAATTAAATTTTTATAAAAGAGTGTAAAAATTCTATGAATTTTATTTACTGTGCAATACCCTAAATACTTTATGCATGTTAGTTAAAACATCTAATAATTCCTTTTAGATAAAGAAATATAAAATAAAAATTTTATAGTAAGGTTTAGAGTTAGGTGAGATTATGTTTTGAACCTTGTTTCTAACTATTATGAGTTAAACAAAAAAAAAATTGTATTTCTTTTCTTATTTGTAAATTACAATGACATGATGTTGTAGCTAACAATTTTTGACCAAATTTGTGCATTGATTTCTGATCCTTTTTTATGTTTGGTCACATCATTTTATTTTAAGGTAGCTTTAGACCCAAATAAAATATAAAAGAGATAATGAATTTACTAAAGTTTGTTAGTCATTTTCAGGAGCTACACCCTCGTCACCCAATATGAAAGCTATGAGGCCATCACACGATATAATATTTGTTTGGTAGAGAAAAAGGAAATACAATTCACCTGTTGCTTTCAAAAAAAAAAAAATTGTTTTATTTATTTTTAAAATGTAAACTTTATGATTATTTCAAATATTGAAAAACTCAACACATTTTATTTTTGTAACATGCATGTGTTTTTATAAATTTGAAACAAGGACAACCAAATATTTTATTTTAATTGAAAACACATTTATTTATTTTTGGCGAATGAAAAAGGTAGAAGAGGTCAGCCAGATGGTGACACATCCTCACCACAACCTGGTGGTTGATCACTAAAATGGTGAAGCATGGAAGCTTGATTTTTTTTTTTTTTTCTTTTATGAATGTTTCGAGACTCCTATGAAATATCTCCTTAATTTTGTTACAAAATTTTACTTTGATGGATTTACCATTTTTTTTTTTTTTACTTTGATGGACATATTACAAGTCGCTTCCATGATCAAATTAAAAATTTAAATAATTTATACGAGTCCAATCTTGCAAAAGAAAAAAAAGGACTACCATATATAGACTTAGTTTGGTATAACTTTGAAAAAATAATTTTCGCTCCAAAGTAGCTTCTTTGCGGTGTATGACCAACTTTTTAAAAGAAGTTTAGGCATCCAGATTTAACCAAAGCCAATGAGGAGTAACTTTGAAAGCAGTTGTTATGAATTTTAGGTATTTAGAGAACTCTTATTAAAGTGTTTTATTTATTTATTTGTAATTAAGAAAGCTTTTTCTGAATTTTTTACCAAATAAATTATAAAAATTTATGTATATATTTTTTCTCGAAAAAAAAATGATAGAAAAAGTAAGTTCAAACAAGCTCTTTCCTCATTTAAATATGCTTTTTTAAAATGTTTTTAATGAATATCACTTTTTATATACAACACAATTAACTTTCAATAAGCATATATGTTTTACACTTTTGTTACTTATTATTTCAAAAAATAGATATCATAACTACACCCCATTAAAATACCATAATTATTAAAATCTAGCTGTAGCAGTATCCAAATTAGCAAATGAGTCTTTGGCAAGTAAAGATGATAAGATTTCCTGCATGGTCAACCCAATGGGTTAGTGCGAAGGATTCCCCAACTAAATAAGAATCGGATAATATTTTTAGACTACGTATGCCCTTTTTATTAAAATAATATAAAATAGTAGGGCAAGGGTCTAAAGACCGGGCCGGGTGATGTTTTTCCCGCTCCGTACCTTCGTTTATATATAAAATTATTTTTAAAAAAATATAATTAATTTATTCCACAGATGCTGTGCTATTTGACCATGGGTAAGCTAATTGGTGATTAATTTCATTAGTACAGACACGGGTTGTGTATTTGGACAACTGGTACATTTGATGCAACTGAAAGCATAAACCTCGCTTACCATTGGGAGCCATCTGAAACATTGCCCTTGGAATCATTCACTTGGGCAATTAACAGCCGGACCATCTCAATATTTTTTTTTTGTTCGTAAGTATGCAAAAAGGTTCATAATTCTTCTCTAAATTGTACTCTTTCTTTAGAAATTTATAATGAATATATCCACAAACCAATTCTGAAATTAGTTTACTGGCTTGGTAAAGCGAAGTATAGGCATTAAATCTCTCATGTTATATATATAGTATGATATGAAGCTTCTTCTCCTTCAATGGATCAAATATTAGAGAAAATATTTTTGATGGATTAGGAAGAATTTGTCATCCATCTTCAAATCCATTTCCTCACTCAATCATTTCTACCAACCACATCTCCCTATTGCCAAATAAGGGCTTAGTGTCTGGTAGCTCTGATTTAACTTTCCTGATACTGCCAATGGATTGTGCATTAACATCGGTTAATGGTGATTGCCTACCTATCTTGCCTGTTTGGGAAGCTCTTTGGCCTTCTCTATGCTTTACTCATCTGCTGGTTCATGCTGCATGTGGAAGGAAAGAAACGTGGGCGCATGTTAAAACGGTCAACAGTTGGTGTTTAGAACTTTAGGTTTTACTGTACAGTTTCAGCCATACGTCCAAAAATCGGTTATTCAGGTTGCTACATTACTTCCCATTATGTACATCTGCTAATCTTCTGGTTAAGTGCTAGAGTTTAGAAACTGTCTTCTTGAGTTTGTGTTATCTTTCATTGTGGTTGAAATTATTTTTGATGGGTAACATCAGAAGTTGGTATTTTATACTGTTAAGGTACTTCCTGTTACTTGAGTTGGTCGGTACGATACCAATAATAGTAATTGACGAAAATGCTCACCAAAATAACTTAAATTGAAAAAATACCCACATTTCCTTAATCTTTACAAAAAGGGTAGAATATACTTATTTTACCCTTAATAAAGATCTGTAGTATTTCAACTATATTTTTAAGTAAGGACCTGTAAAAATGCAGGTCAGACCTGCCATTTTGCATGTCCTGAAACACATGTAATGCAAATTCTTTTTTTCTACCTACTTTATCTATTTATATCTGCTTGTATAATTTTTATTTATTTTGTATTTTTTATAAAACTACATTAATTTTTGAGCATTTTAGTTTTTGAATTAAGTTATTTATATTAGTATTGAATGAGATATGATTTTTAAAATAAGCGTGACCGCCATTTTGCAGTCGACCGCCATTTTGTAAAAATCATATCTCATTCAATACTAATCGAAATGACTTGATTCAAAATCCAAGATGCTCACAAATTAATGTAGTTTTATATAAAAATATACCACTAAAAAATAAAAACTATACAAGCAGATATAAAAGGATAAAGTATGTAAAAAAATAAGGAAAAGATGAAATTTAGGACCTGCAGTGTGGCAGGTCCGACCTGCCATTTTATAAAAATCGTATCAAATTCAATATTAATCGAAATGATTTGATTCAAAAGCTAAAATGCTCACAAATTAATATAGTTTTATAGAAAAATATGCTACAAAATAAATAAAAAATATATAAGCAGATATGAAAGGACAAAGTAGGTAAAAAAAAGAAGAAAAAGATGAGAGTTAGGACCTGCAGTTTGGCAGGTCAGGCCTGCCAAACTGTAGGTCTTAATTCTCATGTTTAGGACCTGCAAAATGGCAGGTCCGACCTGCCAAATTGCAGGTCCTATCTCTCATCTTTTTCTTATTTTTTTTACCTACTTTGTCTATTTATATCTGCTTGTATAATTTTTATTTATTTTTTGGTATATTTTTCTATAAAATTACATCAATTTGTGAGCATTTTGGCTTTTGAATCAAGTCATTTGAATTAGTATTGAATGAGATATGATTTTTACAAAATGGCAGGTCGGACATGCAAAAATGGCAGGTCCGACCTGCCATTTTGTAAAAATCATATCTCATTCAATACTAACCGAAATGACTTGATTTAAAAGCTAAAATGCTCAAAAATTAATGTAGTTTTATATAAAAATATGCTAGAAAATAAATAAAAATTATACAAGTAGATATGAATAGATAAAGTAGGTAAAAAGTAAGAAATAAAATAAAATTTAGGACCTGTAGTTTGGCAGGTCGGACCTACCATTTTGCAGGTTCTAAATATCTCTAAATTGTACAAGTCTGTGGTAAGGGTAAAACATGTAGTTTGAGTAGATTTTACAAGGATTAAAAAAAAAGTAGGTATTTTTCAAATATATATTATTTTGATGGGTATTTTCGTCAATTACCCTACCAATAATGCAGCAATTTGCAAATTTAGTCATTTTGGAGTACTGCCCCGTTAGTCATTTTGGAGTACTGCCCCGTTATATATGTTTTTGTTCCTTCATGGATTTCAGATATTCATAAACGAGAGCTTAAAAGTTTTGGAAGCAATGATCACTTGAGCGAAGAAGGTGTTCCTTTTAGAGAGGAGGAAATAGAAGACGTTCTCTCTTTGGATACCAAAGTGTTTGATTTTATGACACATGAAAATTCAGATTCCCTGCATCAATTATCCAATCAGAGTCGGTGTAAGGGTTGCAGGAAGTTTTCCACAGTTTGGCTCCAAGACCAAGGAACAAGGATTTTCTTAAGATATGGAGTTTGATGGTTTTGATAGGGACTTTACCAAGGGAGAAGAAATCCTTCTTATCTAATGGGAGTGTTCCCTGCAGATGATTGCTACCTTCAACACATTTTTTGGTTATCAGTATTTGAGGCAAGAAACCTATAAATGATATCATCACTACCATCGATCATCGCTTACTACTCGTTGCAAGTACAAAGCTAATAGAAGAGCAGTGACCTGAGGTAAAGTTAAATTGAAGCTAGAGATCATTGATCCTTAGTATAGTACGAGAAATTAAAGGAGTAACTGTTTTAATAAGTTGATCATTTGCCTCTAAAACAAAAGTCCCAAGTGCAACCCATTTGATGATTTTCCAGTTTATGTTGATCAAGAAGTTGTAGATCGTATTAATGGTACCACTTCTGTCTCTGGGAATAACCTGCAGGAGGTTCTGATGAAATGAACCAAAAAAAAACTGGGCATAGGCACTAAAAAGTAGTAATGAAGGAGATTAATCAGCAATGTTTTGATGGTTGACCAAAATTCTTTAACTTTTGTGTCTAATTAATTTCTAAAACAGAATACATAGTTGACTTTGTTAAGTTTTTAAGAACAGATGTTAGCTTACTGCAAAAGCAATCAGTCCATGGTTTACCGAGATCTCGGAACCAGTGGTTCATGTTAAGTTACCATCAATTAAACCATTCCAATTGTGCATATCAAATGACATTAATCCTTCCGCAGGAGGTCTGAAATTCAAAATATTAATGAAGAATGGTTCGGATTTACCTCATTTTGAACTAGCTAGGGCAAAAAATAACCTGTTTGAAGCTATTACTCTTGTTTCCAATGTTGTAGATAATTTAGCATGAAGATATTACCCGTTTCCAGTTGTGATGAAGAAACATGGAAACAAAAATCCCTATTTCTGCAATAAGGAGTGAAATCAAGAATGCAGAGTACTTATAGTATTTTAAGGACTTTAATCAGGTCTTTTTTGGCATACAAGAAAACAAGAAAAAAAGAAAGCCAGATAGCACTAAGAATGGTTCTTTGATGAGGTACTAGAAGATACACATATTAAACAACAATAACTCCTGGCCGCAGTTCCGACGTACCCGAAACAAGAAATGAGGAAGAGGGTTGCGCCGATTGCGATCAGAAGGTAAATGAACCTGCGAAAGAGTTTGCAACGCACAGACTGCGTTATTAACCTTCAATTATAAGGCTACAAATTCAATTTCACGGAGAAGAAAAAGGTTACAAAAGAAAGGAAAAAGAACACAAATCTTTTTCATTTTTTTGGGTAGAAATATTGACTAATAATTACAATTAATTAAGTACACTCTCACTTACCAAGATGCTGGAAGCTCATCAGGAAACTGTTTTGATGATTGAGGAGAGAGCAATAGTGGATGTAGCTATCTGATCACTTCCTATTTGTACCAAGATATGGAGTTTGAGTTCATCATACAACTCCTATTTGTTATTAATTAATTAGGTAGAAGTTACTGACCTTTTCAATGCACGCAAATGCTATTAATTAATATTATGGTGACACTCCGTCCATATTTTGATTTCTGCAGGAATGTTTGTCTTTTAATAAAATTACAGAAACACCCCATAGCATTTTATTTTTTGTTTCAGTGGCACACTATATTATTATTATTATTATTATTATTATTTTCAAATTTCACATGTAAATTATTACATATTTCATGATTGTAAATTAAACTATATATTTTTTACAACAGGACTGTTTTGTACAATTAATATGCACATATAAGTTTTAAAAAATTGGTACGTTTTAATGGGGTGTCACTGAAACAAATTTAAATATAAGACCTTTCGGGAAAAAACAGAGAAGCCATCATTCAAAAGTCACAAAATAAAGGGCGTTTAACTATAATTTTCCCTATTTACTTTTAAATTGTCCTCTATTTCCAAATTATTTGCCTTGCTGTGTTACGTTTCAAGTTCCAACACATACATTATATATAAGTGTATAATATATATCAAAAGTGATATGATATATAACATTGCTCACGTTCTAAAATATAATACAGGGTAGAATGACCAATTCATGCTGGCCGAGTGAAAAAGATGTGGATACCTCCATTTTAAAAACAATCCACTTTAAGATAATCTAAGCAACATTGCTTATATGTATAAATTTAAGTTTAGGACCTTTTTCAGATACCAAAGAGATTAAAACTAAAAGAACACACTTTCTTGCTATCATGCATAAAAAAGACCCGGTAATTTACATATTGGACATAAAATATTGTGAGAAGATATGGGTAAAATCATTGAAAAGGGTGAAAGTTAATTTGTGGAGATACAAACTTTGAGCGAAGTGAAGAGATTGGTCATAAGAAAGGTTTGAAAGGCACCAAAAGAAAGTAAATAAAGTGTTCGTAAGTTTTGTTAATTAATTTTTAGAAAAACTGAGACTGTAAACGAGAATGGAAAACCATATAATTGGTGACTTTAAATAATTTACCAAGATAAATTAAAAACCTAAAAGGAAAACAGAAGTTAGCAAGATGTAAGTTTTACAGATTAATAAAGTGGATTCGACTATTAAAGAATTTTTTGAAATTAAAAAAGTAGGATGTATTCAATATAAACTTATAAAGACTATAAAAATTATAAGGTATTGGAATTATGATTTTTTACAAGTTTATAAAAATTAGGAAATTTCAAAATATTATTAACTTTTAAAAAGCTATTTTTGGTTAATTCTTTAAGTTAAAATTCCTCCAATTTCTCTCTCCTTCGCTTCAAAAACTTTGTAGATTTTCACTTTAAAAATGAATAAAAATCAATATTTAAAAATTTAGATTGAATGCACTTTTTTAATTATAAATTAAAAAATCAAGATATATTAATGTTTAGCCTTATTCCGATTCGTACATATATCTTAAATGGTGATGAACAATATGGTGAAAAGAAATTTACTCATAAGCTCATAGATAATTTACTAATTCATTAATTAATTACTAAGACAAATGCGGACTTTTGGAGAAAGAATAGGGTTCATTTCCCTTATTTAGTTAACAAAGAAAAGGTCTTAATGTTCATTATTAAGATAAATGTGGACATTGGTTGCAATTAATTATTTCACTTCAAGAGAAAATGCTTGTACCAATAGGCAGAGTACTTGAGGTGCCTTCCCAGATTGTTTTTAAAATCGACGTACACGAGGCCAAATCTACTGGTGTAGCCACTACTCCACTCGAAATCATCAAGAAATGCCCATACATAGTATGCTTTCACATTAGCACCCAGCCTGCCAGAATTTAATTAATCTTATCATTGAAATGTTTAATTTCTTTATATATATAGCAAAAGCAATTAATTAATTAAAAATGCAATTTTCGATATCTTTCTATTTTTCCGTTATACGACTAGTTAAGAACTTTAGTAGGTGAACTTTTGTTTCTCACATACATATACTGTAAGTATATTGTAAGTATTATAATAAGTTTTTGAAAAATAATTGTAATTCAATATGATATTGGAGTCAATTTACTAAAAGAAGCGTTTCCATTTGCAATGAACAAAACGAGTCTGAAAAGATGAGCCGCTTACAGTAGTGTTGAGAATGATATAAATAATTAATTGGATCCATTTTTTTATAAGTTTGAACTTTAAAAAATAATGGTAGTTCGACAAGTGCTTACATAATAAGTAGATATAACCTATATATTCATACCAAATTGTTTAATCTTTTTCTTAATAATTTAGATCTTTTTACTTTGTACGTATAATATATATGGAGAACTATATACTAAGAGTAAATTACTAACTTCAATATCTTATTGATATATATATATATATATATATACATATACATATAAAGCTTTGTATATTAATTCATGGATCAGCTAGCAAGCACTTACTTGATGGATTTTAAAATAGACGAGATATGGTCATGGATGTATTTTATTCTTATAGTGTCGTTGATGATTACGTTAAATGGAAGTGTGCTTGGATCGCCAACTCCTGCATGCAACATTAATTAAAATGAGTGTTTCACATTAATCTTCAATAAAATTGAAGAATAACATAATTCTATATTATATAATTTCATGACAGCATGCATACAATGAGTGTACGTAATAATTACAAAGCAAATCAGCAAGAGCTTAATGAATAATTTACGTACCGTTTTCAGTGATGTAAACCGGTGGGTTATTGTATTTATTCTTTATATATATCAGAAGGTTTTGAAGTCCTTCTGGATACATGAAAAAAGTGCCGGTATGAGTCTGTAAAAAACCATTAAAATATTAACCATACTCAAATGTATAAAAATTCCAAATTTAATTTTAATTAAAAAATAATTTGGACTAATTAATATCATTCATTTTCCATGGCATGCACTTATTATCATTCGTGGATTATTCACACATATATGACCTCACTAGCTAAAATACCATATATCACAATTAAAAACCCAAAGGAAAAAAAAGAAAAAGAAAAAGGGAAACGAAAGCAAATTAGATCGATGTAGTACCGGTTTACCAAGTGCGACCCCATTTTTCTCCGCTGTGGCATGCAATTGATTATGTTACTACAATGGAAAATGCACATATAGTTTTTGATCTATACAAAATTCATTAATTTAAGGTAGAGAAATATAATGATAATGTAGAGAAATTAGCATACTAGTAAGATTAGCTTGAACATCTGTATAGTAACTTTGGTTCACAGATACAGCGGGTAGAGCATTAGCATATTTTCCGGTGTAATAATTCATTCCAAGAAAATCAAAAGACCCTTTTAGAGAATATGATTCATATTTTGTGAAATTGGGCAACCTATTTCCCAACACTGATTGCATTATTCTGGGATAATAACCGTATGTTATAGGATGCAAAAACCTACACACACAAAAATCCACAAAAAATGACAAATTAAAGTGATATTTATTTCTTATTTAAATTTATTAATTTCAATGGGATAATTGTAAATTAATTAATTAATTAAGAAAGACTCACCATCCAAGACTAAATTCCAAGGCTCTAGAGGCAGCGTCACGACTGGATTGAGTATTTAACTTGGATTTATACCACTCGGCAACTAATGTTATTCCTATCTTTCCCTTTTGAGACACCTGCGCGTACTCAATTCCATATATAATTAACAAAATAATTATAAAACATTTGTATGTGAATATAAATCTGGTGGACCATTGGATTACCCCAACAGTTTAAATGAGTAAATAAAAATTAATAAATAAACCCTAATAATCAAAAGGTGAACACTTTTCTTTTTTTTTTTGGTGAATATAAAAGGTGAACTCTAGTAAAGTAATCAATCAAGAGGATTCATGGATTTTGAGAACTGAAACACGTATCCTTCAATAATTTAATCCTAAAAGAGTTTATAGGCATATATATATATAAATTCTCAAGTTAGATCGACTTGATATTTTTATTGTCAGGTCTCATCTCAGCACTTGATTTCTTGCACATGAATTGGACCTAATTATTTTTTCAGCCTAAGTGATAGAATCAAGTGCCAAAATGAAAGACGACCATAAAATTATCATTAGGAGTCTCATTCTCTTTATATATGTATAAAATAAAATTTTTAGATCTGGACGATACGAGAGGTAAATTAGATTCTTAAACAATACTGCTGGGTTATAAATTTACTTGGACCTTACCATTTATTCAGTCCAAATAATATGAATAAAGGTCCTGATTAAAGACTGATTTTAGAAAATCTCACGTACGTCGTCCTCATACATATATATACTAACACTAGCACACATAAACAAACCTGGAACTTTTGCTTGTACACTTTAACAGCGGCAGCGTGAGCAAGAAGTAGATTATGACCCACAATGTAGGGCTCGGTCGCTGAATCACCGCCGAGGCAATTTCCTACGTATGCTGAACACCGACCAGGTGCAGTCTGACCAAAATTATACCCAATTAAAGAAAAAATAAACGGTTCGTTGAGGGTGCACCAGTGTTTGACCCGATCACCGAATGTTTCAAACAAAAAGGCAGCATATTCTTGAAAATCTTTCCTGTTAATATATAAAATCAAGCCACATCAAAATTGTTTTTGGTATTATAAATATAGACTAAATTGATTCCGAATCATTGCAACTTACACAATTTTAGGGCTTAGAAATCCACCATATTCATCTTCAAGGGTTTGTGGCACATCCCAGTGGAAGATTGTCACAAAAGGCACTATTCCTATAATGAGTATATAAAAATATACATACATATATATATATATATATTGGCCAAACAATTAGGGGGCACAGTCAAAAGTATTATGTTGTTGAAAATATTTGAGATCATTTATAGGAAAATTGAAATCGACCATTGGAAAGTAGCTCATTGATAAGATTGTTGTAGAATTCAACTCCTTTATGGTTAATTCCCACTCCCCCTTTAACTTTTCCAGCTGCACAAAAGGATCAAAATTTCTCACATTTACATAGTTTATCTGATGGGCTTGAACCATTTTAGAGATTTATTTTTATTTTTTAAAAAAAGGGAAAAGAAAGAAAAAACAATAAACAAATCAAAAATGAATTTGCATGTAATGTGATCTTACTAGGTAGCACCCTGGGCCATGAGATGGAAAATCTGAAGGAGTCCAGACCAACCTTTTTCATCAGTTTTATGTCATCCTGTACGTATTCAACATTTTGATTTCTTAATTAGTATATGTTTATTTAATATTAATAGAAATTTGGTAGTTTAATTATTAAGAAATTATGAGGCAGTATATACCTTGTAACGATGATAAAAGTCTGCAGCTACGTCTCCATTACTCCCATCTAAAATTCTGTCTGCCATGCGACCATTCAATTTGTTAAATGTATGCAATTAACAAATATATCATTACTATTATCTTGGAATATTGTTGAAACATCTAATATTTATAAATTCATATGATATTAAAAGTTTAAAGAAACTAATTTGAACCAAATTAATCACTGAAATTAAAGAGAGAATAATATACCTGGATGATTCTTACTGTAAGTATCCCAAATACTTGGTCCCTTTCCATCGATATACGCGGCTCCTTCAATCTGAGAAAACGAATTACATAATAAATGTAAATTTCTTTTTAATGCTTTACTTGGCTGTGAATACATGCATGCATGCATACATACATACATATATATATATATATATATATATATATATATATATATATACCTGGTAAGCTGCAGAACCAGCTCCGAATATGAAATCCGATGGAAAAAGGGACCGGCTAAAGGCCGGCCTTGATGAATTACTGGGTGTCACTTGAGCTTCAATAGTACTTGAGCTTGCTAACAGCACAAAGGTCAAGAGACAAAACAGGAATGAACCTGAAAATTTCGCCATCTCTAACTTTGCTTTTCTTAGCTAGCTGCTTAATTGTATCGTCTATATATATATATATATATATATGGAGTTTGAGGGAAATACATAATTATAATATTGTATGTTTGAGTTCAAGGATTTCTTTTACACCAATGCACCCTCAATTTTTTCTGATTTTGCACTTCGTCCCCTTGATTTTTTTTTTTTGGCATTATAACCCTTTGAAATCTCCAAACATTCTAGGAACACTACCCCAGGCTGAGGGCAAAACCTAAAAAAAAAATGAATAAAAGTTTTGAAACAAGTTATTGTAGAAAATAACCTTATTGTTCGCCTCACCACAGCAGGTTATAAAATTCAACATCAGGTCAGTTTTGGAACCCTTACAATTTTGACTGATGTCCACACTGTTTCAAATTGTGTAAATATATATATATATATATATATATATATATATTTTTTTTTTTTTGGGTTAACACAGGCTATATAACTATTGTCAATTTTTTTCCCCATCCTATGATTACTGCATGTAATCAAAGCACGCATTACTCAAATTTAACTTTTAAGATACATAATCAAAAATCATTTCTTGTACTGGTAGACGTTAATATTATGCATAATTACATATCATGTATCAGTAATATTTCAAAATAAAATATTTGGGTAGGTGAAACATTATACATTTATTATAATGTTCGATCTGAGTAGCGTTTATCCTATATGGGCTTCACTAATCATATAATGGTTGAGATAAATTTACCTATAATAATATAAATATAAATAAACTACATATAAATCTATTGGTATACAATAAATAAATAATGATTGATGTAAGGATTGAGATATAAAAATTAGAATCTTTTTTATGTTTAATTGGCAGAGCACGTCAATAAAGTCGATCGTAATATATAAATATATATAATTTTCGCTTTATAAAATCTAGTTATTTTGTATGCATCCCTATTTTAATATACTTCGAATCTAATTATAATAAAGTATGATCGGCCTGTATTTAAATCATGGGTCTTCACATTAATTCAATTAAATAATATAACTCATCGTACACGATCATTTACTAATACATGGGTATTTAGTAATTAGTAGTTGGAGATTAATTAATTAATTAAAATTCTATGGAACTCAACGTACATAGAGAGGAACTGGTTGCGCAGGTTCTATAATGTTTCTAAAACAGACCTGAAAGTTGACACTACCGTGTGCTGCCACGTACGTGTTTAATAAATCTTGTTTGGTTATCAATTATTATTATTATTTTTAAACAAACCTAGGGACGTATAAACTAGTTAAATTTAGCAAAATTTAGCAAAATAGTGAAATTCAGCATTTTTCCTATTATTTTAGTCTATTTTATTTGGTAACAAGAATCCATTAGTTAGCACAAAAGATCCCGTTTTAAGAGAGAGAGAAAGAGAGGGGGAAACAAAACACAAAAAAAGACCTAAACAGGGATTACAACAATGGGCATCCAGCTAATTCATCAACCAAGAGCTGGTGCATAAGTCCTGGAGAAAAGCTCCATTACAAACAGAGTCACCTATAGGAGGTATCTTTATTATTGTATGTTGTGTGGTGGTGTATTATAATTTAATTTATTTTATTTTTGTAACTTGGTGTATTTAATTTTTGTTAAACGAGTGGTGGTGTATTTTATTACATGGTGGATATATAAAATTGATCTCTAAATATTTGCGCAATGTATATATTAATATTGGAGACAGCATCAAGTCAATGGTGGTAGGTATGTGCACATCTTTGCTCAGCCAAGTTGCAATTACGCAACATCTGGGGTGTGGTCTAGCAGAAATGAAGCCGTCCGTTCCATCATACTCGTTTGTGAAAGTTATGGTTTGAGTTTTGACAAGCTCCGTTATTACCTCAAGTATACTCAGTCTTACTTGAAGTAGCAGGTGGAGAGGGATCTGTTAGGAGGCTGAACCAGCTGCTCTAGACTCATACATAATTGCAAAGCTAGAGCAGCAAAAAGACTCTATCCACTAATAAAATTCTAAACTGATGAGATACACATCGAAACCCTTTTTTATTCATAAAAAAAAAGTTACAATTACACATTAATTAACCATATTATTGCTGTTATTTATTTATTATTATTAGGGTAAATTTAAAAAATGCCCATGTGTTTTGACAATTTTAAAGAATTACTCTCCTATTTTGGAAAATTACACTACAGCCTTTAGCCTTTAACAAAAAAGTGGTTTACGGTGTTACAGTTTGACTTATTTACCCATATTAATAAAGTGCATAATAATTTCAAAAGGAAAAGATATCAGACCTAAAAAGGTGTGTTTTGACGGATGTTGGTAGATCACAAAAAAAATCTTATAATAAAACAATTTAATGTTTTATATATGAAAATAAGAGAGTTAAAATGTTATTTTTGAAAATTGCATACATTGACAAACTTACGAGAGAGAGAGAAGGAGGAGGCGGGGTAAAATTGAAATAAAAATGAAATATGAGAAGATGTAGTCTAATTTTCTAAAATAGGAATTATTTTGTAAAAAATACAGATGACTATTTTCAAATTTAATCAGTTCCCAACCACACCCACTGCCCCAAAACAATGCTATATTACATGTATCGTGCAATACGATCGAAGATAAGTGCATTACCTAGAAAAATAAATTAAGCAACTAATAAGTAATAAAACAACCGTCAATTCTAAGAAAAATATATATACGCATGTGTGAGGATTAATGCTACCTATGAGAAAAAGTATTACTATATATATATATATATTCATGGATGAGTAGCAAGCACTTTACTTGATGGGGCTTTTAAAATACACGAGAGATGGCTATGGATGTAATCTTATCCTTATACTAGATGGTTTCGTTAAATGCGAGTGTGTTTGGATCACCAACACCTCCATTCCTGCATTAATAATCAAAATGAGTGACAACCTCACCTTAATTTTGAAAGAAAAATTAAAGAATGATATACATAACATTAATTACAATATAATAATTAGTGTGCACGTAATAGTTATTAGTACTTTAGGCAAGCGGGTTCTTTTTTATTTGCCAAAGTCAGAATTGTAGAAAAGGCCTTTACAACCGCCGAGTCCGCGAGGAGTTAAAAGTAAGCATAAAAAGAAAGATATCAGAAAACAAGAGGACCTCATTCAATTTCCTTTAATCTCACTCCTTTTTGGTATTTTCAAGAAAATTAGCAAGAGGCTAATAGCCGTTTATTTTTTTTTAATTATAACTAATTTAATTAGTTTAAAAATTAATTAAAATTTATCGATATTAATTAAAATAAATATAAATAGAAATAAAAAATATTATTTATTTATTTATTTATATTTATAATAAAATAAATGGACTAACAAACTCTAATAAATTTTAATTAACTTTTTAAAGTGAATAAATGAAAATTTATACCTCAAAATAACAAAGACTCATCAGCGAAATCTCATCTCACGGATTGACCAAATTAAAAACATCTCATCTCAATTCGCATACAGAAAAAAGTAGCTAGTGAGCTTAAATCTCATCACCGGAAGCTATGGCCCGTGGTCGGCTTCTCTCTTCCATCTTCAGTCTCTATCCTCCGTCTCCTCAAATAATAATAGTAAAATAAAATAAAATAGGAGTGAAGCGATAGATGAAATCTGTGATATAGAAATATTTATTTCATTCTTTCTTTTCATAGAGCAAGCTGCTCTATATGGAGCTTTTATACAAGAAGGTCTAATGGTATCAATATTAATACAAGGAATGTTTTCCTAAATAATACAAGCTGTCAATTACACAGGATATAGATAAAAGAGATGTACAAGAGAGAAGAAAGCTATGAATAAAAATATATTTAATTCACCCTTTCTTTTCATACAGCAAGCTGCTCTATGTGGAGCTTTTATACATGAAGGTCTAACAGTAACAATATTAATACAAGTAATATTTTCCCGTCATTTATACAGAATATATTCTAATTAATAATAATAATAACAATAATAATAATAATAATAATAATAATAATAATAATTAATATTTATCGGTCTAAAAATGGTTTCACTTCCTTCTTATCATTTCTTTCGTATTGTTGTGGTGATCTGGTGCGTGATTTTTGAGAACATATTAGGAAGTTTATCAGAGTTGATGCATTCGATTCATATAGAAGGATTGAATGTCATTAAAAAAAGTAGAAAACGAAAATGATAGAGAGTTTTGTTAGCTAATTACCAAAATTAAGAACAATTGATGAGTCAGTATTAGGATAAGATAATGGAGGACCATATAATCGGTACATTCATAATATTTTACCAGGATGAATTTAAAACATAGGAAATAGAGTCAATAAGGTTTGAATGTCACAATTGATGTTACTTTTAGCTTCTAAAAACAAAATTAACCTAAAAAATTTCCGGCCTTTACGAATAGCATAGCCAATTTTTAATATTAACTTCGTAAAACAAAATACCAAGAGAAGGGTTAGCATTCTCCAGAGGGAAGAGAGAAGACTGGGTTCTATTTTTGATTGAGAGAAGTGGTGAAAAGAGGCGAGAAGAGATGAGCTAGCTTGAAGATGTTCAAAATTTCTCATATATGTAAATAGATAATTGTTGGCAATAACTATATGTTTTGTGGGCCTCATTTCCAGCCAATTAAAGCCCAATTGAAAATGCACAAAGCCCATTAGCTTTGAAAATAAATAGACCATTAAACTAGTTACTAATTTAAATTTAATAAAAATTTAAATTGTAAATAAGTGGTCGAAACAATAACAAAAGATTGCCATTAATTAATGAAGATGTTCAAAATACAAATCGATGTGGACATTGGAGAAAGAATATTTCCCCTTAATTAACTAGCAGAGGGGAAAAAAAAAAGTACTTATTAGAAGTTGAAAATTAAGATAAATGTGGATTTTGGTCGCAATTAATTGCTTCACTTCAAGAGAAAATGCTTGAACCAATAAGCAGAGTACTTGAGGCGCCTTCCCAGATTGTTTTTGAAATCGATGTACGTGAGGCCAAATCGACTGGTGTAGCCATTACTCCACTCGAAATCATCAAGAAATGCCCATACATAGTATGCTTTCACATTAGCACCCAGCCTGCCAAAATTTAATTAATTTTACCATTAAAATTCTTTTATCACAAAAGTAATTAATTAAAACATTGCAGTTTTATACATTTCTTTTTCTTTTCCCTTTAATTAAACTACTAGTTAAGAGCTTTAGCAGCTAGGTGCTCCTTTTTCTCTCTCACATGCATATATATTAAGTGTAAAGTAGCTATACTATATAATGACACTAAATTGACTTATTTCAATTCTTATTTTTTTTCTCACAAGCTCCTTATACATATGTATACATACAATAATAATATGAGGAATTATATATTATGAGTAATTTAATAACTTTAATATCTTATGATATGCATATGAATGCAAGTATGACTATATGTAATGCTGTATATATTAATTCATAAATCATAATGCACTTACTTGATGGAATTTAAAATAGCCACTAGATGGTCATAGTGGTATCTTATCCTTACACCATCCTTGATAGATTCGTCAAATGAAAGTGTGCTTGGATCACCGACTCCTGAATGCATGTAACATTAATTAAAATAAGTACTGTTGACATAATAATCCCACTTGACAATTAAAGAATAATATATATATATATATATATATATATTTATAATGAACAGTTTACATACCGTTTTCAGTAATGTGGACCGGAGGATTTTTGTAATATTTCTTTACATGTAACAGAAACGCTTCAAGTCCTTTTGGATATGAGAAAAACGAGGTAGTACGAGTCTGTGGAAAATTATTAAATAAAAAATATTACTTAAATATTTAAAAATTATTATTTTTTATTACAGATGAATTTGGGCTAATAATTAATATCCTTCATTTTCAACAGCATGCAATTATTATCATCTATGGATTATTCACACACGACGTCACTCGCTAAAAACCATACATCACAAACCAAAAAAAAAAAAAATTAAAAATTAAAAATCAAACAAAAAACAAATTAGATGTAGTACCGGTTTACCAATTGCGACCCCATTTTTCTCCGCTGTGACATGAAATTGATTATGTTAATAAAATGAAAATGCAAATACAGGTTGTGGTATACATAAAAATTAATAATTTAAGGTAGAGAAATATTATAATAAGATAGAAAAAATAATAGCTTACAAGTAAAATTAGCTTGTATATCTACGTAGAAACTGTGGTTCCCAGTTGGAGGGGGCAGAGCAGTAACGTATTGTCCGGTGTAATAATTCAACCCAAGAAAATCAAAAGACCCTATTAAAGAGTTCGATTCAGATTTAGTGAATGTGGGAAGATTATTTCCAATTATATCTCGCATTGTTTTGGGATAGTGACCGTATGTTATAGGATCCAAAAACCTACAAAAAAATAAAAAGTAAAAAATTACCAAAACTGACAAACCGTATGTATTTCATTAATTAATTAATTTCCATGAGATAATTGCATATAAATTAATGAGACTAACTAATGAGCAATGAGTACTTACCATCCAAGATTAAAATCCAATGCTCTATAGGTAGCATTATAACTGGATTCAGTCTTGAACTTGGGTGTATACCAGTCCGTAACTAATGTTATCCCTATCTTTCCCTTTTGAGACACCTGCATATACTCAATTCTATAAATAATTAACAAAATAGAACATTTTGTGTGTTTATATATAGTTATATATATATATATATGAATGCTATAAACCCTAACAGGTGGAGATGTTATGGAGCCCACCTATAGGGTTTTTCAGCTTAATTTAATTTTTTTTCTATTCTTTATTTTTATTTGGTATTTAATATAGTTTTAGATTTATTCTAGAAATAAAAATAACAAATAAAATATGAAAATTAAAATAGTTTTTGTCAACTTAAGAATTAAGAGCTAAATTAATGTGTAAAATGTCATTTTAGCTTTTTAAAATTTCAAATGAATAAATTTATTAATATTGAAATAATTTTTATATATTTAAAAATATATTAGATGCAAATAAAAAAGTAAAAAAAATTAAAAATTAAACTAAAAAACTTCATAGGTGGATTCCATAATATCCCCAGGGAGTTTATAGCATTTCTATATATATATTTAAATTAGCGTGCGCACACACACAAACCTGGTACTTTTGCTTGTAGACTTTTACAGCGGCTAAGTGAGCAAGAAGTAGATTATGACCCACAATGTAGGGCTCAGTAGCAGAGTTACCGCCGAGGCAATTTCCGACGTAATCTGAACACCGACCAGGTGCATTGAGACCAAGATCATACCCAATTAAAGAAAAAATACTCGGTTCATTGACAGTGCACCAGTTTTTGACCCGATCACCAAATGTTTTAAACAAAAATTCAGCATATTCTTCATAATCTTTCCTGTTGATATATAAAACCAATTGAGCTCTGTCAAAATTGTTCTGAGTATTATAAATACGGGCTAATTAAATTGATTTCTACTTAATCATTGTAACTTACACAATACTACGGTTTCGAAATCCACCATATTCATCTTCAAGCCCTTGTGGCGTATCCCAGTGGAAGATTGTCACAAAAGGCTTTATGCCTATAAATATATAATTTTATGTGTGTGTGTGTGTGTATATATATATATATATATATTGGCCAAATTAACAATTAGTGGGACATTCAGAAAATTAGGTATTATTTTGTTAATTGAAACAATTTGAGATTATAGGGAAATTGAGGTTGACCTTTGGAAAGTAGCTCAGTGATAAGATTGTTGTAGAATGCAACTCCTTTAGGGTTGACTCCCGCTCCCCCTTTATATTTTCCAGCTGCATAAAAGGATTAAAATTTCTCACATTTGCATATTCTATATCTGATGGGATATGTTGGAATATGTGTGCGAACAAAGTCTCTCAGTTCTAAGTAAGGGTTCTAAAGAATTTACAAGGTAGTTTGGGTTTCTTAACCCATTTTAGAGATTCATGTAGCCCAATTAACCAAGAAAAAAAATTAAAAAATAATCCAAAATGAATTTGTATGTAATGTGATCTTACTAGGTATCACTCTGGACCATGAGATGGAAAATCTGAAGGAGTCCAGACCAACTTTTTTCATCAGATGTATATCCTCCTGTATAGCATTTTGATTTCTTAATTAGTATAGTTTTATTTAATATTATTAGAAATCAGTAGTTGATAACGAAATTATATTGAAGGCTATACCTTGTAACGATGATAAAAATCTGCAGCTACGTTTCCATTACTTCCATCTTTAATTCTTTCTGCCATGCGACCATTGAATGTGTTAGAATGCAGGCAATTAACAAAGAAATAGTACACATTATCTTTACTATTATCTTGGAACATTGTTCAAAGATCAAATATTTATAGATTCATATATATGACAATAATTTTCAAGAAACTAATTTTGCAGCAGATTAATCACAGAAATTAAAGAGAGAGGATATCATACCTGGATGCTTATTAGTGTAAGTATCCCAGATACTTGGTCCCTTTCCATCGATAAACGCTCCTCCTTCAATCTGGTTAGAAAATGAATATTAATAATTGTAATTTTATTTTTAATGCTGCCCTTGACTGTGGTCATATATATACATATATATATGCATATGTATATGTATATACCTGGTAAGCTGCAGAACCAGCTCCGAATATGAAATCGGCTGGAAAAAGGGTGCGGTTAAAGGGCCTTGAAGAATTACTGGGTGTGACAGGTGTAACTTGAGCTTCAATAGTACTAGTGCTTGCTAACAACACAAAGACCAAGAGGCAAACCAGGAATGAAGAACCTGAAAATTTCGCCATCTCTGGCTTTGCTTTGCTAGCTTGCTGCTTTCACTGCATGCTCACCTCACAAATCTTCATATATATAGACTTGGAGGGGAACAGATAAGTAAAATATTATAGTGCTGTTTGATTATTTCAAGGATTATTTATTTTATTTTTTTGTACCAATGTGCCCTCAAATATATCTTAACTTTAAGTTTCACGTGCTGAGTTTCAGGAGCAACCTCACTTAGGAGAGATGCAAATGTGGGCCTTACAGGTGTAGAATGAATAACTAATGCAATTTGGGGTAGTAAATTTTGAACACAGGACCTTAAATGTCTAAACTTTCAGAAAAGTGAGTCAACTATGTATAACAAGTGAATTCCTGTCACGATATATATTATCAAAAGGTTAAGTTATTACTTACAATACTTAGGTAGTTAGGTTTATAATGATTTGTCAATCATTCTCATAATCAATAATGCTAGAGCCACAACTCATTTATCAACTTTTACCAATTGATAGTGTTTATATTTAGAATTCATTTGTGTCCATTTCAAATTTTAATATTTTACTAGCTAATAACATGTTGCCACATTATTAGTTGGTAAACAAAATGAGTTTGTGGCACTAGGAGTACTTATCATCTATATTCGGTAAATAATGTTAGTACTGGTAAACATTGAAAAATTTAAAATTTAAAACTAAAATAAATTATTTGCCTAGATAATAGTAAGATATGTTATCTATTAAGATATAGGTTCATCAAAAACTAGATTGAGTAAAAGATTCCTTCATTGGTGAAGAGTATATTAATATACTGAAAAGCACTGGCGATATAATTTTTTTAATACACGACATTATAATAAATAGATCTGTAGGAGACAGAGCAAATTAGAGAGACTTTGGATTTACATCTTTAGAGAGAGATCAGAAAACAACTGGCAACCATTCAAATTAAATTAGAGAGCTTGACAGCGAAGATAATGTAGGACTACAGAGTCGGATCAGCCAACCATATTTGACTGTTATCATATATGCAGCTATAAAATAATATGCGTTGGAAATTTGAAGGGTTTAATTGGTTTGAAATTTATCCTTAATAAAATACATTTTTGTTTTATTAGGAAATGTTACGCACATTAGTAACCCTTCAATACGGAGAGTTTTGCAGATATACCTGTATATTTAAACTTAATGAATAATCCATAACATGTCCACTTTTTTTTGGCAATGCCGTCCATTTTGTGCAGAAGTTTTCAAAATTTTCACGTTGATGTAGTCAATTAAACTATAATTGGCAATTGTTTCATGTTAAGTAAAACTAATCTTAAGACAAAATTATTTATTTTGGAAAGTATGTGAGGATGTAATTAAAAAGAAATGTAATATAATTTTTTCTTCTGAAACCATAAAAGCAGAGTTGCAAAATTTGTAAACCAAGGAAGTATTTTTTTAGAAACTTTTGATGAAGCAATTTTTGTTTTTTAAAAATTTATATAGTGATACCAAAATGTGAGAATTTTAAGGACACTATGTTTACCACATAAAAATTATACTTTTTTGGTAAAAACCTAAAAATTATATTTGATAAACATATATAACCTGCTAAAGAGTGCCATTTTTTATTTTTTATTTTTTTTAATAAATGGCATATAACATAAAGCTCCACATAAAGAAGAGAAGAATACAAAGAAATTCTTTGAAACCCTAATTTAATGGTGTTAGCCATGAACTTAGACGTTACACATGGTGTACTGAAATATTTTTTAATAAAATATGCACTTCGTCCAAAGAATATATCATATTTCGATTGGATCCGGATCCATCTCTGCATATCTCCTTAAATTTTTTTATTAATTAAAGCTGGGCTCTCTCTCTCTCTCTTTGAAATTTTCGTATTGGTGTAATCAATTAAACAATAATTCGTAGTTATTCATGTTTCATATATATATATATATATACAATATAACGGAAAAATCACAAAAATTTATATTCCAAAAATGTTTGAGTGTGTAAAAATAAGAATGAAATTTGTAGGATAATGTTTTTCTTTTCAGAAGACACAAAGACAGATTTTCAATATTTGTAAACCTAGTGAGTATTTAGTATAATTTTCCTTTTTATTGGGGACCTGTGAATTTATTATATATATGTAAATATCCTCATTGTAAGGGCAACCTGTAAGTCAATGATGTATATAAGTTAAAACAACAACAATAATGATAATATATAGTAGTAGTGTTACGTAACAAAATGCAAGTTGCATACTTTATAAAATTTTCTATTTTCAACATGTCTAATGAGACAGACGGCGTGCATTCATCTACCCATATCGCATGATTTCTCTTTCTGATGTCTATTATTCTATATATAAATGAAAAAGAAAATATATATGACGCATGAATACAATTGTTGGTCTAGATAAAAGAGCCTAAGGTACATTATCTAACAAAATATAGTTCATCAAAAACTAGAAATTGAGTAAAAGTTATTATCTATTAAGATATATAATATATATTATTAGGTGGAAAAATGAAATGGCAGATGAAGAAGAGTGAGATACAAATAAAAATAAATAAAAAGTTTACTTGAATGTGGAGGCAAAGAAGAAAAGATGCATTAAATTTTTAATGAATTTTTTCTTTTCTTTTCTTTTTTTTTAAGAAGAAAATAACGTGAAGTATCCCCATTTCTAACTTTGCTTTGCTAGCTGCTTAGACAGACGGTCACCAATTATGTAGATTGAATTAGAGGGAAAGAGATAGTTGTCTAACATTTGTATAGGTGCATGATCAAATCAAGAATTATGTTTTGCACTAATGCACTCTCAATTTTGTCCCATTTTTCAACTTACCCCTTCAATTTTTTATTTTTATTTTTATATCTATATTTTTTTTTGCATTATTACCCTCTGAATTAATGTTCAAACATTTTACCAACATTTTCCTTACTTAACCTAGGCCGTAAGCATAAGCTAGAAAAAAAAAAGAAGTTTTTTTTTGGCACTAGTGATAAACATCTCTGGAATTTGCACTTTAACATCACCTTAAATTTTATTTCTTTTGTTGGTTTTTTTTTATTTGAAAAATCTATAATATAATTTCTTACATTTACCCAAGTTTTTGTGAGAACATATAAATTATGAGGGGTAAACTGTAAAATGGGATAAAGATGAGGGGCAACGTTTAGAGGGCACTGATGTAAAATACCATGCTTCCATGACCATTTGGTAAACGTTTTTAAAAATGATTTTTATTTTTTAGACAGGTACAATTATAATAAACTTCTGGGTCCTGACCGTGTGACATGCACGGTACGTATGCAATTTTAATAATAAGTTTTTTTCACCAATCCACTAAAATTGATAAATGATGCGTATAACTTATGTGAAACAAAAGTTAAATGGGCATGAATGAAGACAACATTTTTTTTTAATCTTTTATTTATTTATTTTTGGATTGTTATTATTATTATTAGTGGAGGCCAAATTTGCCGTGCCGTTTGGGGTGCATAACGGGCCTTAATTTAGAAACCAAAAGCATTATAGAATATATAAAATTTTCCTAGAAAAGTGATGGTAGGAGTTTTAATACAAATTAGTTGCAATTTATATATTCACCGAGAAAAAAAATTAGGTGAAAGTACACACACACACACACACACACACACACACACACACATATATATATATATATATATATATATATATATATATGTATCTTTAAGGTCTTTGGTATCAATGCCTCTCAATTTTTACAATGTTTGTATTTTACCTTCTGAACTTTTATTTTGACATCATAACATCCTAAATTTTAAAATCAGTACAGCAACAATACCGTCTCCAAATTTTGTCAGTTTGTTTACTGTTTGACTGAAGATAAATATGGGATGTTAAAAATTTTATGTGTTCTTCTGTCTTTTTAAGATTAATCTCGCAAAAATTAATAAAATATAATATAATATATAAAGAGAAAGAGGTGAAGAAATATACTTACACCCTCTAATTGGAACAAATAATTCAATAAATTCTCCAACATAAGTATTTGAAAATCTCTTTTGATAATTTAATAGTGCTTGAGGAGCTCCAACAGAGCATGAAACAGATTTGTAGTGAAATTCTAATTGTAATAAAAAACTGTAAGAAGATAACCAAATCATTGGCAACATCCCTTTTGAATTCAAAAAGCTTTTTTAAACATTTGGAATTCAAAAAAATCAAAGCTTAAATTCTCACTTTTTTAATTAATTTATTTTTTTTTATAGAAAATAACTCATAAAAGTGAAGAAGATACAAAATTTTTAAAATTTCATATTTACACTCGTCCAAATGTTAAAAATTTAATAGAGTTTGTAATAGACATATTGCTACATTGATTTTAAAGTTTAGCAAGTAATAATGTCAAAATGAAAGTTCAGATGTCAAAATATAATTACGGTGAAAATTCAGTGCATAGATGTCAAAAACTCATATGTTTACCACCTGAAAATTATATTTGATAACCACAACCAGCTAAAGAGTGTCATTTTTATATGTGCCATGTTTCATAAAAATGAAATGTAACGTAAAGCTCCATATAAGCAAGAGAATAAGAAGAAGAACGTAAATAAATTCTTTTGAAACCATAATTTAATGGGGGTAGCCATGAACTTGGTCGATGCACATGGTGTACTGAAATATTTTTTTTATAAAATATGCACTTAATCCAAAGAATTACACTGTATACTGAAATATTTTTAATAAGTGCACTTCATCCAAAGAATTATCATATTTTGATTGGATCGATCTCTGCACATCTCTTTATAATTTTAATAATCTATTAAAGCTGGGTGGTTGTGTATAAATATATATATATATATATTTGGTAGAGCATGTAATATTATTCTTTGGATTTACATCTTTATAGAGAATCGAAGAGTTCTTGAAGAGTGAGTAACTGTCCCATGAGGACTTCTAACGAGGTCTAGATTGGTCCAACGGAATTACTAGGGAGACATTAAACAATATTTGGTAGAAACTATAATAATATAGTTTAACTTAAATTCTTATTTGAAAATAATCCTTGTAATTAAAATAAGTAATGCTATGGCTACTTTTAGGACATGATGGTTCATGCATGTGAAATAAAACATTGGTTGACAAGTTTAATCAACTAGAAAAAAGAAACTATAAATAAAGTCTATAGCGTATTGGCACATCAACACCATATTAGTTGGTAAATAAAAATGGTACAATTTTTTGGTACCCCATAGCTTTATATTGTATCAAAATACAATCTTATTACTTACATTAATAACCGTCCAATATAGATATAGAGCTCTGTAGACCATGCATGTATTTATTATTAGTATTTTTTGAATGCAATGCCATTCATTTTGTGCAGAACTTTTTGAAATTTTCATGTTTGTGTAGTCACTTAAACTGTAATCTGTAGTTGTTCATGTTTCATGCATTCAATCTAACGGAAAATTCATAAAAGGTTATGTTCGAAAAATATATGTGTAATTACAACAATGAAATATGTAAGATTTTTTTTTTTTTTTTCAGAAAACATAAAGGCAGAGTCGCAACATTTGTAAACCAAGGCAGTATTTAGTGTAATTCCCCATTTAGTATCGCTATGAATAAATCATTATGTATATAAATATTCTTACTGTAAGGACAGCCTGTTACTCAATGATATATACATATATATATATATATATATATATATATATAAAAAACAACAACAATGATACTAATAGTGATGTTCTTCTTAATAAAATGCAAGTTCCATCTTATCATAAAATGTTGTATTTTGCACATGTTTAATGTGACGGTGTGCATTCCTCACATCACATGATTTCTCTTTTGATTTCTATTATTCTATATATAAATGAACAAATACATACCATATGAATATAATTATTGGCCTAGATGATAGGATCTAAAATTTATTATTTAATAAGATATGGTTCATCAAAAGCTTGAAACTGATTCAATTACCAACATATATATATATATATATTATCTTTATTAGGTGAAGAAATATTGTAAAGATTTTGAGTTTAGATCTTTTTAGAGAAGAGAAAAGAGCTAGCGTGCACGCACTAAAATTAGAAAGCTTGAAAGGGCAAATGAAAATAAATATAAATATAAATGAAGAAAATATATACCATATGAATATAATTATTGGCCTAGATGATAGGATCTAAGATTTATTATTTAATGAGATATAGTTCATCAAAAACTAGAAACTGATTCAATTTCCAACATAGCATACATACATATATATATATATATATATATATATTAACTTTATCAGGCGAAGAAATATTATAAAGATTTTGAGTTTACATCCTTTTAGAGAAGAGAAATGTGCTAGCATGCAAGCACTAAAATCTCAAAGCTTGAAAGGGCAGATGAAAAAAAAAAAAAGGTTTACTTGAATGTGGGGGACAAACTAAGAAGAAAAGAAGCATTGAATTTTAAATGAATCTCTTTTTCAATTCCTTTATTTTTGTAAGAATAAAATAACCTGAAGTATCGCCATTTCTAACTTTGCTTTGATAGCTGCCTAGACAGATGGTTACCAATTATGTACATAGATGGAAAGTACATAATAATATTGTATTGGTGTATGACTAAATCAAGAATTATTTTTTGCACTTTTATCAAAAAAAAAAAAAAAGAATTAGTTTTGCACCGATGCATGTCCCATTTTACAAATTACCCCTTTAATTTTTATTAATAATAATAAATAATAGCAAATTAGCAATAATGTGAAGTTGTTATGAGCACGTAGGCTGAGCAATGCATAGTTGACCGTTGTTTTCTCCCATATATCTACTCAAACGATAGATTAATAATAGATCAACCATGTAAATAAAATATGGCTTTATTGGATAAGCCACCACACGTTTACCAAAAAATAATACACCCATCAAACAAACAATAATAGAAATACCATATTAGACAATAATATCCATAAAAACACGTACGTGACAGCATACATATGGTTGAACAATGCCGACTGTCAGATCTGTCTGGAAACACCACAGAATCAAAGAACATGTTAAATCAATTCCTCGCCCTTTCCATTTACGTTTCATAACTGATTAATTGTTTAATTAATCAGCTAATCCTGAACCACTAAATGATCCATATAATTAGTAAATGATCACTAAATAGATAAATATTTGTCATATGTGGCTGAAAGACTTTGTTTGCAGATTCACAAATCTATCTTAGATCCAATTTTTCTGTCTTCGTGCAATATATGTAGGGGTGATAATTCTTGGCAGGTCGAGTTTGGCACGATCGACGTGTTTATTAAACAGTTGAAATTGTTTAGATTTCAACACAACGTGTGTTTATTAAATGGGTTAACGACAGTCTAACATGTTTATTAAATAGGTAATGCAATAAGGGATTCCAAATTGACCTGTTTATAAAAAATAAATTATATTTTTTTAAAAATTAGATAAATATATAAGGTCTTTTAAATAATTTTATTATCATCGTGTACCATGAGCTCTGTTATTTAATTGTATAAGTGTGAAGACCCATAAATAATTACAGGCAGAATCATATATATATTTATATTTAATAGATTATAAAATATTACGAAGCACATGCTCATTAAACAGAGATCTATTTGTTTTTGCTTGAATTTTTTCTATTTTAGATTTATTTGTTTTTGTTGACCATTAAATAAGTAAACTTCTATGCCATATGTATATCTCAGTCTTTCAAGTTTCTATGCCACATAAATAGCAATCAACATCTTTGTCAGGAGCATTTCTGATTGATGGGGATATGAATTTTTTTTTTTTTTTTTGGTAATATGATGGGGATATGCATTGCTATCTATATATGGCACAGTAGTTTATTTTATTTTTTATATTTTTGAACAACAAGAAAAAGCATTTTATTGAGTAACGTTTGCTATATAAAGATTAGCCAATTCAGATTGATTGAAGGGAGTCCAATTAACAGGGAGGGACCTATTGAAAGCCTTTTTGGCAATCCAATCAGCTACTTTATTAAGATAATGGGGTACCAAACTGAACAAATATGGAGCAAAACTATTTCGAAGCTAGCATATTTCATAAACTAAAGCTTCAATAGTCCAAGGAGAAACCAAGGGATGACCTATGATACTGTCATGCAAATTGGATTTTCAATAATTATTTTCTCAAAATCCATTTTTCTTGCTATAAGCAAAGCATGAAAAACAGCTTATCCCTCAATGGTCAAAGCGTCACAACCAGATAAAAGAACATACCGGTGACACAAGGCATGTCCCTGCCATTTGCGCACCACAATGCCTACAACACCCGTTCGAGTTTTACTATTGAAAGCACCGTCACAATTGATTTTGAAGCAACGTGGAGGTGGTTCCATTTATGAATTTGAGAAACATGGTTTTTGGGGATATGATGGGGATATGAATTGCTATCTATACAGCATAGAAGTTTGAAAGACTAAGAATCTACTCAATTGACAATCAAATTGATGAAAAATCAATGTATGATGATTCTATCCCAAACATAATTAGTTAATTATATGTTTATTTATATATATTTTTTAAAAAATTTGGTAACAGAATTTTATTTTTGCTGAGATGTTTGTTTATTTATTTTTATATAGAAGATTAATAAATAGCACTATTTAATATAATTTTTATTACAACACAAATAATATGATATGTGTTCATTGATTATTTATAAAAAATTAATCAATTTTATTAATTATATGTAATCTGCTAACTAATTAGGACAAACCATATTATTTATATTGAAATGCATGAAAAGTTTTATTCTTAATTTTAATAATTCAAATCCCTTAATCGGTGATGACCAATATATTAGCAAATGATTGGTGTACCATAATGTGAAGACCCATAAATTAATTTGTGGCCAAATCATTGGTCGCATGGCAGAAAGAATTAAAGATGGAGGTAATGGAAGCGTAACAGCTACAGATTTTTATCATCCTTGCAAGGTATACCTTTTCAATTTAATTTCGTTATCAACTACCTGATTTCTAATAATAATGTTAAATAAAATTATACTAATTAAGAAATCTAAATGATATAAAACTGATGAAAAAGGATGGTCTGGATTCCTTAGTTTCCATCTCATGGTCCAGGGTGTTACCTAGTAAGATCGCATCACATGCAAAATCATATTGAATTTTATTTTCATTATTATATTTTTTAATTCTGGGTTAATGGGCCTTTTGGACCCATATGAATCTCTAAAATGGTTCAATCTGCCCATGCGAGAAATTTTAAGGGTTATTTGATGCCATGTTACCCCTTACATCCAATTAAATTTTTTTTATCAGTTTTACTTATATTTATTATTTTGTCCAATTTTTTAATGAAAAGTTAAATATAACCTTATATTTTTTTTTCCTTTTTTTCTTCGTTCTCTTTGCCATCTATTCGTCGTCGTCTTCTACTGCAGCATCTTCTTCTTCTGCAATTTTTTTCTTCTTGGTATTCTTCTTCTTCTACATCATTTTTTTTTGTTTTTCCTTATTCTTCGTATTTTTCTTCCTCTGCAGCTTTTTTTTTCTCTTTAGTTTTTTTTTTTTTTCTGGGTCTTTTTGTTGTCATATACTTCATTTTTTTTTTATTTTTTTTTTCACATTTATGATGAATTAATTCGTTATTAACTAATTCTAATAAAACTTTGATGGATATTGAAAAATCCATAAAATTTAAAATTTTGTAACAAAGTTAAAAAAAAAATTCGTCACTTCGTCAGTGATGAAGTGCTTCATCGTACTTCGTCAGTGATGAATTTTTTTTTATTTCGTCACTAACGAAGTAGGCTTTAACAACGGTTAAATTTTTGTCCGTTGTTAAAAGCCCACTTCGTCACTGACGAAGTATTTCGTCGTACTTCATCAATGACGATTTTTTTTTTAACATTATTACAAATTTTAATTTTTATAGACTATTTAATATTTATCAAATTTTATCATGATAATCTTTAAAGAGTCCATGAAAATTAAAAAGTCCATAAAAATTAAAATTTATAACAATGTAAAAAAAAATCATCACTAACGAAGTGAGATTTTAATGACGGTAAATATTTAATCATCGTTAAAGCCCACTTCGTCACTGACAAAGTACTTCGTCAGTGATGAAATTAAAAAAAAAAAAAGATCCAGAAAAAAACACCCCAAAGAAGAAAAAATATTACAGAATAAGAAATCTTATAGGAGAAGATTACGATGAAAGAGATGACAAATAAATCATACAAAAGAAGCTGAAGAAAAATAAGTTGCAGAAGAAATCCAAAGAGGAGACAACGATGAAGAAGACGATGAAAAAAAACGGGCTAAAAAAATAATTCATCATGTAAAAGTATTATTGTAATTTTAGAACAAAATAATTATTCTAAAACAAATTGGCCAAAAAAATTTAAATGTCAATGGGCCTAAATATGGCCTCAAAAAACTCAAATTTTAATCCTTTTATGCAACTGGAGAAGTTAAAGGGGAGCGGGAGTTAACCCTAAAGGAGTTGAATTCTAAAGGAGTGTAATGAAATAAAAATGAATTGTGAAAGGACTTTCGTGTAATTTCGAAAAAATATGGGAATAATTCTAAAGAAGGAAAATGTCAAAATATAAATAAAAAAAATTCTTTTTATCTCTAGCTTTATTGATTTATGATTATGTTGTATATAATGCATTAGACTTGAGCAACTCGTATTTGCTAACATGAAAATAACTTCAATTTTTTTGGGGAATGAACGGTAGCTTTATATTCTCTTGCTACCCTTACCTTATATATTTGCTTTATAGATTATGAGGAAGAAAATTTTGAATTAGTGAAGATTTTAATGAAAAAGTAATTTACGTGCTAATCATGGATATTGATTTTGTTTAGCACATTTTTATATGACTATTTTCTTGCAGGGTTGCTTTGAAATATTGAGATGGAACAGCTAGCTAAAGGAGTTTAGGGACTCAAATTCCAAAAAAAAAAACAATAATAAAAATTTAGGGGTCAAAGTGATATCCACAATATTATTTAGGAACCTCGATTGCTAATCCAGATGATGATGAATAATGTTAAAAGAAGTTTAGGGACTCAAATTATGTTTCTATATATATATATATATATATATATATATAGATAACAAAAATACTGACTTTCATTAATGAAGATGTTCATGATAACATAGACGTTGAGTTTAGAGAAATAATATTAATTTCTCCTTATTTAACAAATAAGCCCTCGCGTGGTCACAATTAATTACTTCACTTTAAGAGAAACATCTTGAACCAATAAGCAGAGAACTTGAGGTGCCTTTTCAAGGTTTTGAAATCCACGTACACGATGCCAAATCGTTTGGTATAGCCATTAGCCCACTCGAAATCATCGAGAAATGTCCATATGTAGTATCCTTTCACATTAGCACCCTCCCTGCCAAAAATTAGTTATTAAAATGCTTTATTTATATATAACAAATGTAATTGAAATGCAGTTTTAGAACTCTTTTTTACTGATACTGCTAGTTAAAGAACTATAATAGGAGCACTTTTTTGGAATCCATATTATCTTTCTCCCTCTATGTCCTTTTACTTGTCCTTCAAATTTATTAATTTCTTAGCTTTACATAATATGGTGAATTAGAAGTAATTTACAAACTTTAATATCTTATTGATACATACACACATATTTATATATACATGAATGCAAGTATATGATTATATATTAATTCGTGGTTCTGCAAATACTTACTTCATGGCTTTTGAAATATGCAAGATATGAGTATGGAGATATCTTATCCTTAGACTATCCTTGATAGTTTCGTCAAATGAAAGTGTGTTTGGATCACCAAGTCCTGCATGCAACATCAATTGAAATGAGCGTTGACGTAATAACCTCACCCTTTCAAGAAAATTAAAGAATAATGTGGATATAATTTCATGATAGCATATAACATTAATTACAATGAGTATAAGTAACCTAATAACCTAATCATCTTTTCAAGAAAATTAGCAAGAGATTGATGAATGATTTACATACCGTTTTCAGTAACGTAAAGCGGTGGATTCTTGTATTTATCCTTTATGTATATCAGAAGTTCTTCAAGTCCTCTTGGATATGAGAAAAACGTGCTGATATGCGTCTGTGAGACACAGTGAATTAAGCATAATATCAAAATTGATCAAAATTTTTAACTACCAAATATTATGGGCTAATTAATATCCCTCATTATTCAATTCAAGCTATTTTCCTCATTCATGGATTATTCGCGCATGACGCATGTCACTAGGTAATGCCATATAGCACAAACCACAAAAAGAAAAATGAACCAAAAGCAAATTAGATGTAGTACCGGTTCACCAATTGCGACCCCATTTTTCTCCTCTGTGACATGAAATTAAGTAATTAAATTAATTATGTTACTAAAATGAAAAATGAACATATAGTTTGTGGTATATATAAAATTTCAGAAATTTAAAGTAGATAAATGTAAAAATAATGTAGAGAAATTAGCGTACTAGTAAGATCAGCTTGTATATCAACATAAAAACTGTGGTTCGCAGTTGCAGGCGGTAGAGCATCAGCGTAATTTGCGGTGTAATAATTTAATCCAAGGTAATCGAAAGACCCTATTAGAGAATTCGATTCAAATGTATTGAATTTGGGCAGCCTATTTCCCAGTATAGATCGCATTATTTTGGGATAATCACCGTATGTTAAAGGATGTAAAAACCTAAAACGAAAAAAAAAAAAACTATTAAAAATGAAAAATAAAAGTGATATTACTTTAATTAATTAATAACAATGAGATAATTGTAATTAATTAACAAAGACTCACCATCCAATATTAAAGTCTAAGGCTCTGGAGGCAGCCTCAATACTGGACTGAGTGTTGTACTTTGCTTTATACCAGTCGGTAACTAATGTTATCCCAATCTTTCCCTTTTGAGAAGCCTGCACGTACTCAATTATATATATAATTAGCAAAATAGAACAATTGTATTTTAATATTGTTATTTTAACAATTAATATATTTCTAATATTTTCTTCTAATAACAAAAACTCAAACTATAAGCACTTGCACACACATACAAACCTGGTACTTTTGCTTGTACACTTTTACAGCGGCTGCATGAGCAAGAAGTAAATGATGAGCTACAAGATACGGCTCGGTTGCAGAGTCACCACCGAGGCAACTTCCGACGTAAGGTGAGCACCGACCAGGTGCATTGTAGCCAAGATCATACCCAATTAAAGTAAAAATGGTTGGCTCGTTGAGGGTGCACCAGTTTTTGACCCGATCACCAAATGTTTTAAACACAAACTCTGCATATTCTTCATAATCTTTCCTGTTAAGACAAAACCAATTGAGCCATGTCAAAATTGTTTTGGGTATTAATAATTAAACATAGGCTAAATTGATTTATAATCAATTGCAACTTACACAATTTGAGGTTTTAGAAATCCACCATATTCTTCTTCAAGAGCTTGTGGCACATCCCAGTGGAAGATTGTCACAAAAGGCATTATTCCTATAAAAATATATACAGTGGCCAAACAATTATATGCACATTCAGAAAATTAAGTATCATTTTTGTTGAAAAAAAATTGAGATTATTTGGAAATTGAATTCGACCATGTGCAAGTAGCTCATTGATAAGATCGTTGTAGAATCGAACTCCTTTTTGGTTAATTCCCCCTTTAATTCTTCCAGCTGCATATATATATTGATCGGTGGTTGGTTAGACATTTTCTTTTCTTTTCTTTTTTGGTAAATACAATTTTAGATATTCATATGGTCCAAGACCAACCAGAAAGAAAAACAAAAATAATGAAAACAATAAACAAATTTAGAATGAATATGTATGAAATGTGATCTTACTAGGTAACACCCTCGACCATGATATGGAAAATCTGAAGGAGTCCACACCGATTTCTTTCAGTAGTCTTATATCCTCCTGTATAACATTTTAATTTCTTAATATAATTTTATTTAATATTATTATCAATCTGGTAGTTGATAATGAAATTATGAGGCAGGGCATACCTTGTAAAGATGATAAAAATCTGCAGCTACGTCTCCATTTCCCCCACCTATAATTCTTTCTGCCATGCCACCATTCGATTTGTCAATTGTACGCAAGCAATAAATAATGTTCAAAGAAAACAAACAAATATTACATATCATCACCATCAATTATATTTGAATGTCCAAGAAATACGATGAATTACGTACACTTAATTTGTTGCTCATAATATGATATATACGAGTGTTACCCACAAATGAAAATAAGGCAACTATAATAGAAAATTTTATTTACTTTTGCTAAGGTTTGAAAAAATATACATATCACCGCTCAGCACCCTATTGTATATATAGTTGTTAAAATTGATCTTTTCCTTTTTTTTATAAATAAAAAAAAATTGATCTTTTCTTATTTTGATAAATGCTGATTATTTTAATAAGGTACTAAAGATATAATAAATACATTGGCTTTCTAGATGAGGGTAAATTAGTCAATTAAAAAAATAAAAATAAAAATGGAGTGGGTGAAGCTTTTTGTGGAGTGCTTTTTTTCTTTTATTTATATAATTAAATATGTTGAAAAATTGTTATTTATCAGACATTCTATTTAAACCTTTGGACACATAATGTAACAAAATAGTTAATAAGAAATGACATAGTTGTATAAAGTAAAAGAAAAATAATAATATATATTTGATTTTGACATGTCATATAAGTACAAGAAAAATGTTGTTTGCAAAACAAAAAATAAAACAAAAAAGTTTGGTCGTTTACCTTTTGACATTAATTAACGTTAATGGCGTTAATTAATTCAATTTTTTTTAATCAAGAAGAAAATTGTGATAAATGAGATTGCTCTAATTAAGTTGAAGAAAATGATAGTTTCTTCACTTATCAAAGGTGCCGACTACCGAAATATATGATTCACGAAAAAAGAAAATTACCAAAATATATAGTTAATAGGATATGGGCAACGTTGCGAATATTATAGTATATAACGAGGGTAAAATTAGCAATTCGCACATGGGTCAGAAATAAAAGTACAGAAAAAGAAATTGAAAAAACCTGCATTACAAACTATAATGTTAGCAACGATCAACAATAATATATATATATAACATTAATATGAAGAAAACTTTTAAAGAAAAATATATAATCACAGAAAAGAGAGAGATATGATTATACCTGGATGATTCTTAGTGTAATGATCCCAATTACTTGGTCCCTTTCCATCGATATACGCTGCTCCTTCAATCTGAGAAAGTGAAATACTATAATAAATGAAACTTTTCTTTTTAATGGTGTTTGGCTTTTATCAGTATTTATATATTTATAATGCCGGCAATATATATATATATATATATATAGATATATGTACCTGGTAAGCTGCAGAACCAGCTCCGAAGATGAAATCGGGTGGAAAAAGGGTCCGGTTAAAGGGCCTTGAAGAATGACTTGGTGTCACTGCAGCTTCAAAACTACTAGTGCTTGCTAACAACACTAAGGCCAAGAGACCAAGTAGGAACGAAGAATCTAAAAATTTCGTCATCTCTAACTTTACTTTGCTACGTAGCTGTTTAAACAGATGCTTACCAGCATCAACTATTTATAGGCTTAAAAGCTCAAAAAAGCTCTACCCTAGGCTGAGGGCAAAAAATTTATTCCGCGCCTTTGCTACCTAAACTTTTCCATACTTGCACTTTAGCCCTCCTTAATATATTATTTTTAATTTTTTTACATCTGTAGTATATTTTGTCTTTTATTTATTTATTTATTTAAATCTACTGAAGTTTTTGTTAATATGTATTATTTGTGAGTGTAAAATCGTGTAAAATTAGGGGTAACGTTTGTAGGGCATTGGCGTAATTGTGTAAACTGCTATCTATCACGTCACACGTCATGCAAGGACCATTTTCTTTTGTTGGTAAATATGCATGGACCAATTAGACCATCAATCTGCTTAACGTTTTTTTGTTACTATTGTTTTTTTAGATAGAAACGAACCAAAAACTTCTGACGTGCGATGGATGCTAGGCCATCTTAGTAGCAGACCTTACACACGCTTCAACCTTATTCATATTTTTAGGCAAAACCAAAAAGAGAAAGGAACAAATTTTAATATTAATCATATCTTTTTCTTGACAAGTTCTTTGACAGAGATTTTTTCATTTTCATTTTATTTTACCTTTTTATATGAAGGTATGCATGTGCCTAACCCTTATCACATGTCTGTTAATATGTTATTCCTAATTAAAATTTAACATTTTAATTTTCTTTTCTTTCATTTAAATAATATACTAAATTATAATTTGAAGGACATGTAAAGAAACATATCGATCTAGGTTTGTATGCACATTAGCAGCATTACCTGTTCAAATCAGAGTCAAGCTTTAATGTTTAATTTAGCACATTACAATGTCTTTTTTACGCTACTTTAATTAATAATATTGAAAACCATATATATAGTTACCATACACAAAGATTTTTAGTTTTAATTTTCTACAAAACTTCCAATAGCTTTCCAATTAAATATGAAATGCATGTAAATTAAACCTATCCTTACAGAATTTACAAAAACAAACCCTATCTTTATAGTTTTAAGACCATTTAGTTGTTGGAATGTTTGATGATTGTTATTTATATATAAAAAATATGAACTTTATTAATTATATATAATCCAACACATATTATATTATTGGTGTTTCAAATATAAATTATGATATGAAAAGTTTTATTTCAACAATTTAATTTGCTGACAGTTACAGCTGGACCTACTGGTCATAGCCAGCTCTTGGATCTTTCAAGCTATAGCGTGACGTGATTGGAGATACGAAATTGAAGTTAGTGGTCTGCATGGTTAATTAATAATGGTACGTAAATGTTATGTGAGAGACCATGAACCCTTTTAAAGATTTCAGCCCACACCACCACAAACTAATAATTAGTGAGAAAATAACATAATGCCAAAATTTCTATAAGATCAGAATACTTCAAGGTTGTCCGCAGTAACCTCCTTTGGTTATTATAAGAAGAAAAAGCGCAAGCGGAAGAACCAAACAAAACATTGCCTATTTTGGAATGTGTGTTAATTGTGGGGTCACTCTTGGCGACAGAGTCCTCTGCTCAACTTTTAATAGTTCAAAATCAATCATGCATTGTGATAGAATAATGGATAAATTTTATTGCAGCCCTTCAATTTAAATACTCTTTTTCTTTTCTTTTTTTTTTTTGCAGAATAACAACTAACAACTATAATTTTAAAAATTATTCTATAGCTTCCCACATTTTACTTTGGTTCGATTAACATATATTAATCAAATGTTAGTCAATCTATATACTCTATTAAAAAATAACGCTTTGAAACAAAAATTCACGCTTTGAATCTATCATTTTGTTAGTCAAATAACGCTTTTAAAGCTCTTATTCTTATCCATAAAATTCTTTATAACCAAAAAACCTTTTCGTTAGAAGTTTTTTCTTATTTTTTTAATTAATAAAGAATAATAAATTAGTCAAATTTTAACATAGTTAATTCAGATTAAATTAAACCAAAAAAAAAAAAGTGAGGCGGCAATATCCAAAAACAAGGTAGTAATTCTATTAAAAAATAATAATAATAACCAAGGGACTATTTTGAAATTTACCCTAAAATAATGTTTCATAGCAGTAGCACAACTTGTTTTAAAACAGTTCCTGTGGCATTCATTGGCTTTGTGACTGCAAATTCATTACAGCCAACCAATAGAAACACGCTATGTTTGATATTGCACATTTAAAAACACATGTAATTTTAATATCGAATGCATTTTAAAATCTGAATTTCCAACTGAGTCTAGACCTGTAACAAGGCAGCGGAGCCATGCTCTTCTTTATCTTATTGGCAGGGCTGAACTGTGTAAGGCAATTTGCCTCCTAATTTGGATCCTTCTCCAGCCTGATGAGCTTATTTACCTCACATTCTTTTGTCTGATGCATCTTTTATTCATACAAATTTTACCCCTTTGTCCATAAGAAAATTATAAAAATAATAAAATATAAAATAAAAAGATAAAATAATTACTCATAGTTGACGGTGTTACTTTATCGCAACTTCAAAAAAAGTAATAACATTTACTTCTAATGTGGACAAAGTATAGATAATGTATTAATAATTATTGGGACTACCAACTTGACATGGTTTTATTATTTTATTTAAACGGATCTTCAATTGGAGCTTCTCAATTTATTTATTTTTTTAAATAAATCATGAATTGCCACCTTTATAATTGATTAGGATTTAAAATTTAAACTGTGAAGTAAGGTGACAACACGTTGACTCTTCTACTTGAAAATTCCGGAAAACTTTGGTGTCAAAAGTTTTTTGGATTTCTTAACATTTTTTATTAATTAATTACTCTACTTAATCATCACATTTTCCATACCTTGAGTCACTGATTGAAACAACATTTACTTACCTCTATTGTTTTTAATTAGAATATCTAAAGAGTACTACTATCTATTATAATTTATAATAAAATAAAAATAATATAAGAGCAGTTACATCATAAGTATATAAGCTAGCTTTAATTAATTAAAAATTGCAACATCGACACATTATAATTGATATAAATTTTGAATGGTTTTAATTAAAAACTTTAATATTATTTGTATTTTAACATAAATGATGAAAAACTTTATTTATTTATTTTTTGATAAAATAGTAACAACATTAACATTATGAAGTAACAAATTAAACAAACACGATGGATTATCTTTCAATCAAACTTGTTAGTCAGTGCAAATGAGCGCATGCTTAACTAAAATATAAGCTATACAATTAGTTTTTTTAGATGTATAAGACCAAGATATGTTGGAAAAAGAGGAAGACTATGAATGTCTAATGTTAAAAGAGTTGATCATTAAAAAATATTCTGACAATCAGTCTCAAAAATACAATTTTTAAAAACAATTTCACTTTTAAACCTCAGCTCGTTTTGAATTGCCAGAAATTCTATAACAAAAGAAGACAACAACGGTTGAAAAGCTTTAGTTCATATTCGAAGTTCTTTTCCATTACCTTTGAATTTATAATTATAATTTCCACTGTTCTCGTGGTCTTTTTGGATATCCCTCATGGAGTGTTGCAATTATTATTCAATCTATTCTTTAAAAAGAAAAAAATATATTAAATTATTCTATCATCGTAATAACCCAAACAGATATCCATACCAATGGTTCCTAAATTATCTTATCTTTTATTTATTTTTATTTTTTTATAAAAATTTTTAGTCTATCTAAAATATCACACATCTAATTAAATTCAGATGGCGGTAAAATACACCTTTTAACTTTACCATCAGATCAAACTATTATATTTTCTTTTGCATTTTGGTTCCAAAACTTTTTTTTTTTATAGCAATTTAGGCTCTAAACTATTTTATGAGTTGCATAGTTATTCCCATTTTATTTTCCATACAATTTTTAACAGATATTGATGTGCAATGCATGTGACGAACTGAACAGTACGCTTAGCCAATTCACATATGAATAGCGATCAAAATGCAATATTTATATAATTTAGGGATTAAAATGCAACATTCATGTATATCCAAAGTCCTTTTTCACCATTGAAGTGAGGTGGCAGCATATCGACACTTTTACTTTTTTGTAAATAAAAAAGAGCTATTTTTTCTTTTAAAAAAGCTATGGATTTTATCATTTTAAAAATTATGTTAATGGATAAAATATTTTTTATACTCTAATTTTATTATTTAGGAGATTTAGAGCTGCTGATTTATATTTTATGATCTTTTTATTTTAATTTAATAAATTTATATATATATGAGATAATAATATAATTTATTAAAATTTAAATTATAATTTTTAAAAATAAATATAATAAATAGGTTTAAAAAAATCAAAGTGTGGCGACATCTGGACACTTGCTCCTTGAATATTCCGAAAAATTTTAGAAAGTTAAAAGTCTTTGGATTCTTAACATTTTTTTAATTATTTAATTACTCTACCTATTGATCACATTTTCCATAATCGCCTTGAGCCACTGATTGACAAACCATTTACTTATTATTATTATTTATAATGAAATATTAATGATATGATAATTACCCTATTAAAACTGAATTAAGCATTAATTAATAAAAACTGCCCAATTTACAAATTGTGATAAAAACTTTATCATATCAAAAGTCATTTTCGATGACCTTTGAATTTAAAATTATAATTTCCACTGCTTGCACGTGGTCTTCGAGGATGTTCCTGACACAACGTAATTATTATACCATCTTTCCTTATCCTTTAAATGAAAAATAAAAATAAAAATTATTCTATCACGTCAATAATGCAAAAGTATATCTACACTAATGGTTGGTAAATTATCTTACCTTTGCATTTTCGTCCCCGAAGTTTTTATTTTAGCAATTTAGTCTCTGAACTATGTTGAGTTGCATTGTTAGACTTAGAACTATTTTATTTTTCCATTCAATTTTTGACACATGGTTAATAGCAGTGCATGTGACGAATTGAAGAGTAGGTTTGGTCAATTCACACATAAATTCACATGGTTATTTGCAGTGCATATGATGAATTCAAGAATAGATTTGTTTAATTCACACATAAATTAGGAATCTAAGTGTAATATATCAAAATGCAACGTTTATATATGCAAATACAAAGTCCTTTTCCATAATTTAAAATTATGATTTCCACCTTTGTCATAATATCCTGCTAGAATATAATTATTATACCGTTTACCTTTGAAGAAGAAAATTTTAAAAAATTATTCCATCCACTTCATAATTCGAACTTGAAATTATTTAGGGTTTATTTGATAGTATAGTTATTTTTTATTTTTAATTTTTTTTCTGTTGAATTTTATGTAATTTGGTTAGTTTAGAGGTTGGTTAGAATTTATTAAATGTTAACTAGACTACTTAATTAAATAAATGTAAAAAAAAATCTATAAAAATACTTTGAAAGTATCGGATCCAATTCAATTTTCATAAAATTGTTATTTATAAGTTACATCAAGGTTATGACATTTTGTTTAAACGAAATGTTTTTATTTTAATCTAGACTAGTTAGGATAATGTTTCTTTGAAAAAAATTTTAATCAATATCACATTTTATATATAGCACTTAAATTTAAAAGCATTATATTAATAAAATAATATAATCCTTTAATGTAATTTTAATGAATAATACTTTTTAGGCACATGCGATTTTAAATTTTGAAATTTTAAATGCATATCAAATAATATGATAATTGTTATATTAGTGTTATACTATAAAAATAAAATAAAATAACTTTACATGTTATTATGTTAAAAAAAATATTTTAATTTTTTTTCTAAAATTTTAAAAATATAATACCTATAAAAAAATTTTATATCAGCTTTGGCTCATTGATGATCTAAAAAATTATTATTATAAAATATTATTATTTTTAAAAAATATTTTTTAATTAAATGAATTGAAAATTATTTGTATTTGCTACGTATGCATTTAGAATCTTAAAATTTAAGATGCATTTGGAATTCCAAAATTTAAGATTCCAAATATTTTCCTACTTTTTATATGTAGCACTTTCTATGTATTTAGTTACTATCCAATATACATAAAAAATTACTTTTAAATTAAATGAGATACTTTTAATATTTTAAAATTTATATTGAAGCATTAAATACTATTTTAAAAAATAAAAAAATATATTTCTTTTCAGAAAAAGCACTTACTAAATGCTTAAAAAAGCATTTAAACTGTTTTTATCAAGTAAGTGATTTTTAAATTTTTTTTTTGCCAAACATATTGTAAAATGCATTTTAAAAAAAACACATTCAAATAGATTCTAATTGTACAAAAAAATGAAATCCTACGAAGAAAAAAAATAATAAGAAGAAGAAGGGTAATTGAGTTTTCATATTTGTTTAAACAGCAATGTGGAGTTGTCAATTTTTAAATTAATCATGACGTCAACTTTATATTTTATTTTTGTGTAAGCCAAACATGAGACACAATAGAGTGCCTAAAAACATAGTTAATTTAGAAAAAAAAAATCGCATATATTGTACATAATTTAGTTTTGAATATTGCTTTACATCACAAGTGAAATATCCATTTCTAATCTTCTGATATGACACGTGGTTTCATTCTTTTTAAATTTTCTCTATTTTGTTTTGGAAATAAACTCCAACAAAATACTATAAAGTCGAGTATTGGAATTGCAACATTTATTAAATTTGAAAGATGCTTCAACAATTTACCAAAAAATGAAAGGTGCTCCAACATAATGATGTTAATGAGATTATGGGAGCCCACAATTAGTAGCAGGTATTGATTTTATTGTTTCCCTGAAAGTGAAAGAAAATTAAATATGGCTTTTTATTATTTTGGTGAAAGTCTATAGTGATCAATTCAAAATGTTTCATGGCAATTTGGGGAGTCACTACTATTTTTGTTAAAAGTTGTAAAAGGGTAAAGGATAACGTTTCGCCTTCCTTGATACGGAGTATAGAAGCAACTCTAGCAGTGTGCAAAAAGTAGGTATATATCAATATCAAATTTTTAACATTTGTTGTTGACATTGCAATAAGAGTGTAGAAATCTGTACAAAATGAAATGAACCCATTCTTTAATTTTATTTTTTAAAATAAAAGTGTACCATTATTTTTATATTTTTAATATAATTTATTGGAGTAATATATTAAATTTTAATATTAAAATTTAAAAATAACAATACTCTTGTATAGTATTTTTATTTTATTTTATCGGAGATGCTATCTGGTTGTCAAAAGCACACGTCATTGCTGAATTACTAGAGATGATGATCGTGTGGTTAATAATTATATGATTATTAAATATGCAGAGCAAGAAATGTTCAGTCCTCAGCGGGCGTATTAATCTCGATTCTCGTCTCTCCTGCTCCCATACACAGACCAATCGTGACCCACTGTGTTCAAATTTCAAAGCATGCACATCAATAATCTCATCTCTATATCTCTACCTGTTACTCTCACGCACTCACACAACACACACGGCCACAAACACAAAAGCGTGACTCACTGTGTTCAAAACAGTCCAAACTCTCTTTACCTAAAAAGAAAAAAAGAAAAAAAAAAGAAAAGAGCAGTCCGAATTCACAGGTCCAGGTCCAGGTCCAGGTCCAGGTCCAATTAACATGTGCCTGATTAATGGGTCATTCGGAAGCAAGCACTCCTCTGACCTTCCATTAATATATTGGACACCTACCAATAATACAGCTTGGTCATCTACTCGTTGGATGGGGGGTCCCAACGTATCCCATCTACAATTTTATTTTTTTCTTTTGTTTTGCTTTTCCATTTGCGTGTCAACGTAAACGTTACAGTGGGGTTATTTTATTATCAAATAAAAGAAAATGTGGGGTTGAATCGTATAGGACAGTTTGGTAAGGGCCGAGTCCACATTGCGTGATGCTCCGCCTCATCTGACATCTGCATTTAAAACTGGCGACGTCACGGGCGACAATACCTCTCGCTGTAACTTGTAAGCACAACGACAGTTTGTTTATTTGGTTTCTTCCTGGAATATCTTCCTCTTTTTTATTTAACTTACTGCACCCTTTTTAATTGGATTATATCATTAATCTACCATGCGTGCTCCATACCTCATCAGACAGTAAACATAATAAATTAATTGGCGAAAGGAAACCTATTTTCTCCGTGAGTTTGAAATATTGGAAAACAGTAATATTAATCTTACAAATTTTTTTTACTAAATTTGTTCCCCTAAAGACATAATAACATATTATTAATTTGTATATAGAGATGTGATTTAGCGGAAAGAAATCGACCGTTCCATCACACTCACTTACGAGAGTTATAGTTCGAGTTTTGATAAGTTCTGTTATTATCTTAGACTTCCTTAAAAGCCGATTGGAAGGATTTATTGAGAGTAATTGCTTTTAGACTTCTATAGGGTTGTAAAACTGAAGGAGTAAAAAATCTCTACTTACTAACAGAATTCTAAACTGATAAGATTTATATCAAATTTCTTTTTTTATTCATAAAAAAATATATAATTATTGATTTTGATTTATAATTGATTATATCTTTTAGATGGTATTAAATACAATTTTTAGTAAGTCTGGTATTATTGAACTCAAAAACAATACTATCTTTATGTACACTTTATTAAATATTATTTTGATTTTAACTTTGACAAAATTCACAAGCAATAATTAGATGATGCTAACTTTAATAGACTATAAATTAGTATTTCCACAAGGATAATGTTTAGTTCATTAAGGAGATGAGAATGTCAACCAATATTAATTAATTAAACTCAAATGTCAACTAACATTCTAGAGATTAAATATCGGGTAAGTAAATATGGTATGGTATACATAAAAGGAATAGTACGTACCCTTTGATTGTGTTATTTTCCTACACATATTTAGAAGTTGAAACTGTTCTATTGTGTCATATGCTACCATATTGTTTTTTGAATATTCTCTGTTTGTGCATAGAGGAGGTAGGTATCTCTATTAATGAATATGTGGAGATTACATAGTTGGCCACAAGGTACGTATATACATATACCTTCGAGAAATTGACAATCATCCAACGATGCATACAAACATTATATCGAAGGACAACGTTTGTCCAACTTGTATACAAATACTATATTTCATGTAATTGTAATTAATATGTTAATATACATTTCTTTTTCTTTTCTTCTTTTTTTTTTTTTTTTTTTTGAGCCCGACATGAGCAGAAGAGGGCATTTAGGCCTCTACTGTACGTGGAATGTTAAATGAAGCAACATGGTAGGTCAGAGCAAGATTATGATGAATTACGAAAGCAAGCAGAGGCATGGAAGGAGGAACATCAATGACCGAGTGTCGTCAATGTAGTGATGTTCCAATGGCCATCCTTATGCGTGCAGTCAACCTTGCAAAGGTTATGGTTGGTGTTCAATGGATACACCAGTTCTGGAGGAACCACCAACAATTATTGCTTTTTCTATGCTCATAGTTCCTCTTCCGTCATTTATAATTACACTTCTTCTTTTTTTCAATCATGTATGTTTCCATTCATATTACAAAAGTAAAATGTAATCATAATTTTTCCATATATCTTCATTTATGTTTTTCTTCTGTTAAAAAATAATGAGCGAGTTTATAAAATGAAATTAAACGAGGATGGACAAGTGCTTTTCTTTTTCTTTTATTTTTTTTTTCTTATGGAAAAAGAAAGATTTTGGACTTATTGGAGCAAAGCCCTAGCCTTGCAAGGTGCGTCCTTGTTTCGGGTTCAAAGTTTCGCCCACATTGGGCGAGGTTTTAGGCCCAACTAAAGCTATCTCACATTGAATAAGGCCCTAAAAGTTTGAGTGTACGTCCTATCAATCATTTCCAATTGTGTCCGGATATAGCAACACTTCGATGTTTTGTACCATATTGATAAAATGCAGATTAAGTGCTAACTTTTGATAGATTTAGAGTAGTGGTTGATTTTCTTTTCCTTGTGTTTGAGTTTTTTGCAGGTTAATTAAAGTGAGAGTTTGAGAAGATTAAGCAGAGATTCAAGTTGTCTGAAAGACAAAAACACAATTTTTAACTACTCAAATGTGTCAATAACACAATTTAACTAGCCAACACATATGAAAATGTAACAATTTATACGTTAATTTCTTTTTTCTTCAAAAAAGGCATTATGTATAAAAGAGTGACATTGAATTAAAAACTAAATCTGAGAGGGTGCTTTCATATAAATAGTTGTTAAAAGTACAAGGACAGTTCTGCGAAATTCGCAAAACAAAAGAGGTGTTATTGTTGTTGAAATTTAACTAGCTACCAGATTATCCATTGAAGGACAACTACTAGTAATGTATGAATTTCATCAACTTCTTATATGGAATCTTGGTAATTAATTTTTCAATTTGGTGGCTATATATATATATATATATATATATATATATATATATATATATATATATATATATATATATATATATATATCAAAATTGAAAGTGTATTTGTAGATGTCTCAAAAGGGGCCAAATTGGGAATGCACTAAATGCTCCTTGGACATTGCCTTTGTCTTCCCAGTCAATCTCAGACCAAGATGCTGCAAACCGAGCCACTGCCTCTATTTATGGTTGGTAAGTTTAATTTGCCTTCCAAATGTAATAAATTAATTAAAGAACTTATATAGAATTGAAGTTTGATAATAATTAGATCATTACATGTCACACACTAGTTGATTTTGGTATATGTTTAAGAAACCAAGCGGGAAAGATCAACATCTTGAACATAGTGACTAATTTTAACACCACCATTGTTTTTCCAGGTTTATGGAACCACTAAATTCTGGTCACTACCCAGCTATATATAATGGTTTAATAAGTACGACATCGACTAGCAAAATTTTCTGAAGAGCAATCTTGATGGTGAAATTAGGATCTTATGATTTCATTGGGTTAAAGTACTATACTGCAAATTATGCAACAAATGGTTCCTGCAAAACAGCAAAAGTGAAAACTCAAATATACTCCACAGAGTTTTACCTTGTACACTTTCTTGTGAGTTTCAAGTGAGTACTATTTCACTATTTTAATTTTGTTTGAATCCTTACCTTAAAATTCACTTAATTTTAATTACTGTCAATTTTAATTTGCATCAGTTGAGCGAAATTATTCCCATGGTCGGAAGGTTTGGACAAATACATTGCAAAACCAATTTAATTATTTTATTTTGTGAATGTTTTCCAATAATAAAGAATAAAAGGAGATAATTAATTTTCAAATATAATAGAACTATATATTTAACTAGCTAGGGTACCCAATTGGGTATCAAAGGATTTGATACTATATATCTTATGGTTTTCTATTTGATCTGGGTTTTGCATATGATCATGCATGCATATTTTATTTTATTTTAAAACAGTTAACATATTGTTGCATCATATAGTGTCTAAAATTAATTTGTTAAATTAACTTGATGCATCATATGTATATATGTATAAATATTTTTAATATTCAATTAATCTTTTAGTTCATGCATTCATGCATTTGTAAATGGTTTTTGCAAGCTGCCTCAGCTTGGCTCTATGTGTTAGGGATCTCTGCAGCTGTATAAAACGGCCAAGTATAACAACCCTTTTATCTACGTAACTGAGAATGGTAAAATTGGTAAGTTTAATTTATTATTAAACTATGTTTGAATATTAACAGCATTAGTTATTTTATTTCATTATTTCCTCTTATTCATTAATGTGAGAAGGTATCTTATGTAATAGGTACGTCATGTCTGTATATGTCACTTCCATTCTTTATTTGACACCTTGTTGTTAATTCCACTTATCGATTGACATGTAAGAAAGAGTTTTAATATCGGATAAAATTAACAATTCACGGGCATAAAAGTGTAATGAAATAAAAATGACACATGTTAAATAAGAAGGAAAATGACATAATCTATTATAGTGTACCTATTTCATTTAAAAGTTTCTCTGACATGGTCATATGTCTTTGAAGGATAGAATGAGAAATAAATATCATGTTTATCATCTTTCATTTGTTCATAGCACCATAAAGTGAGTGGTTAATAGACATTAATTAACAAGTATTCCAAGTTAATTACAAGATTTTACTTTGAATATTAATTATTACTGAGTAGTTAGTGCAGGTGTTTAATTTAATAGGGAAGGAGTAAATGTGAAGGGATACTTTTGCATGGTCAATGTTGGACAACTTTGAATGGACAGATGGTTATGCAGTGAGATTTGGGATTGTGTGTGTTGATTACAATAATGGGTTAAGAAGATCACCTAAAGACTCAGCCAAGTGGTTCAAAAGGTTTGTCCATTGGGATGTAAAATTTGTCATTTTGATTAATAAAAATTTGCCAAGAATAATTTTTGGGGGAATATTGGGCCTTTTACTTTACTCTAGAATACCTTTTAATAGTAAGGTATATAACGGTTTTTCTATTATTATTATTATTACTTTTTAAAACTCAATAATCAGCATTTAATAATAAAATAGAAAAATGACCAACATACAACTCTTTTTCTACTTGCAGAATTCCCATCAGGATCTCATTCATTTGGATCCAGAGAAGAGTCACTACAATAAAAGAATTTATATATATATATATATACATTCTTTAGGTGAAGAAATTTATGGCAACTACTCAAAATTTTAGAACTTGATAGAGATATGGAGGAGGACAACGGATCATTATACATAAAAATAAAATTAATCAAGTTTTATTTGAGAGAGAGGCAGAGTAAAAACAAGTTTATTTAAAAGATTTTTCTATATACAATTCTTCGAACCTGACCCCATTTACATATGATCATTGACTATCTGAGCTGTTCAGCAATTTGAAATTTCTCCTTATTTTTTATTTTTTTACATTGACAGCTCGGGTTATTTCCAAGGGAACTATAGTTGTTTACTACTGGGATCACTGGGATTGCTCCTATAAATTTACCGCTATTTAGTATAAGTTTTGTAATTTAATAATTTAAATGATAAGATATTAATAGATAAGTGAACTCTATATGTTGCTAATTAGATGGTTGAATTACACAGCTTATACTAAAGGCCATGCTAAAAAGTGTTATTCGTTCCAATTGGTTAGATATTGATGACGTAAATATCACCCAAAAAAAAAAATGGGAGAAGTTAAAATTTGATAAGTATATATTCATGTTTCTATTTGGTCCAATTATTAGAAATAAACATCCAAGCTCATTACCACAGGGAAGGGGGAGAGAAGAAACTTGAAGAGTTAGTACTGGAATTCATCCGCATAACTCATCCTGACGTTACTAGATAATATTTCACTAACAACCCCTCAATATGGGGAGTTTCGCAGAAGTATCTTAGATTTCTAAATTTACAGAATCGTCCCTAACATGTTATTTTTGCTGTAATGCTATCCATTTTATGTAAAAACTTTTTGAAATTTTAATATTGATATAGTTAATTAAACTATGATCGACAGTTTCTCCTATTCATACAATCACAATTTAATGTCAAAATTTTTTTTAAAAAAAAAATTGTATGTGTGAGTGCGAAAAAAATGAAATATAAGACAATGTTTTGTAAATTTTGAAAACATAAAGGTAAAGTAGAAAATTTGGTAAGACAGAGGAATCATTTATTAATAATGCTAGGGGCACCACTTTGTCTACCGACATAGAGTGGTAATGTATGATTAATTTCCACTTAATTATAATTCAATTATCCCTGGTTTATGATTTTCTCAATTGTAAACAAAGATGGTGGTCCTACAATACTCATTATTTTTTCTAATTATTTGTTCTTAATGGGATCTGGTAGCAATTTTATATATAAACAAAAGATATAAAATCATATACAATAAAACCTCTTTATAATACTCTATATAATAATAACTTTTACGGAGTAATTAAAAATTATGATCGCAATTTGAACCAGTTAAAAATAAAAATAATTGATAATAATGATAATAATTATATATATTACAATTTGGACCATCTTAAAAATTTATCTTTACATAATAATAATAATAATCATAATTATATATATTACAAAAATATATACTTTATTGCATTAAAAGTTTAAGATAAAATAAAATATTTATTTAAAATTATTTGGGATAATAATTTATATTTCATAGTTGTTATTATATATTTGAATCTATGAGTACATAGTAACTCATTAATATAAACACATTATTATTGAAGCCAAAATATTTTTAACTTTTCAAATATGTTTAGAGTATATAAAATTGTTTTTATTTCTATGCAACTTGCACTAAAGATAACTATAAATAAAAATAATTTATTTTAACTATACCTTCATTGAATTATAATTTTTTATAATAATAAATTTATTTGATTCCAATCATATAATTATATAAAGGTTTTACTGTAAATAAATATCTTCATTTTAAAGAGATCTTGTCATTTATATTTATTTTATTTTATTTTATTGTAGTGGGGGTGGGGGGAGTCTTTAAGTCAATGATATATATATAATTGATAAATAATAATAATTATAACAATAGTAGTAGGTTATTGTAAATTAAATACAATTTACGTACTTATTATAATCAATACTCATTTGTTTTTTTCAATCATTGCGATAGCGACGTACGATCTGATTTTCGGGAAAGAAGATTAATTAATAATAATATGAAAAGAGATAGTAACAATACGAACTAGAGGTAAGTTAGTGCGTATTACATATGAAAATTATATTTTCCATATTACATGTTTTGTCTAATCAGGCGGTCGGTCCATGTTTCACGTGGACTCATGACTCCACATGATCTCTCTCTCTCCTCTTTGTAATTTACATGATCTCTGTATATAAGTGAAGGGTTGGGAGACCATCTAAGCACAACAAAGCCAACTAGCCCCTAGACATGGCAATTCAAAGTCTCTTCCTCATCTGCTTATTGGCAATTTCTTTAGCCATCACTAGCACTGAAGCTGCTGCAGTTAATCCCACACCCAAACCCATTTCAGTGCCATTTAACAGGAGCAGTTTTCCACATGGTTTCATTTTTGGAGCTGGTTCTGCAGCTTACCAGGTATATATATATATATGTGTGTGTGTGTGTGTGTGTGTATACAAAGAGTTTTACTAGTTTCTTCCATACACACACACACATATTATAAGATAGCTGCTGCTTCTTCTTATTGCATGTGGTGAATGATATACATAACGTGCAAATCTTCTTCTAATTTTCTCAGTCCGAAGGCGCAGCGCTTCAACATGGAAGGGGACCAAGTATATGGGACACTTTTACTAGAAGACATCCAGGTCTCCATTCTCCAACTCTTTGTTTTCTTTACATTTTCGTTCACAACTGCATTTTCCACTTCTGAATAGTAAACGTGGCATTAATTATACATTCTTATGAGATAAACTTGGCAAATGTAGATTTATTGTATAAGAGTGTAATTATATTCAACATGGTATATATCTTTTTTTAGTAAACCAACATGGTATATAAAGGAAGATAATATAAGATTAATTACCATATATACTGTATATAGCTTTCAGCAAGATGAGATTACCATATATAGTATTACATGTAATGAAAATAATAGACGCGTGCATCAGATTGGATAAGAAAATCTGATCCCACTTCGATATAGTTATTATTTTACAGTTGACTCGATACTGAGACAATCCATGTGCCAGAATATAAATTAATATTCCATGATCTAATTGAAAAATAAAAAATATGTATAATATGTATTTTACTTTTGTTTGATAAATTTATCTGGTGAAATGTGGCAGAAAAAATTTTGGATGGAAGCAATGGGGACGTGGCAGATGATCTTTATCATCGTTATAAGGTATAATCCTACAAAATGTTATATGTTATTTAATTAAATTATGATATTTTCTTTTATGCAAACAATTATGGATTCTATTAGTTTCTCAAGAACATAGCAATTAAATTTTACACAGGGAGACATTAAACTGATGAAAAAGATTGGTTTGGACTCCTTCAGATTCTCCATCTCATGGTCGAGGGTATTACCTAGTAAGATTGTTTACATTTTAACAGCCTCTAATGGTAGTTAAACAATCTTTATAATAGGTTTTTTTATTTAATAAATTTTGTATATGAATTTGAAAATTGTATAGTATTTTATGTGCATAAAATTGTATACGTACTTTTCATGACTCATAATGAAAGTGAACTTGTATGTATTGTGGATCCCACCCAGGCGTACATGTTAAGTAGGTGAAGATGATCGTACTTAGAAAATCCACAGTAATTTTTCGCTTTGAATCATTCCAGCCTTCCAATTAATTTAATATCTTAATTTGTCTTAGCTGGAAAAATTAAAGGGGGAGTGAACCAGGAAGGAGTTCAGTACTACAAGAATTTCATCAACGAGCTACTATCCAATGGTTCAAGCTCTTCACTCTGTCTCTTACTCATGCTTATTTATTTATTTATTTCTCATTAATCAATAATATTAGTCTCTCTAAAATTGTTGACCCATATTTTTATTCGAATAGGCCTAGTGCCCTTTGTGACACTCTTTCACTTTGATTTACCACAAGCTCTTGAAGATGAGTACGGTGGATTTCTAAGCGACAAGATTGTGTGAGTTATACGTGTCTTATTTTATGTGGCAGCTCAGATGTCAATGACTATCTAACATTTTTAATTAATTACGTATTTTAATTTAATGAACAGAGAAGATTTTGGAGAGTATGTAGACTTTGTCTTTAAAACATTTGGCGACAAGGTCAAGTATTGGACCACCCTAAATGAACCATATGGATATAGCGTTAATGGGTATAGTAGTGGTACTTTTCCACCGGGTCGATGTTCAAACTATGCTGGAAATTGTACAGAGGGCAACTCTGCCACTGAACCCTATCTTGTGGCCCATCATCTTCTTCTCTCTCATGCTGCCGCCGTGAAAATTTACAAGCAAAAATACCAGGTTTGTCTTTGTATATCCACAATTTTGATCTCCTATGTAATGTTTTTTAGAGTTCTTTTATTTGTATTTTTTGTGGCCTATGCGTGTTTTATCCACCTATATATGAATACAAGTTTGATTGTTAATTTATTTTCTTAGGTCATTTTGTTTTTTGGTAAAATTATTAGGTCATACTAGAATAAAAAATAATAATATTTATCATCAATGACGATCATAACCAATAAATCTATACTGATATGATGAATATTTATTTGCTTCGACCTAATATATTTCACTTTCTCCAAATATATTTTTAATATAAAAGTCTAAGCAATGTAGCTATGGAGTCCAACAGTGGTCATGATCGTTGGTGACAAATCTATTCGAGTATGATTATTTATCACCATAGTGGTTATAAACACCGAACAACATTAACACACATAATAGTTGATGATTAATTTATATTTAAATTGTTTTTTATTCTATCTATTACCATTGGTGACCATAAGTATTTTTCATAGTACTCTAACAAAGGCATTAATTGTTTCTTTATGCAATGACCTTGAAACTCCCAACCTCAATAAATATATATATATATATATATAAATGTTTTTACGAGCAACATCACTTATAATACTCTACGCGATACACGGAAAAAATTCACACCGTATTAACTTTTTGATGACCTGATAAATTTTTTATTTTTTTTAATATTTTCTCGCGAGTAGTAGCGAGATCTCTCTACTACTAGCGAGAAGGTATGTAATGATCCAATCTTACCTTCTCGCTAATAGTAGCGAGATCTCACTACTACTAGGGAGAAGGCAAGATTGGTTCTTATAAATCATGTTTGTATTCTCGCTAATAGTAGTGAGATCTCACTAATAGAAGGCAATATCGGTTTCTATAAAAATATATTTATCTTCTCGCTAATAGTAGCAAAATCTCTCTACTACTAGCGAGAAGACATGTAATAAACCAATCTTGCCTTCTCGCTAATAGTAGCAAGATCTTGCTACTACTAGCGAGAAAACATATCGATTTATTATATGCCTTCTCGCATTCAAAACAAAATTTATCAAGCTATCAAAAAAGTTAACGCGACGTGAACTTTTTCTATGTGTCACGCAGGGTATTATGAGCGACGTCGCTCATAATAATATTTCTGTATATATATATCTCAAATAATTAAGTTGTAGGTTGACACCATAATGTATGGTTAACAATTAAGAACCTATATGGTACTATACATTTGACATTTCATCTGTGACAAATTTGAGAAGCTAAATTGTGCTTATATTTATATCTGCAGGAATCTCAAAAAGGACAAATTGGGATTACATTAGTTACCCATTGGTTTCAACCTAAATTCCCAACTAATGCAGACCGTAAGGCAGCCTTTAGAGTTCTGGATTTCTTTTTGGGATGGTACGAGATTAACCTGTTATAACTTGTATATAATCTACTTATAGTCTTGTACCACATTTATTTTTTGTAAATTTTGTTTTCACATCCCCTAAGTATTTTCTAATGTTTTAAAATAATAATGTTTCTATAGGTTTTTGGATCCTATTACATATGGTCAGTATCCCAAAACTATGCAATCAATTTTGGGAAATCGGCTGCCCAAATTCACCAAGTCTCAATCGGACTCTCTAAAAGGGTCACTTGATTTCCTGGGCCTCAATTATTACACAAGCAATTTTGTGGAGGATAAACACTTAACTAGTACTACCAACCATAGTTTCAGTACGGATTTGCAAGCGACTCTCTCTAGTATGCCTCAAATTTACTTATACTTTTACCACCTTAGTAAATTAATCTATATATATATATATATATATGTCTAATTTTATATAACATAATTAATCACCTCGACTTTTCTTGTCATATATACATGCAGCCCAGAAGCTTGGGGTAGCAATTGGTAACCCGGTACGTACTACTCTCTCTGTCTCTCTTTCCCTTTCGTATACCGGAGCTGAAATAAGGGTTAACCAGTATCTGAAATTTGAAGTTAACCTAATAGTTATAAAATGACTAATTAACTTAATAAACTTACTAATAAATTATATATGCCATTTTCACTGATGCCCAAGTATGATTTAACTGGTTCCACAGACTGCTTTGAGCTGGCTTTTCATCTATCCCAAAGGAATTAGAGATCTTCTACTGTACGTAAAGGATAAGTACAAGAATCCACCAATTTACATTACTGAAAATGGTAAGAATTTTTCATTTCTAATTAATGTTTTGATAATTAATAGTGTTTGCCATATTATATTATTCTCAAAAAATAATTAAAGTTATTAGTTTCTTTTAATTTGCAGGTATTGCTGAGGCAAATAATAGCACCCTTCCTGTTAAGGAGGCGATCAAGGATAGTATACGGATTAGATACCTCCATGGCCATCTCTCTTATCTTTTAGAATCCATCAGGTGAGTCAATTTTTTTTTATAAATTCAAAAAATCATTATGCTTAACAAGAATAAAAATAGTAATAAAATACTTTTATTAAGAAAAATAATTTTTGTTGATGGGGATTGTGCAGGAAGGGTGTTAATGTGAAAGGATACTTTGCATGGTCATTTTTCGACGATTTTGAATGGGATGCTGGCTACACCGTCCGATTTGGGCTCACTTACGTCGATTTCAAAGATAATTTGAAGAGATACCTCAAATACTCTGCTTATTGGCTCAAGAGGTTTCTCCTCAAGTATTGAAAACAGCAGATCATGGGGCCAATTTTTATGAGGAGACAATCTTATATCAAAATAAAACTACTACTTGTAATAATAATAATGAGAAAATCTTCTTAATTTCTCCACCATTTCATATATATATATATATATATATATATATATAAAAGATGCAAAATCATATACAGTAAACCCTCTCTATACTACTCTATCTAATAATAACGTCTACGTAGCAATTAAAAATTATGATCTCAATTTGACTCAGTTAAAAATAAAAATAAACTCCATATTGTAATAAGTTATAAATTTTTTAGATCTCATTTTAAAAATTTGCCTTTACATAATAATTAGAAGAGGTTACTTGCCGGATAAACAGATAAAGACATCCCAATTGGTTGGCATCCCTCTAACACCGGGCAGAGACATACCAACTAGGTTGGCACCTCTCCAAACCCACACCGAGCAAGCAAATAAATTTATTAAAGAAAAAGGATATACATCTATTACATGAACACATTCTTGTTGAAGCCAAAATATTTCTAACTTCTCAAATATATTTAAAGCTTATCAAGTATATTTAAATCTTATCAAGTATATTTAGAGTATCTAAAATTGTTTGGGATAATAATTTATGTTTCATAGTTGCTATTATATTTTTAAATTTATGGGTAAGTAGTAACTCATTAATATGAATACATTCTTGTTGAAGCCAAAATATTTCTAATTTCTCAAATATGTTTTAGAGTATCTAAAGTTGTTTTTATTTCTATGCAACTTGCACTAAAGATAACTACAAATAAAAAAAAAATTATCTATATTTTCATTGAATTATAATATCTTTATAGTAATAAATTTATTTGATTCCAGCAATATAACTATATATATAGTTATACTGCAAACAGATATCTTTGTATGTCATTTATACTTATTTTATTTTATTTTTTTTTAGTTGGGGTAGGGGGAGTCTGTAAGTCAATGATATATATATATATATATAATTGATAAATAATAATTATTATTATAACAATAGTGGTACGTTATTGTAAATTAAATACAATTTACATACTTATTGTAATCAATACCCATTTGTTTTTTTCAATCATTGTGATAGCGACGTACGATCTGATTTTCTGGAAAGAAGATTAATTAATAATAATAACATGAAATCGAGGTAAGTTAGTGCGTATTACATATGAAAATTATATTTTTCACATCACATGTTTCATCTAGTCAGGCGGTCGATCCATGTTTCACGTGGAATCATGCTTCCACATGATCTCTCTCTCCTCTTTGTAAATTACATGATCTCTGTATACAAGTGAAGGGTTGGGAGACCATCTAAGCATAGCAAAGTCAACTAGCCCCTAGACATGGCAATTCAAAGCCTCTTCCTCATCTGCTTAATGGCAATTTCTGGAGCCATCACTAGCACTGAAGCTGCTGCAATTAATCCCACACCCAAACCCATTTCAGTGCCATTTAACAGAAGCAGCTTTCCACATGGTTTCATTTTTGGAGCTGGTTCTGCAGCTTACCAGGTATATATATATATATGTGTGTGTGTGTGTGTAGACAAAGAGTTTTACTAGTTTCTTCCATATATATACACACACACACACATTATAAAAGATAGCTGCTGCTTCTTCTTATTGCATGTAATGTATAATATACATAACGTGCATATCTTCTTCTAATTTTCTCAGTCCGAAGGCGCAGCACGTCAACATGGAAGGGGACCAAGTATATGGGACACTTTCACTAGAAGACATCCAGGTCTCCATTCTCCAACTCTTTGTTTTCTTTACATTTTCGTTCACAACTGCATTTTCCACTTCTGAATAGTAAACGTGGCATTAATTATATATTTTTATAAGATAAACCTGGTAAATGTAGATTTATTGTATAAGAGTATAATTATACTCAACATGGTATGTATCTTTTTTTAGTAAATCAACATGGTATGTAAAAGAAGATAATATAAGATTAATTACCATATATATATATATATATATATATAGCTTTCAGCAAAACAAGAGATTACCATATATAGTATTACATGTAATGAAAATAATAGACGCGTGCATCAGATTGGATAAGAAAATCTTATCCCACTTCGATATCGTTATTATTTACAGTTGACTCGATACTGAGAAAATCCATGTGCCAGAATATAAATTAATATTCCATGATCTAATTGAAAATTAAAAAATATGTATAATATGTATTTTACTTTTGTTTGATAAATTTATCTGGTGAAATGTGGCAGAAAAAATTTTTGATGGAAGCAATGGGGACGTGGCTGATGATCTTTATCATCGTTATAAGGTATAATCCTACAAAATGTTATATGTTATTTAATTAAATTATGATATTTTCTTTTATGGAAACAATTATGGATTCTATTATTTTCTCAATAATATAGCAATTAAATTTTACACAGGGAGACATTAAACTGATGAAAAAGATTGGTTTGGACTCCTTCAGATTCTCAATCTCATGGTCGAGGGTATTACCTAGTAAGATTGTTTACATTTTAACATCCTCTAATGGTAGTTAAACAATCTTTATAATAGGTTTTTTTATTTAATAAATTTTGTATTTGAATTTGAAAATTGTATAGTATTTTATGTGCTTAAAATTGTATACGTACTTTCCATGACTCATAATGAAAGTGAACTTGTATATATTGTGGATCCCACCCTGGCGTACATGTTAACTAGGTGAAGATGATCATACTTAGAAAATCCACAGTAATTTTTGGCTTTGAATCATTCCAAAAACTATTCCAGCCTTCCAATTAATTTAATGTTTTATTATTTGTCTTAGCTGGAAAATTTAAAGGGGGAGTGAACCAGGAAGGAGTTCAGTACTACAAGAATTTCATCAACGAGTTACTATCCAATGGTTCAAGCTCTTCACTCTGTCTCTTACTCAAAGCTTATTTATTTAGTTATTTCTCATTAATCAATAATATTAGTCTCTCTAAAATTATTGACCAATATTTTTATACGAATAGGCCTAATTCCCTTTGTGACACTCTTTCACTGGGATTTACCACAAGCTCTTGAAGATGAGTACGGTGGATTTCGAAGCGACAAGATTGTGTGGGTTATACGTGTCTTATTTTATATGGCTGCTCAGATGTCGATGACTATCTAACATTTTTAATTAATTACGTATTTTAATTTAATGAACAGAGAAGATTATGGAGAGTATGTAGACTTTGTCTTTAAAACATTTGGTGATAAGGTCAAGTATTGGACCACCCTAAATGAACCATATTCATATAGCACAAGTGGGTATAGTAGTGGTACTTTTGCACCGGGTCGATGTTCAAAATATGCTGGAAATTGTACAGAGGGAAACTCTGCCACTGAACCCTATCTTGTGGCCCATCATCTTCTGCTCTCTCATGCTGCCGCTGTGAAAATTTACAAGCAAAAATACCAGGTTTGTCTTTGTATGTCCACAATTTTGATCTCCTATTTAATGTCTTTTAGAGTTTCTTTTATCTGTATTTTTTTGTGGCCAATACGTGTTTTATCCACTTATATATGAATACAAGTTTGTTTGTTAATTTATTTTCTTAGGTCATATTAGAACAAAGAATAATGATATTTATCATTGATCACAATCAATGGATCTATACTGATACGATGATTATTTATTTGCTTGGACCTTATATGTTTCACTTTCTCCAAATTTATACGATGTAGCTATGGAGTCCAACAGTGATCATGATCATTGGTGACAAATCTATTCGAGTGTGATTATTTATCACCGTAGTGGTTATAAACACCGAACAACATTAACATACATAATAGTTGATGATTAATTTATATTTAAATTGATTTTTATTCTACCTATTACCAGTGGTGACCATTAGGATTTTTCGTAGTACTCTAACAAAGGCATTAATTGTTTCTTTAAGCAATGACCTTGAGTCGAAACTCCCAACCTCAATAACAATATATATATATATATATATATATATATATATATATATATATATATATCTTAAATAATGAAGTTGTAGGTTGACACCATAATGTATGGTTAACAATTTTAGAACCTATATGGTACTACTACATTTGACGTTTCATCTGTGACAAATTTGAGAAGCTAAATCGTGCTTATATTTATATCTGCAGGCATCTCAAAAGGGACAAATTGGGATTACATTAGTTACCCATTGGTTTCAACCTAAATTCCCAACTGATGCAGACCGCAAGGCAGCCTTTAGAGTTCTGGATTTCTTTTTGGGATGGTACGAGATTGAACCTGTTATAATTTGTATATAATCTGCTTATAGTCTTGTACCACATTTATTTTTTGTAATTTTTTTTTTCACATCCCCTAAGTATTTTTTAATGTTTTAAAATAATAATGTTTTTGTAGGTTTTTGGATCCTATTACATATGGTCAGTTCAATTTTGGGAAATCGGCTGCCCAAATTCACCAAGTCTCAAACGGACTCTCTAAAAGGGTCACTTGATTTCCTGGGCCTCAATTATTACACAAGCAATTTTGTGGAGGCTAAACACTTAACTAGTACTACCAACCATAGTTTCAATACGGATTTGCAAGCAACTCTCTCTAGTATGCCTCAAATTAATTATATTTTTACACCTTAGTTAATTAATCCATAAATCTGTCTGTATATATCTATACATATGTCTAATTTTATATAACATAATTAATCACATCGACTTTTCTTGTCATATATATATGTAGCCGAGAAACTTGGGGTAGCAATTGGTAACCCGGTACGTACTACTCTCTCTGTCTCTCTTTCCCTTTTGTAGTACTGGAGCTGAAATAAGGGTTAACCAGTATCTGAAATTTGAAGTCAACCTAATAGTTATAAAATGACTAATTACCTTAATAAACTTACTAATAAATTATATATGCCGTTTTCACTGATGCCCAAGTGTGATTTAACTGGTTTCAGACTGCTTTGAGCTGGCTTTTCATCTATCCCAAAGGAATTAGAGATCTTCTATTGTACGTAAAGGATAAGTACAAGAATCCACCAATTTACGTGACTGAAAATGGTAAGAATTTTTCATTTCTAATTAATGTTTTGATAATTAATAGTGTTTGCCATGTTATATTATTCTCAAAAAATAATTAAAGTTATTAATTACTTTTAATTTGCAGGTATTGCTGAGGCAAATAATAGCACCCTTCCTGTTAAGGAGGCCATCAAGGATAGTATACGGATTAGATACCTCCATGGCCATCTCTCCTATCTTTTAGAATCCATCAAGTGAGTCATTTTTTTTTATAAATTCAAAAAATCATTATGCTTAACAAGAATAAAAATAGTAATAAAATACTTTTATTAAGAAAAATAATTTTTAATGATGAGGATTGTGCAGGAAGGGTGTTAATGTGAAAGGATACTTTGCATGGTCATTTTTCGACGATTTTGAATGGGATGCTGGCTACACCGTCCGATTTGGGCTCACTTATGTAGATTTCAAAGATAATTTGAAGAGATACCTCAAATACTCTGCTTATTGGTACAAGAGGTTTCTCCTCAAGTATTGAAAGCAACACATCATAAGGCCAGTTTATATGAGGAGACAATCTTATATCAAAATAAAACTACTACTAGTAATAATAATGATGAGAAAATCTTCTTAATTTCTCCACCATTTATTTATTTTAGTAGAGAATATTCGCTAATTTTATTTTGTATGTGTGTCTCCAACAATATTAGTTAATGGCACCTTAATATCTATGCAGCAATTTATTTTAGCAATGTCTTCTTCCCCTTTCTTTTTTTTTTTCTTTTTTTTCAGAGTTTGCATTAGAACGGTATTTTTATGAATATCCATCTATTTTTTTTCCTTACGTGACAACTTTATTTTAGCAATGAACGGAAGCAATGCATGAACCCATATTTTTTTTTTTTTTTGTGAATAGACTGCATTAAACACAAAACCTAAACAGGCAGGTTACAAAGAAAAGCCATCGACCAATTTATCTAAATTAATCTGGTGACATAGTGTATGACATGATGCGTTTGGATGTTTATTTTAGATATATATATATAGAGAGAGAGAGAGAGAGAGAGAGAGAGATAGTGACCCAAATTGAAAATCACAAATGGTTGGCGATTACAAGCTAAAAGGACCGTTTGGCACGCCCTACAACCATGGTTTGTGGTCCTTTTGGATTTATATGAATATACTAAATGGATGCTATTGGTCCATGCAATATCTAGACAAAACGGTGTAAGAAATCTAACTCATTATCTACACAAACAAAAAAAGAAAATTACTTTTCGGGACAATTTTAAACTTTTAATCATTTCGTTGCAAAAAAATTGAATTTTATATTCAAGAAAATTATAACTTGCAACATATACGAAAAATAGTTGTATACACAAATACATAATAAAACATAAAATAAATAATAATAACTAGGGACCAAACAGATAAAAAAAAAAAAATCTTAGGGACCGAAGTGCACAATGCAGTATAATTGAAGGACCATGGGCACTAGTATTCCTTTGGTGAATTGATGATAAATAACGAACGAGTGTGTATAAAGTTTCTTTGGGAGTGTATAAAGTTTCTTCTGAAATGCGAAAGGAACCTCTCTGTTTTATTGCTGTTTTAATTCGTTTTAAAAATTGTAAACTGAAACCAATTTTGGGCAGCCCTAGAGCTAACTGATAAATATAAATTATTAGAACATCTTCAATATACTTTTAAAATAAATAATATAATTTGTATAATAAAGCGCATCTTTATTAATATTTAAAAATAAAAAGTGAAAAAATTTATTCAAATCTAATAGACTGTTTATATTTTTATTCTTCATTTTGCTTTTTTCCATAAATATTAACAACCAGATTTCCCTTCTACCATAAGGTAGGAATAAAAATATTATAAAAATTAATTAATAGAGCACATAAGAATAAAAATATTATAAAAATCAATTAATAGAGTATATAAAAACTTGAAGTGTATTAATTAAAGTCTAAATAAAGAGTTAATTTTAGCTCTTTAGATGTGGAGAGTCCAACTAACTTTCTAATTTATTTTTTTAAATATAAAAAATCTATTAAACTTTAATTTTATAAAATAACTTTTTAAAATAAAATTTTTTAATAATATACAAAAATATCTGTGCTCTTATTGAATTAACTTATCAAAAAAAATGATCAACAATAAAATATAGTTACGTCGATTACTTTTGAATATATAGCCAAGTAGTGATTAATTTTCTTTTAAAAAAGTAAATAAATAAAACGGAGGAGGAATTTTTACTTTAATTAATTGGAAAAAAAAAAGCATTACTTTTTTATAAAAAGGGAGAGACAGAGGCTGAGAAGTAGAGAACCCACGATGGATATTGTACCTTTTTAAAATTATGTCAAGTCGTTAACATTCTAAGAATATCCATAAAATTATTTCTTTTTATCAATTAAAGAAGCTTTATTATTATTATTATTATTATAGAAAGAATATTTTGCCCTTGTTTTATTTATTAAAAAAACATTCAAAGTTTTAAGGCCCTTGTTGACAAAAAAAAAAAGTTTTTAGGTCCATTTGTTTCAATTTTTTATTTTTTTATTTACTTTCTTTATGGAAAGGCCAATTTGTTATTAAATTGATAAGGGTTTTCTACAGAAATGCCACGTCACAAGTATATTTCCCTATTAAGTTTAATTTTGAAATCAACCCATAAATTTTAACTTTAATATCGGATTTATCCCTATCCTCGCTTGTATTAGCTTTCAACAGTGTATTAGTTATTATATTTGAATGAGGATAAAATTAAAATTTATAAAATTATTTTTCCTCCTATGCTAATACACCAACGAACAATCATGCACCAAATCAACACTTGGGGGTGTGGCGTAGTGAAAAAAAATTAATTGTTTCATCACACTTATTTATGAGAATTGTGGTTTGAATTTTAGCAAGCAAGTTCGCTATTGTCTCAGATATATTTAATCTTACTTAATACGCTAGATGGATGGAGATCTATTAGGAGTTTAAAACAATTATTTCAGACTCCTATCGAGCTATAAAGTTGAAATAATAAAAAATTCTTATTCATTAATAGAATTCTGAACCGATAAGATCTACGTTAAATTTTTTTTTATTCATAAAAAAAATCATGCACCAAACCATTTTGAATGCACCCTGAGACATCAACCAAACTTCTTGATGGCATATGGTCTCACAATGAGCATTCCACGGTCACAAGTAATCACCAAAACATCTTCACCCATTTCCATTGGTAGTACATACCCATGAACACATTTTCCTTGTTTCATATACCCACTCCTCCCACGTGTATGAATCAAGCTAACCATAGTTATTGGACTTGGAGTGGCACCGCCATAGCCACGCATCCTAAGAAACATATCATCAAATGATTCATTAAACTGACTAGATTGTACATTACCACCAATCATTGAATTCAAAACAAACAACGTCTTTTTCAGAAAGACTCCTGTCAAAGATTTATCTTCCATCACTTATTTTGCCGACTTTCAAAAAAAAAAAAAATTGATCATTGAGCTTCCAGAACACCCATAAACACATTTATCCAATACCATATGCCCACTTCAAGAATAAAACCAACACTACAGCAATAAAATTGTCAACCTTTGATTCGATCATCTGAATGATGCAGAAAATACTAAATTAATACTAATAATTATAAAAACCTTTGAATACATGAATAGCGCAAAACCTTATATCCTATACTCTTTTAAATTGCAAAACCCCATCTACCATAACACTGAAATATCAAACCCTAAATTTTATATTTTAATCGATCTCTAACGATAAAAAATTAACAAAACAAACAAACTAAAATCTCTTACTTACTATTTTCTGGTATGTCTCCATCTTAGAATTTATTTTGTCATTCTTCATCTCAAGCACGAATTAAGTATTTTTATTCAGAAATTGTTGCTATATTAGAAGAGGAAAAAAAAATAATTTTAAAATCTCAAATTTACCCCTCGTCCACAGAACACTGATGCACCACATGAAAAGTAACGGCTATAAACTAACAAGGGAGCGTAGAGGGCTAAATCTACATGGAAATTAAAATTTAAACATTTATGATGTCAAAATTAAAATTGTAATATGCTACTGAGTTGAAAATTCAAGGGAATTGCAGTAAAAACCCAATTAATAAATAAACACTGCAAACGGAGACATCCAGGCACACGCATATTTACATAGAGATGTTCTCTCATCGCTTACCATTATTTTATTTGGTTCGATTTTTGAATTCAAATAGACCAGAAAGAGGATTAGTGCGTGTCTGTGGCTAAGGAAAAAGCAAAAACAAAAAGGAAAAAAAACACCTTTTTTTCATTATCTTTGTCTGAACATATAGATGTAGTCAAAGTCGATGAATATGGTGGAACAAAAATTTCATCAGGCCATTGAAATTTTACATAATTACAATGCGCCTGTATGTAAAACCTTATAAATAAACTTCTCCATGGTTCAAAAGGAATATTAGTATAATTCCTCTACTACCTCTCAAGTATGGCATCTTACACACCGGTCCTTAAATTTTATTTTTTTTCTTTTGACAATTTAGTCCTTCAACAGTACTAATTTTTGCACGGGTTGTTTTCTTTTACATTCTCCGTCTACTTTTTAACAAAGTTGGCACTTGTAGCACATGGGAGGCAAAAATAAAGGGCAGATTTTCTTTTTGATAAATAAAAAATAATTATGAATAATAGATAAAATTTTATTTACAACCAGCTCATAAAGAATAAATTTTGATTTAATAAAAGTAAAGACTAACAAAAGAAAAATATTTAAATTAAAAAAAGTAAGTAATTAATTTTTTTTAAACACTATTTTTGTGAAAAGACGTGACAATCAATGATACTGAATTAAATAATTTAATATTGTATTAGTTTTATTTCTAAATATATAATTTAAGTTATATTTTATTTATTAAATTTCAGATCTCAAAAAAAAAAGTTTGTGCCTCGTCAAAATTTATTTTTATCCCGTGGAGGACGGCAAGCAAACCGCCGTGAACCATTTTGAATTCATCAGTCTACACTAAAATAGTACAAAGTCCGATTTATTTTTTTAAATTTTTTTGATAAATAGTGTTCTTTCACTTTAGATAATCAAAATAATCAATGTGTTTCTTTTCTTTTTTTTGGGAAAAAAAAGATCATTATTATTATAATGTTGGAGGCTTGAAGCATCTTTCCACATGCCGCGCTTCCATTGGTGGGAATTTATAAGATATGGTTGGCTATTGTGGACAAAAGTAAATTTTGAAATCAAAAGAGAAAGTTCTGAATCAATCTAGCCACCTGTCATATAAGACGATCGTATATGATCTTAAATTTGTCGGTTGTCAAATTTAGAATTGAGGTTCCGTCCAAAAAAATATATATTAAAATTGGCGGTCTCAATTAAAATAATTGAAAATACAAGGTTCTCACTTTCAAATTGAGTGCAAAATAAGGGGCCTAAAATTATATCAAACAAATATGAACCCAATAACCTTATCTATAAAGTTGCTGATAAAGTTTTGATAAGTCGTCATTAAAAGTTTAAGTGTATATAATTTTATTAATTTTAAATTTTTACAATTTTATTAAATTAAAACAGTAAAATTTTATTTCCTAATAAAATTTTAAATTAATAATTTTTATATTAAAATTTTTTCTTTATTCAAAACAGTTGGCGTACACTATTTTTTATAAATTGAATTCTAGTAAGAATTTTATTAGTTTGAAATTCTAAATTCACCAAAAATTCAAAATAATTAATTTATATTTTTAATAATTTTTTTTATTCAGCACTTTAAATAAAATTAAATATATTTTTAAAAAAATTAGAATCACACTTCCCATAAGACTTCTTTTATGCTAAACCACAGTGACCGCAAAGTTATACAAATATGCTAAACTATGCAAAAGCTAGTAATTTGACAGTGACGGGACAGCATCCACTATTTCGACAGTGACAATATAGCAAACAGTACAAGACGTTTTCAGTATAATTATTACATTACAGCTGTACTCTGCCCATGTCCCATGTCCTCACACAACGGACACCTTATCCCATTAAATTTTTATTGTTAAAAGTAATGGCGCTCATAAATTTTATCAAGATTGATTAGCCAGTGATGTAGCAATATAATATTTGATAATAATTTAATATAAAAATAAAATTTAAATGGAAGTTAATAATTTATTATCACGTCAATACCATATAAATTGTTAAATAATTTGGGCAATACATTTTGATACCGTTAAATTTATTGTTTGTGTTAATGAATAAAATTATGGAACACAAATAAATTTTTTGTATTTTATTATCCATTTTAATGGCATTACACATATTATTTATATTTAAAATTGACTTATTTTATTTTAATTATATTGATATGTCAATTAATAGTGTAATATTATATGGGTTGAGAAATAAAATTGAGAGATTTACATGTGACCTTATTTTAAATAACTAGATTTTGATAATTCCTCGTGGCTTCAACGATTCCAAGTGTCTTTAATACCTTTTCAATAATAAAATGATTTTTAAAAAAACAAAAAGAAAAAAGAAATATGGTATAATAATTACATTCCAGCTCAAGATATCAAAAAGAATAATGTTATCGGATAAAATTTACTCTGCAATGCAATTAATTTGACATATTTTTATTAATTATAAATAACAAATTTATATAAATTATGAAATTACATAAATTATAAATATTTTATTATATTTAAAAAGACAACGTTAATAATGAAAATTATAATTTAAAATTTAATAGCATCTCAATAGAAATGTGTCAGTGTTGCTTAAAAAATCTGTCACTAGGAAATAAAAAAGAATTATTTAAAAAAGGATTTTTGGAAATATTAACCCATGAACAATGTCAGAAAATTACAAATTACCCCCATTTAGATAGAGTACTTAATTAATTAAAAAAAAAATTAAGAATGCAGAAACTTTGACTTGGTAGAATTTTCTGAAATAATCAAGTAACAAATTGTTTCACAATTTAGATTTCCAAATTCTAATCAATTATAAAGGTTACAATTCATGATTTATTAAATTAAAATAAATTAAGATGGTTAAATTTAAGATCCAAAGGGGGACCATCGCTAATTAAATACAATAATAATACTAATATTTACAACTAATCATAGTAATTAAATACTGTTTTTCAGTTTATACTAATGTTTACATGATATAAATAATGTAATTTTGAAACAATAGTTAACTAAATGGCTAAATGCTTAATTGAATTATATTTTATCCACGTAAGAAGTAAAAGTTATGCCTTTTGAAGTAAAAATTAATATAGTAATGACATTAATAGGAGTATTTTTTTATTATCCATTTTTTTCGTTTTCTAATGAGCAATATCACCAGATAATTTTTCATTTTAAGACAAAGAGGTAAGTTTTTATGAATAAAAGAAGCACGAAACAAAAGAATGTGAACTATCTAGGCGCAGTAGGAAATTTACACCCTGTTTGGTAACCTTTTCGTTTTAGTTTTTTTTTTTTAATTTATTTATTGAGCTGTATTTAATTTTTTTTAGCATAAAGGTTTGTTAAGATTAATAAATTTTATTATTGTTAATTGGACTACTGAATTAATTTCAAATGCGAAGAAAAAAAATAAATTTAAAACAATTTCACTCATTTGGAGTTTAATTTTGTTCCTTTTATTTTTTCATATTCATAGTATAATAAAATATTAAATAATACTAACGAACTATTTTACTGAAATAAATTATACACTAAAAAAGAATAAAAAATCAGAAAGCAATAATGTTATTCTCTCAAATTTCTTATTTCTTGTAATGTAATAAATCACCATCAGTATTGCTATTCAGCAGCAAGTCAGAAACATAGTTCACATGACATATTTCTATTAGTCGATGTACTGGACTTGTCAATCTGGCTAGTAGTACATTGAGCTAGCCATGTCATGTAGAATATTTTTAGATCAATTTGTGTTACAAAATATTATTATATAACAATCACAAAATTGTGCATGGTGGGTTAAATATTGTTATTATACTTGGCAAAAATATAATAAGGCACTATGTGGCCAAGATGACCCACAAATAATCAAGATTTCCATAAAAGCCCCGTTACACGACAAAATCTAATTTCTTCTTGTCACAAACTTAATATAATTCATATACGAACCTATATACTGAATGATCATTGTCTTAGAGTAGTCTCTAAAGGAACTTCTGTTGTCGCTTTATGTTTTATAATAAAAGTTTCATAAAAAGAATAATAAAACACTAAATTATCCATCACCATGTGTTGAAGATATTATAAGCTTTCAAGTGCTATTTTTCCTTCTTTTTTGTTTTTTGTTTTTGTTTTTGTTTCTTTTTTTTTTTTTGTTTTTTATTCGTACCCTTCATTGCTATAATTTGTAATCCCCTCTACCCACCAAGCTCCTCAATCCTTAAAAAAAAATTGAAAGAGGAGAAAATAATTTAGAAATTATTTTGTAAGTCACCCTTGTCTTTATAACTCTGTATAAGTTTGGTTCTTAAAACATTTTTTTTGAACCAATACACACATAATCAAATTATTCGTGGCCATACATTCTAAATTAAAATTGAAATTTATTTTTATTTTTTTAAAAAAAAATGTTTTGATACAATAATTTTTAGGTTTATCACATTTAGCCAAAAGGAAAGACGGATGTAGAAAAAGAGGACATTCTCAGCTTATAATTTCTTCAAATTTCATTCTCTCTAAATCTAGAACTTATGCTTATTTGGGCATCGGCAAGCCAACGCTGATAATCCTCCACTAGTTTGGTTTCTGATCTATCTTTAATTTTTGATTGACATAAAAGCTTGGAGAGATATTAGAAAAGCAAATTCGATCACACTCATTTAGCTCAATCCAACAACCCAAGTTTTTCTAAAATAGTTCTGTTAATTGTGATAACCTGAAAATTTTTGCATCAAAAGATGGAATAATAAATCATTGCTCAATATAAGGAAAACAATTGAATTGTGTTCCTTTATTGGTTAATTTATTTTAATTTAGTCTGCAAAAGCGAAAATTTCTAATAATAAGATTCCAGTAGTAAAATCCATTGTTTTTGCATATAAAAATCTCGAGTTTGAATACGACGCCCCACCTAAAATATCAAAGAGATCTTTAGGTCAAAAAATGTTATAGAGATTTTGGGTTTGCATCTTTAGAGAGAAGAAAAGAATTGGCTACCAATCAAAATTAGAGACGCTTGATAGGGGAGATATATAGGAAATTGGCGAGAGATGCAAAGGGCAATTGAAAGTACAAGGAAGCCATTGAATTTTCCTTAAAACGTAAAGGGTGAGTTTTTGTATTTTTATTTTCGGGAATGTTAAAGTAACAAACACTCTCTGTTTTGTGCATAATATTTTTCTAATTAATTGTTGCAATTGTATATAAATAGAATAAACTAAACTGTAATTTACAGCTAATGATTTTCTTACATTCAATTTAGATTTGAAAATCACATAAAATTATGTGTAAATGGGTGATATTCTAACAAAGATGAAATGTAAGAGGTTTCCATAATTTTTGTGCGGGAAGTAAATATGCAAAAGAATAATGCCGCCACCAAGATATTAATGCGTAGCATTAATATCAGAAAAAAGAAATTAATGCTAAGCATTTTTTTTTCTCTCTCTTAACTCTTTTAGATGGGATCTACCAATTGCACATATAAAATATTTAGTACGTAGTAGATATCTTTTTTCGACCATAAATTTACTTGTAAATTTTAAAATAGGGCCTACTGACATTTTCTTATATATTTGGACAGCCTGTATGCCAATATATATCTACATTATTGATGAAAAAGATAATGTTCTTGTGTAATTAATGTTCAACTTACACACTTATTATAATTATTTTTTAGTTCTCGTGACATTATTTTTTAATTAATGTCACGTACCACTTGATTTTCTAAAAGAAAGACTAATTAAATTAGTGAATTATACTTTTTTTTTTTTTTTGGTAAAAGTGAATTGTACTTTATGAATATATAATATCAACGTGGTTTTATCGGACGGCCAACTCGTGTTTCACGTGGACTCATGCAACAAAATGATTTCTCACTCACTTTTTCTCCGACTTTATTTGTATATAAATGAATGATTTAAGAGACCGTCTAACCACAGCAAAACCAGTTTCCACAGACATGGCTATTCAAAGCCTCTTCCGCATCTGCTTTTTCTTAGCCATTTCTTTAGCCACCACTATTACTGAAGCTGCAGTTAAACCCAAACCCAAACCCATTTCAGTGCCATTTAACAGAAGCAGTTTTCCTCACGATTTCCTATTTGGGTCTGGTTCTGCAGCTTATCAGGTATCACTTTTAAGTAAAAGAAAAAAAAAAGATGAAACTTTCTGGCCACAACATTGTACATTCTTTTTGTAGTTAAAAATGTTTCAGTCTCAATTAGCTTTAAAACTAATTTTTGTAAGTTTAAGTGTCCTTAGCCACAAAATGATACTATATGAAAAATAGCTAATATGCGGATATTGTTTCATAGCTTTAATTTCTTCCACGTGCTTCTACTTCTTCATGCACTAGGCATTGTAAATATATGAATGCCATTTATATTTTAGTTAATTTCTTTGACTTGAATTTTAACCAAAAAAAAATAAAATTTCTTTGACTTGAAATTTTCTCAGTCTGAAGGAGCAGCAGCCTTACAATATGGAAGGGGACCAAGTATATGGGATACCTTCACTAGAAAACATCCAGGTCCCTTACTCTTTGCTTGCTTTACATTTACTTACTTTCTCCACTACATTTGATATGTTAGTGGTGGTTTTCGTGGCTTTATGATTTTGGTTTTTAATTTTCTGTTTTTTTTTTTTTTTATAATATTTTTTAAGTTGAGTAGAGTTAAACTTTTTCTAAAGTTAGCTTCTGATCTCATTCCAAAAATAAAAAATTACAAGAACGAAAACCTTACGTTTATAAAGGTTTGACTTATTTCAATAAAAAAAATTTCTTCCCTCATTCTTTTTTCTTTGTTTTTTTTTAGCTATTGCAAATGGGTTTAATTATTAATAGGAATCATTTCTCTTTCATACATACTTCACAAATGGAGCCAAACCTTTACATCTTATCAGTTCTTGAAGTAGGATTATTGGACAAAAAACGAAAATGGAGGATTTAATTTAGATAGTTTAGAATCCATCATGAAAAGAAATTGAGAAAAAAATATACGGTGGATTTTTAACTTTCTGATTTGGTTAAAAAGAATTCTGAAGAAAATATAAAAATTCAACATAAGAACAAAAAATGATAATTATACATGTGTATATTTTAGAATAAAGTAACTTTATTTATTTATATATTTTTTATTTTGAAAACGGGTCACGTGTTTTGTTTATTCGTTTTCATTTTCCTAACGGATGTCAAATTCTGAACAAAGGATAAGGATTGGTTGGCTTTTGGATATTGTTTGATATTTATTTTATTTTTTTAAGTGGCCGGAAACTACGTCAAGATTTTCTTGTTTATTATTCGATGTGGAGGGGCATTAAGGATAAATGACACGTATTTAAATTTATATATATGGTTACCACTTGAAAAGACTGAGAAAATTATTATGGAGGAATATACGTGTATAACTATATAATTTATATATATTGAGCTATAATCACATATTATTCTATTAAATATAAATAAAAATATATAATATTTATTATTATTTTATTTAACTCATTGATTAATTTTAAATACTAAACCATATAGCTTAGAATAGCCACTATATATAAAAACGATAGGGTGGCCTCTTGGTGGGATTGATAACATGTATATAGTTTTCATACATGTTGGACTTGTTCTCTTAAACTTTTGGATGCATTTTTTTTTATATATATTTTTTAGTAAATAAATTTTTGGGCACATTAGTAATTCAACGGGTACGGAATGTGAGAGTACCATATGTGGAAACTCGTAAATCTTTTTGATACCATTTTATTGTTGATTCCTTACATCTTTATATGTATTTATTTATTATTCTTTAATTTGGACACCGGACCCCATACTAAACAGAGAGTGCATGCGTGGACCTTATAAAATATATATCTCCAGCTAGAGGTTTCAAACTTTGGATTTCTAACACATAGTACTTGTCTCAAGTGAGGTTTTCTTTTCTTTGTTTTTGATAAATTAAAATTTGGACTAACACCACAAAAAGAAACCCACTACACTACCGGGGGAACTACAACGAGTTAGTTTCAAGGCAATCAAGTGAAAGCTATTTAACAAAACCTAAAGATAAACTAGAAAAGGCAAACTAAAGGTAAATTAAACTTGATAACTGAGGTTGATTGAAGATATGCATTTCCAAATTATACCTATAAGATTGTGGGTTTAAGTCAATTATCGTAATCCCAACGAATAAATTATTTAGTTGATATTATTTTTGAATAAATTATATATTATTGGACATGTGGTTGATAAATTTAGTTGGTGGCATATATATGGCAGAGAAAATTTTTGATAGGAGTAATGGGGACGTGGCTGATGATCTTTATCATCGTTACAAGGTATAATCCTGCCTAATGTAAACAATTACTTTTTGTTTTTAATGCAAGTATGATGAATTACATATGGGTATTGAATCAATTTTACACAGAGCGACATTCAACTGATGAAAAAAGTTGGCTTGGACTCCTTCAGATTCTCCATCTCGTGGTCCAGAGTGTTACCCAGTAAGATCACATTCAATCAATTTCTACTCTTCAAAGTAGTTCTTATAATATATTTCTATATAGTTTATATATTTACTTTAATTATTCTTATCATGCTGAACATATCATGTGGAATGTGGATCCCACCCATGTGCTAGTAATTGTTTGCATTGAAGTATTTTAAAATATTTTTGGTCATGTAAAAATCTAGTACAATTATTTGTTTTGAACTATTTAAGATATTTTTGGTCTGTTTGTTTTGTGTTTCCCAGCCGGAAAAGTTAAAGGTGGAGTGAACCAACTGGGAGTTCAGTACTACAACAATTTTATCAATGAGCTCTTAGCAAATGGTTATTGACACTCTTCCCTCTGTCTCTTATTCAAGAGTATTTATTTTCATTCAATATTATATATATATATATATATATATATAATTTTCATAAAATGGTCGATTAACATTACTCTCTCTCTTAATTGAACATTTCTGTGCAGGCCTAACGCCCTTTGTCACAATGTTCCACTGGGATGTACCACAAGCTCTTGAAGACGAGTATGGTGGCTTTCGAAGTTACAAGATTGTGTAAGTTATACATCGATGCAGTCAAAGAGCATATGTGTTTAATAACGTAGGAGACCATGTTATTAACATTAAATCTTTTCGATTTAATTTAATTGGACAGCGAAGATTTTGGCGAGTATTCGGACTTTTTGTTTAAAACATTTGGTGATCGGGTCAAGTATTGGACAACCTTAAATGAACCATACTCATTTAGCATAAATGGGTACAATGGTGGTACTTTTGCACCCAGTAGATGTTCAAGTTATGTGGGCAACTGTACGGAGGGAAACTCTGCCACTGAACCCTATATTGTGGCCCATAACCTTCTTCTTTCTCATGCTGCTGCTGTCAAAATTTACAAGCAAAAATACCAGGTATGTGTTTATACGCTAAGGCTCTTATTGGGACCTCCTAATGATAAAACCATCACTTGAACTTATTCAAGGATTATAATTTAAGACCTAATGATAAAACCATCTAATAGGAGACCCGCGGAGTCCTCGTCTTTATATATAACATTATATGTGAACATTAAAAAATAATAATAATAAGTTTTTAATTGGGAACACATTAGTAATTACCACAGCCTAGAGCCCAGTGATAACAAAACCATTGCTTCGTTAGCTAAGATTCGAGTTCAAATCCCCCCATCCCCAATATATATATATATATATATATATATATATATAAATCATCGTATCAAATAAATTTGGCATAAAATGGTGCTTATAATATTATAATTATATAATGTGCAGAAAACTCAAAAGGGAGCCATTGGGATTACATTAGTTACCAATTGGTTTGAACCTAAAAACCCAACTAATGCAGACCGCCAGGCAGCCTCCCAAGTCATGGATTTCTTTCTGGGATGGTGAGTGAACATGTTATACCATCTTTTTAATTTATTACTTTGTGATTTTGTTATTATTAAATCTTTCTTTCTAGGAACATGTTATATACCATTTATCTGTTCTAGATTTATATAATTTAGACATCATATAATAATAATAATAATTTTTTAAATTATGTTTTTTGTAGGTATTTGCATCCAATTACATATGGTGACTATCCAAAAACTATGCAATCTTTCTTGGGAAATCGGCTCCCCAAATTCACACCGTCTCAATCTTACAGTCTGAAGGGTTCGATGGATTTTCTTGGCCTCAATTATTACACAACCAATTATGTGGAGGCTAGTCACTTAACTACTACCAACCATAGTTTCACGACAGATTTGCGAGCCACTCTCTCTTGTATGCTCAAAATTATTATATATTTTTCTTACCATTTTTGATAAAAAAAATAAAATCGTAATATATATATTATTTGAATTTTAAGTGTTACATAATTAATCACTTTTACTTTTGTTGACATATGCAGCGGTGAAAAAAGGGGTCGCAATTGGTCAGCCGGTACTAATACTCTCTCACATTTATCTGCCAGTTTTTCAAGTTTTGCATATAATTTTTTATTTACATGGTTGGCCCATGAAAACTAAAACTATCTATTAAACCCTAATTATTTATTTACCTATAAGATTCATTGATACCAAATATATGACTTTTAACTTAACAAAAACTATTTATTTATTAAACCCATTAAAATTATTTATTTACCCTATAAAATTCATTGGTACCAAATCTGACTTTAACTTTGTTTCATTTGCATACAGACTGTTCTGAACTGGCTTTACATCTACCCCAGAGGCATTCGAGAGCTTGCGTTATACGTGAAGGATAATTATAAGAATCCACCAATGTATATTACTGAAAATGGTAATATATAATTTTCCAATACACATATATACATAATAATATAATTCTTGAAAAATAAATTATAAAGAAATTACTTAATTTGGTAGGTGTTGCTGAGGCAAATAATAACAGCCTTCCTGTTAAGGAGGCCATCAAGGATAGTGTGAGGATAAGATACCTCCATGGCCATATCTCTTATCTTTTAGAATCCATCAAGTAAGTAATGTACTTGCATATTAATTTTATTGCACGAATTAGTTTTATTAATCAAGAAGATCATATGTATTAATTAATTTAAAATAATGGTGGGGATATAATTAATTTGCAGGAAAGGTGCTAATGTGAAAGGGTACTTCCAATGGGCATTTTTTGATGACTTCGAATGGGACGCAGGCTACACCGTAAGATTTGGGATCGTATACGTTGATTTCAAAGATAACTTGAAGAGATACCTCAAATACTCTGCGTATTGGTACAAGAGGTTCCTCCTCAAGTACTAAGCTATATAAGCTTAAGGCAATGAATGATCCATGTGTGAGGCCTATTTAAATAAGGAGAAAGAAAAGAAAAAAAATCTTATGTCTCCACCATCTTTTTTTATTTATTTACTTTTGTTGAGATGGCCTAATTTATTTTTGTATTCGCACCTTTTTTTTTAACTCTTTGTATTTGAGGTTCAAGTGTGTGACTAGCTATTTGCTCAAATTCTCTTCTCGGGCTTGTTGTACACTGTTTCTTGGCAATAAAAAATAAAATATTTTCTTAGAGCATCTCCAATAATATATTATGAGTGGTTGATAATATTAAATTTTAATATGAAGAGTCATTTTTTACACTAATAAAAATATCATTTTTATATTAAATTATGATAGTGTTATTTTTTGTGCTGACACAAAATATAACACTGCCACTTATAAGGAATTGTGCAAAAGTGATTTCATTTAATGATTATGTAAAAAAGTAAAATAAAAAATAATATAAATTTAATTATATGTTTTATTATACAATAACTTTCATAAATATATATATATATATATTTATAAATCCTCTCTCTCTATATATATATATATTTATAAATCCTCTTGAAATGTTAACTATCGAATATAATCGAAAATTCCCTTCAAATTTATATATTAAAAAAGCATTAGTTTTTAAGCCTTTTCTACCAAATCATGTATATATATATATATATATATATATATGCACCTCTAATAGCCTTTTTTTTTTTCCTCTAAACAATACGGATCTATCTTTTGGGTTAAATGGTATATATATCAAATAAAAATAGTGTTTACTATACTAGATATATATATTTTTTCTATGAATAAATTTTCTTATGTGTGGTTTTTTTTAAAAAAACTATTATATATTAATTCAACATGCATAAATCATAACCATTTATTATAATTTTGTGGAAAGCATGTATAAATCATAGCTGTTTATTATAATTTTGTGGAAATAGTATTTATTGTTTTGATTTTCCTCAAATGTTATTGCATATAGTTTAGACCTTTATTTAACAATACCAACAAAATCTGGCTAACAAATATCAAAATATCCATTATTTATTAAATAAACTTATTTTGCTAATTTATTAAGTATTTAAAAATATTTTATATAAAATTAAAAATATTTTTCAATAACCTATCTCAATTAAAAAGATCGTATATTAAACGACATCGTTATATAGATAATCAAATAATAATTAATGAATTAATTAGGATTGAAGAGTGTTATAATATTTTTTTAAAAAAAAATTGAGAAGAAAATATTATTTGAGGAAATGTTTGTTTGCTTAAAAAAATAAGAAAATTAATAGAAGAATTAAATTAAAAAGTAGAAAAGATTAAACAAACACAAAATAAATTACAGTAACAGATAGAACATATAAATAAATTAGTAAGTGAATACAAATATATGCTTTTAGACGGATTTACATTAATAACATTACGTTCTTGTACTCTAAAAACTTTCGAAGAATATATAAATCAAGAAAATAATATTGGACGACTAACAATATTAAAAGGCCATATACTAGCGGATGATGATCTTAACCCCCAGAAAATTTGGAATAGATATCTATAAATAATAAATTTATTAGACAACTTTAAAAAAAATTACAAAATTAACAATAATAGCAAAAAGAAGACAGTAACACATTAAGGAAAAAAAAAATAATCCATGAAAACTTTTCCATTAACTAGGAAAATCGAAGAAAATATTGTTTCTTCCTTTAAATAAGGTAAATTAAGAAAAGAAAAAAAAAACTTAAAAGTAAATCACTGATGTCGAAGCGATGAATGGCAAAACAATTTGTGAAAAAGCGGAACGTAGAAGGACAATGGAAACAGTAAAAATAAAGAGCCAAATGGCACATTCTGGATGGTGGTATCTACACAGTCCAAAAACATTATCTGATTCTTATTAATTAATTTCATTTATTATTTAAAATAAGTTTTAGAGATATATAGATATAGTCTCTTATTTTTAATTTAAACACTTCCGCTTCTATATTTTAGAATGTATTTTAATCTAATCTTGTATTTTTTTATTTAAATAATTTTATATCTATAATTTTCAATATCATTCAGTAAATTTTTTAAATTGACTGACTAGATCATGTCAATATTTATAAAATATTTAATCCATAGTTAATATAGTATATATATATATATATATATATATATTAAAAATTATTTAATTAATAAAAAATTTAACAAAAATTTCCGTTTAACAAATATAAATAAAATTATTTAAATTAAAAATACAGAAATTATATTAACACGCCCACTAAAATATAAAAGTACAGCTGTTGAGTTGATAAATAATTAACTCAAAAAAATAAAAATAAATAAAATGCCGTTCTCAGATCCGAGAAAACCAAACAAAAATCACAAGTACGAAGCGTGCGAGACGGACGGTGATGCTAACGTACGCAAATGGCAAATGGTACATATATAAAACCCTAAAGCACACTTTCTTCCGCGCCTCGTCTTTATATTTCACTCTCAGAGTCTGTGTGTGTTTACTGGGCAGTGGGCACTGACTGACTTGCTTTGTCAGACAAACATTGGGTGAGAGAGAGAGAGAGCACATGTTAAGCATGACTGGGTGTGAGAACCAACAGCAAGAAGAGCCAGAAGGAAGAGAGGGTGATGAGCAGAATGGGAATGTGAAAGTGATGACTGATGAGCAATTGGAAACCCTTCGCAAGCAAATTGCAGTTTACGCTGCCATTTGTGATCAACTTGTTGAGATGCACAATAACCTCACCGCCCACCAAGATATTGCAGGTCCTGCTCCTTCCTTACTTCTTTTATTTTATTTTATATACATATATATATACAACATGATTTCATTAAAAATAATCAAAATAAAAAACAAACACTTTATATATAGATCAATATGTATATATAAAATTTTCTAGAGATCGATTTATTTGCTAGGGAAAATAACTTACTGAGACAATTTGAACGATAAGAGCTCCAAATTCATAAAGGCCAGAAGACCATCGATAAGAATTTTTCTTTTCTTGTAATAATATATGTTGGTATTTTATTCGTTGCAGATGTTATGGTGAAGGCTTTTGTGGATTCGTACTATTAGCGCTTCAATTTCGATTAAAAAAAATGATATATATCACCGTTTGAGTGATTATAATTAATGAAATATATATATATTTTTTGGGTATACATGGCTCATTCATTCTTAATTAAGTACCGTTTTGAACTTTTGTGTTTTAGAATTTTCAGTTACAGACATAATATCAAACGAATTATTTAACTAAATTATCAATTCGGTTTTTTGGACAATTAACTCAGTATTTTAGATATTTCAATTTATAATTGAATTTCTTAATAGTTATGGAATATGTAGAGACAAATTAAATCATCATATCTAATATAATACTTTTTTAGGAATAAATTTAGAGAAAAAATATATATTAAAATGAAAAATTGTATTGAACCCTTGTAATTTTCTGTTGGATCGGGTACACCTGAACATAATTATACTAGCTAGTCTCTAAGAATCCAAAAAGAAAGCAAGGGTTGGGAGTGACAGAGTAGAAAAGACATGTTTTTATAAATATTGCTTCAATTCTCAACGTGAATCTGACAGTGCGGGATTAGATGATTATGTGTAGTTACATATTAAAACTTATAATCCACAGTATACCCAGGCAATATTAGCTACATACTTGTATCCACAAAATGTTCAAGAGAGTTTCCTAGTCAACGGAAATCATGATTAATATACAACTACAATTAAAATGCAAATTTGTATTTAAAAAAAGAAAAAAAAAAGAGAGGATGATAAATGATTATGGTCGCCGCTGGTGATGGAGACTATTGTGCTGGTATGTCCCATGCAAAAAGTCAAAACAAATTAAATACAAAACAGTCACTAACTACCATCGAGTACGAGCTGGTAATAAATAGCTATAATAATACAAACTGGCAATAAATAGCTTCAAATTTAGTGTATTTTCATGATTGAAATATGTTGGATTATGGTGTAATTTTTTTTTTATTATTAATGACGATTTTGTAAAAGGCCAAAATATATATAAGTGGTTATTTTGAAATTACGAATATAGTGAATAATGTAGGAATAAAGTCCGTCAATTTATATTTGAGTAATGTCGCTAAGAATATAGTGAATAATGTAGGAATAAAGTCGGTCAATTTATATTTGAGTAAGTGTGAAGATGTAAAATCGTCTAACTTTAATTATAACTGTTGCATTTTTTGTCTCTGTTTAATTTTGCACGAAATATGCTTTATGTTCCATATTATTAGTAACATTGCTCACTAGGTAATATATATATATATATCTTACTACACACCTGTGTGCATATACCCTACACTCCAATATGAAATATCTTTTTTTATACTAGGCTGATAATATAATAGGAAACAATAGAAGAAAAAAGCAATGTGACTCGAATTCACAATTTGAAAAGGTATAGGTGTAAGAGTTATACTGCTATATCAATTTTATTCGTCAATTTTAAAAATGTAGGTGTAAGAGGTATACCACTAAACCAATCTCACTCGTTAAAAAATAATAATAATAATAAAAAATCACAGATGCATATCATATCCAGGCTACTATGATACTCTCGTTCTCAAAAGAACAAATCACAGTAAACCTATTATGTCAAAATAAAAAATACAAAGGAGCTACTAAATTGGCCTTCTTTTAATTAATCTTACTCTCCATGACCTATGAGAGTGTATTATCATTATTATTATTATTATTATTATTATTATTATTATTTTATATTGATCCAGCAGTTGATTCAAGAATTTAAAATAAGGTGGATTAAGATTTTTGCCTAAATTTTCCTATCACCAATTGGAGAATAACCTATCAGCTTCTTTGGTCCATTTAAAAAAAAATGAATAGTTACTTGATGTAAGATCATACATAATAGGGATCGGCTAGAGTTAAAAAAGCTTGGATATGAGGAAAAAGAGAAAACTAGAATAAGTCACAACAAGAAGATAAGAAACAGCAGTTAAAAACCTTGCTCTGATACTATATAAGCGTAAAAGGTTGAAAGGAATAATAGTATTCTCATTCAAAAGTATATTAAATCTTAATTATTACAATACTCCTATTTATAAGACTCACAAGACTAAAAAATAGGAAACTTATAAATAGAACAGCTAATACATCTAATAATATTGACTTTCCTAATTACAGTAGTTTGGAAAGCGTTGGGAAAGCGTTGAGAGATGGAATCACTTCATTGCTCATCGATCCACTGCCTTAAGGTAATTAATTCGTTAATTCATTGAGGCAGCCTCTCTCAATCTGAACAAGCATTGAACTCCTTCTTGGTGAATTTCCAATGTGAGATAGAGGCTAGCATTGGTTTCTCTATAATTGAAAAAAATGAGTTTTTTAGTGGATGTAGACTTTAAATTTACCAATAATGGTGAATCTATTTTACATGTTTCACCGAGAATCATTGCTTGGTTTATTATTATTATTATGGTTAATAAATTTTAGTATGAAAAAAAGTGCCTGATAATATGTTAGTATGATATAAACAAATATCTCAACCTAATATATGAATTTTGAAATCAACAAAAGTGCGTTTGACAACGTTGTTTGGTTGTAATTTTTTTTTTTTTGGATAAAATAATTTAAAATTGTATATGCAAGAAAATGAGAGTTAGAAGTGTTAATTTAACAAACATGTATAGGTTGACTAATAAGGTTAAATTAAAACAAAAATGAAATATGGAGGGCTAATGTATAATTTTCAAATTAAGGTGGTAATTCTACAAAAATAGAATAAAATAAAAGCTCAGGAATATTTTGAAATTTGTAATGTATTTGGAAAACCATATACATATTTTTGGGTGATTGGGTCCCGCATCGCCAATTAAAGGCCGGAATGTGGCTTATAAGCACTCGGCGCCCCTTGGCGCTATGTTCTTTCCTCTCTCTGCCCCGCTGCGAGAAACAGAGCAAGTGCGTGTTGCAGACAAACAGAAACCTAATTTTCTCAAATGGAGGAAATGCCCATGAAAACCATCGCACTCATCCGCTGAACTTGAAATCCACAGCCATCGGACCGGACCGGACTCGCATATTGCTGCCCAGCTAGCTATTCACCACGACGGCTGATTCAGGCAGCCGGCTAGATAACTGTCTCAGGTCGGTTTTTACTTCATGTAATACACACTTTGAGCTTGCGGTCTCCGAGTTGAGCTTTTCTTCATTCATTTTTTAGAAAAAATATATATTTTTTTTTACAAAAATTCCTACGCTATGAAGTAGGTTTGTGAATTTTGGAATGGTTAAATCGGTGACGGACTTGGGTTTGATTGGTATTGGAGTTTAGTAATATGCGTGAAAAATGTTTTGCCTCTATTTTATCAAATTTAGGTGCAATGACAGATAAGCATTGATTTTGATTTTTTAGAAATGGATTTTTTAGGATGAATTGGGATTCGAGTGAGGTGAGAAAGAAGTGAAACAAGGAATGTCACTGAGACGTACTTGTTAATAGAGTCTCACCATTGATCATATCTAAATAATTTATTACCTTATGAAAATTCACAAGTTTGATGATAGTGATTCTTCTTTGTTATTCAATCTTTTTTAAGGATGAAATTTTTATATGTATCTAGTAGTGATATCCTTCATTACTACTAGACAAAGCAATTTCTCTTTTGCTATTCCTTATCATTTGTACTCCCATTCCTTGCATTGCTCTAGTCTTAGATAAACCCTTGTTTGACTAAATTCATTTCATGTTGGCCCTTCTTCTAACTACATAAGCTTAAGAAGTCTGCAGAAATGGAGGAAGAGAAAGCTGCAGCATATTACGATGAGCTGACTCGGAAAGGTGAAGGAGCTGCCAGATTTAAACAAGGCCTTGGCTTTTCCAATACCACAAATATTGAAAGTGGCCCTTTACGCGGCTCAGCCCTCCCTTCTTCCTCGTCTTCCTTTCTCAGCAACTTTGTCAAGGCCTCGAGCCCCACCAAGGCGTTGGAGCTTCAAAAACAAGCCCAGCTTGAATCCATCCAGAACAAGCTCAAGAAAAAGGAGAAACGTAGCCCGAAACGTGAAGAAGAAAAACACGAACTTAAGGCACCTCAAAGAGACGAAAGGTATTCTAGGAGACGGAGTAGGAGCAGAGAGAGTCATCGGAGGCGGCGAAGTAGAAGTAGAGAGAGGTACAGAGAAAAAAAGAGGGACAAAGATAGAGATAGGAGGAGGAGTAGGTCATGGAGTGATCCAGATGATGGTAGGAGGCGAAGAGGGAGAGGAAGGAGCAGAAGCAGGAGCTTGTCGCCTCAGGACCGGAGACGTGAAAGAAGGAACCGGAGCTTGTCACCACCAGAGAGAAAGGTGAATAAGGAAAAGAGAGGTGATGATGGGATTAGAGGGAGAGTGAGTAAAATGGAGGAGAAGAATGGTGGTAGTGTTGATTATTCGCGGCTGATTGAAGGCTACAACAAAATGGTAAATTTAATGGGGTTTATTATGTTTTCTTTCTATGAAATAGATGATCCATTTGGTGCTGATTGAAACTTTGATTCTAACCATTAATTTCACATACTTCAGCATCCTCATTTTAAGTTTTCAATCTACTGATTACTTTGGTGGTGAAATTAGTTTGAGAATTCATTGGAGTCTGATTAAATTTGATGGGCAGATAGACACAGATGACTGTTGTTAAGTTGAAATAGAACTGATCTTCAAGTAGGTAAAGGTCTAGGAGATCCAACAGTGTGTATATCCATGCTATATAATCTTTGTTCTTGGTTTTCTACACCAAATCACCAAACCATTGCTGATTGTCGGCTTGTTCCATTTTTTCGAAGGTTTTCTACACCAAATCACCAAACCATTGCTGATTGTCGGCTTGTTCCATTTTTTCGAAGACAGTTTACAGGGACACACACACACACACACACACACACACACACACACACACACACAGCATAAGCTTGATTGTGATTATCTGATGTTGACTCTGCACATAATCATTTGGTATTCAGTCACACACACACACACACACACACACACACACACACACACACACACACACAGAGCATAAGCTTGATTGTGATTATCTGATGTTGACTCTGCACATAATCATTTGGTATTCAGTCAATGTATGTATGCTATTGAAATGATGTAGAAAAGTGTACTTTTTTGGAGTGATTTATCTGCACTAAATTCCATGAGAAATTTGCTACTGTAAATGCTCATCCATTGCATGCTTTATTTGCTGTGATTATTTCCATCTCTGTTTTAGTTGAAGGTGGAGGAGGGATTTAGTTTCGGATAAATTTCAAAAACCACCCCTGTTTTTTCTCATCTGTCTCAATTTAGTCTTTGTACTTTTCTCCATGCAATGTTACCCTTATTCTTCCACAAAGTCTCAAATTAGCTAGGTTATGTTCAATTTCTGTCAAATATGGATGAAAATTTACATTTGGGATGCACATTCGCAAGTTATGTGACTTGGGCATGCTTTTAAGAAAACACTGTACGGCTTTTATAACATAACTTTCATCCATATTTGATGAAAATTGAAAACATGGAAGTTATGACATTGCATCAAAAAAGAGTACAGGGACTTATTTAGACAAGGCGAAGGTATAGGGGTGATTTTTGAGATTTTCCTTTTATTTTTTAATGCTTGTCTTATTTTTTTTTGGTTATATGGTCATGTAGTTTAATTAGGAAATGTAGGTTTCTTTTGTAACATTACCTGTATGATGTATGACTTGAAGGCACTAATGTAGGTCATCATACTCTAGCGTATGTATGGATTCTCTCTTTCCTCTCTCTCTTGTGTGTGTGTAAATTATTTTCCTCCTAAAGGTCAACTCTAATGCCGAGCTCTCTCTCTATCTCTCTCTCTCTTTTTTTTTTTTTTCAGTCACCAGCTGAAAGAATCAAAGCAAAGATGAAACTTCAACTTGCTGAAACTGGTAATAATTTTCATATGGCGCAAAACTATTTGTTCTTATTTCTTATCACAGCTCTAGTCATCTTCATTCATTACTTGCAATGAACTATATGAGAATATACTATTCAAAAATTAAAACTTCTATGTGAAATGAAACTATAATATCTTTGTTGAATCTTTGGAACAATTAATGTAGTATTTTACACTCCATGATAGGTTCTCTGTGAATAAAATATGTTATTATTGTTATTATTATCTTAAATAGAAAGAAACAGAAAAGAGAAACTTGATTAATAACATATGTTAATTTGATAATGCAAACTATATATGGTAGGAATGCTTGTTCTAAAGGAAAGTTTTATCTACAAAATGCAGTTTTATAAAAGAGTTAATATCACTTTACCCCTAAACTATAGAAAGTGTTTCACTTTGTCCCCAAACTATAAAACCATCACATTGCCCCCTAACCTATTATTTTTGTGTCACTTCAGTCCAATCCGGAATTTTCAAAGATAAATTTGATAAAATTAACTCATGTAACCCCATCTAGATATATTAGCCCTTTATAAATCTTCAAATGTGAAAACCATATTCTGGACATCTGTCGTACATATTGTTACTTTTAGTTGAATGGGTGCTCTTGCACAATCTCTATTTATTGGATATATCAGTATGAAATATGCAGTTAACTTGTATGCTATCCATGACATTTGTCCTTGCTCATCCTTTGACAACAAAGTAACTGAGGGCTTTTTCATATTTGATATTTTTTGAGTGAATTGAGATATATTTTACCTGACTGTTTGGAATGCAGATTGTTATAGTTGCTTTAAGAATAGTTGTACGCCCTTGAAAGGGGCAATTGGTGCAATTTCTTCTCCCATTGTGTGTATTTTCACCAAAGAGCACGTAATTTTCCTTCTTTTCTTATGTGCATGGATGATAGAGCTATGTGATAAATCAGGGTTAAAGCTCTTTTTCTGAAGTAGCTAAAAGAAAAATACGATTTATTCACATTGAAAGTTGCTTTTGTGTTTTCCGGCTTGTCCTATATAACGTTATATTATATACATATACATATATAAATATATATATTTGTAAATGCAGCTGAAAAGGATGCAACAAAAGGCATGGGTTCAGGTTGGGAAAGGTTTGAATTCAACAAGGATGCACCACTTGATGACCATGATGACCATGATGACAGTGAAGGTTTAACATTTTTGACTATATTTCTTTCAGTTATATTCTAGAAAGAAACAATTGGTTGTGCAAATTTAGTGATTTTATATTTTGCATTGTTCTGCCTACCACTCATGAGTTCAGTTGATTGGATTCTTCAAAGTCATTTCACTAAGTGCTACTTTTGGGAATTACTTAGCTGCAAGCTGATCCATTTCTACCCTTTTTTTTTTGTTTGAATTCCAGCACCTCTCCTTTAGGATGTGAATAAGTTGTCTTGTAAGACATCCGAAGTAACATGCACATCGTTGTGCAGGGTTTCCCTATAAAAGAAGCTGACAAATGTCACTAAATTCTACGTAGGGCAATAATTGTAGCAAAATGGTTTATTCTTATTTTATTTTTTCTGGTAAGAAAATAGTTTTATTTTTTACTTTTATTTCTGCTTCCATGCTCATAAATTTAAAATTTTTATTAATCGAGAACATCTTAATGGAATGGTAGATTAGCTGAATGGTTGAACCACATACCATAGATTGGGTTATGATGCAAAAGCGTTTAATATTGATCTTCTAGGAACAAGTTTTTTTTTTTTTGTTGGTAAATTCTTCTGGTATCAAGCTCTAATTTTATAGGCATGCTAATAAATATAGCTTGTAAGTAGTAGTTACATACTCAGAATATGTCATGACCTAATCTGATTAGAGCAAAGTAGTGTTCATTGTATTTGTCCATCGCATCTACAGCTGCAGAAGATGATGGAGCGTTAGTGAAGCACATTGGCCAAAGCTTCCGGTTCTCTGCAGTCAAGGTATGTTTTCTCATTTAAAACTAAGGACAGTTTCAGGAATGTAATTTGGGTCGTGTTTTAATTTTGTCTCATTTTCTTTTTAACTAATTTTAATTTTATAAACTATGACATAGTGATTATTTGTCTCTTCCTGTGTTTTTTTAATTAGAATTTGATGAATTGACTACTTAACACTTATAAATAAGTTTTTTTTTCTTATTAAAATGAAAATCACATAAATAGCCTCTGTCAACAAAATAAGTTTGACAGAAACTGAAAATGAATATGGACAATAAATTTCTTTTCATTTTTTTAAATCAATTTTATTCTGAAAAAATTTATAATTCAAGCCCATCTTGTCTACATATACTACAGTAATCCTCGTGGTCAATTTTCTTTTCTTGAGGATTGCTTGTCCTCTATTTTATCCTTTGTATTGAATTCCTATCAACAAAAGGGAGAATTTTTTGTATATATAAATAAAAAATGTGGCATTATGTTATAGGTTATGGGTGAGTTCAAAAAAAATGTTTCAAATATATTATTTAACAAAATTGGGTCAAAGTACATATGTGGTATTGTACTATCCCTAACACCAATGGCTTTTTATGGTTTGGTGTTCATGTAATTTGCATATGTAAGATATTCTTTCCCTTTTTTTTTTTTTTTCTCTTTTTTAATGGATGAAAATATTTTCTAGTTTCTTATGTTAGACATCTAATATCATAATGAAGGCAAAAAGGGAGGAGCAAATCAAAGCTGCTCATGATGTGGCCATGTTTGGTGCATCAGTAACTGCACCGTCGGAAGCAACAGATAATGAGGCTGAGGCTAAGGCTGAGGCTGAGGCAGAGATTGAGAAAAAGGACAGTAATGGAAGTGACCTTGCTGCAAGTCTCTTAAGTGAGAAGGTAGGTATTCTCTACTTATTTCTTTTCAGGGAGAGAGAGAGAATTTGAACATTTTTGTTGCCATGGTTTTTTTTTAGGTACTCGCAAAACGTCAAGGTTCATGGCGTGACCGAGCTCGTGGCCAAAGGAACTGACATAGATACGTCACGGGCAAAGTTTATCGCCGTTAAAGAAGGTTGGATAAGCAGAATTGTAGAACATGGTCAAGGCAAGAGTTGGAGACCAAGAATTTTCACCAATGATTCTGATGCTCTCTTCAAAATTCTCATATGTATAGGCATTACATTTGCATGTGTTTTGGAGCCATGAGAGCCGGCTTAAAATGCAAGGGCCTAGGGTCCAAATAAATTTTATTTCATTTTTATCAAAACTTATATATATATGTGTGTGTGTGTCTATAAAACAAGTAATTTTTTGTTAGACTAAATATAAAGTTTATATGTTCACAGTTATATTTAGTTATTTGTTTAGTAGTGATCTTTAATCAATTTTCAGATGGATATTTTAAAAAATAAAACCCACTTTTAAATTAAATTATAATATTTCCAATTTAACAGCAAAATACAAATTTTTTGTTTTTGATAATGTTTATCAAACGGCATATGTATCAAATAAAAATAATATTTATTATCTAAGATATTAATTTCTTTTGTTTTTCTATGAACGAAAAAAAAAAATTTCTTATATATGTTAAATTCTTTATTGTATCATTTGTGAAAAGACGAAGGCTGTCCTTATGATACCGGAAAGAGAAACAAATCCCAAAAAAGTACTGTTTCAATTAACTCTAGCATGGAAAGAACGTGAACTATGACATCCATACGACTTTATAAACAAATTATGCAACATGACAGTCATTGTGCAACTGTAAACTAAGATAGTTCAATTACTAAAGTTCGATAAATTCATGACAACAGGAACCAAGATTATCTCCTAACATTTTTCTCAAACATCAGCCGACACAAAGATCCAGATACACTGGACTTGGAGTGGACAAAACAGCACATTCTTGCTACTGAAGCCATGCCACATCATCATCGAGCAAATAAGCCTCTCATTATTTTCACCCACCAAGATGTTGCGAGAGATGACATATTGGCATTAGTGAAAATAACCAAGAACCTGACCACCCACATTGCGTCTAAGAGCCTCTTCATGATCCAAAACACCATCCGGAGTTGTAATCACAATATAACCCCACTGCATTTTGAGATAGGGTGTGAGAGTGAGTGATTTTAAGAAATTTCATAAACTTGTAAGATTCCATGAGCGAATTAAATGAAGACTTCATTCTTGGACAATATTTTTCCACAATTAAAGGGACAGATGACTTGAAACTTTTGAAACGATTCACAAATGAAGAAGTAAACAAACCTGACGGGTTGGCAGCGTACGTATTTTGTACTCCTCAATATCCCTTGCCTTGATGTCCTGCCTGTAAGTGAGTGCTCGGCAGTCATTAACCCTGCCTTGCAGTTGAACTGTTATCCTCCCCACTCTATGTGGATCATAAACTTGAAAATCCTTTATATAGCCTAAAGACATTGCAATAAGCAACAAATTGACAAATATTGTGAGGATATATGGATTCATTTCTCAAACTTTACAAGAAATGTAATGCCCTCAAATCAGCAACAAACCACTGGCTACCAACTTGAAATAGGTAACTGAACTAGAAAATGTACAAGTCCAAGTACAGCAACATACTAATAGTTCATAACTTCGTTACAAGAAGATTTAAGCTTCATTTATTGGTAAAAAAAAATGTTAGAGAACATTTCTAAGTGACCTCCAAACCCTTCCAAAGAAGGTAATGAATGCCTTTTCTGTAGAAGCCAACAGGATCTTGGTTTTCAAAGAAATGTGGAACTAATTGCCCTGACCTCCCCACCACAAATATGTCCAGAAGGTGAATTATTGGCAAGGATACAAAATCAAAGCTATGCCAATAAACAAAACCAAAGATGAATACAGTTACCCCAGGATTAAATTGCAAGGAAAATAATATATGTTCATTTCTATAACAAAATAAATAAACAAATAAATCTGCTGTTCACAGGATCTTAACCAATTGAAACATGATCTTAAAATGAATTTTAGCCAAAATAAATAAACATGATCTTAGGGGTAACTTTGCAATTTTACCCTTGAAATATTATTCATCAGACCAATATATATTATATTGGTGGCTTGGGGCTAAAGGAAAACTGAAAATCAATGGAATGGTTCTATTAACAAAGAGTCAGCTGAATTTTAAACCTATCAACAAGACGACTTTATGTTTATGTATTAGTTGTGGAATAGCATGGAGCCTTCAGTGCATGCTAATATGGTGTTCAGACATTGCTACAGAAATCTGAGATATAGTCCACTAAACATGGGAGCCAAAATGAAAACAATTGTTGCATGCAGCTTATAAATTGGCCACTATTTCTATTTCATTTCCGAAATTTTAGAACCCACAAAAGGAAATCTTTATGAAAATGACAGGAGCTCACCCTAAATGCAAAATGAAAAGAAAATACATATACACACACATATATATATATATATGTGTGTGTGTGTGTGTGTGTGAGAGAGAGAGAGAGAGAGAGAGAGAGAGAGAGCTAGTTGACCTGCACAGTATTCTTCAAGCTACCAGTTTCTTATTTCAGAAAAACATGGAGGGAAGCACCCCGAAAAGCAGTTTCTAACCAAAAACTAATTAAACATGCTTCCAAATCTCCAAAATATCCAAAATTTTAGTGAACTCCAAGATCACAAATAAGATATCAACACTCTAAAAACAACAACAATGTTTAAGCACTAATAGTAAAGAGGAAATACTTGGTCTTACCTCGATCCTTCATGATTTTGAGGAATGAAGACATAACTGTGGAGATGGGCTTCAACTCTACTGTAGCTTTTTGTCTTCTCTCTGCATTCACTATCGATCTCAATGCATCATTTAGTATCCTCCTTCCCATCTCTACAAAATCCAATCCTTAACTGGAATCACTAAAAAAATACAAACGGATTCATTAAGGATTCATAAAGGGATGACAACTGAGCAGGGTGGGGTCAGGCAGGGGAAGCCTTCCCCATACCCATCCCCGTTTAGTTTATGCAGTACTCCTGTCTTTTTTTGGTTATTATAATAAATAAAATAAGAAAACCATAGAAAGATGAAATCATTGTGGGACGGAAGAACTTTGTTTTGTAATCCATCGCAATTCTACCTAGATTTCTATTTTCTGCACATATATCATTCAAGGACAACCAAATGTCTAAATATAAAAATGGGGGGAAACATGTATACAAAAACATCCATTCACTGCCGTGAGTTTCCACATTTTTATTTCCAATTTCAATTCCAGAAAAAGTTGAATTCCACAACAATTAACAGGGAAAAAAAACATGGAAGAAGAAGAAGCATGAAGGAATTTAAAATAAATATCAGCTAAGGTTCCGATCTCAGAGTTGACAATAGAGAATGGGATTAGATACTTTTGTTAAATTGAGAATTAAAATAAAAGCTCATTGCCTTTAATCATTGTGTTTTATGTAGTTTAAACCACATCAAAAAGCACTCCTGAGGAATAGTCCTAATTCAATCTTATAATCATATCCACCGTTTCCTCATATTATTCAAAATAAATCATCCTCAAGTATACATTTTTCCTTTTTTGGCAGAAGTATACATTTTTCTAATTGAACTGAAATTCTATGAATTTGAATTTATAGAAATGTAGTGTAGTATAATTCAAATTTTAGTTGGTTATTAGTGAAAAACTCAAGGGCCTCTATCCTTACAGATAGATCACAACTTAGGAGTGGAAATACGTTACCGGCGGCGGCGGAGCTTCAACGAGGAGACCGGCGGCGGAGCTTCAAAAATAGGAAAAGTACTGAGAGGCTGCCGAATGGAAATAAAGAAAGAAAGGAGGGAGAGAAGAGAACGACGTCTTACCGGCGACGACGGAGCGAGTCCGGCAGGTGGGAGTGAGACGAAGAAGGGAGATAGACACAGAGCGAGAACGAGACGAGGAAGTGAAGGTTTCACTCATGAAGCCAGCGAGCTTAAGCGTCGTCGTATAGTATAAACCCTTTCGCTTTATTATTATAACTATTATTTTTGCCCCAGCGATCCTTTAAAAAATAAACAAATATATTATTTTTCGCCCCGGGTCGACCCCTAGGCCCTGGTCCACCAGCCTGAATCCGAGAACAATAAAAGCTCTATTTTTTAAATTTTTTTTTCTGAATTTTTAGTATTCATACCCTTTAATTATTTATAAAGTTATAAGTTACTTTTTAAATTATAAAATTAATATTAATATTCCTTAATTTTAAAAAACAGTTGCAAAATACCCGATACATAAAGAAATAAAAGTTTTCAAAGAACCGTACAAGGAGGATTATGTATAAAATCTCAACTTTGTACACTATTGGTAAGAAACATACAAACTAAAGCCTACACTAATGGTAAACTTAAGATGATAGACATTTATTAGATGGGCAAAGCAGCCCTCATGTCCTTGTGCATGTTTCTCACTATACTTGTTATCTGCTCTCTTTGATCTTCACTTGAACATGCTGAAAGAAGTACCTTAGCAGTTCCACCATCTGGGTAGCACCCAGAATCAATCATTTCTTCAAAAACTTCTAAGCATTTTCTGTATAGTTTCTTTCTAGAGTAGGCTCCAAGACGAGAAGTCCAAGTCACAACATCCGGCTTTAAGTTCTTGGTAGGAAGCAATTTAAAGAGTCCTTCCATTTTCTCCACAAATCCTGCCCGCCCATACACATTGATCAGGATGTTATATGTACTGATGTCAGCTACAAATGGTACTTTTTCCATTGCAGTCAGAACTTCCTCCATCTTTTCGAATTGGCCTAATCGGCCATATAGGTTCAGCATACTGTTGATAACAAAAGTGTCTGGCTCTAGCCCTGACTGGTGCATCTGATTTACAATATCCTCGCATTTTGCTACATTGCCCATCCTGGAGTAGGCTGACAGAAGTAGCATATGGGATTTCATTGTTGGTGTTATCCCAAGTCTAATCATCTCTTCAAATGTAGCTTGTGCATCTAAAATCCAGAGAAACAAGAGTTATATTAGTGCCAATAATTATAAGCTGAGTGGATCAGAAAATTATTACTACACTGAATGGAATATTTTGGCTAGAATGCCTTGACATAACTTTATATCATCTTAATTAGTAAATGAGAAAATTACAGCTGAAAATACTTCGAGCAACTTGAGAATCATGAATTATTCTAATTTCTTACGTTAGGCAAAACATGCAGGCTTTATTTCGTTAGCATATATATGTTAAGAGTTGTGTTTGATGGGACAGAAATGTGTGCGTTCTGAAAATAGCCAAAAACAAACAAGTTCTTATGGTTGGTATTTACCCTCATGAAGACCAGCTCTTCCATATGCATCTACCATTATATTATATGAAGCTCTATCTGGGTCACACCCCATGTGCTGCATGAGTGAAAAAATTTCAGCAGCCCCATTAGGAAAACCTGCACGACTGTTATTAGAAATAAAATTAGATCGCACCTCCTCAAACTAACTCAAGCAATGTCAGGCTTTATCATGATAATCAGTCCAAAGCGAGGAATAATAGACGTAGATTAAGCACAAGTTCCAAACATTCCTCCTTTTCTTTTTTCCAACAAAAAAAGTATATACACACACACACACAAACAATATGTTTCCCAGTTTTGAAGGTTACTTCCAATTTGGAAATATGGCAAACACATTGCAGGAGGAAAAAAGGATGGGCCGGTAGTAAGGCTCCCCAACAAATTGGGACTTCAAGTTACAGTACCAGCTATGCTACAAAGCCTTGAACTACTAGTAATGCTCTTTTCTTTTTTGCATATGTCTTAACTGAATTAGAAGTCTCAACTCAAGTGATAGATTGACTCCACACTGGAGTGGCCTCGCATGCATCTAAAAGGTACATGAGGTACAGATGGCCAATGAATTCAAGGTTCAGGTACAGGATTATTCATTTTACTACATTACTGACTAAGATGCTATGATTTTTGTGCAATGGATGCGTTACAATTCACACTAACATCTTACATTAACAAGTCTTCACACTACTTTAAACAAGCAAACTAACTGATTTGAAATTTTTGCTGTTGGCATCGGTTTTAGACTTTAACATTAGTTTTGAAAAAAATTGCAGTAAAACAATTGCATATTCAATACAAGTTGAAACGTTTAAACAACTGGACTTTGAAAGGATTGACCTGTAAGCTTCCATAAGGGCATTATAAGCGTACACATCAGGCTCATGCCCAGCTTCTTGCAGCTGCTCAAAAATTTCTTCTGCTTTTTCACAAAGTCCCTCCCTAGCAAATGCATTCACCAAAGCAGTAAACGTGCAGATATTAGGTTTGCACTTTTGGCTTCTCATTTCATTAAAGACCTTCAAGGCCATATATGATTTACTAGCCTGCATAAACCTCGACTTTAGAGGGAAGCATAGTATTTAATGAAAAAGTAACAAAAGAAGGGAAAACCAGGAGTAGGCTATATATCAAGTGTCCGTTGTGGTGGGTTAATATAAATAATAGGATCCATTCACTATCGGCTTAAACTTTTGGGGATAATGGCAGTAACGTGGTATCTAAAAATTATAGTTGTCATTATTGTCTTATGTATGCTTGAACTTTTATTAGGTCTCTTGTAATAATCATATTCTAATGCCTTAAAAACCTCACTTCTAGCATACATAATGGCAAGTAAAACGTAGAGACCTAATAAAACTTCCCATCTTCTAAATCTGCATTATATAAAAAGTTTACGTATAATCAATTTATTTCATTTTACAACTTGTCTGATGAATCTGAAGCACCTCTTTCACTCAGGATCATTCAAATAATAATAACAACAAAGTTTGACTCCATTGAAAATTATGAACTTTGGTTCATTAATTAGAATGGATCCATGTAGATATTAAAATCCTTTAATGTAAAATTTACAGAAATGAAATTTAATTTGAATCCAACTAGAGCTCACCTTTCCATATAAGTTGATCAGCATTGTGTAAGTATCAGTTGATGGTTGGCAGCAATCTCTCTTCATTCTGTGAAATATAGCTTCTGCTTTTTGAGGGTTTCCACTTTTGATCAACCCATCAATATAAGCATCATACACAATTGTACCTGAGTAGATGAGTTTTCCATATAAATTAACAATCTGTGTACTTTGTAAGTATTAGCAATTGTCTCCAACTAAACTAATTGTGAAATTAATGAAAACTTGATTAGTTTTTAGAAAGGGTTACTAATTTTCATGGAAAAGTTACAGGGGAAGATAATATAAGCAAAAATAAATGTGCGTATGGAAAGCTTTGTTTTGTTCCTTGTAAGTGAGCATCAAAGCTAATGAACATGAAGCCTAAAGATAAAAATCAAACAAGATAATAGAATGTATTAATGCAGAATTAGAAACCATAATCACTAATATAAGTGGACATGGTATTACCAAGGAGATTCCATTCTTGTAGGGCAAAGTTTAAAGTCTAAATATAACAAAATAGTAATAATTAAAGTGAAAAACGGTGAAGCCTAGTATAAATGATTCAAAAGCGGCTCGTGAAGTATCCATTTCCAGGATATCTAAGAAGGAGAAAGATTTATACCATAGGAAGACCCAGCACCAAGGGAACAATCTCATGACCGACATCTTAACAAAGTGAATATAAATCTCAACCTCCTAAGCTCTAGTATGTGTCCATTTTATACCCACATTAAGCACTCAGAGTAATGCACAACTTCTTTTCCCTACCACCTCAAACACCAAATTTAGCAAAACCCAAGACATGACAAGAAAAAGCATACACAAAATTCAAAACTGCCTCACCACACTAATGCAAAAATAGACGATGTCTTGAAAAGTAAATCTTATGGCTGGGGCAGATTTTAGAAAGTACATAAATATAACATTCATTCAGGTTCGATAAATATATATTAACAGAAATAATCAGTTGAATTCTTTTAAGTCGGTATTAGCAAGAACAGATCATATGATATATAAGCGATAAAAGATCGATATAGAAGCATACTTGGGGGAAGACCATATTTCTTCATTTCATAAGAGACAGCTTCGGCTTTTTCTAGTATCCCAGACTTGCAATAGGCCTTTAAAAGAAGGGCATAAGTATCTTCAGTGGGAACACAGCGGGCTTCAAGAAGTTCTAAATATGCCGACTCTGCCTCCTTATATAGTGATTTCTGTCCATAAGCATCTATGAGTAAATTGTAGCAGATGACATCTGGCTTGAACGAGCTCTTGTACAATATCCATTCAAATACCTGGAGGGGCGATTTTAAGTTCAGTCCAATATAAAATTTGAAAGTCAATGTCAACAGTTCTAACAGACCCACACCAAGCTATTTAAAGGATAACAAATGATAATATTGAATCGCTCCATTTTAATTAATAAAATATTTGACGTACAACTCAAATTAAGACTGCCACTATGAATCCACTCTATTAACATGAGGCAACTTCATGCCCTACATAGTTCGCTGCATTTTGTTCAAATATAAAGGTGAATGTCACAATACATAGTACACTTCATTTTGTTCAGATATAAATGTGAATGTCACAATGTAGGAAGGCCCTTTTGACAGGCTTTCTAGTACACTTCAACGAGTCCATTTCTATTTTTGGCATTTCATCTCCTTATGTGAAATTTGATATTTTCAGTCTCAAACCTTGGTATTTGATTTGAAACTATATACAGAAAAACTAATAAGTGGAGGGTAAGACATTTCTGGATGATATAGATTAATGATGATCCAATCAATAATGAGTATGGAATTATTTAGCATGCATAGTTTTCTTTTTATTTTCTTCTTGTTGGAGCCTAATCAGGCGTATTTCTTATATAAAGGAAAGTAGCTCTCTCCCATCCCATGAACCCATGAAACCTAGTGAAATAAGGGGGTTGATCACAAGTTTCTGGTACAACGACAAGGTTTTTACTGTCTTATCTAGCAAGAGTACGTGCAGATATCTACACTTCTTATCATTGAACAGCATGCTCTACAAGATAAGAAAATTACAGTTTGCCTGTCGACCATATGCACATGCAAGAATAGGCAATAGAAAATTTAAAATATCAATGAAAAAAAACCATGTGTTATAGTAATATTGCTCTCCAAACATTCGAGAACAGAGTAACCAATTAAAATTTAGAACAATGGAATTCTTAGCAATTAAGACTTATGAACTAAATGTGTTATGTTAAGTACCTTACAGAGTTTGGATGTTTGTAACTTTGACCAGAACAAACAGAATTTCATATCACCAATTCTATTTTTTCCCTCTTGTAAATATTGCAACTTGCGAGTCCAAAGTTAAACAAAAATTATAATGCGCCCTAAAAATGTGATGGATTCGGCACCTTTCTATGACCAACATTAACAAATAGTATGTTTAAAATGAAAAGGTACTGATTTCTCACCAAAATGATGAGATCCCACTGCTTGTTAAGGCGAAGTTGAACAGCTACATTGATGATATCATCCCATATGGTATGAGAGGCAGGAAGACTGTCAAGGACTTCCCATATTCTATTTTGATCCACTTCCTTCTGTAGAAATTCCAGCATCTTCTGAGCAGTTGAACTCATCACAGGGAAAATTCCATCAACAAACCCAGATCCATATTTCCATCCTCGTCCCCTTAAAGAACCACCTATACCACCAAGATAATAGACCCAACATTTGAAGATAATGCAGACTATAACATAAATCGCAAGTGCTGAAAATAGAATACAAAAGCTCTTTACATCGTTTCCTAGACAGTTTCTTCTGACTAAAGCTTCGGACTTTGCCACGCTTGTCAATATAAACACCGTCAGGCTTACTCATCTCAACAGCTCCACCACCAGAAAGTTTTGCTTTCCATCTGAACTCACTCTTACAACTTCTAGGTTCTAGGAGTATGCAGTTAATGGTGCATTCAACAGTCAACCTACATTAGCTCGATCAAACCAAAAACAAAATGATTTATCACTAATGCATATATTCTCCCAACGCCTTTCTTTTAAATGCCATAACCTTATAGGAGTTATCAAGCATTCCACAAGAAGTAAATCTAAAGACTCTTTCAAACTAAAAGCCAATCATATGAAATCAATAACCAGAACAGCCAATGACATTGACGGACAAGGTAAATTTACAACTGCAACTATATATTGAATATGATCTTTTACCATGATTTTTCGTGCTAAATGACAATAGAATCGGTTACGAGTTTAAGGAAAGAGTGCAAGAACTAGAAAATAGCAATATGAAGAGGAAAAAGAAGCCTCTTACGCAAGTTTTTCTTTTTGGTAAATGCCTCTTAAGCAAGTTACACTACCACTAATATCAAAATCCACAAAATGAATATTTCGAAATCGGAGATATATATGCTTATTCATTAGTCCATGAAAACCCATTTCAAATAATTTGAAAGACATTATCCTAGACACAATGTACTCCAACAGTGGAGGGTGTCCAATAATGTACTTAAATAACAAGTAAAAGCTGTTTTATAACAAGGATGGGTATTTTTTAAACAAACCCATGTTTCAGAATCAATTAAATGCCTCCAAAGAACAAAGTTTACAGCGAAATGAACATATCAAACTCAGAAGACAATTGCACACACTGAATTAGAATGAAGTAAAAAGGTGATAAGAATGACAAAACAAAAGCAGAAGCTTTGCAGTGCATAAGAGATGGAGAGAAGAGTCATTAGAGTTACATGTATTTTCGGAGGAGGAGCTTCTTCTAGTTGGGTATTTCGCGTCTCAATTTTCAGAGCCGAAGACGAAGATATTTGGCGACTTTGCGACAACGGTATATAATTTCAAAATATTACATGTATGGACGTTGGAGCTTCAGCTCCTAATCCTAAAGGCCCAAGCACAAATATCGCACATGATATCACATTAAGATATTACCCCAATAAAATATTTCTTTTTCACCAACAAAATTGATCACTTCAGATAATTTTCACCACAAAAAAAGGAAAAAAAGAAAAAAGAAAAAAGAATATTGATATATAAATTTTTATTAATTTAAAATGGGTTTTACTTTTTTTTTACTAAATACGTGTATATATATTTATATATTTCTAAATACTATTTTGAGCAGTATTAAATTGATAATATAATTTTTTTTCTATACATATTTGTTATACTAAGTTGTACAAAAATAACTAAAAATACATCACAATTAAATTAAATATATATATAATTAATCATATAGTAGTATTATGAAGAGCTCCATAGCCAAGTTAAGTTGTTGTTTCCTTCAGCTAAAGCCTTTGCCTAGGGTCCCATGAAAAGAAGGTCCCAAAATATGATATATATTTTTTTCTTCAAAATATAAGATATTTAATTAGATATTATTAAAATAATTATGTTTTTAATGGAAAAATAATTATATCTTTCTATGGGAAATAATTAAAATTTTTGAATTTATAGTAATTTTCTCCATGAAAAGAAATTCAAATATGAATGTTAAAATAGTTTAAACAATATTAAACAAAGACTATATAGAGAAATTCTCTCCCCACAAAAACAATAAATTGCCATAAATACTAATTTTGATATAAAAAAAAATATTGACATAATTGGCAACCATATCATAGGCAAATAGTATAAACAATCAATTGCCAATTAATTTGCACTTATTTTGTTGAACCAACCTTGCCAAATTTGTCGAAACAACCTTGACAAATTCTTGAAGATCTACAATAAAAAGAAGTTAGCAAAATTAAAATTCGGATATTAATATATCCCGTATAATATCATAGAAATACTTAGTCTTTTTAAATATCATATAAAAAAAATTATTAAGTGTGCAAATATTATTTTGGACTAATTATACAAATAAAATAGTAAATAAAGCCTATCTGCTAACCTATTTCTAAACCTCAATCTTTATTCATAAAAGAAAAATCATTAAAATTTTTTTTTCCCAATTCTTGTTTTTGCGGGAACAGCTCATTGGCAAAGTTGTTGATTCTTTAGACAGCGAATATGAGTACAATATCCACCAAGCCCCAAAAATTAATAATAATAATAAATTTAACAAATTCTCCTATATAAAACCTAGTGAGCATACCAGTTTTCTCCACAAACATAATGGATTTCCCAACTCATTTTTCTACATTCTTCACCATTTCTTTGCTCTTATTTCTCTCATTATCTCCTTCACCAACAAATGCATCATCCAAGTTGGTAGACAGTATCTGCAAAAAGACCGAGAACTATGCCATAAAATGCCAACAAGTTTTTGGTTCAAATCCTAGAACTAAATCAATGGAAGACCCAAAATTGCTTGCTGAAATCAGTCTTCAATTAAGCATAGCTGATGCAAAAGATAGCTTGAGATTCATCAAGAAAATGCTCAAGAAAAATGACACTAAAGCAATTAGAAAGTGTAAATTTTGGTATGAAGCGGTGGTAGGCTCATTTAAAAGTGCACTTTCTGAGTTAAATGAAGACCCTCTCACTGCAAACTATGACGTCCTAATTGCTGCTGATGATGCAGATGCTTGTGAAAAGGAATTGGCTGATGGAGCTGATCAATCTCATTCAATATCTATTAGAAATGATCGAGTTAAATTATTTAATAGGATTGGATTTGTAATAACAAATATGTTATCATGATCATATATCAATGTTTAATTACCATCTATAAATCTATAATATATCTCTTTTCATTAACATTTATATATTCCGGGAAATAATAGAATCTTTGCTATATATAATTTGATTTTTTTAATTTCAATTCTATATTATCTGTTTCGTTCACATTTTATAGTCTTAGTTGATGCTTGCGGAAGCCAAGGTCATAATGAGGCTATGGAATTCTTTATACAAAGCTAAAAACAAACTGCATTAAAAAGGAAAAAAAATAGAAAAGATAGAAACCATTGTTGATATATATATATATATATATATATTTACCAGTTTATTATTATTGCTATTATATCATATTTTGCTTTGATAGTTTTTACTCTGATATCTATTAGATAGCATAAGAAATAAAACAAAAATACGCTGGTCATAATTTTAAGTTGATGATTTTCTCAAAAAAATTTGAGACAATATTATATACATATGATGAAGATCAACCCCAATGCATTGTGCGAGAGCCAAATATGTGATATAATTCCTGATCAACACCAAGCTTCTTGTTCATATATATAAGTTCCTAAACTTCCAATCCAATTAAAACCGGCATTTTGAATTACATAATTATTAATAAATAGTTTAGCCCTTGAGTTATTGCATAATTTTGTAACTAACAGGACTAATATGGAATAAAAAATTAAAGATCAGAGGACTACTATAAAATTCATATATAAATTACACGATTTTTTTTAATAAAAAATATTTCATTAACTAAAAATCACATCGGATCAATAAAAATAACAAAAGCATCACCTTCTAAAACCTCCTTTAAACATCAATGTCCTCAACATCCTGAATAGGAGCATCATCATCGTCATGACAGTACTCATAACAGCGATAAAATGTGAACACTAGCAAACTAAATACGATCGACACAAAACCCACCAAAAGATACCCTTGGTCGGGAACTTCTTCCACCTCAGAAGATTTACTGACTTGTGTGTCAAGAATACCATCTTCCTTTACATCAAACCGTGGATACAGCAATGTCTTGAAAGCCGGATCAAAGAAGTTATCTACGCCATGAACGACCAAACCTCCGTTGTTGTAAAGATTTCATTCGGTGACTCTGACTTCATTGAGTGATTCATATTGGTCGGTTGAAAGAGTAGTGACTACCAGAGGATGGCCAAGAAGCAGCGTATAAATAATGGAACCATGGCGAATAAAACTCAAATCTTCATGATTGTCAAGTTTCAAAGGCACAGCATTATATTGGAGCAGCGTTAATGGCGGCTTCTAGTATTTGGATGAGAAAAAAGCAGCGTCAGGAGGGCAAAACACAGTTAGGGGTTGAGAAACATTCAGAGTATGGAAGAACATGTCAATCAATATCATTGACATTGAATGAAACCCTTATCAGATAGGGTTTTTGATGCCATAGCCATGTTGTACTTGGAGACCCTTTTGTTTCCTTCAGCAGCTAATTGGCTTGAGAGAATAACCAACAAAGCAATAACGCAAAAGACTGACTTGGATGCCATGGGAGCATCAACAATGACAGTGGAAACCTAAGCTATATGATGAGCAAACTAAAGTCTCTGCGTACGGCACCCCAAAAGGTGGGGAAGTTATAGGGCCCACTAATGGAGTTTTTTTTCAATTTAATTTAATTTTTTTTTGTATTAGACATTTAATATAGTTTTATATTTATTATAAAAATATAAATAATAAAAAAATATAAAAATTGATATAATTTTTGTCAATTTAGAATTAAAAGTTAAATTGAAGTATAAAAAGCCATTTAGCTTTTCAAAAATTTAAATGAACAAAATTTTTAATAATAAAATAATTTTTATATATTTAAAAATATATTAAATACCAATAAAAAAATTAAAAATTAAACTAAAAAACTTCATATGCGCACCCCATAACACCCCCACATATTGAGATTTATAACACTTTTATATATATACATATATGAAAGAACTCCCAATCCTACAATGATTATTTAGTAGAAATATTTGATAATTAACCAATATGACTAATTGTCGAAATAGGAGTACAAAATATCAACCGCGGTTCAAAATGAGATAAGCAATGACGACCGCCGTCGAACTCAAGGCAGGCAATGTCAACAATCAAAGTCGGCATACCAAATATCGACCTCAATTGAGCTTAGCACACCCATATCAAACGTGGTCAAAGTCGGAATACCCATATATATGATGAAGCCAGATGACAGCCCTAATGTTTGTTGTTCCTAGGTCGCCCTGTTACACTCCTAAAGTCCGTAAACAATTTCACAATCAATCTTGGAACTCCTTAATAACTGCATCTTAAAAAAGTACAAATGGCCTTCTCTACGGATTATAGTATTAAAACTAAAAGGAAATAGACTTAAAATTTAGAACCAAGATAAAAATAAGGCCCAAATGCAGTCGAACATGCAGCTCCAACAAAAGAGGTAATTCACACATAGTACAGCAATCCACTTAAATTACTTTTGCATATATGCAAAAATTTTCTAAAATAAAATGGACATGAAATGTTCTTTTCCAAAAGTCGCAGTAATAGCAAAGCTACTCCACTTCAGCTAAATAATCATCGATCTCAGCTGGGGTTAGAACTCTGCAAAATTAGGTCATAAAAAGATAAATTCAGCAATGGAAATCTAAGAATCAGAAAATATCAAGCAATATGCCAGTAACTGTAATTGAAGATTTTAGAAATCATGCCAACGGTATCATCAGTTGTACAATTTTGAGGGGAGAAGCCAGCTTGAATTAAAATTATTACGTCATTTAGTAATGTTTAGAAAACACATTTACAATATTACATGATTAACTCCACTACACCAAGAAAATAAACAAGCAATATGTATTGATCTCTAGAATTTCAACAAAGAAAACCTATTTGCTAGTTAGTTATGAAGGACAGAACTTGCCTGAATTTCTTATCTGTGCCAATTATCCCAATCTCAATGTTTTTGCCAGAGATTTGTCCTTCAAAACTGTCACCGAAGTAAAAGAAAATAATTAGTGACTGCCTAAAAACAGAACTTGAAAGTAAATATAGATGGACTAATGCTCCATTCTGGTCAGGAAGAAGAATACAAAATTCGATATCAATAATTTTATAACATTTGAGAGAAATATCCTGCATAAAATACCTCACTGAGGTTGATTTAATGGTTCAGTTACCAACTTGTCCCTTAGGCAAAAGCAGTTTTGCAATTTACTAGTTTACTTGTTAAAGTTGAGTATCAAACCTTGATTTCATAGCAACATTAAAGGAAATAACAAAACCCAACCAGAAAAGAAATCAAAACTCTAAATCGATAAAGAAAATGCCCCAAGAATCAAACTAGAGAAAGATTGTAGGCATATTTCCTACTCCTAAACTGATGCACAGGCCCATATTGTGGTTTGCATATGTAATAAGGATTGAGGCTACCTCTTCTGTTTTCACTTAAGTAGCTATTTTAGGTTTATATTATGAGCATAAAAAATATCATTGATGGTTTACGCACAATGTATAAAGGTCTCATGGTTCAAGTTGGACAGGTTTTCAAGCATCTATTTTGGCTATGAGCACTTTCAGCAGGTACAAGTTACAGCACCAATGCGTATAAGAGTGAATATCACTCAAATTAAGATCACTTACATTTTATCAATTGATAAATTTATGGTTTACATTCCACCATATGCAAGATCAAGGAGACAAGTCAACCATAAATTTTTTTTTCCTAGTTCCTTCAATTGTTGACTTTAAAAGTTCATTAGTACATACCCCTCTTTCAGAGTCAAAATAGCTGTGTGCACAGCATCATCAAGCTCCATATCCTCAGTATACCTAAACCAAACGAACATAGTTAGCACACCAAAACGAAAACAATTTAGGTGGAACTAGGGGGGGGTGGGGTGGGGTAGGAGGGAAGGGACGAGGGGGAAGGGGTTGAGACTATATCAAAGAGAATTACTGAGAAACAATGAAAAGTATAAATGCAACTTTATGTCAAAGATAACATCACACATATAGAGAACGGTCACAGATGGAAAATTACAAAATCAACAAAGAACCTCAAAGGCATATGCCAAGTTTTGTTGCATGGGCTCCGAATCAATGTGGATATATCCAAATGTCAGATTTGTCTACATCCCAAAGTTTTTCCCCATTTGGTGTCTCTTAACAGTCAAACCTTAAGATCTCATGTCACATGACCACACACAGCAAGATGAGATGAATGTTACAAGCAATCTAGATGCAAACATCTTTACGTAAATGGTACCTCCTCCCCCTTTAAGCACAAAGGCAGAGAGTGAGATCATGGGTCCAATGCCCTTTGCATCTGTATGTGTGCAATCATGTAAAATCAACAAGGCAAAGGGATCTAACAGTACCCAAATATTACAAAACCCCTATAACTACCTGTAAAAGGAAGAATTATCCACTGTCTATACCTTGCTTCCCAAAGGTGACCTAAAAGGTAATTATCCAAAACTATGGAAATCCTAATCATCCAATCCCCATAAGTAACACAGCATATCTTGACGATGGCTTATTACAAGCACAAACATTAATGCCCCATGTATTTCTAAATAAAGCAAGATTATTCCTTCATTGTATCATACACTCTGTCCAGAAACATAAACATCACACCAATCAAACTTATTCCTTCATTTTTTCATCATTTATATCCAGAAACATAAACATCAAACCAATCAAACTAAAGACTTACATGGACTAACTAAAAAGTTTTCTAACCATTCACAAACTCACCTAAATTTATTAATTGCTACAAATAATCTACAATAAGAAAAAGATATCAATTATGTTAGTTTCCAATGCACACAACACCCACATTATAATTCAAATACCTCTTCTCAAGAAATGTTTTTGCATTTGAGACATTCTTTCCCATTGCAGAGGCCTTCCAAGAAAAATATGAACCTGATGGATCCACCTAGAGAAGATTAAAAGTAAAAGAAAAATAGTTTCAGAATCGGCTTAATATACAGACAAAATACATTGAGAGTTATACAACTAGAAGCTGATAAAAAATATCACATCCTGGATAGCCAGAACTAACATAAGTTAACAGAAACTATAACAGGAAACAATAAGAAATTGCTTTGAACTAATCAAAGACCCAAAGAAAAATCTACTTTTCCCTTCTAGGAATTGTAGCCTGGTGATAAGAGAAGCTTCAAACATTTTTTTTGTCCCCTTTTTCTATTTTTTATTTTTGGAAAGAAACAAAAACTCTAATCTAACATAAACAAAAGCACTTAGGTGGGCCAGTTGTCCAACCTTACAACAATTTACAACAAACTATAAACAAAAACCTGACAACCAGCCTTCAGAAAATCTACATACCAAACCATAACCAATATCCAACTTTTAAAAAGATGTACTTAAATGGAAAGCCAGCAGTCTACAAGTGAGGCTCATAAGCACTTTTGTCATGAAAGATAAAATTGTCTTTACGGTGACTAGGATAACATGTACAATCTATTTGAAGAGCTAGAAAATGTTTGAGCCAGACACCAAGAAAAATTAAACCTAACTAGATTTTCCAACCGATTTCAGTAGACGTAATAAAATAATTTGCAAATAATTGAAAATTACTATACTAGCCAATTCCATGAGGACAGAATTAGCAAACAATCAACAATTTCAACCATCAAAGTATTTAGGAATGCAAATACCTGGTATAGCTGTGGACCATTATCATCAAACCCAGCAACCAGCAGAGATACTCCAAAAGGCCTCACACCCCTGCCAAAAATGAAAGAACATTGAAATTATCAAGAACACAGTAAAGAAGGAATATGATTTATTGAATTCATTTATCCAAGTCCAGTTTCCTAAACTCAGCAGAAGTTGCCTGATAAATGTAGGAAATTTTCAGATTGTTCATTGTGTAGCACTTTATATATACAAACTTTAGAAACAAGCTAAATAGAGTCCTCTTACTCTCTCTCCTCCTAACATTCCAGCTTAGGACAAGCATGGAGTACCATGCTTGAGCAAGGTTCCTTGTTTTATATTAGCCAATGGCCAAACATTAGCAATCACAATTTACTGACGTCCAAGCTCTAGTTTTATAATTTTACTTGTCACAAAAGGAATTTAAATGAATTATAATTACAAAAAATAAATAAGGAATCAGTTTCAAAATCATAAAGGCAGCCTAACGTGGGCCAAATGATCATTCATACTTCAACAAATGTGTCAATTTCCTTATTATTCTAAAATAAAAAAATGTGCTTATTATCATAATAGTAGTTTGTAGTTACCCTGACTGAGTAAACTCCTGCATCACAGCTGCAGTTTCCCTCACAAGCTGAGTAACAGGGATGGGTTCCTACAAATATGACATTTCAATTACAAATTGCAAAATTGGCAACAAAAGAGAGCGCATGTAACCTCTAACAAACACAATTCTCAATCTGAAAAAAGTGAACATGTAAATAGTTTCAGATAAAACAAGACATTTACAACTTAAAATGCATTATAAGCTGAATCCATTTTTTAGGAATTAAACCATAATTTCTTTCCAGTTCCAATCACAAACAAAAAATGCATAACATTAAACAATTTTTATACTATTTGCTACAGGAATGATAGTTACATCACTGGTTGAGAAATTACAAAATAATCATTAGAATACAAATGCATTTAGAGGATTCAATACCTTGTACAACCTATGATATTGTTCTGCCTGCTTCCTACTTTTTCGAACCAAGACTCGAAAATCAGGACCCATGCCACTGCAAGAAAGAAAATAAGATTAAGAATATAAAACCAGAAAGAAATACATGAGAATAGAAACACAACACCAAAATATATCCTACAAGGCCAGACACTGTCACCACTAGGAGTCAGGTACACATGTTAATTTGAAGCTGTTAGTCAAAAACCAGATTCCTATAATCTCGTAAATACGAGTACCTCTTCCTTCAAAGGCAATAACTATTGCATATGTATTCCACACTATGCAAACACAGTACAAGTGCAATTTTCATACTTATTGTTGGAGTCTCAAATATACATGTTTCACACTTTTGAAGTGCATATGTTACATTATATAGCATTCCAAGTTGCTTTACAGCTAACAGGACAAGGTTATACAGTCCCCAATCTGTCAATCGTTCAGTATTATGCTACAATGCTAGAATGTATACTTTTCTCAGCACAATAAGCTGCTGTGAAACCCTTCTTTCAAAAATTATAAATCAGGCATGTCATAAGCAAGCCATGTTTCAAGAAACCAACAGGAATTTGATTTACCAAATCTCCAAGCTGATGCTCCTTATCCTATAATGTTTTACAATATTCTAAGGTAAACAAATACCTATGAGCTAGAAGACCATGTTTAGTGACCAATTACCATTGCTTATACAAGCGTTCACCATAACCGAAAATAGAATGGCATACGCTTGTGGAGAACCACAATAGGAGAATCCCTTTTGTAGTAATTACAGTGACAGGTACATTACATGCAGTATGTGTGTGCGTGTGTGTGTGTGCATGTGTGTTTATATATTTACATATATTCCTAAATACCGGCAGCAAGCATACCAAAAAAAAAATATATATACCTGTAGACAACTCCAATATTTGGTGTCAGACACTGTATTTTTTGAACCTACAATGAAAACAATCACATATCACAATCATAACAAACATTTAGGGAAGTTTAATATATTTTGGGACGTGCAGATATATAACAGTTAACAATAATTAGAGTTTTACAAGTATTTAGATAATGGATCTGCTCAAACCAGTAGAGAGAAAATTAGAGCTAAGGAATATGTCCTCCTACATCTGTCAACTTCGTTGACAATCCATAAAGATAACTACACAATCCACATAAAATTCGTCTTGAATATGAGGGATTACGAAATGCAACAAAGAATGAAAAAAAAATTAAAAAATGATGCAAATAATGATAAATCTCCTTCTCTTTTAAAAAACAGTTATCTGTCTCGACAATTACCCCCCTAAATTGACATTTCCTTTCAACGGTCTATGTCCCCACCCAAAGAAAATAAATCATTCCTTAGAACCATTAAATAAATTGGGACCAACACAATGCATGGGGTACTACAAGTAACAAAGAAACCAAATATAAAGTCAACATGATAACTTATCAATTACTCATTGAATTCCCGTTTCTTCTTTCTCTTACTGGAGGCATATAAGATTACGGGACATCTATGAAAAAATCAACTATTTCAATTTGAATATAAATTAAAAATTTCACAGATGGGATTTAACAATGTAAGTCAAATTCAAATCATTACTTCTTCTTTCATTCAGAAGCACAAAAGGGTAATGACCTAGATATGCTGTGGGTAAATTGTCCTTACATTAATGTATACTAAATGCATAAATAGATTAAGCAACAACATTTATTAGGCAGACATGGTGAGAATCAAATTATAGCGCTTAGGACGCATCGATATAGGGCAAAGAAATCTATCCTAAATCGCATGATTTATAGTATCTACTTAACTACCCCAATCCCTAGCTACACCAAAATCTCTGTATTGTATGTCAATAACCTACAATTAAAACAAGCAGAACTCAATTGTGAAAGTAAACTGTACTGGAACTGCAATTAGAACTGTATCCACTTTAACAGTGACTTACAGAAGTTTCATCGACCAAAATCGAAGGCAGCTTCTTCTCAGTGGCAATAACAACGCCATTAGCAGCTGAAACAATCAGCTAAACATCAGTAATGCAGTATATGTATTCCAATAAGACAATATATATACACAAACAGGCACATTAAATTGCAACAAATTACAAACTAGTTCACCCAAATTTACACAGTATTACACACACAAGTGTACGTATATATGTCCCAGTGATTCATGCATATACATATAGCACTCAAACGTGAGATCACGAATTTTTCAAATTTATCATCAAAATCCTAATTTGTGCCCCCAATTCTTCAAGTGGCGCGTGATCCAAAATAAACCACTTTCAAGACCAAAAAAGTTAGGGCATATAAAGAAGATTAGCGGCATTAACAAAGAAAATAACAATAATGGGTACCAACAAAACGAAACAGAAGAAATTCATAAATACGATACCCTTGATTCCAAGAGAGGTTTGGCCAGACCCCACCGCCGTCAAAGCGTGTTCGATCTGCACTAGCTTTCCTGAAGGACTGCTCCAACGAGTACAACACCAAGTATATCAAAAAAAAGAAACTTGCATCTCATCTCATTGTGAATATGGCGGAGCAGAAGATTATGAAAGAGAGAAGAAGAGAGATTACCTGAAAGTGGTCAGAGAAAATGAGTACTGACTGTCTCCCATGTTGTGTGCTAGAGAGAGAAAGAGAATGAGCGTCGTTAAGAAGCGAGAGAGAGGGAGAGAGAAAGCTTGACGTGAAGTAGTTGTTTCGGCCCGGAGAAAGTGAAGTTATACAATAGAAATAGGCCGTCTAAGCTTTCTTGTCGAAGAAGAAGCTCCTTCTCTATTCGGGTTTTTATTCTAAAAAGAAATTCTTTTTTATTTGGGTTTTGACATTTTGCATAATTGCCTCCTTTATTTTGTAAAATTAAGTTATGACCCCTCATTTTTTTTTTCTCTTCAATTTAACCGCCTTTATTTGCCAAATGTTATTCAACCTAATTTTTTTTTTTTTAAAAATGACACTTTCAACCATTTTGTTTTTTTTTTACATACATATAATACTTTAAATTGTTTTATTATAAAATTATCTTGGTAACGGTAAAAAATACTTTTCAGGTTCAAATTTGTTTTGTATTTTTTAAAATTACTATACATTTTGGTAGATGATATTAAATTAGTCAAATTTTAACCCCTTTTTTATGTCCAGAAGGACTAAATTGGAATAAAAATGAAACGCGAGAGTAAAGTGCGGAGTTATTCTGCAAAACTGTTAAAGTGCAGGAGGAATTTTGGTAATTTTCCAAAATTTTGCCGTGCGATTCTAAAACGGTGCGTTCAACTCTCCCCTCTCCATTGGGCTCTCTCTCACCACCGGCATAAGCCAAAACCTCACTCTCTCATATCTTATTGCCGGTCTCTCTCTAGCGTTGGCCTCTGAATTTTGTATAGGTTTATTTGTTTTTGGTTCTTCTGCTCTTTCTGATTAGAAGATTTAAGACTTGAGTCTCCCAAGTTCATCATGCCCTCCACTTTCCGCGTTGCCTCCAAGTGAGTGCTCATTGCTTAAGTTTTGAAACTGTAATAATGGTGTAATCTATGTATTCTTTATGTGCTTCTATGTTCTTTACTGCTCTCTGATATGGGCTCTTGTTTTTCTTCCTGTAATTTGGTTTGGACTAACTTTTTCCCATACTGTTTATGGTGGGCAAATGCAAATTTTGTTATGGGTGTGTTCTGCTTTGTGTTTTTATTTTTCTATTTTCTCTCTTCAGTTTTTTTCTGAAAATAATGTTACAGATATTTTTTGCTTTGTTCCTTATTGTTCTTTGTAAAATTCAAAGGTTGTTCTATAGTTTCGCCTTTCTAACGTGTCTTCTCAAGTTGTTTAATAGTTTCGTTCTAAACGTAACTATGGCTCATGTTATTCAGGGAATTTGTATCTTTTCAATACTGTGGTTTACTCTTTTTTTTTTTTTTTTTTAATTGTTGATGATTGGTTTAATCATATTATTTTATTTAATATGTACTAACTGGTATGGCTAGTAAAATGAACAAGAATGTTATATGGCCGAAAAATGTAGTTCAATACAGTGGTCTTTGATGTATGGCATATAAGATTGGTTAACTAAATGCTCATTGCTCATGTATTATAATATAGACAAGCTATGATTTGCTGCTGATTTTTTACTGTGAAACTTTGTTTTGCAATGCTACGGCTCAATATCGTTGATTAAATTTTGTACTTCACATTGGTAGTTGGTCTGTAGTGATAACAATCCCAATGCTATGGCACATTATCATTAATTAAATATTGCATTTCAAAATTTGGTAGTGGTAGTTTATTGCTCTATTGTGATGACACTGGATCAGTTGCTTGTCCCTTTTATTGAGCAAAAGTAAGTTTATTTTTGAGATTAAACCTATGCAAAAAATTTTTGTCTTTCTTCTTGTTTTGAAGTTTTTTTTAATAATAATAATAAAAAAAACTGTGTTTATTTAGTTTTTCTGGTTGTTGAGAGAGAGCTTAGTTGGTGATGGTGTATTGTGAAAATGGCATCTTTATGTTTTTACTTTATTACAAAGCCCTAAATTAATCGTACTTTCCCAACAGACCCTAATTCTATTCATGTGCCTCATGATTTCTTTCAGCCCTAAAATATTACTCCATCATCCTTGCTCTCTGTCAGCCCTTCACGGCTGTGGTTCTCTGCCAGCTCATTCTTCTTCTTCTTCTTCATGGTACTGCAACAAGAGCATGAGGGTGTCATTTTCCTCTTCCTATCATTTTCTGTTCCTGCTGCCAATCCTTCGGGTAAAGCGGCCTCCATCGTTTTTTCTTTGTAACGCTTCACTTTCCAATGTTGAGAATGATGATGTTGAGGACCCCGAAACCTTCAATAGCAGCAGCAGTACCAGAAATGGGTCAGTGGTGTCAGTTGCCAAAGGGTCGGGAACAACAGCAAGAGGGCGTAGACTGCTCAAAATTCGGGAAGAGAAGAGGAAACGAGAAAATGCTCGACTTCACAACTATCCTGCTTGGGCCAAGTCTGTCATCTTTCTTTCTTTCTTTTCTTTTTTTTTTCTGCTCTAATTCCGATGCCTTTTAAATTATTTTTTTTTGAACTAAGATGTATGATCACAGATCCACTTTGTCTTGTGGGCACGCAGAGTCCTAGAAGATGCTTGCAAAGATGACACTGAACTTCGTGCAGTTCTTGGTGATAGCATTGGCAACCCTGATCTGATGAGGAAAAGGGTATTTTTACATTCCCCCCTGTGCTTGTACTTTTGTATTTTTCCGTATCACCATTTACTTTGTTTAATATGTTTTTTATGAGTTGAATTTCTGATGCTTTAGAAGATATATACAGGTTGAAGAAAGAGTTCGAACGAAGGGTAGAGACTTCCGCAAATCAAAGACGGGTTCCGTTCTTTCCTTCAAAGTCAGCTTCAGAGAGTAATTTTCCTTCTCGATACTTCCGTACTCATTTGCTTCTGACTCTTTATTCATGCTACTTTCTGTCAATTAACAATTTTTGTATAAATGCAAAGTGACTTGTTTCTTTTTTGGGATATCATAATTGTATGTGAATCCACTTGTGCACATTTTTAACTTGAAAAAGAATGTAAAGTTTCACATTCAAAGACTGAATGCATCAATTGATGAATTGGTAAGCAAGGTGAAAAACTGATGTGTAGTGTCATTAACTGTTATATGGATGCAATCAACAATACAATTTCTATGTATTCATTTAAAATATGCATAGAATTGGCAAGATATACATGGTAACCATGTGAGACCTAAAGATATTTTATATTTTAGAAGCACTATAATTAAGATGTTAGTTATCTTGTATGCCATAGAAGATTCCTAAATTTCAAGTTGTAGATCTTCTTCCATACTAGGAATGATTATGTCTCAAACATTGAAGGTGCAGCTAGTATGGGAACATTCCTGTAGCCTGTCTGAGTTTTGGATGTCAAACAATGATAAGTAGTAGTCATGACCAGCTAGTATGAGAACATTCCTGCATTTGGAACGTTCCTATCTGATATGAGTACATGCAGGAGTGTTCCATAAACTGATTATGGTAGTAGTCATGACCAGAAAGCAAAAAAACTGAATAATGCTAAAAGATTATGAGATTTACCTTCTTTTGATCTTTGTTGTCCATGAATAACAACTAATATTTTTCTAGTCTTGTATATATGTTTGTATTTATTTTTCCTTTTTCATTTTCTTTTTGTTGGCTGACAGCTTCAACCCAATTGATTCTTACGTATGGTTTGAGCTATATGGATCACCGTCTGATCGAGATGTTGATCTCATTGGTAGTGTAAGTACCTCATCTATGGTTATGCATTTCTTTCTTTATTGGTAGTGAATTCTTGTTCCAGAGTACCCTTAGATACCCTTTTTGGTTAAGCATTTCTTTTCACATTTATTCCTCTTTTTTTTCTTTTCCTCTGAGATTGTTCATTATTTTGGAGACTATTCATGTACTTATGTAGGAAGAATGTGCAGGTTATTCAATCATGGTATGTTATGGGGCGCTTGGGTGCCTTCAATTCTTCAAATCTACAGGTTTGGCCATTGTTGTATTCTTTTTTACCTCTGGTTTTACCTGTTATGTAGTGCATTGGGGCTGTGAAGTGGTGTTATATGGTCAATCTTTTCAGATTTTGCATACTAGTAAAACATTTCGTTACACAAGTGCTCAATCTTTTCTGTTTTGATAAGATTCTAACAGCTTTACTTCTCTGTGCTTTCAAAAACTGAGTGGTGTGTTAACTCATTAAATGGGTTGAAATATTAAGTTACTTGAAGATATGTCTATTTCTTGGGCACTTGTATGTCTAAAAATTGACACAGTAGGCAGGCATAAAATTTTGTTGTCATCCCAGCAATTCAGTGAGCCTATTCTTAAGATCATATCATGTAGAGAAAGTTTCTAAATAATAGTAGGCTCTGATCATGACATGAACTTTCTAAAATCAGATTTTTGGTCGTTATTGGTAATTTTTAAAAGGGAATTATCTTGACAAAATTACTACTTTTAAATGTGTAAAGGTAGTTTGGTAACAGTTCTGTTTTTTATTGGTTTCTTATTTTGTCTTAAGAGTTTTTACTTCAATTGTGCATAGTTGGACTTTTTATTCAAGTGATAGTTAGGTTCTCACGTAGCTACAAAGCTTGAAAAGAGAGAAGAAAAAAAAAAACTCAAAATTGATAACCATTCAAACTGTTTCTAGAAAGTCTCATCCTTTTTTTTGGGTTTCTTTTCTAGCCATAGTATCACGGTCGTTTATCATTAGTATAAGCTTGTTCAACAAGTCTTTATTCTTTTTAGAAGAAAACATAAACCATAAACATAAACGTTACTCAATGAGCTATAAGTCTTTGTATTTACCCTTGTCACTATTAGACTTCTTATTTCAACATTTTAATTATATATTCCCTTTTACGAACATCTTGCAACTCGCTAATATGAAATTAATTGTAGCTGGCAAATACATCCTTGGAGTATGATCCTCTCTATGATTCTGATAAGGGTTTCAATGTGATGCCTTCGTCATTTCATGATATCGGCGATGTTGAATTTCAGGATAATTGGGGCCGTGTTTGGTAGGACATGAAGCACTCAATTATTTGTATCTAAGATTACATTTACGAATTTCATGTTGCATCCTCGTCCGAAGAGATCTGAAAGTTGTGCATAAATGTCTTGCAGGGTTGACCTTGGTACCTCCGATTATTTTGCCATTGATGTACTCCTCAACTGCTTGACAGTGTTGAGTTCGGAGTAAGAAACAGTTATTTTAATCAAATATTTGCAGTGGATTTCATGTTTACTTGTAGTTGTCTCTCTTATTGTTCTTCTTTCACTTCTGCAACTCTTCTGAGTAATTATTATTGCCACTGCTTTTTCATGTTCCAAAACTTGCAGATATTTAGGTATTCAGCAGATAGTTTTTGGTGGTCGAAACATGGGTGACTGGGAAGAAGGGATGACAAACCCTGAGTATGGATACAAGTACTTCAAGATCTGACCTAAATCTCTATTTTTATTTGGTGTTGCACTCGAGTGTAAACTGTAAAGCTGTAAGCTGTGTTGTATGCATAAGTGCTATAGTTTTCTCTTTTTTTATTTATTTGTCAATTCATTTTCTCTCCCTCTAAAACTGAACTGTCATTCTCATTCAAAATATGGGCAATTAAATTTGAAATGATCTTTGTTAGGTTATAGATAAAATATAATTTTAGAAGGAAAAATAAAATTACCGTATGGATTTTAATAAATGACACTGATAATTTTGTGGGTAAATTTCCCCTTTTTGTATTTTTTTCTGTTTTCTCAAGAAATCGTAAGGGATAGTTCGAGTCGCCGCGAAAGGGACCAAGTGCAACATTGTTAATTTGTTATAGTTTAGGGACTAACGGTGCAATATTTAAAAATATTTGTTTTCAAATAATATTAATTGTTTTACAAGTAATTTTTCTGCGGTGATAAAGCATTTTTTGGATTTGAAATATAAAAATATCTGACAAATAAATCGACAGTAAGCTTCAGGGAGCTTAGTGTGTGTTATGTAGGGATTTGAAGTGATTGTTCCTCACGCTCACCGGCTCATTCAACTCCATCTGTAATGGCTGAACATCAAATCTCTCTCCAATCTAGTGTAATACCTCCATTAACGTACGGACTCTCACAATGCTGAGGAGCTTCAGCCTTCGTTCTCGCCGCAGGCCCCGTTACGGTGCCTACGCCTGCGCCGTACTCTCCGCCGTACTCCTCCTCCTCTCCGTCTCTCTCCTCTACTCTCGCCTCTCCCACTCCCAACATCACCGTCATCTTCACCGCCGCCGGAGCCCCACTTCCGGCTACGATGTCGTCTCGCTGACCACCAATCCTCTCATTTCCGACTCCGATGACGAACCTGTTTCTACTATTACCACCGAGGACAAGATCGACGAGCTTGACGATGTCGGTGATGAAGGGTCTAAGGACGAGGAATTGGAAGAAGAGGACGAGCCACAGACCGACAACCAGCCTAGGATTTCTGGGTATTTTTACGATCACGTCGGTGGGGCCATCCGTAGGGCCTTCAATCGGCGATCGATCGAGGAGTGGGATGATGATTTTGTCGGGTTTAGTGTGGGATTGGGTGCAGAGGATCGGAGTAAGGCTGCGTTTGGATCCGACGATGTCCCTGTGGACGAGGAGGTGAGAAGGAAGGCCGACCAAGTGATGGGTATAGAGGACGCCCTGTTGTTGAAGGTGGGTCGGAGAGTTTCGCCTCTGAGGGAAGGTTGGGGAAATTGGTTTGATAAGAAAAGCGATTTCTTGAGGAGGGATAAGATGTTCAAGTCCAATTTGGAGGTACTGAATCCCATGAACAATCCCATGCTTCAAGACCCTGATGGTGTGGGAGTCACTGGCTTGACGAGGGGTGATAGGCTGATGCAGAAATCATTGTTGAGTGAGTACAAAAGAGTCCCATTTCTCTTCAAGAAACCGTTGGGTGTTTCAGGGACTGACATTGAAACCAAAATTGACGGAAATGGTGACACAAATGCGTTTGAGAGAGGTAATGAATTGAAGAATGAGATCGAGAAAGCCGAGCGTAGGACTTTGAATGAAAGTGCGGGTAACGTTCTTGACAGAAAGGAGGTTGTCAATGGTGGCCAGGGTTTGAATTCAATTGCAAATGTGGATTCTAAGGATCAGAGTAAGTCTGAGTTTTCAAGTCATATATACGCAGATGGCAAGAGATGGGGTTACTATCCTGGTTTGCATCCACATCTGTCATTTTCGGATTTTATGTACAGGTTTTTCAAAAGGGGAAAATGTGAAATGAAGGTTTTTATGGTGTGGAATTCGTCGCCTTGGATGTATAGTGTTCGGCACCAGAGAGGACTTGAGAGTTTACTCTCACATCATCCAGATGCCTGTGTTGTAGTGTTCTCAGAGACCATTGAGCTTGATTTCTTTAAAGATGACTTTCTGAAGGATGGGTATTTACTCTAGTTATTGCTGTGGTGTTAAAGGTTTATTTGTTGGTGTATCTTCTATATTGAGTTCTGAACCAATTTTTAATCTGCAGTTACAAAATTGCTGTTGCAATGCCAAATCTCGATGAATTGCTGATGGATACACCAACACATATATTTACTTCTGCCTGGTTTGAATGGAGAAAGACAAAGTATTATGCTACTCACTACAGCGAGCTTGTCCGCCTTGCTGCTCTCTATAAGTAAGCTTGTTTAGTTTCATATACGTCTTCATATGTTGTATTTTAATCAATGTGGTCTATTATGCCTTTTATGGTTCCACTTGTCAATTGCTTTACTGGTTTTGCAATATTGAACATGCAGAAAAATATTCTTTAGTCATCACCACTATTTCTAGAAACAAAATTACTTGACCTAAGAGTGCATGTAATGTAAACAATGTTTTATCAATTTGAATGAATAAGCATTAGATATTAAACATCATCCATGGTTACATATCAATTTCAGTGGAAGGCATAATTGGAGACTAGTTGTTCGATGGTTCAGTCTCTTTAATGATTAATTCTTCTAGTTTTGTGCAAGCAGAAAATGCACAAAAGCAAAGATTACTAAACTAAATTTTACAAAATTAATAATTTTGCATACAGTCAGTTTTCACTGATTGAAATGAACAGTTGTGGAATAGGTCATGGAGTATACTTAACAAACTTTTATTGTTTATACATCACATCTTGGTAACTAACCTTTTCTAGAATAGGACTTTTATACTTTTGGTTAAGAATTTAATTTTAATCAAAAAAATTTTTTGGGACAAATAAAATTAATAATTGATGAGATATCAATGTTTCTGATTTTGAACCAACACAAGATGACAAATTAAAACAATATTTTTTCCTTGCTATTTCTCCCTTCTTTTTTTTTTTTTCTGCTGAAGCCTTGCTATTTCTTTTGTTGCTTGGGCAACTAGTTTTATATTGTTTAGTATGCATGTAGCCAAATGAAATTTGAGCCTCTCATTGCATTGCCAAATGAAATTTTTGTTCTTAAAATTATTCACTTTTCTTGTCCTTAGAAGCCGTACTTTACTCTTAATGCTCTTTTTTACTGATCTGAGTTAAGCTAGAAAAAAATACATGAGACGTTACTTAGGCTGCTTCTTTCATGTTTAATTCTTCTAGTTTTTGTGTAAGCGTGAAAATCTGCAAGTTATAAGCTAATTCTGTATAATGGCTAGAAATAAGCTTTCATCCTCTTAAAAGCGCTTCCAAACGTAGTAGCAGTCCCAATGGGAAAAAGTTCTAAGCTAGGGCTTGAGTGATAAGCTAATTATGTATAATGGGTAAAAATAGTCTGGACTTTTTTCTTTCTTTTTTTTGTAACTATTCTCAATTCTGCTTGGTGTAAATATCTGACTTCATTTGTGCATTTTTTGATGTGTTTACCAGGTATGGTGGCATATATCTTGATTCTGATATCATAGTTTTGAAACCATTATCCTTGCTTAGAAATTCCATTGGTTTGGAGGATCAGCTGTCAGGAAGTTCTTTGAATGGTGCAGTGATGTCATTTAGAAGGCACAGGTGCTAAAACTAGTATTTTCTCATACTCAAGACATAATTGCTAATTTAGGTGAAATCATATTTGATAAAGAATTCGGTTCTTCATTTGACTTATTTAAGATAAATTTAATGTTCAATATTACGGGGACATGGAAAGGTCGGTTTTATATGGATATATTATATTTATAATAGTTATGCTTATAATTGACCTAAATAAGTTATGATTATCTAGATTTGTCCATTTCTCAATGATACTTAATCTTGGGCTGCCGTGAAATTAAACTGGAAAATAATATGTATTTTCTGTGCAGTCCATTCATAATGGAGTGCTTGACTGAGTTCTATATGACTTATGATGATACTCGCTTGAGATGGAATGGGGCTGATCTTTTGACAAGAGTTGCAAGAAAGTTTCCGACCACTGCGAAGGTCTCCATTAGACAGCAGGAGTTAAAACTGCAACCTTCTTATCTTTTTTTCCCAATTAGTCCTCAAAATATCACAAGGTAATTTTCTAAAACTTTTACTATCTTTTGCATGTTTAAGGGTAGATGCATGTCACTGCACTTTATTTATAATGTTTTCTGAGCATGCCTGTAATTCTTTTTTGATCTTGTCTCTCATAATCATTCTCATCTATCGCTATCTTTTATGTGATAACTAATAGTTGGAGTTTTCTTTTATAACTTTTACTGAAGAACTAAATCTCTAAAACAAGGATGAAAATATATTTAAAGAGGTTTTTTTTTTTTCAAAGAAGAGCAATAACCGGAAAAGAAAATCTACTGTCGTAAATAAAATGCAAATATAAGTTTGCATTTTATAGATAACATCGTGATCAATTTATGGAATGCAGTTGATGTTATAACTTGTGTAGACCTTGCTTTTAGTTTAGTTCACAACCTTTGTTTGTCATAGTGATATTCTTCTCTTATTTATGCTTTCATCCAATTGAGCTGCGAACAGATACTTCATTGCACCGAGAACAGAGATTGAAAAAACTCAACAAGATGCCATCATCAAAAGGATTCTGAACGAGTCATTAACCTTTCATTTTTGGAATAGCTTGACCTCTGCTCTCATTCCAGAGCGAGATAGCCTTGTGGCCAGGCTTATTGACCATAATTGTATCCGATGCTTTGATGTCTTGTGAATTCAAATTTAAATTCTGGTGTATCACCTAAATCCGGTAAAATAGAAGGTTACACCATCAAAATTGTGAAATGTTTGTTGCTTAGATTAGAAAGATGCTGAGACATTAATATGTTTTATAATTTTAGCTTGAAGAAAAAAACAAAAAGAGAGAGAGAGAAAGAGAGTAAGCCTGTTGTTGTAGTTGTATAGTTCTACATCCTGTATCTTGTTGGTGTAAGATGTCACATGTATCTAGGAAATTTTTTTGATCCTATGTGCTGCTTAGGAGGCTGTTGCTGTTTTGTAATTGGTCTTCTTTGCAACCATTTTTTGGTTAAGGGTTATGGATGCAATTTTAAATATGTAGGCTCTGAAAGTGTTAGCTTCTGAATTATTTGGGATCCCTTGATTTTTCTTTTGCATTGTCCTTTTGAGTTGAATTGTCAGATAAACATTAATATATGGGGTTCTTATTCGATAAGCCACACTAGCATTAAAACGTTAATTTCAAACATTATAAAAAAAATATAAAAAAAAAATAAAGAAGAAGAAGAAGAAGTTAAATAAATAATAATAATAATAATAATAATAAATAAATAAATAAATGGTCAAAAAAAATTATAAAAAAAAGGGTCAACATCTTTCATTGATTGGTCAACAATGGTCCACAGAATGTAACGTTTTGTTCTCTAGAGCAATTATTTTATATAACATTTGCCAAACACCTCTATTTGTTTTTAAAGGACAACTTTTTCGTTTTAGTACAAAAACCAGTTTTTAAACTGTAGGATCAAGCAGGCCTTGAAGGATTAGTAGGGTTTGGTGAAAGGGTCATATGGTAGCCAACGAAAGTTGATTGAGTTGGTAAGAAATATTTATTTTGCTTATAAGATCTAAGTTCGAATTTCACTGTTTGTAGTTTGTTTTTTAGCAGGGATCTGTAAATTTCACTGTAAACCCCTTATAAAGACTTGTGACAAGTCTTAACCTTGGACGGGGTAAGCCTCGCTTCATCTGAATTTTTCCATTATAGTGAAATTATATAACCCATTCAAACAGCAAGAACCATATAAAGCCTTCAGTATCTTGAGTTTGCAGTGGATCCAAAACCCTATCATCAAACTATTAAATATCATTTCATTCATAAACTAGAACCTGCCCATAGCACCTAACAAGAAACCTCCCATAGGACCTTGGTGGTGCAAGAATCGACTGATGTTGAAGTAGAAGATGAGAGAGGCTTGTCATAGAAGAACGAATAAATAAGGTAGGGTTAGGTAGGTACTGCGTCTCTATTATTTTGCAAAACCATTTTCATTTTTTTTTTTAATTTAAAAACATATTGAAGATATGTGGTGTTTTGTCGACATATAATGGAATTCAGTGCAAAAAAATAAAATAAAAATGCCGTTGCAGTAAAATAAAATAATAAAACATAAGACAAACATGCACACACAAGATTTATTATAATAAGAAAGAGGAAGAGAAAAAGACAGACTCTCTCAACTTATAGATCAAAAGAAACTAATAATTATAATAGCCAAAAAAACAAAAATACCCTGATAATTTTACAGCCCCAAAATTATTTAAAAAAAAAAAAAAAACAAATTGTACACCTATGCTTAAAAAAATAGTTTTGTAGGCCTACTTCAAATCAAAGATCTCTATCAACTCTTCCATATATTAAAATTGATAAGAAACTTCATAATCCTAATACCAACTTATCTCAACGGAGTGGACCCCAAAAAACGTATATGATAATTTCATGTCGTACGGCTCAGGATACGACAGAAGACTAGTTTTATTAGACATGTGAAATTGAAAGTTAAGTACAAAACTTGTTAATTCTATGATCAATCTTTTCTGAAGATATGAAAAAATAAAATTCCCTAAGTTCTCTTTTTTTTTTTATGGTAAACCTACCCTCTTCACATATTAAAATCCATCAACCTTTGTTTGTGGGTTTCAAAAACAAACCCCCTTAGCCAGAATAGTGCAATGAATTTAAGTTGCAATTTAACTTATCAATGATCTTTATTTTTCCTTCCTTTGGTTTTGCTAATATACACGTCTTGAATCAATGATCTCATTGATTTATCTTAAATTCATAGTCCAACAGTATTCATTAATGTTCTGTTTGTGGTCAACAAATTGTATGAGATTTTATTTTTGAAAAAATATAGTAAAGTCTAGCAGTCTCGATGTTTTTCGGACTCTCAACGCAAAATTGTTCACCCTGATTCTTCCAAGAAATACTCTAATTTCAAGTCTTAATCTTTGCCATTAAATGCATTTTTCAATAAAAATCTACGATTAGTGCTATAATTAATATGAGTGTGAACCATTTTCAAGAAGCATTGCATTTTCTTTGGTTGAGTATAAATGCGAGTAGGGCTAACATGAAATCGTTATTGACCTCGGTACAAAGCTATGTTGTAGACACTGATTTCTGGTAACGTTTTGCGATGGAGACAATGTGGGTCTCCAAAGGATTAATGGACTTCTTTGAAACAAGGTCAACAACTACTCTAACGACACGGCTTCAAGAATCATGAAACTTGCTGGATCGAAGAACGTGTGTTCTGCCATTATTATTGTTCTTCCTCTATGCAGACTGAGATGGCGTGCATAGAGCATTAGACTATAGAAGGAAACGTTGCAGATGAAACACTTAAAGTCATGGTTCCCCTGAACTGCGGCAGTTAATTGATGCTGGTATGATTGAAATGGGTGCCAAATTTTTGAACTTAAACCTTGCTGAATTGCCAAGGCACGTTGAGTTTACAGCTACTCCATTGGGGCTATTTGTGTTTTATCTTAGGCTTCAAATATATATATATAGAGAGAGACATGCTATGAAACGTGATATCGAGCACATTAAAAAACCCATGCTGTTACAAAATTTATGGATGCATATTTGTTTTGATTATTAAAACAGTTTATTTAAATATTTAAATGGCTCCGTAAATTTTATAACAGCACGCGATCTTTAATACACACAATGTTGCATTTCATAGCAATTCTCTATGTATACACGGGAAGTGGATGCAATATGTGTTAGTAATTAGTAGTAGTACTCGTATTGTGAAGACTTGATTGTACTATTTATGAACTGGGAATTATATTTAACGAGTCTTTCATTGGTTTTTTATTTTTTCGTTAGTTTTTATATAATGTTCTAATTTACAAAATGTATATATAAACATGCATGCATCGACCTAGTATTAAGTTAACGGATTTGGTCCCCCACCCCTACAATTTTTCTTCGTTCCGCCCCCACAATTTTTCATACCTTAATTAATTAGACAGTTGGAAGATATTAATTACAATGGCGATGGAGAAGAAGACAACTGATGATTGGTTACTTAAATTTCTTACACAGTAAATAATCAAAGGTGGAAAACACACTACCATTTTGAAATTTTGGTAGTCAAACAACATCCTTAATTTCATGTTTGCCTTCTCAATCTTCAATCACTTTAAATTGTAGCCACAAACCACCAAGCAAATACAGCTCAGCAAGTAGAAAAACAATGGCGGTTTTATGTCTTCCTTCATTCTTGTTTAGCATCACAAATTTGCTCCTTTTATTGTTTACTAGTAGTGCAACCTCGGCACTAGACAGCATTGGTCCATTCCAATCTATAAGTGATGGACAAACCTTAGTCTCAAAACAAGGTAGCTTCCGACTTGGTTTCTTCAGTCCAGGCATTTCCAAGAATCGTTACTTGGGAATTTGGTACAACAATATCCCTACAAGAACTGTGGTCTGGGTGGCGAACCGATGCAACCCCATCAACGATTCGTCTGGCTTGTTGACAATAAACAGCAGAGGCAATCTTGTTCTTTTTGGGCATAATAATAATGAGAGTGAAGTTTGGTCGACGAGGTCAGTAAAACAAGCCAAGAATCCACTTGTACAGATCCTAGATAACGGAAATCTTGCCCTAAGAGACGAGGAAGATGGTGGAAATCCGGAGGCGTACCTGTGGCAAAGCTTCGACTACCCTTGTGATACATTGTTACCAGAAATGAAGCTTGGATGGGACTTGAGGACAGGTCTTAAGAGGAGTCTATCAGCGTGGAAGAATCCAGATGATCCATGTCCTGGAGATTTTACTTATGGATATGAGCTTGGACAAACATATCCTGAAGCATATATCCGAAACCACGGTGCAAAGTTCTACCGTAATGGTCCATGGAATGGTCTTCGTTTCAGTGGCGTGCCGGAGCTAACAGTCAATCGCTTTTTCAATTTTGGCTTTGTGTATAACGAAGACGACGTGTATTACACGTACAAGCTCATCAACGAGTCTGTGTTATCCAGAATAGTCTTGAACCAAACAACAAGCACGCGCGAGCGTTCTGTATGGGTTGAAGCAGAACAAGCATGGAAACAATACAGTTCATTGCCTAGAGATTATTGTGATCACTACGGCCTCTGTGGAGCCAATGGAAAATGTGTCATTTCCCAAAATCCGGTGTGCGAGTGTCTGGACGGGTTCAAGCCTAAGTCGGATGAGGATTGGAACAATATGGAGTGGTCTGAAGGATGCGAACGCAGCGTGCCACTAAGCTGTCAGGAGAGATACAAAGATGGGTTTGTCAAATTTGTTGGCTTGAAATTGCCAGATACCACACATTCATGGGTGAATAAGACTATGAATCTCAAGGAATGCAGGGCCAAATGCTTGAGAAACTGTTCTTGTATGGCTTATACGAACTCGGATATAAGAGGAGAAGGTAGTGGCTGTGTCCTCTGGTTTGGTGATCTTGTAGACATTAGAGGGTTTCCTGAAAATGGACAGGATCTTTATATTCGAATGCCGGCTTCAGAGCTAGGTATGTTCTTAATTTTGTTCTAATATATATACGTACATAGCGTGTTTGAGTTCAATGTATTGTTTAATTTTCTTTCAAGCCAAACAGTTTTTACCTAGTTTTATTGACATTTTGTTTGTTTCAAATAACTAGAAAAGAAAAGAAAAGCAATAGTTGATTCAAAGGTGAAGACAGAAGCGATAATTGTAGCTGTCATTGGAGTAGCTTTTGCGATGCTCTTTGTTGGGTTTGCCATTGCCAGAAACAGGACAGTGGACTTGAAAGGTAATTAATAGATATTACTGAAAATAATAAGAACAATTAATTGACATATAATCAAAGTAATGAGGTTAGAAATGTGATTTGATTTTTTTTTTTTTTTTTGAGTGATGGAATTCATAAACTATTGTTAAGCTTATTTTTCAGTTCACTTCATTGTGTTTCTCTTTTTCCTTTCAGCTTCATCAGATAGAATAAAGATCGACGATAGCCGAGGCCGAAAGGAAGACCTAGAGCTCCCAATGTTCAAGCAATCAACAATAGCAATTGCAACCAACAATTTTTCTTTGGAAAATAAGATTGGGGAAGGTGGTTATGGACCTGTTTACAGGGTACGTAAGACTTGCATGCTATTTAAACAGCTATTTGTGAGGAAAACATCAAAACAAAGAAAGACTTTTTCGCAATATTTCTGATCAATGAGCCAACAATTTCAGGGTTTGCTACAAGACGGACAAGAAATTGCTGTGAAGAGGCTGTCACCGAGTTCCGGACAAGGTGTAAATGAGTTTAAGAATGAAGTAATACTAATTTCCAAGCTTAATCATCGAAATCTAGTGAGGCTTCTTGGTTGCTGCATTAAGGGAGAAGATAAAATGCTGGTTTATGAATATATGCCAAACAAAAGCCTGGACACTTTCATTTTTGGTTAGAATACTCTTTCAACCCCTAGGGTTCCTAATTAAGCATACAAAATTTTCAAACGACATAGAAATTGATTAAGCCTGAATTACATATTTGGCAGATGAAAAGCAAAGCAAACTGCTAGATTGGTCTCAGCGGTTCAAAATTATACACGGAATTGCTCGGGGACTTGTTTATCTTCATCAGGATTCAAGATTGAGGATTATCCACAGAGATCTCAAGGCTAGTAATGTTTTACTTGATAGAGATATGAATCCAAAGATTTCAGACTTTGGATTGGCTAGAATCTCTGGAGGAGATCAAATAGAAGGAAACACAAACAGAGTAGTAGGAACTTAGTGAGTATACATATATTCTTTCTTCCATGTGGTAGCTAGCTTCTTAATTGTTAAATGAATTACTCTAGCTATTTATATTATTGATAAATGTGTTTCTATATGTAGTGGCTATATGGCACCAGAGTATGCTTTAGATGGGAAATTCTCAACCAAATCCGACGTCTTTAGCTTTGGAACATTGATGTTGGAGATTATTAGCGGAATGAAAAGCAGAGGGTTTCACCATCCACACCTTGGAGTCACCCTTATTGGACATGTAAGTTACACCCAAAACCTGGACTACACTAATTTTATGATTGACTTAGTATGTAGTACTACAAGCATCAGTGTTGTGTAAATAAATTAATAATAAAAAAAATGATTGTTTTTCTATATGTGTATACAGGCATGGAGATTGATGCAAGAAGGAAGGGCATTAGAATTAATAGATGGGGACAAGAGCAATTACTCAAAGAATGTGACACAAGAAGTGTTGCGTTGCGTCCATGTTAGTCTGCTATGCGTGCAACAACAACCAGGGGATAGGCCAAGCATGTCTTCTGTGCTCCTGATGTTGAGTAGTACTGACAGTGATTTGCCAGAGCCCAAACCACCTGGTTATTTCATGGAGACATATTGTTTAGCAGAAACTGATTCTTTCTCAAGCAAACATGTTTCCTTTTCCAATAATGATATAACCATATCGATAATGGATGCTCGATAAGGTATTAATTAAATAATTGTACAATCCTATATATTTACTTGCATATTAATAGATTATAATATAATAATACAATATGTTGCATGCAAGAATTGTAATATCAACCAGATATCTAGCTAATGTATATTAGCCTATAAGGCTACCCAAAGCTTTGGAAGTTTTGTAAAATTAAGAGTAAATTTCATAATATTTTTATTAAGATTACGTGCAGGAGTCCCATACTCCGCCATTAAGTATATATGATTTTCATTATATATATATATATATATATATATATATATATATATATATATATATATATATATATATCTTTGGATCTCTATGGGATTCGTTAATCGTTGGTTGATTTCTCACTTTTAAGATTCAATACTTCTTTCTTATATCAATTTGTTCAAGGTCGACCTAGACGTATTTGTCTGCATGAAACTAGAAAAGTGTGTTTAAATTCACAGACCTGTAAGAGGGTTTAAATTCACAGACAGAATTCTGTGAACAATCTACGCTAAGCAACAAAGCAGCAGACGAGGGGTACACTTGACAAAAAATCAGTAGTAGGAGAAAATTTTGCGCTGTGTCTGCCACATGGTTTGACTCTCAAGCATCCCAACAGGGACCAATTGGGATTGAACACACCCAAATCAAATCCCAAGTTTGACTCTCGATCCTCCCAACAGCGACCAGTTGGAATTGTAACACATCCAAATCAAATTCAAGTTCTAAATTGAATATAATTAGGATGGCTACCTAAAGGTTAACTTACTAAAGATATAGAAAATTTAAAATTATTCGAACACAAACACTCACCAAATCCATCCTTTGACTCTTTAAATACTTATTTAAAAAATTTAATAGGAATTGCTGAACCTTTCTTTGATTTTAAGCGCGTGGTAGAGGGACTGCCAGTTCCACGGAGGCAGCTTAGAATTAGCTTCACACTCGATCCCCAGGGAGTCAGACACCCACAAGACATTGTTCCAATCACTGTCAGCTGCACGCTTCGAGTGGGAGATGCTGACCATACGATGTGGGTAATTATCAAAACTGTCACTTCAGGGCAGTTAAGAGGAAGTTACCGCTTTGGCTACCTCTCATCCCATGAACATAAGTATATGATTATGTGGACTCAGATCTACTCGACAGCTTATTAAGGAGTATATATATTTATCAAAAAAATAATAAAAATTATTAAAGAATATACGTGCCAAGTGAATTTCATGAATGTCATCGGACCAAATAGACAGCAACAACATGTTTCCTACTAATTAAATAGTCACGAGCAGTTTTAATGTTGTACTAAATGACAATAAAAATTGAGTACTTCCATAGAAAATTCCCAAGACAAATACATAATAAAACTAGAGAGAAATTAGTTATAAATTGAAGAAAATCATGGAAGGCGTAGATCTCTAAGGAAAAACCACATTTAATTTCAAAAACAGCAATCCCAATATCCCCCTAAGACTGTGCGCCTGCCGACCACAATTGATTACTAGCATTTTAGCAATAACAAAATTTACAGGCAAATCATACACAAAAACAAACACTTTGTAATTATTTAATTTAATTAATTTATTAGCCTTCTAATCCAAAGCATTGGGACCGAAGCATCTTCTTCTTGCAGGGTTCCATATCCACTGCACCATAAACCTCCTCCCTCTTACACCCTTCACATTATACCCATTTCCCCACGCGTCCATCTCTACTTTCCCCACGTACCCACCACCCCCTCCCGTCCCATAAACCCCCATGCACAAATCCGCAATCTCAGTAGGCGCCGTCGGGTCCTCGCCGGCGTACCACGCATTCACCAGAGGGTTACTCGACACCTCCGCCAGCTCGTGAGCGATCACGCTGATCATTCCGTCCGAACCCACGTCGCCGTTCGGCGGACGCATTATGTTTTTGTTGTAGTCTTTGTAGGAGACGGTGCCGGCGGGAGGTGGCTTCCCTGAATTTTCAGGCCAAGCAAATGGGTAAGCGCACATTCCTGGGCACTGTGTCCCGCTGTAACCTACCCATGCGTAGGGTACGGTGACTCCGACAATAGTTGGGAAGGTGAAATAGTGGAAACCACAGACTGCTCTGCAAAAATCTTGGACTTGAACGTCGGAAGAGGTGAGGACGAGGTAGAGACCGTTGTGGGGATTGAGAGGTAGAGGAGGTCCGGAATGTGAGGAGGAAACGGCTGTTTTGATGATGGATTGGATTGATAAGCGGCTGAGATAGCCGCCATGGGAGTATCTTGAGTCGTGGAACTCGCCGGAGAGGTGAATGTTTCCGGTGACATTGGAGCCGGTCTGGTCGGTGTAGAGTCGGACGGTGGACCACCAATCGTAGACTGAAGGGTGAGACGAAGGTGGTGGAGAAGAGAGGGAATAGAGGAAGTCCCTAATGATGGATTGGTGGGTTGGGTTCCAATGGCCGTACCAGATTATGTAGAGGTTGATGATGGGAGAAGCAAGGACAGGACCCATGTGGTACCTGAGGTCCACTAGATCAGAAGAGCCTTCATAGTTCTTAGCCTGGTTGAATTGTGATCTGTTTGGGAGATAGGAAAATGCCAGGGAAAATAAACAACAGCATGAGAGCAAGAGGTAGTGAAGCAGCTTTTGCATCTTTGGTTAATTTCTCTTCTTTTTTTTTCTTTTTTTTTTGCTAAAAGTGTTGTGAAGTAGTGGTGACTAGAGGAAGTTCTTATAGAAAGGAAATGAATAATTATGAAGAATTAGGAGAAGGGTGAGGGTGAGATTCTTCTATGTTATTGGCTTGTAGTGGGCAGAGGTTTGCATGTTTACATAATAATTTTTAATCTCATCATTGTCTACTTTTTTAATGATAACCAGTTCTCTTTTCTATCTCTTTTTGCCTTTTGTTTATCTTTTGGTACTATTATTACTTTATTGTTACTACTTAACTAAGCTCTAAATTTACAAGAGAAAATGTGTTTTTGCTAATCACTCCTATATTAATTTAATGTACACTGTGCCACCTGTATCTACATTTACGTGTATGTTTTCATGGTGTGTGTGTATAATTGGTGTCGCCAATAGCGGCAAATATTTCGCTCATTGATGAAGGAGTGTCACAGTCCAGTCTTGGTAGGTGGTATGGATTATTTATTTGTTATTTGCTAAAGATTTGACTTGTAAGGAGAAAGTAAAGTATAAAATTTTGTCTTGCTAATCACAACTTATAAACATTTATAAGTGACGTTTACAAGTCACATGGCAGTTTTTCATAAACAGTATTTCATAATTCAACTAATCATACGATGCCACATCACTCATAAATATTTATGGTTGTGACGGTAAATATTATTCAAAGTTTAATAAAAAGACTCTCTCAAACTTCAATTAAAACTATGCTTAGAATTGAATGAACATTGCGTAAGGTGCATAACAGAGAGAAATTATGAGAAAGAGCTTTCACAAATGACGATGTGGCGATACATTATTTATTTTATCAAAATTATTAAAATGTGAAGCTCTCATTGACCGGCTTTGATTTTATGTCGTTTCAAGTAAAGGATGAACTCTTTAGATGGTCTAAGTTGACAACTAGTTGTGTCGTTTGGATCATGTCGTTGATGTGTACTCATTTGTTTGTCATTCAGAATCATTGATTTGGAGTAGCCATGCGCTTTATATCATCTCTATCGTCGTTTCCCCTAATTGCCCTAGCTAGTACATATTCAGATGGTTCTCCTCGGAGATTGTGGCCACAAGCATTTTGGCTTTGTATCTAAGGCTCTCTATCTCTTCTTTATATTCTCTCTGGTTGTTGATATTGATGATCTGCATTGAGAATCTTATATTGTGAGGGTGAGAACTACGTTTAAGGGTGTACAAAACTCCTAATTAGTGTTAAGAGTTTGTTTTGCCAGAGCTCAACGTGTATGCAATTCAATTTACTATGCGAGCTACGAGAAAATTTCTCTTTATCCTGCTTTCCTTTATTTTCTATGGAAGTCGATCACATCATCACTTGGTAAATAAGGTTGATGATAAGTTGGAGATTTTTTTTTGATAAATAAAAACTTGCATTCAAAACGCACAAAAACAGCCTCCGAACGAGACAGGCCACTAAAGAAGCTAAATAGAGACGGACTTCTGCGAACCAACAAAAGCTAAAACAAAAATAGAAGAGGGCAGCCTCTATATTCAAATCATCAAAACTTAAAACAACTCTCAGAACTAAGGGAAAGCTTAGCTGCTATATCCCCGAACCTCCCAGCAAAAGACCAATTAAACCACCTAAATCTCTCCTTGATTTTGAGCAAATGGTAATAAGAGTCAATTCCACGGGGAAATTTAGAATTTATTATAATTGTATTTAAACAATTTGCAAGACCAAAACATTAAATACTTGGAAAATTCTGTTTTGTACTAATCAATATGCTGATAATTACCCTCCAAACAAAAATATCAAGATCGATTTCGAGACTAACTAATAAGTAAATGCTTTTTATGTTTCTCATGCATTATGACTTATCATTTCATAAGCGCCCTCATCAATATGCAACTCTATACAACCACCGTTTGCCATCAGTGATATATATATATATATATATATATATATATATATATATATATATGTATATATATATATATCATTAATGGCCACACAAACTGTGGGATTAGCATAAAGGTAATTTCCAGGAAAGAATAAAAAAAAACAGAGAAAATAATGGTGTAGAGTCAAAACCAAGTATAAAAGTGAAATGATGGTTGCACCCTAAGGCAAAAGCATGCATGTTATGCCTTCTTATAAAAATATTTCCCTTTATAGATCGTACCAATTTTTGTTAGACTTTGACTAATCCATGTTCTTTTAGGCCAAAAAGAGAAAAGAAAAAGAAAGTGTTCTCTCACATACGAATTTGGATGGATCCATACTAACAACTTGTCATACCAACAACTGACTTCATAAATTCTACAGCAAAAAGTTCGAGTTGGCCACGAGCTAGGGTGTCAAAAGAAGGTTACTTTATTAAAGAAAAAATTTATAAAAGTAAATAAATTCAATATATGTGTATAAGATAGAATCTTCACAAGTTGAAATTCAAGTTCAGGGAAGCCTGTCTGTGGCTACTAAACCTTATTGAAATATCCGAAGGAAAAGCCTGTAGAAGAAAAATTATTACAGATGGGGGTCTATTATATTTGTATTTTAAATGTATTTAATCTTACCAAATTATCAAATAAAAAAAACCTGTGAAGAACGTAGATATGCTATACTTGTACCATTTTGAAGGAAAATTATTAAGAATATCAGTATGCTAGTATGCTATAGTTGTATCTAAAGCTTTACTGAAATATCATATAGAAAAAAAATTATTAGGGATGTGAGACTTACTGAAATGCCAGATGAATGGAAGGGAAACTATTAGAAATGTGAGCTTTACTATTTTAAGTGTAGTCAGTCTTAATAAAATACTGAAATTAGAATAAAACATTCTAAATTAAACAAGTTATATTTATATTTCAAATATTATATTTATATTTCAAATGTAATGAGATTTATTAAATGAGAAACTATCATAAATATAGATCTGCTATTCAAATTTCTACGAATTACAATTATGAAATTAAATAACAAATAAAATCTATCTATTATATAAAGGTTAACTACTTATTTATTATTTAGGTTACTTATCATTGATGTACGCATCAAAAGCCACATCAGTCGGTTATGAATTGGGTAAACGTCTCACTGCCTAATTGTCTTATTGCTAACAGTAAAGGGATTCAACTTTTAAACGATAATATTATTAGACATGCAGTTCATTTTAATGGTGAGGAAATAATCAATTGATGATTTTTCAAATCAGTCATAGCTAGCTAGTTTCATGCAATATGATGCCAAGTGGTATAAACGAGAGGTCAGTGAAGCCAAAAAAATGCAGTTCCATCAAATTATCTCACATGTTTATCTAGGTTAATTGCTGATAGTTGGCAGGTCAGATAATCAATTTAATCACATTCCAACAAATTATTGCAATGACCCTCAATCTCACACATGAGACACTAGTCCACGTTACTATAATACAATTGGGTGTTGTAGATTGTAAATTACCTTCATAAATAGTCAAAGAGCCTGCAATTATGTAAAAGTTTAAGGGGTACATGTAATGATGAGTGAAGCATCTTTAAATCCCCATCCCTTAAAAACAGGGGACAGATTGAGTTCTGATGAACAAACAAAAAGCATGAATTTGCAATTACTTGGTCGTACATATTGAAGATTTGATCAATTCCTCCAATAGTGTCAGATCAGGCTTGGGGTTTACCACTGTAGTTAAGATGTACTTGTGAGGCATTGGCAAGCTGCCCTATCTTTTTCTTCTTTATTACCCATGATCCTAGTAAGGTTCTTCAAAGTTTTTACCCTCTGTTAAAGTAGGGTAGGATTTTAATGATCGACTTTTTCTTTTTTCTTTTTTGAACTTTCATTAAGCCAACCCAACCTCTTTTGGGGTTGTTCATATGGGCTCAGGTAAATAGAAGAAGTTTGGGCCGACAAAGATCATGCTGCTTAATCCACCCACCTATCTCGCTTCTCAAACACAACCATAGTGAATGAGTTATCCAAACTCTATTGGTTAGAGTTCAAATAGTCACATCATCTAATTATTGTGGGGAAGATTTTCCACCACCAAGTCCTTGTTTTTTTTCTTTTTTTTTGGACGGAATAAGTACTACATGTTTGATTAAATGATTAAGGAAGATGCCAAATGTGTCCTAGACAACATGCATATGCCATATCAGTAAATAAATAAATATATATTTATGTAGAACTTTGTAATTAGTATCGTTAATTGTCAGGCGCTAAATTAGAAAAATGCAAATGAAATGTGTGCGCTAAATTAAAATTTTCTAAAAAATAGAATGACTAATTTGCAAAAAGTGTAAAATAAGAGTGCAGATTTTAAAAACAAACTGATTTAAACTATTTTATTTATTTTGTCTTCATTAGGAAAGAAAGATAATGCAAATCTAATGCGATGGGTGAACATTTATTGAAGTGAAATTATAAATGCTGGTTAATCTCACCCGTGAACATTTATGGTTAGAGGCAACAAACTACGTACTTTCCTTTTACGAGTTCTAAGCCCCCTCAAAGTTGTGCTATGCTACACACACACACACACATATATATATATATATATGCGCTTAAAATTTAAAGCAATTTCGGAAAGTTAGTTGCCACCTCCTTTTCAACTACTAAAACCATGAGATAGACACGTACATGTGTAGCTGCCCCTCATGTCCTCTTCACAATCCTAAAATTATTGTCCCTTTTTTCTCAATTCACATGCTCACGGGGTTTTTAATCCTCTAATCCATTACCATCTTTTATATTAAATTACTATTAATACTAAAAGATTAAACTGTTAAAAAATAAATTTAATATGTATATTATATTTGAGAAATAAAAGAAAACAAAGAATATATTTCTCCACAATTGTAGGTTGTTACCACTAATTCTAAATATGATTCCAAAGGTTAAATTGTTAATAAATAAATTTAATATATATATATATATATCATGTTTTGAAAAATAGAGAAAAATAAATATTATTAATATTTTTCCACATTTATAGACCAGATTATTATTATTAATCTCAAAAGGTTAAGCTGTTGAGAAATAAATTTAACATGTTATTATATTTAAAAGATAAAGAGAGATATAATATTATCAATATTTTTTTACACTTACAAGCTATTTTTTTTATCTAATAAAATTTCAACTTAAATATTTAGAATTTTAAAATTATAATATCATATTACATTACCGTTTATATGAAAAGATTAAACTGTTGAAAAATAAAGATAAAGTATTGTCATTATCCCCCCCACCCCAATACATGTGTAGGTGCCGCTCACGTCCTCTTCAGAGTCCTAAAATTATTGTCCCATTTTACCCAATTCAGATGCTCACGGGGGGCTCTGAATCCTCTTATCCATTACCACCTTTTGTACATACGTGGCTCTGCGGATGGAAATCTCAAATGTCCTTTTGTTTTTTTTTTTTTGTTTTTACCAGATTACACAGTTTCATGCTCCCTTTGCATATCAATCCCACCTAATTTTTCAATTTGTGTTAAAATACATGTAACATGTATTATGTTTTTATTCTCACCAAAAAAAAAAGTATTATGTTTTTATTAATGGAAAGATTAAGGCTTGTTTTTATTGACTAAAAAATTACATATAACTAATAAAATCCACATATTTATACCCCATGAGACTCGGAGCACAAATTATGTGAAATAGGTGCTCTCTCTCACTTTTTTCACTTTTATTTTTACATCTTTCTAATCTTTCTAATCTGTTATATTCCAGTTCCCAACAATCATACATTCATTCTTGCAAACACAAGATTCCTTGCACTTTTGTCTTCTTTCTTTTGTTTCACTCTTTCTTTCTTTCTTTCTTTCTTTTTATTTTATTTTTTTTTATAATTTCTAAATTTGAGAATTTTATTGAAAAAGGACTAACTATATATATTTTTTGTTTGGCAATTTGTAATATTATAATAATTCTGGGTTTTCACGACGCTGAGTTGTTTATGTTTTGGCTTGCGGGATTTCAGGCTTTTTCAGTATTTTTTATTTGCATTGACATGACCAAGTCTTCTTTGTTTGCTTGCTTGTGCTTTCTGGGGTTTTGGCAGAGGATTCAGAATTCAGATTCCTTTCATCATCAACCAAATGTGGACGGAGTTCATGTCTAGCTTTGTTCACTCGCTCTGTTAAGGATACGGTTTCCGTTGTTCAAATTTGAAAGAGTGAGTAATTCAAGAGCTTGCTTTGTATTTTCCACTGCAAACTTTCTCTCTCTCTCTCTCTCTCTCTCACTCACTCATGTTCTCTGTCATATTTTGTGCAGTCTTTCTTTTGGTAGGAAAGGTTGTTCTTTTGTGTTTGAACCTCTGGAGTCTGGGGCCAGAATCAGATGGTTTTAATGATTTTCTTGACTTTATTCTTGAATACAGTCGGATGAGTATCACATGTGTGCCTCTTGGCGCTTTCTTCGCTTGAGTGGATCTCACCTCCATCTACCCATTTCGACGATTGATTCAAGGTGCGAAATGGTAAACAGCTATTTTTTCACTGTTTTATGTTTCTTTTGACTTAATTTTTTGTTGCATTTTATTTTCTTTGTCAATTCTGAATCATATAAATCTCTTGTTTCATCGACATCTTTGAGAATCGAAATGTGTTTCTTTTGATTCATGCTGCATCAATTCTGGGTCAGAAACCTGGAAATTTTCATTGGCATACTGATTGTGTTACTTGGTATATCGAAGTTTTCTCTGCTTTGCTTCTTGCCTTGTGCTTCCTTTAGTATTGATGTTGGTTGTGAGAGAGTAACAAATTCAATGGCCTTTGAATGATTTGATTTCCAGGTCTTGTGGAGCGAGTTCTAGATGGACATCTCGTCTAATTGTAAGCAGTCCAACATGTGCGGCTTCCATTTGAATTCCATAACAGGGAAATGTGTTCTTTTGGCTACCATTGTTCTGTTTATCAGAGCTTCTTTCCTTCCGTCATACTCTAGCTTTAATTGGACTGAACGGAACAGCTTGATATTCATACATAATCGTTCTTTCTCAATCGAACATGAATTTGGAATTAGGAAAGATAAGTTTCTGGAGGTTCCTCAGATTGTATGGGGCTTAAACAATCAAAAAATAGCATTCGCAAGGGCTTGTCTCACTGCAAGAATGCTGAACCGGACACTTTTAATGCCCAGCTTGAGTGCTTCCCTTTTCTACAAAGAAGTTGCTCTCTTGGAACCCATTTCCTTTGATAAGGTTTTCCAGTTTGAGAAGTTTAATGCTCTGTGTAGGGGCTTTGTCCGATTAGGTCAATACTCGGATCTTACTAATCGAACAGGAGTCTATGAGCTCCTCAAGGGAAGTGGAAGGAGGTGGACAGTTGAGAGAGATTTGGACCAATTGAGACAACATAGCAAGGACCCCATTGATGAGCATGAGGTAATTCGAATTGTTGGTAAAAACCCATTTCTTTGGCATGATCATTGGCCTATAAAGGACTATGCAAAGGTGTTTGAATGCTTGTTTCTGGTAGAGGATTATCTCCAAGAAGCAGAGAAAGTTATTTCCAAGATTAGAGAGATAGGAACAAAGGAAGCAAGTAAAAATGAGTTTGCAAATAATGGCATCAACTCTCAGCAGCCAGTGCCCTATGCAGCTGTCCACATGAGGATAGAGATAGACTGGATGATTCACTGCAAGAAGCTAGAGCAAAGATCAAACATAACTCAAATCTGTAGTAGCAAGGAGGAAATCATGGAAAGAGTTGGGAATATCGTTGGCTTGAAACCCCCAATGGTTGTTTATTTAGCTGTTGCAGATAGTCTACTTAATGACTCTTCTATATTGAGTGGTTGGAAACGAGGATTGCTTCCTTTTGAGAAGAAGATGTTGGGCGTCGACAGAATTTACAAGAAATACCCGTATCTCATCCAGTCCGCCATCGACTACGAAGTGTGTTTGAGAGCTGATGTCTTTGTTGGGAACAGTTTCTCTACGTTTTCAAGCCTTATAGCTCTCGAAAGAACGCAGAAGATGTTAAGAATGGGAGTTACTAGTTCTTGTGGCATGGATACAAGGTGGCCTTCTTATGCATATAATATACTTGGGGAATCAAATAGTCCTCAGAAATGGATGACCAATATGTCAGCTTCAAGCCTTAGAGCAATTAGCTATGGTACTAACGAGATCTCTTGTTGATATATGATACTACTTGCTGCAGTTTTTCAATTAGTGGATAATATATAGTTACATGGAATTTTGGTCTGAAAGAATGTTTACAACAGAGTTTTGTGAAGATATAGGGTCGGATATTCAGTCAGGTATAAATGTAAATTCATTTTTTGATTTATATTGATTTCCATTGTGTTAATTTTTCCTTGTGTGTAGCATATATGTATATATATATTTGTTATAATTCACAAGTGCACGTGAAAGGGTATGTATGATTTGTGTATCATTTGAAGAATTTGGACGAGAAAGCTCAAGTATCTATTTTCCATGTTGGATTTTCTTACTTGAGAGCATCACATTCATGATCTAACCAACCATCTCAACTTATTGATTTTCTTTCTTTGTTTGTCACTAATCATCATCTTTTAACATTTTGTGTGTGTGTGTGATTGGGATATCTTTTATGGTTGGACTGAGGATTGTAGTCCCATGTACTAAAGATTGACACAATGTTCAGTAGTTGTGGTATATATGCTCATGGTGATTCTGGTAGCTACTTGGCTCTTTAATTTTGTTTCGAGGCTTTTATTTTTCCACTAGTATCAAGTTGCTGTGGCCATGATATAATATTATTTTCTTTACCAAACTCTCTTGGTCGTGCCGCAATTACAGTGCAAATGAGCAAAAATTGTGAAAAAGTTCGGTGGAGAAAACGTTTTTTGAAAGGTATGGGGACATCCTTTTTGTAACGTCAAAATTAATCAAGGAATAAGGGATAGGAGTTTGTCTCCTCTTGGTGGGTCCTTGAAGATGAGAAATGTGCCTGCGCCTGCTTTCTGCTCTTGAGTTTCTCAAGATGGGATTTTGGGTGGGCCATGTCATGGTCATTATATTTGATTATAAGCTGTTCATTTGCAGCGCACTTTGTGTATTGGCTTTTGGGATTGTTGCTTCTTTGAGGCAGAACATGTTCAGAATTTGGAATTGAAAGTGTATAGTACAAAGCACAAAAATATTCCTGCATTAAATATGTATAGAACCATATTTTGGGGTTCTTGGGAAACTAAAATCTAGTTAACAGTACAAAAATGTAATGTTGAAATATGAAACAAGTAGGTCGTATTAAATAGGTGGAGAATGGACCGCTTTCTCTTTCTCTTTTTCTTCTTCTTCTTTTTTTCTTTTCTTCTTTTTTTTTTCAAGTGTTATTGGTGGAGTTTGAGGAGGGTTTTTTGGACCACAACATGAAGTGGGATGGAGAGGGAAGCTTCCAGTGAAATTGGCATGCCATGTGGTGGTTGTATTTCCAGAGTGGGTCACTTCCATAGTCACATTCCATGTATGTAACACAATTTTATGGTTGACAGATACTTGAAGCACATGGGCATCTATAATTTTCTATCTTTCTTGTAGCGGAAACTTAAATAAATTAATAAACAAAAAATTATTGTCAATATTTTTCAATTTTGATAATAAAATAAATTTATAAATTCGACATATTTTATTTGTGTAAGCTATACAATTGGATAGTTGTCTGTCAATTTTGTCAAATTCAAACCAAAATAAATAAATAAATAAATAAATTTAGGGGTGGCAATCTGACAAAATGTCAAAGTTCATATAAAAAAAATAATAATAAGGACAAATTGACACAAGGTGAAAAGTTTTTCTTTCTTTTAACTTGGATGTGAGAGATTTGAATTCAAGAATATTGTTAACTTGGATATGAAAGATTCGAATTTGAAAATATTGCCTAAGAAAACAATGACTTTATCACTAGGATGTCCATATTGAGATCAAAAAAGTAAAAGTTGTGAGGGATAATTTGTAATTTTTCCTTATTTTTACTTTTTATTTTCGGTCAGGGGAATAAGTCGAAGATATGAATGGTTATCTCAGTTTTTATTGAAAACAATGGTAATTTAATAAGAAATGCAATCGTGTAAGAATAATGATATTTGTCACCGTTGATGATAATCAATTTCAATGAAGTCGATAACTGATATAAATTAAAATTCATTTAAAAAAATAAACCTAGATAAATAAATAGTGTCATTATCAATATCAGATCCACTGATCTCATTATTCTTTCAGTAAATATTTATTTTATATAATTAATTTTGAGTTAAACAAATTTATTATGCTGTAGATATTTATTTGTCTACTATTTGGATCCATAACTTTCAGTAAGCTCTTACTTTGAAAAATCAAGTGAAAAAAAACTCATGTTAAGACTCAAGAGAAGATTTCAATACCAGGAGGGGATACAAAGAGTTCACATGATCAAAATGAATGGTGGAAAATGGAAGCTCAAATGAATTAATGAGTTTCAATTGTAAACTATTAGAATTAAATTAAATGATTAAAAACAAGTATGAAGAATTGAAAACGAGGTAACTAAGGGACTTACATATGATGTGTTATTAAGCAATCATGACTCACTTTTAGGGGTTTGCTAATGAGATGGAAGATGATGGTGTAGAGCTTTGGGATTTACATGATCATGCGGCAGGGATAGAGTTGAGTAGAGAAAAAAGTTTCCTTTCTCTTCTTTTTTTCCCTTTTTTAAAAAAAAAAGTTTTTTTAGTGTAAGTGAGTTATGAGCCAGAAAATTTGGAAGGCTATATGGTAATTGAATTAATAGCATTAGCTAATCAACAGCTGAAATCTAACTTCTTCTCTCCTCTTTCCCATTTTCCTTCAACTTCTCCTCTCTACCAAACAAAGGCTTAGGAGTTACATCTTCTCACGTTGCACATTTACCGCGCATAATGTATCAACCCCTCTTTCCGCTTCTAAGGAACTTCATACTCATTTTCATAAATGCATTGGTTCCACAGTTGAATCCACAGGTCATATTAGCATGAAACAGAGTTTAAAAGGAGCTGACAGAGATGAAATCAAAGGCTGCATTTTAGAACCTGCCCAGCACACGCAATTCGAATCTAAATAAAAGCATGAGAAAATCAAGGCAATGCAAACGTTGTGTCAGAAAGCATTTAAGCCGGTTACTTGGATACTAAACCCACGTACTTCAGCAAGTCTCAGTTACAGCTTATACCAGATTGAACATGTAGGTTCTGAATCAACCCCATGCTCTGCAGTTTTAATGGGATATATGTTATACTTGCGTTAACTCCGCAGCAACTACAACGATTCAACTATAACAAGTATTCTTGGTATAAAAATGGTTGACATTTTGCAGTCAACACTCTTATTACTTTGATATGGTGAAAGCAAACTAAAATTTCATAACCCGGACGATAGCAACTTAAATGAAAATATTTGTTGCATTCTTTCCCTTTAAATTTACAACATGAGAAAATGTCGTTTCGATTAATGGACAGTAATAAAATCCGCTATCTTTTTTTCTTCTTTTTTTCTTTTCAAAGAAGAAAGAACCATCAAGCATAGTCTTTCCCTTTCATTTTATGCAAGGACCTCCACGGTCACAAATCTTCCATCATAAAATGCTAATGGAAACGACAGAGGCTATTTTGGCAGGTCTGTGTATGAAAATGAAGTGAGAGAGCGAGAGACTCTTCAACTCCATTGAAGTAAAGTTCAGGAGCTAAGCAGCACCTTATATTATGAGAGTCCTATACTAGGTTTCATTGGATATAGTCTTCATAGTAGTTGTCACTTATCACAGAAACAAACCTCTCGAGCCAGGGAAGCTGATTGAGATCCTTCATGGCATCTACATAAGAATCTGTACAACGGGGAGGGGATTGGTAAGGGTGATGGTCACTCAGACCGAAACCACCAGCAAGAAACCTCTGGATTAATGCAAGCTGTGATCTCTCTTGCTCTGAGTATGCATCCATGATCATAGGTAGCGAATTGAATGTTTCCCATGCCCATTGCTCTGATTCTTGCATAGATTGGGTCACTAAATCTTCAGAATTGTCTTCATCCCAGAAAGCACATTGACAAGTCTGTTGACCATCCCTATATTCAGCACCACAAGAATAACAGAACTCATGCCCACACCTGAAAATGTGACATATTTGCAATTTAGTTCTGTTAACTAATTAAGGAATAAAAGCTTCAAATTCTGAATACAAGGCATCCTCGAATAGTCATGTAAAAGTATGAAACAGGACATGAACAATGACTCAGCAGTATAACCTTAGCAATTTCAATAATTAATATGTTAATAATAAATAAAACCAACAACAGTACTCTGATTCGTCATTTTCAACACAATACAAAGACTGCTACTTCAGCAAATATTTCTACCAAAAAGTAATCACCGTAATATTTTTTCCCCTTTTAAATTTACATAGGGAATCTGATAACTGAGATAAAAGAACTCAGAGATTCAAAATTCATAACCAAATTTGGCATATGTAAATGCTTATGTTATCTGCATAATTCCTAGCATTAGCAGAAAGGCACATGATGAAATGCCCATCTCTCTCATTATGCTTAGAACCAAATATCATGAAATAATAAAAACCAATCCAATTCAGAGAGAAAAAGGGAGAGAAGTGTGGGCCTCCTGCAAGGAAGTCCCAATAAAGAAACCATATACTTAAATTCTTAAGTCATTTATACTATTTAACATCTTTAATTCTTAGCAGAACAAATTGCAAATCATATAACGCCACCTTGTCTCATGCCTATTCATTCATATTAGCTTTCCTGAAAAGAAAAAGGATATGAGGGTTTAGTTTTGTGGGAGTATAATCAAGCTCGCCTAGATCCACGAAATATAAATGACACAAGACACATTCATGCATATCAATGCTCCAAAGAACCCAACTTTGAAAATTATGCCTCTTCTAAATTAAAACTCCTTATTACAAATTTAGATTTGGGAGTTGAGCAAAGCTGCTTACATTTTGCACAAATGAAGACAGAACCACATTTCTATGCGGGTGAATGTTCCCTCTAACCAACTCTTGGAAACAGTCTCCTTCTAACTAAAAAATCAAATACTTCTAATTGCGAAGCACATAACAGAAGCTAACAAGAAGCAAAAGTTGAAGATAAAATTAATATGCCATTGGGATTGTATACTCTCTCAGAAAAAATAGTATTCAAAATGTCTCCAGATCAGTTGTCCAATACATCTCAAGCCACACCTTACAAAGACAAAAACAGGTGTATGCTGTCCATTTCCACGCTGAATAACCCAAAAGCTACGTCTATGCATTTAAAGCATGCACAAATTCTACCCCTAACCAAAAGGAGACCACATGTGAAAGCAACAAAAGGCTTTAATTGGAAAGGAATTGTAAGATACAACCCAAGTGAAGATGGCCTCAGCTCAATCATGTGCACAAGGTATTGGTATGCTCTCTTTCTATTGAAACATGATTGACACACTGAATTTGAATAGATATTATAGTGAAAAAGGACTAATGCTAATTGGTTGCACAAAAGATAACATTGTCTGAACTGACTCATTTAATCTTCAAACTCCATGCTATTGTAAGATAATCAGATAGCAATTACAAAGAGAAAACCTGTCTTGATTGTCACAATAATCGACTTACATAATTCAGTTTACTTCTCATTTTTACAAATAATTATAACTTGATGTCACAAGTTAACTTTCTCTTTTAAAATATTAATGTAAAAGATTTCTTATATTGACTTGCTTTCTTTTCTAGGTCACTGTTACTTCTAAGCTCTCACTATTATTTGTCCCTGAAGATCTTTCTAAAAGAGCTGCTTTAGTTTGGTAGTGCTTTTACGTACTCCCCATGTGCATGAGGGCTCTGCCAAGTTCTGTCCTTTCAAGCATTATTATTGCTCACAATTAACAAATAATTGCATAAACAAACCCAAACAAAACAAATTATCTTCTCTCATGTCTATATCCTAACCATGTAATTAAAATCTTCCAGAATATTAAAGCAGCTTTTAAAATGAAGGATGTCTTACCAGCACGTCATGTGGTAACAACCTTGAGTAAGCTCAATCATTCTTCGGCATTGCTGGCAACGCCTCCACCTTTTATTTTGAGCCAAGCGATGCAAGGTAATGTCTGCAGCATCTCTCTCTTCCAATGGGAGGTTCTGGTACTCTTCACAGCTCATTGAAGAATGCCAAGGCACCACACAATCCACACAGATAAATCTCTGACAAACTGGACACTCAATGCAGCTATTGTCTGATTGACTTGATGAACTTGCCCTAGCTGATAAACATTCATGAGGATCAAGGAGGACAGAACAATTTGGAAATGGGCAGTAAATTCTATCAGAATGGGAAACATTTGCTTCTGCAAGGGCTTTCTCCAAAGATTCATAGGAAGTGGATGTAAGAAAAGATTTGCACTCAGTGTTGGAGATGTAATACTTGCATTTCAACTGAGGACATCTTATGGGGACCTGAGAGGACTGCAATTTTCCATCAGCATAGGTTCTCATACAATGTGAACAGAACTTATGGGAGCATTTCAGTGTGATCATCATCAAGGAAAGTTTGTCCTCGCAGCATATTGAACAATTTTCAAGTGACGCATCTCCTTTTTCAGGAAAAGAGACAACCCCAATAGCCACTTGTGCTAGTTTCAATGGTTGCTCAAGATCAGCACTGGGAGCAAATTTCAAATCAAAAGCATCAAGATTACTTGCATGTTCTAGTATCCTTTGCCTCAGAGCCACTAAAAGGGGAGTCTCAAGTTTCTTCTCATTCGTTATCTGTCAGAAAATTCACATCATTAAATCACAATGCTAACAGTACACAATAAAAAGAAATTCAACATAATCCTACATGCAATGAGTATCTATTCTTCCAAATATTGAAGAACACAGAAACCAGATCCGAAACTTTTGTTATAAAGAAATATATGAAAACATTTTTTAAGAGTAAACAGAATCCATCTCATTCCTTTAGCCACAGTACTGAAATTTTGATAGTTAAGTTTAGTGAAACAATATAATTTAGAAAATTATGAGTTGCATTTTCAGAATACACACAACTACACGAAGTAAATCTGAAAAAAGAACAAATAGCATAACTTTTGGTTGTTCATACCAAATTAATTACATTCAATGGTAATAACATAGTGCAAGATATTTTACAGGCACCCAAACATTGAACGGAAGATACTAACCACATCACAATGTTACCCAGAGTAACCACATGTTGCACAAAAGCTAAATCACGGAAAAACTGTTGGTTTTCCGGATCAGGAAATTTATCTCCAATTACATGCCAAAATGAAAAAATATAGGAGAGAAGAAGGATAAAAAGACCAAGACAGGACAAAAAAATAAACAAGCACAAATTCCACAATAACAAAAAAATATAGAAAACTATTTCATAATTTCAAGTAAAAATTTCACAGAACCAATCTACGTTTTGACAGAGTACATAATTTTTGTTGAGATTGAGATGATAAGATTGATAATAATACAACTTCAACGAAGGGCCTACCTGATCATATAGCAGCTCAGAATCTGTGAAAGCAAATACACGACGAATATTATTCTGCACAACCTCCATTAGACCATCCATGAGAGCTAAATAGTCAGCAACAGGTTCCTCCACATAAAAATCAAGCTTTTTCTGGACCTGGATAACAGACAGAGCTGATCTTTCAATGAACACCCCAATTCCAGAAAGTCCAGAACTTGAGTCCTCAAACCCAGCAATTGAAATGCCCTTGAAGAACATCTTCACTGAAAATTCATCAACGTCCTCGTTTGTCTCTCCCTTCAGAGGTTCTTCATTATCCTTCCACACCTCCTCATCTTCGCAGCAACTCCGAAACTCATCTTCATCTTCATCCCTGACTGAATTCACGGAAGCCCCATGACCAAAAACTGCCTCTCCCTCCATTTCAAAACAAATTTCACAACCAACCCAAAACAAATTGTGCAGTTTTAATACTTCAAGCTATGATCGATGCTACAATCTAATCGATACCCGGCAATAAAATCAAACTGGAAATCTTTCTCTCATAATCACAAAGAATATTTGGTATCAATTATTGATATCTCAGGCACTACTTCTCCGTCACTACGATGCAAGTGAAGAAATGGATCCGAAATTTCATACCGCATCATTAAATCTTCCTAAAAAATCATTAAAAAAAAGAAAAGAAAGATTAACATGATAGATTGATCTTCCAGCTGCTGATTTCAAGCTTATCTTCAGAAACACCCAACAAAAAGTCAATTCAAAAGAACCAAAAATCCATGCTTTAATATTCCCCAAACCACCATACAGATTAAAAAACAAAACCATTGGTCTCGTACCCAAAAAAAAAAAAAAAAACAAAAACTTTGTCCTTTTGATATAAATAAAAATAAACCCAAAAATCCCACTAATAAATAAATTAAGTGACTCCATTATTGTACAGAACTAAAAGCTCCATCTTTTTGTAATAAAATATAGAAAACAGTAGACAAGCAGGAGAGGATATCAGTAGCAAAACAAGTGAAGGTTCCATACCATGATGGTGGTTTCACCTCATGAGAAGGGAATTAAAATTTCTGATTGATTCCCTTTTGGGTTCTGAATTGGGCAAATCTTACGAGGGCTATAATAACCCTAATCTGACAAAGCTGTTCCCTTTTATGCCTCTCAATACCTCCATTTTTCTGTAAGCCCAGATGCTCTTTTTTTCCTTTCTTGACTTCGTGGAGGGTTTTGATTAAATTTAGAATGCGGAGACAGAGAGAGAAAAATTAGGAATCATCAGTTACTATTCCTATTGATGCTGCTGTTGGCGTAAGGGAAAAGGAAGTGTCTGCCTTGCTGGCATTCTTTCAGAACACATGCAGTTGGGATTTCACATAAAATTATAAAAATAAACCCAATAATTACAACAATAAAAATACTTTAACAAAAAAAAAACTACAAATATGATTCATAGAAACAGAAATTTAAGGGAAAAATAAAATATTACAAAGCTGTTATTTATTTCTTTCCAATAAAATTAACTTAATTTTTTTTGAGGAAGAACAAAATTAAGTTAATTGAATGTGATTTATTTAACTCATTCTCCGTCTATATGGGGAAGCAATTTCCAATCCTAGAAACCATAATAAAGTATATAATAATTAAAATTTATAGCCAATAATATTTAAATATAATCAATGTTAAAGGTATAATAAACTCGTTCAATCTTTATGGAAAGTTTATCCCAAAAAAAAAAAAATATCTTTATGGAAAATTGTCCAGAAAGAAAAAGGGTACTTGCTCATATTTCATTTTGGCCCCCTAAGATCTTTATTCAAGCAATATCTTTCATCAATTACGACATATCCATGAGGCCGTGGGATTCAAGTCATGTTTTATAATCTTGACAAAAATAAGTTATATATTTTTCATTAACCATGACACAATAATATCTATATGCGTGAGGTTGTAGATCCGAGTCACGTTTTATAATATATATATATATATATATATATATATATATATATATATATGACATGATATGAATCTGATTAAAGTGACTGCAATCCAAAATAATATCAAGTCTAAAACATAACTTTTTTTTCCCACAATTGATAAAAATATGAAAGGAAACAATTTATAAATCATAATCTTTACATTTTATTTTTATCAATATTAGTAAAAACAAAAACTAGCATTTGATTAAACATATATTATTTATATATGATATCCTTTTGAATGCCACTTTGTCAAATTTGTCAAAATCTAAACAATTTTAAGAAGCGGCGATTTCGTACAATATAAAAAAGTTCAATATTTTTTTTTTAAATAAAAAAAATCTTTTTAAGTCATCAGCCCACAAATTAAAACCTTATTAGGTATTTATAAATTTTTTAAGTCCTAAATAATATGTTTACGCCCTAATAGTTTTTCCATGGTTGGCAAATTATACAAACAAAACTTGCTAAGATTTTGAAACGTAGATAAAAGTTAAAAAGAGGAATTTTTATTTTATATTTTCTCAATATTTATTTTTTTAATAAATAAATAAAAAATTCAATGTAGATTTTATTAGCAAGATTTGTTAATAAATAGAATTTTCTTATTATTTTACATTATAATCCGATAAAAATTTAAAACAGCCAACTTACACCCTAATAAATGCCCTCCATTTTAATTTTGTACAGTTGAATCCATTGAAATAATAGATTGGATTAACTCAAATCATAACTCTTGTCAATATTTATTATTTGTATATCGAATAAGTTACAAATTCAGCATTGTTTGGTTATTTTGTCAATATTTATTGTTTGATATTCTTCATCCAACACTGCAGGAAAGTTGGTGGTTTCCTTTAATGTAAGAAAACTTGAATACATATAAGCTTTATTTTTATTTTTTTTTTATGAATACATATTAGCTTTATTTGGTTTGGAATTGGGCAGTCAGTTTCATAGTCTCGTAGACTTGGGTCCCTTTCTTTTTATCTTCTTCTTGTTTTTTTGCTACAACTACTCTTACCTAATGTTACTCGTGACTGCCAATTATAAGTGATAAAAGTCCAATTAATAATATCAATAACTTCCATGCCACGTAAAATGCATATTTTTAAATTTTTTATAAAAAAAATAAAAAATATGTAGTTACAACTTACAAGTAATCTATTCAATTTAACTATGTAAATAACAAATAAAACTCTTAAAATTAATATTAATAATATTTAAATGAAATATATATATATATGTGAAGAAAAATTACTTAAAAACACCCATGATTTAATATTGAATATTTCAATGCCCAACTTGGTCTAGAAAAACGCGTTGCTTATTAACTGGTGCTCTCCAATTGTCCAATGGGAAAATATATAAAAGAATTCTTAATTTTGATTTAAGTAGAAAGAAACTCATAAGAAGGTGCAGAAAAGAAGACAAAAAGCACCAGCATCAATGTTTTTTTTTATCATTTTAATAAGAAAGAGTACTAGTGGGGCAATCATCATTGTCTAAGCTACTTTCACAGTGATTTAATTAATTTAATAAAATGCGGGTAAGGTCTTCAACAAAGTCAAAATCACAATGTGCATTGGTTGCTTTGATAAAGCTAAGTTAGCTTTGTTTGGGAGCATGAGTTTGCCAGGAAAGTATTATATTAATTTTTTAGTAGTCAAATTAAAAAATATCAGCCATGGTATTAGTCAAATTTAATGATTGGAATCCTCTCCTATTTTGAAATTTCATTTATTCATTGTTTGGGATAACATTGGTTTTTTATTATGAGGGACAAGATGTTCACAAGTTAAAAGGTTTTATAATTAGTACTGTTTGACAATTTTATGTGAAAAAAGAAAAAAAAATTAAATAAGATGATACTCTTTATATAAATATGTATTATAAAAGTATTATTAAATAATTAAACAATTTTTTTTAAGAAGCTAGATCTTCTTGGTAAATCTACACAGGATTGACTTTGGTTAGATACTCTCTTTAGAGCTAGAGAGATGTTTTTGGGCCTTAAAAACCCATAAGTAATTTTTGAAGACATGTAAAACAAGGCCTAATCTCTAAAACATTGTTTACATAATGTGAGGGAAATGATCTTCTAAACAATCGAGTTTATACTAAGCAACAATGATGTGAAGTGCTACTTTTAGTATAAAAAAATAAAATTAAACAAGCTAAAAAATGTAAAAAGTAACATGCCATAACAACATTGTATAATACAAACTTAGCAATGTTGCTTAAAAGATCATTTTGTCATGTGAAATATGAAATAGTTTTAATTTGATTGTGTGAGAATTGAACTAATTGAATGATTGGACTTAAGTTATTTTCCAATGATAATTTAACTTCTATCTCACTAGAAAATGAAAAAAGAAGAGGAGGAAATAGCTAAAACGTGGTTAAGATAAATCATACCACCTATAAGCATACAAAATTCTATGGCTTGATTAAAGTAGGGAGAATTTTTCTATATTTACACCAATTTTTACATAAAGCTACCTTTTTTTTTTTTGAACAAAAAAAAAAAGAAATAATTGGTAAATAATTTGTAAATATGAATGACAAAGGAGTAGGATGATCAGAATGAGTGACAGCCTTCCTCATTTCTATTCTTGTGGGAATAAAGATCTTTGTTCCCGTCCCATTCTCCAACTATGTGGAGGCAAGGTGATAATGAGATTCATCACACAAAGATGGAACCTCTAGTCCTATCTCTTTCCTTATTTATTATTATGATTTTTTTTTTTATTTTGTTGATGATGACTTGTAGAGGTTCGATAATATTATTATTGAGTTAGATTGTATAATATTTTTTAGTATTATTTAAGGCAAAATCACTAATACCAGATGGAATATTAGGACTCTTTTACAAGATATCCTTCATTTTTGGGGTCTATTTACTTCTTCTTCTTTTTTTCTTATTTCGCGGAAATTTAATAAAATTGCTAATTGGATAATAAAACATATTTTGAGTGGATTTTTAATTATATTAGAATCTCTCCACCCAACCTGAGTTAGCTTATTTATGTTCTCTTGATTGTACTGAATAAAAATTTCTTCTTTTCCAACCAATATATGTATATCAATCGGGAGCATTTCTAAAAGAATTTAATTCATTAATCTTTAAATGAAATTTCCTATATGATATGAGCATTGTTATGGGTAATATGAGTAGGCTTACCTAATTTAGCCCAATAGATTCTTATCGGATCTAAGCCCAACTCAACAGAAGCTCAAAACAAGCTAAAAAGGCTTTGTCATAAAAACTCATAGGACCCACGGGTACGCAGCCCAAGTTCATTTAACGCACCGTATGGTCAATTCATGGGACAAAGTCAAGGTTCTCCCTAAAAGGAAAGCAGAGCCTCTCAAGCAAAACTGAACCAGACAAAACTTGCACCAACATAAGAAAAGCACCCTGGGAAAGCTGCTAGCTCGTCGTCTGCCAAAGCAAATGGAAATCTTTTGTCTGCCAGGTGGCATCATGTGAGAGATCCAAAGCCTTCATGCCACATCTGTCATGTATGTTTTGCATCCATCAACCAACCCCCGACTCCATAGCTACGTTGATCGAACCACCAGCAGTGGTGGCCTGCTATTTGTCGCACACCCCAGTTCCCCATATCCTAAGTATAAAATGTCAAATTGGCTGGTTTGAGAACTTAAGCATGTGGAAAATACACAACACTCCAAGGAGTTTTTACATTCTCTCTTGAATCATTTAATCTTATCCTCCTCACTCAACCATATTGGCACTCCCCTTTCTGTGGTCGTAGGACACACCTTATTCCACATTCCCAGCTTTGACGCAGCCCCACTTTTCTAGTTCCCATCCTTCCAAAAAAAAGGTCGGTTTTGAATCGAATCTTTTTATGAAATTGTCCTTTGGCTGTGAAAATTTATTACACTCTGAGCTTGGATGCTCTTTTTTTCCTCCATTCTCCATTTTCTTCGTAATTGTTACACTTTGAGCTTGGCTACTCTTTCCTTTCTTCATTCTCCATTTTCTTTGTATAATCTACTTAAATTCTCTACAAACTCATAGATTTGTGATTTGTATTCATTTTCAAACTATTATTTGATTCTTTCCTTTGTTGAAAAAAATCCATACAAATACATAAAATATATATATATATATATATATAAATTTGCGAGAAACTTAGAAATTCAAACTTCATAGAGACCTATTACATATTTTTCTTAAATAACTGTAACTTCGGTGGAATTTCATTGCAAATGTTCTATTTTCTATGTTAAAAACACATTTTTATCAATAAGAAGCTAACATATTAGTTTGAAAATGTACTTAAAGGATAGATATATAAGTCTTTGAAGGACCCAAATAAAGAAAATAAAGGAGGGGGTGGACCAAGCCAAGTGTTTAATAAATTTCCATAGTCAATGACAGTTTCAGAAAAAATCCAATTAAAATTTTAATTATATAAAAATTTAGCTAAATTTTTTTAAATTGTAATTGGGCTTGAAATAACACTATTATTCATTATTGGCCCAGAAATCTCCTCGACCCCATTAATGATAAAAATAAATAAATAAAAATCCAGCTACAAGTATTGATTAACTTCTTTTTTTTTTATTAACTTGTTACAATTAAAAACCTACAAACAATGACGTAGTTAAATAATCTCACATGGTTTCACGCTATATTATTTGACTTTGTATAGAAGACTTTGATTAAAGAAAAATGGGGTAATCGGCATATTTTATGGCATCGAATTATTAAGTTCACTGACTAATTAGTATAAAAGGTACAACCTAATCTACAATCCCTAACCAATCATAACAAAGCGTTGACACTATTAATATAACACCAGGGATGACAAAAACTCCGGTGCCGTACTCCTCTCTCTTATTAAAATAATACCACATAAATAATCAGGGACATATGAATTTTTTTTTTTTAATGAGGAAAAAGTATGTACGGGATTATTAGAGTTTTTTTTCCACAAGGGACCAACATAAGAATTTATCTGTTAGATCAATGGTATTAAAAATCTTAAATTTAGTAAACTCTTAAATAAAAAAGATATAATATACATGTGTGTTAGTATATTATATGACTGAAATAATGTTGTTTAAAATATGCCATTTCTGTTAAATGAAAAAAAAAAAATTAATTGACAGAAAAACAATAGGATAGTCAACTAAAATGTAGTTTGGGTACCAAATTGTCACAAAAAAGAAGAGGGTATTAAGTGCAAATCACTTCATAATTGAGTTATTATTTATGTGAATATCCTATTACAAAAATATGGAACTTGATGAATGAAATTCTTTCATTATGAAGTGGACACTTCCAAAGCCCGTTCCTTCAACCCAAAATCCAACCACAATTCCAAATTGAGGTGAACACATGTATCCACAAGCACCACACGCTCACATCTGTTGTACGGCAAGGTGCACGCCGTTTTGTGTCGTTTGGACACAACCCTTAATACTATGGGTACAAGTGGCATTGTGTACGGAATAAAATCCATTACTTAATGTGGCTTAGCGTGGAAAATATTGAAGAGTGATATATATCTCTCTCTCTCTCTCTCTCTATATATATATATATATATAACAAACACACACGCACATCACTTCATACGCCTCTTGTCTCCGTACATATATAATTTATAATTAATAAGATAAGGCATGCCTTATCATTAATAGATGCTGTCGTGTTCTCCTGTTTTTTATGGTTCATTTTATTTATTATTATTGTCATACTTCTTCAAACATCAGACAGAATTCTATGACGCAGAACCAAATTTGACAATATTTCATATTTAATTTTAGAGAGGTCCTAAATTTGTTATTAATTTATGATCTGGCATCACTCAACATATCATATGTCACCCAAAAATAAAATAACTTTTTGTGTTTAATCAGACTGTTTAAAAAAAGAAACAGAGACCGAGAATAGAAGAATGATTGACATTGGAGCCACCAGCATGTACATTTACAACTTTATGTAATGTGAGAACAAGTATAATATAAAATCTGATAAAGGTAAATGAATTATAAAGGAACCAATCACATGTCACCATATTATTTGTTAATAAACAAATTGGTAAATGAGTTGGTGCTTGTAATTTGGAATAATGTATTTATAGAGATTTAATCTAGTTTCAAAGACTGTTGAAATTTATTTACAAAAAAAGATGGTTGGAATTTGAAATTTTTGATATATTCAATTAATATTTTTAAAGACGATAAAAGTGATCAAGTATTCAATTAAGATTTTAATATATTTTTAATTTTTTTAAAAGTTATGAGATATCAAAGATATTTTATAACTCTATAAAAATTATAGGTATTTAAAAGTCAATAAATTTTAAAATATATAAGTTTTAAAGATTTTTCATAATTTTTATCTTAAATTCTTAATATACATATATATATATATATATTCCACTCTTAAAATTTTTATTTAAAAAAAACTTGATAAAATTAATGGAAATTAATCAGTTCTATTAAAATTATTCATTTATAAAAGATCAATAAGAATCTTTCAAAAGCGATTCAAGGTTTAAGCCTTTCATGGCAATAATGCAAAAATAGGGGGAAAAACAGTTTGTTTTCTCGAATTAAAATTTCAATAGATTTTTATTTAGAATTCAAAAATCATTGTTCATGATTTTTAATATTTTTAATTAAATTACATTACAATAATGAATTAAATTTATTTATTCATGGGTGTTCTGAAATTTCAAAATATTAATATGCTCCAAAAATAGTATTTTGTTTAGTCAACTGATAATTTCAAATTATAATTAATAAGTGTTCTACAAAAAATGTAGTATTTTGTTTGTCAACATTTTAAACTAACATGTTATTAAACTGTTGATTAATGGAAAATAGGTAGCAGGTGACCTGTGTAATTTTTGAAAATCTTCCATGTCCCTATTATTTATTAACTCATTTTTTGATTTAAAAATAGAGATTTTTTGGTTAAAAAAAAAAAACCTCAGTATTCAATAGCCTATAAATCGATTAGGAGTTACATCTATTTGTTATTCTTTTTATGCCCACACCCATATTTTTCAAGTTTAAATAGAATAAATAGTACGAGAGAAGATTTTTTTTGTTTCCTGCACTAATATTGCCCCTGTATTCTTTTGATTTACACTGCAGTCCAACTAATCACATTAATATTATTTTATTCATTACCCACACCACCCATGTAAGTTATGAGGTTATGGTGTCGACATTAGTTCATGGACTATATTTTAAATTTGGATAAACTTCCAATGAGCATCTGTCTCTCATAAAATACTGCTAATTCTAGGTCGTATTACTTCATTTAAGACGTGAAGTTGGAATCTTTTTTTATTTATTTTTCTTTTCTTCAATTATTGATAAAAATTAAAAAAGTCAAGTTTAATTCAAATTGGTTGCCTTGACTTGCTGTTTTTACGTATATTACAAGTAACAAAGCAGTAGGAACTAGAATGAATAATGCAATAGTATAAGAATGTGAGAATATTTATGATGCAAAAAATCCAAAAAATCTTTTAATGTTGAAAAAAAGAAAAAGAAAATAAAAAGTGTTAAAATTTCAACTAGTAAGACCATATAATTTTAGTTGTTCGGAATTTCAGATGTACTTCTTTTTTTTTTATGTTAAACTTAATGTAAATAACAGTATGTAAAAAAAATTAATTTGAATAAAAAATGAAAAATAATATTTTTGAACAGTAAAAAAATTATGTATTTAAGATAAGATAAACTATGTTTATATGAGATAATTTAGAATGATTTTTAGATTTCAAAAATATTAATATCAATTTTATAAATTATGGGATAGTTTTATAATTTTGTGTATAATTCAGAGTTTTTTTGCAATCGTTACGAAGTTATGTACCAACCATACTCACACACACATGAAGGGGAGAGAACATGGATGAGAAATAGATATACCAATTCTGTACAAATTGACCAAAAAGGAAAAATGTATCACATTGTTACTTGTTTGAAAGACTGTCATGCAAGACTGTGAGAAACTCTACGGAAACCTACAAGTAATTTTAATTAACCCTTATAGTATGTTCCACAACTAACCAAAATGAAAGTTTCAAATAGGATCATTATTAAACAGTGACATCCTTGCAATAAAAATGCAGCAACTGGTACATATGAAATGAGGAGTAGTATATTTCAAAATCTCAAGTAAAGAGAGACGCTTAAATGTCCATTAAATGGAATCACATGACATCAAGATCGATGTCACCAGTCTCTATAAATACATGGTCCAAACAAAAGGTAATCAGGCCGAACTAATTAGTAATTGAGCAAATTGATAAGAGTCAAATGGCCCTGAGTTCAACATTTAAGCTCATCTCCATCTCCATCCTCATCATTTTCCTCCTGACTCCACAAGCTTATTCACAGTCCGATGAATGCAACACAGAATCAAAGAATTCCTGCAACAACAAGGCACGGGCTTTGCCCCTCAAGATCATAGCTATTGTCTCCATTCTTGTGACTAGCATGATCGGAGTGTGCTTGCCCCTTGTAACTCGTTCCGTCCCGGCCTTACAACCGGATCGAAACCTGTTTGTCGTCGTCAAGTCCTTCGCGGCCGGAATCATCCTTGCCACCGGATTCATGCACGTATTACCTGATTCCTTCGACATGTTATGGTCTGATTGCTTAGAAGAAAATCCATGGCACAAGTTCCCATTTTCTGGCTTTGTGGCCATGTTGTCTGCAATTGTGACTTTAATGGTGGATTCAATGGCCACTAGTATATATTCCAAGAAGTGTAACGCTGGAGTTATCCCTCAGAGTGATGTAGCTGCTGGGCAAGACCAAGAGATGGCTGTGACTGTTGGTAGTCATTTTCATGGCCACCACCATCATGATGTCAAGGCTGATGGGGAAGAGTCACAACTTCTTCGTTATCGAGTCGTCGCCATGGTGAGATTCTTATAAACTCTCCATATGTTTTTTTAAATTTTTTTTTTTTGCTACTCAAACAACACTGTTGTGGTCAAATCATATATGTTACATGGTTGTATACATGTATAATGTATAGATATTAATATTGTGAAGAGAGATTGGTGCAGGTTTTAGAATTGGGAATTGTTGTTCATTCAGTGGTAATAGGACTTTCTCTTGGAGCATCAAACAATACGTGCTCAATAAAGGGTCTTATTGCTGCCCTTTGCTTCCATCAAATGTTTGAAGGCATGGGTCTTGGTGGTTGCATCCTTCAGGTATATTAATTAATTAGGCCACTCAACAGATTAAAGCAACTAACTAATTAACATATCAAACCACAGTATTTTTTCATAGACATCATGTTGCTTACAAGGCCTGCTGTCTCTATGTTAATTACTAACTAAATAATGGACAGGCTGAGTACAAGTTCGTAAAGAAGGCTCTCATGGTGTTCTTCTTCTCAGTAACAACCCCATTTGGAATTGCACTGGGGTTAGCCATGTCCAGCACATACAAAGAAAACAGCCCAAGCTCATTAATCACCGTGGGATTACTCAATGCATCATCTGCTGGGCTTCTGATATACATGGCTTTGGTTGATCTTCTGGCTGCTGACTTCATGGGTCCCAAGTTGCAAGATAGCATTAAGCTACAAATTAAATCTTACGTCGCAGTTCTTTTGGGTGCTGGTGGAATGTCTGTCATGGCAAAATGGGCTTAGAGGGAGATTATATATTAATTTGATCATATGTCTATTTACATGCTTCATGTGAATGCAATTATATATATATATATATATATATAATCTTGTCATCCACGAGCATGATTTTGATGTTTTTTTCATTTTTTTTTTTGCTTAAAATGATTATGATGTTTTCAGTACTGTACGTTGAGTTGTACTTTGAACTTTTCAATCGATCTGTACTCTTTTAATTAGATTAATGTTGTGGTTATCTCTCAAGTGATGCAAAGCAGTCAATTTGTCCCGTTTAATTACTTGCAATTTTTGTTTCTTTCTTATTGTAATTATGAAAAAAAAAAGTATGCGGTTATAGAATATAATAAGAATAAGATGTTGAGATCTTCCGTCATGATTGATCAAAAAAATTCATATAATATAGCCGACCTATTATTTATTATTTTATTTTTGGTTTGGTTGCCATTTTTCTTAAGTCTACTATCTATGCCTAATTACGAGGATTTTTTTTACCATGTAAAAGACAAATGGGAAACGGTAAATGTCGTAATTTGAATGGTCTCATATAATTTGAATGAGGATGAGAAGTCAAGTAAGAAACAAATAAATCAATAAAATAGAAAAAACAAAAAGAGGAAATAGAACGGGAAAAAGATTAATATTTACGTAATGAGGGCCAAATTCATATAATCTATACATATATACTTTAGGAATAATTCGGTTGAAATCAAATGATAAACTTGGACTCCTTTCCATATTACTCTATTGAGCATGGATTTGATTTGTTTGAAATCGTTTTGTCACCCAGACACGGTCCTCTTCTACTTGTCAATGTGACTATGTATGTCAATCAACATATTTGGCGCTTTACAAAAAATCAATATATTTGGTGGTACGGTTTTGAAAAGGCTGAGGCGGTGTTTGTTTTTATACCAACTCCTAATAGATTTAAATGATTGTACCTGAATTTTTTTTATTTTGTTTTGGTATTTGTTTTTTTTTAATGAATTATGTTTGTATTTTTCCTGCATGAATATCTTAAAAGCCATTGGGCCAATAATAAGCAAAATCTCTGGGCAACTAGAACCATCCCCAAACTCCAAGCCCACCCAATCCAAACCCTAACCCATTAGGCTTTTCTCTTTCCCTTTGCGAGGTTGATGTAACCCTAGCCAGTCCTGAAACCCAAGGCGTCATCCACCCACCACCACAAGCTTCACTATAAAAGTGATAGTCATCTATAGCCGATCCTAATTGAGTCCCACACGGTCAGGCATGTGGGTTTTCCTTACAAGCTGGTTTTTCTGGAGACATTCTATCCATTAAGTGTGTAACAATTGGTACAAGTGCAACTCATACATAACCAAAATGTTAAAACATTTAAAAAGTGGGCTCAACTATGTGTATTCAGCTACGCTTTCAACATTTATAGAATCTCAAATTCAAAGTAAAGACTATTATTTGTTGATCAATTTCAGCAGAAGACCAATATGCTTGTAATAAGCTCCATTTCACTTGAGTTTCCCAGGCTTTCTTGCGAAATGCTCGTCTGGATTTTGAATGGGATTGGATTGGATTAATTGGGTTGGTACAATAATGTAGCATGAATTTTTTTTTAATTGAGGTAGCTCAAATATTATTACAGCTCTCAGTCCCACTTGATTCGGTGTCATCACAAAAATGCCTGAAAAAAAGATCAAAAAATAAGAACCCCTAGGCATTGGACGACACAAAGACAACAATGAATTATTAAAATTATTGGTCATGGGGCTAATTAACTACATGAAAAATAGAGGTTGAGATTGAGACACATTCAAGAGATAAGAGATCTGTATATCGTTTAATATTTTATAGAGGTTTAGATTATGGTAAAGCAATATTAACATGATTATTACAAATTGCGTGCCTCCTCTGCTACCAATTTAAACATAAGAGAGTGGTTTGCATGGAGTCTAGACATTAACCAGGGATTTTGAAAATGGATTTTTTTTTTCTAGACAGAATTCTGATTAACTATGAGATTATTACTCTTTTCTCCAAAACTAGAGTGTAATTTTCTACATTTAAAGAGTAGTTTATATTAATTAGAGTATGTTTTTGTTACTTAGACTTCTCAATTAGTAATTATGGATGTGAAAGAATAAAAAAATAAACAACGAAAACATCAAATATCAAACTATTTCAAACCGTTACTGATGTTTCTATTCTTGTTTTCCTTTCACATGTATAATAAGATGAGAAAACAATTTTGTTTTTCCTTCACATATATAATAAGATGAGAAAAGTAAACTAATCTTAACTAATTTTGAATAACCTCCTAACTTAACAAATTAAACATAACTTAAAAGAAAATATAAAAACAATCTGAAACGTTTTCAAATGGCCCTTTGTTTTTAATTTTTTTCTCTTAAGTTGTGTTTTGTTTAGCTAATTTAGGAGGGTATTGAATATTAATTAGAGTTGGTTAGTCTCATTTTACTGTACATGTGAAAGAAAGAAAAAAAAGAAACGTTAAATGAAAAACAATTTGAAATGAATTTTGATTTGGTGTTTTCCTTCTTCCCTTTTCATTCAAATTTGTAATTAATTGAGAAATCTAATTAATAATAATAAATTATAACCAACTAAAATAAATTACACACAATTCAAATTAAAAAAAAAATTATTAAACATGTAAGCAAAATACAGAAAACTAAAATAAAGCAAAACAAAATAAAGCGGGCGTAGCATATATACATATACATACATATATATATATATATATATTCATTTTCACTTAAATCAGTACCAACAGAAAAAGGGAGAAGGTGAGTAGAAAGAAAAGATTAAGGTGAAAAAAAAAAGGTGTTTCCACTTTAATGGAAGCGAAGCACAAGAATGGTAATATTCATCCCACACAACCAAAAAACTTGTATTTGTTGTGCCTCTTTCTTTTTATTATGATGTCCTTTTGTGAAAATTTAGGCAGGCCTTGATGGGTTTCACGCATGAACCCAAATTGCTGTCCATTATGCCTGCCTCCTTTTCATTCGCACCCATCATCCAATCCACTTTTCAAAGGTTGGCATTTTTTATTTTATTTATTTTGTTGTCACATCCCACAAAATATCATAAATGATATAAAATAACCCAAAATTCACATCCATCTTTTTTTAAAAAAAAAATTTCCAGGCAACAAATAATTTTGTACATATTTCATTGATTATTCCCCTAACACAGTTTAAATTCTCAAATAGGAAATTCAATATCATATTTTCTTTTCCCAAAAAATACGCTGTAAATAAAGCCAACAAAAAAAATAAAATAAAGAAAAGGAAAACATTTGCTGATCAAGGCAAAAATAAGCCCCAAAGCCACCTTTTCTGAAAGAAAAAAAAAATTAAAAAAAGGCAAAAAGGTAAAGTGAACGAAGAAAAGATCAGGCATTGCATACTAAAATTGTCTAATACAATCACCTAAAGATGGTATTGCTGATTTCTATATTTTTGTGTAAGAACCAACATTGGAATCAATCCTATTAAAAGGTAATTTCGAGACAATTTCTATTGAAGTTTGGATTCCATTTTTATATATATATATTTTTAATAATTTTCAACTTCTAAAAACATAAACACAGGTTAATCTAATTCAATATCCAATTTTTTTTTTTTTTGTTTAAAAATCTAATGCCAATCACTCACATACATACTGAAAAACAAAATCTGTACTATTCTATTTCACTGAAGATGTATTTTCAATTTGTATTTCTTTTTGTTAAAAAAAAAAAAAATTGCTAAGAGAAATTAACATGGACGCTGGTAGTCGTGACCGAACTACATACAGGGCAGGTGCGGTGGTGGGACCCACACGTCGTACACAGACACAGGTGCCTGCATGGCAGCAGCAGCACACTTGATTCCCTCACCCCACACCCTCTGCAACAATTCCTCTTCGAGCCGGAGCCATCTTTTGCGGGCACCAGCCCCTCGACGGCAACGTTTTCCGCCGGAACCCCACACCGCTCCTCGGCCTCCCTCCCGAAATCATTGCTCCCGCAGCTCGATTCCGCGTCCTCCTCAACCATAGCGGGTCCGCCGGCGCCGGCAACAGCCTGTCGGTCGTCGCCGACGTGTGCCAGAACATGTTCCAAATTGCTTCGCAGAGAATTGGCAGCGGCTTCGTTCGTCTGAGCCAATTCCCTCCATATCTGGTTCTCAACGCACAGATTTCTCACTCTTTCTTGGAGTACCCAATTCAGCTTTTCCATTCTCTGAATCTCTTCGTCTTTCTCTTTCAACTTCTTAGCGATTCCTTCTTCAACCGCCGACACCAACATTCTCGTTTGCCGCTTTCTTTGCTCGTCCAGTTCCAGTCTCACTGTCTCAGTCTGTGCCAAAAAAAAAGTTCAACAAAAATCAGAAAAAAAGGAAATTGATCCATAAGAAAAACGAAAAACCCAATTCAGTGTTTTCCGTTTTCATGAACAAGGAAACAAAACAAAAGAATTACATGATGGGCAATGAAGCGGTCGATCTCAGATTGCTGTTGATGGATCTGGGAGACAATGTCTCTGTCGAGAAAAGCATAAACACCATGTTTACTCTTCTGAGGGACTATGAAATTTGCATTGAACTCATGATCCATAATCGACTCTCGAGGCCGCTTTCGAGTAGTAGGAATATTGTAAGTGAGTCCACTATCAGCCTTGTTATTATTCAAGGAAGCTTTTGCATCGCAAACAGGGGACTGATATGGAGGTAAGAGAGTTTCAGCCATTGTGGGAGCTAAAGGTAAAGTAGAATCCATCTCGGTAACAAATATATTGCCGTTTTCTTGATTGAATTTCATGAAATCTCTGCAAAGTGAATCGGAACAACCCATATTAGAAAAAGCAAGAAAGGCAAAGGAAACGAGGAAAACCAGTGAAGGAGAAGAAAGAAACGTACCTATTTGCGATCAACTGAACAGGATTCATGAGATATTGTCGAGCTTCAACTGCCATTGGATAAATTGGTATAGCTTCGCTTTTGCTGTGATATTCTCTCTGTGTTTGGTATGTGAGAAAGAGAGAGAAAAAAGAGCGAGTCTTTAAGAGAAAAAAAGGAGGTAACGAAGAAAGGATGAAGCAGAGCATGCAATAGAGGTGGTGGCAAGTCTAAAAAAGACTAGAGAAAGTAGGCTGACTGGTATTTCATCAATAAATAAAAAAAATGCTTTTATATGTGTGAGAGAGAGAGAGAAAGTCAAAACTCTCCGGAGAGAGAAATCTTTTTATTGTATTATAATTTTTTGTAAAAATACTACTTCACATAAAATATATAATAAATAAAATATTTATGGCCGAATTTTGTCCTTTTGATTTATAAAATAATTGTATTGGATTTGCTCTTTTCTAATTTCCTGTTCTTTTTTTTTTCTTTCTTTTTTTTTTTCTAGATTTTTCGAAGCCTTAGAAGCCAAGAGATAGTCCTCACTCTGGGTTCTGTCTACAGATAATAATATTTCTTGGCTTATATTTATCGATTGCTCCTAAAATTTAGTATAATTGTAGTAAATGAGTTTGTAGAAGTTATGAAAGTAATTAGTAGATCAAGTGTTTCTAGTTTCGTAAATTGGTCTGTTTAATTATAATTGGCTTTAATTAATGACGAATAACTAATTTGTTGAATTTTCAGAAATCATAATTTAATACAAAAATATTGTCAAAGTCTCAAAGATTAAAGAAAGAAAAAAAAAATGAAAGTTTCCAAAACAAAACCAAAAAAAACTAACGGGGGCAATCCTGGAATATTGGGAAATCACAGTGTTGGGAGATAAATTGTTGCATGGCTGTAATCTGGATAAATGTGAGTGGTGATTACCATAAATAACTGAAACACCAGCGCATCTGCCACGTATCAGATACCTGGTGGCGGTGCCAGGCGCTGCCGCGTCAGCAGAGGGTACGGTCAAAAAAGAGTGTGGGGGACACGGAGAAAAAAGCGCGTTATCATTATTCTCTGAAAACAGTGCGCTCGTTGGGAACGTGACGTTGGGGCTATTTGGTTCCTGCGGGGTGGTGTGGGGGGCCACCTCTGTCGCACGTGCGATGCGTGTGCACGTGTAGGGGAGGCGGGAGGAGAATCAGACCCTGCATACAAATACAAATGAAGCTTGAAACCGCTGGCTTGCCACGTGGGTATGGGACCCACACGGCAAGGGTGGTGGGGGAAGGGGGACAAAAATTGTGGGACCCGACTCTGTTTGTACAGCGGTTTCTCCGTTTGGCCAAACCCTTGTCGTCGTCGTGCTCTGCGTCTTGGGTGGTGGTCTGTGCGTACGGAGTGGGGTGAGTTATATTGTGTGGGTCAGGTGCACTGCACGAAATTTGTGTCTCCACTTATTATGAGAGGATGTCAGGGTCAGACACCAAATGATGATGAATTGAAGCCCTTGTTCCTCTGTGTTTGAGAGCAGCACCCCGTACATTATTGTTGTTATCTTTTTGGGGACAAATTATACTCAATATTTTTGCCATTTCAGACATTACATAAACTCTCTCTTTTATTTTTGTTATTATTATTCTTCATTGGTATTTTTTTTTTGTGCGCAATTTTTAAATAAATTTATGGAATGCACAATTATTGAAATCATGTTTTGAGCAATAATATAGAGGTCACTCTTAAAATTGGAAAAATATATTTACGCCCAGCTCCTTTTACTTGAGTCAACTAATGAAATTTTGGTTTTCCCTTTTCTTTTTTAAAAATAATTAAATGCATCACTAAATGTTAAAAATACCCTTAATTGTTAAATTAGTTGATCTTAAGATATCATTATTAGCTCAATGTTAGACCTAAAATTTAAATGTTTAATATTTATAAAATATTTTCTTATTTTAGACCAATTTTGTTTCAACTAATTTTCTTAATTTTCTTTTAGAATCAATGTTTTGCCCTAATGTATTCGAGAAACTATTTATTATCTCTAAGAGATTGTTATAATAGCATTGTACTTTTATTTTTAAAATAAATTTTACTACTAATAAAAATTTTCCGTAATATTATTTTTAGTAATTTTAGCATATAAGCTAAGAGGTTAATATGCAAATTAAGTTTGAAATATAAATTTGACAAAACGGTCTAGAGCTTGCAAAATAAGATGTGGTCATATAGTTTCTTTTCTTAATTTTGATGATCCTTGAAGGTGAGACAACCCTAGCTCTTTGTTTTTTTGGATCACAACAGACCAAAAACTTATTACACTCGGTGACGAGGGGGCTCTATATGCTATTCTATAGTCGATTGGGGATTTGGTTATAGCGCAGTGTAATATTCAATCTTATTGACAGCATCACCTAAGGGTGTGATAAACGAAGCCAGCATTCTTATCATTTTATAGTCCGAAGTCATGATTCAATTATTGGCGGCTATATTTGTCCATCATCTATACTGAATTTTACTTTGTAGTCCGAAGTTACAGATTCAATCCTTGACGATTATATTTATCCCTCATATATATTAAATATGTGGATAATCATTAATGATATTAGTTTATTGTCTAGACTCTCACAAAATTATAAAGATGAAATGGTAAAAAACTCTAATTTCTAAAACATTAATGACTCGTATTAATAGGTCATCGATGGCAAATGATTCTAACACATAATCCAAATTATAATTTATTACTCTCTTCTTTTTTCTTTCTTTTTCTTTTTTAATGGCTTGGAATTAGCTCATAAGCATTGACAAAATTAATAAAAATGCACGATTCATGCATACCAACTATATACACTGAACCTGAACCACTTCGTGTACGCAATGTCTAAGATCTGCTCCGAACAATTGTCAATCAGCTATTGGATTGGTGACATGGGTTTTACATATTCAGAGCCAGGAAAACAAAAAAAAGGAAAAAAAGGCAATGGCTTTTTTGGGTGAAAGCAAACGTAATGAAAATATCTATGTTGTTAAATATATTTTAAAATTTGTAACCAAACACAGGCAAAAACAAAAGTGGTGACATTTAAAAGATAGATACGTATTTTAGTAGTTAAAAGGAGTGTCAATTATGTTATAATGAAATAAAGAATCTTTATACTTTATAGAGGCTAAAAGTATCTGTAACTGAAAAAGAAAGAAAGAAAGAAGGAATATATATATATATATATATATATATATATATATATATATATGTGGTACAGATGTTCATTTCAAAGCTAGCTCCAACCACCGAGCCCATGCATGCTCCATTCTGGGATGCGCACATTCGTTTCTTTTATGACTTATTCTACAGACAACTTTTCCCAAATGGAGTGTGTGTGTGGTACTTTTCAAAAAGATAACAGTAAAAGATTAAAGTAGATATGATCCAGCTACTAGCATGTCGTAGCTTTTCGCTTGTTTAGATTTCAATTCTATAAAGCAATTTTAATTTTTATATATATATATATATATATATATATATATATATATATTATAAAATAAAACTCAATCGGTCAGTTGGTAATTTTTTAAAGATACAAATGTTTTTTTTTTTTTTTTCAGAAATTGATATCAAAATTTATAAACAAGAAGATCTTCTCTCTAAATTTTTAAGAAGTGTACATATTTATATTTGTTAGGCAATTTTTGTTAAAAGAGAGAGAAAGCATAAAAAATTACATTTAAGACAAATCCATCTCTCTCTCATGCTATGAAGAGATCGATATAGAATTATATACAACAAATGTGTCACAAACAACTTTATATTTGATGTATAACTTTAGTTGTCACAGTTTGGTCACTGTCACATTATATATATTTAGTTAATTGACAAGTAATTAATTGCTGCATGTATATGGCATGTGAGGTAAAGGAAAAGTACTTAAGTAGGTACTAAATTACCAAATAATTTTTGTTCAGCACCAAAACAAAAATAGGAAATATAGGGATAAAACTGATAAATTTAGAAATACCGAGTGTAATGTGAGAGGATAATATTGGGTGTATATTTGTATAAGCTAAGCTGTCCCAAATTCAAAATGTTACAAAAAAAAAGAGGAACCTAAAGAAGGCATGCAAAGCTGGTTTCTAATACATTGCTTACATATATATGTGCTGCAATATTAGTTTTTCAGCATAATGAAATTAACTACGTCGTATAGTTACTAGATAAGTTTGGCTATATAATTTGTATTTGCTGAGCTTTACCAACTTGAAGAAATATTAGTTAGTAAATTAGAATCTGGATTTTATTACATTGATTTTTTTTTTCTCAATTATGCTCTTTTGAGGAGTTGGATATATATATACATACACACACACATGGAATACTGTGTTTGATTTAATACGAAATGCAATTGAAAAGAAATTTGTGTTGCGTAATTTTTCGTGTAATTTGGACCAGTTTGAAATATTTTAGGAGTCAATTTCCTCGTAATATTATTATTTTTAATTTTTTTACAATTTCCTTACATTTTTTCATAAACTAGTAAATAAATAGAAGTAGGAAAGTCATTCACTTATATTATTTGTGTTTTATGATTAGTGAATCTGATCAAAGAAAGGATAGTACATAATCCGCTAAATAAAGGATAAATATAAACATTAATAATACTAGAGTCGACAAATTTCACTATAATCAAATTAATTTTGGATACCATTAAATGTAATAGTGTTTTATTAGCTTTCATTGTCACTTTTTTTTTTTGGTAATAAGGCTTTCATTGTCACTTATCTAAATTAAACATTCACTTATCTTTTCTCCAAAAAATAAAAATGAAAATGAAAAATAATAAAAACAAAAACAAATATATATATATATATATATATATATATATATATACTCTCAATATAAAATTACCGAAGTGTTGATCGGTCGCATAAAGTATCCTGTTTTTAAATCCGTCACCCCCAAATAAAAAGAAAAAAGTAAAATAAAATAAAAATGGAAAAAAGTTATTAAAAATAAAACAACATATCTTGAATTATTTATATAAATTAAATAAAGTGGTTTAATTTGCTATGATTATAGGGTTGGTATGGTCAAATAAAAGGTGTAAATAGGCGGTGGGGATGGGGATGGGATGGGGTTGGTGTTGGAGTTGGTATTGGCAATGGGTTGAATTAATGTTCTCTACCCAAATTTGAGAATTTGTTTTTCTATTTCAATTCCCATCATTAATTGATCAATTTTCAGAGATCCAAATAAAAAATTATTTAATTAGGCTCTCTATGGCAAGAAAGACAACATACAACATGAACACGATGAGCAAGCGCAAAAACTAATCTTTAACATACTTCAAAGGTAAAACTATATTATTTTCCAAAAAAAGAAAAGGTAAAACTATATATATATATATATATATATATATATATATATGGAAAAGGTAAAGCAAGTTTTGTCTATGAGTTCATGTGTTAGTATTAACTTTTTTAAACCTCTAATTGCCACTTTAATTGATTACGCAAAGAAAAAAGAAAATGGTAAAATATTAATAGAGAATGGCGGTATATATTAATTCTAATTCGATATTTAGAATCTCCAGCAAATGAAATTTTGCCCCCACAAGCCAAAATGAATTGGTTGGCAAAATCTTGCAACTATAATAAGGTATTTTGACCGAATTGAATCAAATGGAACAGTGACTCCCACCTTGTCTGAGACTATCTAACATCTTCTTAAACACTCTTAATAACACCCACAATATATGGCTTAGAAAGGAAAAAAGGAGTAAAATAAAAGATTAAATAGACAAGAAAAGAAAAGAAAAAGAAAAGGAGTTGCAACCAAAAGTGAGAAAATATATATAGGCAAATGGATTCCCATATCCACCACAACCCTATCAATGTTTCTCACTTTTCCCTTTCCATCTATTATTGCTTTTGCATGCTTTCATCTTCCCAAATTGCCCTCCTCTTTATTCTTATATATATATATATATATAAACTTTAACCACCTCAAAAGAAAATATTTCAAAAGGGGTGGTAATTACCAAGAAACCAAGCAAATTGCGTTATCATTAAGAGAAAGAATTTGAGCACAAATGCAGATAAAGAGATAGTCAGGTGATGATAACCTAACAAAATTAAACTAAAAGTTATTAATTAATTTGTATTGCATTTTGTCAAGATGGAATGATGATGCATATTCGTATATAAAATATTGAATTTGTGTATTGTGCACCAAGTGCCAATCTTCATATCTTAGAAATCCCCACTCCATGTCATATGAAAAAATATATATTAATGTATTTTATTTTACATTATTTTAACTAGCAATACAAGGAAAGAAATGTCATACGCACTTTTTAGAAATTCATTTTTGTTTCGGTTTAACTTATTTTACATTATAGCCCTCACTGATATACTGCCTTATATATATATATATATATATATATATATATATATATATATATAATTTGGAATACCAAATATTTTACTTTTAGGTAATAGATTTTAGATGGAAGAATATATATATACACATCTAGTTAGATTTAATTATTGGCATTTTTTTTTTGTAATTTTTTAAGATCCTAAAATATCATTGGTTAGAAGTTTCAAAGGAACTTCTTAGCAAATGCATATATATATATATATATATATATATATATATATATATATATATATATATCCTCTTTATATCATATGGTAGTGTTAGGAGCATCAATGGCCACTAAGTGTCTGCTTTCCCTTTATTTAATTTATCCTTTTTTTCTTTTTTCTTTTTTTGATATCTTCAATGGTTGGTTTTATATGCTAAAACACTTTGAAGATCCTGTGACGATATTCAAAAAGTTTTAGAATGTGGGAACCACAGATTGAAAAAAATAAGATGAAATTAATAATCAAGAGGGAGGCATCTTCATATGTTTCTCTCAACCTTTAAGAATATCTCTTCCCAATCTCCTGCCACTATGAATGCTCACAATTTAATCAAATCTATCGTTACAAAAATTCATATAAAAATATCAATCACTCTTCTCTCTTGGGTTCAACTGCAATATTCTTATATAGATTTCATTTCTTTAATAGCATACCTTTTTTCTTTTTCTAGTTACCTTTAGTTCCTATAAAGTTTTGCATATATGTAATGTTGTAAGCATGAGACGAAACAGAATCACTTTAGAACATGTTTGGGGGAAATTCATCAAGTGGGTAACTAAAATGATACTCTCTCATTATTATTATTATTATTATTATTATTATTATTATTATTATTATTATTATTATTATTATTATTATTATTATTATTATTATTCAATAGCTAAATGATCGTGAAATGGTGGTCATTGATCATAAAGTTGAAATGCTTTACAGTAAAGCAACAAAAAAGGACCACTAATTGGGTCCCTACAAAATGCCTTAATTATGGGACACATACGTGCTTAAGTTGTGATTATTGACCTAAGAAAGTGAGCTAGATTAAGTGAGAAATTAAGTTTCTCTGACTCTGATTGCACGATTTGACACCACTATTCCGTGTTCATGGATACCGCCGCCTCAAAAATGTTAATCAATTACGTTTTAACGTAAAACTTTTCCTAATTAAATTAGTATTGGTCCTACACCTATCCTGTTGAGCATTTGAACGAGAAGCAAACTTTAGAAATTTGGCTTTAATTTTTTTTTGGCATGAAGGCGCATATTTTTAATCCATTTGAGTTTCTTTCTACAAGGTGTTCCTTATCAGGAACCAATGTTTGGTAATCTATATAAATAATTATGTATTATATATATATATATATTACCAAAAAAATTATGTATTATATATATATATAGATCGATGTATGTGTACACAATTGTCACTAAGCATGTGCACACAATTGTCACTAAGCTATGTCTTAGAATATACAAAATATAAAATATAGTTTCGGATTGAAAATTGACAAATTTCCAAAACCCTTTTTCATTATTTGATTAACAATAAAGAAAGATATCATGCACTTCAGCTAGTTGTGTTCGTATAAATATATTAGAAAAATAAAAAGAAAAGTCGCCCTATGTTTAACGTTGTTTTTCACATTTTTAATTTAGAAAAGTAGTTGAAATCTGACCAAAACGCAATTTTCATTTTTGTTTTTTTTTTTTTTATGAAGTATTGTGGCTCCAAGTTGAAAAGTCATATAGCAACGTTGCTAGACTATTTCTAATGTACTATATTAGATTTCTCTAACTCATATGGAACACTGAAATTGAGACAATAATGTTTTTTTTGTTCTTTTTTTTTTGGTCGAAGAGACAATAATGTTTAATTATGCGGGAAAAAATGTGTGTGAGAGAGAGAGAGAGGCTATTATATAAATGACAACGACAATGAATGAAAGAAACTACTCTATGAAATAATTAAAGATTAATTTTTATTGAATCCTAGAAAGAGATAGATAAGTCAGTTAAAAAATCATCCGACTCTTGCATAAATCTTTCTTCGCGAATTTAGACTTGAAGTGCTTGAAAACTTTCACTTTCCGTATTCTTTTCAATGCATTAATAGTAACAGACAACATTGAATATATGCAACTTTTTTCAGGAAAATAAAAAAGGTAACTTAAATATTCAAACATATAATTAACCTAATGCTTGGTCGTTAATGGGTAGCTAGCAATATTATCCAAATGTGTACGCAGCATATTATGTGTTCAAATTATTGCTAACTACCATAATAAACTCCAATGTTCCTTCATTATAGTCTAAATCATGACAAAGAAATGAGTTCAAGTAAAATCAAAAGCTGTTTGAGAGAGAAAACAAAAAATTAAATCAACGCCAAATTGGAAACCAAAGTGATTGAGACACGCCAAGTCTCTATCTTGGAATTTATTTCTCTCCTTCGGAGGCTCCTGAGCAAACACGGTAGCCAAAATTGAAGTTTGTGCTTATTAATTTAAGGCCTCTAGTCATGTCATGTCACTATAATTAGTCACGTCCTTTATCAAAATCCTGGCCGTGTGGGACCAAAATCCTAATTAATGACGATGTATCTTTGTCTTTTCCAAATGAAAACACAGGAAATAAAATGCCAAGCTACCCACTACAAAACTGTTAATGTCTAGCTTTTTAAATTTTTTTAAAACTTAATTATCGTATATATATATATATAAATTCATTTCAATGGTGGAAAATGGAGACCTATACGATGCCAAAAGCATGGCCGCGTACACAGGTTATTATTCTTATAAGTTTATGACCCATGCATGCATATGGACTTGACGAAGAGAGAAATAAGTACAAACATGCAAAGTACGTATTTTAATTTTCCCTACAACAAAATCCATTTCTTATATAAGACATATCATTTAGGGTGCTCATTTCATGCCATTTGCTAACGGAGTGATTGTGTTATAGTATGTCGTAGTTATTAGACCTTGTTGATGAAAAGATTGAGGAAATTACAGTAGGACTTCTTTTATTTTATTTTTTTTTAACAATTTTTCATAAATTTCTTCATAATTTGTAACATATAGTAACAGTACTTCTTTTGTTTTCAATTTTATTGCATTAACTAGCTTAATATGTAATTATGTCAGATTATGTGTGTTTAAAGACTAAAATAGTTAGTATGAATCAGATATTAAAACAAAGTATACGACTATTTATATTAAATAAAAATGATACGAAAAAAAGTAAAATTGGGTGTTAGATACGTTTAACGCTTTTTATTTGCAGTTCCCTAAAAATAATTAAAATAATGCAAACAAAATCATAACTACCTTTTTCTTTTTCTTTCTTCTTCTTCCTTTTTTTGTTTTTTTTTTTTTTGTTTTTTCAAACAAACGAAAGGATAATCTTTGATTTCTAAGAAGGGTTGTGAAATATACATATTCCTCTAAAGCATTGGTGGTTTATTATTCTTTATGATAAAATTAAAATGTGGACCACTGAAAATTTCGATAAATACACTTCAGCATAATTTATTGTTGCGTAGGATTTTGGAACCATGTGTTTCAATTACGCAGTACGTACTAAAAGACATGAACAGGTAGTGGGGTGGACCAATTCCTTAATTTGTCATCCAAACGATCATGCATGTGAATCAAAAATCAACACGGCTTTCGCAGTTTAAGCACTCTTTCTTACTTTGTCAATATAGTAGTTCAAAAGAGCATTATTGATAGTAGCTAAAACAAAGAACAGAGAGCCACCAACCAGCCTCATCTGTCTCTCCATCTATTCAATTAAATAAAGCATAAAAATAATGAGTAAAGAATCCAAATCCTCTTTCATTTTCTCTCTAGTCATGATTGATACCAAATAAACAATCAAAATATAATATATATATATATATATTATTTGTTTCATGTCTCATATATTACTTGTAAATTCTTTACATCTGAAACCTGTTTATGTGTATGCATTGAAGAATATATGATATTTTCTTTGAACACAGAAGCCTTTAACTCGAAGAATTATCAAAGATTAATACAATTAGCCAACTCTTTATATTTACCTTAATAATATAATAATCACAATGATTAATTAATGTTTTGTTCTATCTAATATTTACAACCGCCGGTTCCGATCCTATCCATAAGCTGATCAGAAAAAGCATGTATAAACAAAATGAGATGGATGAATGTATTTCACACCATGAAACATGCCTCATATATATACAGATATCCATCCACGTTCTTTTGCTCACCTGTGAGAAAAAAAAAATAAAAAATAAAAAAATGCAAGCAGAGGTCATGTTCCTTATTAGGATAAAGGAAAAAAAAAAAAAGAGAAGAAAAAGAAATTTATAATAATATATAATCTTCATCTGACAATCATGAAGACAATAACGCAACAGTGTGTGAAAGAACTTGTTACTTCATCCTCCCATATGGAATGCCTATCAAACAGAGAATGAAAATGACAGACAAGACCACCTTTTTGTCTACTGCCCCCCACATAATATTTATGATTTCTTCATAAATGGGTCCCACCTGGCACAAATGGAGGATCCCAGTATCTAAGGCTCCATGTCTCTGCCTTATAAAGCTTTGAATCCTCTATGGGAATGGACCCCACTCTTTGCAGAATTATATTATCCACATTCCATTAATAATGGGTGTGGGGTTTGACAGTGATGGAGTGAACAAAATATAGGTATTTATACAAACGCTGAAGGACCCAAGATGTGCAAAATGTGGGTTTGGGCCCACAACCAAGTCTTGAATTTTTTGATGGTGCTTCCTCTGTTCTCTCTGCTGCACATTTTATCAATCAGATAAGCTGCACTCATTTTGACAATGAAAGAGAGAGATATGATGGCCTTCGGTGTCTAATATTCCTCGTGTGGGAATTTTAATGAGTGCTAGTAGTTTGCTTTTAGAATGTTGGTTTGGGCAGGATAAGATGGTGGAGTAGAGGAAAAGGTAAAAGATAATATTCATAGGAAGACTAATTTTGTGGTTGGATGCAATCCCAATAGAGGTGTAATGTAGTTATTGTGAAGAAACAGCATAGACATATCGGAATCAAATATGTACATCCATTCTTTACGTGGTATATGTTAGAAAGATGCCTATTTTATATGTAGCGCAACCATCTATCTCCACACAAACTTTCCGCTCCCTGTACTAATGTAAACTTTGCTGCCCGTGTCGCGAGGGCTCCCACACAGTAGACCAAGAGGGATCTTTGTGCCCCCGTCAATAAGTCATTGGTTTGAATCTCCTCCATTGTGAGCGTCAACTGCTATTTTTAGGCCGATTAAATTAAAATTAATAGGGAAATGTAGATGATAGCAGAATAATTTGTACCAATTAGGATTGTTGGGCCATTGCCACTCTCTACCCTTTCAATTTTTAAAACCAAATTACCCAAAAAAAAAAAAGGTTCCGCGCACCTTTTAGAAAGTTTTCTATACGTTTTTATCATACATAATTATTTTATTATATTATTATTGAAACATTTTTATATGAGTAATGGCGTCACACCCCCTTGTTTTTAATTAAATACATGTAAACAGCTCTATTTTTGTTTTTACACTTAGACCTCAACATTTTTTTTTCTTAATTAAAGTATCATACAACCCTTTCTATTAGTCAACATTAAGCAGGTTAAGTGAACAAAATTGTCTTTTAATTCTACCCTTTTAATAAAATTTAACTTTATATTTTGAATTATTTAATATAGATATTTATTAAATATTTTATTGAATAAGAATTTGGCTACACAACTTCAGTATGTAAATGCCCTCATAAGGACGATCTAATGGCAAAGTCATTGATTTTCTGCGCATTGATCTCATCTAGTTCAAAACCCCAATCCTTTATATCCATAAAAAAGATATACATTAATATTTGATAACAGATATGAATAATAATACATAGAATACTTACAATTTTTGTGGTTGAATAACATTTTACTTATTTTTTCTATTATTATTATTATTAGTTTATTGTATAGTTTTATGCAATTTTTTAAAAAATAATGTAAGTTGTTGCATCAATAATCTATCTATTTATTTTTAGTTAAGTAATAAAAAACACACTCACCGAGAATAGTGAGAAAAAAAAAAAAAACAAAGATGGGAGGAAGGTATATCAAATCTAACGAAAAAGTAATTACCGACTTTTAATGGGTGTTAAAGGTTACTCTAAAGAATATCAAATTCCTTAGCAATATAATTGTTGCATAGTTGTTGTTATACTTTTAATCGTATATATACATATATTTTTGAGTTGAATGTATTTTTGTACCTCTAGTTTCAAAAGAATTTCAATATAGTACGACTTAGAATGTTATAAAATTGATACCCTCAATTTATAAATTGTTGTAAAAAAAAAAATTACAATTTTTTAATTGATACCTTCAATTTATAAATTGTTACGATTTAATACCCAAACTTTTAATTTAGCTGAGGATGTCAATTAACGGTCGTATTTGAATTTGATTAAATATAATTTGAGATCAAATGGTGGATCTAATTGTTTCGGTTTATAGAAAGAATGGTCAAGCACTTTTGGTGTAAATTGGACTTTGTTGGGTCTGTTTTGTTGGATCTTTCAATACTACTGCCCACTCTCTATCACTTCTATTGGTCTATATTCATAATTCTGGGAGGCCTTGTTGCTGCTCTCTAAGGATAAGGGCTATTTATTTATTATAATTCAATGGGTTCTTTGTGCTGCTGTCTCCAAGGAATAAGGGCTGTCTACGTAGTTTCTTTATCTATTACTAGACAGTGGAATACCGGATACACATCAACATATATAGCAGTTTAGGTTATATTTAGTTAAATTTTGTTGGTACCAACCTCTGTCTGAGAATGTTTATTGGTTGGATTGTTTGTACTTGGTTCCTATTTGTGTCAAATTTTACTCCGTCACAAACTGTTAAATTTTCAATTTGGCTCCGCCATTAATCTACAAAGATAAGCGATGAATATTAAGTTTTTGAGGTACAAGTATTGTACCGGCCAAAAAATCTCCGATGCTTAAGTTAACAAATCAGCCAAAATATCTTCATGGCTCAGCCCAGCAGAAATTTTGGCTCATATAGTTCCTTCTTTTAATATAATCTCGATTTAGCAAAAAGAAATTAATAATTTAAGTGACAACTACTTGGTAATCATTTGTTCTTCATTTCTCATATTTTTGTCTTTGCATTTTTCAAGTTTCCAATTTTCACCTTCGTGCCTTATATTTTGTGTGAATTAGGATCCTCTCATAACCTCACTGTTACTTAGCCTTCTTACAATCATTTAATATGTAACAAATTAAATGTCAATTGTCTAAATTGTAATATGATAGTTTTATGTAATTTTGATCCTAAGCAAAGAATTAAAACCAACCCGTTTATAGAAAAAGAAAAAAATATAAGAAAAAAAATACAGAATTTTATAGAGGTTCGATCAAATATACTAATCTACATCCTCTTTATTTTAATTTTTGGAAGCTTATGCACTGTATCAATGATGTTTCTATAATTTCAAACCCACATATTTAAATCCATCCATAGCCTCAATACACCCTTATTCTTATAGATTGTTTCTAAAAATTCTAACACTTGAGATAAACAAAGCACCAAAATTAGACTTATATCGAAGAGAGAACTCTAAGAAATCTATGTGATTTTTCAACAGATTTCATCTCTGAAAGAACGAACAAGAAGGCATTTTGTATTATTTTACGAAGTCCCTAATCAATAGGGATGACGTGGACCAATAAGAAATCAGCTACATTGTATTATGGCTTATTGAACGGCACCATATCATATATAATATAGGATCTATTATAAAATTCGATATCGAAGTTGATATAGAACAAGTGTCATTCAAAAATAAATTGCTTGTCTTTTATTACCTAACTATGAGCCTACAATTGGTCCCCGTCTTTTATCAATTTTTTTTTTCGTCTATTTTCTTCCCCATTCCCCTGAGTCCCTCTTTCTCCCCGTCACCTACAACTTCCCACCATTGTCGTATATTGTGTTGCCTGTCCATTCCACTGCCATATGTATATCTTACTTTCCGCCCTCTCTCTAACTTATTCTCTCTCTTCACTAATTTTCAAAGCCTGAGAAACAAAGAAATAATTTTTTCATGGATTTTCTAAGGACACAAGAAAAAGCAAATCAATAAAAAACAACAAAACCAAATTAATCTAAGGATACAAGAAAAAGCAACGATAGAAAGCAGAAAAAGCAACTGTTTTTCTTTTTTTAGTATAAAACTGATGGAGCAAGAAGAACTAGAAAAGAAGATAAGAATTGCTCAAAATACGACACAAGCTAACAAAGACGGAGACTGAAACAAAAGCAAACAAAGAAATGAAGTGAGAGAGAAAAGAGGATTCGAAGTACTTACCTCCTAAAAATTAGGACTCTGTCTGGTCTCATGGACATAACGCTACTATAGATCTGTAGTGCACCTTAACTACTGGATTAGATCACAGCTTAAGAGGTCAGGAATAGATAAAGTACACAGATATGAATTTGGGAAATTATTGAAGACAAAGTTCAAGGAATAATAGATAAAATTTTAATGCATGATGATGATTGGAGCCTGCGTTGCCCTTGCTAAGAAGCGTGTGAAAATGAAGCTGCTATCATCTATCATTTATGAGGTACAGATTTTACCACGCAGCTCTGAAGGCTGCCGACAAAACTTTGCCCTTCTCTCTCTCTTTTTTTTTTTTCGCTGTGAGAGTGAGAGTGAGAATGATTATTGGCTAATTTGGTAGACCCTTGTATTTTTCAGTCTGACATAAAAGTTATGCTGTGAATTTGGATCCTTTCATAACCTGACCGATTCCTAGCCTTCTCATAACAATTAGACACAGAGAAAATTAAATATCAATTATTTAGATTGTCACATGATAGTTATTGATAGAAATTTTTATGTTAAAATCGTATTAGATGAGCTAATTAAAGGAGTCAATTTAGTGGCAACTTTTTGCAAACAGTACCTCCCTACGGGTCTCAATATATTAAAATTCTCAAACTCCACATGCATGATTATGATTTTCTGATCAGTGATGAAGCTCATCACAAGTTCGTAAAACGTTTGGAATAACTTGTTAAAGATTAGGAATGACATAATACGAGGTAGGTTAAAGATGATCATCCGTTGTCAAGGAATAGGGATCTCATCCCCATTTTAATATGAGAGGCATAGGACTTGGTCAACCTTTCTATTGTATTTTACTTCAAATACAAAGCGACATGAATCAGTTCACTATGGACGAAACAACAATTCATAAGAGTAGGTTTTTTTATAGATAAATTTGATTATCAGCTACGTTATCCCCGTGGGATAGGACAACATATTAATATGATTTGTAGTTGAAAACTTGCAGGAATAAAATTTATTAATCATTATAATAAAAATAACGTACAAAAAGAGTACCACATTATATAGGTCATACTTTGAATTTATACACTAGGTAATCTCCGTAAAACATGTAAAATATATTCAACATTATTGGTAAATTTAGAGTTTACATCCACTAGAACATCATTGTTTCAATTATAGACCGTAACTTTATTTGCAAGTAGAAATTAAAGAGAAACATTTCCTAGCCTCTATCTCACATTGGAAATCCACCCAGTAGGAGTTCAATGCTTGTTCAGATTGAGAGAGGCTGCCTCAATAAAGTAACGACTTAATTACATTAAGGCAGTGGATCGATGAGCAATGAAGTGATGCCATCTCTCAACGATTTCCCAACATGAGTATAAGCATCCTCATCCTTGTACAGTAGATCAATTACTCTTGACAAGTTGAGGACACGAATTAGGAATGGCACTGGTATATCAGTAGATTTCAGAAACTCTTGGTTTATGTCCTTCCAAGCATCATCAATTTGTTCACCAAACACTCGGTGGACCTCTTCTTTTGACACACCATGTTCTTTCATGTAACACTGGACTCCAGTCGCAACATGACCTCTCTTTTGTTCAAACTACAAAATAAATTTACATATCATTTCCAATCTCTATTATATATAGTCCTCAGAATCCATGACGTGATAAAAAAATTGATCTGTTCTCTCTCTCTCTCTCTCTCTATATATATATATATACACACACACACACATTAAAAAAATTGAACATGACTTAATTATGTATGTAATTATAAAAAATTATAATTTACTATACCTCACTTGAAACGACATCGTCCATGAGCCTGCTGATGATGCATGCGGATCTAAGAATCTTAGGGTTCCTACTTGCCCAATCAAAAGCCTCTTTAGTTACTAAATCTCCCATGCCTATGAAAGATGTGGTTGTAAGCATCAAGTAGCCACAGGATACCATTGCATTGCCCATGTACTCGTCCATTGTTGGAACGTGATTTTCATGATACCATTTGGCCTCAACAAAGTAGCTCCGGGCTTGTCTTTTCATCTTTGATATATAAAACAAAATTAATTAAATCACAATTAATAGTCGTAAATATATATTTGTAATTATGTCAATACAAAGTCTTACAGCTTCTTTAACATAGTGAAAACAGTCTAATCTTCCTGTCTTGGTCATCACTTGCTCAATTTCTGCATAAACATCCAAGAGTGCTCCATAGAAATATTTCATGTACTCCGGCCAGAGGTGGTCTATGCAGCATATATCCCACCTATTTAAGGTTAAATGGTTAAACAAATGTTCATTTTCACCGTCCCAAAACAGTTAGATATTTCGGAACCAAAAAGCCAAATTACCTCTCAATTGCTTGTGTAAGAAGCTGGAGCTCTTCAAATGTGCCATGAACATCGTATATATCATCCATTATCGATGTTATGCTAATTACTTTGGTCAATAATTTTCTCCCTACAGCATACTGTGGCTCAAAGTAAACTCCCAAGATCCAAAAGTAACATTCCACCAGCCTATCTCGTGCGAAAGACATGCTCGTAGAGAAATCCAAACCTTTCCACCACCTAATTAAAATATAGATATATATAATACATTGGCGCATGTAATAATTGTACATAATTAAGGTCATCATAATGGCATACTTGAAGTTTTCATTGAGATTTTACCTTGTGATTTCACTAAGTTCCCCTTGGTGCATTTTTTGTAACTGGTTGAAATCTAACTTCGCAAAGTCTAGTAGAATTTCACTATGAGAATCATCATCTTGGTAGACAGAAATGAAATGCCTCGCTTGTATTCTCGGTAAGCACTTACGCATTGGCTGCTTTAAGGCTTGAGCTACTTGTCCTGCAAGCCATGGATTTACTTGGCTTTGCTTTAATCCAAGATGAGTGGTGGTGAAATTTAGAGCTTCATCAAATATATCTTCTCCACGTACTCTCAGATGTGAAGCTTCATATAAGCTCAGCATTCCTTGCACATCATTCTCAAGTGTTGCCATGAAATTCCCTTCTATGTTCCTAAATTTCTTGAACACATCTGTTTCACAGTTCCAATGAATGAAATAATTAGTATTCTAAGAATATATAGACCGCCAGTTCTTTTCTTTTTCTTTTTAAAATAATAATTTATGAATCATTATTTATTCAAGTTTTGAATGACAAATCCATATTTTTTTATTATTATTTATTTACTTATTTTAATAAAACTGAATACAATTAACTAAGATAAATAATGGAAAAATTGTACATAACTATAGGTATTTTTCATCAATGTATTACGCAAGGAGAAAGTAATTTTTGTTCATGCAAAATTAGCGCCTCGAGTGATGTTTTTACTTTTAGTAATTTGTAGTTGTGGATTAGGAAAATAGTGAATGAATTTTAATTAAGTTTATGGATTTGATCAGATAAGTTTAATTTCTTTAAAATAACTATAACAAATAAAAATGTTATATAGATAATTAAATATTTCATATTTTTATTTTGAGAATAAATAAAGATAACACTGATCTAACATATATTTAACCTAACATATATTTAACTTGGTAGGGTTATCAATTTCGGTGGGACTATAGACATGCAAGTATACGTATTTAATTTGTCCTTTAAGTAGAAAAGTTCGAACTTCTAAATTTTTCCTCAAAAGACACATAGCTTGCTTGGTGGAACTATCTTTCAGAACACTGCATTAACTTTTTTCCTTAAAGACATATAGGTAGCTTGGTGGATCTATTTTTTCAGACCACTGTATTAACTAAAAATTAGCAAGCAGGAAATAAGATTAGGATGGAGAACTACCACAAGAGATATAATAGCCATGCTGTCTAAGCAACCGAAAGCAGAGGGCAGTATTATACAAATCACCGTCTAGGAAATTATGGTGCTTATGATCATCATAATGATTGTAGATTTGCTGCAAGATTTGATCAATCTCACTTTCAAAATGGTAAGAGACACCTAACCGTTGGATAACATCAATCAACTTGAGCTTTTCTGATGATGAACAATTATTATTCACAGCTGCATTCAAAATCTTCTTCACTTCTTTCCTCAGTTGCTCAAACTCTTGCTCCATTTTCTCGTCTACCGTCTGCACAATCCAAAATAATATTCAATAATTAAAACTATTTGCTTTATTACTCTCATAGATTTAATAATCATGATTTAAATCTACAATATATATATAGTACTACTTTGATTATTATTATATTATCATTGTTATCGTTTTTAACGCTCTTGACAAGTTCTAAAAGGATGTAGTTAATATGAAAACTTGAAGAACACACTAATAAGTAATTAGCTACTACTGCTGAAACCAAAGATGTACATAGAATTAGTTGAGTTACAATAATTTTAATTGACATGTTAAAATTTTTAGAGTAAATCGCTCCCCAAAACTTAGTTTCTTGGAAGTAAGGGAAATTGATAAAGACGAAAACAAATGAGTGAGACAGAGAAGAAAAATTGGTAATATAGGCAGAAAATTATGATAACAATTTTGCACCATTGAATCTGGAGAAAGTGAAAGAAAACGATCCCCCCAAATGCTAGGAACATAATTTGCTGAGCGCCGAAGTGTTTGATGAGTAGGAGCATTCTGATTGGAAGCAAGAATTAGTGAACTTTGAAGATCCATCTTTTAGGAAGTTGGACAATATAAATATTGAAGAGAATTGGCCACTTTGCTGTGGTTGTGTGGTGTAGTGTGGTTTTTATGGGGCCAAAAGGGCTTTAGTATTTATAAATTTCATGCTCAATGCTAATTAATTAATTACACTTCCATGTGAACTGCAATTTTAGATTTCATGATTTGACAAACGTGTGCATTATTATAACCACGCCTCAATTTAATATGTCATATATAACGAACTAATTAAATGAAGTGATAGTACTACGAAGTATAAAACTTTTAACCACAGAATCTTATTTTGTACACAAAATTGTTTTACTATCATATAATTAAATTTTTGCCGGTCGAAGTGAAAATTTTCTCTCAAAAACTCTTTTACATCGCAGATGTTTAACGTTTTGTGGTCAGAAACCATTTTTGTTGGAGGTGTATACAGCAACAACAAAGGCACATGTGAACATTTGTCACAAATAAGCTTTAGTAGCAAATCTTAGTTATAGTCACAAGATTTATAGTGGTTGCATGTAGATATAATGTAGTGTGATATAAGACTCAAAACTTAGCCCCAAAAAAAAATCGACGTAGACAAAAAAGTCTCAAAGGGGATCCTAGTTTATATATATATATATATATATATATATATATATATATATATATATAAATGCTTTCAGCTATCTAATTTTTATAATCCAATTCTCACATGGTATATATCTAAAATACTTAAGAGTATCTCCAATGGAGATGTGGATTTCTTAAAACAAATGTGCCATGTAAGAAATATATAAGCATGACATTTTTAAAAATCCTCTCCAATGCAATTATAGAAAGGTTTTGTCAAAAAAAACGCACTTAAAGAGGTTATTGTCTGCTTTCAAAAAGTCCATATTAGACACGAAAGTCCTTTTTTTTTCCTTTCTTTTTTTTTTTTTTATCAATTTTGATGAAGAAAAAATAAGTAGACATACTGTATGGATAGATTTCTATACATCTCCCTTAATAATGAAACGTTTGGCATTGCAATTAGGAAATATAATGTATTTAAGCCCCACAAAAGATGAGCCTTGTACAAATCATGCATCTTGAAAATAAATCTGTTTAGAAAATGACAAATCTACTCAGACTAAGAAGGATTCCTAACTTGAATTAAGTGCACCTAATGAGTTTGGGCAGAACCATTTATGATTGATTTTTAACTGTCAATAAGTACACCTAATCTTTTCTTGAGTGCAGATTTCTACGAAATAAAATGTGAGGGTAGCAATCTCCAACCCACATTTCTCTTCATTCATGGTGAAGTTTGTATTTTCGAACAGCGAAAGTGAAAATGTTACTTTGCACAAAAAGCAAGAAGAAAAAAAGAAAAGAAAATTTTATTAAAAAAAATGTTTTAAAATGAAATTACTATAGATAATATTTCCTAACAAAACAAAACTCATTTGAATGACTATAATACTTGTTTATTTGTTCCTTCTTGCATCTTACATGTCATTTACATGATGATATTCGTCCAAGTGCATCTCCAAAGTCAAAGTGCACATTGCGAATGTGTGATATAGCTTAAATAGCATTTCGGCCTATGTACCACTTATGCAATTACTGACTTTTAATGGGTGTTAAAGGTTACAATATAGAACATCAAATTCCACAACAATATAATTGTTGCACAGTAGTTTTGGTTAGACTTTTAATTGTATATATATATATATATTTGAGATTAATTGTGTCGGTTTGTGCTATAGTATGTCATAGTTAATATTAGACCTTGTTGATGAAAAGATTGAGGAAATTACAGTAGGACTTCAATTTGATTTTTATTTTAACAATTTTTCATAAATTTCTTCATAATTTGTGAAATTATAGTAACAGAACTTCTTTTATTTTCAATTTTATTGCATTAACTAGCTTAATGTGTAATTATGTCCGCTTATGTGTGTTTAAAGACTAAACTAGTTAGTATGAATCAAATTTTAAACAAAGTATACGACTATTTATACTAAATAAAAAATAAAAATGATAAGAAAAAATGTAAAATTGAGTGTTAAATACGTTGAAAGGTTTCATTTGCAGTTCCCTAAAAATAATTAAAATAATGAAAACAAAAGCATAACCACCTTCTTCTTCTTCTTCTTCTTCTTTTTTTTTTTGCAAACAAACAAAAGGATAATCTTTTATTTCTAAGAAGGGTTGTGAAATATATATATATATATATATTCCTCTAAAGCATTGGTGGTTTATTATTCTTTATGATAAAATTAAAATGTGGACCACTGAAAATTTCAGTAAGTACACTTCAGCATAATTTATTGTTGCGTAGGATTTTGGAATCATGTGTTTCAATTACACAGCAGTACGTACTAAAAGACATGAACAGGTAGTGGGGTGGACCAATTCCTTAATTTGTCATCCAAACGATCATGCATGTGAATCAAATATCAACACGGCTTTCGCAGTTTAAGCAACCTTTCTTACTTTGTCAATATAGTAGCTCAAAAGAGCGTTATTGATGGTAACTAAAACAAAGAACAGAGAGCCACCAACCAGCCTCATCTGTCTCTCCATCAATTCAATTATACAAAGCATAAAAATAAATAGTAAAGAATCCAAATCCTCTTTCATTTTCTCTCCAGTCATGATTGATACCACACAAAACAATCAAAATATAATATATATATATATATATATATTATTTGTTTCATGTCTCATAGATCACTTGTAAATTCTTTACATCTGACACCTGTTTATGTGCATGCATTGAAGAATATATGATATTTACATGTTTCCTGAACACAAAAGCCTCTAACTCGAACAATTATCAAAGATTAATAAAATTAGCTAACTCTTTATATTTACCCTAATAATATAACAATCACGATGATTAATTAATGTTTGTGCTCTCTAACATTCACAACCACCGGTTCCGATCCTCTCTATAAGCTGATCAGAGAAAAGCATGTATAAACAAAATGAGATGGATTCATGGTTTCACACCATGAAACCATGTTCTTTTGCTCACTTGTGAGAAAAAAAAAATTAAAAATTAAAAATGCAGGTAGAGGTATGTTTCTTATTAGGATAAAGAAAAAGAAACTTATGATAGTATATAATCTTCATCTGACAATCATGAAGACAATAACGCAACAGTATGCGAAACAACTTGTTACTTCATCCTCCCATATGGAATGCCTATCAAACAGAGAATGAAAATGACAGACCAGACAACCTTTTTGTCTACTGGCCCCCACATAATATTTATGATTTCTTCATAAATGGGTCCCACCTGGCACAAATGGAGGATCCCAGTATCCAAGGCTCCATGTCTCTGCCTTATAAAGCTTTGAATCCTCTATGGGAATGGACCCCACTCTTTGCAGAATTATATTATCCACATTCCATTAATAATGGGTGTGGGATTTGACAGTGATGGAGTGAACAAAATATAGGTATTTATACAAAAGCTGAAGGACCCAAGATGTGCAAAATGTGGGTTTGGGCCCACAAACCAAGTGGTGCATCGTCTTGAATTTTTTGATGGTGCTTCCTCTGTTCTCTCTGCTGCACTCATTTTAACAATGAAAGAGAGAGAGATGATGGCCTTCCGTGTCTAATATTCCTCGTGTGGGAATTTTAATGATTGCTAGTAGTTTGCTTTTAGGATGTTGGTTTGGGCAGGATAAGATGGTGGAGTAGAGGAAAAGGTAAAAGATAATATTCATGGGAAGACTAATTTTGTGGTGGGATGCAATCCCAATAGAGGTGTAATGTAGTTATTGTGAAGAAACAGCATAGACATATCGGAATCAAATATATACATCCATTCTTTACGTGGTATATGTTAGAAAGATGCCTATTTTATATGTAACGCAACCATCTATCTCCACACAAACTTTGCATTCCCTATACTAATGTAAACTTTGCTGGCCGTGCTGCGACGGCTCTGACTCCCACAGTAGACCAAGAGGGATCTTTGTGCCCCCGTCAATAAGTCATTGGTTTGAATCTCCTCCATTGTGAGCGTCAACCTTTATTTTAGGCCAGTTAATTTTAAATTAATAGGGAAATGTAGATGATAGCGGAATAATTTGTACCAATTAGGATTGTTGGGCCATTGCCACTCTCTAGCCTTTCAATTTTAAAAACCAAATTACCCCAAAAAAAAGAATGGATCCGCGTACCTTTTAGAAAGTTTTCTATATGTTTTTAACAAACATAATTATTTTATTATTATATTATTGAAACAACATTTTTATATGAGTAAAGGGTCACACCGCCTTGTTTTTCATTAAATACATGTAAACGGTTCTTTTTTTGTTTTTACACTTAGGCCTCAACAACTTTTTTTTTTAATTAAAGTTTCATGCAACCCTTTCTATTAGTCAACATTAAGCAGGTTAAATGAAAAAAAATATATTGTCTTTTAATTCTACCCTTTTATTAAAATTTAACTTTATATTTTGAATTATTTAATATAGATATTTATTAAATAAGAATTTGGCTACACAACTTTTGTATGCAAATGCCCTCATAAGGACGATCTAATGGCAAAGTCATTGATTTTCTGCGCATTGTTCTCATCGAGTTCAAAACCCCCAATCCGTAATATCTATAAAAAAAAATGTACATTAATGTTTTATAATAGATATGAATAATAATATATAGAATACTTATAATTTTTGTGGTTGACTAACATTTTACTTCTTTTTTTCTCTATTATTATTACTATTATTTTTAGTTTATTATAGTTTTATGCAATAGTTTTTTTTTAAAATAATGTAAGTTGTTGCATCAATAATCTATTTATTTATTTTTGGTTAAGTAATAAAACACACCGAGAATAGTGGAAAAAAACAAAGATGGGAGGAAGGTATATCAATTCTAATGAAAAGGTAATTACCGACTTTTAATGGGTGTTAAAGGTTACTCTAAAGAATATCAAATTCCTTAGCAATATAATTGTTGCATAGTTGTTGTGATACTTTTAATTGTACATATACATATGTTTTTTAGTTTAATCTATTTTAGTACCTCTAATTTCAAATAAAATAAAAAATCGATACAGAATGTTATAAAATTGATACCCTCAATTTATAAATTGTTGTAAATTAGTACATTTAGTTTACAATATTTTAATTGATACCTTCAATTTATAAATTGTTAAGTGAGCGTTGGCTTGGCCCAGTGATAATTATCACTGAGCTCGCATTCTGAGATCTTTGATTCGACCAGAATTCTTAGCTTTCAGTCTGAATTTAACCAGATCTGGTATTTTCCGAGATTTTGAGTTCGATCAGGATTCTTAACTTCTAGTCTGGACTTAACCAGGTCTGACACTTCCCCTTCCCCTTAAAATAGAGTAGTATAATAAATTTATCTATATCCAAAAAATTTTTTTTTATAAATTGTTAAGATTTAATACCGAAACTTTTAATTTAGCTGACAATGTTAATTAATCGTTGTGTTTGAATTTGATTTGAATATAATTTTAGATCAAATGGTGGATCTAATTGTTTCGCTTTACAGAAAGAATGGTCGTCCAGTTTTGGTGTAAATTGGAATTTGTTGGATCTGTTTTGTTGGATCTTTTAATAATACTGGCCACTCTCTATCACTTCTATCGGTCTATATTCATAATTCTGGAGGCCTTGTTGCTGCTCTCTAAGGATAAGGGCTATTTATTTATTTATTATAATTCAATGGGTTCCTTGTGCTGCTGTCTCCGAAGAATAAGGGCTATCTACCTAGTTTCTTTATCTTTTACTAGATAGTTGAATACCGGATTTAGCATTTGTGACAACTACTTGGTGGTCATTTGTTCTTTATTTCTCATATTTTTTTCTTTGCATTTTTCTAGTTTCCAATTTACACCTTCGTGCCTTATATTTTGTGTGAATGAGGATCCTCTCATAACCTCACCATTACTTAGTCTTCTTATAATCATTTAATATGTAACAAATTAAATATCAATTTTATAGATTGTGATGTGATAGTTTTATATAATTTTTATCATAAGCAAAGAATTAAAACCAATATTGTAAGGAAAAAAAAACACAGGATTTTATCGAGAGAGCTTATGCATTATATTAATGGTGTATCTGCCATCTCAAACACATGTTTGAACCCATCCATAACTTCAATACCCCCTTTTTCTTATAGATTTTTTTTAGAAAATTCACCCCAACACATGAGATAAACAAAGTGCCAAAATTAGACATATATGGAAGAGAGAACAATAAATCTATATGATTTTTCTACATACTTATCTTTGAAAGAATGAATAAGATGAAGGCATTTTGTATTGTTTTACGAAGTCACTATTCAATTGGAATGACGTGGGCCAATAAGAAGCCAGTTGCATTGTATTCTGGCATAAGTTGAACGGCACTATATCATATATAATATATTATATATACATACATATGTTTATATATATGAAGCGCTGATATTATGAGCGATGACGGAGAAGCGTGTACTACGTTAACTTATTTTTTATGACCTGGCAATTTTTTTTTTCCTGAAACATCTGTATTGCTTAACAAAGCCTAAGCGCCGCAAGTGCCATGAGACCACCATTTCAACCTCTGCCGCCACGGCTACTTCTACTGGGTATTCGAATCATCACCGGAAACTTGAACCGCCCGCCATTGTTTCCCCTGATAACTCTTGGTGCTGCACTGCTTCGAAGCCCATTCCGACCCCTCCACCACCACCGCCATCCCCACCTGCACGGCCCCAAAGGTCTGGACTTTCTTCCCAAAATCAAGAATCTGGTCCATTGCCGACTAACCCATCTCCGGCTTCTTCACCGTCGTCGTCGTTTAGGATTCGATTCTCGCCAAGTAGTCTTTCCCCGGTCATGGACTTCACACCCACTACAACCACCACTACGGCATCCAACAGCTATTCGAGTAACCGTAATTCATTCCCTTCTAGCTTCAGCAAATTCAATTCGGTGCTCGCTGCTGGGCTCTTGAACCCAATGTTGCCTCCTCCGCCGAGCGAAACCCGATCGAGCCCGACCCTTTTCTAGATGATGGCAAGCGAGCCTGATATCCATCCTAGAACTCAGATCCAATCTAACAATGTCACTGTAGCCACGCAAAAGCTCCAAATGATTTCAGCTCAGAACAAGCAGGCATTAATGATGCAACGAATTGCAGATATTTTGGGGTCCCGTAGTCTCGGTAACCAATTCAACGACCCGTCTTCCAACGACATCAAGCTTACGTTGAGTTCCGGAGATGGCTTTAGTATTTCCATGAATGTTCGAACGGGGAAAAGGGGGATCATAGCAGCTCGTAAAAACAAAAAGTGCGATGCGAGTTCAAAAAACAAAAAAATTTGCCAGGTCGTTGACGCCTTCTCCCTCTGTGTCGCGCACGATAATATGAGCGACATCGCTCATAATATCAACGCTCTCTATATATATATATATATTAACATGGCAACGGTGCTAGCAACCAGAGCCAGTCGTGAGGTTTTGGGAGCTTAGGCCAATTTTAATTAGGGGATCTTATAAATACTTTTTTTTCTTCCAAAAATACATAGAAATTATAATAATAGTTTATATTAAATAAAAATATTCGAAATTACAAAAACATGATTTTAAAACTTTCAGAAGTATAAAATAAATTTAGTATTGTGTTTTATAAAAAAGCAACAATTATACTATTATAATCTATGTATAAATTAAATCTAGTATTTATTGTTTTGATAAAAAGCAAAAATTATACTATTATAAATATTTAAAATTTATTTTTCAGTAGAGCAAATTTATAAATCTATTTTTAATTAATTTTTTTTTTATAGAGTTTTGTCATTATAAAATTATAATTTTATAATTAAATGAAAAAATCATTTAAAAATTATAAAATTACTAAAATCACATGACGTTTATTTTGAGAAGAAACAAAAATAAAAATATAATATGTATGAGAACATATTATTTTAGTCAAATAAATAAAAATTATGATCATCACAAATATATTAAAATTAATTGTGAAACAATATGACAATATATATTAGAAATTTTTTTATAACAAATTAAATACGAAAAAAAAATTTGCATAGAAAAAGAAAAAAAAACTAAAAAAAGCAAACATAAAATAAAATTAAAAAAAAATAATAATAATGAGAACTACATTTTCTACAAATAATTTATTTATTAAAAATTTTATTCCATTATTTATAATTATATTTAATATATATAATAATAAATATTTTTTTGGACCTGGCCTGTACAGTCCATAGTTAAGGGACTGACCCTGTTAGCAACTATATATATTAATATATATGAAACGCGATATCGTGTATTTTAAAAAACTCGTTTTAATAGGTTCTATTTGTTTTTTAATGTTTAAAAAAGTTAACAGATTAAAAATTAATTCTTAAACCTCTTCTTCTTTCTTTGTTTCTTTTATTTCTATAACTGATTGAAAATTTATTCTTGGTATAATTTTTTTAAAATTTTTTCAGATTTTTATGCACTAAGTACTGTTTACATAAGTAACTATTTAATATTTAAAATTTCGAAAATAGTACCCAAAAACAGTGCTTCCACTTTATAAACAGTAACCTCATCAATATATAAATACTTACTTATGTGAACAATAATTCAGTGTGTAAAAAATCTGAGAAAATTTTAAAAAAATTATATCACGGTCGAGAATAAATTTTCAATCAGTTATAGGAATAAAAAAAACAAAGAAAGAAGAAGAGACATGTTAAAGAAGAAGAGGTTCAAAAACTAATTTTTAATCAGTTAACTTTTTTGAAACGTTAAAAAGTAAACGGAGTCTGTTAAAATGTGTTTCTTAAGGTTCACGATACCGCGTTTCATAGCAGGGCTATATATATATATGACAATGACATAGCCTTGTTCTTCTTCCTTCTGCTTAAACACCACCTGAATCAAAATAGTAAACTGATATATTTAGATTAATTCCAACAGATAGTTAATGACAGAAATTTTATACTAAAAACCTATTAAACGAGTCCATTTAATGGCGACTTCATAGTTGCCAAAAGAAATTTCAGAACTAAAAGATATTTTTTTCCTGCTTTTTTTAGTTTTTCTGATAATTAAGGTTTTGCGAAAGAAGTACATACAACAAAAGAAAGGGACGGTGCAGCTAAAACAACAAAACCAAATTAATCTTAGGACACTGTTTTTCTTTTTTTAGTATAAAACTGATGGAGCAAGAAGAAGTAGAAAGCAGAAAAGAAAATAAGAATTGCTCAAATACGACACAAGCTAACAAAGACGGAGACTGAAACAAAAGCAAACAAAGAAATGAAGTGGGAGATAAAAATGGATTCGAAGTACTTACCTCCTAAAAATTAAGACTCTGTCTGGTCTCATGGATAAAACGCTACTAGATCTGTTGTGCACCTTAACTACTGGATTAGATCACAGCTTAAGAGGTCAGTAATAGATAAAGTACACAGATATGAATTTGGCAAATTCTTGAAGACAAAGCTCAAGTAACAGATTGGATTATCTTCCGTACTTCAACTTACATATAGCTAGCAAATTAATAAAAAATAATAATTAATTAATTTAAGTAACATTCATTATGGAAAATCCCAAACGGCATAGATAGAAATTCATCCTAACTCGCTCTTCTATGGAAAAATCAAAACTTTAAAGCATGATGATGATTGGAGCCTGCGTTGCTCTTTGCTAAGAAACTTGTGAAAATGAAGCTGCTATCATCTCTCATCTATGAGATACAGATTTTGCCACGCAGCTCTGAAGGCTGCCGACAAAAGTTTGTCCTTCTCTTTTTTCCTTTCCACTGTGAGAGTGAGAGTGAGAATGAGAGTGACAGTGACAGTGACAGTGACAGTGAGAGTGAGAGTGATTATTGGCTGATTTGGTAGACCCTTGTATTTTTCTTTCTGATACAAAAGTTCTGCTGTGAATTTTGATCCTTTCATAACCTTACCGTTACCTAACCTTCTCATAATAATTAGACACAGAGAAAATTAAATATCGATTATTTCAATTGTGACATGATAGCTATTGGTAGAAATGTTTATATTAAAATCATATTAAATGAGTGGCAACTTTTTTCATACAGCACCTACCTACGGGTCTCAGTATATTAGAATTCTCAAACTCCACATGCATGATTATGATTTTCTGAGTGATGAAGCTCATCTCAAGTTCGTAAAACGTTTGGAATAACTTGTTAAAGATTAGGAATGACTTAAGGTAGGTTAAGATGATCATCCGTTGTCAAGGAATAGCGATCCCCATTCCCATTTTAATATGAGAGGCATACGATTTGATTAACCTTTCTATTGTATTTTAATTCAAATTCAAAGCTCAAGTCAACGAACATGGATCAAGTCACTATGGACGAAATAACTATTAAAAAGAAGAGTAGTTTTTTTTAAAAAAAAAAAATTGATTATCATCTAGGTTGTCCCCACAGGATAGGACAATATATTAATATGATTTGTGGTTGGAAACTTGCAGGAATAAAATTTATTAACCATTATAATAATAATAACATACAAAAAGAGTACCGCAGTATATAGTTCATACCTTGAATTTATACACTTGGTAATCTCGGTAAACATGTAAAATAGATTTTCAACATTATCGGTAAATTTAGAGTTTACATCCACTAAAACACTCATTTATTCAATTGTAGACCGTCACTTTATTTGCAAGTAGAAGTTAAAGAGAAACCATTGCTAGCCTCTATCTCACATTGGAAATCCACCAAGGAGTTCAATGCTTGTTCAGATTGAGAGAGGCTGCCTCAATACATTAACGACTTAATTACATTAAGGCAGTGGATCGATGAGCAATGAAGTGATGCCATCTCTCAACGATTTCCCAACATGAGTATAAGCATCCTCATCCTTGTACAGTAGATCAATTACTCTTGACAAGTTGAGGACACGAATTAGGAATGGCAATGGTATATCAGTAGGTTTCAGAAACTCTTGGTTTATGTCCTTCCAAGCATCATCAATTTGTTCACCAAACACTCGGTGGACCTCTTCTTTTGACACACCATGTTCTTTCATGTAACACTGGACTCCAGTCGCAACATGACCTCTCTTTTGTTCAAACTACAAAATAAATTTACATATCATTTCCAATCTCTATTATATATAGTCCTCAGAATCCATGACGTGATAAAAAAATTGATTTGTTCTCTCTCTCTCTCTATATATATATATATACACACACACACACACACATTAAAAAAATTGAACATGACTTAATTATGTATGTAATTATAAAAAATTATAATTTACTATACCTCACTTGAAACGACATCGTCCATGAACCTGCCGATGATGCATGCGGATCTAAGAATTTTAGGGTTCCTACTTGCCCAATCAAAAGCCTCTTTAGTTACTAAATCTCCCATGCCTATGAAAGATGTGGTTGTAAGCATCAAGTAGCCACAGGATACCATTGCATTGCCCATGTACTCGTCCATTGTTGGAACGTGATTTTCATGATACCATTTGGCCTCAACAAAGTAGCTCCGGGCTTGTCTTTTCATCTTTGATATATAAAACAAAATTAATTAAATCACAATTAATAGTCGTAAATATATATTTGTAATTATGTCAATACAAAGTCTTACAGCTTCTTTAACATAGTGAAAACAGTCTAATCTTCCTGTCTTGGTCATCACTTGCTCAATTTCTGCATAAACATCCAAGAGTGCTCCATAGAAATATTTCATGTACTCCGGCCAGAGGTGGTCTATGCAGCACATATCCCACCTATTTAAGGTTAAATGGTTAAACAAATGTTCATTTTTCACCGTCCCAAAAACAGTTAGATATTTCGGAACCAAAAAAAAAGCCAAATTACCTCTCAATTGCTTGTGTAAGAAGCTGGAGCTCTTCAAATGTGCCATGAACATCGTATATATCATCCATTATCGATGTTATGCTAATTACTTTGGTCAATAGTTTTCTCCCTACAGCATACTGTGGCTCAAAGTAAACTCCCAAGATCCAAAAGTAACATTCCACCAGCCTATCTCGTGCGAAAGACATGCTCGTAGAGAAATCCAAACCTTTCCACCACCTAATTAAAATATAGATATATATAATACATTGGCGCATGTAATAATTGTACATAATTAAGGTCATCATAATGGCATACTTGAAGTTTTCATTGAGATTTTACCTTGTGATTTCACTGAGTTCCCCTTGGTGCATTTTTTGTAACTGGTTGAAATCTAACTTCGCAAAGTCTAGTAGAATTTCACTATGAGAATCATCATCTTGGTAGACAGAAATGAAATGCCTCGCTTGTATTCTCGGTAAGCACTTACGCATTGGCTGCTTTAAGGCTTGAGCTACTTGTCCTGCAAGCCATGGATTTACTTGGCTTTGCTTTAATCCAAGATGAGTGGTGGTGAAATTTAGAGCTTCATCAAGTATATCTTCTCCACGTACTCTCAGATGTGAAGCTTCATATAAACTCAGCATTCCTTGCACATCATTCTCAAGTGTTGCCATGAAATTCTCTTCTATGTTCCTAAATTTCTTGAACACATCTGTTTCACAGTTCCAATGAATGAAATAATTAGTATTCTAAGAATATATAGACCGCCAGTTCTTTTCTTTTTCTTTTTAAAATAATAATTTATGAATCATTATTTATTCAAGTTTTGAATGACAAATCCATATTTTTTTATTATTATTTATTTACTTATTTTAATAAAACTGAATACAATTAACTAAGATAAATAATGGAAAAATTGCACATAGGTATTTTTCATCAATGTATTACGCAAGGAGAAAGTAATTTTTGTTTCATGCAAAATTAGCGCCTCGAGTGATGTTTTTACTTTTAGTAATTTGTAGTTGTGGATTAGGAAAATAGTGAATGAATTTTAATTAAGTTTATGGATTTGATCAGATAAGTTTAATTTCTTTAAAATAACTATAACAAATAAAAATGTTCTATAGATAAATATTTCATTTTTTTTTAATATAGAGAAATTTGCTACACTGCTCTAAGGGAAAGGAAAAATGTCAGAAAAAATGTCAGATCTGATCAATTCTGGTCAAACTCAGAATCTCGCAATGCGAGCTCAGAGATAAATACCATTGGGTCAACTCAATGCCCGCATATTTTTGTTTTGATAATAAATAAACATAACACTGATCTTACATATACTTAACTTCGCAGGGGTTACCAATTTCGGTGGGACTCTAGATATGCAAGTATACGAATTTAATTTGTCCTTTGAGTTGACAAGTTCGAACTTCTTAACTTTTTTCCATTAAGACATATAGGTAGCTTGGTGGATCTATCTTTTCAGACCACTGTATTAACTAAAAATTAGCAAGCAGGAAATAAGATTAGGATAGAGAACTACCACAGGAGATATTATAGCCATGCTGTCTAAGCAACCGAAAGCAGAGGGCAGTATTATACAAATCACCGTCTAGGAAATTATGGTGCTTATGATCATCATAATGATTGTAGATTTGCTGCAAGATTTGATCAATCTCACTTTCAAAATGGTAAGAGACACCTAACCGTTGGATAACATCAATCAACTTGAGCTTTTCTGATGATGAACAATTATTATTCACAGCTGCATTCAACATCTTCTTCACTTCTTTCCTCAGTTGCTCAAACTCTTGCTCCATTTTCTCGTCCACCGTCTGCACAATCCAAAATAATATTCAATAATTAAAACTATTTGCTTTATTACTCTCATAGATTTAATAAGTCATGATTTAAATCTACAATATATATATAGTACTACTTTGATTATTATTATATTATCATTGTTATCGTTTTTAACGCTCTTGACAAGTTCTAAAAGGATGTAGTTAATATGGAAACTTGAAGAACTCACTACTAAGTAATTAGCTACTACTGCTGAAACCCAAGATGTCCATAGAATTAGTTTGAGTTACAATAATTGTAATTGACATGTTAAAATTTTTAGAGTTAATCGCTCCCCAAAACTTAGTTTCTTGGAAGTAAGGGAAATTGATAAAGACGAACACAAATGAGTGAGACAGAAGAAAAATTGGTAATATAGGCAGAAAATTATGATAACAATTTTGTACCATTGAATCTGGAGGAAGTGAAAGAAAACGATCCCCCCAAATGCTAGGAACATAATTTGCTGAGCGACGATGTGTTTGATGAGTAGGAGCATTCTGATTGGAAGCAAGAATCAGTGGACTTTGAAGATCCATCGTTTAGGAAGTTGGAAAATATAAATATTGAAGAGAATTGGTCACTTTGATGTGGTTGTATGGTGTAGTGTGGTTTTGTAGGGGCCAAAATGGCTTTAGAATTTATAAACTTCATGCTCAATGCTAATTAATTAATTAATTACACTTCCATGTGAACCGTAATTTTAGATTTCAAAATTTGACATACGTGTGCATTATTATCACCACGCCTCAATTAAATATGTCATATACAACCAACTAATTAAATGAAAGTGATAGTACTACAAAGTATAAAACTTTTAACCACAGAATCTTATTTTGTACACAAAATTGTTTTACTATCATATAATTAAATTTTTGTCAGTCGAAGTGAAAATTTTCTCTCAAAAACTCTTCTACATCGCAGATGTTTAACGTTTTGTGGTCAGAAACCATTTTTGTTGGAGGTGTATACAGCAACAACAAAGGCACATGTGAACATTTGTCACAAATAAGCTTTAGTAGCAAATCTTACTTATAGTCACAAGATTTATAGTGGTTGCAGGCAGATATAATGTAGTGTGATATAAGACTCAAACTTAACCCAAAAAAAAAATGACGTAGACAAAAAAGTGTCAAAGGGGGTCCTTTTTTTTTATATAAAAAATGAAAATGCTTTCAACTATCTAATTTTTATAATCCAACTCTCACATGGTATATATCTAAAATACTTAGAGTATCTCTAATGGAGATGTGGATTTCTTAAAACAAATGTGCCGTTAAGAAATATATAAGCATGACATTTTAAAAAATCCCCTCCAATGCAATTATAGAAAGGTTTTGTCAAAAAAACACACTTAAGAGGTTATTGTCTAGTTTCAAAAAGGACTTTGGTGTCCTTTTTGATGTACACCAAAGTCCTTTTTTTTTTTTTTTTAATCGATTTTCATGAAGTAAAAATAAATAGACATATTGTATGGATAGATTTCTACTCAGACTAATAATAAAACATTTGGCGTTGCAATTAGGAAATATTATGTATTTAAGCCCCACAAAAGAAGAGCCTTGTATAAATCATGCATCTTGAAAATAAATCTGTTCAGAAAATGACAAATCTACTCAGACTAAGAAGGATTCCTAACATGAATTTTAATTGTCACTTCTTTACGACTTCTTGTATGAACAAAGCAAAGTGGAAAAAGCCTTTTTTATCGGAATAGATTTTAGCTTCTATACCAACATTGATCGGAGATGCGATTACAACTAATAAATTACTTGAGTTTGGGCAGAACCATTAGTGATTGATTTTTCAGTTTAACTGTCAATTAAGTGCACCTAATCTTTTCCTGAGGGCAGATTTCTACGAAATAAATTGTCAATACTGGTTGTTCAAACTTCAACCGTGAGGGTAGCAATCTCCAACCCACATTTCTTTTCAGTCATGGTGAAGTCTGTATTTTCAAACAGCCAAGGTGAAAATGTTATTTTACACCCAAAAAAAAATGTTTTTAAATGAAATTACGATAATACTTTTAAAAACATTTCTTTTAAAAAAGAAAAGAAAATCTTATAAAAAAAATGTTTTTAAATGAAATTACTATACATAATATTTCCTAACAAAACAAAACTCATTTGAATGACGATAATGCTTGTTTTATTTCTTGTTGCATCTTGCATCTCATTGACATGATGATATTCGTCCAACTGCATATCCACAAGTCAAAGTGCATATTGCAAATGTGTGATATATATAGCTTAATAAACAGCATTTCGCCCCACATATGTACAATTTTTCTTTGCTGGTGTTATACCGTACAGACAATGAATGAAACTTGACCCACTAAATTATTTTAATTCTGACACTACGGACATCAATTTCGGAGGATGACTAATCACAGATGTACGAGAGGTTGAGCATGACTCTTTCTCCGTCGACCAAGATCAACAGAATATTAATCAACACATTCACATACAGCTTGCATGTAATTGTTGCTATGCTTGTCAACTTGGTTTTCTTTATTTATACCAGATCATACACATGTAAAAACACAGTTAAAAATTTATCTTATTTGTTCAATATTATATTTTCTTTATTGACTCTCTCTTGATCTAGCCAGTGCCAAAAACAATAAAGGATCCTAATTCATTTTTATTTAAGAATTGATATAAAATGTCCCACCTAGAAAGCATTTGTCTGATCTATTTATATGTATTTTATGTGTCAGGGCAATTGCAACCGTTTATATAATTTAGAAATATTAATATCAATTTCATAATTTAAAAAATAATTTATACTTTTAATATAATTTAAGCTGCATCGGTGTCAAAAACACTTGTTCTTATGTTAGTTTGTTACATAGTTCTATGCATTTTAAACAAAATAAATAAATAAAAATAATAATGAAAGTTATTGCATAAAACACAAACTAAGAATATAAAAATAATAATAAAACAAAAGGTATACTAAACCTAACCAAAAAGACAATTGCTGACTTTTAATGGGTGTTAAAGATTACTCTGTAGAATATCAAATTCCTCAATAATATAATTGTTGCACAGTAGTTGTGGTTAGACTTTTAATTGTATATGTACATATATTTTTGAGTTTAATGTATTTTAGTGCCTCTAGCTTCAAAAAAAAAAATATCAGTTTAGTACTTCAAATTTAAAATGTTATAAAATTGATACCGTCAATACATAAATTGTTGCAATTTGGTAATGTTTACAATATTTTAATTGATACCTTCAATTTATAAATTGTTCTGATTTAGTACCCAACCTTTTAATTTAGCCAAGGATGTTAATCAACGGTCTTATTTGAATTTGAACTTACTAACGGTCGATCTAATTGCGTTGGTTTGTAGAAAGATTGGTCATACGGTTTTTGAGTAAATTGGGCTTTATTGGGTCTATCTTGTTGGACCTTTTAATAGTAGGGTTTTTTTGATGGCATAGCCAATTCCAATATCATTTAAATAAAAATAGTTCAAAAATCATATAATTAAAATAGTAGTCCAAAATTACTCTTATATCCTTATGAACAGTTTCATTTTAAAATTTGAATAGTTCATTTGACCTACACCGCTAGTGGCCATCACCAGGCCAAGGCCAAGATGCCCATCGGTGGGCCACCACCAGTGCCATACTGTCGTCCTCTGTCATTGTTAAATATTGTATTTATCAACCGCACATCATTCAGATTTCAAATATGATTTGAAGGCCTAAATATACTCCAAAAATTCTAAAAATATATTTAAATTAAAGTTTATCCTCTTAACTTTCCAATATATATCATATGTTTCAATCCGAGTTCTAGAAGGTCTTCAAATTTAATTTATTGTAAAACTGTGTAAATCTAACGAGACAATACTAGGGCGTCGGTGGGCCCACCGCACCATCAAAAAATTCTAAAAATATTTAATTAAAGCTCATCTTTTTAGCTTTTCAACCATATATTATATGCCTCAATCCAAGTTCAGAAAGATTTTCAAATTTAATTTCTCATAAAACTGTGCAAATTTACCTAGACAACAATAGGGCATCGGTGGGCCCAACGACGGGCCATCGGTGGGCCCACCAATATATCCAAAAATTCTAAAAAAATATTTAAATTAAATTTCATCTTCTTAGCTTTCCAACCATATATTATATGTCTCAATCCAAATTCAAAAAGGTCTTCAAATTTAATTTCTCGTAAAACTGTACAAATTTACCTAGATAACACTAAGGCATCGGTGGGCCCACCGACGCATCCAAAAATTCTGAAAAAATATTTAAATTAAACTTCATCCTCTTAACTTTCAAAAAATATATCATATGCTTTAATCCGATACTAAAAAAGTCTTCAAATATAATTTCTACGAATACTATACAAATCTAATGAGATAGCATGTGGATTAGGTTTGAAGTATCATTTTATAATATAAATTGACCCAAAAAATTATAAAAAAAATATTAAAAATAATTTTATTCTCTTAGCTTTCTAATCATATATTATTTGTCTCAATCCGATATCGGGAAGGTCTTCAAATATAGTTTCAAAAAAATATATGCAAATCTGCCGAAGAGGATTTGAAAATGGCCTTGTCATGGGTGGTGGTGGCTACCACCAGCCTATTGTGGCCGTCGGTGGCTCTATCGACGAGCACAATGGGTTGATGATGGCCACCACCACCCACGACTAGGCCTACCACCAGACCACTTCCAAATCTTCCTCGGCAGATTTGCATAATATTTTTTGAAATTATATTTGAAAGCATTTCTGATATTGGATTGAGGCAAATGATATACGATTGAAAACATCAGAGAATAAGCTTTTTTAAATATTTTTTAGAATTTTCTGAATTGATTTATGCCTTTTAATCGTGCTCCAAACTTGACTCATGTGCAAATCTGCAGAGACAGCACTTAAGTCAGGTTTGGAGCATGATTTAAAAGCCTAACTCAACTTAGAAAATTTTAAAAAAATATTTAAAAAAGCTTATTCTCTTAAGTTTTCAACTATATATCATTTGCCTCAATCTGATACCGAGAAGGTCTTCAAATATAGTTTCAAAAAAACATATGTAAATCTGCCAAGAAGGATTTGAAAATAGCATGTGGTGGGTGGTAGTGGCCACCACCAGCCCATATGTGCCCGTCGGTGAGCCCACCACTAGGCCGTCAATGGCCCCACCTACGGGCATAAGGGGCTGGTGGTGGCCACCACCACCAAACCACTTTCAAATTCTCCACGGCAGATTTGCATAGTATTTTTTGAATTTATATTTGAAAGTCTTTCCAATATCGGATTGAGGTAAATGATATAATATTGGAAAATTAAGAGGATAAGATTTTTTTAAAATATTTTTTTGAAATCTTCTGGGTTAATTTGTGCCTTCTAATCGTGCTCCAAACTTGACTCACGTGTAAATCTGTCAAAACAATACTCGAGTCGGGTTTGAATCATAATTTGAAGGTCTAAATTAACCCAAAAAATTCTGAACAAATATTTAAAAAAGTTTATTCTCTTAGCTTTCTAACCATATATCACTTGCTTCAATCTGATACAGAAAAGATCATCAAATATAGTTTCAAAAAAACATATGCAAATCTACCGAGGAAGATTTGAAAATGGCTTAGTGGTTGATGGTAGTGGCCACCACCAGCCCATTGTGCCCGTCGATAGGCCCACCACCAGGTAGTTTAATTTTTATGGACACTGTTCATCTTCTTCTTCGATACGATGAGAAATATTTCTAGCGAATGTGATTTTTTACAGTTTACAGTTTTTGCTTGAAAAACTCATATCAAACCCAAAATCATTAACAAATCAACAACCCAATCAATAATAGAGAAAAAAATCAACAATTACTATTAATATTAACTTACATAAGCTTAATTATACATTAATGGTCAATTTGATGATAACGAAGGAAATGTGTAATTTGATCGAAATACAGATTAATGAAAATGTGTTTTTATTGTTTAAGAAATTTTTTACTACTTTTATATGCATTTAATTTGGAAAAATGGCAGGAAGTGTGCGCATTAAATGGTAAAAAGAAGATAGGAAGGGTAGTTAGGTAAAGACATTTATGAAATGGGTTAAAATTTTAATTTCTATAAAACATGGCTAAAAAAAATTTAACGACCCCACTATAGGTTATGGCATCAAAAAACCCTTAATAGTACTGACCACTCTTTGTCACTACGCCTTGATTTTGCAGTCTCTGAAGAATAAAGTCTTTCACATAAATAATTCAGTTTTATTATAAATTTTTAAAAATATTATATTCTAATAAATTATATAGAAATATTTTAATAAATTATATAACAGTATTATGAAAGTTAAATTCTATCATTTAGAATTACTTTATTATCGTGTTTTTAGTTTTTTTTTTTCTTTCTTTTTTTTTGTTTTCCTTTTTCTCTATCTTCATTTTCTTCAAGTTCACCATTACGTATTGCAGATATGTGATATCATCTTCACATTATTTATGTAATTCTCTTTGTTATCGTCTTCCTCTGCTTTTCTTCCTTACTCTTCTTCTAAAACTATATTGTTGTTTTAGGTAACTAAGCTACCATGTCATCGTCATTTAATATGGGATATATAAAATCGTTTGCTTGATCTATAAATAACATAATGAATCCGTGCAAAAGACAATCATTTCATGAATATGCTATGATTTTCTTTCAATTTTTATGGTTTTCTATAGTTTCTTTATAATTTTATATTGTTTTTATAGCTTTTTTATAATTTTTCTATGATATTTTATGATTTTTCTACTATTTATATGCTTTATCTATAAATTTTTACGGTTTCATATGATTTTTAATAGTTTCTCTATGAGTTTTTATATTTTGATATGGTTTTGTATGATTTCTATGATTTTATCCAGCTAATTATTTATTTTCTATATTTTTTTAAAATTTCTACATTTCTGTATAGTTTTTTCTAATTGCTTATTTTCTATGATTTTTTATAACTTCTTTATAATTTCTTTGTAGCTTTATATGTTTCCACTATTTTATATAATTTTTCTATAATTTTTTTATAATTTTAGAAGATGACGATGACAATGATATGGTGGCTTAACAACAGCATAACAGAGAAAGATAATAACGAGGAGAATAACATAAATAATATAAAAATAATGTTACTCTGTAATAAATAATAATGAATTAAAAGAAGATGAAAATAAAGAAAAGAAAACAGAAAGAAAAAAAAATTAAAAACAAGATAAAAAAATATGTCACAGAATTTAATTTTTATTTTTATTTAATTTATTAAAAAATAATATTTCTAAAAATTTTAATAAAACTGAATTATGCGTGTGAAAAACCTACTTTCATTTTCTTTTTACTAAATAGTTAAACATAGGACCCATCACAACATTAGCAGCCACGTCATGGTATTATATGCAAAGGGGTGGCCATTTGCATTTTTCATATATTTTTATGGAGAGAAATGCATTAGAGGAAATACAATCAACCAAGAAAGTGTTTTTATTTTTTTGGTAAATATTCATCCAAGAAAGTGTTAATTGTTTAGGAAAGTTAAGATATTAAAAATCAATGAATTACTTATTTAAGTAAGGGAAATTTTGTTACTTCAACTTATAGTAAGTTTAAATGTTTTTGGGTGCACATGTTGCCTCCCAAAAAAATAAAAATAGTGTAATTAAGTTCCGAACTTTATATTATAGTTTTAAGTAATATTAATTAAATTTTATTATCAATAAAAAAAATTTCAAGTCCGCCATTAAAAAGATCACACTTGAGTTTGAGGGTTAGGGGTTTTGATGAAGCAGAACCAAAATCTCAATCCAATTACAAAAACCATTACCGCCACCATGAAACCGAAATCGAAATCAAAATCTGAGAAGAAAACGTCCACAATCGCAGCACCAACGACAGCTTCTTCAACCCCATCAGAGTTCTCATTCTCCATAGCTAGAATCGCAGTGTCGCAGATCTGCCAATCGGTGGGTTTCAGAGCCACCCAGCTTTCAGCCCTCGAAACTCTAACCCACGTCGCCACCAAGTACCTCCAGGCCATAGCCTCCTCGGCCTCCTTCGCCGCCGCCTCCTCTAACCGAACCCAATGCAACCTCTTCGACATCATCGAATCCCTCCACGACCTCCACTCTATACATGGCTTCGCCGGCGCCTCCACTCTTCACAAAACCAACTACTGCTTGTTGGGTTCCAGCATTCTCGTCGGCCTCGCCGACTTTGTCGAGCACACCACCGAAACCCCATTCACCAGGCCGATTCCACGTCTCGAGAATTCAGCCGAGGAATTAGCTGAGAAACAGTTGGATCAATCGATTTCGATAGGAATGGTCCGAGGTCCGCATGTTCCAAGATGGCTGCCGGAGTTTCCAGACCGGAGCAGGTGCGATGTGGGTTTGGTCGATAAGCGAAGGAAGGGAGAGGAATTGTGGGAAAATTGTTTGGAAGAAAGGAAAATTGGTGGGAATGTGAGTGAAATTGGTAATGGTGGGGCGGTGACGAAGATGGAGTTGGCACAAAAGAGAGGAAAAGTGAGGTTTAGGATTGGGGTAGGTGTTGAGGAGGAGGAGAAGAAGTTTAGGGAAGAGGGAAGAGTTGGTTTGGGTGTGAATTCAAAGAGTGGGGTTTGTAAAGGGGGGAAAAGAGTGTGTTTGGATAGAGAGAAATGTGGGAATGGTTTCAAGAATTGTAAAATTCTTTTGCAAAGTGCAGATGATGATGTTGATAATGGTGATGAAAACTTGCCTCCTATTTGATAAAAATAGTAAATCAGGCAAAAGAAAACAATACTTTGCTATATATATATATATATATATATATATATTTTTTATTTTTGAAATATACTTTGATATATGTATGTGTGTATGTTGTGATTCTTTTTCTCCAGCAGTTTCTGCAACTTTCTATTTTTAACAAATAATAATAATTATTATTTTTTGTTGCATAATATTTGTAACGTAGATTATTAAAAGAAAAAAGTGCTAAATTAAAAGGGAGCAAGGGTAACAAATAAATGCGACGGCTTTCTTTTGCACCCTTTCTCATTTTTTTGGTTAAATAACAAATAGTGGGCCATTTATTGATTCCTAACAAGCTTAAAAGTATTTATTTGGACTTTTACATCTTTTAACTTTTATTTTTATCTCGGTAAGAAAGACATAATTCAAGCCGGTTCCAAAAAATTACTAACCCTGCTAGATGTTGACTAAACTGCACTAGAATATCACTCATGCCGATACAGAAAACCTATCGAGAAACTTGAAGCGATATCAAATCCTCTCAAATGATCAATGGTCTGAGTTGTCACCAACATGCATTAGAACTCAGATTTTGAAACGAGGAAATTAGAAACCGCCAGTAATTTGGACACTGGTATTTACAAAATCACAAATGGCAAAAATCAACTAAGCATCACACTAAAATGATTCATGTAAAACAACTTCATATTTGCAAAGCATTCTTATAATAAAGAACTTATATAGGGTCACACACAAAATCAAGTTTCTTTGTGCCAAATACCTGGATCATATAGCTGCCTTTCACTACATACACAGTGTCACAACATATATTTAATATTTCATATAACAAGAGTCCCAAAAGTTTTTGATTGGCAAGACGAAAAGCCTTCTCAAGAAAGATTCTCACTTTCCACAGTTGAAACCATGGCATACAGAGAGGACTATGATAAGGATCAATGCAATCAGAATTCCCAAAACAATCAGTTTGATCTTCATATTTTGCAGCCACATTTTCCTCCTAATTTTCGTCCCCGTGCTCCGAAAGTCTTGTGCCTGCATGTTCGATCAATATTCACAATGTAGGCAACACATAAAGTCCATTTACTTTAAAGGAAATATATATAATCTTGAAAGATAAATCAATTTCAATGGGACATCATAAACTTATAATATCAGTAATCTGCCAAATTTATGTTAGCGTAAGCCTATTACTTAACAAACGACTTCCACAACTATGTGTAACCTATTTCTTATTAGACCAATCATAAAATTTAATCCAAGAAAGTTAGTTACCATCATCGAAATCCTAAAACAGGAGTAACAAAAAGTTTCTAGTCCTTACCCAGCGGTCAATGCCATATATTGGAAGATAGAAAATATCATTATTAATGGTTGAACCAATGTGATATCAATATTTGTAAAAAATTAACCAAAACTTCTACCAAAATAAAAGTAGGAAAATACATAAGAATAAACGTTGCTCGATATGGAGTTCCAATGGATAGTTGAGTAAAACTAGAAATGATTTACTTTTCATCCATTTCCTCATTGATAAGCTTAATTTATAGTGGTTATACAACCCAAATTTTACTAGTCTAATAAACATCTCAAAAGCATGCAAGTCAAATTATAACCATAAACCACATCTTCAAATCGGAGCGTTAAATTAGCATAGAAAGCAAGTGAAAGTCTTTACAATGGAACGTGTAAATCACATCATCCTGCTAGGAAAATGTGATGTGTGAATCACATTATTGAAATTGATCAATTGAGCTGGAAAATGTATCTGGGTGAATCAAATGATACAAGTCTATCACGAATTCAGCTTGTTAACCTGTTCAATCCATGAAGAAATTACAGAAGAAAACAGAGTTTTTTTGCTTGTAAGATGTCATAATCCTCCTATGGCTTGCATGAATACTCAAAACTCTCTATTTGAAAGAATAACCACAGTTAAATCAAATAAATTATTTTACAGTCGGTTTACTTGAGGAGTAATATCATACTTTGATCTTTATCTCTACAAGTACAAGAAAATAAAAAATTACAAATATATTATCTGCAATTTAAATGTTTTTCACCAATGATTTTCAATTTATTAGAGATACAACCCTTTGGATTTTATTTTAGTTGCACTATGTACCCTTCCATCATTCCAACAACAAATAAAAAATAATAATAATAATAAGAAGTCTATTGAGGTTAATTTCTTTTTTGACGACAAAAAAGAAAGGGTTAATTTCTTTTAAAAGACAAAAGTATCTCTCTCTCTCTCTCTCCATACACACACACACACACACACATATATATATACTTTCTCTACACTATCAGAAACGTTATCTAACAACTTGTAACACTGTTTGGAATAGACCCTTAAATTAACCCTGCATCCTTCACACACAATTAACCTTTGCACCTTGCTGCAGCCTTATCTAAAGCCTTGTCATACCTGCAACAAGTCATCCTAATTTGACATGGTTTTGCAACTCCCCTCCGTAACTGCAAAGGTTTCTACTGCCTGCAAAACACTTATTATGTTCGACTACTCTGGTTTGTGCAGCTGTCCAAGTTTCTGCAAAACTGTAGCTAATGTTCTAATATCCTGGTGTAATCTGCAATCTCTCTGATTTATGCTTCGGTGTTCATGCATATGCAAAAGCCTTTTGCAAGTCATGAATATTGAAAGTCCTGATAAAAAATGCCTGTTTCTAAGAACTCTGGTTCTTACTTCCAAATTGGCTACCTTCCACTACTTAAAACCACTACTGCAAGCTAGTTTATATCTAATCTGGTTTACTCCTTTGGCACCATTTAGATAAGCATCTACTACATATCTATGGCTGCGAGTATAGTTTAATGCGTTTAGGGCTCCTAGCTGTAATGCGACCAGTGATCCTGTGGGCTTTAAATCAATTCTGTTCAAACTGAATGAAGTCAATTATGTTTTGTGGGCCAAATCTAAAAATCACAATTGCCATAGGAGAAACCCACAGAAGGAATTCTTCAACTGAAACTGATGTGGATTATTCTAATGTTAATTGGGCAGGCACATCAACTGAAGAATGCAACAGGTTAATGTACTTGTGGAAATCTAGCTGCTTGGAGAAGCAAGAAAAAATAGTGCTATAGACAATATCATATGTGAGCTTATGTCAAACAATAACCTCATACAGGAAATTCTCTTCCTAATTCAACGACAATACCATGACAATTAGGCTGGATCCACATTCCCATTAGCCTAATGTTTCAAGAAGAATTAAACACATTATAGTTGATTGTCGCTTCATCAAAGAAGCAGCACAAAGTAAGAAGATGCTAACTCCTTGTGTCAAGTCAGAATATCATACTGGAGACATTTCTACTAATAAGCAAGGGACTTTTTGCCATTTGTTGTTTTAGATTCCAATCTAGAGCTTCTACATGTGACCAACTTGAAGGGTGTAACAATAATTTATATTATTTTAGTATTCATCTATTGAAGGTACTTCTATACTAATCTCCATAGTATGATGAGACCTCTCATATGAAGCACGGTTCCCTTTCTTCTTATTCTCTTCTCAGCCTCTTTCTCTCTCTTTTCCTTTCTCCTACAACACTTACAAAGATGCACCAGCATGATTGAGTTTGGAAAAGGAGTTGTTATGATTTAGCAGCTTAAGGCTCTTTATTGGCTAAAGAATTGAAGACATAATAGAGAGAAAGAGAGAGAGAGCGCACTACTGAAGAGTAACAGATGAAAAGAAGGTAAGGAAGTGGAGCCCAAAGCCCCATCTCCAGCATGCCTCATAGTTCTCAAGTGTCTATCTGAGTTAATTAAGCATAACGAACATGGACAATCAGCCAAACCCAACAGAAATTAAGAAATTTTGTCACTTAGTTTAAAGCCCAACTAGTACATTTCAACTATTGTACTGCATAAAATTTAAACAAACATAAATTTTGTAAAAACACCACTTAATAACATGTAAATTTGAAAAACACCATATATTTGAAAACATACAAAATTTGAAACTGTGTTGATAAATGTATAAACCATGGTTCTAAAATTTTAAAGGTTAAAATTTAATGTACTTTTCTTGCTAATCTTGTATAAAATTCGTGCAACATTATAAAGGTTATGCATATTATTCATATCAAAGCAATACACTTCACGATACCCCTAGTCTGACAACTGAAAAATGATACAGTATGGTTATTGGACACTCCAAGTACTCAGAAAAACTTTTAAAGACAAACAAGTCTGACACTTTGACACGTACCCACATCTGACAATTACACCAAGAATAACCAACATAGCAGTTACTTATGTACATATATAAAAATTAGTCTCTCTCTTACAATACAAGATAATACACAATGATTTACAGTTTGCAACCTACATACATACTGCACACATGCAGAAAATGTGCACAAATAACATGCAAAATGTGTCGCACAGAGAAATAGAATGCTACTGACCTGTTGATGAAGGTTCTCGGTCTTGTCAACTAGAAGTTCTATCTTTTCCCCTCTATCTAAAACCTGTATCAAAATATAAAATGAAGATGTAAGGCATATCCTAAGTAACATCCATGGATAAGGAATAAGTAGGTATCCTTGAGAAAATAGTTAATACAATCATTTTATTCTATTAAATACATACATATATTATGTGTGTGTGTGTGTGTGTGTCTGTGTGTGTGCATATATCTATATATATAGAGAGAGAGAGAGAAAGAGAGAGGATTGGCTCATCAAATTTTGCTTGGATAACAGATAATTATTTCAAATTAATAAAAAAATTCATCTACGTAATATTATGGTATCATCATAACACAATGAAAGGTCGAACAAGGTTCTGGTTATTGACTATGAACAAACTATTACATGGATAATGCAGTCTTGGTATCAGTGGAAAAACCATTCCGATTTCCTGTTCTGTACGCCACAAGAATCCATTTTTTAAAAGTATTTTAGGTTTTTAGCAAAAAATGATCCTTGTTTCATGTGCAAGTCTATAAAAAAAAAAAAAAAGTGTTTTTGTGTGTTGTTTTACATTTTACAAATTAATATTTTCTAGTCAATTAATAAACTACCCATAAATTATATCAAATTCTCAAATCCTGAAAAATGTACTTTAAAAATTAAAAGCAAATATGAATGACAGAGGTTGCGCACTTAGGCAATTGATTTCAACAAAACCATACAACATCCATCTCAAAAACTCTCATAGAGATCAAGTAATTGATGAAGCAAATGATGGTATCTACCTTTTCAATATTCTCCATCATAACACCTTTAACTTCTGAAACCTGGGCCTTCACCTTTGCAAGCTTGCTTATCTCTTCAGGATGATCAACACAGTACTGCATATGTTCCTTCAATTTTGGCCTGCATTAATGACAAATTATAACAGCCATTTTAATTGGACAACTGGTACTCACCATGTCCACAGATGATCTAAGTGAGAGTATAATACCCAAATTCCTTGTTAAGGCTGTTGGCAGGTGCTGTGGCAGCCTTGCCACCACCATATTTTGACACAAAATCATCCTTGATACGCTCAAGAAAAGCTATAGGTACTTGTCTCCCAACTGCTTCATCAGCCACCACACAATATGCTGTAACATCAACCATTTCAGACACTATACCAAATAGTAGGATAAGTAATTCTAAGGACACCACTAAGATGAATTTGAATACTTAGTTATGAAGAAATAACATTAAGAAGGAAACTCCACAGAATTTCTTTCAACATTTTAGATGTTAATCGAACTTTAATCTAATGGGGAAAGACACCCACCCACATATGAAATTGTCAAAGAAAAAGCAAATGAGCTCCCAATTTCCCATTTATGTTGCGTATTTTGACACACTGATGTTGCAAATGACTAATGAGAAGAAATAAAGTATACAAATGACTTGCCAACAATGTACACTAATTGTGCTAAAGAAACCGTGCTGACAAAAATGTTAGCTTTTGACATAACAATATATCAGATGTCTTAACAGTATCCTTGTGAAACATACATGCCCCAAGTGCCCTAACAGCTTCAAAACCCTAAGGATTTTCTGAGTACTCATCGGACAATAAAGCAGATAACTCAACCTTGACAATAAATATTTTGGGGAGAGATTCAAAATTCAATAAGTGATACAATGTAATTCTTTCCCTCCGATAGGACACTTCAACATTGTAAATTTGTAACAAATAAACTTTAATCAATCAATCAATCGCGAGGTCAAATGCAGTCATGTAGGTAAGCATATAAACAAATAACCTAGGATTCCACAGTATACTACAGAATTAAGAAGGTACCACCACATCATAAATCAAAAAATATTATCTCACGTCTAGCTGAAAAAAAAAAAGAAAAAAAATAGATTGTATCCGGCTCTTGAAGAGTTATTTTTTTAACCATTATCAAACAAAATACTATACTTATCATTTTCTTCAGGCTAATGTCGGTTACTGGAAAAACGGAGATATTAAAAGGGAAAACAGAAAAGAAAAACAAGCATAAAGTATTGAAACCATAAGTTTTCGTGTTCCATCTAGTTTTCCCAGGAAACAAACAGATCCTTAGAGCAGTCGAGATTTCTTCTCCATTCATGTAAATTGATAGAAAGAAAAGCAACAAAAGACAAGTATATATGAGTCTCCAACTCCATATCCCTCAAAACTCCTCCATCTCTCCGCATCCAAAAGAGAGAACCAGTTACGACCAACATAAGCAACAAGCAAGAAACAGATCGTTATAGACGAAAGCGAACTGAGCATCAGGCAAAAAAAGCTAAATCGATTAAACAACAAAGACAAAGACAACGTAAGCAGCACGGCACAAACAGATAAATCCCAAGCAGTTGCACAGAAATAATACAAATTTCCATTTTTTCTAAGAATTTTCTAGGAAACCAAAAGGGAAAAGAGAAAACGAAGGGCATACTGTAGCCATTATCGACGAGGTAATTGAAGGTGTGGCCGTCGCAGTTGTAGGTGAACTTGTTGTTGGCGGCAGGGAGCTTCTGGAGGCACTGAAAAGCTATGGAGTTGAAATTCCCACTGAATTCGGTGTACTCAGAGAGAATCACAGTCCCTCTGGAAACGAAGGCGTAGATCAGGGACTTCTGGCCCATCTTCTTCTCCTTCACAAAAGCTCGCTCTGAGAATTCTCTCTCTTATGCTCTCTGCGCTTTAGGTTTTCAAAGAGAGAGAGAAAGAGAGGGATTTCCCTTTTCCTTTATTTTTTTTTTCTGTTTATTTTGCTTTCAATTTGGGGAACTGAAATGCGTGTGAGCTCGTCTCCTCCCTCACCGCCTTTTTTTTTTTTTTGGTGGTTGTGGAGAGAGAGAGAGAGAGGAAATTAAAAAGGGGCGAAATGAGAAAAGGGAAAGTTAGGAGGTTTAATGAGGTTTGAAAATAGAGGCAGAGAGAGAGAGATAGAGAGAGGGAGAGTGGAGACGAAGAAAAGTGGAGGGGGGTTTTTAATTATGGGTTTAATTTTAGAGATAGAGAGAGACTTTTTGGGGGAGTGTTCTAGTACGGTTGAACTCATGCGTTTGTTCTTGAGCTCCTTTTGCATTTCCTTATCTCTTCAGTTTTACTTCACAACATAATTTAGGCAATCACGCTGACCTGGAAAATATCTAAATTTTTTTTTGTCTTTTATACGCTGGCATGTCAAGGGTTATATCAGTAAATATCAAAAGAAAAATATATTTTATAAATGTTTAACTCAATTTAAATAAATAAAATTTATATTTAGGTTTCTATACTAAGAGCATTTTTAATGGCTCTATTTATTATTAAAAAATTATACCATAGTTCTGTACTGGGGCTGTTACGATGATGTGATGTAAAAGAAACAGACTGAGAACTCTACAAGCCCTACAGGTATTTCAATTATTTTTATCAAAATTAATTTATTTTTAACTATATATAATTTTAAAAATTAAATTATACATCATCAATTAATATTAAATAAAATTTATTAAAAATTTAATATTTAAATATATTATCTATTAAATAAATATTTTTTATATAAATAACAGAGTTTTTTAGATTCTATGACACATTTACTCCAATGGACGAAACCTGCTCTAAAATTTTATTTAAAAGAGATTAAAGGTTAATGTGTTTTAGTTAGGCTGGTTTGAAATTTTTTAAAATATATTTTTTAAACTTTGCTAACATGTCACTTATCATATATCATTTGGATTCTAAAATAAGAAATCTCTTCACATATTCCTCATTATACTTTGTGAACCTTCAAGAGTTATTTTTTCTATTTTTATAAATTACAAAGATCTGGCTTTAAAACAGATTTGAGTAATTTGCGTATACGAAAATTTACAAAATGTAAAACCACATATTAATTTGCTGTATTTATAAGGAAGTGAGTAAAATTACAAGTAGAAATTAAAGCTGGAAAGGAAGTTTATGTAATTTCTAGAAATACACGCAAAAGCTATGATAATGGACAAATTGCTGTGGCTTAGCCCTTTTATTGAAGCACATTAAGAACCATACTCTAGTAATGACATTGAATTTTATGCTTTTGTTTTTGGTAATAACATTGAATTTTATGCTGTTAAAACATTTACAGCACTATTTTAGTCAGAGAGAGTTTGTTTTATATTTAGATAATGAAGCCCTTGAAGTGTCAAAAATAATTCTGAATAAAAAGACATGGTTCCATGGGCCACATGCTTTGTATTCACTTTGAAGCTTAAAAGCATAAGGTAATACAGGGGTGGGATGCCCTTTGAGTAGGTGTTCTTTTTTATTATATATTATGTAGGTGCAGGTTATTGGTTCTGAAACATTAAAGATTCTGTGGGTTTATTATTATTATTATTATTTTGTAAATAAAAATGCATTAAGTACAAAATCCCACCTCTGATAAAATTGAGGAATTAGGCATCATTAACTAAGTTTTTTTTTGTTGGGTGTAAGAGATTTTGTTTGTTTGTATTATTATTATTTTTTTTGGTGTAAGAGATTTTGTTTGTTTGTATTATTATTATTTTTTGGTGAATAAATATTGCACTCCACAAAACACACAAAAGAGACGCCTCTAAGAGGAGGCTTACACATAGAAGATCCTACTAACTATCTCAGTGGGAAGGGATCCAACAGAGAACTCATCAACTAAGTACAACAATTATTTGAAAAAGCAAGCTTAGCAGAAGATGTGCGAGCTGATTATTATGTTCACGAAGATTTCATTTTCAAGGGGACCAAATTGTATATCTAGGAATGTTCTTTGTAAGGCTATATTTGATAGAAAGGAGAAAGAGATGAGATTATATTGTATTTTATTTGATATAGAGAAAAATTTAATATAATTAAAAATTTATTAATTAATTATTAAAATTTCCCCTTTTGTAATATATTTAATATTAAAATGATTAATTCGAAAAATCCAAATGTATTTTCTATTCACGTTTTGATATTCTCCCTCTTATCAAATATCCATCGTATTATTTATTCTACCACAACTCTCTCCATCAATCATTTATACCAAACATGGGTTAAAGGAGAATATAATAGCTGAACTACAAAGAGAATATTAATGTTATAGTACAAAATAAATTTGACAAATCAATATAACATAATAAATGAAAACCAATAACACAATGTCAACGTGTGATGCCTCATCAGTTAGAAAATATAATTGAATATATATATACATATATATTTGTATCCATAGTTTTATTGCATAGAGAAAGGCATATTTTTAGCAAAAATAAGACTTTGACATTAATTGAGATACCTTTGGTCTTAACTAAAGCATAAAAATATTTTTGGAAAATAGATAGGTACGCATATAATGTGTGCATTAAGTAACTATGTTTAAATACCCTAAAAAAGATAATTAGGTTTAAACATTAGATATATACATGGAAATTTAAAATGTTAGATAGTTAACTCCATCAAAATTTAACATAAAGAAAAAATGACATAGAGACAATTTGAACTATCACAGTACTTAAAGGCCTTGAGGTGGTAGATTGTAACGGTCAAAACTTCAAAATGAAGTTTAGGACAAACTTAAAAGGAGACTTTAATTATTTCACTAAAACAGTAAAATAAAGTTAAAAAATAATACATATAATTAGTTATTGTAAAAAAAAAAAAGAAAAAAAGAAAAAAAGAAAAAAAAGAAAATGGTCAACGGATTCATTGGGCTCCAAGCCTCCAACATAACAATTAAAAGTGGGTCGGATCACTACTTGATCCATAAATCGAACCCAAATAACAATCGGATCCTTTTGTGTAGGCGTGTAAGATTCCTGTAAAAAGATTAATAAATTAATTAAATAAAACGTTACCGACCACGAAACCACGCACTTGACACACAAGCCAGGCCAGCAGGCCACTGTGAAACGTGAAGGATGAGGAGAAAGCGGCCCCATTATCTTTGGCTCTTTCCGACACGTTGTCTACGACCAAACATTTTTCAATTTTTTTTTAATCTTATTATTAATAAATACGTTTATCACTCACTGTCTCTCAACAACGCTGACGCCATTAACGACGTAAGCGGAGCCCAGCTGGGAAGGCTGATGCCATCTCCATCGTCACCTAAACGACTTCACCTCCCTTAACGAATACACAGACCCCAAATCTACTTTCTTTCTCTCTCCAATATTTGCTCTGAAAGTGAAAAATGAAATTTCGTGGACGACTTGGGACGTACCCTTTCATCATCACCCTTTTGGCTTCTGTTTTCCATTCTCTCTTTCTTTCGTCAATCCGGGAATTTCTTGGATTTTGATATCCTTCTGCTCTGTATCTTACAGTTGCAATATCTACATATATATGTATTTCTTTTTTTCTGTTCTTTTTTTTTTTTGTTTTGTGGGCGACTTTGATTTTCCTGGGATTTTAGAGTTTTGAAAGAGTATCAAAATCAACTTCTTTTTCAATTGTAAAGCTTCAGTGGGTTTTTTCTTCTTCTATTTTTTGTTCTATTGGGTTTTTACTTATCTTTTGGTTGTTCAAAGTTAATGTGAGATTGATAGGGAAATTATTGATTACTTAAGCTTTCTATTTATAATTTTTTTTGTGATCTGTCCTGCTCTGGAAGTTCAGGAAACAATAAGAACTCCTATTTGGCTCCTTGAATGAGCGTTTTGGATGGACCTAAATAGAAGATTTGCCGTGTCATAGAAGTAGTGGGACTTTGCTTTTTTGTAATATTCATCTATTTATGTAAGCCTTGTGATACCCGTTTCAAACTTAGCTACCCCATTCCTCGTTTTGGTTAATTTTCTGCTTCTCAAGTCTTAAAAATGGTCAAAATTTTAATGGGTCTTTAATTTGGATCCTCTTCTTTTATGTATTAAGTCAGTATTCTGTATCTCTTGTCAATTATTTTCCCCATTAGCTCTCTTTTTGAGGATTTCTGAATTGGTATTTCCTTAAATAAATCTGCTAGATCTTAGTATTTTGGAGTTAGCAATTGAAAGTTTCAAACTTTTTTTTTTCCCCCTGTTAGGGAAGGACTTGTAATAGCTTCAAGTTTTGGGGTTTGGGGTTTATGGTTGATGTAGAGGTGTATCAGGATCCATCCCTAAGGCCCAAGTTGTAAAGTTGACTAATGGCTATATCGGCGGAACCATCATCATCGTTGAGCTTTACTTCATCTTCTAACATATCAAATGGCTCAGTTAGCCATAAGTTATCCTCTGCCTCTGAAGTGCTGCCTAGTCTAGAAGTTCTCAGTTTAAACAAGCTTAGTTCTAATTTGGAGTTGCTCTTGGTTGATTCTAGTTTTGATTATAGTGATGCTGAAGTTGTAGTGGAGGGAATTGCAGTTGGAATTCACCGATGTATATTTGCTTCTAGGAGTAGATTTTTTCATGACCTTTTCAACAAAAATAAAGGGGACTCGGAGAAGCAAGGGAAACCAAAGTATTGCATGAGTGATTTGCTGCCTCATGGCAAAGTTGGATATGAGGCCTTTTTGGTTTTCATGAGTTATTTGTATACTGGGAAGTTGAAGCCCTCTCCTATGGAAGTTTCTGCTTGTGTAGACAATATATGTGCCCATGATGCGTGTCGACCCGCTATTAATTTTTCTGTGGAATTGATGTATGCCTCATCCATTTTTCAAATGCCAGAGTTGGTTTCTCTATTCCAGGCGAGTTTCTCTATATTCTGATAAAAATTGTCACCTCCAAACATTTGATTAACTTATGTGTAGATTATATGGTTGGTTTTGGTTGTTTTTGAATTCTGTTGGCTGATCCCTGTTTGGTAATGCTTTTAGATGATGTGTTTTTTTTTTTGTCTCCCTCTTCTTCTTTCTTTCTTTAAACACAGATATTTTTGTTTGAAAAAGTTTTCTACTTTTGGTGTTATACATAAAAAAGGGGCCAACATCAAGTAGTTTATTGCAAAATTTGAAACTGTTAATGAAGCTTTTAAATCATGGTCATCCAACCACAAGTAACACTCAGTACAATATCGAATATTAAGCTTAAGTTTAGGCTTTGTTAAGGCAAATGGGAAATTATTTTATGATTTGATATTTTATGTAATTGCAGCGCCGTCTTCTTAATTTCGTTGGGAAAGCCTATGTAGAAGATGTTATCCCAATTCTTCTGGTTGCATTCCATTGCCAATTGAGTCAGCTTGTTGATCAATGTGTTGAAAGAGTGGCACGATCAGATTTTGACATCATCTCGCTTGAGAAGGAGGTTCCTTATGAAGTTGTGGAAAAAATTAAATTGCTCCGCGTCAAGTCTGTGTATAATGATGAACCTAATGTAGATGCTGTGGATCCCATGCATGAAAAGAGAATCAGGAGAATACATAAAGCCTTGGACTCAGATGATGTCGAACTTGTCAAACTTCTCTTGTCTGAGTCTGATATCACCTTGGATGAAGCGAATGCTCTCCATTATGCTGCAGCTTACTGTGATCCTAAGGTTGTGTCAGAGGTGCTTAGTCTTGGCCTCGCTGATGTCAACCTTCCAAATTCTCGTGGTTATACTGTGCTTCACATTGCTGCAATGCGCAAGGAGCCATCAATTATAGTGTCACTTTTGACCAAAGGAGCTCATGCATCAGAACTGACCTCAGATGGTCGAGATGCTGTTAGTATTTGTAGGAGATTGACAAGGCCAAAGGATTATCATACAAAGACAGAGCAGGGGCAAGAGTCTAACAAAGACCGGATATGCATTGATGTTCTAGAAAGAGAAATGCGGAGAAACCCAATTGTTGGCGATGCATCTACATCTTGTCAAACAATAGCTGATGATTTGCACATGAAGTTGCTCTACCTGGAAAACAGAGGTATTACTTGGCTTGGATTGTATGTATTCTAAATAGTGTGTGATTGTGATGCCATTAGTCACTAGAATTTTCAAGTAGTTTATTGTTGTTTCCTCAAGGAGACTGAATTTTCCATTTAGAATTTAATTGGAACTTTGAGTTGTAATTATTTTTTTGTTTTTTAAACTTTTATCTTGTTGTGTCACTACTTCGTCTTTAAGTTGACAGTAGTTTAGTGAAGCAAGAGGAAAGTTTAATTTCCTACTTAATTCAAATATTGATACATGATCTTAGATTATGTCTTGATTCTATGATGAGTAGTTGGTGATGCTCGCATCTTTTTTTTACAAAGGCACAGCAGACACCTTTCATCAGTCTCATCTGCTTTATTTTCATGACATGTATTCGTGGGAAGTCTTATTGTTCTACTAACATGATATGTGTGAAAATATTTGATAATAAGTAGCTGTAAGACAGTAGTTGTAGACAAATTTTCTATATCCTTTTGGCTTCTGTTGCTCCCAAGTTTGACAATTTCAGTTACTTTACCAGTATTATGATACCACTGTCTGAGCTAAAGGTTTTCAGTAATCAAGCAGGCATCAGTAGAGCACATTGTGGTAACTAGAAAGTTTACGATGTTCCGTTAACTTCCTGGCTACCTGGCTTTTGATTCCTTCCATTTTGGTTTGCTAAATTACCTCTTTAGCATGGTAAATGATGGACATAGTCTCATGGATATCATTTTTATCAACTTTGCAATACGGAAACAATCCTGCACTTGTGATCTTTATTTCTTTTTGTTCTTTTGGGTGTTGTTTTTGGTTTTTTTGGGGTGGTGGTTAGTACATTCTTTGGTGTCTGCCTCTGAGTTTATTTCTGAATAGTACTTTATATTGCAGTGGCATTTGCTCGATTGTTCTTTCCTACTGAAGCAAAGCTAGCCATGGACATTGCTCATGCTGAGACAACATCCGAGTTTGCTGGACTTTATGTTTCAAAAGGTTCAAATGGAAATTTGAGGGAGGTTGATTTAAATGAAACGCCGATTGTGCAGAACAAAAGACTTCGTTCTAGGATGGAAGCCCTCATGAAAACAGGTAAGTTCATCTCTTTCTTTTTTAAAAAAATAAATACAGCAAGCTATGGAAAAGAGCCTGGAGGATGCAACTTAAGTACAGAGAACACTCATGAGCTACAAGCATAAAAGAAGCATAGAATCTGAAAATGCAAAAGAGGATGGGGAGTGAGAGTGTTGGCCACATAAATAAAAATGTCAGAAAGTTGACATTAAATTCAGATAAAAGAGTGCTATATTCCTTCCAAAGTCCTTCCATCCTCTCTTTTGAGCACAATGCCTCTCACAATTAAAATCCCAAACTTCCAATACATGGATTTTTTTTATATGGTTCTAAATGGAATGTTATTACAGAGAAGCAAACACATAATGCTCTGTTGTCTTTTCTCTTTATAGGATTTTAGAATCTTGGCAAATCTGTTTTCATTCTTACATTGATTTTGTTGTTATCAAGTTCGTATTCATGCTAACTTTTAGCAGTAGTAGATTTGATTTCTCTAACTTTTCCAGAAATTGTTAGGCATCTTTTGTTTGAGATATTCATGCCTTTGCTAAAACAACCAATTGATAAAAAATACTATAGGTAGAGAATAAGTTGACAATTCTATAAAATAGCAATCCAAAACCCTGCCGCAAGGAGAAAAGTGTTCTCTTTCTGTCTGTCTCTCTCTCTGAGTGTGGGGGATTTCTTGTTGTTCTTCTGTTAGCTGATATTGTCATCTTCCTTTCATTAACTGAATAATTATTGTGATTGCATTCTGGATTGTTATTTCAAATTTGGAGTAGCAATCTTAGATCTTGTTTTTCCATGTATTGAGGAACTACTATTTGGTTTATAAACAAAAAATTGTCCAATTGTTGAACAATTTTATTATCTTCTCATTTTAAAATAGAAAAATAAAAATCGAGATACAAAGGCTTAGTTATTGTCATGTTTTCATTGATGGCATTTGATGTTCATTATTCCATACTTGTTTCATTTGTGATTTTGACTATCTCATCTTTATTCTTTTTAGTTCCTTTTTCTATATATGTTTCTTTTCTATTTTTTCCATTGAATCTGTTATAATAGTTTCTATTAGAATTATTTACTGAACTAGTCTTTTCTTGTTACATAGGGATGATTGTACTAGTGCTATATTGTGATTGAGTGAAGTTGGTAGAGTTAAGAACATACTTTATCCAAAAAATTTCCTCTTGAACCTTGTAACATATTTTATTGGCACATTTCATTTGGACACCAAAGAGTCCACTATTACCCTGCATACAACAATTGATAAAAAGAAAAGAAAAGAAAAGAAAAAAAGATATCTAGCTGTGACATCTTTAATCTTTGATCAACGATTTTTCATGGTGCCTCTCATTGTTTTGTAACACATAGGCAACTCCAACTTGGCTTGTCTATTTGCGAAGCACAAGCTATGGGAAGTTGGAATTGTAAACGTTCATGTTAGGAGAAAGAAGAACAAAAGAATTCCTACTTGTTTTCTTGGAAAAATAAAATTTCCAGATTGTTTTATTTTATTCTTGTTTTCAAGTCATTTATCATTTTCTGTGTAACTTTATCATAACCAAACTATGAAAACCAAAATGCTTCATTTTCGTTTTCTTTTTTTGATTGTGTTATAAACATTGCATAAAATTCTCACATGATAAATTTGTTTCAGCACTAAAGAAGTAGGTATAGGGTAGAAGAGATCCCTAGTCATAGAATGCACAGTCTTTCTATGTAAACTTTATTTTTGGCAAATTTGACTCTGATTCAATGTTTTTGGGGTTATCTTTGATGACAGTGGAGATGGGCAGGCGATATTTCCCACATTGTTCAGAAGTGCTGGATAAGTTCATGGACGATGACCATAACGAAATGTTATACCTTGAGAAAGGCACTCTTGATGAACAAAGAATCAAGAGGATGCGGTTCATGGAGCTGAAGGAGGACGTCCACAAGGCATTTTCAAAGGACAAGGCTGAGTTCAACCGTGTTGGTTTGTCTTCCTCATCCTCCTCATCTTCTCTGAAAGATGGCTTAAAATTCAAGGTTGGCAAGTTGTGACTTGTATATTTCTGTCTCTAATAAGGCTGACAATAAGCAATTTTTTTTTTCCTTTTTTATTTTCTTAGATGCTGATGAGAGGCTAATTCAGCTCTTGCCTCCGTGACTGTGTTACCAAAATTAACCCTTTTAACTACTTTTGTCAATTCTGTAAAATTGCTCTAGTTTTGAATTTTATAGATAGTTCTTCTAATCTAGTGTTATATATATATATATATATATTTTTTTTTGTCCTCGGTAATGTTAGACTTTTACTCTTTTACCGTAGCCACGTGTAATGATTCTGAAGATCTGCTTGCATATCATGGAACTAAATAATATAGTTTATTTTTCGATGAACAAATAATATAGTTTCTATTGCTTACCAACTTTGCTTTTTAGGTCTTGAATTAATATATATGTATTGAGTTTTGGAATATAGTTGAACAATTGATATTTCATTTGAAAGTGGGAACCGTAATTGATACAACCGAGAAATGGATGTTTGAGAATAATGATGTTAGCAAAAGACAATAAGCATATGGAACCCAACAATGGTTGCTTTGATTAGACAGCATTACATAAAAAAAGTATCTTTGAGTTATTTATGAAACGTAGCTAAGGTATATGAAAATAGTCCAATGTGAGGAAGTTTACTTAAACTATAGACATTGCTAAAACTAAGAATAATACATCTCAACATTACTATATATTTACAAGTAAGTGAAAAACTTGTGTGATTTGTATTTATGGGAAATTGATTATTTATTTTTTCTCTTTTTGGGAAGTTTGGTCAGTTGGGTATTAGTAGGTGAGCAGGTGCTTTCGTTGGAGCCAAGGTCTGACTGCAAGTGTTTGTGGGGCTTCGATTTCTGACGCCATGTGAGTAGGAGTTAGCAGGCAAAATTGGCTATGTGTTACCCACTTAAAAGAAGAGACAGCCGAGCGTGTGAAATTTTAAAACATTAATAATAAAACATTGATTTTAATTTCAAAAACAATAATACAATGAGTAAAGTGAGTGTTGTAGAAGGAAATTTTATTTTAAATTTAATATTTTGAAAAATATTATATTATTTTTCAAGGCTAATCCTAACCTGGAGAGACAAAAGAACGAAACCTAGTTACTTGGGAATAAGAAACCTGTGATTTAATCGACTGAAAAACTAATATGATTTTGTGTTATTGGCTGGTAACATCTTCAATTATCTACACTAAAGAGTTCACTTATCCGTTAGGGCAAATTTCAAGATAGCCCTCTGATATTTTTGCAGAATAACCCATTATTTTGAGAAATTTCACTAGAGCCCCCACTCACGTTTAATTTTTGTTCCAATTTAACCTATTCACGTAAGTGTTAAATGTGTTAAAATTTGACTAATCAACCTTTATTTAATTAAATTCCTAATAATTAAAACAATAAGAAAAAAAAAACATTCCAACCTAAAAATGTATTTGACAATGTAGATAAATTATAAAATTGAAAAAAAAAAAGAAAAAAAAAATCTTACAATAAAATAATTTAAAGTATTATATGTAAAAGAAATAATAAGGAGGTTAAAGTGTCATTTTCAAAAAATATGTAAGTTGACTAATAAGACGATAAAAGTGGTTAAATTGAAATAAAAAAAAGTCAAGGGGTTTAGTGTAATTTTCTAAAATAGGAGATTATTCTACAAAAATGTCAAAATACAGGTGATTATTCTGAAATTTACGCTATATCTTATTATTTATTAAGTATTATCTATTAAATTCACTTTCATTTTTTTATTATTATTTGGTTGAAATCTATCATCTTCGACTTGATCTCATTATCATATTATCTGTAATCATATCGGTTTTTATTTTTTTGATAAATTGCAATCATATCGGTTTTTTTGGTAAATTTTTTTTTTTTTTGGTAAATTGTAATCATATCGGTTGGTTTTAAAGAAAAAGGCCAAAAGCAGAGCCAATCACAATATTCCCGTTTCTTACATGCCCATCTGATTGGATAACAAGAAAATGTAAAGCACACGGGTCTCAACGAACCCTGGGGGACCCTTAGAAAACCACCTCACCCAGACGCACCACAACACGTATCGCCACCACCACAGCCACCACCGCCACCACCCCCTTTTCCGATTTGTTTATTTTGTCTTCATTGCTTCGGTTGTTCATTGGATTCAATACCATTGTTTTGTTAGCGTATGCACCTCCTTTTTCACTTTCGATTCCCACATTGTTTTCTTTATTACCCATCCTCAACCAACCACCATCTCACTTCTGGGTCTCTTCCCCTTTGTGGTTTTGTTTGCTTCCGGAAATAATTATCCTTGGTTCTGCATTGTTCTGTAATACCCATCTGCCCTTTTGCTGATCTTGTTGGCGGCTTCTTTTGGGTTGTTCTTCATTATCATTCATGGAGTTTTGTGGTTCTGGTCAGCTCTCCTTCTACCCCATTTGCAAGCTTCTTGGCTGATCTTCTCCTTGTACTGCCTTTTGGGATTTCTTTGGTTCCTGTAAACTTCTGATCCCATGCTCAAGGTAACTTTGGTGTCGTTGTGAAGTTTGCATTGATGGGCATTTTGGGTTTTCTATGTTTAACGTGTGTGAAAAAATCTGGTTGTTGCGAGCCCCTGAATCTGATTTGTCCTTCTTTGCTTGTTTTAGTTTTCTGGATTTTTCATTACTTCTATATTTATTGAATTCGAATATGTGTCTCTCTTTTAGATTCTGTTGTCTTGGTTAGAGCTTGTTTTTGTTGTTTTGTTGCAGGTTTCAGTTTCATGAGTACTGTTATTCGTTGTAATCTGAATTTTGCCATACTATTTTGTTCTTATTCAGTTTACTCGTCACTTGATACTGAATCAATGAAGAACCTTTTTTATTTTTTTGCCGTTTTGACATATAGAATACACATAAAAATTTAACTTAATGTGGATTTATTCATTTATATCAACAGCCAATTTAAATTTTTAAGTTTTTGCGACATCTATATCTTAAATGACTAAACAAGAGTTCTTCCAGACTATTATTATATTAAGAGAAGTTTGAGATGGTTCCTCATGAATAATCATGCCACATTTATTTATTCCACTATACCTTATCTGCCCTGGATAATTTTTGTTCTTTCACATTTTAATGCCATCTAATGTAAATAAGATTACAATGTTTGTATCTTTGTAAAGTGACGTATCAGGCATGTACATCTTTCTTACAAAGCAGGAAGTAGTTTACACTAAATCAGGCATTAAGTGTGAAAAGCAATTTTAAGTAAGTCAAGTATGAATCTTTGTTTAGCGCCTCGCTTAGACACTCTCTTAACTTGAGCAACTTAGGAACTCATATTTTCTTTATCTAAAATAATTTGAACATATTGGAACAATTAAATTATGATGCCTATACTTTGTTGTCATGAAGGATATGTGTGATGGAATTTTGGAGGGATTCCTTGAAAAGAAAATAAATTTTAGTTTTAATAGGATTCATATTAAAAATGTGTGAGATATATGTTTAGCAAAACATTAAACAGGGAAATTAAAGGGTAAATTACTTTCAATTTTACAAACGAGTTTTATTAAAAAACTATGCATGGAATGGAGATAGTGTCACAAAATTAAAGTTCATTGGAAGATCTTGTAATTTCTAGGTATAAAGAACCATATTTGCAAAAGCTGCATGAGGAGGTTCATGTTATTTATACATAAACAAAGCGATGACGTGCCCATAAGTGTTTTTCCTTGTAGGTGGTCTTAATATCCCTAAGGAGTAGGAAGTTAGGAATGATGTTATCAATTGAAGTGGATTAAGATAGATAAAGTGGAGAATTGTATATCCAGTAATGGATGAATGTGAGTTTATTAAAATATTGTTAAACTATCTTGTAGTTGCAGAAAATAGATCAAACATGCTTTTCATAACAAAATGTTTTTCAAATAAGATGCTAATTAGTCATAAGAATGAGCACCGCTAAGATGGGGAGATTATGATTGGTCAAAAAATGCATGAAGCAAACAAATACATCCATTATAAGATGGAATAGTGCCAGTTATTTGTAGATTAGGAGAGTCACCGAGGTTGGTTTTATTGCCATCCATCAGAGAGCTATGGATACATTTGTCAGAAGAATGCATCTTGATGCAATTTTAGGAACATACATGGTTAAAGTGGAAGCATGTAATAGATTTATTGGATATAGATGAGGATGAGGACATTTTTCAGATGGAGTTCATCTTGGCATCGCCTTGGTCTGTTAGAGTTAAGCAGTTTCATGGAGTTCCTCTCACTCATATGGGAGAGCATTGAATAATCCTTCAGTTTTAGCTCTACATAATTATATGTTTCTTTCTATAGTATTTTTTTATTGGTAGGACTATTGGTCTCCATTGTGTATGCTCTTCTTCTTTAATTTTAATAGCATTTTACTTCTTACAAAAAAGAAGTAGAAAATATCATGATGGAGGTTTTGATGAAAGATATTATAAGCAATAATATAACAGGGCATGTAAGTTAGGTTGAATTGCAAATAAAGATCAATAGAACACACTCCTAATAATTAAGGGTACGGATTGGCTGAGTAGAGTTCATAAACCTAATTCTTTACTTATAGAATTCGGAAAAGGGGAGAGGGTGATGTCCCACCATAGCTACGAAACTTATGATATGAGATATACATGCGTACATAAGACATGGTACTTCATAAGGCTTTTGACACAGCAAAAAATAATGGAAAATATTTCCCTTGTAAATATTCTTAGTTTTTTTGGCGAAGCTTAATTGATTTTTGCCCAAACAGTTTTTTTACATTAAAACAACTCATAGATATTATCTGGTTGTAATTTTACACTAAAAAGGAAATGGCTCTCCTCTAGATGGGTCCCACAACTAATATTCCCTACTTGTGCATTTTAAGGAGATTAAATTGATGATTTCCAAAATTCTCATGATTTAACCATGAAAGTCCAAATGGAGAAGCCACGTGTTCATGTGTAAATTGTTTTACTGGGCAAGTCTTTTACATTGTAAGCCATCATGTCGCAGCAAAATTTAGATTCTTAGGAATCTCAAATTCATCTATGATTTTTCTTATCTCTAATTTATATTTGGTGTGAAACAAGTGTAAACTGATTGGATACTGGTACAGAAATTCTTTGAAATGGATTGAAGTTTTCAAAGAATACTTAATTGATAATACTATAAATGTTTTGCTTCAGCTCATTGGATTTTGATGTTGAAATTCCAAAGCTTTATCTTACAATTAAAATGTATGGAACTTAAGTTTGCACTTTTTAAAGTTAGCTTTCTAATACCATAAAGTTGCTACTTCTTTGAGCTTTGACAGGATGTATAGGTAGAGCTGTTATGGATTTTAGTTGGATTGTGTATATTACAGTCTATAAATGTTGAATTTTGTTCAATAGTTTATCCATATTATCAATAGAAGCTATTTAAGGCAAATATTATTGCTACCTGCTGATAGCACATACTTATATTATGATTGCAACTTTGTTATAATGTAGTTCTAATTTTTGTTCATTTCTGCTGAGGAAGAGATGATACAGGAAAATGAAGATTTTCAAAAGTAGCAGATATTACAGAAGAGAATTAAGATCTTCTAGCCAAACTTATAGTCCAGTGAAAGTGTTGACAATGGGAATGTCAACAAAGACAGTCATGGCTTTAAAGTCATACCAAAATCAGGCTGGGGTGCTGGTTAAAAACTACTTACTTTCGGATCCATTTATACCATATACTTCCATTCTCGGTGGCATGTTTTTGTGCAAAATGGTATGCTCTTTTCTTCACTGTGTGTGGAGGTGTGTACATGTTTTTTTCTTGTTGGGGGTCACAAATTTTGGATATCTATACCAAATAAGTTTTGGTTTCCTGTGTTTTGATGTAAATAAAGTAGTTCATGTTTTGATATAAAAACCAGTTCTTTCAGTTGAGTGTTTTGGCAACTTGTAGTGTTGCGCTTCTGTTTTTAACTTATTGTAAGTACAGGTCTATGATCTGACCCAGTTAATCAGTACTTATTACTTCAAGAGTTATGCTAGTCTAACAAAAATCCAACGGATCGAGTGGAACAATCGGTGAGTTTGTTTCTCCAGTTGTAAAACTCATACTTTTCACTCTTGTAATTGTTAATTAGAGATATACTAATTTAATAATGATATTTTTGCAGAGGTATCTCCACCGTTCATGCCATTTTTATAACTGTCACTTCCTTGTACTTTGTCTTCTGGTCAGATCTGTTTTCTGACCAACGGCTTGCTGGCACTATTACATTTCGAAGCTCACGACTCTCTACCTTTGGATTAGGGGTAATTTTAACTTTTTCTTTTATCTTTAATATATTTTACTCTTTTTAACTTGTTTGAAAATGTTATGTGCAGTCTGTTTGGTGATTTTATCTTGAAGATATATTTTAATACACAAGAGTGGGCAAAATAATTCGTAGGATGCTTTGCAAGCAAAAAATATCTCTGAATATTTACCAAAAAAAAAAAAAATATCTCTGAATATTTTCAAGACTTTCTTTGACATTTTTGTTGATTTAAGACATATCACCATCATTAAAATTTACCATTATAAGATAGTGCTATATCTATATTCTATTTCTTGACAATATAGAGTTCCATATGTGTTGATTATTATATGTTGAGGCATATCTCAGTTACAGTGCAAGGTAGATGTGCTATTCTTACTGAATGATAATATTGGGGAAAGTTATCTTCTCAACTAAACTATAAGGACGTCACAACCTCACATGTCTGTTCTTATTGTTACTAAGTGTTACTGCTACTTTAGATAATTATTCCAAAAAAGATGGTTCGTTTCTAACTTTTCTTATCTTAACAAATTCTCTGAGAGTTTAGACTTCTTTGTCGATGTTTTAGGGCATATTTGTTTGTGTTTTATGTTTATGGTTTCATGGTTTACCAGGTTTCTTAATTATATTCTTCTATCCAGTTCTGTTTATTTTAGGCAGCATTCTTTTTGTTTCACCCGGTCAAGAATAATAATTATGTACCTTCTCTAGTTTTGTGATAATTATAACTTCTGTAGTTTTTTCAATGGCGATAACTTGTTCCTGTTGCATCTAAGCTTTTTTATCTACGTTAAGAAAAATTAAGATATCCATTCAATGGTTTTATCTTCTGTTAATCAAAATCTGTTTGCCAAGTCCACATCTGTCCTCAAAATCTCACAGATCCTGTGATCTTAGAATTTATAGGTTCCTTCCTTGAACCAAACCTTCTAGCCTTAATGCCCAAATAAGTCATCGTGATAAAATTGTTGAAACAAATCAGAGAAGACCAAGTCCTAACTTGTTTTTTTGCAAGAGTTCTCGCATTCTTCTACGGTTTTGGATGAGCTTCACTCAAAGCATCTCTCTGAACTAGTTTAAGTCAGATTAAGGATGCCCAAGACCATCAAGAGGCTCTAAGATCTGTTTGGGGGCTTTCTAAAGGCATTTGGGGTTCCAATGGTCAAATGCCCTTTAAACCTGTAATGTGTCTGGTTGACCACCTCTCATTCTCGTCATGCTACTTTTGGTTCCTAATTACTCCTAAACTGTATGGGAGGTTCCTAACTTAAGGACGAACTATAAATGGTCCCAGGGGCATTTCATAACCTATTCAGACCATATCTAAGCCTTGGAAGCTAAATCTTGCTTCCTCGAGTTTGAATTTGGTCAATGAAGTCTTCAATTCTTAAACTCCAATTTTTTCTCATTAATTTGACATGTTCGAGAATTCTTGGCTTGTATATGCTTGGATTTTGTTATTCCTCATAATTGTGTATTATTGGATTTATTGTCTTTATGTTTGTGCTCAACATAAGCTAATGTAGAGTCATGAAATTACCAATTCTAAACTGAATGGACTTAGTTCTTGTTTGGGATGGCTTTTACTTTTGGCTTTAGGCAGGACACAGGGAGACTTTGAGCTATTGAGTTGTATATGGGCTCATGATTCACCCTATATAGGTTGGGGTGGGAGACTAAAAAATCGATTGAAAATAAAAAAAATCCAATATCATTGAATACTATTTTAAATAGTAGCTAGAGGGAGTCCAACACTGTAATTTCAGCTTTGTGGGGTTGCATGATAGGTCACATGTCGCCTGCTTTGTTGAGGTTTTCCACTGTCCGAGTTCCCTTTCCTCCTTGTGCTCCCTAACACAGGCTTACCATGCATTATGGCGTTTTTGCCAGATGGTCTTTGCCAGTAGTTGCTGTATTCCCTGCTGGCGGAATAATGAGCACTAAGGACAATGATGCCATTTGCTTTTGTTACTGATTAACAAAAGGGCAAAAGTAAGTGTTATGAAAGTTTTATTGAAGTGTAAACAACTTCTCTTGTTTTCTAGGAAGAGTTTCCTGGGAAGTTACATCCTCCAGGCTTCTATTGAAGGCCTAAAACTCTTCTAAAAATTTGTCCAAAGACTTAAAACGCTCACAGAAACTCTGCTATTGAGCCTTAAAAGCCACCCTAAGTTGCCTTCCAAGTTTAATGTTCAGAAATTATTTTTTTTTGGCTGTTTTTGTTTTTTTTGGTTTTTTTTTCTTTTCTAATTTTTGTTCTTTTCTGCTTTGCTTTTTTTCTTTTTGTTTTTTATTTTTGATTGGGTTTCACTTGATTTACAATTATTTATTTTAAGTTCTTAAAGGAAGTTGGTTCTGTGTATTCAATTGAAATGATTTTTGACAGGTGTCTGTTGGATACTTCACTGCGGATCTCACAATGATTTTATGGCTATACCCGTCTCTAGGTGGACTGGAGTATGTAAGTATATGATCTGCAATGGAAGACAATCAAAGCTTTAGCTAGTGCAATGCGTACATGCTAGTATTTATGATATACAGAACTCAATGTCAATTGCATGTGCAGTTTGTTTTGCATGTGATGTACTACTTTTAAATCCTTCAGTTTTTTGAAATTCTTTTTCTCAGGTAACAAAATTTTTGGTATCAGTCACTTCGAGTCTAGTTGTCAAATATGTGCATAGGGTATTAAGAGCATGCTTGTTTTTCCTAAACCAGTCTTAATACATTTTGTGGTAACTGATGCAATGTTTTCTACTTGTTTGTTTTTCAGACTTTATAACTCTTTTTAAGACATTTTACTTAACCTTTTAAGCTTATGTCTTAATGCATTTATCGTAACATGTTAATGATTTTGTTTCTTAAAACTACCCGTCTAAGTTCCTCTTTCTCATTAGGTTACAACTAAGTCTTGGAGGCAACATGCGTAGTTGAAACCAAGGCTGACATTTGTTTTATTTTTTATGGACAAAAGTAGGATCACTTTACACTTTACTTTTAATGTATAAATATTTTTAAGGGAAAAGCATATGTTTAAACTTATACATCTTTAAACTTCACATAAGCTTAAGAACATTTAGATTTAAACCAAAAAAAAAAATAAAAAAATCCTAAGTCTTCTACTCATCAATTTAGGTTTAAGTTCATGGGAATCCTCCTCTCATGTACGGCAAAAGCGTCACTTGTGAATCTGTTATGTTGTTTATTTATTTTTAATTAGGAGTAGTGGAGGATTGGAACCAAACTGGTAATGATGGAAAATTTTGTGGAAAAGAGAAAAGAAAAGAAAATTATTTGTTAAGATTGATTCAAGGCAGAAAATCCAAACCTTTTATGTTAAAGGCTGTACGGTTCTGATATGGTGATAAAAAAAAATTTCAGGTTGTCCATCACTCTCTTTCCGCAATTGCAGTAGCCTATTCCATGTTATCTGGAGAAGGGCAACTTTATACATACATGGTTCTTATCTCCGAGATTACTACCCCTGAGATCAATATGAGATGGTAGGATCAACATTTTTTAAATAATTGAAGTTTCACACTTTAATTTGACATTTGGATTTTGTGAAGGTATCTTGATACCGCTGGTATGAAGAGGTCCGCTGCATATCTCATTAATGGCGTGGTAATTTTTTTTGCTTGGCTGGTGAGTTTAAAATCCTATAATTTTTAGTGTTGATTCACTCTTTTAAGCCACAGTTCACAAGGAGACAACTTACAAAGTTACAACCATACCCTGTTGGTAACTTTTAAGATAAAGTCTGTCTCAAGAATTTCTCTGCGGCATGATCCAAGCAGCATTAATATCTATGCATTTTGTATTATTACAGGATTTCTTTTTGGTTTAGTCTTCGAAGTTTATAGTATAAAACTAAAAATCCTTGCTGAAGAAACTTTTGGAATGCAGGCTGCGAGAATTCTGCTGTTTGGTTACATGTTTTACCATGTTTACTTGCATTATGATCAGGTAAATTTCTACTTCTTGATGATTTCTACCATCTAGCCTTTTGATTTTTCGGAACTGAAAGCTTTTTGTGCAAAAAGTTGAGCTACATTATCGACCTGTTTGGGGAGTATAATTCTCAAGAAATTAAAATTTTCATTCCATTAATTTTTTTCTTATTTACTGACAAAAGTATTATTGAACTGTTTGTGTTCCATCTTCCATATTCCCTATCCAACAAACTCTTTTATCCATGTAGTCAAATACCAGGCACTGGCTACCCAACAAATAACACCATAAGCATGTATTTTTGAAGTACACAGACATCCACTCTTCCCAATTTTTCCCATCACCTCCAAATCCACTCTCCATGAACAAAAGCAGGCACATTGTGTGTGTGTGTGTGTGTATAGAGGGATTCTCTTTGCAGCTGTTAGCTGCACGGTAGGGTTTGATGTAAACACTATAGCAACCCTTCAGTGCATCGAACGGCTGCAAATAGTACCCCACCTTTAATTTATACACCATTTTGAAATACATGGCTCTCAGAACTTCAAAATGTTTATGGAATAATGCTACTGGCACCAAGAAGTTTTACCAAGTTTGTTTACCAACTTACATGACAGTTAATGTGGCAATATGGTATTGGTTGATAATTTAAGATAACATTAATAGGGGATAAGTGAACCCTAAATGGAAGCCAATAAAGTATTGCCACATCAACTACCACATCATTTGGTAAACAAACTTGCTAAGATTTGTTGATGTTTACGTCATCATGGACTCATGGTTTAGTGAAGGCTTTCTTGATTGGCTTGGCAGGTCATACAGATGCACATACTTGGATACTTCTTGGTCTTTGTTGTGCCATCTGTTTTAGCCACGATGAACTTGATGTGGTTTGGTAAGATTATTAAGGGATTAAAGAAGCAATTAGCTAAGAGGCAGTGATACATGTACAACTTGGCCTACCTATATTATACCCCCATATGCCGCTCATGTTGTTGAAATTTAATTATCCTGTGCATTCTTCAATATTCTTTGTTGTAAAAATGATAGGAATGGATTACTGTAAAAATGATTCAAGTTGCAGACTTGGCTTGAATTTATCTCAACGAGCATGGTTTTCTTTCTGGTAAGTTTAGGCAGCAGTACCATGTATTCTTTTCCAAGTTATTTAATATTACGGAAGAAATTCATTATCCCCTTTAATACACAGCTAATGGGAATAGTGGAGTTACAAGAGAAATGACTTACTTTTTAGTGGCATTTATTGCGCAAAAAATGTATTTGGATGTTATATTAAAAATGCAAGGAACTTAGAGCTAAGTAATAAGTTCATACATCTTTTTTTTTTCCTTTCCAAGAAGGATGTAAATGTTAAATAGTAGTTTAAAATAAAACAGCATTATAGTAGAATCCAATTTGGACCCTCTAGATGATATGCTGCTGTTTGCCTAGAGGCATGCATGAGTTGTCAACTTGAATAGGGCATGCAATACAAGAATTAGAAATTAGAAGGATTAATGAATTTTAGTACTATTAAAATTCATTCAGTCCCTCTGTTTTAAAAAGTTGCAAGGGCATAAATTTGCAAATTGTTATTTAGTACCCTACGGTTAAATTTAAATAAAGGAGGTTTTTTTTTGCTGCAAATTTTATCTGAAAACTTTATTACCCTATACAGTAAAAAAAAAGAAAAAAAAGAAAAAGAAAACTATAAAAGAACTTTAAAAAATAAACCAACACCCTTGGCGGTCATCTTTAGTTGTTGGTACTAAATTACAACTTAAAAATGAAGGCCTCAAATCTCAATGCTTTCTAGTCAAATTAGAGGGTACTAAAATGCATTTAACTCAGGATTTCAGAGAAAATTTGTATTATTTTGTTGTATATTCTTAGACAAATCAGGTGTTTGAATAGTCACATTCTTGATGAGCTAGCCGCAAATTCACAGAATCTTGGTGGAGTGGAAGGTGACGAATACTCTTTTCAGTCGGAGTTAATAAAGTATTTAACTTTTAAGTAAGCATTCCAATTACAAAAGTTAGATAACAAAAGCATGGAATCAATGAACATTTGTTCCAGACAGTTAAGATTCTTCATTTCATAACCGCCGATTCTCCATTTCATAAGCTTTGCAATATGGCAAAGTTTTATTGAATTTGTGTTGTCATTTTTCCATTGTATTTACGTATTTGAAAGCTACCCTTTCATTATAATATTCAAGTTTTATGGGTTTCCATACCTTTAATCTACTTGAAGTGGTTTTGTAGATCTACCATACAATTGATGATAGTGAATACATAAAAATATAAATAATCGTCCCGAAATAGACCCATGTGGCCACTTTGGATATATATGGAACAGAATAGCTGTTAGGTCCTTGTCCATATGCCATGGATATGGCTTTGGGATGTACCTGCTCACCTGGAGATGACTCAGCTTATTATTTGCAGCATGCATGCAGCTAGCATGGGTGCCACTAAATATCTGGTAAGATCATGAGCAAGAATACTTAATTGTTTTTGTTTCTTATTAAAAAAATTTAGTTCTCTGAATATTCTACTTTGTTTATTGATCTCCAATTAAATATGTTTTGTAATCTTTTCCCACTAGCTACAGAGATGTTAATCACAAGGAATATACCTTGTCGAGCTAACTAGAGATTTGATAAAGCTTGACCAAATTTGTGCAATTAACTAGCAACATAACAAAAGTTCTGGGTTTTGTTTAACAAGTTATGATAAGTAATTGATATGGTATGAGCACGTTTATATATTTAAATTTTGTTTGTGTAATTTTCCAAAGATTCATGATATGATTATACACGCACCACGCGCCCTCCATTTATCTTCCAAATTTATGCTTCTTGAATCACGCTAGCTAGTCTTTTATATAATTCCTTATGGAAATTATTAAAATGGACATTCAAATTACTCTTAAGCGCCCCTGAAAGAGGTACTTTTTGATGTTAAATATAAAATTCCTTAATTCATGTATTAGGAGATTATTAGTCTCTTTCTCAAATAAAGTGTTCCAAATAAACTCTCATATACCATGTACAGCTTCCCCTTGTGCATCCCACTCATACTTGTTTAATAAAAGTCCTAAGAAGAATTCTAACACATGCCTATCAGGTGCCTTCCATTTGTATCATACAATACTTTATGTATTTCCTAACTCGCCATATCCCACAAAGCATCTTTAATTAGTTTACATCAATTGGAAATCCCTCAAGCAATGCATATAGAACGCATGCACAGCACTGTGCTACATTGCCCTGTTATATATATTTTTATATATAGTCCGTTTTTTATCAGGTTGAGCTGATGTTAAAACTATCATGTCTTTAATAAGAGTTAAAAGGGTTAAAATGAAAACCCTAAGAATATAGGGTTTTCATATATTAATTTAATTAAAAATGCCAGGGGTGAGACCATTATTATAACTCCATGTTTATTCATTTAGATGCTGCCGCAAACGCATGCATACACAAACACTCATGTGCATCCATGGGCTTAGTCCCAGTGAACAAAAGTAATAATAATAACATGTATTTTGTCATATTGTTGCGAATGACCTAAAACACGATCTATAAAAGCAAACCATACTGATGAGCTATAAACAGAAAACTCATAGATGGCGAGATTTTTCTTCAACAATATTGCCTTTCCCTTATTCCTTCTACTTTCTTCGTTGCTCATGAATTGCAGCACAACTCTTGCAAGGAAAAGAGTACACAGTAGTAACATTCCACTGGTCCTTGGTTTGAGATACTCTAGGACTTCACTTTTGATTCCAAAGGCCTCAGCACGCGGACGTCGACATTGGAGAAGCCGGACGTCATTAGAACCATTTGCCATGATGGAGCAGCTGAAGGAAGTTAGAGATGGGTACATAATACCTATCATTCTGGGGACACCGCCACAAGTCGTTCAAGTATACATGGATACTGGGAGTGACCTTACATGGGTTCCTTGTGGGAACGTCTCTTTTGATTGCATGGATTGTGATGATTATAGGAACGACAAAATATCAATGGCCACTTTTTCTCCTTCCCATTCCACTTCATCAGTTAGAGACCTCTGTGGAAGCTCCTTTTGCATTGACATCCATAGCTCTGATAATTTCATGGACCCTTGCACCATGGCTGGTTGCTCTTTGAGCACCCTTATCAAAGCCACTTGTCCAAGACCATGCCCTTCATTTGCTTACACTTATGGTGCAGGTGGGGTTGTCTCAGGTACACTCACTAGAGATACACTTAGCGTTCATGAATGCAGTATTAGTAGCCCTAGCCCTAACAATAACAATATCACTAGTAGGGAAATCCCAAATTTTTGTTTTGGGTGTGTGGGGTCCACTTATAGAGAACCAATTGGGATTGCTGGGTTTGGTAGGGGACGACTTTCTCTTCCATCACAGCTAGGGTTCCTACAAAAGGGCTTCTCTCATTGTTTCTTGCCTTTCAAGTTTGCTAACAACCCTAATATGTCAAGTACCTTAGTTGTAGGAGATGTTGCTGATATTTCTTCTCAAGAACACTTTCAATTCACCCCAATGCTGAAGAGCCTCATGTATCCCAATTACTACTATGTTGGTCTAGAGTCTATAAAAGTAGGTAATTTTGGTGTTGCTGAAGTTCCCTTGAGCTTGAGAGAGTTTGATTCACATGGTAATGGAGGTATGTTGATTGACTCAGGAACCACTTACACTCATTTACCTGATCCATTCTATTCTCAACTTCTTTCGCTACTTCAGTCGGCGATTTCATATCCTCGAGCCAACGAAATGGAGACGCAAACGGGGTTCGATCTTTGTTACAATGTTCCATATACAAACAGTACTAGTTACACAAATGGCCTCCTTCCTTCAATCACTTTCCACTTCCTAAATAATGCTAGTCTTGTGTTGTCTGAAGGAAGCCATTTCTATGCCATGGCAGCTCCACGAAACTCCACCGTGGTGAAATGCTTGCTGTTCCAAACCATGGAAGATGGCGACTATGGTCCGGCTGGTGTCCTTGGAAGCTTTCAACAACAAAATGTGAAGGTTGTGTATGACATTGGGAAAGAGAGAATTGGATTTCAACAGATGGATTGTGCCGCTGCTGCCTCCTCTTAACATTTTCTACAACGTACGAACCTTAATGCATGCACGTGTATTTTTTTTCTTCAAGTTTTAAGTTTGTCTTTAATATTTCTTGTGTTTTTCCTGTCTAAGTTGAAGTTGGTGTGCAAGAAATCAAATTCAAGATAATTTTCTGAGCAAATAGTGGTCATATAAATGGACTGTCCTTGAGGGAACTACTATCTATTTCTATGTTTTATATATATTAGTATTAAGTAAATTTATTACTTTTTTACTTAGACTCTAATTAATATGTGAACCAATTATTTATGGCATAATAATAAAAATAATCATGAAGGACACTCATTGATTAATGAATTGCATGTCAACAACATAATAGGTTCCAGTAATAAATTCGTCTGTGTATATTATTAATTTGTATTCATATACAATCAAACATATACAAAAGAATATTCTCGACATTATTGCTCACAGTATGAGCTACATGTTTAGTTCAATTTCGTCAAATTTTAACTTACTATTTATTGGAAAAACATTATTCCAGTGATGTACAAAAGAATTTTCTATTCATTATTGCTTACATATATATAACACACTGTATTTAGTTCGTTTAATTTCGTTAAATTCTAAGAAAATAATCAATGAGAAAAGAATCTTATTAGAAATTATTTGATTTCATATCACCAATGAAATTTATTTGAAAAAATAAAAATAACAGGACTCAGGAAAACACCTTTAAAAGTTCGATGGTATTTTTATAATTGAAAAAAAATATTTATGGAAGTTGGCTTTGTGCGTGTTTAATACTGTTAATCAGTGTTTTAAAATGCATAACTAAAATATTAATTTAATATTTAAAATTAAATATTAAAAACATTAAAACCTCCCTATTTATCTTAATTTATGAATTAAAATATTAAATATATTTTTTAAAAAAACTATAATTTATTTGACGTCTTTGATGCTTGAAAGAAGTTGGGACGCAGCAACGTGTCAAAGAGCCGAGCTGGCCTTGTTTCTTCATTTATTACATCATCCCACGTAAAGCGGTAGCATTTATTTATTTATTAATTTTATTTATATTTAATATATGTTGCTGCTGCTACAGTGCTACACTTGTTTCTCGAAGCCTACAAAGACAAAGAAGCTACAGACGCTTGAATGCCAAGAAAACTTTGTGCCATTCCTTATTCTCTTTATAAGACTGATGTTTGTATATATTAAAGGTGTTAGTAGTAGAGCACAAAGCTAAGAATAATTTGAACCTTTTTCGGGTCTCGGCCATGGAGGAAGATTGCTACGCTACGCAACTCATCAACGCCAACGGCGAATTCAACCGTGATGGGCTTGAGTCTTTCTTGAAGAAAGTAAAGTTAGCCGACTGCGGACTATCCTATGCCGTCGTCGCCATTATGGGTCCTCAAAGCAGCGGTAATTGAGATTAATCGAAACCAGTTTCCAGCTTTTCTTTTCTTCACCAACTGTTTTGTTTGGCAATCTTTGGCAAAGTCTGCGAGAAGGAGTTCGTTTGTGTGGGGAATAATAGAAAGATTGAATATTGATTATGTGTTAGAAGTTGCTAGAATTTTGAAGTTTCTAGTTTGAAAATATTTTATTTTTTTATAATTTAAATTTTTTTTTGTTATTGTCTCATTGTTGTTTATACAGGGAAAAGTACTTTGTTGAATCATCTTTTTCGGACAAATTTCAGGGAGATGGATGCATACAGTGGAAGGTAGAATTTTTAAATTTGTTAAGTTATGATGTTTCCTAAGGAGATATGTTTATGGTTTTCTTGTAAGTGATTATATTTGTTAAATTTTGTTTTCCCCATTTTGTATTATTGTAGAAATCAAACGACTAAGGGCATTTGGATAGCGAAGTGTATTGGCATTGAACCTTGTACTATTGTCATGGATTTGGAGGGTACTGATGGCAGGGAAAGAGGAGAGGTATGTAGTTTTCTGCGAGAAGTTCTCATTTTTGTATCAAGTCTAATGTAATCTATGGAGGTGGGAGCTTAGTTTTACTGGAATAGGCTGTTTTTTCTAGCCCGTTAATTACTTTAATCAATAAGAATCCATTAGAATCGATGGTGAATAGCAGATGATACATCCAACTCTGTATTGCTTGTTAACTAAAATATTATTTTGGTTGTAATAGTTGTTAATTAAAATACCTGCGTTATTTTTTACTGTGACTAGTTGGTTTCTTGCTTATTATTTTTTTCTTGATAGGCATGTTTATGGCTGATGCAATGTGCACTTAGCTATGCTATGATTGATGGACTTTGAATTAGAATTTTCAAGTCTGGCTATCTTTGACTTCTTTCACTGTTATACAAGGTTTACAAGGCCTTTATTTTGGAATTTGGTTCCATTCAAAACAATTGGAAAAAGAAAGAAATCACACGTGTGACACATCAATGGCTTCTAAAGCAAATAACAAAAATTTTGAACATTGCATATTTTACCCTTCTTTCCTTTTCCTTACCTGCATTGTTCCCTTCTTTGTCAAGTGTTTGAGATGACGTTTAACTTTCATTTATTTTCTAGTTATATGCTTTGGTTTGCCTTTTTTACTCTTCTTCTTCTTCCTTAGCTTTATTGTTCCCTTTCTTCATGAAGTGTTTGTGATGATGTGAAACTTTCATTTATTTTCTAGTTATATGCTTTCAGTTCTATATAGTAATGTACTTTTATCTTGCAAAGGAGTTTTAAGTCTTCTTCTTAACCGATTCGTGACATACACTTTTTCTTCAACATATGTGATATGGTGACAGATTTGCACTTTTACTGTTGTATACTTAGTGTGTTTATATGTTAAAAGTTGTATGAATTGTGTATGCATATTGTCTGGAAGCTTTCATTTGAATACTCAAATTTTATTTTTGTCTGCTTTTTATTAAATGGAGCTTATGCCGTATTGTTAAAGAAAACGATTGGTCAATGCTAATACTACTTTGGAATTTATTCACTTCCAGGATGACACCACATTTGAGAAACGAAGTGCCCTATTTGCCTTGGCAATTTCAGACATTGTACTGATAAACATGTATGTTTCTTGGTTTAGCATTACTTTCTATATCCATTTTATGTCTGATAAATTTAGTATAAAGTGCCCTACCTTGTTCTGGCAATTTCAGATATTATAATATGATTTGATTAACTTATAAGTTTGTTGGTTACACATTATTTTCGCATATGCTTTTTGTGTGTAATAAATTTATAGTTCATCTTGTTGGAGTTGGGGGTGTCTGTGATCTAGTAAGGTTGGGTAGCTTTGAAGCATGGCTCAATCATGCGATAGTTGTAAAATTATGAGCCTAGACCTATAGTGGTATCATAGGCCTGGTTCAATTGTGTTGATTATATTAATTTCTTTAGATCAGTGTATGCAATATTTTCCTTATTTCCTTGCATGTTAAGTTGTCAATGGTTACATGTGTAACTTTTCCAGGAAGGTGTTATGTCTAAATGTGCAAGGCTGGGTGAAATTTAGACTTTTCTTACATGTTTTAATTTCACACCTTTTTGGAACCATATTGGCCTTGTTTTTTCTGCCTGGTATGACTTGTCTGCAAATTGCTTGGCAGAGGGCCTATTTTCCTTTTATGTCTTAATGGGACTTCAAACGAACCATTGATTTTGGGTAGTTGGTGGTGCATTGAAATTTGTTACTACAGTGGTATGTCCAAGAAATTTTGGTTTCACTTCTGAATCTGAATTGATGCGACTTTGTTTTTAAGATTGTCAAGCGTATTTGTATATAGGTCTGCTTTGGTTTAGCAAGATAAAGCTGGAGTCAATATGGCTTTTCCATCCATGTTTATTTTTTCTGAAAGAAGCCCTTAACCTGATTGGTTGGGTATAATTGGTGTGTTACCTTTAATAAGACAATGAGTTTAGGGTCAAGGAGTATAGTAGAATTTGGAGCTTTTTAGCTCCAGTTTCCTTAGTTCTAATGTACATATGAAGCTCACATTTCATGAATTCTCATGAAGATATATTTTAATGTGCATGAACATTTGTAAACGTCAACAAGGTTTAATTAAATATTAACCATAGATTGAACATTATATACAGGTGGTGTCATGATATTGGCCGGGAGCATGCTGCAAATAAACCGCTACTGAAAACAGTCTTTCAGGTACTCCAAACCGTACTTTCCAACTCAAATCATCATAATTGATTCAGTTTATAACATTCTGGTCTCTATGTGTTGGAAGGTCATGATGCGTTTGTTCAGTCCCCGCAAAACGACTCTATTGTTTGTTATTCGTGACAAAACAAAGGTTTGGATATCATCAGCTGGTGGAATTGCAAATATTATGCCCTGTGAAAATGCAACTTCCTGTTCCATATTAATCTTGCTTGTTTGTATCTTTCCGTACAGACTCCACTTGAACTTCTGGAGCCTATATTAAGGGAAGATATTCAGAAGGTAATTTATTTCAATTCATTTCTATATTGTTTGAAGTTCTTTCTTCAGCTCTTCTCATTAACTGCACTTTCTGCAGATATGGGATGCAGTTCCTAAGCCCCGAGGCCATGAAAATACCCATCTCAGTGAATTTTTTAATGTATGGTTTTATTTCTTTCTCTTTCTGTTTCTATCCCACTTTCCCTTCTCTCTCTCTTTCTTTAACTAAAGAGCTTGTTCTTTATATTTTCATTGGTTATAACTTAATTAGCGTAATTTAAATCTCTGATGGGAAATATTTTTCACTTGAAGGTTGTGGTTGTTGCTTTGTCCAGTTATGAAGAGAAGGAGGAGAAGTTTAAGGAGGAGGTACCCATTAGCTAAAATTCTATTTGTTCTAATCTTACAATTTATATTGGTCCCTCATGAAGAATCTGATTATGAATGCAGACCTTTATTTAAAGAATGGAATATTAACACAGGGACATATTATTTATTGTAAAACTTTCATTTGTGTGGGAGTTTACTGTGGTATTTACATACATTAGTGTTGCTTTCTTTCTCATGCAGGTTGCTCAACTGAGACAACGATTTTTGCATTCTATTTCTCCCGGAGGGCTAGCTGGTGATAGACAGGGTGTTGTTCCTGGCTCAGGATTTTCTTTCAGTGCACATCAGATATGGAAAATTATTAAAGAAAATAAAGACCTGGACCTTCCTGCTCACAAGGTTCATTTAGTTTTTCTGTTTTCATTTGAAAAAAAGTAAAATAAAATTATAATTTACATATGTGTAGATTATTTTTCTCATTGTCAGGTTATGGTTGCCACTGTTCGTTGTGAAGAGATTGCCAGGGAAAAGTTCAACCAGTTGACTCATGATGAGGTACATTCAGCAATCTTCTATTTCTTATATGCTTCTAGAATGATCTACAAAATTTATTGTTCATTACTTGCATGGACGTGATATAGGATTGGTTGGCCTTGGAGAATGCTGTAGAAAGGGGTCCTATACCAGGTATTGGGAAGAAGCTGAGCTCAATCTTGGAAAGCTACCTTCATGAGTAAGTTCTACTACATGTGCTAATTTTTTGACAATTCTGGTTTTATTCTCTAATATCTCTGTTTAATTATTGTGTTAATTTGATGTACATGGCTGCCACCTTCTAACAGCTTCATTTTGTTTGGTAAAAGTAGTAGGGGTGTGTTACACTAGTATGTTAGTATGATATACATAGTTTAGTATCATAAGTGATGCAGGTGTTCTTGGTGGATGATCCTAATAATCATCATTGCCTCAGTGGTTTATAATTTATACCTAGTGGATTGCAATGTGGCAAGTATTGTTGGACAATTTCTGTCTCTTGCTTATGCACTGACAACCTTTTTTTTTTTCCCTCCCATAGATATGATACCCAATCAACCTACTTCGATGAAGGTGTGAGAAATGCAAAACGACAAGAATTAGAGTCAGCAATATTGGATGTAAGGCTGCATTTCTGGACATCTTCACTAAAACTCACGCACAGACATATATTTGTATATGTATGAATGTATGAATATGTATATATATATATTGTGTTTTTGTGTCTGTATTGTTAAATCAAGATTCTTGAGTTAATATGCTAAGCTCAGGTAAAATTAGCATATTTTTGTGATTGGTAATAGTTTTCTTATGTTTCTAGATTTGTCATTATCCTTTTTATGTTGCATAAAAATGTTCTAGGGACCTGTTACTATATCTCATCATGTGCTGGATATGGACAAGTGAGAAATGTTCCTCGAACATGCATTACACACCCTAATAAGCTTCTTTTGTAATTATCTTTCCAGAACTGATATGGCTACCAACACTGGGATAGACCATTTTGTAAAAAGTCATAGTAGGTAGTTTTTTTTAATTTTGAGATGTTTATTCGGCTAACGAAGCAATGTTATTATGTAGTTTTAATAGTCTGGTGACCTGTAAGGTGCAAAGACAGGTTCTATTTCCCAAGTCTTTAAAACATGCTCAATTGTGGGGAACCTTTTGGCCTTGATTAGTCTTTATCAGTTAATGGCCATCCATTGGTAAATTCTAAATGTACCAATTAATTCTTAAGTGAAAATAGGATAAGGTGAAGCTTTCCGCATTTCAGAAGATCTTTTTTATTTTATTGTATAAGTCAAAGGAAGAGGTTTTGAGCACCAGGATGCATTAATAACGTATTGAAGGAAAAATATACCTATCAAATTTCTCAGAAGTGTTGAAAATGCATATATCATAACCATCATGCATTCCCTACATTTCAGGTTTATCATGAGATACAATTTAGATGGACTACATGACATTATTTCATATTGTTGCACAATTAAAAATTGACCTGTGCAATTATGATGTTCTTATAAGATACTGACTAAGCAAGGTCTCATCATTTCTATAAATTTGCTATGCTTTGAGCATGTGGAGGATATTTTTTCTCAGATGCTGAATAAAAACTTGGCACATCTCCTTTATCTTCCATTTAAGATCTTTGAGTTCATTGAACTTCCTTTCCGACCAGGGTCTTTATGCTATATTTTCCTATTAAGATGTGACAGTATGATCTCGGAATAGTGGTTATATATATTCATAAAGCACTTATGTTAGATTTTACTTCTTTAATAATATGTTTTTATTTAAATCTGAATTTTCCATGTACTTTTCAGTTATTGTACCATGTGTACACTACAATGTTGGGGCATCTACGCTATAAAGCACATGAAAATTTTAAAATTAGACTGGAGAATTCATTGAAAAAAGGAGAAGGATTTGCTTCCTCCGCTCGTGCCTGTGCAGAGTCTTCCATCCATGACTTTGATCAAGGATGTGCAGGTAATGTTGGATCAAATTTTTCTATTAGAATGTCATCTTTGGTAATGAACTTGTATTTGCAATCTTCTTCAAATGCACTTGAAGTGCCTTCATTTATCCTTGTGCCTTCAATTGGTTGGAGTTTGGACCATGTTAGAGCCTTGTTCTTGTTATGTCTCTATGGCTCCTGCTTCTAGGAACTTTTGTTTTTGGTACAGGATATTAATGGGTAATAAGAATAACATGCACACATAGACGTGCATAACATTGTTCCCCACCCTGACAAAAGAAAATCTGTTCACAGAGGAGTAAAGGATTGATCTGGAAAGTTATATGAGGCCTGGCAAGGAGACTAAATAGTTGTACTGAAAGAATAAGTTCAAGGCTGAAGGAAGCATTTTGTGAGAACAAGCAAAGACTAATATATACTGAGTGTAGGTTCAAGGTTAAAGGTACTGTACTGAGTGAGCAAGTTAAAGACTAGCATATTGAGCATGGGTTCAAGTTCAAGGTAGCGTGCTGAGAGAATAAGTTAAATACTAATATATTGAGTGTAGATTCAAGGTAGTGTACTTATATAGTCTTCAGATTCATACTCTTAATAGCCTTCTCTTAGCTTGAACATGCTTATGCAGATCAACCAAGTCTAACACCTAAAGAATGATATGATGGAGAGAACATTCCCAAGAAAGTACATATAGAAAAGCACAGATTGAAGCATGTTTTTTTCAAATGAAATTGCCAAAACTTGAATATAAACGAAACAAAAAATTTATCCTAGGCACTAAGAAATGTCCTTTGTCACAAGATGAAGAATTAGAGAATGAGGACTCATTGAAGAAGATTGCAAGCCTGGAGTTCCTCAACTGACATAAACCAAACCAGCTCATTGGGAGCTGGTTATTGTCATCATGATCGAAAGCATTCTGAGTCAGGTAGTGGGGCCACTAAACTACCTCTCATTTAGTTTGGAATTGTCTAGTAAGATTCAGAATATTGACAAATGATCGGTGATCTCCATATTGATTGATATTGACAAAATTATATCATATAATTAAAGAGGGTAGGAATTTTGAAAAGCAAAGTATGATTGTAATTTTTCATTTTATGCTTGTATTCCAGAAATTGTACATGCAATCCATTTAAAGCTTCTGAACTAACACTCTGTCAATCAAGCATAGTTTTTCTAGTCTATGTATATAATTTTGCATCATCTTCTAAACACTTGGTTACTTCCCCTTTCTCTTTCTCTCTCTCTTTTCCCCCACCCAATTGCTCACCCCAGTGGAAGAAATAATATATGTGTTTATATGTATTTATATACATATTTATATATATATATATATATGTTTATTTTCCTATTTTAACATATTATTTGCATCCCACAGTGTAGCTATATGTCAATAAAACATGTTAGAATTTATGCTTTTCCAGCTATTGTAGTTTGTTTATTTCTCTGTCCTCACCCCAAAGTTGCAGTTCCTTACATAATTTCTGATATATCCGTGTACTTTGGGAGTTTTAATAAATTTAATATGTAATAGTACCATGGGAAACCAAACATATTTGTGAAAATACGAAAATAATATCAGAACCCTGTACTTTTATTTGTTTAGGAGGTGATTTCTTGTAGTTAGTAGAATGTACTTTTTCCTAATTAACTAAATTTATCTCTTTCTTGCTGGCAATACTGTATGCCCCTATTAATATATCATATATTATATGCTTACCTTCAATCTGTAATCTTTCTCTTTACTTGCAGATGCTGCCATACAACAGGCTGGTTGGGATTCCTCAAAAGCTAGGGAAAAACTTCGGCGTGATATTGATGCACATGCATCGACAGTTTGCAGTGCTAAGTTGTCAGAAATAGTTGTCAAGTATGAGGTAATATTGTTGGTAAATAACAAAGTTCTTACCTGTAGATCTCTCTTTGGAATAAAAAGGTTGCATTTTGCTTTAAGCCTCAAAAGCAGCTTTCGGGAGTGTTTGGCTAAATTTATGGAAAAGAGTTTTACAGCAAAAGCCAGTGGGTTAAAGTTTGTTTAGGAAGCTTTTCACAAAAAATAACGAGTGAAGTTGTTTTAAATTTTAATGAACTTTCAATTTTACTTTTACCCTTTTATTACTTGAATATAAATATCAATCTTATTCCAGTTCCCTAATACTAGTTGCAAAACTGTAGCCTCTGCCTTTTCTTCTACCCACTCAAAGTAAAAGCAACTGAGGAATCATGCCATTTAAATCAGACTAATCAAACTAGTCAAACTAGTGTATATTGTTGGTGGTCAATTAATCAGATTCAGGAACAATTTTCATTTGCAGAATCAACTCTCTACAGCATTGACTGAACCTGTAGAGTCTCTCCTTGAATCTGGTGAAAGGGACACCTGGGCTTCGATAAGAAAACTTCTTAAGCATAGGACTGAAGTTGAAATATCAGCGTTCTCATCTGCTGTATCTGGTTTTGAGTTGGATAAAGCAAAAATGACAACATTGGTGCAAAATTTAATGGACTATGCAAGAAATGTAGTGGTTAAAAAAGCAAGAGAAGAAGCTGGAAAAGTCTTGATCCTCATGAAGGATAGGTTGAAAACTATGGATTTATTATTCATATTTTATGTTTTGACACTTCATTAGCTTATGGATTCAGTAACATTTTACCAGGTTCTCAATGGTCTTCAATCACGACACTGATTCACTGCCTAGGGTTTGGACTGGAAAAGAAGACATTAGGACCATCACAAAGGAGGCCCGTTCTGCGGTATTTTGCAACAAAATTTTCTGGATGAAAAAGTTTCATGTTTCTTACATTTTGTAATAAGTAATTGAGTGCCTTCTATTTAAAATTGCAGTCGCTGAAGCTTTTATCTGTTATGGCTGCCATTCGCTTGGATGAGAAGCCAGATGAGATTGAAAATATACTTTTTTCTTGTCTGATGGATGGAATTGTGGCTCATCCATCTTCACGAGATAGGAGTATAGGAACTTCTTCAGATCCTCTTGCTTTGAGCACCTGGGATGAGGTACCATTCAGTTGACGATGAATGTTTCTCTTCTATTTTTATTTTTTGTTTTTGTCATCACACTTATATCTCATGCATATCAACTTCGCATAGATTTCTCCGGAGGATACCCTAATCACTCCATTACAGTGCAAGTCTTTATGGAGGCAGTTTAAAGCAGAGACTGATTATACTGTCACACAAGCTATTTCAGCACGGGTAAAACTTTTGGACTGTCACTATCTTGTAATATATTTTAATTAATCTCTCAATCTACATTAGGATATAATTTCCTTTGCAATTATTAATTGAGATGTTGTGTAAGAAGCCCATGGTGTTTTTATAGTATTATATTGGATAATTTCTTAATGTTTGGTTATTGCAACAAAGCATATTACGGTATCAAGTTTGTAAATGCCTGTGGAGATACTTTATTTCTCTGTGTTTTTTGGAAAGTTAGCCACTTTTTGAACATATTATTGATTTGAAAATTGATCCCAAATATGAGCATATATGGTTAGCAACTGTAAAAAATATTTACATAGGTTTGCAGTTGTTTATGCCTGTAACGTAGCAGTTGTAATTATAATTAGAATCTGTTGCTTGATGAACCAGTTATGCCATCTGGCCGATCAGGCTTGCTTCCTGGTCCGCCAAGTTGGGTGTGGTAGATCAGGTCAAGTGCTCGGTCAGTTTCCCTGCCTATTGGTCCCTTCTACTTGTTTTCATATGACTTGTGACTTAGGGTACCCTAGGACCTATGCCTAGACCAAGTTAATCTATTAATTCATCTTTCAAAGTCCTTAAACTTTCTAGCTTTCTTATTCATCTCTTTTGTTGGTCAAATCTCTCGCCGTGACTAGTTTTTAAGCTTTCATTAGTTCTTTGTTTATGCTCTTGTCCTGTGATAATTGACAATCCTAAATCCAAGCATCTACAAAACCTCTTTTGGTTTTTTTTTTCCAGGAGGCTTATAGGCAAAATAACAGCTGGTTGCCTCCTATGTGGGCTATTGTGGCAATGGTTATTCTTGGATTTAATGAGCTAATGCTTCTCTTAAGGTAATATTATGGCTGTTCAGAGTCTTAGTACTATGTATTTGTTAAGTTTGTAATATCTTATTTCTGTTTCTCTAATTGCGTTAACCACTTTGTTTATTGACCTTATCCTTTAAATGAAACAGGAATCCTCTCTACGTTCTTATTTTATTTGTTGTGTATTTACTATCAAAAGCCTTGTGGGTACAGTTGGACATTGAAGGAGAGCTTCAACGTGGCACTGTGAGTAAAAATCTACTAATATTATCTGTCGTTTTTATAATTTTTTTTCTTATCTCATAAATGAATTTCCGTCAGCTGGTACACGTTCTGTGGTCATGTACACTGCTTAATCTATCATGAAAAGTAAAGGGGGATATTCAGCCTATCTGGTACATGTTGTTTCGTTAAATGTGGTTAAAGAAGTAACTTCAAAATATTTGCTTTAGCCTAAATTCCTTATTTCTTGAGTTAAATGACAATCAATCTCAAAGTTTTAAACTATTAGGAAGTAGAACCAATTATGTATGTCAAGTCCATACACATCACATTTAAAACTCTCCTTCACATTAGGCCCCTTCAGTGATGGGAAAGAAGATGGACCTTACCTGTCTGGCACAATAAACTAACAGAATGGAGATTAACATGTCCCAAACACAATACCCATGGACAACTACACTTCGATATCACGTTAAGTTCCCATGAACCTGAGAAGCTTTAGTAGGAAAACACTTACAATGCTTCCAACTATCATTCTTTTATTCATAGAGCTTTCTATCTCTTGCCGTTTGTGAAAATCTTTTCCTACTTTCTCAGTTTTTTGTTTGATTTGGATCCAATCTCGTGCTCATATTTAGCTAGGACCTGCACTTACCTCCATCATGGACAAATATTTAGGTGTTGTGTTCGATGTCGTTTCATTTTTTTAATTATATATGTTTTATAACTAATACATTCTTTAAAAGGCAGATGATATTTGTGTAGAATCGTACTATTTACTCCACATGTAAGGTGTTGTATTTCAAGTAGCATGGTAGTATATCCATGAAATTTGGCTTTCCGGAATTCTCTCCTAATAATAGCACATCAAGGTGTTAACCGTTTTCATATGAAGAAGAGAAAAATACAAAACTCAGTACATTTAAGAGGAAAGGATTCCTTCCTGGTTCCTCTTCTTCATTTCCAAAACACACTTACTTCCTTGCCACCTTTTTGGTTATAAAATGGTACGATATATTCTATTTTGATCTAGGCCATGTAGTTCACATTTGTTGTACAACTATGCAATGATTGTGTTGATGTTATAGCTGAATGATTTGAGCAGTAATCACTAAAGCTTAAGCTGTCGGGAAGTAAGCCAGTTCTGTATGCTGAGCTAGCATAATTACTTTGACGGGATGGATATCCTGATAATAAGTAGTGTTACAATTTTGCGCTTGTTTGCTAGTAACGACTATCTTTCAATTTCATTGTACTCTCAAATATGGAATTTCATGAACTAAATTAGCTCTCTCAATTCTTTTTTTTGTTCTTGTTAGTTGGCTGCATTACTGTCGGTTTCATCAAGGTTTCTTCCAACCGTGATGAACCTTTTAAGACGACTTGCTGAAGAAGCTCAAGGATATGCAGTGCCTAAAGCCCCGACACAGTCAGAATCTGTTGTATCCCAGAGTTTCAGGCAACAAACCCCTCAGGCGAATGCATTGTCATCCTCGATTCCCGAGTCATCTGTATCGTCTAATATTTCGTCATCTGATGATGGAGTTGAATACTCGAGCCCCAACGTGACACACAGGCGAACAACCAACATTCAAGAGGAAGAAATTTCTACTTGAAAGCCCTCTCTTTTGGCTCTTGTGAAATAGTTTTTATTTATTTTCTTTTTATCAATAAAATAATTTGCTCAAAGCAATAGTTGTAAAAAAAATAATTTCACAGCAGAGTATATTTTGTTTCTAGCTAGTTGAAAGTAGGATTGTGCAACTCTCATTCTATATAGAAACAATAAAATTGTATCTTAAGTTATAGGATTAGGATATCTTTCATTTGTTTATTTGTTGCTCCATAGGTCATAAACCTGAATGTATTATATGGATTAATCTCTACCTGTAAAATCCAATCTTGTTGCTCTTTCATACTCTCTGGTTTTTGGATAAAGTTTACATTTTAATCATGCTACGAGTTTCACAGTGCTTGTCATTAGTTTTGAAATGAAAAAGCCTCCGATTAATAATAATAATTATTATTTATTATTTTTCCCTTTGGGTTTCAACTCTGATTCTTTGCTAGGTTATTGAATTAGACCATTTACTTTGCTCTTGTTTTCTGGATAGTGACTGGTTCTGGAGGATAAAAAAGATGGTTAAAGATCATGGAGGCCTACCTCCCATAAAAGTATAATTACAGAAAAGAACATAAAAAAGATAGTTAAAGATTATAGTTAAATATTATGCACTAATTAATTTACCTTAAAGAGAAGTATATAATTATAGAACATATTGAAGGCATTCTATATCAAATATGCCTAATTGATATATGAGTTGCAGCAACAAGAAGGCCAGTCAAATCTTATAGCCATCTCTTCTGGCGCAGTTTAGAGATTGTTAAATCTGCACCTCCAAAGCCATCCATTACAGCCTTTGCTGAAGGGAACTCAGCTCTAGATGTCAAACTAGGACACCAAATGAAAGGAATAAGCTAGGTAAAGATAGTTCATTGATAAAACAGAAAAGAAAAGAAATCTAACACACAAGATTAACACGTGGTAATTATCAGACATGTCCAACCTTCAAGCTTTTTTTGCAAGTATTATATATCATATTCTACATATACTGCATGTCAATTTTTAAAGTTTCTAAAATAAATGGGAATTAAAAAGTTTCCAAGTATTATTCAACTTAGCTGAGATCTAAATTAGATGAAAATACTTTCGTGGACAACTGCTAGCCCATAATGAGGCTACAGGCCTAGTATGATCGCTTTGTGTCATCAAGGGGGAGACATTGTTTGGATCATTAAACTAGAAATGAATAGTAAACGTTGATCTATGTATAACCCCATTTACACTTGCAATATCCTTGTCGGTAACCATATTGGTCTCTTTCACAAAAGAGCCAGTTTCAAACTTTTATCTTTTTAAGGCATTCCCACACCAATGTTCATATTTTCACAACTAACTTCAGTTACTGTTACCGAAATCAATGATATTAAGGTTATAATACCAAACATCACCCTACTGAAATTTGATAGGCAGTAATATTCAAATAAATTGATAAACACAATGCATAATAGACAATTTCATGATTATAAAAGAGCCTCACCTGCTTCTCAGGACAATACATGGCATGCCTATTCTCTCAGCTCCAGCCACTCCAGATTGGCTTCCCGCAATAAGAACACAATTGCAGACAGGTAACCCTGCATTTTCTGCTCCGGCATGCAGTGCAGCTACAATCTTCTGTAAGCTGAATAATCCTCAACATGTTAGACTAGAGTTGGAATCACCACTAGTAAACCAGCAAGTTTGATGGTACAACATTCACAAAAAAAAAAAAAACGTTTGATATTTAATATTAGATAGGCAGAACTCCAAAGTTGTACTGGAGTTCAGTCTCTAAAAACTTGTTACTTCAGTGCAGCGTTCAAAAATTACATCAGATTTGAGTGAAACTCATAATGACGCATTTTTATTGAACATTGGAAAATATTTTCTTACAGTTTAAAGTTAACAATGTAAAATACATACAGCACGGTAAAGTTTTTGTTTGTATTTCTTAACTTTATAAAGAAAGGGAAAAAGAAACTGAGATGTTGCACAGATTGAGAGCGAACTAACCTCTCAGATGAGCTAGTATCAATTTCAACACTCAACTTTAACACTGAAGCAACTTTTTTTGCTATCCTTTGTTTCTCAGCAGATACTGGCACAGAAAGCAAGAATGACATCCTCAACAATATTAGATTAAAAAATACTATATAACCAAAGAAATAGAAGTAAACTCAATTCATTTTAAAGAACTACCTGCTTTTTTTGCCTCCATGGCCAGTTGCTCATCTAAATCCGAAGAGAACACTTTGCTACGTGCAAGTTGGCCATACAAACTTTTTTCTACCTCCTCATTGCCCACAATCTTTACTTTTGAAACTCTTTCACGACCAAGCTTTTCAATAATGAGTCTAACATTTTTAAAAGATGAAAGGAAATATTAGCTGGCTTCCATTCTGTTAAATGGTAACTTAACAGAATCCATTGTGAAAATAGCTGGAAAATTGATGAAGAATATCCCTCAAAAGAATCTTCAACAAACCAAACTATCACTTGAGAGGCTACAAAAATAATAGTAAAAGAACAAGCTTTCTCCCTACCCAACTGAAAACAATCAGAAAAATGCTCCAAGGAAAAAAATGGATGATACTTGCAGGGTTCTTTCTCACAATAATATACTCATTACACACTAAGGTTGCAACTCTAAACATAGAAGATCTTATACTTCAACTATCCATAACAAGTAACTACTATGATTGTATAAATTAGACTATTAAGCATTATGTTATTGGAAGTTGAGAAGAGTGTTAGACCATCATAGATAGCATCATAAAATACTACCATTAAGATTTTCCTCCATTTTGTTAGGCCAACAGCTGAGTTGGTAAAAGAAACATTCTTTATAGATCAATATAAGTTTTCTAAAGACCCAAAATGCCCATTCTTTTGTAAGTGGAGTAATATGACCCGAAAAGACATGACAACTTTACCATTCTGCATTGTAAAATAGTATAGCTATATACATTTGTTTTCTTCAATAGCTTATATATCTTAATAACGAAAACAAAACAAAATTTTTGTCTGACAAACATGTTTCACATTGAATGTTAAATGAGTAGTTGAATTAAAATGCGAAAACTAGTCATCTTATAGACTTTAGTTTCATCAGTTAGAAGGGAGCTCAATGGCAGTGTAACTTTAGCAAAAATCTAGAGGTCCGTGTGAAATTTCCTTAAGATAATTGAGCACTTCAACAGATGTAAATAGATCAAAATCTATCAAAGCATAGTCCATTTCTAACTCCATATCATGTATTCACAATTACAGCATGTTGCTAACTACCTGGCAATTTTATCCCCACTTTTACTGTAGGAAGTAACTATGATCACAGGTACTCCTTCACTGTATGCATTATCAATAAATCTGCAAACCAAAAACACATATAAAAGTTTTCAGAATTGGATGTAAAAGGGGAAAAGAAGAAAGCGAAGAGGCAGGCAATTCATCTTGTCATTAACCATCACAGCAAAACCTAACTACCAAAGTCAAGTACAATACAAGACTGGTAAATACTGTACACCTCCCTCCCACCATCGTTGTCATCATTTTTTTTTTTCCAAGTGGGCTGTCACTTGTAACTTGTTATACTCAGTAACAAACCATGAATATTGTCAGTGTGCACCAAAAAACCTAAAAATCATATTGTGCTCAGTTGCCAGAAAAGCTTCTAACTTCCAGTGATGTTTTGCATAGTGTACATACTAAGTGAAAGAACCCGAGGACAGAATATAATAAATGATAGTCTTGAATTCCAACAGTTATTGTAAAAATCAAGCATCAACTTGATGTTGTTCCTACAGTAGCAGTTCTACACGACACTTAGGATTCAAGCTGTAGAATACAGCAAGAGCCATGTGATCTTCATTTTTCCCGAGGGCTAGTTTTACCAAGAGCTCTGTGGAATGTTTCGAAAATAAAAGGCAAAAATTTGGAACCAAGAAAAAGAATTGGATATTCTCTATAATGTTTTGAAACTGTAGCTAGTAGATATTGCACTACCATTGAACAGTATTAGAAGATCAAGAAAGTATCACAAATCCATAGATAACAAGATCACTGGTTCAACTGTTCAAGGAATCCAATTTATAGTGCTCACATTCAATTTAGAGTTTGACAAGGCAAAAAAACTTTAAAAGAATTAAAATAATGAAAACAAAAATTATGATTCATAAAGGCTTTCAAGTTTCAAATGGATAGGCAATCTAAACAGAATACACGTCAGATGCATAAAACACATTTAAACATGACAAGGTAACTCACTCTTCAATTCCAGGTCGTAAAGGCGAACTTGTTGAAACCAAAAATTCATCCAATGCATTTCTCTGCCAACAACTAATCAATTATAAGAAGCTTATCACTTTCATTTCTCATTAGGTGAAAGTAAAAGAATTGTCTGATCAACACACTTGTATTGATTTTTAAAAAAATTCAATAAAAAAATTTTAATAAGGAAAATAAGAATAATCTCTTAATCCAACAAGTGAGCAACTTTGTGATATGGCATTGAAACGAAACAACATATATGTAGATCTAAGAAATGGAAAAAGGAAAATTACAATGAAATTCACTATCTCATGTTCCTAAGTAAAATATATTTAATGGAATTCACTGTCTCATGCTCTGGTAGCCAAGATGGATTCATAGTCTCAGGTAGATTTTCTCAAAAAAAAAAAGGTGGAAGAAAAGAAAAGAAAAAGGGTATCATTCAGCAAATACCCAAAGAAGGTCATTCAATTTTGGCAATATATAAAGCAGTTCTTCTTAGCTCTTGGAACCTATAAATAGATCCCAAATACCTTCAATTAACTGATGGTTAAAAGGTTTAGTGTGTACTTTATGGTTTTTGTTTGCCCAGGTTAAAACTAATTTTAGTTAGCTTTGTAAATTTATACTTAGAAAAACATAGATTCCTAAGGGTTTTGGGTGAAAAAAAAAACCATTGCTTAATGTCAACAAAATTCTACTGTTGAAAGCATTTTTTTCCTCACATTCCATAGTGAGAAAGTCAAAACACATAACATTAGAGGGTTGACAAAATCCCTTCAAATTAGGTACCTGATTCTAGGAACCTATGATGTAACTAGTTAATTCCTAGAAACTGATTTCCTAAGTCAACTATAAAATAAAGAAAAAAAACAATAAGAAAATTTCTAGGCACTGAAATCCTAGGTCATCTGCACACTAAAGAAAACAAAAATATTGCATTCTACAAATAGAAACACAAACAAAATTACAGAAAAGCACTAAGTAATAATTGGTAATAATCTCCAACACCTACCCAGGTAACATGTGAATAAATGCTTGATCAAGCTGAACCACTTCAAATTGGCTTGTTCTTTGTGTATGCATAATAAATTCTCATATACTTTTTTTATTAATTCGCAATGCTTACATATGCTCTTAACTAGTGAATTTGAATTGAGGAAAATTTCAAATACATGTTGGGAACTTAAATTTCATAAAATTATGATGCATTCACACAAAGTAGAAGTAAGTATATAGTATACCATTTATTTATTGCACGCACAACACTACCTTTTCTCGTAAAACAGATTTTATAAATGATCCTTTCTCGCTAGTAGGCAATGAAGTAGGCCAACCAATCTGGAAAACAGATTAAAGCATTAAACAAAAACTAGAAATATAAAGGAGGTACAAAGACCTACCTTAAGCTATTCATATATTAAGACAAACTTACCCGATTAAAATACAAAATCAGTATCCTCTCCTCATCACCAGCACTTTTCCTGGAAACATATAATAAAAGTGTTTCATAGCAACAGTGTCATAGTAAACAGGGGACTTAAAACATATATGTAACAGAGTTGAACCATAGGAGATTGGTCTATAGAATGATATATATATAAATGACAAAGAGATTATTCTACTGGAAAGAAAATTACATTTTTAACCTAGATGAAGAACATCATGACATGATAGTAAAAGCAATTCAAAGTCTCAGAACTAAAAACAAGCCAGACACATTTTGCAAAAGCAACTGAATTGCCAAAAACTAAACTCAGCAAGTAATAACATAGTTTTATAATCTGATTCTGAAGATTAGATACACAACCAAAATGATCCGTTTAAATGGGCAATCTCGACTCTATTTAATTCATACCTTAAAAGATCTAAATAAACAGGTTCACTCCAGTTTGCACAGTCCAGCCCAAGTTTTTGAAAAGCTGACAGTAAGAAAACAAACTAGTTTTATTATAACATGTAAACAATTAATAAGAAATACTAAGTGCTTTTAGAAATAAACACATGATTAACATCTCTACCGCACCTACGTTAAAGGATTGCCGATTGCCGAGACGATAAGCATCCATAATGACCCTGAAGAGAAGAAATAAGATAAACCTTCAAGCAAGACAAACATATATTGAATATTCTTCAAAATCAATAAAAAAAAGATCATTTTTAACGACATATAAAATCTAGTCTTCCAAGTGCCATGACAACATTCATGTCTTATGGACATGACCCTGTAGCCTCTGGTAAGTTAGTAGTGTGTGGATAAGAATCCAATTACCAGATGATCTAATTCTGGAATATGTTTCAACTATTTTAAATTTGTTGAACCACACCCTGACTCATGCCATATCATGTGAATAAGGGATGTTAATGGGGAAGCAAAAAGTTCAGGTCAAACTGAGCCACTTGAAATATGAGAATTCTTCTAATGTAAGACATACAACATACATGTAAATATACAAAGTAGTTAGACGATAAAAATGTAAGTATAAAAGGAAGAACCAGATTAAATAACACTGTTTATCTATTTGAACTAAGTCAACAAAATCATACGGAATAAAAACCTAAATATTGCATTTCTGTGACAAGGATATGGAAAAGGACTCAATGAACATTGTTCAAGGCTATTAACAAAGACATCATGCTTCTGAATCCTGCCTAAATAGATGATGTACAACAAAATTCAAAATCATGAAAAAAGAATTCTTTTTAGTCAAGTATCAAGCCACAAATATAGCAACTGCTAGTTGATAAGTTTGGCAAAATGACTAAGTTAAAAGAAGCAATCGAAAGATTTGTACTAGGTTACTCAAAAGATTTATAACCTAGGAAGATTTGTTTATCAATTCAACCGAAGTCAAAGATTCAAATTAGAGACTAACGGGTAAATCAGTCTGCCAACAAGACTAAACTATGGATAGGAACACAAATAATCCCCTTTGTGCAGCCTATGACAACCAATTCATTAACTAAATATGAAAACTTTAGATCTTTCAGAATAAACTCGAAGTCCAAAAAACAAAAAGGACAAACTCATTAATAACTTTACCATTATCATTTCCAGACAGCAGATACCAACAAAAGGAGGATGACTGCCTCACATTGGCATCAAATTGACAACTATGTAACATTCGATGGGTTCAATTTAAGTCCTAAATTTATTGGTACAAAGACTTCGTTGATTGAGTAGAAACTAAATAAAGACAATCAAGAAAAACAAAACAAACAATACCAATATGATCAAGACCATCATTAGGACATATAACACCATAAATTACTCCAATCAAAATACAGCTTACGCGGTCAAAATAAAGAATAAAATCCAATCTTGAGCACAATCGACAAGAAAATAAACCGCAGAAACTTACATTTAACAGACAGAAGGATATAAAAAAAGAAAAATGGAAAAATAAGTAAACAGAATAAGAGTAAAGCCTATCACCCTTCAACTTCAAGAAGAAGAGCGAGCTCCTGAGATGGGTTCTGGTCGTGGTCGCTCGGGCGGGAGAGTGAGGATAACGCTTTGAAATTGAAACGATTAAGCTGCAGAAATTTTCCATGGAATTTGAACTTTCTGAGGGAAGTGGAGCGAAATGGAGGAAACAGACTGAGATTGTTTCTGGGTAACGAGTGGAACTGAGTGTTGTTATTGCTGATGGTGCTTGAAAAGCGCAGAGTGTCGAGAATTGAACAGGAAGCGCTTTCCATGGTGATTGGTGCAACTTTTGCTTGGCTACTGAAAACCAGCTTAACAAAACGACTATTATGCCCTTTTTAGGACCGGAAGCGTGAAAGTACATGGGCGTTACTATAATTTTACTAATATATAATTTTTTTTTTCCAAATTGACACTTTTAACCCTTTATTTAATGAAATAATTAATTTGGCATGAGCATGAGCTTTTATTAAAATTTTCATTAAATTTGTTGAATGTACATTTATTTAAACTTTAAAAAATGAGCCGTTTGATGAAATAAGGATAAATTTGTTTAAAATTCTATATTGTTAGTTGCTGTTTTACTATTGGGTGTTAAAATAACATAAAACTTAATTGTGTAAGCTAAACTGTAATTTCCCAAAATAGAGGTTAATTTGTAAAAAAAAGAGTATAAAATTGAGAGGCCATTTGGCTAAATTTGGAAGTAAAATGATATTTGGCCAACCTCTCTAGCAGGAGTGTGAACTTCAATGATGTCAAAATTCAAATTGCACTGATTTTATCTTCTTGCTATTTTGATAACTTAAAAAATAAGCTTTTGAACAATTGCTGCACATGATCTTTCAAATGATGCATTGCTTACTCATTTCATAAGTTTACAAATTTGATAACGTACAAATAAACATACAAAAAAAAAAAAAAAACATACAAATTTGATTTTAGGTTCTTACTATTTTTGAACGATTGGTGTATATGATCTTTCAAATGATAAATTACTTTCTCATTTCATAGGTGTGCAAATTTGATAACGTACAAATAAACATACAAATTTGATACATATATCATCACCAAACAACAAAAATTAAATAATGATTGACCAAAAAAAAACAAAAAACAAAGCATACAAATTTGATTGGCAGCTCTGTCAGCCACAATTTTGCCACACATGTATTACAGTCAAGACACGCCACTCATACACAATTGTAAAAATTAATTAGCAGAAATATCCAAAAGAAATTAATACTTTCAAAAAAAAAAAAAAAAACACAAACCGCGTTGGTTTTTTTGGGCAGTTGAAAATTAGAAAAAGGGTTTTTTTTTTTTTTTTATAATTTCTGGAAAACTTTGTCCATCAATTCAGGGTTGGCAGATCGGAAAGCAAGTAATTCATCGAGTGAAATGAAACCATCACCATCTTTGTCGATCTCACCCATCCTTCGTTTGAGTTCATCTTCTGAAGCAGAACCAAGTGCTTTGAGAGCATCACCCAGCTCCGTGCATGAAATTTTACCATCACCATTTGCGTCGAACCGCTTAAAGATTCGCTCACATTCAGCCCTCTGCTTCCCATCATCACCCATTTTTGGTTTCTTGATTCTTATCGGATTTCTCTCTGTGTGTTTGGTTTCTACTTGTTACTCTTAAGAAATTGAAAAAACAAAGCTTTGGGGTGGCATTTATATGGTCATACACAGCTATATTTTTGCACTTGACCAGGTAATATTGCTTTTGAAACGGATCACCTTAAATATTAAAATAATAATATTTATTATTATTATTATTATTATAGTAAATAAATAAATAAATATTAATTCTATAGTGATTGGACTCGTACGTGGTATTCCTCTTGTGGAATTTGGAATTTGCATTCTATCTATTTTTGCATTCAAATATTGTGTTCGCCTTGAATTTGAGAAAAAATAAAATATTATTGTTTTGCTTTACTAAATAAAAATATTATGTTATACATGCCACCTCACCATACCCTTTTATTTAATTTTTTTTCTTTAATATAATTATAAGTTTTTTTTATTGCCACACTGCCCTTTAATTAATTAAACCTGTATTTTGAGAAATACAAAAATCTAAAATAAGGAAAATAAACGCAGAACTATGAAAGTGTCGACTCTTTTTTTTAAAAAAAATAAATAAACAAATAAATAAAATTGAAAACAAACACATATTTTTTCTCTAATTTTCACACAAGTGGAAGCGTAGAAATGACATAAATATAAAATAATAGAAAACAAATATCAAATAGAGATACACATTAATGCAGAGCTCCTATAATATTTATTTTATTTTATTTTATATTTACAATAAATTAGCATTAAAGTAAGATGATTTAAAGGGAAGTGATATATATATATATATATATATATATATATATATATTTTTAAAAACTTACTTTATATACTCTATTTTTATGTACAAAGTTAATCCAACATTGGAGTGTTCCGCTTAAGTAGTTTATATTTCTAATTATAAATTAAACAACACACACTGTCAGATATCAGTATCAAGGTTTGGGTGCGTGAATATCAAACACTATGTAATAAAAGTATGTTCTTGTATGTGAGTGACCATCAATATTATTGTATATGTATCATCAGGTTTTATTTTCTTTATGTTGAATTAAAATTTTCTTTTTACTACATTATATTTATTTTATTTTCAAAATAAATAAATAAATATAACATATTTATACATAGCAAAAGCATAGATTACTAATTAAGAAATAGAGTTAAATGCATTTTAGTACCTCTAATTTGACTAATATGCATTTCAAACACTGAGTTTTAAGAAGTTGTTGCAATTTAGTATCAAATCATTAAATATGCATGACATATGACTAATGGTTGACATATAAGTAGTTATATATTATGGTGATATATTATGACTTATAGTGATGTGGGCTGGGCTGATGAGATTCACATATAAGCACTTATATATTAAGCTACTTAATTTCATTGTCATCAATATTTACTTTTATGGTTAATTCATCTCTTTCTTGTGTCTTTTATTTTGGTAATGAGACACTAATGAAAGTGACGACCCAAAAAAAAAAAAAAAAGTTTGTCCTTTTTCTAACAAAAAAAAAATTAATTTCATTTATTGGTAAAAAAAAATGGAAAAGGAAAAGAAAACCTTCAATTTAACTCATCTAATCTCAATTTTCCTTTTATTCTACCAGTTTTTATTATTCATTACTTTTTCAATATAGTAATTATTATATATTTTTGTTTTAATTTTTCACTTTTAAGAGCATTAGTTTTAGGGTATTTTACGCAAACTCCCCTCTAGTTTCATTTTTTCACATATATCCTCAATTTTTTCTTAAATGCAAATATTGCCCCTGTAGCTTCACTTTTTATCACAAAATCCCCTCCCCTAAAATAAATGAATAAAAAAAAACTTATAACGGTGTTAAATTTTACCAGAGTTCTTATTAAATAATTCTTTTTTCTATCTTAACTCACAAAATAGTGAATAATTTTCTTTAAAGTCAATACAGTTTTGCATGTATGTCAGTTTCTGCGTTTTAAAATTTTTTACTATTTGGAATTATGGAAAAAAATTAATAATAAAGGGCAACACTGTCTTTTTAGTAAAAATTTAAGTGTTAAAGGTTTTTGTTTTGGAAAAGGGGATTTTGTGTAAAAAATAAATGAAACTGTACGGAAGTTCCTTCAAATTACCCTTTAGCTGATGCAACAAAGTTAAAAATTAGAAGCTTGATCCTCACATTTATTTGTAAGAATTAAAATTTAAATTTTAATAAGCTCTATTAAAATTTCAGATATATTCGGTTTTATTAAACATTAGATAGTAAGGGTTTTTTTTGAATGAAAAAGAATTTTGATATGGAACTCATCAGTTCAGAATTCTATTAGTAGATAGAATCTTTTTACTGTTTTAGTTTTACAACTCTATAAGAGTTTAAAACAGCTGATTCAGTCATCTAATAAATTATATTTATTTGATACTTCAAACAAGATTGAGTATAACAGACAGAAAAATAATTGTTAAGAAAATAAACTCATCGCTTTAAAATTTTATAGGATTATAAAATTAAAATAATAGTAAAACTTCACCTCCTAATGTATACTGATAATTTTGATACTGAACTATTTTTTTATTTAAAAAAAAACAAAGTTAAGAATTAAAAGAGATTAAAATGTAATTATAAATTCTCAAAATACAATAACATTTTTACCCTTGCAGAATTTAAGAAAAGGGCAAAAAAAAAAAAAGCTCAAATGACCATTATATCCACACTTCTCTGTGACCCTCTCAAATGGAAAATGACCAACCACAGCATGCCCTTTTGTGTCAGAATGAAGAAATACAAAGGTGACTCCCAAATTACCCAATAATGACCTCTCACTCTCGCAGCGGAAAAGAAAGGGGAGGGGGCCGACTTTTGCTGCAGCAGCCTTCACAGAGAGAGTGCCACCGAGAGACCACAAGCAATGGTATTTTCGTAATTCCAACTACTCCTTTCCAGAGATATCATTGACCGGTCGCCTTTGACCAGTCTTTTGGTTTGCCATTTGCCTCTGTGTTTCTGCCACTGCTCTGCATCTGCCTTTGCTCAGAGCTTTGGTTTGGGTGGCAACATTTCTACCTCATAAATGATAGATGATCAGCTCCCTTACCAATCGCCTCTTGGGGTGTGCATTACACGATCCAACGACTTACACTTTAGTTTCTAACACAACGACTATTCCAGCGGAGAGCGAGTGGGGCTGAATTCTATATGTTAGATGCTTTGCAGATTCTCACCATCTCTCTCTTATATGATTTTCAACAGTCTGCAAAAAGCCGTACATCTACTTGTTTGGCCAGAGAGAAAATTCAATGCCCTTTTGCAAATACATAAATTATGCAGGAGTAAATAGAAGAAAACCAATACAATTAGAATCATTAATTTGTGGGCAGAACAGCAAGGTTTTTCTTTTCTTTTTTTTTTTAATAATGAATTATGTACAATAAGAGAAACCCAACTGGATCTAATTAAATTGTGCTTATAATCTGATCTTAAAAATAATAAAAATAAAAGATATTATTATTTTTTCAATTGACTAATGATTATTAAAAATAATTATGATGATTTAGAAGCAGGTGATTGGTTCCTGTGGGAAGCCAAAGCTTGGATAGAATTAGCAAGCTTGTTAATAGCATCAACAAGACCATTAATGCCTTGCCTGTTGATCTCAGTCTTAGATTCCTCAAGCTTAAGCCTTTTCTCATGCAAAGTAAGAAGGTCTCTATGTCTTCTCTCTTCTTTCTCCTCACTGGCCTGAAGTGCTTCTGCAATGATGGAAGCACTTTTGGAGATGGCAGTTCCCACTTCATGACTTGATGGGCTTGCACTTGCAGTCCCACTGGTTCCCTCTCCGCCTCCACTCCCTCTTCTTCTCCTTCTTTTTGCTGCTGATGAGTTTGAATGCTCACTTGTATCAGAATCTGAGCTATCAGGCATCTCCAAAAAGATAACCAAACAAAACCAAAACAAAAATTGGAAAACCAAAAATCAATATATACTAACTAAGAATTATGGTAAGCTTTATGTGTCAATAGTAGTAATTAAGATACAGTATTTCCAATATTCTTTTATAATTGGGCAAAATGAATATATACTAAAGTACATTTATCCATACAACAGAAATACAGGGACATGAACTTAATTAGGAAGATAAACATTAATTCTTGATCATTACTATTACTCAAACTAATATGGTTTAACTTAATTAGTAAGAGAAAGGGAGAGGGGGAGAGAGTATCATAATAAACCACATTTTAGGGTATGTTAGTATTGTTGATTAACTAGTCCTACTCAAAACAAATATGATTTGAATTCTTATTATTAATAAAATAATATGCCTTTTTTTTTCTAGAGAGAGAGAGAGAGAGTACCTACTGTGTGCAATGCCGGCTGTGAATAAGGGAAAGCAAAAGGCTGTGTTTGGATGGGCGCTGCTGCAACTGGTGGAACTGCTGCAACTGGTGGAGATGGGAGAGGCAAAGCTGCCATTGATGGAGCTGAGATATTGTGGTGCTGCATCATTAGAGAAGGATGAGGAGGGTGATGGTGAACATAGCTAAGAATTGGAGTAGCACTGCAGCTGGGTACCATTACTGATGTTGTTGAAGCACCAGTATGAGGTGCCATAACCACGCTCTGATGAGTAGCTTTCTTCTCCACCACATCAACAAGAGCTTCATATATTTGGGGCAACATATTAGTAGGCAAATTCCTCTCTTTCCTCTCATTCTTTTCAATCTTCCAATAAGATCCTAATTCAATGTTAGTATTGCTCTCTTCTTCTACTACTCTTCTCTCATAATCTCTGACCTTCTTGTAATCCCTCATGAGATTGTCCCACTTGTCATTGCACTGGTTTTGGCTCCTCATACAACCTTTTCTCCAACAATAATCTTCAACCCATTTCCATCTCAGCTCTGCTGGTTTGCTCTGCATCCTACTACTACTTTCACTACTTTGATGACGATGATCCCCACTACTACTAATACTTCTTTTCATTCTTCTCTCATCATCCATCTTCTTTGCTTCAATCAAAATCATTGTCTCACCGACTGTCCAATTCCCTTTTCTATAGTCTCTCATTACAGTACTACTACTGTTACCACCTTGATCAGCCATCAAAGCTACGCATGCAATGCCCTTATGTTATTTCATAAACAAAGGAGATCGAAAGAGAGAGAGAGAGAGAGAGAGAGAGAGGGGAAATGAACTTTCTAAAGCATGGATGGGTGTGGAAGAGAGAAGTGAAGGGGAGGGAAAATTTTGGTGTGTTAGAGGTCTTTATTTGTGTCTTCTGCTCGCCTTTTTGAGGCTTGATTTGATGTTCAAAACCAGTCAAATCTTCACTAGAAACTGCTAATTTAGGTAAATGTGGCTTTTACCTAAACATGAGGATCAGTACATAACTCTAAAACTCAATGCTTAAGCCAAAATGGGTTACTTTCTGTTGTATTTTATGGGAGTTTAGAATGAAGGGTAGCTAGGTAGAAGCTGATAAGCTGAACTCGATGTCCACCATTTGAAGCTTGTCTTTTCTGTTCCTTTCCACCATTTTTCTTTTTTACTTGAAATTTTTCAAAGCTTTAATCAACTTTTGGATTGATATGCACACACATACACACACTCTCTTCAAAATCTTCAACAAATCTTGAAAGCTTAAAGTTGAAATCTAAATCTACTTATTCAAACCAGTGCTCTCTCTTCCCATGAAGTGAGGGAAAAAAAAAAACCCCTGAGAGAGAGAGAGAGAGAGAGAAAGTGCCATTATAAGAAAAGGCCAAGCAAATCCATTCAAACTGACATATCAACAAACCCCCAAAAATTTTACAGAGATTGGAGAAAAAAATGATTTGGTGTTTGCATGACTACCATAACCCCCTACACGTAACACGTGGTCTAACACCAATTATCACTCCCGTTGGAATTGCTTTGCTGGTACAGTCATTCTAATACGTAAAAGTTTTTGGAGAGCCTCCCTGTCTCTCTCTCTCTCTCTCTGTACATATATATAGTTTTGATCTACTCAGCGATGCTGATGTGGCATATCAACTAGGAGTTGTTTCATGTGGGGCCCCTCCTCTTATGATTACCAATTTTTTCTACTTTATTTTTTACTACTGCCTCACCCAAGCAAACCTGAGAATACATACCTCTACCAAAAAACCAGAGAATACATACGTAACAACTTCCAGTCGTCCTGCAAGTCTTCACCATTAGCCTCAGAGCTTAACAGAACATAAACAAAAATAAAATAAAACAAAAAATATGGTAAAAAAAAAACGCCATTGGTATAAATATATATATGGTCTGACAAAAAAGAAATCAAACGTTATATTATATTCGTCTGTGAAAGTTATAATTCGAGTGTTGATAAGTTTTGTTATTATCTCAAGTATACTCAACCCTCATTTGAAATATTAAGTGGAGAGAAATCTATTAGAGTCTAAGTCAACTGCTTTAAACTCTTATAGCATTGCAAATTAAAACAGTAAAAAATTTTATCCACTGATAAAATTTTAAACTGATGACGTCCACGTCAAAATTTTTTTTATAAATAAAATATATATATATATATATATATATTACATGAAATTCAATTGCATGTAATTCGCCAAGGAGCTCAAGTTTCGAGTAGTGTGTGTACATTTAATAACTTTTCGTCCTAGATCAAGGACTTGAGGTACAATCCCCATAAGTTAACTCAGAGAGCTCTCTTTTTATTTGTTGAGCGTGTTATAATTAATATTACAAAATAAATTAAATAAAAAATGACATATTGTGAATTGTCATGAATGTTTTGCGACACTGCATGCTTTTTAATTGGTAATTAAAAATTAATTAATTACAAACGAGCAGAAAGAGTACAAGGGTTATAATTAACAAGATCTCGATCTCGGTGAAAGTTAAATATTTCTAATGCTCATCTCGCTAGCTTGAGGCGGATAGGAACGTAGGACTGGGAGAAGTTGATTATTGCTAAAGTTATATTGATTGCATTCAACGTCATTATTAGAAATCTTTCCATTGATTGCTTGTTAGAGATTTTCATGCATGAGCATTTTTTAAAACAAGCTTGAGTACTATATATATATATAGATATATATGGCCGAACATGGGATTCGTTTAGGGTTAGGAGTAGCTTAATTAATGTGGGCGTTCGCATGGTGAAGTTAAAGGACATATAGATTGAAGAAGCAAGAGGCTAATAATTGACTGCAGAAATCTTATTCCTTGCTTTTCATAAGCAATCATGCCTTCACAACTTCAAACATTCAGAGACAATGCTAGACAATAAGATTCTTCGGTAGCTTGCCTTGTTTCATTAAATAGCTAGACTAATAAAAGATTCGTTTAATTAGGTCTAAATCTAATGGAAGAATATATATAGTATTAGAGAGAAAAAAAAATACTTGTTATAAACAATAATAACGTTAGCAGTAATTGATAACAATAATTATAGATCTTTTAATGGGTCAAAAAAATGTTTTCTTTTTCTTCTTCCTTTTCTGTTTGTTAATAATAGGCTTTCAAAAGTTTAATTAAACTTTGAAACAACTTCGTTTGTTTTCTGCAAAATTTTTATAGAAAAACTTTAATCCTCAATAGTAGTAAAAAAAACAAAGGTTAAATAAATACATTTAACCCATGAATTTTCATGAATTTAACCCACGAATTTTCATGCATACTCTGCATTAAGAATTAATAGTTCTCTCACTCATTCTATTACCTTTCTTTGCCTTGCATGTTAGTCGATGAGTTTAATGATAACTTTCCACCACATGCATCCATCTGGACATGTAAATTGTAATAATAATACTAATATTTACAACTAATTAATTGTGCATGATTATTAATATACAGTGCAAGTATATATTATGTCTACAATTTATACCGCCCAACAGTTATAGCCACGATTTTGCATATTAAATTAAGTTTTATTTTCTCTAGGAAAAAAAAGGCCAAAGAAATAAATTGAAAAAGAAAAAAGTTGTAGTCTAATAAGGAGGAGAACATGCAAAGATCCAGCTGGGTGTGCGCAAAAAGTGAGGGTTTTTATATTGAAAGAAGATCATGCATGCAAACAAATCTACATTAAAATGCTAAACATTACTAAGATTCCTAATCATTTGATTTAGTTTCACAATACCATGCAAGAATATTAAAATAATTGCTCCATGTCAAATCAAACCTCACACTTTCCACTAAATTACAAAATTAACACTAATACTACCTAAACTAAACTATATAATCATTTGCATTTTTCTATATTTTGGCATTTTCGTGGTTATATTACATTTCAAGTTGCACTGTCACTCCCTTTTATTCTTCTGTCTATTTTTTTTTTCCATAAAATTAAAGGAAAAAAGAAGAAGATAGTTTTGATTATTAGAGTTCTCAAGGTTTAAATATTGTACTTTGAATCTGATTCCACCCATATGAGTAACCTAAACCAACCTTATTTAATATAATTTCTATTAAAATAAATAAAAACAAATAAGGATATACTTTGGATAACATTAATGCCGAGTCCCTTAATAAACCATCTAAAAAATTGAACTGTCTCCTTGAAGTGGACAGTCTTGTCCTTTAGGGAAAATACAGATGTCAATTTCGTCTTTTAGGCTCTGGGCATTTAAAGCTGCTGCCAAATCAGCAACCTTTTCTTCCTCTTTTTTCTTAATCGCTCCAGCTAGGACATGAAGGTGTACAATGTGTTCAGAGGTCACTTTGACTGAGCTTTGACTAAAAAGGACATGCCAATGGGGGGGTCATGAAGCCGCTGAGTAGTCCCTTTCGTTCTTAGGTTTTGGACTCTAGCCTGCAAATTTTTTTTTTTAATTTTTTTTTTGGTGTACAGAAAGTTAAGGGTAATATCGTCATTAGGATAGAGATACCTTTCATTGGCTAATAAATGTGGTGTGGACCCCACAATCTGTGAGTTGATTAAAATTTTGGACCGTGATTGAAGATGAGCTCAGAAGGTGTGAGATGTCCACACCGGAGGGTATCAGATCCAGATATTCAAACACAGTTCCATCACTAAAACTGGTAGGTGTAAATGCATGGACATTGTTCATCATGATATGGATCCTTTTATCAAACTTACAGTTTTATTAAAATTAATCTTCATTTAATTTCTCACAAAAGGGCTGTTCTTTTTTTGGGTATTTTACACCAATGTCTATGAACTATTTTGATGTTGCACTCTGCATGTTTAACCCTTTTATTTTGGCATCATAACTTCGAGAGTCTGGAAGCATGTGTTCGGCATTTACTAATTTACTACTTTAGTAAGATTTTAACTCTTTCTTTAATTTCTTCTTCTTCTTTTTTTAAATGAAATTTAAAAGGAGAAGTTGAGAAATTATTAACTACTCGTAGTAATTTTTCAATTAGAGATTTACCTTTTTTTTTTCTGAAAATTTTAGAAGTATGAAGTTAGATGAAACTATTATTATATTATTACTTATGGGTTTCGCCCAAATATGTATAACACCTTGAGCCTTTTAGGGTATATTTGGAAGGGTGTATTATAAGATGAGATAATATTATTTTATATTTGACAAAATAAATAGGGGTATATTATATAATACGTAAATATATTTTTATATGAAAAATATGAACTTAATTATACATCACTCCCTTAGATTTCACTTATACGGTGTTGTTCAATATTATAATATTATAATATAATAATTAAATTATTTTAAAATTATTTTTATATATGTATAATAAATAATATAGGCTAATACAATCTAATTAATACACTACAAATAAATACAATATAATATATCAAACATGGTCTTAGAGCATTGTTTAGTAACATGTATTAACTAAATTGTTTCTGTGTTGGGAGGAGTCACTTTTAAAATTTCAATATGTTTCTTTAGCTCTTATTTATGAATTAATATTATGGTGTAGACATACATTTATCAAAATTTTCATTAAATAGAGTAAATTTTTACTGAATCTGTCAAATATTTGTTCTTATATAAAATTTTACAAAGCCAATGGCTTAAGGATAGATTTGTCAAAATTTGTACTAGTTTAGCTTTCGTTGCTTATTTGGGGATTAAATTGAAAAAAAAAAGAGAAAGAAAAAAGAAAAGGAAAAGAAATGTAAGATGATATGATTGGAATTTTCAAATACAAAATACAAAATAGTAAGGTTATCCAAATAATAAAACAAAAATAGAATATTTATATAAAAAAAAACAATTAATAGAATAATTGATCCAAAAAATAAGATTAATAGAAGATAGAAAGCCTTAATTACAAATTAATTCCATTTTTGTTTGATTTTGCTTGCTTTGGTTTTATGGAATTACGCGGAAGCTTCACTTCACCATCTTCTACGTTACTTGCGTCTCGTGCTGTGTCTTTCCAGGTACGAACGCCGTCGTTTTCCCAATTTTGCACTTTTACATGTTTTATTTATTAATTATTGTAATTTTAATAGTCAACAAATAATGAAAATCTAAATCGTGGCCGGTAGGGCAATTTTGCTGTTACTTACCAAGACGATAGTTTTCCATATATCATTTATGTTTGTTCGTCTCTACTAGATTTCCAAAATTGCGATCGTCAATTGTAATCTGATACTTTGAAAGAGATTTATTTGCTTGCAGTTGCAGATTAGACCGTTCGACGGCGTGATCCGCTTCGAAAATTTTGGATATTTAAGGTGGGTTGTTGTTCCTGTTCATGGGTTTCTTGCGGAAGAGAAAGAATTGCGGTGATATATTATGTGTATTAAATTTATTTATTTGTTAATAGTATTTTCGTTTGCAGGTGTTCTCCGACTTGAAAAAGTAATTCATACCCTCATGGCCACCAGTGGAAACAAGAACATTAATGCGAAATTGGTGAGGATCCTATACCTTAAGACCCCTTTCAAGCTTGGTCTTTTTTTGACTTTTGGAAAATTGTAATATTGACGAGCTCTTGTGTCCTTCGCTGCAAATTCTGATGCGGGTCTGTCTTGATTCTTGATAATTTCGTTTGATTTTGATGTTGGTTTGGGTTTGTTAACTAGAGCCATTTTTATAGTTTGCATTTCAAGTTCGAAATTTTGATGTAGTTTTGTTTGTTTCTCAATAATTTTGTTTAGGTTTTGCATATTTTTATGCAAGCCCTGATGTGGTCTGATTTTATATCACAGCAGTGATTTTATATCTCAAATTTATCCACGGGGTTGGATTTCAATTTTTTGTTTCAGGTTTCAAGTGTAGCTGGGTTAGAGTTATAAAATAATAATAAGAAAAAAAAAGAATTAATTAAACTGCCTGTGAGACATACATCTCAGTCGGGGTGCATGGAGGTGTCATTTCTGTGCCTAAAGTACGACCTAGGGGATGAGGCATGCGCCTCATTTTTGTAATGATTAAACTATTATGCCTTGGGGTATTTTTTGCCTGCATTGCCCCAAGAGTGTTGCCTGAAGATTCTATTTAGAACACTGACTTTTAAATTATGTTTTTTAGAATTTCCTACCTCTGGTAATTCTATTCTTCTTTTCTGATTTAGTTGGTTTCCATTTACATAGTTGTAGTTTTCATGCGTGTTTGCCAATAAATGGTATGATTGTCTCTATCAATTGCTTCATTAAATTTTCTTAAGGATTTGATATATTGTCCTTGTCTTTTTATTATTTTCATTTATTTTTTAACTATGCATGAATGATATCTCATTTTGAGAGAGATTTTTATTTAAACCATTCACGCAAACAACCAGTCAGTACTAAATGCTGCTGCAACAGCCCGCTGTTGAACATTTGTGCAGTTGTTTGTCTTTTTACGGTTGCTTCTTGGTGAGAATAAGAATTGTATTTTATTTTTTCATCAGGTCCTTCTAGGGGATGTTGGAGCTGGGAAGTCTAGTCTAGTGTTGCGCTTTGTCAAGGGACAGTTCATTGAATTTCAGGTTGGTATTATTATATGCTTTGATGGTTTAAATTTTAAACGAGGCATTTCCTTTTGATTCCTAGAGCTTGATTTTCATTTTAACATTGTAGGAATCAACAATAGGGGCTGCCTTTTTCTCTCAGACATTGGCTGTGAATGATGCAACTGTAAAATTTGAGATTTGGGATACAGCAGGTCAAGAAAGATACCATAGTTTGGCTCCTATGTACTATAGAGGAGCTGCTGCTGCAATAATTGTGTATGATATCACAAATCAAGTGAGTAAAATTTGGAGGCCATTGTGCCTCATTTATTTTTGGTTTTTGAACCTCTTAACAGCTTTAAATGTGTCATGACTGTTGCTGCTGCTGCTGTATTATTTTTATTAGAATGAAGCTGTGTGACGTGATATTAGACTTTAGAAGAAAGTAGTGTAATCCTTGAGGTCTGGGCCTTTAGCTTCTGGTCTTCCTTATGGTTATCTCTACTGAACTGAAAATCGCGAAAACAAAAATTTATGTAATTTGTATATTCATTAATTTTAAAAGGATAATTCTAATGGATAAAAGGAATTTGAAAGTTATATAAGAAAAGAAATCAATAAACTTAGTAGTAAATTGTATTTGATTATGTATTTAGAATTCTTCCGGAATTGATGAAATGAAGTAGCATTCTTCCAGAATTGATGAAATGATTTTTTATTTTTGACTGTAAGCGGTGTTGAATTCTTAAAATTCTTTGGAATAATTTGGGTAATTTTGCTTACAGTTATATAAGTTTTCATTAATGGCTCTATTTTAGATTTGGTGGCTATAGTAGTTTCATGACTGAAACTTTTTAGTTTATTCGACATATGTGTAGGTGTTTATTTGATTGTGAGAGTTTTTTTTTTTTCTTTCTTTCTCATCTAGATGTTTTATTAGGTTCTACATTGCAAATATGTACAATTGAAATAAGTGATCACGTAGGTGGTGCGTGATCATTGGGATGTTTCTTTCCTGGTTGTGATTTATCATGTATGTATATACTTCTAAATGTGTTAAGCATATTTTGTAGGCCTCATTTGAACGAGCCAAAAAATGGGTCCAAGAACTTCATTCCCAAGGTAGTTTTGCTTTTCAGCGTTGTCTGTTGACACATTTCAGTGTCATTTATGCCTTTACTCGCTGCTTTTGGACACTCGTATAGTTAGGTTGTTTCAATGAGTCCTAATTTTGATATTTATATTCAGAGCAATCATTTGCTTAAAATGGCGTTGATACTTTCTGGCTTCATCCTACCCAATTCTCTTTATTAATTTTGTATCCTTTCTGCTTTGTTCTTTCAGGCAATCCAAATATGGTTGTGGCACTGGCTGGTAATAAAGCAGATTTGTTAGAGGCAAGGAAGGTGGCAGCAGAGGCAAGTTTATGTACTTCTTCTTAGTGATGTTTGATACTAAGATTTATTTATTTGTCTGTAAATACATTCTTTGAGATATGCATAATATAGCAACTTCTCTAGATAGTTGGAATTCGGGAAAATGATAATAAAAAATATACTGTAATCTAGTTAAAGTAAGGTAAGTATGTTAGTTCATAGATATGAAATTGGTGCAAGTGGACATGATTTTGGTTCTTGACATGCTTTCCTCTTAATATTGCTCAAAATTTTGCAGTCTTGTTCTTGTATTCATACTAAACAATTTAACTTTCTCAGTGTTGCATCCTTATTTAGGATGATTTGACAGAAACAACAGAAAAATGGATGAACTACGAATTCTAAAATAAGTATAGCACAAAAATAAAATGTGTCAAGTAAGAGAATCCTTAAATGATGTTCAGGTTGAATGTGATCACTTCCACTAGAGGTGCAGACTGGAGCCAAAGTAAAGATGAACTAAGGTTTTATACTTACAGTAAGAAAGGTTACTGTGAGATGAAACTTGAATTAAAATTCCAAGCTGTGTGAGTGTTTATTATTATTATTATTTTTATAATATTTATATGGTTATTTATAACTAGCAGGATATCTTTGAATTGGTTGTCCAAAAAAGAGAGATTTTTTTAAATGATCATAAAGAGAAAGGTTGAGTTACAAAATGCACTTCTGTATATTAGAGGTTTAGACCTTATAGGACTTAATTGTCGTTTGTGTGGATCGTAAGTAAGCCAGGGAGCCAACTAGAAGTTAGGAATCACCTTATACCAACAAATATGATTACTGCTATTCTAATAAAACGAAATAAATAAATAAATAAATAGCCTTGTTTCTAAATAGCATTGTGAGCCATCTCTGGTTTGGTATGACACATCAGTATTTGCAAGGTGACTAAAATTTTGTAGTTCAATTGTTTAAAATTGCACATTTGTAATGATATGAGCTTCCATCAGCAATGCCTGGACAACCTTGCTCATGAATTTAAGCAGTAGCAATACCTTTCAAAAATATTTTTATTTCATATGAAACAAATATAGTTTGATCAGTAGGTTTGTAAGAGATATCAAATAAAAAATAACATGACATGCATTACATGAGTTTTCTATTTTTGTTTTGGAGCTAGTTTATATAAAGCTTTAGCTAGCCGTTTCTTAGCTAAATTCCATAAGCTTGATAATTAAACCAAACTCATTTCATTGAGTACTGGGTATATCACTTTTTCCTCTTCTTTCCAAGACTGATAAAGGATTTGGTTTGTTGTTAGAACGAGATTGCAGCTATCTGTTAAAAATTTCATTTGTTCCATGCTCTTTGGTTTCCGGGGGGAAAATAGAAGAGAAGAATTGTTATGTTTTTAGTATCCTTTTATCACATCAAAGGTTATTGATTATCTAGCTCACATTTAAATATATTTGGGTGTTGCTCATTATTTATGGTGTTTTGCAGGAAGCTCAAGCATATGCTCAGGAAAATGGTCTTTTCTTCATGGAAACCTCTGCAAAAACTGCCACCAATGTCAACGACATATTCTATGAGATAGGTAGTGTTTTTATTTTTTATTTTTGAGGAAAAATCAGAGTGGGCATTTACCAGCTGGGGTTAACTCATGTTGACACTTTGAAATGGCATTTAATATAAAATCCAAGGTTTGTTTTGACGCTTAGAGTGATAAATTAGTCTGGATTATATTGAATCCACACACCAGACATTTTATAACCTAAATATATCATTTGTACGTTGGGTTCTTTCTTGTATCTGCTGATTTTATTGGGGGTATTCATTAAATTGGTGAAAATAAAGTACTTCATGCATCTGTTTGCTCTCTTGGGCCTTTCTTTTAAGCCAGGAAGTAATGTCTCCTCACATCATTTGAACAAGAAACACTAACTATATTGAAATTGTTTTTGATTAATACCTTTTTTTTACTTAATTGGAAACTAATGACATTGTCTGAATACATCTTTTAGATATTGATGAATTCACTGTTATCTTCTAAATTTTTTTATGAAAGCAGTTTGGAAGTTTTTTTAATGTATTGATCATGTATTTTTGTTCTATTTTCTGTTCCAGCAAAAAGATTACCTCGAGTTCAACCTGCACAAAACCCTTCTGGAATGGTTCTTATGGATAGACCTGCGGAAAGGGTTGCAAGCGCATCTTGTTGTTCGTAAGTGTTCTTTGGAGTTCTCCATCATCACTGCCTATCCTTATCATTGTAATGGCTCTCTAGTAATGCACACAGGGAACTGATTGTTTAGATATTGAGTGCCCCTTGTACATGATACATATACATTTGTTCATAACTGTATGTACATGCTTGGTTATTGTTTGTGTCCTTGTCATGGCGTGAAAAAAGCTTGTGGGGGATTTATTCTCTTCTAATGAAAAATGATGGTTTGCAATGCTCACTCTGAGTTGCAAATACCGAAGTCTGAATAAAAGAGTCCATTTCAAAAATGGGATTTAGAAACAAAAGGTATTGTAGGGGATCTCCACGTATTTAGCAGGTACATATGATCACTACCGTGCAATATGCAATCTCAAAAACTCCTTGACCTTTTTCCCAGCATGAAACTTGGATTAAGTTTGGATGGCAATAAAAAAAACAGTGGGAATGGGTATTTCTATTGATGGGTTCGATGTTACAACACACAATAAGCATTAGATTCTATATATTTGCTGGTCAGGAACTAGAAATAAATAAATTGTTTTTTGATTTTAGAAACGAAATTTTTAGCAATTTATTATTGTTTCTTAGACTATTATGTAGTTTTTAATTAGTGGCCGTACAAGAATTTTTTTTTACTTTGCTCGGTGCTAGGAAGGTGGGTCCATGTATGGCAGGGAATGGAGAGGGTATTGAGTGGATTGACATTCCTAGTGATTGAATTCCTCATGGATCATCCTCGCTTGAAACTATTAATTTTCCAATGCTATTTAGAGAGGAAAGAAAATTTTAAATGCTCGTATAGTATCGGTTTATGCTTTTTGGTGTTAATAATTTTTAATATTTTTCTTAAACCTGTATAATTAATTAGCTTTTTAGTTTCAAGTAGTAGCTAGGCTTCTAAACTTATCATCATCAAAAAAATTTTCTTTTTAATAAAGTATTCTCTTTTCTAAATTAACTAAGAGTTGTTTGTCTTGAAAAAGTGATCTTATAAACTACTAATCTTTCAAGAACAGTTATTTATAAATAGGGATGGTTTTAATAAATTTAATTGTATTTTTTTATTTTTTATTTCTTTTTGTGTGGAAGACTAGAACATGTTTCTGTTAAACCATTATTGCAAATAGATAATCAAAACACGTTTAAATCGACATTGTAAGGTGAGACCTTTTAAGATCAGCTGGACAAAAAAAGTATTAGATGATTGTTCTTAAAAGTGAAATACGATACTCTTTTTAAAATTTTCTCTCAGCACATGCATTTCTAGCAGTGTTTGTAATCCGCCATTAGTCCTCGATATAGTATTACAAAGATAATCACACATGAACACCAATTGTTCTCTGTAATGTGCTTGCAACTGCAACTTAGCTGTACAGTAATTTGCTTAAGCATATGAAATTTTGTAACCTGCTTTTCTTAATAAGCCATTTTGGTTAAGCCTATGTTGCTATCTAATAAATATTTCGCTGGTAGTGAATCTAAGCAACCTTTCATCCTTCTGAACCCTTTTGAATGGATCTACCAGATTCATAAATTTGCAAATCAAAATACCAAAAAAAAAAAAAAAATGGTGCCTTTGCTGCTTCACTGTAATAGAAAGCTAGCTAGAAATAGAGAAGAAATCGACCTTTACTACACATGCAGCTTACAAGTGTTAATAAATTCAAATTGCAGCCAATATACACCAACCCACAAAATACCCAGATGCGCTTTCAATCTATATACTCAGATTCACACTTTCAAATAATATTAAAATAATAAATCCATATAAACCCAAAAGAATGCAATCGAACTCTGGTTCTATTCCACTTCCACATCAACAGGAAACAAAATAATAATAATAAAAAAATCTTGAAATTAAATGCAAGGGGGTGTTTCATACAAGAGCAGAATTGTCTGTAGGTTTGAAATGAGATGGAGAAGAATATGAAGAAGAATTAGGAGCACCTGGTGGTGGAGTTGGCACCCCATAAACCTGAGGATTTGTCATCACCTCTTTTCTTCCTTTGGCTCTTCCAAAGAAATAGCATCCAAATCCCAGTACTATGCAGAACAGTATCAATGGCAGAGAGATCACCACCACCATACCCATTTTTTTAAAATTAGTAATCTTTGATCACACAGAGAAATCTAAGAGAGAGATAAAGATTTAGAGCGTCAGAGAGATGTTAGAGCACGAAGTGTGTATGTATATATATATATATATAGAAAGAGAGAGAGCTTAGAAGTGATTTTGGAGATGGAGGATTCTTTCTGGAAGAGTGTGGTGCTGGGACCGGCACGGGCTTAACGTTCAAGGCCCCAACGGTCACTTTTTGTGAGCCAATAGAATCGTGACAGGCCTAAATTTATTTATTCTCTACTTTTCTGAACTTGGTGTTGAATTATTTGTTATTATTATTAGATCTGGCCCACATGCGCATATGGGTGGGCCGAAGTGCATCTAAGAATAATTTAGGGGTAATAATTTACCAAAAAAATAAAATAAAATTAAGGGTAATAACGTCAAAATTCCATGAAAAGACAAGTACAAAAGCAAAAATATTTTTGTTAAATATTTAATGTATTAATAATATTTTTAAATTATGCCAGATATTGCATCTACCGAGTTTTCGTGACAATTTTAACGATACAATTTTTATTTTAAACAAAGTATTCTTGGAATTTAACGCAAGGCAAATTGATCATGCAACTTCAATTAAGTTGAAAGCAAATTGTGTTTTGCTACAGTTAACTGACTCTACAACTCTAACCATTTAATGTCTAATTCAGTAACCTAATTATATATAAAATAGAAATTACAAAACACAAAACATGGAATACTTATTGGACACCATAATCGCTTAATATCATTGAATATGTCTAATATATAATCATTGTAGGATTAGGAGTCCATATACTTACTTAGCTTTGTAGATACCGTATACACATACCTAGTTTGCGTATTATATAGCTTAGGCGTCCACTGTCATTCTTGAAAAGCTCCACCGTCATTGTTGAAGCTCCCATGGCATCCAAGTCAGTCTTTTGCGTTATTGCTTTGTTCGTTCTTCTTTCAAGTCAATTAGCTGCTGAGGGAAACAACGGGGTCTCCAACTACAACATGGCTATAGCATCAAAAACCCTATCTGATAAAGGGTTTCATGCGATGTCAATGCTATTGATTGACATGTTCTTCAATACTCTGAATGTTTCTCAACCACTAACCATGTTTTGCCCGCCTGACGCTGCTTTTTTCTCCTCCAAATACCCGCAGCCGCCGTTAACGCTGCTCCAATATCATGCCGTGCCTTTGAAACTTGACAATCATGAAGATTTGGGTTTCATTCGCCATGGTTCCAAGATTGATACGCTGCTTCTTGGCCATCCTCTGGTAGTCACTACTCTTCCGACCGACCAATATGAATCCCTCAATGAAGTCAGAGTCACTGAAAGGAATCTTTACAACAACGGAGTTTGATCGTTCATGGCGTAGATAACTTCTTCGATCCGGCTTTCCAGACATTGCTGTATCCACGGTTTGATGTAAGGAAAGATGGTATTCTTGACACACAAGTCAGTAAATTTTCTTGGGTGGAAGAGTTCCCCAACAAATGGTATCTTTTACTAGCTTTCGTGGTGATCGGATTGGGTTTGCTAGTGTTCACATTTTATCGTTGTTATGAATACGGTCATGACGATGAGTATGTTACTATTCAGGATGTTGAGGGCATTGATATTTAAAGGAGGTTTTAGAAGGTGTGGCTAGCTTGATGCTTTCGTTATTTTTGTTTTCTTTTGTTAGACCCGATGTAATTTTTAACTAATGAAATATTTTTTATTTAAAAAAAATCCTGTTAATTTAATTATATGTGAATGTCGTAATAGTCCTCTGATGTTTAATTTATATAGGAATGCTATATACGTCTATGTCTCCAAAACATATACGTAGTATATTGATGTTTTGAAGTTTAAGGGGCTGGTTTATTAGATTGATGTTTTGAAGTTTAAGGGGCTGGTTTATTACATTGATGCTTCTGAAATATTGATTTGTTTTTTTTCTTTACTTTGATTGACACAATATTGTTCAAATTTATGAAATATTTTCATACAAATAAAATCTTGTTAGTATTTATGAATGTTTCAAGTTATATATATATATATATATATATGGGTCATGTGTATCCTCTAGTATTTTTTCATTCATTGTATCAATTGCTTTTTTTTTCTTTTTTGGTAAATACATTGGTCCTTTTGACTCTAATTGTGGGTGAATTCAATTTCATCCATGCATGAATGCCATCTAAGGCACCCAAAAGACATCTTTTGCGAACAATTGTGGTCTAAATTCAGTCATGGTTCTGATTACCTGCAGGAAACTATAATATGCTTATTATCAACCTTCACTCCTTAATCGTTTAATCTAATTAGAGTGGTCGTACAAGATTTTATATATAATTTTATATACAGAAGCATGTGAAAATTAATTGAAAATTTTAACATATAAATTATACAGTGCACAATATCACAAACAGAAAAAGTTTAAATTTGGGAAATTAAATGCAAGCTGACGTACGTATATGTATATATTTAAACCATAAGTTTCCAGCTGTACATAATAAGAAAAATAATGTTATAATGATTAATTAGGCAACGACGTCCTAAAATTAATATGAAAATTAAAGCTAGAGGGGATGAGCATCTTCAACTTGATTCTGAGCAAGCTTTAAAACCGAATGTGCAGACAAGGGTAGAAGTAAAATGAAGCCAATATGCGTGTATATAAAATTAAGGTTGAAGTAAAAGTGTGAATTTTTAATATAAGTTTCGATTGAGCCTACAAGTACTGCAAAATTAATTTGAAATTCATCCCAAATTTTTTTTAATGAATAAAAGAAAATTAATATGAAAATCAATATATTGGGAGGTTGAACTATTTATTATTTCTGTTTTATAACTATAAAAGAATTTAAAATAGTATGCTCATACCATTAATAGTTTTCATTCCAATCGATATTGCAGCAAGACAATACATTCAAATTATTTGTAATGTGAAAAAAAAATCATCATCACAAGAGTATTATTATCTATCATAATTTATAACCAAACATATAAAAACTTACCTCATTATAATTTGTTTAAATTTTATTAAATTCAAACTTATCACATCAATTATATTATAATACAAATTATAATAAAAAGTTTTATTATTGTCACAAGAGCGAGTATTAAGGCAAACTCTTCTACCTTTGTACCTATACTCACGAAAACATGAAAACATGTGGTCGCGTAAAAAACTCAACACGTGTTTCATCCCCTCTTACACAATTAACGTGCCAACAGTAAAAGAAAATTACAGTCCAAGAAAACCAAGAAAAATAAAGCACGGAAATCACGGAGGGCAAAAGTTTTTTTGTATATGCATGCATACAAACTATTAACACCAGTTAAATATTTCATTGGTTTTTTTTTAATATATATATATATATATAACAATATACACGTAAATGATGGTTAATTTTAGGTAATTTAGACATGGGATCTATTTTTTTAATTATTTAGTTTTATTTTAAAACTCTCTCCTACTTCCAGTTTGAGCAGGTAAAAAAGGCTAAAACAGATTTCTTTCTTTCTTTCTTTTAATTTTTTTTTGAGAAAAAAAAAAAAAGAACTCTGGTCTTATTGGGTTTTAGTCATTGATATGTTAGTAAGTCTAATTTTTAATTACAAACCCAAATATTGCTATGATTTTCAATATAGAGTAGAACTCATTTGCATAAAACAATACGACAGAGTAATAACAAGTAAATACAAAGAGCTGTATACAATATTACATATTTAGAGGGTCAGAATCTTATTTAAAGATAGTAATTAAACACACAACTCAGCATCACAGTTTATATATTCTTCAATATGAGTATATATATTTTTCTGTGTTGTGGCAACGAATTGCTAGGAAAACAAAACGTAAGTAACTAATATAAAATCTGTGAGCAAATCATGATCGATCTTATGCACGCAATAAGAAAAGTATGAAGAAAAAAGAGAGAGAGGATATATATATATATGCTTGACTCCGTGCACGCCACTTTCAAGAGCCAAACCAAAATGCAGATTGGTTTCGTGCTTGTGGCATACAGGGAGCCAGGCATAAAACTCTATCATTTTTCACCTTTTTTCTTTCAATCCAAACGCTTGGATCTTGTCATAATCTTCTCAATCGAACCATATAAATATGCATGAACTCCCATATCAAATTCAAATGGAAGAATAGCGGTCATGAGCAGAGACTCGGAGACAGAAATTCTATAGGAAAGGCTCATATACAATGCACACTACATGTTAATTATCACGGATAGCTATTTAAAGCATTCATTCAAATGTGCAACATGCCTAGCTTTATTTACCAAAAAAAAAAATGCCTAGCTAGCTTTGAAAGAAATAGCTAATGACAGTAAAAGTCTATAACTGGAATTTCTTCCAAATATAGCCTATTGATTTTCATGCGTGGAAAATTTAAGATAATACTAATTATGCCAAAATCATAAAAGCATAGCATGCGTAACGGTTATGTTGGTATTGCTACTTATGATTTTTCTTTTCCTTTATTTTTTTTTTTTTGGCATTTGACATATAGTCCCTTCTTGTAATTAAATCATTCACTCAATTAATTTTCTAGATATATTACGGAGCAAATCTGGGGTATTACCATTGACTTATTTCTTTTATTTTAATTCATGTATAGTCGTTACTTATTTCTCTCCATCATTTCTAACTCATTCATTGTCACGTATAGATTTTTTTATATATATATTTTTTGCCTTGACTAGTTTCTATTTGTATATATAAACATATATCTACAGCCTTGTAACTTTTTATTTATATATATGAAAACATCAGCTTCCTTATGGCTTGTTTTTTATTAATATAAAGCCAAGTTCGTTGTAGGGTTTTTCTATACATGCATATGGCAGTTCTGCATATTTATTACATTTATATATGAATATATATTGTACAAAAATATATAATCTTTGAGTTCAATATATAAGTGAACCATGTGATAGATTTGAATAACGTAGGCTGCGAATGTATGCATCACATTCACATAATCATTATTGGCAAGGTCAGCACCAAACCCTAACGTAATCATTTTGATGTTTTCGAATGCTTGGTTCCATTCTCATAATCTTCTACTACGGAACTAAATCCAATCAAATCTGAATTGGACAGTCCAAAATGTTGTTTGTAGGACCAAACATTAGTGGTCTGGTCAAAATCTGAGGCTACTTTGGGCGCCGACTACGTGGAATAAATGACTTTTGTAGTTTAAACCCCTTTTATTTTTTGGGTCCCCGATTTTAACATGCATGCACCTTTTTTCTTCTAGGCTTTTCTCTTCTTCTCCTCCTTCTTCCTCATATGCCTTTTCACGTATTTGAATTTCCTGAACTAAGATTGACCACCATAATGTGCAAAACATGTGTTAATATAATTTTCTTCTTCTTCTTCTTGTGCTCAAATCAAAAGTTGCCCTAACCACACTCAGGTGGTGTGGAGAGAGAGCCTTAGGATTGGTTTTGCCAGAGTAACTCCTAGGAGTGGAGATACGCTTAATTACTTGCAAGTATATGATCCCCATGCATGGTAATGTGATAGGCCAACAAACATTCTGAAATAGAATCGTTTTCTGTGGGGAAATATATATTATACAAATTTTTGTTAATTCAAACATTCATATATTCTTCGACTTTTCGTTCATGGGATTGAACTTTTAATGTTTCTTTTCCAAGTAATTGCAATATAAAAGTCATCTAATGTTCCGACCAAGCTATGTAATTATAAAATTGTTTCATCAAGTACAACATGATTAAGATCGCATTGAAATGACTGAATATCTGAACCCAAAAAAAAAAAAAGAAGAAGAAGAGGAAAAGATAACAAATATTATACAGTCCCACATATCTCAATCTTGAAGAAACAAGAAATTTTGATACATTAATCCAAAATAAATATGACAAAGGAATTATCCAGGCACAATAATCTGATTGATAATTACAATCCCACTCTACTATACAAATCACACAATTAGTGGAAACTAGAGTAGAGCCACCAAGATCAAAAGAGAGGTACAAGGAGATGATCTTACCTTCCTTCTCTAATACTGTCACTAAGCATTGGATCAGTAACATTTACAGGAGAAGGAAAAATATCAACACCAGAGGTTGAACTTGGTGTAATGCCATCTTGAATTTTGTGCTGGCTATTAGTTTCCATAGATGTACTTAATGGAGTAGAATCCTCCTCCATGAAGCTGCCTGTTACATCTTTATAATTCCAATCTGTAATATAGCTTGGCTTTGATATACCCTGAGTGTCAATTTCACTATCACCAGTAAGCATGGCCACCACACGTGACATTGCTGGACGCATCATTGGCGATGCTTGAGTGCACAGAAGTGCCACTCCGATAATTCTGGTGGCTTCGTCTTCATCAAACTCAGTCAATCTTGGATCCACCAGCCCCAAACTTTGTTTGTTTTCGTGTAAAGTCCATGCCTAGTAACATAATTGCAATAATCGCATTGGTTATGTACGAAAAGTTTGACATTGATGGTACTCTATAAAAATGAAAGAAGAATTAATACCCATTCAAGGAGATAAATCTTTTCACTCTCTAAGCTATTGTCTGAGTTCTGTCTCCCGCTGAGAATCTCCAAAGCAACAACACCAAAACCAAAAACGTCTGCCTTTTCTGTCAGGTGGCCACGCATTGCATACTCTGGTGCCAAATATCCTCTACAACAAGGATCATATTGTAATGGATTAGTAGTAAAACACTGGCTAATTGAGTTAAATCCTGTCACATAATAGAACTCTGATGGGCTGTGGCAAGTAGAATGTTAAAGTGAAGCATTACCAATTGAAGAATACAAATAGCTCCTGAACCAGAGTGTTCTTCCCCAGAGAGTTATCTCATTTGGATGCCATGATCATTAATACTAGAGAATTGAATACTAATTGTTGTAGGGCATCTAAGAATCTTATTTCTTAGACATAAAATTCAACGGTCTAGGGAGCTTAATAAGTATTTTTACGATATTCTAGAGAGCATAAAGTATGCATTTCCATGGTGATACTGGTACTATATATTGGGGACTTAAGAACTCCCAAAATGCAAGAAAAGGTTAAATTACTCAAATTGCAGCAGTATATGTCCTGCTAAGAACTCCCAATCTAATAAATAGTTTTTATTGAATAAACTACTTTACATCGTAATGATTGAACATAATAGTCATTTAGTTGTCTTCTAATGGACTTGAAAGTTGTATACTGTAATTATGACAAGCAATTTAAGTAAGAAAATCTCACGTAAGGTACTTAGAGGAGCGTACATTGTTCCTGCAACTCGCGTGCTAATGTGGGTTTTCTTGTCATCATAGAGCTTTGCCAGTCCAAAATCTGATATTTTTGGACAAAGTTCTGCATCAAGCAAAATATTACTAGCTTTGACATCTCTGTGTACAATTCGTGGCCTTGATTCCTCATGAAGGTAAGCAAGTCCTCTTGCTGTTCCCAAGCACATATTGAAGCGGGTATGCCAATCAAGGTGCAAGTCAGTTTTTTCTGCAATTGTCATGGCTTGCATCAAGTTAGAAATTCAGTACTTATTAAGCATACAAAATTTTTATGGAACTTTTTAGTTGACTAAAATAACTACGTTGTCATAGAAAGCCATACAATCCAAATAATTTCTTCTTTCTTGTTGAATGTAATATAAGATTTTTTGTCAAGTGCAGCTAGCAGAGTATGAATTATGTTTTTATGGATCCAAAGAGTAATTAAAAAAGAATGATATTTTGATCCTTTCCATACCAAAGAGTGCCTGATCAACGCTTCTGTTTTCAAGATATTCATAAACCAAAATGCGCCTGTTTCCTTCAATGCAGCATCCATAAAGTTTTACTAGATTACGATGTTGTACTGCAGATATGGTGGCAATTTCAGCAATAAATTGTCTCTTTCCCTGATGAGATTCTACTGAAAGTTGTTTTACAGCTACTACCCTCCCATCAGAAAGTGTACCCTATAAAGAAACACAACTGAATTTACATAAAGTAGAAAAGAAAAGTAATAAAATATATTTCAAAAAGCAAGAAATTCTTAGTTCTCCTCGAGATTTTTTGTAATTCATTATTTTGAATAACATTATAAAAGATGTAAGATCAAATTTACCTTGTAAACAGGCCAAATCCACCCTCTCCAAGCTTATTTGAAGAACTGAAGTCTTCTGTGGCAGCTTTTAATTCAGCATAACTGAAAGTGTTTGGTCGGGGACCTATTTCGAAAAGCTCTATTGATTCAAGAACAAACATCAGTCAAATAAACCAATAATTGAATATTATCAAAGCATTCATTTTAAATGGACAAAAATTAAAATAAACGCGGAACCAAGTGGAAGCTTGAAAAATGATAAAAAGTAATATATGTATCCATGTTCATTAACAAGACTTGATATTGAAGATATTGGTTCAATAATGATATGCTCTTACCTTCATCAACATCACTGTCTGACTTTCTCCTCATATAAAACACTGCAAATACCAATACAAAACTGAAAATTACAACAGGTACAGTAATACCAACAATCAACCAGGTCCTGCTCTTCCTTTCTTGATAGTTGGTGGAAGCCCGGAAACAGTAGGAATAAAATCTGCATAAAAGAGTAGATTAATTTATTAGTAGAACTTAGAGAAGGATGTGCATTAATTAACTATTTGACATAAATATTCACCGTATGTATATTACCTGAAGCAGCATGGACAGTTGCTACCAATGGTCCATAATAACCTTGATCAGGTATGCAGCAGGTCCCTTTGCCAGCCCAGAAAAGATGAATATCGAGGTTGTTCTCTGACACTGTAGCATTGAATCGCTTCGCAATTGCTCTATTAACTCCACCTGCATCCTTTGATATATCAAAGTCCTTCAGGACGCGATTTCCCTGAAAAGAAAATGAAGAAATAAGCAAGTCTAAAAGCATTTTCATCCTTTTACAAGCGCTATTAATAATCTTAAAGCACTCACAAATAGGCTTTAAATAGACCTAAATAATATTTTATGAGGTTGATCTTCAGGTTGAATGGTTATTAGTTCTTTTTCCTCCTGTTTTATCCTAATTACCTGGATATAGATATCAAACACGCGCCTTCCTAGACTTTTCCAAGTTTGTGAGCTTCGATCATCAAAACCAGTTTCTGCAAATTGCAGAGTTATAGTGTAATTTCCATTCTCAAGACCAAGACCATAGTATCTGAGAGATCCTGGAGACATCCTTGCCGTCTGAAAAGCTCTGGGGTCACATCTGAGCCAGTGACTTGTGTTAGTGTGTTCTCTGTATATTCTGGAGCTTTTCTATCAGCAAAGAATCCCACATTGCTAATTGCCCATTTCTCTGTATTGGATACATTAAACTTTGCTGGGCCAAAAGATGAGTTATCGGCCTCGTAAGTAATGCCATCACTTCCTTTCATCTCTGATCCCCAGATTTAATTGAGAAGTTTGCATCTGTGAGGTCCAATATAGTATACGTATCATGATTAGCAACAAATACTTCAATTAAAAGACTTTAACCCTTTTCCATCATCCATAAACAATGTTCTATTATGATGAAGTTACTAGTCAATGCATTTACATTATACTGTTCAAAGTCTTAAAACATATGTTAACCAGAAACTATTCATATATTGTAGTATTTTTGGACACAGAGATTGCAAGTAAAGGAAGTTTTCTCTATCTGAGTAATTCCATCTGTGAGTTTCTTACCAATGCACATACATACAAACAATCACACACATTCTTAAGCAAGGTTTTCTACAGCTACTAGAACTCAATTTGGCTAAATGCATAATCAGACTACTTCTCAAATTGTTGCTAAACTATCATATGCTTCTTTTGTCAATTGTATTTATCAAGTTTAAATAGGTTGAAATTAAAAGAAATGAAATGACAATGGCTTAGACCTACCATAGACACCATCTTATTAACTTATTTTATTCCTACATTTGCAGTGAGACATAATTCCCCGCTTCTCTCTTGTGTTGAAATTACTCATCATGATATCGAAATGAACTAAAAAGAAAGTGTAGCATTCCCACATGAACTCTCTCATAGATATGGTGAAATTGATTATTTTTCTAGTGATGAAGTTCTTAAACAGAAGAATGATCGTTTATAGTAGCACCACTAAGATTTGAAACTTGATGCATGAATAATAAATTAGTAAATAACTAGAAAAGGAAGGCAGTTTACAGCGTGGCTATTTCTATTGCATGGAAAGTCTCTTTGAAGGCAATTCAATCCAGGAAGAACTCTACAAACAAAGATAAAGGTCAATGCCTCAATGGTTATACATATAAAAACATTCATTAAACAAAGTGAGCTCAAATACTGCTGAGATGCAAAGGAATTAATCTGTTTGATCAAAAGGTCCGGAAACTTCAACTTACGATATATTTGAGCTACCAAATGTGAAGTTGTTGGCCACTAAGTTCCTGAAAAGTTTGTGTTGACCAAATACAACAATTTATACTGATAACGATCAAAGATGCTAAAGAGAATAGAAATTTAATGTGGCAGAATTTGGTTTTGACATAATTAAAACAAATAAAAGGTACATGAGCACACACATAATGAAACATAGGAGAATATCTGTGAATGAAACCAGATTATTCAAACCGTAAAACTAAAGATGCAAAACAAGAAAGCGACTTACAGTTCTGATATTGAGGTTACCCAAGATGGAAAACTTCCGGACAGGTAATTGTAGGACAAATCACTGCATGTACAAACATAGAGGTATATAAGCTAGAAAGAAAGAGTACACAAGAGCACAGGAAATGCAAAATGAAGTTGAATCAGAAAAGAAGATCATTGCTTTAACTAAACAGGACTCTGTCAAAATGTTATTATCAATACGTGATTGCATCCCTTTAGGCAATATCTGACATTTCGTAGAAGGTGATGAACAGGAAACTCTCTTTTTGTAGCCTAACTATAATAACTCTCAGCTGAAAAGCTATTCACAATATTTTCCAAAACCTTATAAGCATTTCATCAAACACTTTACATCCTATTAAGCATACACAGTATGAGGAAGATAGGTCTGGTTCTCTACTACATACTCTCCTGATATAATTTCATATCTCACTCCACAAAAATCTTATACGGTTTATAATGGTTGACTCAAAAACTTTACAACCTACAAAAATTCAACTTTAATTGTAAAAAGTAAAAGTTTTTGAAAAATAGAGTTGATTTAGATCAATTCCTTATATAACCCCAAAATCCCACAAGATGTTCTAAAAGCTTGGTTACTGACTTTACAGGGTAAAAACAATATCCTTGAGGAGTGTATACCTTGTGCACCACTCATCACCGCAAATATTTTAAAGGTTCTAGCTTCGCCTGAAGGTCCATTTTTATAGGAATGTGGCCTCCATTTTGAAGCCCATCAGAATGTATTGAAAATAAAAAGAGCTATTTTCTCTCCTTTGATCACTGGTCTTATATTGTACTACAATAGAATCTTTAGAAAGAATATAGAAAATTATAAAATCCTGATTTGTTACAAACAGAAAAGAATGTAAAGCTGTTGGATATGGAAAATCCTATTCAGCTCAGGTGTTTATCTTTTTGGCATCTTCAATTACTATAAATTCAATAATAACTTAATTTCATAGAAAAAAGGCTTACATAGTTTGAAGTCCATCACTCTTTTGGCTAGGAAGGATGCCAGACAAACTATTGCTTCCAAGAAATCTAGCCAGTTCAGAGGTGGCACAAGAGAAAAAGGGCAAAGTAACAAAACCAAACAGAATATTAGTAAACAATGGTTTCAGTTGGTATGGAGGAATGTCATATAGGGGGAAGTTCTTATGCGTTTCAAAAGCTCCACAAAAATTAGGAAGCAAAGGCAGAGCTTACTTACAGTCTTGAAAGAGAGCTCATATTGAACAAAGCACTTGGGAGTTGGCCTCGCAAGTTATTGAAACTCAAATCCCTGCAAAGATCAATTAAAAGTACATTAGAGAGAAGTTAATAGAAAATAACAACTATTTTGTCAAACACTTGAGCATTTGAGTAATTCTGGTGTTGGACCTACAGTGTTTGTAAACTTTGAAATCCTCCAACTTCAGATGGAATGCTTCCATTTATTAACGCGTTTCTTAAAACTCTGTTGATGGAAAAAAAAAAAAATAGTTCTTCAGTACATGGAGTTGACTGTAAACACATGAAAAACAAAACAATGTTAGATAGCCATTTAACTGAATGGAGCAGCATCTCAACTTACAGATCAGTCAAGTTCTTCAAATTTTTTGTGAAATTAAGAGATGAGCTCCCATTGTATATATCACCGATTCGCCTACAAAATTACATAAAAACATAACTGAAATTGCTCTTGGTCCAACCATGATAGGTTGGGGGAGGAGACACTGAGAGAGAGAAAATACAACACATATGAGATATATATACGCACAGAGAATTCAGTGAGATCAATTGAGAAAAACTTGAGGGTATTGGGCCTTCAAAAGAGTTCCCCTGAAATCTCCTACAAAATCATTTGCAACTCTTGTTAATCTTAAAACTCATTGAAAGCCATGCTGATCCTGCTTTAAGTAAATTTTTAAAAAAAAAGGAACAGGAAAAAATCGATACTTACAAAGTAGTTAGCTTTGTCCAGTTTCCGATGAAGTCAGGGATGTTTCCTGTGAATGGATTGTCTGATGCCCACCTGATATCCAACAAGCTGACTTATAGTAAGATGAAGCGAGGATAGGAAATCCAAGTTGAGGATAAAACAATAAAGTCTCTATATATAAGATTTGCAAGATCTTCCTCACATAATTCGCATGTTTCGGAGATTAGCAAATGTGGAGGGAATTTCACCACCAACCCCACTACTGTCCATGTAACTGCAAAAACACCAAGGGATGTCTATCAGTAATTCAATTCTGTTAAACACACATTTTTCATATTATAATTGACATGTCAAATACATGTTTAAAAACAATTTAAATTAAAGAAGAACTTACATTTCTTCAAGTTTGATCAAGTTTCCAAGTTCTGGAGGAAGTGATCCAGAGAAATTATTTGATCCCAAGGCACTGAGAGTGATGTTGAAAAGCAATGTAACATGAAGATCAAAACGAAAGTATTGTAATAAATTGGATTTTAATATCCATAATCATTCTACATTTACTTTCATGCAATTGATTAACAATGCGGTGACGAACATAGAGGTTGTTTCATTTTTAGTCCAAACAACAGTAAATGTAGGCATGCATTCCAAAAAAGGATGTTTTGAGGAAAATGCACAAAAGGCTTCGTGTCTTACAGCAAATTTAGATTCTTAAGGTTTCCGAGCTCCTTGGGAATTGGCCCATAGAATGCATTGATGCCAATGGATCTGAAAATAGCAAAACAAATAAGCTTTATCTGGAGTCCAAGGTTTACTGAAACGTACATATTTCCTTAAGTATGCAGAGAAGTTACACAATAAGCAGATAATGTGCGCAAACACATGCACGCATGAACATTGTAATTTGCCTAGCTCAATGAAAATAATGCAGAAACAAACTGCTGAACCGCAATAGACAAATTTTTTAAGTTTCATTCACTAGAAGGGCCTCCCTTCACATGAAAAGAAGCAATTGTTCTCAAAACATTGTAAACAAGGAATTCGCATTGTATATGCTATTAATTACACCATTGGTGTGTATTTAGAAGCCATAATATATTTTATGCTCCTTTCTTTTGGAGTCGTTTATATTTATGTTCTTTTAATGACAAGAAACATTAAAAAACCATTAGCCTTTCTTTGCATTAAGTGGGAAGTTCTGGTTTCATGCTAGCTATCTACAAGTAACACAAACAGGTATAATTTACATGCAAGATGTGAAGTTCAAATCGAGCAGGGATGACAAGAGAATAAATATATCTAATACACAACCAATGCAACAGTAATAAAACAGTTCATCAAAGTTTTACAGGAGAGAAAAATTATACACAAAGTAACAGTCACTTGTGTTTAAGCAGCAACATATCAAACATTTCAAAAATTTGCAGCAAAAAATTAAGTCAAGCAAATTTTCTTTGTTTTCACTCCATTGCTTACAGTAGCTCTAGTGCAGACAAATTTCCAATAAATGCAGGCAAGGGACCAGTGAAGAAATTTTGATCAATCTTCCTACAACCATTTTCACAATATTTGAGAATCAGTCATCAATCTATCCTTGAAGAAGATTTGAACAAAATAAAATAACAAAAATATCCACTAGATTCTGTTAAATAAAAAGGGTTGAGTACTTAATCTATGCCTCCCAAAACTATCATTTTTCATTCACTTAACCTTTAAACTTTAAAACTCTCACATTGGATATAATCTATGATTACATGTCAGATTAGTCCAACCGTACAATTTCATCTTATGAATTTAACGAAAGTAGCCGTGCACAGCTTTTGTAACTCCTTGTGCAAAAATTTATTCACTTTTATTTCACTCTTATACAATGCTAACGATTGACTTCACCAAAGTCATTCAAAAAAGCTGCATGACAAGAACTAATCTGACAAATAAACCTAGATTTGGAGCTGATGTGAGAATCTTTTTTTTTTTCAGTTTACCAGACAAACTAAAAGACATGATCAGATAATTTGGGAGGCACACTGTATTTTACCATTTGTTTATATAAAAACGTGATGATAACATATCATTAACTTCGAGAAACCAAAAATAAAATAAGATCTTCATACAACAAGGTCAGATATTTGAAAGTTGTGATCTCTTCTGGAATCACTCCTGTTTTGTCCAAAGCATAGACTCTCCTGCGAAAATAAAAAAACAAATAGACTACAGTCAATAAACTACCTTATATGCCATGAAGTCAAATAGTGAAAAAGGAAAACTTTTTCATTTTGTTTTGTGGTTTGGGTTAATTTAATTTGACCCTTTTGGTTCTGCTTCAATTAATCTTATTTTTCCACCGTTGTAGTGCTGTATAATTCAGCTCACAGAAGAAATAGAAACATATATAACCCTATACCAAAATATGCATGGCAATGAAGTTAAAAAGAGAAAGAGAAAGAGAGGCATACATTTGAGTGATGTGACAAGTAGCGCCATTGTCAAAAGTACAGTCGCATTTGATAGAAGGGTTGTTCTCAGGAGCTTCGAAGTCAGTCCCATTGATAGCAGAACCGGTACATGGCTCTCCACTTATGTTCCACAGGTTTTCCACCGCTTGTGCATCCCATTGTTGGAATATAGAGTTCAATGCCCTCACTGTGTCGTTTCATTACAATAAAATTTTTACAATATATTATTTGTTGCATACAAGGAGATCATAGTTATAATTCGGAAAAACCAAATAAACAAATTAAAAATGGAAAAGACATAAAAACCTATATTAAAAAAAATGAAAAATAATGTTTTTTTTGAAAAAAAAAAAATATTTTTATGGAGTATGTTCTTTTATTTATTTTAATTATTTTTTGGAAAAGACATTCTATAAAAAAAATTCACAAGGTCCTATAAATTATTTTAAAAGTATTAATTAACAATTCAAATAAGAATTAGTTAACACACATAAAAGTTGTTATTCTTAATGCGTAACATCAATACATATTTTTTTTTCTATATATTTTCATTTTATTCAACAAATTATTTTACTTAAAACTTTCAGATTTTCTATTTTTAATTGGATTTACAGTTATGGCTGATAATTAGTCGTAAATTTCAAATTTTTGCTAGTTGAAATTGTTCACATAATTTTTAGTTTGATGGGATAGTTTCTAATCACAGCTAAAATACTAAATAATAAACTCATTTCGCAAGATTTTGTTAATATATTTTCGATTACTTAATTCAAAACAATTTTTTTTTTCTTTTGCCTCAAGGATATATTTTTCTCTCTCTCGAATAAGTATTTACTACATGTATTGTTCATGCCCAGTGTTTTTATTTTAATAAATTTAATGTTATAATTAGTTTAATATCATGTTCCAAATTTATTATATAAAATTTTCATCCAAAATATGTTCTAAACTTGAAGTTTAAGGCGATTTTATTATCAATATTTATGATTTAAATATGTTTTAAACTATGGCTCTGGTTTGTTAGATTAGATATTTGTCAACAACTTCTACCAAAAAAAAGATATTTGTCAACAAGGTGGTGTGACTACAAAGGGATTTGACTTCCATAATGTCAACAAGTCTCATTTGGACTTTTTTTTATTTTAACACGTGGAAAATAATGTCAACTGGAAGCTGATAAACTTTAAACAAAAAATAAAATAAAATATACAAAAGGACCTATTTGAAACTTTTTTATTTGAAAATTATTTTGGTAATAATTTTGAAACTTACTAAAGTACAGGAACATGAATGATTGCTTCAAAAATAAAATAAAATGAGTGCTTCAAAACTAAAATAAATTTTATAGAAACGACATTGACAACATCCTAAAAGCATCTCTAATTGGTGCACTTCCTTTTTTTATATAAAAGATCTATCTTTTATATAATATAATAAAGAGTATTTTCATCCATATTTATAGATAAAGAATAAAAAATTTTATTCAAGTCAAATGGATTGTTTATATTTTATTTATTTTTCCTTTAAAAAATAATCATTAATGACAAAGAAAAATAATTTTTCAAAAACTAATAAAATATCAATAAAAATTATAAAAGCACAAAAAATCAATTCATATAGTGTATTGAAACTTATAATATATTTATTAAAATATAAATAATGGAGAGTCAAATTGATCATTTATTTTACTTTTAAAAAATAAAAAATCTGTTAAATTTTTATTTTATACAATAACTTTTTAAAATAAAAAATTTAAAATGTATAAATAGAGTCTTAGATATGCTTTTAAGTATAACATAAATGAAAGTAAGGATGGATGGTATTAATCCAAACTGCGTTTAATATAATATTTAAGAATTAATAAAAGTAAAAGATACAGCAGAATTGTATTTAAATATATATATTAATTCATACTCAGGTTTTGATAATTAAATAAATAATATAGAAGTTTTTGTGGCTTAGAGCAGCCAACTGTCAACGTGTTATCATTCTTCTTCATTTTTTTTTTCGATAATATATATAAATACATATAATAGCTTTCTTTTTATAAATATAAGAAGTTAAAACAGATAGAACAGCATGTCCTCTGGAACTGAAGTAGCTCAACTAAAATTTAATTCGTAGTGCACATAAATTTATATATATATTCGTAGTTTTTCATATCTTTTTTCTTCAAAAAGGTGCTTTGCTCTATAAGAATAAAAAAATCAAATAAAAAAAACAAGAAATAGAGCTGTGGAGAAGGTGAATACCTTCAGAAGGGTCAGTAGTGGCGTTTTGAGCTACTGAATTCGGTGGTGAGAAGAAGAGTAAGAAGAAACAGAGCCAGCAAAACCCAGAATATTGTAATGACGGAGATGACAGCTTCACCCACCTCCTGCTCATCTTCTCTGGCTTTACATGAGAGAATGGCCTGAATATGATTCCAAAATAGACATTTGGTTAATATGTGGGATATGCACTTGTCAATGATTAAAACCCGTCATTTTCTAAAATTTATATTTCCGACTTCAATTGATGTGACTATAAGTGGATAAATCGTACAATTGAATTTTTCAAAAAGATTACTTTCGATGTCAAGCGGTAAATTTATCTGATCTTTTATATTTATTTATAAAATTTACAGTTTAAATATTAATAAATTTTCATTAAAATTTTTCAAAAAGTTACTTTCGATGTTAAACGGTAATTTTATCTGAATTTTTATATTTATTTATAAAATTTACAGTTCAAATATTAATAAAATTTTATTAAAATTTTAATATATTTAATTTTATTAAATATAAAATAAAAATAAAATTATTTAGAAAATAAATTTATTATTTTAAATTTTTACACGATTATAAAATTAAAACAGTAATAATATTTTATTTTCTAATAAAATTTTAAATTGATAATTTTTACAGTAAAATTTATTTTTTTATTATAAAAAAAAGAGATTAAGAATTTGAAAAATATATAATGAGAAAAGAGATTAAAACTCAAAATTATTATATAAGAAATAATGACTTTTATTATTGAATTGTGTGTATGAAACTAATACTGTTCTTTCTTTTTATAGGCTTTTCAACTCAAAATAATACTAAAATCATCAACTCATTTATTACCTTATTTATCATCGAGAAGTTTAATTGCCTTTCATTTAGGTTCACTAATCTCTTTTAAATATTTTTTATTTTGTTAAGCAATAATATATGGTTACGTTATTAGTTGGTAAACTAAGCATTTCTTTGGACTTGTTACTTATCTTTTCAGCCAAATATACTGAAAAGAAAAATAAACTATTACTTTAGATAATTAAGTTATGGTTCTAATTTCCACAAATAATAATCACATGCTTGACTTTCTCGTTACAAATAAATGTTCGTTGCAGATGAATGTTGAAAACTATTGCTTTGAATAATACCAAAACTCTCATTTAAATCAGATTTAAAAATCCCAATAAAATGCAAACGATAACTACAATTCCAATTTAATGAAAGACCGCCTTTGAAACATTAGACTAGTTCAATTTGTTTCGAATTATAGGCAATTAAGCAAGCATATCTAAGCAAAATTATTGAAATAATACACATTTAATTACAAAAGCTATTATTTATTCTAAATAAATGACATGTTTAAGTGAGTCTCTGTGTAAAATATACTTATAATTCCAACATAAGAACATTATAGACATACATACATAATTTCCAAAAAATAAAAGTCTTAAATTTAAAAATAAATATAAAAGTGCTTTTATAAATAAATATAAAAAAGTATCTATGTAAAAAGTGCTTTTTTAAGAAAACTTATCTTAAAAAATAATAATTCAATTTTGATATTATATTTTCATTTTGAATAAAAGCATGTAGGAATTTTCTCCAAGTTGTAGAGCAAAAAAGAAAATGTTGACATTTCTTTCTACAAAAAAATCTCACCCATAACAAAAGAAGAGTATCATAGAAAAGTAAAAAAGAATACATTTGTCTTATTCGTTTAAAGAAAATGGAGATTAAAATTTTTAGGTTATCTGGACCAATATCCAGACCCAATGTGGAACAAGTCTTTTAGCCAAGTTTTGTAAAATTAAAATTTTAAGCAGTTTTTTATAATTATTTACGAAAGTGCCATTGTCTATTGAAATTTATAAAATACTTTGAATTTGAATCGTCTTCTCTTTCTTCATTTTTTTTTCACTTGGTCCACTGCAAACTCATAAATCTGTGGTTTATTTGAATTTGAATCATCTTCTCTTTCTTCATTTTTTTCACTTGATTGGCCACAAACTCATAAATCTGTGGTTTATATGCATTTTCAAACTTATTTATTAATTTTTTATTGAAAAATTCATAAAAATGTATTAAAACAAAAAGAAAAAATTGCGATGAAACCCAAAATTTTAAAATTTCTGCAGCTCTAATCTTCCTCTATTTTTCTCCTCCGTATTCTCAATTTAGGTCCTCTGCAAACTCATAGAACTATTATTCCATTTTTTTGTTTACAAGATCCGTACAAATACACACAAACAGCAAATTGGTGATTGTTTTTGTCAAGTAGGGTCACCTGTAGGTTAGCAAATAACATTAATAATTTTTTTTTTTTTTGATAAATAGAAAAAATAACATTAATAAATTGACAAGCCCACTAGCCCCCTTTAGTAGTTAGAGAGACCCCACGTACTGTACGAATAGATCAGCTGCCACACCATTAAAAGTATCGATGACGTTGCCGACAACGCGAAGGTTGCCGACATCAATCAAACCAAAAAGACTTGGACAGAAGTAAGAGTTGGGCAAAATAATTTATTATTGAGTCCTCAATTTTTTCAAAATTCAGGGTCTTACATTTTTTATTTCTACAACTGAGGCTTCTCATATTCACTTAAGTTTCAATATATGCTTTATATTTTAATTTTCGTTTTTTAATTGATACTCAATGTTAAATTCTTTGTTTTCCAACACATGTGGCATAATTTCTTTACTTCACGTATTACTATATCCAGATAAGAAATAAATGAAATCTAATAACATTTCTCACGTGTAATGCCATCTTAATTGGAAAACTTATTTATATCTCCAGCTCTATTCTTAATTTTAATTTCAATATGTTTACATAGTCATGAGATAATGAACTATATTGGATAGGACAAAAAAAATAGTCCTAGTCGCACTCTCAAGCCCTATATTTGGTGACACAACATCTAGAGGATAAAATAAATTGAAATGAAAAAATAATTCTGTGAGTTTGCTTTTCAGTTATAAAATTAAAATAATAAATAATTCTTATCTTCTAATCAATTTCTGAATTGAGGTCTTTTATTACAAATAAAACAAAAAAAATCTTAAAGTTCTAAATAATCCACAATTTAATAAGTTGGGTTATTATCAGAATCCTCCAATAAAAAGTCATTGATAGTAGAACCGGTACATGGCACTCCACTTATCTTAAAACCACAGGTTTTTCACAGCTTGTACTTCCCATTGTGGGAATAACGAGTTTAGTGCCTCACTGTCTGGTTTCATTACAACTAAAATTTTTTACAATATATTATATTCACACTATATGTGGCAATTTGTGCCCTGAGATCATAGTTATTGTTCGGCAAGGAATCACACCAAATAAACAAATTAAAAAAAAAAAGGAAAAAAGAAGGTAAATGAGTTTGGATTTGTTTGATCAAAACATATTTAACTCGATTATTATGATTTAAATATGTTTTTAGGCGCTGGTTTTTGTTGGATTCGAGATTTGCCAAGGTGGTGGCGCTACAGAGGATGGCCAAGAAGCAGCTGCAAAGATTTAAGCTTTTATTAGCTTAGGAATTAATTTTACCTGCTGTTTGCAACTTCAAACTTCCATGTCCTACAATATGCAAGTGAGAGTATTGTTTATGCACCGTCTGCTGGGGAACGAGGCTTCCAGGTCATCATTGCAGGTGCTGGTGGCGCAGCCCATTTGCCAGGCTAGTTACCCTTTTTTTTTTTTTTTTTCCTTTTTTGTGAATGCCAGGCCAATTACTTGCACAAACTATGCTCCACATATATTGTTATGATACAATTGTTACCAAACAGATATACTGTAAAACATATAAAAATAATAAAAATGGAGAGAAAGCTTTATGATAAGGTTTTTTTACCAAAACTGTTACACATAAAAAATGAAAAAATAGATAATTTGTTGATATTGGATTACTACTTCAGTGAGTTTGATTTAAGATCTATGTTTTATAGTGTCCCTGAGATAAATTTGCTCTACACTGTATTAGTGATCTTACAGTGATTGTCTCCTATAATACAACGAATCTTTTAAAATTTTGAATTCGAACACCTTCTAAAACACTACTACAATGAATTTGAACGATGTCATAATTGCTCTATCTCACAGACCAGTAAAAACACATTGACTCAATTGTATCCGCTTTCTATTATCTATATATTTTTCTTTTCCCAACTGAATATCTAAGGCTTATATATAGGGTTAGTATACAGGGATTACAAGCCATTTAAAATATGCCTTTAATTTTGTAACATATGCATATAAAACTGAAAATTTATAACATATGACTGAAAAATTAGAAACACCATTCATTCACAACCGTTACAGTTTCCAACAACATTCTCTAACTCTCTACTTACCACTAATTCATTTCATTGTTCCTTCTAGGTATGGTAGCCGCTGCACAAACTCCTCTGTTAGTTAAAATTTTAACTAGTTTTTTTAATTATTTATGAAAGTGCGGTTATGAAAATTTATAAAATACATTGAATTTGAATCATCTTCTCTTTCTCCATTTTTTTTCATTTGGTCCACCACAAACTCTGCATCATCTTCTCTTTCTTCATTTTTTTCACTTGGTCCACCACAAACTCATAAATCTAAGTTTATATGCATTTTCGAACTTATTTATTAATTCTTTTATTAAAAAAATTCATAAAAATGTATTAAAATAAAAAGAAAAAATTGCGATTTCCCAAAATTTTAAAATTTCTCCAGCTCTAGTCTTCCTCTATTTTTCTCCTCCGTATTCTATATTTAGGTCCTCTGCAAACTCATAGAACTATTATTCCATTTTTTTGTTTAAAAGATCCGTACAAATACACACAAACAGCAAATTTGTGATTGTTTTTGTTACGTAGGGTCATTTGTAGGTTAGCAAACAGCATTAACAAATTGACAAGCCCATTAGCCATCTTAATCATTAGAGAGACCCCACAAGCTCCGAATAGCTCAGCCACTTCCACACGATTAAAAGTATCGATGAGGTTGCCGGTAACGCAATGTTTGTGACATCAACCAAACCAAAAAGACTTGACTAAAATAAGTGACTTGGGCAAAATAATTTATTATTGAGTCCTCAATTTTTTCAAAATTCAGCCTTACATTTTTTATTTCTACAATTCAGGCTTCTAATATTCACTTAAGTTTCAATATATGCTTTACATTTTAATTTTCGTTCTTTTAATTGAGACTCAATGTTAAATTCTTTGTTTTCCAACAAATGTGGCATAATTTCATTAGTCCGCATATTACCATATCCAGATCAGACATAAATGAAATCTAATAACATATTCTCTCATGTAATGCCATCTTAATTGGAAAACAAAGTTAGAAAACTTATATATATCCCTAGCTTTATTTTTAATTTTAATTTCAATATGTTTACATAATTAACCATGAGATAATGGACTATATTGGATAGGACAAAAAAAATAGTCCTAGTAGTACTCTCAGGCCCAATATTTGCTTACTCAAAATCGAGAGGATATACACATAAATGATGGTTAATTTTAGGTAATTTAGAGTTGGGATTTATTTTTTTTAATTATTTAGTTTCATTTTAAAACTCTCTCCTACTTCCAGTTTGAGCAGGTAGAAATGTCTGAAACACATTTAAAAAGAAAAAGAAAAAGAAAAAGAAAAACAACAGAGTAGCCACCAAGATCAAAAGAGAGGTACAAGGAGATGATCTTACCTTCCTTCTCTAATACTGTCACTAAGCATTGGATCAGTAACATTTACAGGAGAAGGAAAAATATCAACACCAGAGGTTGAACTTGGTGTAATGCCATCTTGAATTTTGTGCTGGCTATTAGTTTCCATAGATGTACTTAATGGAGTAGAATCCTCCTCCATGAAGCTGCCTGTTACATCTTTATAATTCCAATCTGTAATATAGCTTGGCTTTGATATACCCTGAGTGTCAATTTCACTATCACCAGTAAGCATGGCCACCACACGTGACATTGCCGGACGCATCATTGGCGATGCCTGAGTGCACAGAAGTGCCACTCCGATAATTCTGGTGGCTTCCTCTTCATCGAACTCAGTCAATCTTGGATCCACAAGCCCCAAACTTTGTTTGTTTTCGTGTAAAGTCCATGCCTAGTAACATAATTGCAATAATCGCATTGGTTATGCACGAAAAGTTTGACATTGATGGTACTCCGTAAAAAATGAAAGAAGAATTAATACCCATTCAAGGAGATAAATCTTTTCACTCTCTAAGCTATTGTCTGAGTTCGGTCTCCCGCTGAGAATCTCCAAAGCAACAACACCAAAACCAAAAACGTCTGCCTTTTCTGTCAGGTGGCCACGCATTGCATACTCTGGTGCCAAATATCCTCTACAACAAGGATCATATTGTAATGTATTAGTAGTAAAACACTGGCTAATTGAGTTAAATCCTGCACATAATAGAACTCTGATGGGCTGTGGCAAGTAGAATGTTAAAGTGAAGCATTACCAATTGAAGAATACAAATAGCTCCTGAACCTGAGTGTTCTTCCCCTGGAGAGTTATCTCATTTGGATGCCATGATCATTAATACTAGAGAATTGAATACTAATTTTTGAAGGGCATCTAAGAATCTTATTTCTTAGAACATAAAATTCAACGGTCTAGGGAGCTTAATAAGTATTTTTACGATATTCTAGAGAGCATAAAGTATGCATTTCCATGGTGGTACTGGTACTATATATTGGGGACTTAAGAACTCACAAAATGCAAGAAAAGGTTAAATTACTCAAATGGCAGCAGTATATGTCCTACTGATAAGAACTCCCAATCTAATAAATAGTGTTAATTGAATAAACTACTTTGCATCATAATGATTGAACATAATAGTCATTTAGTTGTCTTCTAATGGACTTGAAAGTTGTATACTGTAATTATGACAAGCAATTTAAGTAAGAAAATCTCACGCAAGGTACTTAGAGGAGCGTACATTGTTCCTGCAACTCGTGTGCTAATGTGGGTTTTCTTGTCATCATAGAGCTTTGCCAGTCCAAAATCTGATATTTTTGGACAAAGTTCTGCATCAAGCAAAATATTACTCGCTTTGACATCTCTGTGTACAATTCGTGGCCTTGATTCCTCATGAAGGTAAGCAAGTCCTCTTGCTGTTCCCAAGCACATATTGAAGCGGGTATGCCAATCAAGGTGCAAGTCAGTTTTTTCTGCAATTGTCATGGCTTGCATCAAGTTAGAAATTCAGTACTTACTAAGCACACAGAATTTTTATGGAACTTTTTAGTTGACTAAAATAACTACGTTGTCATAGAAAGCCATACAATCCAAATAATTTCTTCTTTCTTGTTGAACATAATATAAGATTTTTTGTCAAGTGCAGCTAGCAGAGTATGAATTATGTTTTTATGGATCCAAAGAGTAATTAAAAAAGAATGATATTTGATCCTTTCCATACCAAAGAGTGCCTGATCAACGCTTTTGTTTTCAAGATATTCATAAACCAAGATGCGCCTGTTTCCTTCGATGCAGCATCCATACAGTTTTACTAGATTACGATGTTGTACTGCAGATATGGTGGCAATTTCAGTAATAAATTGTCTCTTTCCCTGCTGAGATTCTACTGAAAGTTGTTTTACAGCTACTACCCTCCCATCAGAAAGTGTACCCTATAAAGAAACACAACTGAATTTACATAAAGTAGAAAAGAAAAAGTAATAAAATATATTTCAAAAAGCAAGAAATTCTTAGTTCTCCTTGAGATTTTTTGTAATTCATTATTTTGAATTACATTATAAAAGATGTAAGATCAAATTTACCTTGTAAACAGGGCCAAATCCACCCTCTCCAAGCTTATTTGAAGAACTGAAGTCTTCTGTGGCAGCTTTTAATTCAGCATAACTGAAAGTGTTTGGTCGGGGACCTATTTCGAAAAGCTCTATTGATTCAAGAACAAACATCAGTCAAATAAACCAATAATTGAATATTATCAAAGCATTCATTTTAAATGGACAAAAATTAAAATAAACGCGGAACCAAGTGGAAGCTTGAAAAATGATAAAAAGTAATATATGTATCCATGTTCATTAACAAGACTTGATATTGAAGGTATTGGTTCAATTATGATATGCTCTTACCTTCATCAACATCACTGTCTGACTTTCTCCTCATATAAAACACTGCAAATACCAATACAAAACCGAAAATTACAACAGGTACAGTAATACCAATAATCAACCAGATCCTGCTCGTCCTTTCCTTGTTAGTTGGTGGAGGCCAGGAAACAGTAGGAATAAAATTAGTTGGTGGAAGCCCGGAAACAGTAGGAATAAAATCTGCATAAAAGAGTACATTAATTTATTAGTAGAACTTAGAGAAAGATGCGCATTAATTAACTATTTGACATAAATATTCACCGTATGTATATTACCTGAAGCAGCATGCACAGTTGCTACCAATGGTCCATAATAACCTTGATCAGGTATGCAGCAGGTCCCTTTGCCAGCCCAGAAAAGATGAATATCGAGGTTGTTCTCTGACACTGTAGCATTGAATCGCTTCGCAATTGCTCTATTAACTCCACCTGCATCCTTTGATATATCAAAGTCCTTCAGGACGCGATTTCCCTGAAAAGAAAATGAAGAAATAAGCAAGTCTAAAAGCATTTTCATCCTTTTACAAGCGCTATTAATAATCCTTAAAGCACTCACAAATAGGCTTTAAACAGACCTAAATAATATTTTATGAGGTTGATCTTCAGGTTGAATGGTTATTAGTTCTTTTTCCTCCTGTTTTATCCTAATTACCTGGATATAGATATCAAACACGCGCCTTCCTAGACTTTTCCAAGTTTGTGAGCTTCGATCATCAAAACCAGTTTCTGCAAATTGCAGAGTTATAGTGTAATTTCCATTCTCAAGACCAAGACCATAGTATCTGAGAGATCCTGGAGACATCCTTGCCGTCTGGAAAAGCTCTGGGGTCACATCTGAGCCAGTGACTTGTGTTAGTGTGTTCTCTGTATATTCTGGAGCTTTTCTATCAGCAAAGAATCCCACATTGCTAATTGCCCATTTCTCTGTATTGGATACATTAAACTTTGCTGGGCCAAAAGATGAGTTATCGGCCTCGTAAGTAATGCCATCACTTCCTTTCATCTCTGGTCCCCCAGATTTAATTGAGAAGTTTGCATCTGTGAGGTCCAATATAGTATACGTATCATGATTAGCAACAAATACTTCAATTAAAAGACTTTAACCCTTTTCCATCATCCATAAACAATGTTCTATTATGATGAAGTTACCAGTCAATGCATTTACATTATACTGTTCAAAGTCTTAAAAACATATGTTAACCAGAAACTATTCATATATTGTAGTATTTTTGGACACAGAGATTGCCAGTAAAGGAAGTTTTCTCTATCTGAGTAATTCCATCTGTGAGTTTCTTACCAATGCACATACATACAAACAATCACACACATTCTTAAGCAAGGTTTTCTACAGCTACTAGAACTCAATTTGGCTAAATGCATAATCAGACTACTTCTCAAATTCTTGCTAAACTATCATATGCTTCTTTTGTCAATTGTATTTATCAAGTTTAAATAGGTTGAAATTAAAAGAAATGAAATGACAGTGGCTTAGACCTACCATAGACACCATCGTATTAACTTATTTTATTCCTACATTTGCAGTGAGACATAATTCCCCGCTTCTCTCTTGTGTTGAAATTACTCATCATGATATCGAAATGAACTAAAAAGAAAGTGTAGCATTCCCACATGAACTTCTCACAGATATGGTGAAATTGATTATTTTTCTTGTGATGAAGTTCTTAAACAGAAGAATGGTCGTTTAGAGTAGCACCACTAACATTTGAAACTTGATGCATGAATAATAAATTAGTAAATAACTAGAAAAGGAAGGCAGTTTACAGCGTGGGCTATTTCTATTGCATGGAAAGTCTCTTTGAAGGCAATTCAATCCGGGAAGAACTCTACAAACAAAGATAAAGGTCAATGCCTCAATAGCTATACATATAAAAACATTCATTACACAAAGTGAGCTCAAATACTGCTGAGATGCAAAGGAATTAATCTGTTTGATCAAAAAGGTCCGGAAACTTCAACTTACGATATATTTGAGCTACCAAATGTGAAGTTGTTGGCCACTAAGTTCCTGAAAAAGTTTATGTGTTGACCAAATGCAACAATTTATACTGATAACGATCAAAGATGCTAAAGAGAATAGAAATTTAATGTGGCAGAATTTGGGTTTTGACATAATTAAAACAAATAAAAGGTACATGAGCACACACATAATGAAACATAGGGAGAATATCTGTGAATGAAACCAGATTATTCAGACCGTAAAACTAAAGATGCAAAACAAGAAAGCGACTTACAGTTCTGATATTGAGGTTACCCAAGATGGAAAGCTTCCGGACAGGTAATTGTAGGACAAATCACTGCACGTACAAACATAGAGGTATATAAGCTAGAAAGAAAGAGTACACAAGAGCACAGGAAATGCAAAATGAAGTTGAATCAGAAAACAAGATCATTGCTTTAACTAAACAGGACTCTGTCAAAATGTTATTATCAATACGTGATTGCATCCCTTTAGGCAATATCTGACATTTCGTAGAAGGTGATGAACAGGAAACTCTCTTTTTGTAGCCTAACTATAATAACTCTCAGCTGTAAAGCTATTCACAATATTTTCCAAAACCTTATAAGCATTTCATCAAACACTTTACATCATATTAAGCATACACAGTATGAGGAAGATAGGTCTGGTTATCTACTACATACTCTCTTGATATAATTTCATATCTCACTCCACCAAAAACTTATACGGTTTATAATGGTTGACTCAAAAAGTTTGCAACCTACAAAAATTCAACTTTAAAAGTAAAAATTTTCGAAAAATGGAGTTGATTTAGATCAATTCCTTCTATAACCCCAAAATCCCACAAGATGTTCTAAAAGCTTGGTTACTGACTTTACAGGGTAAAAACAATATCCTTGAGGAGTGTATACCTTGTGCACCACTCATCACCGCAAATATTTTAAAGGTTCTAGCTTTGCCTGAAGGTCCATTTTTATAGGAATGTGGCCTCCATTTTGAAGCCCATCAGAATGTATTGAAAATAAAAAGAGCTATTTTCTCTCCTTTGATCACTGGTCTTATATTGTAGTACAACAGAATCTTTAGAAAGAATATAAAAAACTATAAAATCCTGATTTGTTACAAACAGAAAATTGTAAAGCTGTTGGATATGGAAAATCCTATTCAGCTCAGGTGTTTATCTTTTTGGCATCTTCAATTACTATAAATTCAATAATAACTTAATTTCATAGAAAAAAGGCTTACATAGTTTGAAGTCCATCACTCTTTTGGCTAGGAAGGATGCCAGACAAACTATTGTTTCCAAGAAATCTAGCCAGTTCAGAGGTGGCACAAGAGAAAAAGTGCAAAGTAACAAAACCAAACAGAATGTTAGTACACAATGGTTTCAGTTGGAATGGAGGAATGTCATATAGGGGGAAGTTCTTATACGTTTCAAAAGCTCCACAAAAATTAGGAAGTAAAGGCAGAGCTTACTTACAATCTTGAAAGAGAGCTCATATTGAACAAAGCACTTGGGAGTTGGCCTCGCAAGTTATTGAAACTCAAATCCCTGCAAAGATCAATTAACGTACATTAATTGAAAATAACAAATATTTTCTCAAACACTTGACCATTTGAGTTATTCTGGTGTTGGACCTACAGTGTTTGTAAACTTTGAAATCCTCCAACTTCAGATGGAATGCTTCCATTTATTAATGCGTTTCTTAAAACTCTGTTGATGGAAAAAAAAAAAAATAGTTCTTCAGTACATGGAGTTGACTGTAAACACATGAAAAAGAAAACAATGTTTGATAGCCATTTAACTGAATGGAGCAGCATCTCAACTTACAGATCAGTCAAGTTCTTCAAATTTTTTGTGAAATTAAGAGATGAGCTCCCATTGTATATATCACTGATTCGCCTACAAAATTACATAAAAACATAACTGAAATTGCTCTTGGTCCAACCATGATAGGTTGGGGGAGGAGACACTGAGAGAGAGAAAATACAACACATATGAGATATATATACGCACAGAGAATTCAGTGAGATCAATTGAGAAAAACTTGAGGGTATTGGGCCTTCAAAAGAGTTCCCCTGAAATCTCCTACAAAATCATTTGCAACTCTTGTTAATCTTAAAACTCATTGAAAGCCATGCTGATCCTGCTTTAAGTAAATTAAAAAAAAAAAAAAGGAACAGGAAAAAATCGATACTTACAAAGTAGTTAGCTTTGTCCAGTTTCCGATGAAGTCAGGGATGTTTCCTGTGAATGGATTGTCTGATGCCCACCTGATATCCAACAAGCTGACTTATAGTAAGATGAAGCGAGGATAGGAAATCCAAGTTGAGGATAAAACAATAAAGTCTCTATATATAAGATTTGCAAGATCTTCCTCACATAATTCGCATGTTTCGGAGATTAGCAAATGTGGAGGGAATTTCACCACCAACCCCACTACTGTCCATGTAACTGCAAAAACACCAAGGGATGTCTATCAGTAATTCAATTCTGTTAAACACACATTTTTCATATTATAATTGACATGTCAAATACATGTTTAAAAACAATTTAAATTAAAGAAGAACTTACATTTCTTCAAGTTTGATCAAGTTTCCAAGTTCTGGAGGAAGTGATCCAGAGAAATTATTTGATCCCAAGGCACTGAGAGTGATGTTGAAAAGCAATGTAACATGAAGATCAAAACGAAAGTATTGTAATAAATTGGATTTTAATATCCATAATCATTCTACATTTACTTTCATGCAATTGATTAACAATGCGGTGACGAACATAGAGGTTGTTTCATTTTTAGTCCAAACAACAGTAAATGTAGGCATGCATTCCAAGAAAGGATGTTTTGAGGAAAATGCACAAAAGGCTTCGTGTCTTACAGCAAATTTAGATTCTTAAGGTTTCCGAGCTCCTTGGGAATTGGCCCATAGAATGCATTGATGCCAATGGATCTGAAAATAGCAAAACAAATAAGCTTTATCTGGAGTCCAAGGTTTACTGAAACGTACATATTTCCTTAAGTATGCAGAGAAGTTACACAATAAGCAGATAATGTGCGCAAACACATGCACGCATGAACATTGTAATTTGCCTAGCTCAATGAAAATAATGCAGAAACAAACTGCTGAACCGCAATAGACAAATTTTTTAAGTTTCATTCACTAGAAGGGCCTCCCTTCACATGAAAAGAAGCAATTGTTCTCAAAACATTGTAAACAAGGAATTCGCATTGTATATGCTATTAATTACACCATTGGTGTGTATTTAGAAGCCATAATATATTTTATGCTCCTTTCTTTTGGAATCGTTTATATTTATGTTCTTTTTAATGACAAGAAACATTAAAAAACCATTAGCCTTTCTTTGCATTAAGTGGGAAGTTCTGGTTTCATGCCAGCTATATACAAGTAATGCAAACAGGTATAATTTACATGCAAGATATAAAGTTCAAATCGAGCAGGGATGAGAAGAGAATAAATATATCTAATACACAACCAATACAACAGTAATAAAACAGTTCATCAAAGTTTTACAGGAGAGAAAAGTTATACACAAAGTAACAGTCACTTGTGTTTAAGCAGCAACATATCAAACATTTCAAAAATTTGCAGCAAAAAATTAAGTCAAGCAAATTTTCTTGGTTTTCACTCCATTGCTTACAGTTGCTCTAGTGCAGACAAGTTTCCAATAAATGCAGGCAAGGGACCGGTGAAGAAATTTTGACCAATCTTCCTACAACCATTTTCACAATATTTGAGAATCAGTCATCAATCTATCCTTGAAGAAGATTTGAACAAAATAAAATAACAAAAATATCCACTAGATTCTGTTAAATAAAAAGGGTTAAGTACTTAATCTATGCCTCCCAAAACTATCATTTTTCATTCACTTAACCTTTAAACTATAAAACTGTCACATTGGATATAATCTATGATTACATGTCAGATTAGTCCAATCGTACAATTTCATCTTATGAAACTAGCCGTGCACAGCTTTTGTAACTCCTTGTGCAAAAATTTATTCACTCTTATACAATGCTAACGATTGATTTCAGCAAAGTCATCCAAAAAAGCTGTATGATAAGAACTAATCTGACAAATAAACCTAGATTTGGAGCTGATGTGAGAGTGTTTTTTTATTTTTTATTTTATTTGTTTTATTTTTTATTTTTTTCAGTTTACCAGACAAACTAAAAGACATGATTAGATAATTTGGGAGGCACACTGTAGTTTACCATTAGTTTATATAAAAATGTGATGACAACATATCATTAACTTCCAGAAACCAAAAAATAAAATAAGATCTTCATACAAAAAGGTCAGATATTTGAAAGTTGTGATCTCTTCTGGAATCACTCCTCTTTTGTCCAAAGCATAGACTCTCCTGCGAAAATACAAAAAACATAGACTACAGTCAATAAACTACCCTATATGCCATGTAGTCAAATAGTGAAAAAGGAAAACTTTTTCATTTTGTTTTGTGGTTTAGGTTAATCAATTTGACCCTTTTGGTTCTGCTTCAATTAATCTTATTTCTGCACCATTGTAGTACTGTAAAATTCAGCTCACAGTAAATATACATGGCAATGAAGTTAAAAAGAGAAAGAGAAAGTGAGGCATACATTTGAGTGATGTGACAAGTAGTGTCATTGTCATAAGTACATTCGCATTTGATAGAAGGGTTGTTCTCAGGAGCCTCGAAATCAGTCCCATTGATAGCAGAACCGGTACATGGCTCTCCACTTATGTTCCACAGGTTTTCCACCGCTTGTGCATCCCATTTTTGGAATATAGAGTTCAATGCCCTCACTGTCTCGTTTCATTACAATAAAATTTTTACAATATATTATATGTTGCATATTAGGAGATCATAGTTATAATTCGGAAAAACCGAATAAAAAAATTAAAAATGGAAAAGACATAAAAACCTATATTAAAAAAAATGAAAAATAATGTCTTTTTTGAAAAAAAAAATATTTTTATGAAGTATGTTCTTTTATTTATTTTAATTATTTTTTGGAAAAGAGATTCTATAACAAAAAAAATTCACAAGGTCCTATAAATTTTTTTAAAGTATTAATTAACAATTCAAATAAGAATTAGTTAACACGCATATAAAAGTTGTTATTCTTAATGCGTAACATCAATACATTTTTTTTTCTATATATTTTCATTTTATTAAACAAATTATTTTACTTAAACTTTCAAATTTTCTATTTTTAATTGGATTTACAGTTATAGCTGATAATTAGTCTTAAATTTCAAATTTTTGCTAGTTGAAATTGTTCACATAATTTTTAGTTTTATGGGATAGTTTCTAATCATAGCTAAAATACTAAATAATAAACTCATTTCACAAGATTTTGTTAATATATTTTCGATTAATTAATTCAAAACAATTTTTTTTCTCTTTTGCCTCAAGGATATATATTTTTTCCTCTCGAATAAGTATTTACAACGTATATTGCTGTTGAAAGTTGGTGCCGCCATATTTGACAAAAGAGAAATAAAAAGTCAAAATTGGTGGCGGCCTTTGTTGACAATTGAAGAAAAGAGAGGAGCGGTGGCAGCAATTGTTGAATTGAGAGGAGAGAAATGCAGTGCAACCGCGTAAAGAGAGGAAAGGAAAGAAGGGAGCTCTCTTATAAATAGCACCTCCCTCTTCAGTTGAAAAAAAATTCTGGTACTCTCGGAATATCAATTTCTGCCCCGTTGAAATGATACCACGTAAGTAAAAATATTAATGAAATATTATATGGCATCATCTCAACGGCGCGGGAGTTGGTACTCTCGGAGTACCAGAGTTTTTTTCCTTCAGTTGTAAGCATCTCAAATCCTCTGAATGAGAGAGAATTTAGAGAGATAAAAATTTATTGTATGAGTTATTTTTGTTTCAGTTGTATTTTCTCTAGTTTGTGGGTTATTACTAAAATATCCAAATTTGTAATCCCCTTTGAAATTAGTGGAGTGGTTAGCAGTGTCAAAGGACGTAGGTATAATTTATACCCAACCTTGTAAATACCGGTGTTCTTTTCTTATGTATTCTGTATTTAATTATTGTCGAGGTTCTGCGTACGTCTGATGTTTAAATTCACCTATTCATGTATCTGATCTATTCATCGTGTGATCGAATTTGAGTAGGAAATTATCCGATTTCCCCAACAAGTGGTATCAGAGCCAAAGGTTCGTCCTAGGCGTTCGTTTTACTATTGAATACAGTTTGTACAATATGAAATACCTCAGAAAGAAGCATTCTCCCGAAGCGTCGTTTCCTTACCATCATGACAAGGACAACTATGAATACAAGATTGAGGTGGAAGTTCAATGGTGCGGTCATTTTGGCATATGGCGGGCGAGGTTCTAGGCCTTCTCTTTCAGCAAGGTCTAGACATTCTATTGAAGAAAAGAAGCTAATGGAGTTGATGAAAATGAGTGGAAAAACATCAACCGCTTGGCGTATTACAATTCGTTCGTGTCTCCGGCGTGAAGTCACATTCATAAAAGAGACTTATGCAAGCAAACTCTAGCAGGCATTGGAGAACAAGTTTATGAAGAAGGCGGTCGAGATCTGGGCTTTGAATATCATACGGTACCACTTATAAACAACCACATTACTGCTTTCAATCAATTGGTAGCATTTGCAAAATTTAGATGAAACTTTCAAAGATGAGGATTTAGCTTTGATGTTGTTGGCAAACCGGATGAATTTGATCATTTAATTACCACATTATTACATGGCCAAGATAATGTGTCTTTAGATGTTGTATGTACTGTTTTGTATAGTTATAAAACTAGAAAGAAGGATAAAAAAGAAACTAGATATGTAGCGGGCTTTAGCGTGAGTGCAACAAGACTCGAAGGAAGGCGAGGGAGATCCAAGTCGAGAGGAAGACTGGTAAATATGAATGTGCCTTTTGTGCGTGAAAGGTCATTGGAAGAAAGATTGTCGAAATTGCGAAAAGAAAAAGCGCTGGATATATATGTAGCGGTGATGATGATGATCTCCTTTGGTTGGTTCATGTTCGACACTTCATTCAGACGAATGGCTTATAGATTCCGGATGTACATTCCATATGTGTCCCATCAAGGAGTGGTTCGTCAAATTCGAAAAGCTTGATGGTGGAGTTGTTTATGTGGGTGATGATAGTTCGTGTAAAATACTTGGGATTGGTTCAATCCGGCTGAAAAATTTTGATGGATCAACTAGAGTTTTGATAGACGTTCGGTTTGTACCGAATATGAAAAAGAATCTCATCTCTTTAGGAGCCTTGGAATCAAAGGGCTTCACTATGTCAATACGAGATGGAGTTCTGAAAGTTACAAGTGGTGCTCTCTTGGTAATGAAAGGCATGCGACGAAATAATTTGTACTATTATCAAGGAAGTATAATTATTGGATCGGCAGCAGTAGTTTCTGGCGGGAACAATCTTGGAGAATCTACTAAGTTATGGCATATGCGCTTGGGACATCCCGGTGAAAAAGTTTTGCAGACGCTGGTGAAGCAAGGTTTGTTAAAAGATGCAAAAACTAGGAAGTTAGATTTTTGTGAGCATTGTGTTATGGGGAAGAAAATAAGAGTTGAATTTGGCACTACAATCCACAATACGAAAGGTATTTTGGACTACGTTCACTCTGACATGTGGGGACCGACAACGACTCCGTCAATGGGTGGTAAGCGTTATTTTGTCACTTTTGTTGATGACTTCTCCAGGAGAGTTTGGGTGTATCTCATGAAGACGAAGGATGAAGTGTTAGGAATTTTCCTATAGTGGAAAAAGATGATTGAGACACAGACTGGTAGAAAGATCAAGCGAATCAGATCAAACAACGGGACTGAGTATACAAATGACCCGTTTATGAAAGTCTGTCATGATGAAGGTATTGTGAGACACTTCACGGTCGAAATACACCACAGAATGGGGTGGCGAGCAGCGTAGAATCGGACTCGGTGGAAGGCGGTGTATGTTGTCCATCTTTGGGTTAGGCACAATTTTGACGAGGCTTTGACGTATGAGAGTCATTTTGTTAATCGACTACCATCTGCTGGAATTGAAGGTAAAACACCTTTGGAGGTATGGTCTGAAAAACCTGCTAAAGATTATGATTCTTTACATGTATTTGGTTCTACTGTATATTATCATGTAAGAGAGTGTAAGTTAGACCTTAGAGCAAAGAAAGCACTTTTCATGGGCATTACTTCTGGAGTAAAGGGATATCGTCTTTGGAGTCCTGAGGATAGAAAAATAATTTTTAGTAGAGATGTTACATTTGATGAGTCCTATGTTAAAGAATGTGCGGTAGAGACAAATGGAGCTCAATGAGGTGGAGCAAGTTGAGCGGTGAAGTTTGAGAGACTACCACTATCCCAACAGGTGAAGATGAGAGTTCTCCAATAGCAGAAGAGAGTTCTGATGAAGAGGTATCAACCCAAGAACCTCCACAGCAACAGAGATCAATTGCAGTTGATAGGCCGCGACGACAGAATGTTGACATACCTGTTCGTTTGAAGGGTATGGCTGACCTACCTATCCATCTCAGAAATACGGTGGCCTATACACTACCAATTGTAGATGATGGTGTTCCTTCTACTTATCAAGAAGCAATCAGAGGTCCAGAAGTCGACAAGTGGAAGAAAGCCATGGATGAAGAAATGCAGTCACTTCAGAAGAATAAGACGTGGAAGCTGGCTCAACTACCGAAAGGTAAAAAGGCAATTGGGTGCAAGTGGATATTTGCAAAGAAAAAAGGATTTCTTGACAAGAATGAGTTTCACTACAATGTAAGGTTGGTGGTTAAGGGCTACGCACAAAAGGAGGGCATTGACTATAATGAAGTATTTTCTTCAATTGTAAAACATTCCTCCATTAGAATTTTATTGGCTTTGATAGCGCAGTTTGATTTGAAACTAATTCAATTGGATGTGAAAACCTTGTTTCTACACGGTAACTTGGAAGAGGAAATCTACATGACTCAGTCTGATGGATTCAAGATTGCTGGAAAAGAAGATTGGGTTTGCAAATTGGAAAAATCGCTGTATGGATTGAAACAATCTCCGAGGCAATGGTACAAGCAATTTGATTAGTTTATATTGACAAAGAAATACACTAGAAGCAAGCATGACCATTGTGTGTATTTTAATAAGCTACAAGATGGTTCTTTCATTTGTTTACTCTTGTATGTTGATGATATGTTAATTGCATCAAAGAGTCTGAAAAAGATTGATGCATTGAAGGCTCAGTTGAATCAAGAGTTCGAGATGAAAGATTTGAGAGAAGCTAAGAAGATTCTCGGCATGGAGATAAGTAGAGACAGAAAAGGAGGTAAGGTTGCATTGTCACAAAGATAATATTTGAAGAAGGTACTGCAACATTTTGGTATGGATGGCAAGACAAGACCTGTAAGTACTCCACTTCCTCCTCATTTGAAGCTCAGTTCTCAGTTATCTCCCAAGAATGATGCGGAGCGAAAGTATATGGAAAATGTTCCATATGCAAATGCAGTTGGTAGCTTGATGTATGCAATGGTGTGTATGAAACCCAACATTTCACAAGCAGTTGGAGCTATAAGCAGGTATATGCATGATCCTGGCAAAGGACATTGGGAAGCTGTGAAATGGATTCTACGGTATTTAATTAATACTGTAGATGTTGGATTGGTGTTGGCGGGGATGATACTATGGTTTGAGTATAGTTGGATATTGTGATTCGATGCGGTGATTTGGATAAGCATCGATCTACAACCGGTTATGTGTTTACATTAGCAAAAGCATCGGTGAGTTGGAAGTCTACTTTGTAGTCAACGGTAGCTTTGTCCACTACAGAGGCAGAGTATATGGCAGTGACAGAGGTTGTAAAGGAAGCAATTTGGCTTGGTTAAAAGCACATTTCAGTGTATTGTGACAGTATGAGCGGTATTCATTTAGCAAAGAACTAAGTCTATCATGGAAGGACGAACCACATCGACGTTCGTTATCATTTTGTGTGGGAAATTTTCTAAGAATGTGAGATTCTACTTCAGAAAATTAAAACAGAGGATAACCCTGCAGATATGTTGACTAAGGTGGTGACAACGATCAAGTTTAAATATTGTTTGGACTTGATCAATATTCTGCAAATTTGAATTGCCAACAGGCGCATTTAAAGACACTCGAGATTCACTTTTGTCAAAAGGGCGTCAAGGTGGAGATTTGTTGAAAGTTGGTGCCGCCATATTTGACAAAAGAGAAATGAAAAGTCAAAATTGGTGGCAGCCTTTGTTGACAATTGAAGAAAGGAGAGAAGCAGTGGCAGAAATTGTAGAATTGAGAGGAGAGAAATGTGGTGCAACTGCGTAAAGAAAGGAAAGGAAAGGGGAGAGCTCTCCTATAAATAGCACATCCCCTCTTCAATTGTAAGCATCCCAAATCCTCCTGAGTGAGAGAGAATTTAGAAAAAGAAAAATTTATTTTGTGAGTAATTTTTCTCTCAGTTGTATTTTCTCTAGTTTGTGAGTTAATATCAAAATACCCAAATTTGTAATCCCCTTTGAAATTAGTGAAGTGGTTAGCAGTGCTCGAGGACGTGGGTATAATTTATACCGAACCTCATAAATACCGGTGTTCTTTTCTTGTGTGTTTTGTATTCAATTATCGTCGGGTTACTGTGCATACGTACAGTATTTCATATTCGGCCCTATTCACGTATACGACACTATTTATCGTGTGACCGAATTTAAGTGGGAAATTACCCGATTTCCCCAACAATTGTTAATGCCTAATGTTTTTATTTTGATAAATTTAATGTTATAATTAGTTTAATATCATGTTCCAAATTTATTATATAAAATTTTCATGGAAAATATGTTCTAAACTTGAAGTTTAAGGAGATTTTATTATCAATATTTATGATTTAAATATGTTTTAAACTATGGCTATGGGTTTGTTAGATTAGATATTTGGCAACAAGGTGGTGTGACTACAAAAGGATTTGACTTCAGTAATGACACCGCATGGAGGGGTTGCTGAAGGTGAAAAGCACAGTTTCATGTGGACTTTTTTCTTTTTCTTTTAACACGTGGAAAATAATGTCAACTGGAAGCTGATATGGCAATGAGTTGGCAGGCATCGTCAAACTTTAAACAATAAAATAAAATAAATTATACAAAAGGACCTATTTGAAACTTTTTCATTTTTTTTTCTTCTTTTGGTAATAAACCTATTTGAAACTTACTAAAGGAATATGATTGATTGCGTCAAAAATAAAATAATATGAGTGCTTCAAAACTAAAATATATTATAGAAACACATTGACACTATCCCTTTATATTAAAAAATATTTTTTTATAATAAAGAATATTTTCATTAATATTTACAGGTAAAGAATAAAAAATTTTATTTAAATCAGATAAGTTCTTTATATTTTTTATTTTCTTTTTCTTTTTAAATATAATTATTAATAGGAAAAAAATATTTTTAAAAAAATCAATAATATGTCAATAAAAATTTTAAAAAATTAATTAATATAGTGGATTGAAACTTATAATATATTAATTAAAATATAAATAAAAAAATAAAAAATAAATAATTTGTTTGATTTTTATTTTATATGATTATTTTTAAAAATAAAGAATTTAAAATATATAAAGAGCTTTTGAAGATGATTTAAGAATAGATGGTATTAATTCAAACTGCATTTAATATAATATTTGAGAATTAATAAAAGTAAAAAAATATAACAGAATTGTATTTAAATATATATATATATATATTAATTCACACTCAGGCTTTTATAATTAAATAAATAGTATAGAAGTCTTTTGTGGCTTAGCGCGCCAACTGTGAACATGTTATCTTCTTCTTCATTTTTTTTATCGGAAAACATATTCGATAATATATATAAATACATATAATAACTTTCTTTTTATAAATATAAGAAGCTAAAACAGATAGAACAGCATGTCCTCTGGAACTGAAGTAGCTCAACTAATTGGTAAAATTTTGATACTGAAGAAAATATTACAAGGTAACAGAGATTTAATATTTAATTCGTAGTTTTTCATTTTTTTTTCTTCAAAAGGTTACTTTGCTCTATAAGAAAAAAAATCAAATAAAAATAACAAGAAACAGAGCTGTGGAGAAGGTGAATACCTTCAGAAGGGTCAGTAGTGGCGTTTTGAGCTACTGAATTTGGTGGTGATAAGAAGAATAAGAAGAAACAGAGCCACCAAAACCCAGAATATTGTAATGAAGGAGATGACAGCTTCACCCAACTCCTGCTCATCTTCTCTGGCATTGCATGAGAGAATCGCATGAATATGATTCGAAAATGGACATTTGGTTAATAAGTGGGATATGCACTTGTCAATGGTTAAAACCGATCATTTTCTAAAATTTATAATTCCCATTGTCAATTGATGTGACTATAAGTGGGTACATCGTACAAGTGAATTTTTCAATGTGAGGTTATCTTAATAATATATCTCTTATGTTTATACTTTTGAGGCTTAACAGTAAAAAAATACGGTTGAATTTTCATATTTATATGTGAAAGTTACGGTTTAAATTTTAATAAATTTACATTAAAATATCAAATGTATTTAACTTTGTTAAATATAAGGTGAAAAAGAAATTATTAGAAAAATATATTTACTGCTTTAAATTCTATAAAATTGTAAAGTTGAAATAGTAATAAAATTTTATCTTTTAAAAAAATTATAAACTGATAATTTTCACAATAAAATTTTTTTTTATTAAAAAAAAAGAGATTAACGGTTTGAAAAATATATAATGAGATAAGAGATTAAAACTCTAAATTATTATATAAGACTTTTATTAATGAGATAAGAAATAATGACTTTTATTATTAGATTTTGTGTATGAAACTAATATTGTTGTTTCTTTTATAGGCTTTTCAACTCAAAATAATACTAAAATCATCAGCTCATTTACCACCTTATTTATTGAGAAGTTTAATTGCCTTTCATTTAAATTTATTAATCTCTTCTTAAATTCTTTTATTTTGTTAAGCAATAATATATGGTTACGTTGTTAGTTCGTAAACTAAGCAATTCTTTTGGACTTGTTGCTTTTCTTTTCAGCCAAATATACTTAAAAAAAAATTAACTATTACTTTAGATAATTAAGTTATGGTTCTAATTTCCACAAATAATAATCACATGTTTTGACTTTCTCGTTACAAATAAATGTTCGTTGCAAATGAATGTTTAAAACTATTGCTTTGAATAATACCAAAACTCTCATTTAAATCAGATTTAAAAATCCCAATAAAATGTAAACGATAACTACAATTCCAATTTAATGAAAGACCGCCATTGAGACACTTGACTTGCTCAATTTGTTTCGAATTATAGGCAATTAACCAAGCATATCTAGACAAAATGATTGAAAAAAGACACATTTAATTATAAAGCTATTATTTATTCTAAATAAATGACATGTTTAAGTGAGTCTCTATGTAAAATATACTTATAATTCTAACATAAGAACATTATAGACATACCTAAATATTCCCCAAAAAAAAAAAGTCTTAAATTTAAAAATAAATATAAAAGTGCTTTTATAAATTAGGGGTGGGGGGGGATTCATAAACATTGCAACATATAAAAGTGTTATAGAAGAAACCTTATCTTAAAAAATAATAATTCAATTTTGATATTATATTTTCATTTTGAATAAAAGCGTGTAGGAATTTTCTCCAAGTTAAGTTGTAGAGCAAAAAAGAAAATGTTGACATTTCTTTCTACAAAAAAATCTCACCTATAATAAAAGAAAAGTATCATAGAAAAGTAGAAAGAATACAAATGTCTTATTCATTTAAAGAAAATGGAGATTAATATTTTTTAGGTTACGTGGACCAATATCCATACCCAATGTGGAATAAGTCTTTCAGCCAAGTTTTGTAAAATTAAAATTTTAATCAGTTTTTTATAATTATTTATGAAAGTGCCATTAGTTATGAAAATTTATAAAATACTTTAAATTTGAATCATCTTCTCTTTCTTCATTTTTTTCACTTGGTCCACCACAAACTCATAAATCTGTGGTTTATTTGAATTTGAAGCATCCTCTCTTTCTTCATTTTTTTCACTACACAAACTCATAAATCTATAGTTTATATGCACTTTCAAACTTATTTATTAATTTTTTATTAAAAAATTCATAAAAATGTATTAAAATAAAAAGAAAAAATTGCGATGAAACCCAAAATTTTGAAATTTATGCAGCTCTAATCTTCCTCTATTTTTCTTCTCCGTGTTCTCTATTTAGGTCCTCTGCAAACTGATAGAACTATTATTCGATTTTTTGTTTAAAAGATCCGTACAAATACACACAAACAGCAAATTGGTGATTGTTTTTGTTAAGTCGGGTCATTTGTAGGTTAGCAAATAACATTAATAGATTGACAAGCCCATCAGCCCCCATTAGGGGGTTAGAGAGACCCCACGTACGAATAGGTCAGCCACTTCCACACCATTAAAAATATCGATGAGGTTGCCGATAACGCGAGGTTTGCGACGTCAATCAAAACCAAAAGAAATTGACAAAAGTAAGAATTGACTTGGGGAAGATAATTTATTATTGAGTCCTCAATTTTTTCAAAATTCAGGGTCTTACATTTTTTATTTCTACAACTGAGGCTTCTAATATTCACTTAAGTTTCAATATATGCTTTATATTTTAATTTTCGTTTTTTGATTGATACTCAATGTTAAATTCTTTGTTTTCCAACACATGTGGCATAATTTATTTAGTTCACGTATTGCTATATACAGATAAGAAATAAATGAAATCCAATAACATATTCTCACGTGTAATGCCATCTTAATATTCTTAATTTTAATTTCAATATGTTTACATAATTAACCATGAGATAATGGACTATATTGGATAGGACAAAAAAAAAAGAAAGTCCTAGTAGCACTCTCAAGCCCTATATTTGGTGACACAACATCAAGAGGATAAAATAAATTGAAATGAAAAAATAATTTTATGAGTTTGCTATTTCAGTTATAAAATTAAAATAACATATAAATCTTATTTTCTAATAAATTTTTGAATTTTTACCAAAAAAATAATAATAAATTTTTGAATTGACAATTTTATATATAGAGGACTTTTATTAAAAACAAATAAAACAAAAAGAAAAAATCTTGAATTTCTAAATAATCCACAATTTAATAAGTTGGGTTCGTATCAGAATCCTCCAATAAAAAGTCATTGATAGCAGAACCGGTACATGGCACTCCACTTATCTTGCACAGGTTTTCCATAGCTTGTACATCGCATTGTGGGAATAACGAGTTTAGTGCCCTCACTGTCTGGTTTCATTACAACTAAAAAAATTTACAATATATTATATTCACACTAACTGTGGCAATTTGTGCCCTGATATCATTGTTATTGTTCGGAAAGGAATCACACCAAATAAACAAATTAAAAAAGAAAAAAAAAGTAAGGTAAATGAGTTTGGATTTATTTGATCAAAACATACTTAACTTGATTATTATGATTTAAATATGCTTTTAGGCGCTGGTTTTTGTTGGATTGGAGATTTGCCAAGGTGGTGTGGCTATAGAGGATGACCACGAAGCAGCTGCAAAGATTAAGGTTTCATTAGCTTAGGAATTAATTTTACCTGTTGTATGCAAATTCAAACTTCCATGTCCTACAGTATGCAAGTGAGAGTATTGTTTATGCATCATCTGCTGGGGAACGAGGCTTTCAGGTCATCATTGCAGGTGGTTACTTTGGAAAAGCTAAAGCTATGCAGGGACATAGCTAGAGTGGTTGTTAAATGAATGTTTCAGATATGACTGGAGGAGGAGAATTGTAAGTTATCCAGCCACCTCACCACCCATAGCTGTACCCAGTAACTATCTAGATTGCCACCCAAGTCCAGCTGCCATTACAGGTGGAGAAAATCAAATTGTACAAGTTATTACAGGTGTACGGTTGGTGCAGTTTTTGTTGATTTTTCTGTAATGTGTTCATATATTGAAAGTTTCCTATAAAAGGGCATGAGTGATATGCAAATCCTAATGCTTGAATCCCAGAGAGGATTGTAGAGAGAAAGAGTTCCACGAGAGAACTATGAGAAAAGTTTTTTTGTTTAGAGTGTAAATTCTGTGTATATTTTTATTCAGTGAAATAGAGATTGTTTTTCTTCTCAATTACTTTCTTTAGTGAGCAAAGAATCACAACATTCAGGTCATCATTGCAGGTGCTGGTGGCACAACCCATTTGCCAGGCTAGTTACTTGCACAAACTTTGCTCCACATATATTGTTATGATACAATTGTTATCAAACAGATATACTATAAAACATATAAAAATTATAAAAACAATAAAAATGGAGAGAAAGCTTAATGATAAGGTTTTTTACCAAAAAAATTACGCAAAAAAAATATATTAGATAACCTATTGATATTGGATTACTACTTCACTGAGTTTGATTCGAGGTCTGTATTTCACAGTATCCTTAAAGATAAATTCTCTCCACATGGTGCTAGTGATTTTGCAATAATTGTCTCTCATACAACAAATCTTTTAGAGTTTCAAATTCGAGCATCTTCCAAAACTCCTACAACTTGAACAATGTATTTGCTCTATCACATAGACTAGTGAAAACACACTAACTCAATTGTATTTGCTTTCTATTCTCTGCCTTTTTTTTTTTTCTCCAACGGAATGTCTAAGGCCTGTATATAGGCTTAGTATAAGTTTACAAGGCATTTAAAATATGTCTTTAATTTTGTAACATATGCAGTTAAAAATATAAAACTGAAAATTTATAACATATGCATCTATAAAAAAATCATTCACACCCGCTACAGTTTCTAACAACATTCTCTAACTCTCTACTTACCACTAATTCGTTTCCTTCTTCCTTCGAGGTATGGTAGCTGCTGCACTTACTCCTCAGTTAAAATTTTAACTAGTTTTTTTAATTATTTATGAAAGTGTGGTTATAAAAATTTATAAAATACTTTGAATTTGAATCATCTTCTCTTTCTCCATTTTTTTCATTTGGTCCACCACAAACTCGGAATCATCTTCTCTTTCTTTCATTTTTTTCACTTGGTCCACCACAAACTCATAAATCTATAGTTTATATGCATTTTCAAACTTACTTATTAATTTTTTATTAAAAAATTCATAAAAATGTATTCAAATAAAAAGAAAAAATTGCGATGAAACCCAAAATTTTAAAATTTCTGCAGTTCTAATCTTCCTCTATTTTTCTCCTCCGTATTCTCTATTTAGGTCCTCTGCAAAACTCATAGAACTATTATTCCATTTTTTGTTTAAAAGATCCGTACAAACACACACAAACAGCAAATTGGTGATTGTTTTTGTCAAGTAGGGTCATTTGTAGGTTAGCTAATAACATTAATAAATTGACAAGCCCATTAGCCCTCTTAAGTCATTAGAGAGACCCCACGTACTGTACGAATAGTTCAATCACTTCCACACGATTAAAAGTATCGATGATGACGCAGATAACTCAAGGTTTGCGACATGAACCAAACCAAAATGACTTGACTAAAATAAGAGTTGACTTGGGAAAAATAATTTATGACTTGACTAAAATAAGAGTTGACTTGGGAAAAATAATTTATTATTGAGTCCTCACTTTTTTCAAAATTCAGATTCTTACATTTTTTTATTTCTACAACTCAGGCTTCTAATATTCACTTAAGTTTCAATATATGCTTTGTATTTTAATTTTCGTTTTTTTAATTGAGACTCAATGTTATATTCTTTGTTTTCCAGCAAATGTGGCATAATTTCATTAGTCCACATATTACCATATCCATATCAGAAATAAATGAAATTTAATAACATAGTCTCTCGTATAATGCCATCTTAATCGAAAAACAAAGTTAGAAAACTTATTTATATCCCAACTTTATTTTTAATTTTAATTTCAATATGTTTACAAAGTTAACCATGAGATAATGGACTATATTGGATAGGACCAAAAAAAAAATCCTGGTAGTACTCTCAAGTCCTATATTTGGTGATACAAAACCAAGAGGATAAAATAATTTTATAGACATGTTATTTCATACTAGTTATAAAATTAGAATAGTAAATAAATTTTATTTCATAATAGATTTTTATACTGGCACTTTTTATTTAAAAAAAATATTGAATTTCTAAATAATCCATAATTTAATAAGAGATTAATTATATTTATCACATTTACATTTTAGGTGTTGTGTCAATATGGTCCTTATACTTTTAATTTGAACAATTACAGCCCTTACACTTTCCAATAAAATCAAATAAGTTTTTTTATTAAAATTTTCTCACATCAAGTCTAAATAAGGGATTAATTATATTTATCACCTCTGCACTTTGTGTTAATATGGTCCTTATATTTTCTATTTGAATAATTACAACTCTTACACTTTCCAATAAAATCAAATAAGTCTTTTTATTAAAAATTTTTCACATCAAGTCTAAATAAACATCCACATAGAATTTTTTATTATTTTTTTTTTAAAAAAAATCATTCTACTAAATAAATTGTTCGCCTCCCTAATTAAAAAATAATAATAATAAATTTTATCTAATACTTATTTAGACTCTGATGCAACATAATCTGTAAATTTTAATAGAAAATTTTAATAAAAAAAATTATTTGATATTATTAAAAAATATAAATATTATAATTGTTCAAATTAAAAATATACCTTTTATATTATCATATCAACCAAAATATAGGGGTAATAAATATAATTAACCCTTTAATAAGTTGAGTTACTATCAGAATCCTCCAATAAAGTGTCATTGATAGCAGAACCGGTACATGGCGCTACACTTATGTTCCACAGGTTTTCCACAGCTCGTACATCGCATTGTGGGAATAACGAGTTCAATGCCCTCATTGTCTGGTTTCATTACAACCAAAAAATTTAACAATATATTATATTCACACTAAGTGTGGCAATTTGTGCCCTGAGATCATAGTTATTGTTCGGAAAGGAATCACACCAAATAAACGAATTAAAAAAAAAAGAAAAAAGAAAAAGAAAAGAAGGAAGGTAAATGAGTTTGGATTTATTTGATTCGATTATTATGATTTAAATATGTTTTTAGGCTCTGGTTTTTGTTGGATTGGACATTTGCCAAGGTGGTGTGGCTACTGAGTATGGCCAAGAAGCAGCTGCAAAGATTAAGCTTTTATTAGCTTAGGCATTAATTTTGACTGCTGTATGCAACTTCAAACTTCCATGTTCTACAATATGTAAGTGAGAGTATTGTTTATGCACCATCTGCTGGGGAACGAGGCTTTCAGGTCATCCTTGCAGGTGCTGGTGGTGTAGCCCATTTGCACCACCAGCCCATTGGCGCATTCCCCATAAACTTAAGTGTTAAAAATTACAGATGCCAAGAGGTTCGCTGTAAACAGTGCCACTAATGCAGGTCTTCTGGCAGCAAAGGATATTGGGAACTGGGGATGCTAGCCTAGCATCTGGGTTAGGTCCTTCACTTGGATGCAAATACAGTAAATTGAATGAAAATAAACTAAAAAGGGTGTAGGTATTTGACATTTGTGATGGTGAGATTAAAATATGCAGGATGGAGACTGTTGGAAATTAATTCAAGTAAATATTTTGTGAAACAGAGGAAGAATGAACAGTATTTTCGGAAAACAGTAAAAGACGCTTTTTTGAATAGTGTTCGCGCAAAAACTACACTTGTGTTGGCGTCGTTCGTGGTAGCATAAGTGTGTTTGATGTATTTTGGGCTGCTAAATATGATTGGGCTTCACATAACTAAGTGGCCCACATGAGACATATGGTGTTTTGGTTTCAGTTAGACACGTAAGTCTAATTCTAAAAGGAGTTAGATGCCCAGATACCCATTGTCTTCTTCTTCGTTGTTGCTGTGTGGTATTGAATCAGTTGCAGAGTTTTCTCTTCGTTTCTTTTTTTAGTTCTCTTTTAGTGAGAAAGAGTGTGAGATTTTTCTGGGAAAGGGACCCAAGGATGTATTTGGGCTGAGGGTGACTAAGTTTGTGTAACTTGGTGAGAGGAAGAGAAAGAGAAACTGATTTATCTGTGTATTGCAAACTTCATCAATAAAATTGGCTCTCCAAGACTGGAGCTCGAGGATGTAGATCATTCTGATCGAAACCTATTATTTTTTTATGTTTGTTCTTCTTTTTTTTTATAGATTTTTTGGTGTGATTTAGTATTCTAATTATCTTTTAATAGAATATAAATTTATAACAGAGCCAATATCTTTAAGACCTGAAAGGCCATGTCTTAACGAAAGCAAAGAAGCTACAAAAAGACAGTTGGGAGTCTTGAAGAATCCAAATATAATTTTGTACGGATATGTTTGAACGTTCTATTCCTTTTTAATTTTTAAATTTTGATATTTTTGTACTTAAAGTGCAACACATAGCAAAATGGAAAAGAAATGAGAGTCTTCCCAATTTATTTATTTGTTTCAATAGTAATACGTTTTCGTTCTTCTTGCATTACAGAGACTAAATTGAGTACAAATTGCCTCTCTTAATTTATGCAATAAAATAAGACCAGAAAGAAGCAGCTTTTCCTTACTTTATATTTTTTAATATATTGCTTTTTTTTTTCTTAATATATTGTTTGATGTCGGTAATAATGCAACACAATTTAGGTTTTGATTAACGGGTTTGCGGCGTTAATTGCACTGATAGCATAGTTAGTTAAATACGGCGATGCGTACGTGTATAAATCATTTTATTTATTAAAAAATATTGAGAAAAATTCGTTAGTTTAAAAATTTAGTAAATACGTGTATAATAATAAAATAGAAATACAACATTAATAAGATATATATATATATATATTATAACAAAACAATAAATACATTCTAGAAAATATTTTAGCTTTCCATAAAATCAAGAGATGGACTGTACAAACAGGAACTACTTATTTAGAAAATGAGGTCGCTCAAAAGTCAAGGAATTTGGAAGATTGAAGAAACGTGTTCAACAACAGCTAGATTCTTGGAAAAAATCAGTTTCTTTCTAAAGTGGAGAAGGCAGTGCTTCTTAGATCCACCAGCCAAGCTATGCCTAGCTACACTATGTCAACTTTTAATGTTCCAACTTCTATTTGCAAAGATTTAGATTCTATCACCAAAAAATTTTGGTGGGGAGTAAGACCTGAAAATCATCATTACTTGGCTTTGAAGGTTTGGAAGGAGCTCGCATGGAAGATGGCGTCAAGAGAGAAATGTTTTTGGACTGAGATTCTAGAGACCAAATATCTGAAAGAGAGTTCCTTTTTCGACTACAAGTTGAAGAAAGATAGTTCTCAAGTCAGGAGAGGGATAGTGAATGCCAGTGAATGGCTTACCAATAATGTTTGTTTCTAGATAGAGGACGGAAGAACTATTAGCCTAAAGGACCCGTGGGTGCCGGATCTCCCATTTTCCATGGTTACTATTAATGAAGGAGTTGAAATTCCCATAGGATTGAGAGTAATTAGAAGGGCAAACTCAAGATAATGAGATGAGAAAAAGCTGAGCTGTTTATTTGATTTTGACACAATAGAAGCTATTCTGAATATAAATTGGCCTCGCGTCCAGTACAGTGATAAATTGATGTGGATTGGTAATAAAACATGTGTTTTTTCAGTTAAAGAAAGTTATTTAGCCTTTTGTTGTAGGACAGCTAATCTAGTTTTTAATGGTTTGTGAGATAAGATTTAAAAGGCAAATCTACATGAGAGGTTCAAACTATTTTTGTGGAGAATTTTAGCAGGTGTCCTCCCCCTTAATTAAATTGTTCACCATAGAACTGGAAAGGGGGCACTACCTGCCCTTTGTGTGGAGTGGAAGAAGAGAGTGTTATTCACTTGTTTAAGAAATGTGAGGCGACTAAAAGAATGGCTTTCAAGGGTCTATGGGGCTATCGTCTGGAGGCGTGGAATCTTACAAGCATTCCAAACTTAATAGGTTTTTGTGTGGATCCTCCTCAGGAAGTAATTATTAATGGTCTAGATAGAGAAGTTGTTACAATTAGCTTGGCGTGTTTGTTCTACTATGTGTGGAGTTTCAGGAATGAAGTTGTGGATTATGAGAAAAGGAAGCTGGAAACTTTTGAGAGGCTGCTCACTGAAAGGATAGCAGATTTTACTTCATGTTTGGAATATGGATCAGTAATTGAAGGCAAATCTATGATTCATGAGAAATGGAGCGCTCCTCCAGCGAATTGACTTAAGGCTAATGTGGATGCGACTTTCAAGGAGGGGCAGGGGAGGGTTGTTTTCCTTGCTTCACATGTGGAAACGGCTGCCAATGCAAAAGATGCAGAGCTGAAAGCCTTATTGTAGGCCTTTGAATCAGCAAAAGAGAAGAGGTGGAATCATGTTATTTGGGCCTCTGATGCTATGCACATAGTTAATAAAATAGTCTCAAATTCAAATTCTGATCCGTGCTGCTTGGAGTCAAGATATGCTATTTTGCATTGTAGAAGCTTGTTAAAGGAGGATAATTGGAAGTTGATTTGAAATACTAGAAGTGCTAATGCTGTTGCTGATGCAGCCGCAAAATACTCTGTTAGTTATAATGTGTGTTTGCTTTGTTGCTGATGCAGCTGCAAAATATTCTCGTAATTATAATGTGTGTTTTGCTTTTTTCCTGTTTTGATAATTTGTTTCCGGTGATCCCTGATTGTATTTTGAATGGGATTTTGCATGACCAATGGTTGTTTGGTCAGTGTGTGTAAGCCTTAGGCTCTTTTTTGTGCTTAATGCAGATGATTATTCATCAAAAATAGAGATGGACTATACATCTTTCTCTTCCGATCAAGATATATATATATTTTTTCTCCAATTAAAAAATTCATGCAGAATATCCAAACCATAATATGAAAAATTATGTAAATTGGTAAATTGGAGAAAAGGTATCGATTTTAGTCTTAATGGCAGTCCATTAGTCATACACATCATAAAATGGCAGCAGACGACGTTTGATCAATCTCACATATTCAAATTAAAATTACATTTATATAAAAAAAAAAACGAAAAAATAAAAAGAAAAAGAAAAAAAATATACAGCAAACCAGAAAAAGCAGAGAGAATATTAAGTTAATTAATTAACCTCAAACGTCCTTAGCAACAAGGTCACCGTTAACAAATTCTCTGTATGCGGCCACAGGCCAAATGAAACCTCTAAATACCAATCTACTGGCCAACGGCACATCAATGATGATCTCCTTCTGTGTTGGCTTCTTCTCACCCCTAATCGCAATCAGGTAGCTCCTCCCAACCCACCCGATCCACCCCGCGATGTAGAGGAACAGAATCCCTGGAGTGATAAACTCACCCCAGTGCCTCTGGTCACCGCTCACAATCAAATGAGGAAGCCCGTCCGACCCACAAAGCAAACCTTGCTTCCCGTAGTTGTCGAACCTCCTCTTCGTCTTCTCGATGGTGGCGTTGATGGCTAGCGCAGGCGCACTGTCCGGCGCGTACAGCTTAGCGACGACTCCAGCTTCTTGATCTGCTGCTTCTCGCGCTTTGCGAACTGCTTGGAGTCCTTGCATGGCGTCAGACCAGAGATGTCGGCCACGGCGGGTAGTGGGGCCGATAAGAGGATGGATGAGAGAGCGAGTGCAGCCGAGAATGCCTGGAGTGGCTGAGCACCGGAGCTTTTCTCTGTCGTTGTGGTTGACGTTTGAGGAGCTGAGGAGCACTGGATCATAGAAACCCTTGGCTTCGAAGCCAATGGCGAGGTGGGTTTTGGCTTCAAGAGTGGCTTTGAGAGATTTGTGGGGATGGTGAGAGACATCTTCGTGTTCTTTTTTCTGCGTCTTCTTTTTTCCTTTTCCTCTTCTGGGTTTTGAGCAGAAGATAGAGAGGAAGAGAAATGGAAGGTTTTGAGAAGAGGGTGTGGAGGTGAGGTTTTTAGATTCTCTGAGAGAGAGATTGGTGGTGCAGTGACGACGAAGGTGGATAAGGTGGAGGGAGTGAGATTGCTGAGGTGGATGGTTTTAATTGGTCGGAAGCTTTTGGTTATGTTTTACATAGATTCTCTCTTTATCTGTTCTAATACAATAGGTACTTGTGGATAAAGTAAAGAGCTATTATGACGCATGGTTTGTGTATGTTCTCCACGAGCCTCCAGTATACTATATATCTATATATATATATATATAATATTGTACACTATGAATTGTATTTCTTTGAGATCTATATTTTTATTTGAAGATATGAAATTCATTTTGTAAGATTTCAAAATTTGTATTTACACCAACACATAGGATTTTACAAAGTAACAATTTTTTTCCTTTTCTATATATACAATGATATATTCACAATTATGATTAGATTTTGGAAGATATTAGGATAATAAAGGACCGTGGGTTGTCACTTCACCATTTATTTATTTATTTATTTTTTAACTTTAAGGTTGAAATCATTGCTCGAGGAAAGTCACTGAGGTCTTCACATTGGAACCCAACTTAACCATTTGAGTAACATGAAAAGAAAGAAATGGCTAATTACTAATGTCCAAATAGTCAAATCCTGAGTAATTGTGTCTGGTGGTGGCTTCAATGGTGGCACTCTTTATTTTGAGCTATAGCTTCTGTGGCTGAAAATAGAGGTCAGGTCCGTACCATGCCTGGAATTATTATGAAAGCTTATGGTTTCCTCCCACTCTTTTGTCTTTTGTAATATTAAAATTAAAAACTCCCTCTATTTTGTTGCAATATCCCTATTTTTTTTCACAAAATATTTTGAATTTTTTTGTGTAGATTGAATGTATGAAGAAGATGTATATTACTATTAATTACGGTTCAATTTGGTTGTTTCTATAATAAAAATGTCACAATTTAACATGTAAAATTTGAAAAAAAAAAAATTGCGTACGAAAGAAAGGTAAGGGCCATAGGGGGTGTTTTATGTATATTTTTTTAAACTTAGAGATTATATATATATATATATATATATACATATATATATATATATATATATGTGTGTGTGTGTGTGTGTGTGTGTGGTGTTAATTTTTTTTTTTTTTTGGGGGGAATAAATATAAGTTTGCGTTAGTAATGAATTTTTAATGATTTGGTCTGTAGAAATATGTGTTGGAGATATTGGTTGTGAGACCGGACAAGATGATTAAGTTGACCCAATACCAATTTGTTCAGTCCAATCCCATTGTGTCCGACATGCCAAAAAGGGCTTGCTGAGTGAAGATTGGGCCGTCTTCAATTCGTCAAAGAGGTGCTTTGCACGCATCTCTAGGCCTTCGTCTCATATTGATCCGGTAAAAGACATGTAATTGCGTTAGGTTACATACAAAGGGAACAAAATTCATGAGAAATTAAGAGAATGCAAAAGATGCTCTATAGTGTATTATACATTAGTCTAAACAAATTCTTCAAAGTCAATTTGCCATGTGGTAACGGGGTCCACTGCCGTATAGGCTAGCACGTCAACTGGTGTTGATCACGTCAGGTGACAATTATCATTTTCAAATTTTAATAAATAAAAGACCAATAATTTTACCTTATTAGATCTAACCTGTTCTAAAGCAAAAAATTAAGGGCTTAAATACACTTTAATTCTTTTTGTTCTTTCAATTGGGTTTTTCTAGCTAGTAACCAATTTGATTCAATGAGGTCATTCTTTTTAATTTTTATTTTTCTTTTTCAAAAATTGCCTGAAATTATCAAAATATCAATGAGTGCGTACAGTGGCATGAAACTCTTCCAATTTTTTTGATAAACCACAGCAAAATTTCTTCATTTTTTTAAATAGAAAAAAAAATTTCCACATTGAGATTTTTTTTTTATTTAGATGATAATAAAGTTATATTTTCTATCTCAATTGAAAATAAAAAATTTAAAAAAATGATTTAGGACTAAATTATAGGATACTAAAGTATATTAAACCCAATAAAAATTTAACATCGATAGTAAACAATTCAAGCTGCCAAGAACTTGGAAAAAGCAGATCGATTTTGTTTTTTATTATTATTTTTTCCACAATCTTGAAAATATTAACTTTAAACCTTGTAATCTCTATCTCTTTTATAAAACAATAGTAAAAAAAATTTTTCTTTATCTTTAATTTTTCTTTTTGGATAGGATGAAAAGAAAAGTGGTACTTGTGTGGGCGTACCTTGGTTATATCCTGCGCGACTCCTTTAGTCCTTCGGTTCACACTCATCAGAGTTATTGACGCAACTCATGCTGGACAAAAAGATCCATACAATTATACATCATCAAAAGTTTTGGAACACAAGCATGCATATGGTCGCTTCTGAGCATACATTGGATACCAACACTATAATTCAAAACCAATATATATATACACACACACACATATGAAGGAATTAATATACATATAGGCTAACTAGTTGAGCCTAACTTCGACATGGATCACATCACTTTATTCTGTAGCAAACATATTATGCATGCATGCATGCACATGTGTATAGGCATGAACCCATTTCACAATCACACAGTTACATCTACCTTGACAATTCCCTTTTCATTTTTTATACTAATTACCTAAAATTATCACGACCGCTGCTGTAATTTTTAATCGCCAAAACAGAACATTACAATAATATTATTATTATTTTAATAATATTTGATGGTGAAAAGTAGATAGGAGGAGGAAAACTGGCGCCAAACTTGTCATAGAATGAGGATGTTTTTGGACCAAAATCCGAAGAGAAAGTTTCTTCTGGCCCCACCCATGATGTACTACTACTACCACCACCACCACCACCTTATGGTATTATATAATGCTCGCCACCACTTTGCTTCACACTCCTAATCCTCTCTCTCTCTCTATCCTTTTCCCTGTCATACTCTTTCTTATCTTTAGCTGCTTCTTCTTTTTTTTTTTTTTAATCTTTCTTCTAATTTTTGTCTACTATCTCCCAAGCTTTTCTTTTATTCTCTCTCTCAGCTTCTAGTCTACTACTCTTAGGTAGGCCTTTTGGTCCTTTTTATAAGGCAAAGTGCCCTACAAAAACTGAGAGTCTAAGTTGCCCTTTTCAGAGGAAGACCAACTCTTGAGGGTTTTAAGGTTTTTTTTTTTTTTTTTTCTTTTCTTTGGTCTTATATTTTAAGGCAAAGTATAACCCTAGCTAGCTGTTACAAAAAAAATATATAAACCATGAAGGAGAGTAGTGGGAGAAAACAAGGTGCTCCTTCACCTTGCGCCGCGTGCAAGCTTCTTAGAAGAAGGTGTGCTCAGGACTGTGTTTTTGCTCCTTATTTCCCAGCCGATGAGCCCCAGAAATTTGCTAATGTTCATAAGGTCTTTGGTGCCAGCAACGTCAACAAGATGTTACAGGTTTTTTTTCTTTTTTATTTTTTTTTCCTTAAAGCTTTTTTTAATGCTTTGGTTTTTATTTTGTCCATATCTAGTCTTGGGGGTTTTAATTGCAAGGACCTAGCTATTCACCTTAGGGGTAGCAATAACCTGGTCTCACTAACTTCCCAAGGAGCAGAGGTGATCGTGTTTCCAAACAAAGCCCTTTTATATAGATGATCTGATCTTCCTCGAGGATTGGTCGGTGGGTTTAATAAGAGAGATTATTTTGTTGAATCAATAAGAGATATTATTTGATTGCTCTGGAAGAGTACAGTGAATAGGCTAAATCAGACAATACATTAATTGCCATTTCTTTTTTATTTTTCTTCTTCTTCTTCTTCTTCTTTCAAATCTACCTTTTTGGATTGAACAAGGTTTTTATTTGTTTTGCCATCTTTGTCCAAATATTTTTCCTGGGGCTGTTCACCTGACCACGTGGAGTGGAGCTGCTTCATTATTAGTTTCTCATATTTTATATATTTTCAATAACAAAAGCAATAATGGTTTATTTGGGCAACCCTTTTTCACATGTGGGCCCGACTCTATTGGGTTTTGATTTTTTTTTTTTTTATAGAAAAAAGAAAAAGTACCAAAATAAAATACCTAAAACAAATCTTGTCTGTTATACGAAACGGTGCTTCAGCCAAAAGCTAGCCCCCCAAAAGAAAAAATCCAATTTAGAAGTAGGTACCTACCACTCGTCCTGACCGCCAAAAAAAAAATTGTTACATATTAGAATTTCAATAAAATTAAAGTCAAATTAATTTATATATATATATATATATATTATTATTATATATATATATATGTAATGGTGCGAATTTATGCTTTTCTATAAAATCATGTATTATGATGTCATCATGACATCGTACGTACTGACGTGGCGTGTAAGAACTATTGGTTGTGAAATGTGATGTGCAGGAGCTGCCAGTGCACCAACGAGGAGATGCGGTGAGTAGCATGGTGTACGAGGCTAATGCAAGAGTGCGTGACCCAGTTTATGGGTGCGTTGGGGCGATATCGTCGCTACAACAACAAATTGATGTGCTTCAAGCTCAATTGGCACTGGCCCAGGCTGAGGTGGTTCATCTCCGGGTTAGGCAGACCGCGTCTGTGTCGAACCATGGGTTAAGCCCGGCTAGCCCAACTAATAGTGGCTCACCCTCATCTAAGCTCATGGGTTCACAAGCTAAACCTATTTTTGACATGGATATGGCTGTGGACCATACCAGCTTTGCAGAGTCAATGTGGTCATGCTAGGTTAAATCTAATTTATGTCCCCAGCCTACTATATATTTTGCAGCAAAATGAAGGTTTATTTATTTTCTATTTTGTTAAAAAAAAAGAGAGAAGGTGGATGGGCCAATCAGACGGTGGCACCTGCAATTATCAGCCCCTATCACGAAAGGTCCTCAATGAGAAAAAGAAAGGTTCTGCTACATGTAGAACACATAAACTTGGTCCATTTTATGTTAGTTTCTTATTAAATCTTGGTCTATGAACCTATGAGGCGGTAGCCGGTAGAGTAGAGGCGGTGATGGCGACTGCGGTATGAAAGCGGTGGTGGAGGCCATTCGCCCGCTTTGTTTCAATATATATATATATATATATATATATTAGTATATTTATATTATTATGTAAATATAATTCTAACTTTTCCATGAGATGATTATAGAGTATATTGTGGGTGTTGTAACTAGGTTTTGATTATCTATGGCATGGATAATTTCATTTATCCAAAAATCAAAACTACGAATTTTGTATCAAACAATTGCGAGTGAGAAGAAAAGCTATAGCTTTTGTATATCAATTTGTTCTCATCATTTGTGTGGTGGCGGCTTATATTTTTGTTCTTCTTGTATGGATTCTATACTAAATTTTACCTAGTCGATGCTTGATTTAATTTTATTTATTTGCTCAAGCTATAATCATAAAACAGAAGTGGAGAGAATTAAATCCAGGTACTATTATCGTTATTATTTTAAATATGTTTAAGTTGCAAGAAAGAGTAATTTTTGCTTGAATTTCAGTTTTGAAAAGAACCGTCCTAGTTTGAACAAGAGGGTACAGAAGTTTTGCGTCTTAAGGTAATTTGATATCCTCCAGAGATCACTTAAAAAAAAAAACCAACACTAAAATGATACAAGTCTCCACTCATTATGTTTGGTAAGGTTTATGTTTTTCGTTTTTGTTTATAGTATTTTTTTCTTCCATAAAACTCTTTAATTAGCTGTGTTCATTTGGCTTATTCTCCAAATTAATATGTTTGCTAATTTGGCTTCTCAACTAATTAAAGCTTCCTATAAGCTATAGAGTAAAAAATAAAAATAAAAAGTAAGAACCAAGTTGAATAGGATTATTCTCATTTTATAAACTTCATTTTAATTATTTATTTTTTTCTCTTGATTGCCATCACAAATGGCTACGAAACAGTCAGTGAGCATCCATGATCATATGCTTAGCTTTTAAAACAAAAGAAATAAATCAAAAAAACCATAAGCATAAACGTCACCAAATTAAACAAAGGAAAAAATTGAATAAGTTTGTTTTGAAAATTTTGTAGAAACACATTAATGGTAGTTAAATTGGTTTTTTTTTTTTACATTAAAAAAAAATCACAATAGTAAACTTGTATATATTAACTACAAATAAATATTATGACAAATAAAAAATTAAGAATGACAAATAAATCCTAAACCCTAACAATTTTTAACAATGGAAGTAAATTGCTAAAATAAGCTTAGTTTTAGAAACTATTATATTACATTGCCATATTGTTTTTCAATATATAGATCTCGTGGGATTTTACTTATTTGTTATTTCAATTATTATTATTAGTATAGGTTATAAGATGTTGTCTTGTAAAAAATTGTAGCTCAAGGACTAGCTATAAACTGGGACAATGTGTTCAAGGAGCTATATTTAAAAACCTAGACAGCAAGAAAAGAGTCAACCACGACCAATCTGTCATGGAAAATTAAGTTACCCAATTTAGTTGCAAAGTCTTTGTTAATCATTTGGCTAAGGGGTAACATTGTTCACAAACTGCTTTAGGGCTTTCCCATCTCAATTATACCGCTATATACAAAAGAGAACATATTAGGAACAAAGAAAAAAAACAAATTAATTACCTGGAATGCTTGCTGTTAGGATGGTCCCGGATCGATGAAACCAAACCATTAATTATGAGGCGCTCAATGGCCAAAATCTTTGAGTTTATGGGTCCAATAATTATATTTCAGTCTACTCTGGGGTCTACTGGCAGTTGGTCAATGATTATGTTTCTAAAACTCTGATTAGAGCTCCACTATCCTAAAGTATAATTATAATAAACAAACTTAACCTGGTCATGTTCAACTATTGATCAAAACCTCTATAGAGAATTGTTACTTTTTTAAAAAAATAATTCCATTGAAATTACCACATCCACTTTCTTTTTCTTTTTGGTAAATAAATTGCCACATCCTCTCAAACACACAAACAGACCACTCTTTTCCAGGCACAGAAACTTTTACTTCATTGCTTTGGGGTGAAGAAAAGACTAATTTAACTTGGATCATGAATTATACGTACACATATGTGTATATGTACGTACAGTTATATATATTCTCCTACGACCAACTATTAAAGATGAAGAAGAAGAAAGAAGATTAATATATTGATCTTTTGTAGTCGCAAGTCATAAAATATGGGCAAGACTAACTTTTTCTTCTTAATTTCCATTTAAATATAATAGTGATAGTTATAGATATATGCAATTATTGTCCGATCCCGTCTACCAAAATTTGAACCTATACACGAGTCAATAGTCACATGTTTAGTTTGAATTTAAAATATGTTAGCGTTCACTATAGATTATTGTCATCTGTATTGTTTCACAAAGATATTTAAAGAGTACTGAATAGAATCAATTTATTACTTACAAAAACCTGAAAGTTTAAAAATAATGAGACACATAAAATGGAACATGCATTGGTGTTGAACAATATGAATTATATTGGAGAGTCTAATAATTGTGGCCCTAGCTATATCTAGTAGGATCGTACACCTCTTCAATTTGAGATGTATACAAACCTGAAAGTTAAAAAATAATGAGACACAGGAAATGGAACATGCATTGGTGTCGAACAATATGAATTATATTGGAGAGTCTAATAATTGTGGCACTAGCTATATCTAGTAGGGTCGTACACCTCTTCAATTTTAGATGTAAATTTTTTTACTATATATATTTTTTGTAGAATACTATATACTTGGAGGAAAAGGTATAATAAATGACTCTATCATTAGAGGACACAATGATTTCATCAAATATTGGGTTGAATTTTAATTTCTCTGAAATTTGGAATCAAATATAGTAGCGGAGCATCAAAGTCCACCACTAATCATCATCCCAATTGGAGCTAGTGGTAGCACATTGGAGGACAATTAAAGAGAATAGCAGTCCCTGTTGCCAATTTGGGAACCAAGAAATTTTTCCTATTAGCAGGTGAGTTAGGTTTGTTCAGTTAATCATAATTTCTTATACGGAGAATTACTAACCAGCTCATAGTTTAGGACAATTTTAATTAGGTGAATTCCTGGTCAAAACATTGGAAAAATATTGGAATGGGCATGATCAAAATCAAACTTTGTATTGTGATTATGACATGCATTTTCTTTAATTGGATAGTCAACTCCTAGGGCACATGATCTATTCGACCGTTGGTAAAAGAAAAAGAAAATTTCTTTCGGTTGGTATAGAAAGGAAAAGGAGGGAAAGCAACAAGAAGAACAATTTCAAATTTTGGAAAAAAAAGAAAGAAAAAATGTATGTAGTTTCAAAGCAATGGGGTCCCAACATGAAAGAAATTATCTACTTTTTTTTTCTATCAACCAAAAACGCCTTCCCACTAAACCAAATGCTTTTTAGTTCATGTAAAACAGAGTGTCAATTGATCTCCAATGAATAGGGAAGCATATATTGCACATTCATATATAGTGTTACTATTATAAATAAAGAAAATGTATATATTAAGCTAGCCCACCTAATATAGTAGGAAATTAAACTTCATATTAAAGACACCATTCCTTTGGCCAACTGAGTTGTCCCTTGAAAAACAAAGTATGATATGTTTTTGTTTAGATAAAAACCTAGCTATATGTAATTAATTACATATATATTTCTTAATTTAGATTCAATTAAATAAGGGACTGTATTTAATCTACACTTCCAAAGGCGACTTAAAAAGTCTGGCTGTATTCAATATAAATTTTTATATAAAAAAATTTATAAAAATAATGTGATATTCAAATAAGAATTTTAATTAAAATTTATGAAAGTCAGATACCGACAATGTCAATGTCTATAGGCTTTTAAAAAAATTTATAAAAATTATGTGATATTCAATTAAAAATTTTAATTAAAATTTATGAAAGTCAGACAATGTCAATGACTTTTATAAATTTCTTTAGACATTATTATGAATGAGGACTTAAAGATTTTATAAACCAATTAGCATTATGTGAGTAGACACACATTATGTGTACATAAATCTTCGATCACTAGGAAATTAATAAGTGTGTCACAAGGATTTCTCTGGATTACAATTCCAAGATCCTGCCCGGAGATTGACATAGACATGATTAAGAATTGCCAAGATGACACTGACTTTTTTTTATATTTTGTTATTTCCATTAATCATGACATATATTGACCTTAAAAGCTCTTAAGACTGCCATTCATTAATCCAAAAGTCATAGCCTGAAGTATGATTTATTAATAATGAATTAAAATACAAATTAAATAATAAATAACATTAAAAAAAAATGATTACTTGAAGAGCTATATGTCTCAGAGACATCCATGTTTGGTGATCCCATAGAGAGAATAATTGTTACTGTAATTGAATATGATAAAATCATTAGGATAAGTAAGTGTGGCTTGACCCTTAAGCAAATCTTTTGCGTCTCATAATGCCCATTATCCTCCTAGATTAATTGTATTTAAACTATAGTTTATATCGTTTTAACCGACATTACAAAAACTATTAAAGATACGATAAGATTCTCATGCATGTCATGTACATCTACTTTTTTAGCACAATATTGTTGACAAATACTTGTTTAATTTATTCAATTTGATTTTTTAAGTTCATACGTTTAGAGGGTAAGCATATTTTATCTTTCTAGTTTATTTTCTCCATCAAATGAAAACAAAATCGGTAAGACTAAACTAAGCAATAAAATACTATGTGCATGTGTGTGGTGCATTTGCGAATTGTCTTGAATATGGTTGGAGGTTTGTGGAGGATAATGATTCTGTAATATTTGATTGTGTTGCGCACGTTGTATGACATGAATAAGTCCTGGGTGAGCATGCGAGTGGAGAATATATAATAAAAATTAATGATTTGGGTGGTGAGGGGGACAAGTCAGATTATCTTTAATCATTAATTTGGTCTTAATCATACTTTTTCCAAAACACACTTGAATTGCTTTTTTTTTTTCTTCTTTGGAGGTTACAAACAAAGCATGGGAGATATGTTGGTATTATAGGCATGATGAGTTTGACTTTTACAAAGAAAAATTTCTAGAGCCTAGTGGAGTAGTTTCAATACTTTAATTCTTCCAAAAAGGAATTCCATATCCACATTATCCTAAAGTAAGTAACTTGTTCAAGCAAAGTATATTTGACTGTTTGTTGGGTTACTGTGTTTCCCTTATATATGTACGTAGAGATCTTTTTAATTAAGCTCTTTTTAATATCTTGAAGTGGGAAGGCAAATGGGACTTATAACAAACAAATAAACATGGGGAACATCAAATGATACCAATAACTTAAACTTTTGAATAAAGTAACAAGGAATAAAACAATATGGAAATCATGTATGGTGTTGTTGTGGTTGTATAAAAGATGGAAGAAGCCAGACTAGACGTGGTACAAGATATTTGTAGAACATGAGGGTCCCTAAGACCCTTTATTGCCATGCAGTGCTTAGGAACAAACGAACAAAGCATGGCCAACAAGAAAATCAAAGTTATAGTCACCAGGGGAGAAAAGAGTGCAAAAATAACTATACACTTCTTCATAAAGCTGTACCAATCGTATATATTGGCTTCGGTCATCATATCACCTTCTCTCTCTTTTTTCCGGCCCCTTGGAATCCCATCATCCCCATAATGGATTCTCATTTAATTCCATGCAACATAAAATATATATGTGAAAAGGAAAAACAAATCTAATATGGTTGTTTGTGGAGGTCCATCCAGGGGCAATCTAATGGCAAAACTACTGTTTTTTAGATAATAATTCTAAGTTCGAATCTCTCATTTCTTCAATATCAATGTAGTAATAATAATAGTTCCATAGTTGTTCCCTCTCCCTTGTTTTTAGCAACGGTAAGTCCATAGTTTGTCTCCTGTAAAAGAGTCAAGTTTGTGACTCTAATTTAGCAATTGTCTTTTAATTGAGTTTAATATGAGCCTTTGTCTAAACTCTGCTCCTGCTAGGCTGCTTTCCTATGTGTGTGTATTCCAATTTGTGCGTGTAATTGATCAAAAGTTTGTACCTTTAATTAATAATAACGAGCAATCTGCCAATTTTTTTCTTTCTCCATCGCTAAATCTCTTAATTAACAAAAAATCCAGAAGGCCTAAGCCCATTAAGTGGAGTTGCTAACTAGGCTCATATACGTAGTCTACAAATAGTTTGGATTAATTCGAAATCAGATCCATCTCTCATTAAACATTATGAAATTAGTGATGTGCATCACCTACAAGTACTGGGTCAGGTTTGGACTTGACAAAGATTGGGGTCAGGTTTTGGAGATCCATTTGGGAAAAATCCAGCGGTTGACTCGTGATGGTAGTTTGCTTGGTTTGATACGTAAGATTATTCATATGTAATTTTTTTTTTTAGGGTAAGTTTGCAAAATAAACTTTGGGAAATTTCTTCGTATCTCTAACTTTGTTGTTAGAGAACAAATTAAAAATCTCTAAAATTTAATAACAATATTCCTTATCAGGTTAATAGTTAATTCATTCAAAGAAATTAAATATATATATATATATATATATATATATATATATATATATGACTATAACAAACACAATTACAAGGACAGAGTCTCTCATAAACAAAGGTTCAATGTTTAAAGAAGTTAAAAATTAGCTTCGAATGGAAGACAAAAAAGTACACAAATGGATTTAAAAATCAAACCAGTAAACTATAGCTTAATTAGTCAATAAATTGAATTAAATACATTTTAGAAGTAGAACATTGGACTGCTTGTCAATGATCTAAATATCGGACTCACTGATCTATATAACGAAGCTTTCTTCTGATGCAAGTTATCTTTCAGATATCGTATTCTTGCATCAATTCTCGCGGAAATCCCAACCTGGGTCATCTTCTTGGAGTTGCTTTGTTCTCTCTGCCACATTTGATCGTCGACGACGTCTTTCCCCGAATACTTCATTTCTTGAATCACATGATCATCCATTGGATAGAACAATCGCTGCACGGCGATATGCGTGAAGTAGGGAAGAAGGGAAACAACTACAACAAGCAATGTGACCAACCAATACATGGGTACAAGTCCTAGAGATTCCACTAAAATGCGGAATCCTCGTTGCGAGTAGGAAGGAGGTAGTGCACCATACATGAACAAGAAGATGTACCATAACAAGATACTACCCCACATGAAAAGATGTTGAATCCATGTGAAGTGGCTGATAATTAGAGCAATCTGGCAATTTACTGTCCATATAATGCATGTGTATGTAATGGCGCCGAGGTGTGTTAAGTCTGCAACATGTCCATCCTCTTTGAATGCGGCCGGAGAGAGTATATATATGTTGGCAAGGAATATAACTAGAGACGATAGCACACCGTTTAATATCCAACCTACAATGTGGCTCCAACTGAAATATATGTTTTTCTGCCCTTGTTGATAAAGGGATGGAAACTGTTGCATTTAAAATGTGGAAATTATTCCATTAAATACCTATATCAACTATATAATTATGTTGGAAAGTGAGGTATGAATGAGTTGTATATACATGGCTAATTTCTTAGTTACCTGAAGACACACTTCCGAAGAAACATCTTGTTCAAGTACTCCTAATGATATAACAGGCAAAGATGTCAAAAGGACATTAAACAGCGTCATGTACCAGTCGTCGTATAAGACCTCACCCGAGAAACTTGTATAGAGTTCATAGTAAAACAGAGTGAGGCCAAATGCTACATTTTTGTATACAAAGTATAGAATCTACAATGACAGAGGGAACGAGGTTAATTGAATATATTATTATTAATCAAAATTTGTAGTATAAGCTGTAATTTTTCTTATTGAGATTATATAATGGAAAACTTACCATTTTGGTAATTCTTTTGTAGCACCAATGCCCATGAATTATAAGTAATCTCCTAAAAATCTGAACTGAGGCAATGAGAAGTCACTTGCCATGACTGCCTGTATATGTTGTTAATCCCATTAAAATATTAAGAACAGGTGGAAAAAGATCAAACCTAATGTTCATGGCTCATATATAATCTATATATTTATATATATCTCTGTGTGTGTGTTTTAATTTTGCTGCACTTTAGATTTGTAGTGAAATTCCAAATGATCTTATTCTATGTTGAATATGTAGTGTTCTAATTTGCTGGTATGATCATAATATCGTCCAACACCTTGAAGCTGAAAAGTGGGGAAAGAAAAAAGTTTGAATAGCAATCAACCATTGTTGTAGGAAGTAAGGCTCATTACCTGCATTCCTTCCATGCCACTGATTCCTACTCAATATCAGCTTCTTGAATCATGCCAACATCATTTGCTCCATCTCCGATTGCCAGGATCGTCTTACCAGTGTATTCCTTTACGGACCGGGTAATCTGAAATTTTATCTTTGTGTTAATATTGAGTCTATATGGAAAATGTATTTGCTATTGATCAATTTCCTACAGTTATTGAGCAAGATCGCTATACAATAAGAAACTTGGTAGCTCATCCGGTAATGCTTATGTGTGTGTTTGTTCTTAAATTGATTAGGGTTTAATTACGCTTATATGAATGATAAAGGGCTGCATACAACATCATGCAAAAGTAAAAAGAAAATTATATAGACGTACCAAAGCTTTCTGTTTGGGAGAAACCCGGCAGCATATAACAGAAGCGCAATTAACAGCCAATTGAAGAAACTGGTCCTTCACATCATTTTTCAAAGCAATTTCAAGAGCTTTTCCATCTACAACCAACGCCAATGGTGAGCCTTTATTGCGTTCTTCACGCATCACTTTGTTGAAGCTTTCAAGTTGGTGTAAAATGTCCTCTGTCATCGCCTGAAAACTAGAAAGAGAGAACCTGTAATCACCAACTTAACTTCTATTAAAAACATCATGAATTATATAAATAATACACAGCTCTATGAATTGAATTTTCACCTTCAGTCGGTCAATATTTGCAGTTGATTCATTGGCCAGACTCAAATGGAATTGATTCATATCTTGCCTAAGTAAGCTGCACGCAAACCTGCACAATTGGGAGACAGAAGAAAACATGCATTTCAGCTTTCACTCTACTTTTATTGACTCTGAATTTCTATGACTTGCAATTACATGAATAATATGTTTTGGTTTTTCAGTAATTAATAAACTGGGTGTTTTATGAATAGATTAATTTGGTGTTTACAAAATTATGCATAAAACTGGTTTTATAAGTGCATGTTCAAAGTTGAAACAGAGCCTTACCCAATATTTATAGCAGTTTCCTTCTTGTCCCCAGTTAGGAGCCATATCTTAATCCCTGCTTGGGCTAGTTTATCTATACATTCCGGAACCTGATACATATATACATAAAAGAGAAGTTGTCAATTACCGGGTAAAGCCTAAATGGTACAAACTAAATAATTTACAAGTCCATTTTCATAATGGTAAATCTAATATATTTTATGAATTTGATAGATATTATTAAAACAACATAAAAATGAGCATACAAAGTAATCCATTTGTGAGTCCCTCGGTAAGCTGAAATTTCATGACTATAAATCTATTTTACTTTGTATTATCTTCTTTCATTTGAACAGATATTTTATTGACATATTCATGTCGTACACAAAACACAAAGTGACAAACACAGAGAGAGAGATTACCCCTTTTGTAACTTGTCTTCAACAGCAACAGCACCTAACAAAATCAAGTCTTTCTCAATCATTTCAGAGGCAGTCTCCAGTAATGCTTCTCTTTCAAGACCAATTGTTGTCTTTGCCTGTGTAAATATTTTGTTCCAATGTTCATATTCTTCAACCTCAAGTCTCCGATATGCAAATGCTAGAGTCCGAAAACCATCTTCTGCATAATTTGAGAGGTGTGAGGCTGTTGCTTCTTGGTATGACCTACCATTGTCTGCAAGCCTATCAAAGACTATGCTGGAAATAAAATTATTTAAATGAGATACCGAAATCGAGCTATCAGAAGTTATAGTTTATTACTAGTACTACATAGAAACTATTGGTATGTAAATGACATTTATACCTATCTGCACCTTTGCAAAGAAGAAATATTTGACCATCTTCATTTCTTACTATAACGGACATTCTCTTCCTTGAGCTAGAGAACTCCAACAAATTTAAAAGCTTATACTCCCTGAAAAATAATTTTCAGTTAGTAGCATAAACAATCAAACTAGGAATTTGATTCCAATGCTCATTCTTGGATTACAAGAATCCCCTTGATGCAAGAAAATAAGTGAAGTAAATTAACCTAATACACTATAGTTCCTTTAATTAAGGAACCAGAACATTATCACTTAGTTAAGGATAAATCACTGAACTTTAGGAAAAGAAAATATATAAAACTAAAGTGATCAGACTCTGTCTAGCATTGGTATGGAAATGGATTACCTGTTCACATCTTTCCCAGTGGTATAATCGAACTCCTTGAGAAACATCGTCGATTGAGTTCTTCGATAGAATTGGAATCCAAATTCTTTAGAAGCAATCAGAAAAGCTACCTCTTCAGGTGACTCTGCCTCATACTTGAACTTATCGGTACCTGCATCATCTTCGACGGGTATGCCAGTGTGACACAAAGCCATGACTCTAAAGAACATTGTCACATCAAATATATTTGATCTACATGTGATCCACTCTTTGTACATAAGTCTATCATCCCTAAAGTTGAAACCCTTGGTCATATATTCTTTCCCTACATGAGAGATTCTCAGGTTCTCCTTTTGGCCACCAAGTACTTCCATTTCGGTCCCCATATCAGCCAATGAAAATTCAAATCTTTCCAAGCTTTCACCTGAATCTGATCTCTGATGCAGACTAAATTGATATGCCTCCAAATTAACATTCATTCTTTTTGAAACTTCAAGATCAACTTCATTAATGTCACCCCATACGAAACTCCAGCGATTGAGCATTTCCTAAATTCCATTTGGTTAGATGTCAAAGTCCCAGTTTTATCAGACAAAATCATTTCAACCTGACCAAGTTCTTCATTCAGATTCGAAGTCCGAGCTTGAACGGACCTGCATGTTACTTCATCATACAATTCTATGTCCTTGTTGATTAGCATGGCTTGTAGAACTTTAACAACTTCAATTGACACATAAAGTGAAATAGGGATCAAATAGCCATACAATATTAGTGCTCTTATGAATTGCAAGAAACCAGAAATATAAGGCTTTGATGGCTTATAAGATGGATCATCATCTCCCAACTTAAGGTACCACCAGTCATTCATCTCATATTTCAGAAACAAAGCAAACCCAGTTGCGGTTATCAACGAAACCAAAACTAGAACCGAAAAAGAAGGTAAATAACATGATCCATCTTTCTTTCAATCCGGCTTCGTTTGGACGGAGACATGGTTGAGTTTCGAACTGCTTTAGTATCTGGCCCTGTGAAGATCACTACTCCATAAATGTAATCAGTGTTGCAAAGTTTCGAATCTCTTAGAAGTAGTTGGGCAGGGCACAAGGGATATGATTCATCGTTGAACTCTAAATTTCCAATGAATGTGTAAAGTTGAGGATTTGGATCCTCACAGCGAACAATGGCTTTGAATTCAGTGAATGCTTGATCTTTATCTAAGCCAACTGTAGCTTCTAAGGATCTTTTACTTTGAGATTGGTTTCTCCATCAAGGTTCATGGTTTCTACATAACAAACGCCATCTTCAAAGCTTGAAGACAAAAGGAGGAGATCACATGGAAAATATTCGTTCTTGTTAACTTTGACCACGTCACCTGCACACAGATCCTTCCATGCTTTATTCACATATATGCCCTTTCCATTGTGTGCCTGTACGGTTCTTGAATTCACGTTCAAATCCTGCATTACAAATTTGAAAATGCAGACAGCTCATGAGGTTTGAACAAAAACAGCTTCCAAATCAAGAAATTAAACACAGTCTACCACCATTAAATTTCAAACAAAAATGAGTATTTCTACACGTAGTATCTAATGTAGGAAGTCAGCTCTAAAGAAAATATAAAAAAATGACTAGAATTTTTGGAATATAGCAACACAATTAATTTCCTTGAACACAAAGCAAGCTAACTAGCTGTAACATTGGCTATCAATATTATCAATTTATTGTTATCAGATATGAAAAATGCAAGATCTAGCATTGAAAAACAAATCCTTTCAAAAATAAACAAAAAAATTAAATGGATTAACATGTTAATAATTACCTGCAAAAATCTGTGCCAATCCTCCACAGCCTCCTTGATCATGCTAACCCCAACAACAAAGACCAAAGGAGCAATCAAGCTCACAGGAGAGAAAGGTGCCAAAGATGTAACAGACAACATTGCAGCCAACAGAAAGTAAAGATTTGCAACTCTCCGAAACTGCTCGAAAAGTGCTTTGGGAAGAAATGTGACAACGTTGTATTTGGTGGTACACACATAGTTCTTCGGATACTTGAACGGCTTGACCTTGTGAAGATGAGGTTCATTACAGAAAACCACCCTTGAAAATCCAGGCCGACCAAGAAGATGCTGATGCTCTGGTACCGGACCAGAAGTATTATCACCACCGGTACCGGTGTTGCCATTAATATTATTAACGTCTGCTCGGAAGCATGAAAATGAATACAATTTGCTCCACCTTATCTTTGCCTTATTTCTTCTACCAGCAGCTGATGATGATGAACCTGATGCCATAGAGTTTTCAGAAGAAAATCAGTTCAGGGCCTGTTGAAGTGGGCAAGTCTGAAATTTGATCTAAACGTTTTAACGAGGAATATGTATAAACATTGTACGTGGAAGACATGAACAGAGCCTTTTTTATTGTATGTGATTGTAAGTTCTCCGGCGGAGTCTCACATTGACTACTGTACTGATTTTCTTGTACAAGAAAGAGAAATTTCCAATGGTGGAAATTTTGGAGTTTCTTGGATCATGCAGGCCTTTCCTTGGCCGTACTTGACGCTTGTAATGTATTAACTTTTGCAATATATATATATATATATATATATATATATATATATATATAAATGTATTGTGAATTTGTCACTATTACGCACTTTTCCATTTTGTCATTAAATTATTCATGGGAAGCATTGCGAGGAAAACACATTATAATTAAAATAAATACATAGTTTTAAGTGCATGTACAAGAATTAATGAGTTTTGTTTAGTGAAAGGGTCAAATTGCCTCCCCACATTTCAATAATCGAATCTTGAAAGTTTCCCCACATTTTTACTTTATAAACAATTTTACATTCAGCCTAATTCATATGTTTTGAAACTTACAAACTTACATTTCAGTACATAGTTTTACTTCAATTTTACATTGAGCCTAATTCATACATAGCTTTACCTTTTACCAAATGTTCCTATCATTTCAGTACCTATGATGATTAATGTTAATAAGCGAATGAGAAGTCAACGGACCCATGACATTTTTGTGAATTGAATATTATTTACATGAACGTGCACTCTCTAGAGCATTTTATGGACAACATGATAATCTTTACTTAGGGAATCGGTTAAAGTACTATTTTTTTTTCTTTTATTTGCTTGAAGTATTAGTTGCTGTTGATTTTTTCCCCATAGAATAAAACAATGTAACTGTTTAATGCCAGTTTATTTCTTTCTTTTTTTTTTTTATCAAATTAAAGATCAGAGTGAGAGAAATTTGGATGGCCAACTACCCACATGGAGTACAGAGAGAGCGCATTGGGATTTTGAAGACAGAAGAAATTGATGAGACATATAAAAATATATTTATTAAAAAATATATTTGATAACATGGTTTTTTTTTTTTACTTAAGAGTTATTTGTAATTTGATTGATTAAAATTTATTAAATATTAATTAGACAATTCAATTGAGTAAAAATATAAAAGTACAAATAGAAAATAAAAATACTTTAAAAATATTTTTTATTTTCTGATTATAACCATATAATGAAAAAACTGGCAAATATTTAATCAGTTGTAATATTAGATAAAATAGTCGACTTTCAACTAATATACATCCTTAATTTGCTTGTAACTCTCTTCTCTATATATTTTAAACAGCATCATGTGCAATTACTTTGAACTTGCCGCGTGTATAATAACAAAATAGAAAGCCCTCCAAAATTAACGCTTCCAGAATATTGTAAATCGTATATACTTTACCAGACTGCCTCACTTGATTCCTGAGCAAAGGATATCATTATTATTTTTAATAGAATTGTCAACTATGTAGTTTAAAATAAATCCTAATGTAAACAGCCCAGTAACAAAGCCACTGTATCTTTATACATAGTTTAAATCCCCATTACAAAGTTAAAAACAAAATAAAAATAGCTGTACGTAGTTTTCAATCTATTTTATTTTATTTTATTTTTTCCTTTTGTAAGTAAATTAGGATGAGTTTGACATATATCCCTTTTCTTTTATTATTTTTCTTTGGTTGTCCCTTTGGCACGTTTGATAAGTCCGTTAGAGGTAGAGCTTTTAATTATTAATACATCTTTCATAACTAACCTTTATTTAGTGACAAAAATCTAAATTAGGGACATTTGCCGTCGTGATAATATCATCTATCGCCTGTCTTTCTTTTTTTTCTACTAAATGAGCATTGCTGCCAATAACTGTCCTTCTCATATATATATATATGTGTGTGTGTGTGTGTGCGCGCGCGCTAATTATTCAAACAGTTTGTCATTTCAAGTCGTTGTTTCTTCGTTTTTACCAAAAAAAGTCGTCGTTTCTTCCTTATTGGCCTTGGGATTTAGGAAGTACTTGTGCAGCTTGCCCAATATTGAGCTCTACCAGTTTTGAAAAGTAGGAGTTTTTAGCGTCCAATAATTCTCAAGGCTCATTGTACCCACCAGCTTCCCTGCAATTTCATGCACAAATATCACTATTGTATAGATAACAATTTATTCCATATATATATATGATTTTGTAATTAAGTGCTACAACAGAAATTAAAGGTTATACCATAAGAGAGGAACATGAGCATATCACTATCTACAACTGTTGGAACTGTGTGAGCAACTGTTATCACGGTGCATTCTGGGAATTCCTGCCTGACAAGGTTTTTGAAGAATCGCATCGGTTGCGGAATCAATGGAAGCAGTAGCCTCATGCTATATAATAATCATACTTATGTATGTGAGAGAGATTTGCAGTAAGAATTTCTTTTTTTAGTAATTTAATTAACAGCATATATATATATATATATATATATATATATATATTTGTTATTAGAACTAAGGCAATAATTCAACGGGTAGTTTTTCTCAGGGTCTTTGGCACCAATGCATTGAACTATGCACTAATACCCTTAAATTTTGTAAACAATGCAAATTGTCCTTACTTATTAATGTATTATATTTTCAATTGTTCAGGTAATTTTTTAGATAGTAATAAATAAAAAATTTAATTAATTAAATAATTTGTAATATATATATATATATATATTCTATTTAAAATAAAAATATATAATATTTATGAGTTAAGATAATTTATAATTATTTTAAGAATTAAAAATATGTAATGTCAAGTTTATAATTTAACGAACAATTTATAACTCTGTATAAGTTTGAATAAAGTAGAAAAAAAATATTTTTTTCACAGTCTAATGTGGCGTCTGAAATAGAATTGCTACGTCAACACTAATTAGAAAGCATTATTTATTCAATTTAATTTTTGAAAAACTTTTAAAATATTACTTTCAATTTCCTTTTTTTTTTTTTTTTTGGTTTTGGTAGGAGTCAGTATTATCATCGTCCCTTTTTGTTTTGGGGGGTCTTCTCCGAAAGCAAAGCAGCATATGACGGGCAGAAAATTTAACCGGACATCGGCCCCACCTCCATCGGACAGACGCCGACCCACCCCCAAATAATCTGACCTGCCGACACACATTCTCCGGCCAGCCGCCAACCTCAGCCGCCCAGAAAATTTAAGGCCTTGGAGACTAGTCGATACCTCCATCAGAGCTTCAATTCCCTTCAGTAGTTTCGTATTTGCTTAGTATGGATTTATCGTCCAGGTACCTAGTACACTGAAATTACGAATTTTTCCCACTTTTTTTGGTCCGACCCCTTCGAAATTTTATTTTTTTTGTTCTGAGGAACCCTTTAATATGTACTTAATTGTAACTTTTTGCCACTCAATGTTAGCTCGTTCAAGCTTCGGAAAGTTTCAGCTCAGATGGTCCCAAAAGACCAATCCAGGGAAAACCACCGCACAATTAGAGGAGGATCCTGGGCATTTTTCTTTTCGGATTGTCAAACCTCTGGTCATTCGGTTAGTTTATAAAAATGCTTTGTTGCCCGTTTAGACTAATGTTAAGAAGAACCAAATTCTCATCCCATGTATATAAAACCTTGCAATCTTTGTTCAGAAATCCTTGTTTCTCAATTTGCTCAGCTGGGATTGTTCAAAATTCTAGTCATTCTCATGGAAATGATAACGGGTCAGAGTCTGAGAACGAGTGGGAGAAGCTACTGAAGCCTTTTGACCTCAAACAGCTGAGAAAGTCACTCACTGGGCTTACCCCATTTCAACTTTGTAAATTGCTTCAGCTACCGCTAGATGTACCAACATCGATGGAGATATTTGAATGGGCAGGTGCCCAAAAGGGCTATTACCCCTCATTTGATGTATACTATGTGCTGATTGATAAGCTTGGGGCGGCTGGGAAGTTTAAGGTTATAGATAAGTTGTTAATGCAGATGAAAGAAGAAGGGATTGTTTTCAGAGAGTCTCTTTTCCTCTTGATTATGAAATACTATGGGAGAGCCGGCTTTCCTGGACAAGCAACTAGGCTGCTCTTGGATATGAAGGCTGTTTATTTTTGTGAACCTACTTTTAAATCCTACAACGTTGTATTGGATATACTGTTAACTGGAAATTGTCCTAAAGTTGCATCTAATGTTTTTTATGACATGCTGAGCAAAGGTATCTCTCCTACAGTTTACACATTTGGAGCGGCGATGAAAGCGCTGTGTATGGTTAATGAGGTGGATTCTGCATGCTCACTCCTTAGGGACATGACAAAGCATGGATGTGTTCCTAATTCAGTGGTTTACCAAACTCTGATACATGCACTCTCGAAGAATAATAATGTGGATGATGCATTGAAATTGTTGGAAGAAATGTTTCTGATGGGTTGCTCACCTGATGTTCAGACTTTCAACGATGTTATACATGCCCTCTGCAGAGTTAATCGGGTTCATGAGGCAGCAAAATTGGTTGATCGGATGCTTCATCGAGATTTCTCCCCTGATAATATAACTTATGGGGTTTTAATGCACGGATTATGTAGAATGGGACAGCTTGATCAAGCAAGGGCATTGTTAAACAAAGTTCCTTGCCCAAATATTGTGCTTTTCAGTACGTTGATAAATGGGTATCTAAAGAGTGGACGGTATGATGATGCAAAGGCTGTTTTGTACAATGACATGTTAAGTATTGGCTGTCACCCTGATGTTTATACATTTAACATACTGATTCATGGACTTTGCAAGAAGGGTTTCCTGGTTTCAGCTTGTGAATTGGTCAATGAGATGGAAATCAAGGGTTGTAAGCCAAATGTGATAACATACACAATATTGATTGATGGATTCTGCAAGGAAGGTGAACTAGAGAGAGCTAGCAATGTTTTAAAGGAAATGTCTTCCAAAGGACTTAGCCTTGAAATTGTGGGATACAACATCCTAGTATCTGCGCTATGCAAGGGTGGAAAGGTCCACGAAGCTTTGGCAATGCTAAGTGAAATGTCGAGCAAAGGAGTTAAGCCAGACATATTTACATTTAACTCTCTAATATTTGGACTGTGCAAGGTTGATAAAATGGACGATGCACTGGGGCTGTATCAGGATATGTTATTGGAAGGTGCTGTTGCCAACACTGTCACTTACAACACATTAATCCATGCTTATTTGAGGCGAGGTGAAATCCAAGAATCACTTAAGCTAGTAGATGAAATGTTATTTAGGGGATGCCCTCTTGACAAAATCACATACAATGGCCTACTAAAGGCACTTTGTAGAGCTGGGGCTATTGAGAGAGGAATGAGGTTAAATGAAGAAATGATGAGGATGGGACTTCGTGCTGATAACATCTCATGTAATATCTTGATTAATGGCCTCTGTAGAAGTGGTAAAATACAAGATGCGTTTGAGTTCCTAAGGGATATGATTCACCAGGGTTTGACACCAGACATAGTCACTTATAATAGCCTGATAAATGGTCTATGTAAGATGGGGCGCATTTGGGAGGCTTTGAATCTCCTTAATAGATTACAAGTTGAAGGAATTTGTCCAGATGCTATTACTTATAACACTCTGATCAGTTGGCATTGCAAAGAAGGTATGATTAATGATGCCTGTTTACTTCTAGATAGAGGTGTGGAGAATGGCCTCATACCTAATTATGTTACTTGGTTTATACTTGTCAACAATTTAGTTAAAGGAAGTGGTAGGGAGAGTCGGAGTTCATACCTATAGGCATGACAATATACAAAATCCTCTATGTGATATAAGGAAGTGACAAGCAGTGTCAGAATGCTACTTGGCCTAGTTTTAGTGGCTGAAAGGTAGCTTTTGCTCTTGGAAACTTTTTCAAGTTCGTTGTTTGAGTTTGTTGAATGATGGATATGTTGCTTGGCCTGTATGTTTTGGCTGATACCCGCATTGTTTTATATTCTTAAATTAATGTATCGCCTTCAACAGTTCACCAATCATTTTTAGTGTATTTTAGGTATTTGTTAACTATTATTTATTATTATTTTCTCTCCCTGGAGAGCATCAATTGAGACATTGGCACACCATGGATTGATTTTTTGAATAGCTAATTATTAGTTGTAAATTGGTGATAAGTGGAGTAAATGGTGGTTCTTTTAATTTGAATATTTGGAATACTGAAAGGAAGAGTTTTTTTTTTTTGCTGCTAGTGGCAGCCTCAGCCTTTTTGGGCCGTCTAGTTGTTTTGTAGTGAGTCTTAATTAGCACCGGAACTACATGCGCTGCTTGCATGACCTATGCAACCTAAATTGAACCTCTGTGTTCATACATGCTGTGCTACAATTCATTTTGAAATAAGAACTAACACTACTAGGAAAATGTTTGTAGATGATGGTCACTTAAAAGAAGATTAAAGATGACAGTTTTCGTTTTTGATTGACCCTCATATATAAAATGCTGGGAATACATGACAGTTTATGCCTCCACTCCAGAGAAACCCCAACCATAAAACCATAAATATCAGAACTTTAAAACCTCGCAAAATCCCTGGAAAGAAACCCGAACCATAAAAGAGAAACTCGAACAACAAAAGACAAGGATGATACTTTTACTTTTTTCTTTTTTTTTTTTTACAGGCATTTTAATGTCGACCAAAAACACACCTTTCTTTTGTGTTTAGTTTTTACCAAAGTCATTTATTTGTTATATGTAATAGTTAATTTCTTTTTTCTGGTTAAAATAAATGTTCAAAGTTATATTTGATCATTTATTTTAGTTTTGATGTTTAATCAATTCCTAATTGAATATTTTAACCTTTTTTAATTTTTAGTGTGTAATAATTTTTAAATATTTACTTAGAGATTTACATGTTTTTATTTTTAATTTATCCTTTCTTTAGGTAATGTTTAAATTTATTTTATTTTTACATATTTTTTATGTGATTCCTAAATTTAAAACTTAATATTGAAATAGTTTTTGAAAGAATATGTTTAGTCTGGTTAGAAACTTTCCAATGAAACTAATAATTGTGTGTGACAAAGTTAAAAATAATGATAATAATAGTTATGTGTGACAACTTTCATGTAAAGATATTTTTCATTATTATTTTAAAATGAACCAATAAAATTATTTGGGTGATTAGTAATAACTATGAAATTTTTTTGTGAATTTATATGTTCGCTTGGATAAACAATAATATAAACTGGACACGTGTCACCATCCAAACTGATGGTGTTGAGCATATTCTGCATTCCTTGGCTAACTAAAGAACGTCGTTGAGAAGAACAAGAGACGTTGCTTTGGCAACGTCATAGAAACAGTGACTGCAATGGCGGACTGTACGAAGATACAGAGGATCTCTCTTTCTCTTGTACTCTACGAATCTGCCGTCCCTTCTCCCCCTCAAAACTTCAACACCTTTTGCTGGCTTCTCTTCACTCTTCTTCCTCCTCACTATCATCGTCATCATGGACTCTACCAGAGCACTTCCTCATCAGGTCAGAACCTACACTCCTTTATCTTTCCCAGAAAACATTTTCTTTTACTTATTGCGTCAATGTTATTACTTTGGCTTAGTTTGAAATGCCAACAAAATACCCATTTTATTCTCTTTTATTTTTTATTTTTGGGTTGAAAAATACCACTTTCCTTCTCATTTTCAATACATATATATTTTTTATCGATCAGCGGTTTGGTAAAGTTTAAGTGATTTTTTTGTTTTTCTTCATTGTTGATGTATATGTTTTCTTCCTTTGTTACAATAAATGGTTTGGGTTATACATTGTCATCAGATTACTTTGCCAAAAGGTTGTTTGTAGAAAAGGATATTGAAAAATGATGTTAAAGAAAATTAAGTTTGGGTGCCAATCGGTATAGTAATTACATAGCAAGAAGAAATAGAGAAAGTGAGAGAGGAGGGGGGAGAAAAATAAAATTTAAGGGTTAGTATTCTGAATCAACGTGCTTGGAAAATGGAATCTATTGCTGTAAGGTAATCTCTTCTGAAATACCACAAATATGTAGATATATAGGAAATGTGTAATTAACTCTCTTCTGCCTTTGAATGTATGGAGGCAACCACTAAAATTTGTATCTGTTTCATTGCTTATACGGAAGTTCTAGTGCAGTCAATTGAAATTGGTTATGTTGAAACTTCATCACTATATGCAATTTAGTTGTAAAAGCTATTCCTTCCACCTATACTGTTTTTGTTTGAAACTCAATCTTATATTCTTATTTAACTACTATGATTGGCAAGTTCTGCACAATGATGGAATTGGATACTATTTTGGTTCTAATGTGGTGGTGATGAATATCTGCTAAATCACACGTCAGATCTCAGATTCGAATATCATGAAAGAATTTGAACATGTGCATACCACTTATGATTATGGTAGTTAGTAGACAAATCTATGGGATGGTAAAATCAGAACATTTATATTCATGCCTAGAATACCATTAACTGATGCTCATTAGAATCTTTGTATGCGATTCCTTACTTTTTCTATTTCAAATCTTTGATAAACTTTTGTTTGTTCCTATCTCATAATGGGTGATGACAAGAAAGGAATAGCACAATCAATTTATAACAGCATCTATGTTGTTTGTAAAAATGAATTAATATTTACTTGTCAAGTAAAACGGAGCAGAGTCTTTCTGTATCAACAGAATCAGTAATGCACTTCTTTCTCTTTTGCAGGAAGCATACATTCGTTCACGTGAGAATGCATTATTTGATGGTCTGTTAAGAGCTCGTGGTCAGGCTCGTACATTTGATTTTAGACCAAAAACAAGTGACCCCAAAATTTCTCAGTCTATGTCAGATATTGGCAAAACAAGAGAGAAATATGTTGTTCCAGACATATCTGAGAAATTTATGGAATCACCACTAGATGATTCAATATCGGATATTATTCTTGAACCAATGGAGCGTTCTTCTTCTGGGAGATGGTACAGAGCTGCTAAATCAACTTCATCACCAGTCGCAAGTACTAGGCCAGATTTGACTTTTGATTTAGGAGATCAACATGACCCTGTAAACCAGTCCATTCCTTCAACCCTTGACACAAATGAAGTGTATGAGGATTTACCTGGTCTATCAAGGCCAACAATTGGAAGAACATTTACTGTAAATAAATCAAAAGGAAATCTGGCAAGTATTCCACTTCCTCAGTCTGCAGCATCATTTTACAACGGGTTTTCTCCAGAACTGGAAATTACTGAAGTTTGTGAAAGCGCAAGCAGGCTTAATTTATATCTGAAAGCCAGAAAGGTTGAAGTCAATGCAGGTGTTCCAGGAAAATTCTTACATGCTGTAATGGGGCAAGATGTCTCTGGTAATCTATTCTGGTCAACCTTTGTGTTTTCTATAAAAAATTGACCATTTCTTATGACACTTTCTTGTTTTAGTTTTTTCCGCTTTCTTGTAAGTAGGTTCACTTGTTTTAGAAGAACTTATAAACATTTGGAAACTACAATGCTACTTACATGGATGATTTGAGAAGTTCATATATCGTATTTGATTTATTACCTGGAAGTAAAAATCTATCTAGTTATATTGCAGCTGCATTCAACATCATTGGATTATCGTGTATGTTGGTTAAACTATTTCCCCAAATTTGATATGATTTTGGTTCTGATGGTGAAGGAGTTTTTAACATGTATAATGTGCTCCATTTTATTATTATTATTATGATTTTGATTCTTTGTACCTCCTTATGTAATTACTTTTGAAATTCAAAAATATAAAAGCATTACAATATGCATTATTTTGTTTAATAAGAATATGCATCCTATTCGTGCCACCACCATATTGTAACTTGTGCTGTTAATTTCATAACCATTTTGCCTTGTATTTCATGAAGTCAGATTTATCCTATCATTTTCAGCATTAAACAGAATTTATTGGAAAAGGAAATTTACATTGCAAATTTACTACCTATATCAGACTACTATATTCTATTTTCATGATAGCAATCTCTTTTGTTATTAATGATATTTTTGGCCACATTGCAGTTTTACAGATCTTAATGTCGTGTTGGAAAGTCAAGTCCAGAACAAATGTGAATACATATAATTTAATATAAGAATGAAACAGGATATTGAAGGAAAATGCTAACAATATATTGTTGCTGCTTCTTGCGCTATTTGGGTGGCAGACAATATGTGAACCACTCAGAAAATTCATTTTTATCTCATTCACACTATCAATTTACAGATGTTGGGTCCATCGCTGTATCATTTTTTTATCTCATTCACACTTTAAATTACAGATGTTGGATCCATTGCTTCAACCATTATGTATGCCTTCTACCTGCATGAAACTCATAGAATTGACCAATTCTGCACTGTGCCTGTCATCAATAGGAAGAGGGAAGACCTAAGCTCTCATTCTGAGCTCAAATGGTTGCTTGATTCTTGTCAAATTGATTTGGCATCCTTAATTTTTATAGATGAGGTGAGTTCTATTTGATTCTGAGATTGTTTAATTTATGTTTGATAATGGTCTCTCGGAATTGTTTGATGCTTATGAGAAAGCCAAAACTTACAGTTGTCGTATCAAAATAATCTTATTGTTGAGTGTGCCATTTTCTTGGTTAAACAATATCAGATTTAGCTCAGTAATTCAAATGACCTTGTGAAAATTCCTGACTCCTAACACCATTTTTCCCTTCCGGCAACCATTCACCCCACTTTATCTGGTTCTAACATGGTACGTGTAACCTGTTAGATCATTCAATGTTCAAATCATGCCATTTGACATTATCTACAGAGTTTAGATTCTTTCACGCGTTTCATCAATGAGTATTAATATAACGCAGTATGTAAATGCACATTTACTTTTACATTATATTTTCATACTCTGTGTAATGTGTGTGATGTATATTTATTCAAACTGAAATTAATGCTGTTTTAAAATGGTGAATCATTGAACAGGTGGACCTGTCATATTATGATCTGTTTGGGAGTCTTAAGTTAGTTCTTTTGAATGGCCACAAGCTGCCAACTAAACAAGAGGTAACATTTTATTTGGGAATCTTGTTATACTCTTAACATTAACCATGGAATATATCGTACAATTTTGTGTCTTCCTGAAACAGGCACTAAAGGAGGCAGTAGTTGAAATTTTAAATTGCAAAAAGGTGCATTAGTGAGATCAATGTTAAATTTTTAAGTTGCCTATGCACATTGTTAGTTGTTACATTTTGAAAATGCTTACTATAATATTTCTCTTTGCTTTACAGGGTGAATCTGCATATCCTTGGATTGAAAATGTTACTACAGGAGAGGTAAGATCTTATGATTTGGACTATAATTTTTTGTGTTTCAATTTTTTAATTTATTTATAATTATTCATTTACTTTTCCTGTAATTGAAATAACTCATTACGAAAACGCTTCAATTTCAAGGTCTTTGATGAGTGACTTTTTATAGTGAGTAAAATAGTATGAGTTCCTTTTTGCACACAACAAAGCTTTTCAGATCCTTTGAAGGATAAAATTGGGATGAAGGACAGTGAGATCTAGTTTACTTGATAGTTGAGGCTTCTTTTGAAAGATAATTGATGGACTAATTCTAAAGGCTTCTCAAAATTTGATATCTTGTGTGTATATATCCAATGAAAGATGAATATCATTTTCATTCTCCATTAGCATCATTGAATTGTAACAGAGGCTTATGAAATATTTCATAATGTAATTTTAAGTTTCAATTATTATTTACATTATTAGAACATAAGTTAAGCTTGTTAAGAATGCAGTGCAAGTTTTAGAAGTACATGTGATTGAGCTTCATTAGAAATTTCCTCTGAGTGGTGTTTCTCGGCAGCTAAATTTAAAGCTCTTCCCCTTTCAGAAGGATTTTTCTGTCAACTGCATATACTCATCCACACATGCATTCCTAAATGCACTTATGGACACAACCTATTACCTATGTATAATGTGTGCATTTGAAATCATACATCTCACTGTAAATGGATACTAATCTTTTTAATTTGTGAAGCAGGACTGCTCTTGCTGTGCACTTATTGCTGAGAAATTTGCATTGACTACACCTGAACTTTTGGTTGGGCAAGGATTTAGTAGACTATTGGTAATTTCCTTTTGTTTTAGTTCTTTCTGTACATTACTTTTGGTTTTAAAATATGGTATATATGTATATTTTTTTAGTATATCCACCATAAATATTTCATTTCATATTTTGCAAAAGTTCAGCCCCTAGTTTGTGAAATTTACAACTTAACTGAACTCCAAAAACGAGAAAGTTTTCTCTCTTTCCCCTCCTCCATCCCTTGATTTCTTTAAGGTTGAAGTAGTTAAAAGCCTTAAAGTTAATTGAGAAAGCTAACTGTAATTTCAAACAAAACAATTATGCCAAAAACTTTGAGAAAAAAGTAAAAACAGAAAACCCAAAACCAACAACGTTATTGAATGGGCCCTTAGAGAATCCTAAACCTTGTTTCATATTACTGTCCTGTCCTCTTTTTTTGAAAACAATTTTGGAAAACAGAAAATAGAAAACAAGGCCAAAAGGCCCTTGTGTTTTTGGAGCATGCTAATTTTCACTCTATTGCCTTGGACATGTTAATTTATTGATTTCATTTTCTTGCTTGCAGTTAGCTGGCATCCTCATGGATACTGGGAACCTAACCAAGAATTATTGTTCCTCCAAAGATAAGCACATGGCTACCCTGTTAATCCACGGTGCTGGCCGCTTTGGATGCAATGGTCTTTACCAAATATGTATGTTCATTATCCTCTTGTTATGCGTGAATTTGGTAGTCATCTTAATTTTAACCTTTCACTCTTATGTAATTCTTAAGATTCAATTTGTATGATTTGCAGTAAGATACAAAATGTATGATGTATCCGAGCTGAAGGTAAATGATATATTGAGAAAGGATTTCAAAAGATGGACCAGAGTAGGTGAGGACTAGCACTAATCATTTCTTGCTATGTACATGTCTTAATGGTTATCAAACCAATACTGGTATCAAATTTGGTTTATTTTACGCTGCTTCCTATCTAAACTTATTAGTTTCTTCACTATTACTCGGCTCAGCTAAAAGGGTTGTTTCTTATGCAATTGTCTTCAATTTGTTTTATTATTATTATTTCTCAGAAATAGTCCTCAATAAGTTATAACCAACCACTTATAGTTAGAAGTATAACAATAATGGTTGAAAGCACTACAATAATGGTGAAGTGTCACTAATTGCTCATACTATGAGAAGATAAAGAACAAAAATAAAGGCACCATGAGCATTGGACAATCTGAAAAGTCTTGGAAAAGTGACAGAAAAAGGCTGCTCACCTTGCTACACATCTTCCCAAAAGCAGATTATATTACCTCTCCCCAATTCCCATTTTACAACATTGAAAAACAAAGCAATTCCCTGAGATATAAATTTCCATGGATTTCTAAAAGGACCTCTAGTCACTAAGTTCGAATCCCAGCCTTTTTGGATGTAACCCATATTCACTTCTAGTGACCATGCCCTTTAAAGAATTTTGTTCTAAGGGAAATCTCCAGAGCCGTTTACCTAATAGAGCAAGATTTTCCTTTGTCAAATTTCCAATCCTGAGTCCTCTTCTAGACTTAATTTTGACAACCAGATTCCAAGCTATCAAATTATACACTTTTCCTCCCTCTCCCTCATTCCAAAAGAACTAAATTATTTTTAGAATGCCAAAATTAGTTGTTAAACTTCTAAAAAAAAATTGATGAGAAGCAGCAATGTTATACAGATAATGTTTTTGTTCATGAATTTTCTTGTCTATCCCCTTGACTGTTAACTTAAACATGCTTTGTATCTGATTCCTTCTATATAGAGAAATTTTTCTGTTATCCATTTACAAACTTCTGCTACTCTGGAATAACATTCTATAAACTGAAAAGGAGTAGGTAAGCAAGAGAGTGCTGGTTCAAGAATGTTCATATCACATATGGGGATGAGTTCGATTGGAATTTCTGTCGCAGACCTTCTTGCTCATGAGGATACTGCAACTCAAGAAATAAGATACTTTCAGCGTAAGTTGTAAACTTTATATCTTTTGTTAGAATACCTATCTTCTTGCTCATCCCAATTTCAGTTTCCTGATTTTTCTTTTCCCACCTGTGTAAAACTCTGTGCTTTTTTTTTTTTTCCTTTTTTATGCTGATTTCTATTTTAATTGCTTTATGGTAAATACTGACGCATAAGATTTTAATTTTCCTTCACAAAATAGTCTTATATCCTATAACAATATTAACTAAGGGAAAATATGATGGTCTCCCCTGGATATTTTCAATATTTTCACTGTTATTAATTCCAGGTCAGATTAATTTATTGGTAGGATCTTGCACTATTATATTTGTTATTTCCTTTGGTTTTCATTGACAAAGAATCATTATGTTATCTATTATAGTAGGTACAAAAAGGTTATATCCTTGTTGAAAACATGGTTTCCATAACTATAAGTGAGTCTCATATGTATGCATGTACTATTTTGACACATTTAATACCTATTGTTAAATGTCTTTATTAATGGGTTTGTTTTTTCAGTCCCATTGGAAATTTTTAATAATTGTTTTTTTTTTCCCATCTTTTTTTCAATCAAACTCAGAGTATGAAAAACTTCGGCTTCTCATGATTGTTTCTGGCTATTACGATTCACAAAAGAATTTCAAGGTTAGTGTATGTTGTCTATTACTCCTTTGCTTTTGAAATCGTCATGCATTCTTCGTCGTCTTACTAACAAAATTTTCAACAAGCCAAACTATATGAACTTTTACATGCATACATAATATTGAAATGCCTGTTTGTCATTTGTGGGCGTTAATGCTAAAAGGAGGGTGAATGGTTTATATATATACAGACTTACTAATTGTTTGATTTGTGGAAGTTTTTGTATCCTAATTGTTCACTCATGGGCTTTAGAGTCTCCATTTCTTTAATAAATTGTGAGCTTATTTGGGCACAAAGGGATCATCTTATTTAACTATCACCTTGTTTAGTTTAATTTTGCATTTCTAGTTGAGAAGAGCCTGCATATTTAATCAATTATTGTATAAAAGTATTCTTAATAAGAATGGGAAATGTCAAATAAATGTGCCTCAAAGTAAGGACTCCCCAACATACTTATGTGGGTTAAGATGTAGGTTAACAAGCAGAGGTTGGGTCCCACAGATCACCATTATTACTTTTGTTTATGAAAGTCATATTTCTTATAAGAAAAATAAAATCGAAAGTATAATACTTTGCTAATCTGTCTAAACTGTCTAAAATATTTATTCCTTTAGAATAGTTTGAACTGTCTTATCATGAAACACTAACATGTCTTGCTACATGTATCTGGTATGTAATTAGAGAGAGATCCTAGTCTCTGCCGAGTCCGTGGAACTGATGAAGAACCTGCTGTTTTTCTTGAATTCAAATTCAACCCAACTGCCTCTCAAAGTTCTCCATCGGCCAGGCAAGTTTTTCCTCCATAATCATAAAATTATATGGTAAACTCTAGCACTTCATGAAACACACCCTCTAAGATTGTACGTCATGTCCTGCCTAAAAATTATTTTAAAAAATAAAAATAAAAAACATTGTGATTTTCTAATCCAAATCCAACATAAACATTTTAAATCAAGAACAGGCGCAAAATAGAAAGGTAAATGTACATAGAACTGCCCTATGACAAATCACTGAAGACTGCTGAACGTGGCTTAATTGAATTGTTTTGTGCCTTCTTCAATTATGCGAATGCATGTCAGCACTGCGATTACACACCATTTCATTGTGAAACTCTATAAATACCGGCCCTATATTATATGAAGCAGGGTTTTTTCTTTGACTAAGACGTATTATTATCAATGTTGGTTTTCTGTGTAGAAATGGAAAATTGAAGTTTGATATGGTTGCTCATGTAGGTCTTAGGGACGAGATGAGAACATTTGGAATCGACAAGCTTACATCAAGAAAGACTATTGAGCGCCTCTTAGAAGAATTTGGAGGGACCTCAAAAGGCTAGCTTGCTTTTTATTTTATTTTTTTATCAGCTTTGTATTCTAAATGTGGAGATGACATTTGTTTATCATTTACAGAGTGGATGCATCTTAACAAATGCTGTAAAAAAAGTACATAATATAATTCAATATGGTGCATAGATTGAAATCCTAGTTTCAATTATGATTTTTTTTTTTATTTCTTTGTAATTTGGTTTGGTTCGTGTGGCGCGCATAACTCAGAAAGTTTTCATTTAGAGTATGTTAACGATAAGATTGCAAAATGGTTGAAAATCTCATTGAGCACCCATGAACTTGAAATATATACAAACCAATTTTAGCGTGACTTGAAGTTTAAATCTTTGCTTGAATTTTCATTATTCAACCTCCTTGATGGATGAAATTTTTTTCTCTACAATATAGCTTCTTTAATATATATATATATATATATATATATATATATATGTTTTATATGATATGTATAAATACATATACAATATATTGTTTATAGAAAATAAATATTACTTAAAAGGAAAGAATGAGGAAAAAGGTTGAAAGAGAGAAAGACAACCAACCAAAATGAATTGAACTCTGTTTTATTCTACTCATTGAATTTATTGTTCACTTAGCAATAGTTCTAGCCAAATATGCTAATGCTTTGCTAGCCAAGATTCAACACAAGCTTGAATTGCTCCCCAATGAGCAATGACAATCCTGAAGCCATAACTGAGCTGAACTGCCCATAGCCAATAACGCTTGTCCTAGTACCAGAACGTTTTACCCAATCACCTCTTCCTGACTTTGTATACAAAATGTACCCTTTCAGCTTCTTCGCCTTTTCCAATCCTATCAAAGTTATTGTATTAATTATCCACTTCTGGCTCACAGCAAATTCTCCATTCACAACGTATGATTCAACCACTACCGTGTTACCTTGTACTGAGCTTGAAAAACTTACTAGACTCCACTTCCTTCCCTCTCCTCCCATCTCCACTTCTTCTCCATCATCTAGAAAAACTTCTCCGGTGCTGTTTGTACGACCACTACTATAGACAACCAAGAGCTCAAATGGTGTTCTTCGAGCAGCTTTCGTTGTCATTGCTTCTCCTTGCAGCGCCAATATATTCCCTTCCTAACGCGCACGCTTATATGATCTGGAGGTGTGTCAAGTGTCACATACTTTCCAGATTGTACGCTTACTGAACGAGTAATTGAAGAGGTCAAACCAGTTTCCTGCAGGGAAGTATGCATCAACTGAAACTGCTCCGACTTCAATGCAGGCGATACCAATATACCTCTACCAATCAAAAATTGTGAATTAATGTCGTAAGTTTTGGTGTCTTGAGGGAACGAGAAGAAAAGGGGTCGTGCAATAGGGGTCCCCTTCTTGTGTGCCTCATAAGTCAGTGTGTAAAATAAGGGGAGCAGCCGGTAGCGGAGACCAAGAACCTTCCTGGCTGTCGCAGCCACTGAATCCCAAAGATAAAGCTCTCGACGGATTGTGGAGATTGCAGAGTGGTCTCTTGAAAAGGGATAAAAGGCGCCTAACTGCATTGTAATAGAAGTATTAGCCATCGACTTGGGGGCACAAATTCAAAATGCCTTGAAATCCATGGTAGCATTTGTAGATCCTTTCATATAACATTCATTAAATTTATACATCTCAATAATGGATGAAGGCAAAGCCATTTCAAAATGAAGCAGCACAGATATGCACTTATACATGAAGCAAATTGATTAATAAAATGTTTGTGTAATCTAATTTCAATAAATGCTCAGTATGTTCCCTTGAATGCAACAAAATAACACATGTAACAATACATGAAGTAAATTGATTAATAAAATGTTTGTGTAATCTAATTTCAATAAATGCTCAGTATGTTCCTTTGAATGCAACAAAATAACTCATGTAACGTATATACATGCACACACATTAATTTATGTATGTAGTGCATGTATATGTGCAAAAATGGCGAATAATATGCTAGACTGCAGAACAGATTTATATAATTTCCATATGATGTCCAAATGCTCCAAGCCTCTTACCTGAATCCAGCGTCTACAGAGCTCCTCAGTAGTGTCTCCAGAGAAACCACATATATCAGCTCCAACCATCGGAATTCCAAACAATCCGAAGTTCAAAATGGATGGGATACTATAAGCCAAATCATTCCATGTGGCTGCATTGTCTCCAGTCCAATGTGCTGTGTACTTACCAGAGCCAACAAAAGTTGATCTAGAAAGAAGGAACGGCCTCTTACCTGTTACAGTAATTAAGGCTGCATTTGTGGCTTTAGCTTCTAGCAGACCATATAAGTTGTGCGCATCGTACTCTGTGACATTGCCAAAGTGCAAAGCTGTAGCTGGTATGGTCTTATTATTAGTTGGGCGCTGGATTCCAGCATCATTAATTTTGTATGGTGGGTCATCAAGTTTAGAGAACGGCGTGGGAGGAGAAGTTATGAAATTGGATAACTCATTCATGTCAAGCCAGAGACCATCAAATGGAAGAATATCTCGAAATAACTTGATCTCGTTACCCCAATAAGTTCCAGCAGCTGGATTTAAGAAATCAGGGTAGTAGACTGGTCCAGGCCAAACGGTCCCCAAGTAGGGAAGACCATCACGTTTTATGAATACATCCGCTTTCAAGCCTCTTAAGTAGGTCTCATATGTTTTGTTCACACTGATGCCTGTAAAGAAAAAACAGACACCAGAGTTTCATTATAAGGGACTACCAAGTAATTGAATTAGCTGCCTCAAAAACTCAATTCAGAGTCACTTTTTCTTTTCTTTTTTTTGGCATAGTTAACAGGGCTAAAGAAAGAGAAAATAGTAATAATAACTAAAGAAATGTCAGCTGAACAAAGGACAGTTTGTTTTTGTTTGGTAATATTGTCTTAATTATCATAAAAAAAGTAATAACGAGTACTTGAATTCACCAAAATAACAGTTTCAAGTAAAATACACATTTTTCATTTATATTTACTTGGCTCAAGGATCAAACTTTTAAAGCAATGAAATAGAAAATCTTAGTTGAACAGAGGAAACTCCTTCATACTGATTAACTATAACCACATACCAGGATGTAATATGAGCACATACTTCAGCTCATTTTGGTGAATTTTATCAGTGAAACTCTTCATCTTTTCCAGTGGAAAGTTAATGGGATCAAGGGTAAAATCCTTATAGGCATCCATGTAGTCAATATCTGTCCAAATAACTTCAAGAGGAATACCAGCTTTTGAATAACCAGCAACCACACCCTCGACATCGGATACATTCTGGTAACCATATCGGCATTGGTGAAATCCTTTAAAAACAAAGAAAAGAAAAAGGATTATGCCCAAAATATCAACTTCACAGATGTTTGAGTTTCCAGCAATGTACCATCCATGTAAAGTAAGCTTAAGAGTTAAAATACATTCAGTTGATGGATAAATTTCAAATTTTCCCAAATTACAAATGATATAACACTCATATTCAAATTTCCTTTCACTTCCAACACAATTGTAGTAATCTTATTGAACTTTTAGGCATTAGACCAAAAAAGATGGAACCTAATGGTCTGTTTAATTCTCAAATGATCTGCTTTCATTGTAATTTGTAAAAAAACCTTACTGTGATTCCTTTTATTCTGTAAGCAACCTAATGGTAGAAGGCAATATCGAATACTGTTTATTCAAGATATTAAATCAGATGAGCCTCTTCCTAACTTGATATTTATAAACTATAATCATATAATATAACCCCATAAGGGAAGCAATTGATTTATGTATACATGTATGCATGCATAAATGTGTATGCACACATACATACATAAATGGTATCAATGATATCCTTTCTACTTACCCAAAGACCAGTATGGCATCGGAGCAGGGCGGCCAATAAGCTCAGTGTACTGCTCAATCACTAATTCCGGCGTCGACCCAGCAAAGAAATACAAATCAACAATTCCACCAATCACCTTATAAGTAATCCTATCCCCATTATACACTATATCCATGCCGTTACTGTTCAGCAGCAAAACCCCATGAGTGGTTCCGGCACTCACTTTCCCATCACCGGACGGAGATCTCACATCCATATAGAAAGGGTGGGACCCATAAAGATTGACATCCGTCTTCGCGCTTCCAATGCCGGCATTCCACAGAGTCAGCTTCTGGTTGCGCGCGAGCTTGAAGGAGCTCTTGGTGTGCTCGCCGAGGCCGTACAGAGACGACCTCTTCTTGGGAAGCGAGGAAGATAGCTGAATGTACTGGTCCTTAAAGACCAAGAATGTTTCTGGGTTTGACGTTTCAGGGGAAGTGTCGAAGAGGACGTCGCCAGAGGAGCGGCGAGAAACGGTGAAGCCAAATGGGGTGCTGTTGTGGAGGGTGAAGATGAGGTCGGAAGTGGGGTCGGAAAGGATATGGTTTTCCGGCGACGTGAGGAGGTCTTCCGACAAAGAGGGGTGGTTTGCCGTGAAGTAGCGGTGGCTCCGGGGATGGTTTTGGCGTGGAACGATGTCTTGAGGCACCTCCCATCTTTGGGTTTTGGCGTCTGTGATTCTGATTCTCAGACGGTCCTTTGTGTCGTAGCTGCGACAAACCACCACGTTGCCAAGTATTCATTTTTCTTTTATTACATAATATATATACTCTAAATAAATAATTATTCGAAATGTAAAATAAATAATTATGTTTAAAAATTTATCTTTTAATACAATAATGTTTCTAAATTAAATATTTTTAATAGAAAAATTTGACAAAAAACTAAATTATAATTTGATAACAAAAAAAAAAAAACTAAATTATTTACGATTTATTATGCATATTGTCTTTTTCAATTGGAATATACTTCTAAAATAAATAGGAAGTGAATATTTTCCATTTATGTATTTTTTCCCTGTAAAAGATATCATAAATATTTTTTCTTTTTTTTTTTGCAAAGATCATAATTTTATATTGATTTAAGTCACCTTTAACTTCATTCATTTGTTTTTTATTGATTTGCTTCTCACATTCACATTATTACCTTTTAAATTATAAATATTAATTTTATCATATAATCTAGTAGTAAAAAATTATTGTTTACTTAGACAATAATCAAGTTCAAATGGTAGGATTTAATTGGTGATTGTTTTTATTAAGTAGGGTCATTTATAGGTTAGCAAATAACATTAATAAATTGACAACCCTATTAGCCCTTTTAGTCATCAGAGAGACCCCACGTACTAGGAATTGTTCAGCCACTTTCCACACGATTAAAAGTATCGATGAACTTGCCGATAACGCAGGGTTTGTGACGCCAACCAAACCAAAAAGACTTGACTAAACAAAGAGTTGACTTGGGAAAAATAATTTATTATTGAGTCCTCAAGTTTTTCAAAATTCAGAGTCACATTTTTTATTTCTACAACTCAGGCTTCTTATATTCACTTAAGTTTCAATATATGCTTCATATTTTAATTTTCGTTTTTTTTAATTGAGACTCAATGTTAAATTCTTTGTTTTCCAACAAATGCGGCATAATTTCTTTAGTTCACATATTACCATATCCCACATAAAAAATAAATGAAATATAATAACATATTCTCACATGTAATGCCATCTTAATTGGAAAACTTATCTATATCCCCAGCTTTATTCTTAATTTTAATTTCAATATGTTTACATAGTTAACCATGAGATAATTGACTATATAGGATAGGACAAAAAAAAAAAAAAAATAGTCCTAGTAGCACTCTCAAGCCCTATATTTGCTGACTCAAAATCAAGAGGATACACACATAAACGATGGTTAATTTTAGGTAATCTAGACTTGGGATTTATTTTTTTTAATTATTTAGTTTCATTTTAAAACTCTCTCCTACTTCCAGTTTGAGCAGGAAGAAACGGCTAAAACACTCTTCTTTTTTTCTTTTTTATTTAAAAAAAAAACTAGAGTAGCCACCAAGATCAAAAGAGAGGTACAAAAATATGATCTTACCTTCCTTCTCTAATACTGTCACTACGCATTGAGTCAGTAACATTTACAGGAGAAGGAGATATATCAACACCAGAGGTTGAATTTGGTGTAATGCCATCTTGAATTTTGTGCTGGCTATTAGTTTCCATAGATGTAGTTAATGGAGTAGAATCCTCCTCCTCCATGAAGCTGCCTGTTACATCTTTATAATTCCAATCTGTAATATAACTTGGCTTTGATATATCACGAGTGTCCATTTCAATATCACCAGTAAGCATGGCCACCACACGTGACATTGCCGGACGCATCATTGGCGATGCTTGAGTGCACAGAAGTGCCACTCCGATAATTCTGGTGGCTTCGTCTTCATCAAACTCAGTCAATCTTGGATCCACCAGCCCCAAACTTTGTTTGTTTTCGTGTAAAGTCCATGCCTAGTAACATAATTGCAATAATCGCATTGGTTATGTACGAAAAGATTGACATTGATGGTACTCTATAGAAAATGAAAGAAGAATTAATACCCATTCAAGGAGATAAATCTTTTCACTCTCTAAGCTATTGTCTGAGTTCTGCCTCCCGCTGAGAATCTCCAAAGCAACAACACCAAAACCAAAAACATCGGCCTTTTCTGTCAGGTGGCCACGCATTGCATACTCTGGTGCCAAATACCCTCTACAACAAGGATCATATTATAATGGATTAGTAGTAAAACAGTGGCTAATAGAGTTAAATCCTGTCACATAATAGAACTCTGATGGGCTGTGGCAAGTAGAATGATAAAGTGAAGCATTACCAATTGTAGAATACAAATAGCTCCTGAAACAGAGTGTTCTTCCCCCAGAGAGTTATCTCATTTGGATGCATGATCATTAATACTAGAGAATTGACTACTAATTGTTGAAGGGCATCTAAGAATCTTATTTCTTATAACATAAAATTCAACGGTCTAGGGAGCTTAATAAGTATTTTTACAATATTCTAGAGAGCATAAAGTACGCATTTCCATGGTGGTACTGGTACTATATATTGGGGACTTAAGAACTCCCAAAATGCAAGAAAAGGTTAAATTACTCAAAGTGCGGCAGTATATGTCCTACTGCTAAGAACTCCCAATCTAATAAATAGTGTTAATTGAATAAACTACTTTGCATCATAATGATTGAAGATAATAGTCATTTAGTTGTCTTCTAATGGACTTGAAAGTTGTATACTGTAATTATGACAAGCAATTTAAGTAAGAAAATCTCACGTAAGGTACTTAGAGGAGCGTACATTGTTCCTGCAACTCGCGTGCTAATGTGGGTTTTCTTGTCGTCATAGAGCTTTGCCAATCCAAAATCTGATATTTTAGGACAAAGTTCTGCATCAAGCAAAATATTACTAGCTTTGACATCTCTGTGTACAATTCGTGGCCTTGATTCCTCATGAAGGTAAGCAAGTCCTCTGGCTGTTCCCAAGCACATATTGAAGCGGGTATGCCAATCAAGGTGCAAGTCAGTTTTTTCTGCAATTGTCATGGTTTGCATCAAGTTAGAAATTCAGTGCTTATTAAGCATAAAAAATTTTATGGAACGTTTTAGTTGACTAAAATAACTACGTTGTCATAGAATGCCAGACAATCCAAATAATTTCTTCTTTCTTGTTGAACATAATATAAGATTTTTTGTCAAGTGCAGCTAGCAGAGTATGAATTATGTTTTTATGGATCCAGAGAGTAATTAAAAAAGAATGATATTTGATCCTTTCCATACCAAAGAGTGCCTGATCAACGCTTTTGTTTTCAAGATATTCATAAACCAAGATGCGCCTGTTTCCTTTGATGCAGTATCCATACAGTTTTACTAGATTACGATGTTGTACTGCAGATATGGTGGCAATTTCAGCAATAAATTGTCTCTTTCCCTGATGAGATTCTACGGAAAGTTGTTTTACAGCTACTACCCTCTCATCAGAAAGTTTACCCTATAAAGAAATACAACTGAATTTACATAAAGTAGAAAAGAAAAGAAATATATTTCCAAAAGCAAGAAATTCTTAGTTCTCCGTGAGATTTTTTTGTAATTCATTATTTTGAATAACGTTATAAAAGATGTAAGATCAAATTTACCTTGTAAACAGGGCCAAATCCACCCTCCCCAAGCTTATTTGAAGAACTGAAGTCTTCTGTGGCAGCTTTTAATTCAGCATAGCTGAAAGTGTTTGGTCGGAGACCTATTTCGAAAAGCTCTATTGATTCAAGCAGAAATATCAGTTAAATAATTTCTAGTGGATGAATCTTGCACATACATATGTCGAATCTAATATATTAAAATGTCCAGATGTTTGATCATATGGTGAATTTCCTGCCACTTTCAAGGCAGGAACTGAAGATTCCAATAATTGAATATTATCAAAATATTCATTTTAAATGGACAAAAATTAAAATAAAGGCGGAACCAAGTGGAAGCATGAAAAATGATAAAAAGTAATATATGTATCCATGTTCATTAACAAGACTTGATATTGAAGATATTGGTTCAATTATGATATGCTCTTACCTTCATCAACATCACTGTCTGACTTTCTCCTCATATAAAACACTGCAAATACCAATACAAAACCGAAAATTACAACAGGTACAGTAATACCAATAATCATCCTGCTCGTCCTTTCCTTGTTAGTTGGTGGAGGCCCGGAAACAGTAGGAATAAAATTAGTTGGTGGAAGCCCGGAAACAGTAGGAATAAAATCTGCATAAAAGAGTACATTAATTTATTAGTAGAACTTAGAGAAAGATGCGCATTAATTAACTATTTGACATAAATATGCACCCATATGTATATTACCTGAAGCAGCATGGACAGTTGCTACCAATGGTCCATAATAACCTTGAACAGGTATGCAGCAGGTCCCTTTGCCAGCCCAGAAAAGATGAATATCGAGGTAGTTCTCTAACACTGTAGCCTGGAATGGCTTCACAATTTGTGTATTAACTCCACCTGCATCCTTTGATATATCAAAATCCTTCAATACGAGATTTCCCTGAGAAGAAAATGAAGAAATCAGCAAGTCTAAAAGCGTTTTCATCCTTTTAAAAGCGCTATTAACAATCCTTAAAGCACTCATAAATAGGCTTTAAACAGACTTTTAAATAATATTTCATGAGGTTGATCTTCAGGTTGAATGGTTATTAGTTCTTTTTCCTCCTGTTTTATCCTAATTACCTGGATATAGATATCAAACACGCGCCTTCCTAGACTTTTCCAAGTTTGTGAGCTTCGATCTTCAAAACGAATTTCTGCAAATTGCAGAGTTATATTGTAATTTCCATTCTCAAGACCAAGACCATAGTATCTGAGAGATCCTACAGACATCCTTGCCGTTTGGAGAAGCCTTGGGAGCACATCTGAGACAGTGACTGGTGCTAGTGTGGTCACTGTATATTCTGGACGCTTTATGTCAAAAAAGAATCCCACATTGCTAACTGCCCACTTCTCTGTATTGGATACATTAAAGTTTGCTGGGCCAAGAGATGAGTTATCGGCCTCGTAAGTAATGTCATCACCTCCTTTCATCTCTGATCCCCCACATTTAATTGAGAAGTTTGCATCTGTGAGGTTCAATATAGTATACGTATCACGGTTAGCAACAAATACTTCAATTAAAAGACTTATTCTCGAGCTCAAGTTTATGAGCTACGCAACTTTTACCCTTTTCCATCATCCATAAACAATGTTCTATTATGATGAAGTTACTAGTCAATGCATTTACATTGTATTGTTCATAGTCATAAAAACATATGTTAACCAGAAACTATTCATTTATTGTAGCATTTTTTGGTCACGGATATTGCAAGTAAAGGAAGTTTTCTCTATCTAAGTAATTCCATCTGTGAATTTCTTACCAATGCACATACATACAAACAATGACACATTATTCCATTATTAACGAAGGTTTTCTACAGCTACTAGAACTCAATTTGGCTAAAGGCATAATCAGACTACTTTTCAAATTCTTGCTAAACTATCATATGCTTCTTTTGTCAATTGTATTTATCAAGTTTAAATTGGTTGAAATTAAAAGAAATGAAATGACAGTGGCTTAGACCTACCATAGACACCATCTTATTAACTTATTTTATTCCTATATTTGCAGTGAGACATAATTCCCTGCTTCTCTCTTGGGTTGAAATTCCTCATCATGATATCGAAATGAACTAAAAAGAAAGTGTGGCATTCCCACATGAACCTCTCATAGATATGGTGAAATTGATTATTTTTCTAGTGATGAAGTTCTTAAACAGAAGAATGATCGTTTAGAGTAGCACTAGCATTTGAAACTTGATGCATGAATAATAAATTAGTAAATAACTAGAAAAGGAAGGTAGTTTACAGCGTGGGTTATTTCTATTGCATGGAAAGTCTCTTTGAAGGCAATTCAATCCAGGAAGAACTCTACAAACAAAGATAAAGGTCAATGCCTCAATGGTACATATATAAACATTCATTAAACAAAGTGAGCTCAAATCGTTGAATGTGACACTTTTGCTGTTCTGTTTTTTATATTTAGTTTGCATATTTTGGCTGTTTAGTTTGGTTAGTTATTTTTGTTATATGTTAACTTTAGTTGTTGCTTGATTTCTGGTATTTGGTAGCTAGAGCATGGGTTTGTATGTCATTACCATGGTATCTGCTGTGTTAGGTGCAGATTAGGTAAATTGCAGGATGTTGTAACATCTTAAAAACTTTGTATCAGTAATGGAAAATAGATAGACATTTTTTGTTGAACATTTTCCATCTCTTCTATGTTTTTTCTCTCTTGAAAGCTAACAAATGGTATCAAAGCTCCATTGATCTTAGGAGGCTGCGGTTCATTCATGTTTTACAGAAAAATATTGGTTTGGTTGTGTGTGTGAGAGAATTAAACAGTCAGTTTTTCTCCATTTTTCTGGTTTGGTTGGTTATGGCTTTAAGTCATTTTTCTGCTATTTCTCCACCTATATTTTCAGGTGAGAATTATGCTATGTGGTCCATAAAAATGAAAGCTTACTTGCAAGTTTTTGATTTATGGGAAGTTACTTATTCTGGAGGAGATCCAGCACCTTTGAGAGCAAATTCTACTGTGGCTCAAATGAAACAGCACGGTGAGGAGGTTGCAAAAAAATATAAGGCCTTGTATGCTATTTATTCATCTGTGTCAGAGGTTATTTTTACAAGGATTATGGCTTGCACTACAGTAAAAGAGGCTTGGGACAAGTTGAAGGAGGAGTTCCAAGGAAGTGTAAGAACAAGACAAATGCAAGTTTTAAACTTGAGAAGAGAGTTTGAAACTTTAAGGATGAAGGACACAGAACTTGTGAAGGAGTTTACAGATAGACTTCTCAAGGTTGTGAATCAAATAAGGGTTCTTGGTGAAGAGCTACCGGATAAGAGAGTGGTGGATAAGGTGCTGATTAGTTCATCGGAAAAATTTGAAGCAAAAATTTCGTCTTTGGAAGAAGTCCGGGATCTGAGTTAGATTTCAATACTTGAACTTATTAATGCTCTTCAAGCAATAGAGTAGAGAAGATCTGTAAGAAATGAGGAGTCTGTAGAGAGTGCTTTACTTGCAAAACAGAAAAGTAAAGCTACTGTGACTAATTTTCCAAAAAAGTAAAGTAGAGAAAGAAGAGATAAGGGAAAATGCATTGATGTCTCAAGTAGAGATGGTGAAAAGAAAAAGTTTGGATCTTCCTATCATTGCAAAAGAAAGGGTCACACAGCAAGGTTTTGTTGGTTTAGACTAAATGTGCAGTGTAGAGCATGTAAACAGATGGAGCATGTGGAAAAAGTGTGCAAAAACAAAGGTGGACAAGTGCAGCAAGCTCACCAAGCACAAGTTCCTAAAGAAACACATCAAAATGAAGAAAAATTATTTGTTGCCACCTATTTTTCAACTACTAGTAGCATAGGAACATGGCTGGTGGATAGTGGCTATACAAATCACATGACCTATAATAAGAATATATTCTAACATCTTGACAGAAGCCTGGTTTTGAAAGTGAAGATTGGAAATGGAGCCTTTGTTGACGTTCTTGGCAAGGGTGAAGTTATTGTTGACACACTAAGAGGTACCAAAGTTATTTCTAATGTTCTATATGTACCTGAAATTAGTGAGAATTTATTAAGTGTGGGACAAATGTTAGAAAAATGTTATTCTTTAAATTTTTCTAATAATTCCTGCATGATATATGATTCTCATGGGTGTGAAGTATTAACTATTGCTATGAAAGAGAAGAGTTTTGCTGTAGATTTAAACAAGAGTATGCATGCTGCCCTTAATGCAAAAGTTGATGATGAATCAAAGTTGTAGCATAGAAGGCGAAGACACTACAACTATAACTCCTTGAAGTATATGCGTACACATAATTTAGTTCAAAATATGTCTAATGTGAATGAGGTTGATGGTATTTGTGAAGCTTGTCAATTTGGCAAACAAAAAAGATTACCATTTCCTTTACACAATACATGGAGAGCTAGTGAAAAATTGCAGATCATTCATACGAATGTGTGTGGATCAATGAATGAAGGTTCTCTAAATGGTAGTAGATATTTTATCACCTTCATTGATGATTTTTCAAGGACGTGTTAGGTGTATTTTATGAAGCAAAAATCAAAAGTGACGGTTGTTTTCAAAGATTTTAAAGTAATGTCGAAAATCAATCACAAGCAAGCATCAAGGTGATTAGATCGGATAATGGGACTGAGTACACAACTCAAAATTTGAAGTTTTATGCAAGGATTCTGGTGTTATTCATCATTTAATAGCTCCTTACACCCTTAACAAAATGGTGTAAGTGAAAGGAAAAATAGGACAATTATAGAGATGACAAGATGCATGTTGTTTGAGAAAAATTTACGAAAAAAGTTTTGGGCTGAGGCTATAAATACCTCAGTTTATTTGTTGAATAAGTTGTCTATCAAGGCACTTAATTCAAAAACACCATACGAAGTTTGGTTTGGAATGAAACCAACGGTGGAGCATTTGAGAATTTTTGAAAGCATATGTTATATGCACATTCCAGAAATTAAAAGAGACAAGCTTGACAAGAAGGCTGAGATTGGGATTCTTGTTGGTTACAACAATACCACCAAAGGTTTCAGGGTGTATGAGCTGAAATTTAACAAGCTTGTGATATGTAGAAATGTAATAGTTGATGAACATGCTGTTTGAGATTGGACAAAGGAGGAGGTTTAATAAAAAAGTGTTGAAATTGGGGAATTTATTCCACAAGTTGAAGTTCAGGAGGAGTCATATTCAGATGATGAAAATTCTTTGGGAATTAGAGGCACAAGACCTTTGAGTGAAATTTACGACAGATGTAATGTGGCTTTGACTAATCCTGCAACAGTTGAAGATGCATATCAATTTGAAGAGTGGAGAGAGGCTATGCAAGCTGAAATGAAAATGATTGAAGGAAACAAAACCAGGGAGCTGGTGGAAAAAATTGAAAATAAAAATGAAATTGGTGTGAAGTGGATTTTCAGGACAAAGTATAACGTTAATGGCACGGTAAACAAATTCAAGGCACGGCTGGTTGTTAAAGGTTATGTTCAACAACTTGGTATTGATTGTGGAGACACTTTTGCTCCTGTTGTAAGAATAGACACAATTAAACTTCTATTGGCAATTTCAGCAAATAAAGGCTAGAAAGTGTTTCATATGGATGTGAAGTCTACAGTTTTTAATGGAATATTGCATGAAGAGGTGTATGTTGAGCATCCAAAAGGTTTTATTATTTCTAGAGAAGAAGACAAAGAGTACATATTGTACAAGTCACTTTATGGCCTTAAACAAGCTCCTAAAGCTTGGTATAGCAGGGTGGATACTTATTTTGTGCAGCAAAGGTTCAAGAGAAGTGAAAATGAACACACTTTGTATGTGAAGAGTGATGGAAGCTTGCTGGTTTCTTTATATGTTGATGATTTATTAGTGACAGGTTGTGATTTGCATCAAATACTTAATTTCAAATGTGATATGGAAAAGGAGTTTGCAATGACAGGTTTAATGAAGTATTTTCTTGGTATAGAAGTGTGGCAGTACAATCATGGTATTTTCTTGTCACAAAAGAAATATGCACTTGACTTGCTGAAAAAATTTCATATGGAAAACTGTAAATCTGTTGCAACACCTATTGTTCAAAATCAAAAGTTTGAAAAGGAAGATGGAGCTACTAAAGTAGAGTGTTCAGCTTATAGAAGTTTGATTAGAAGTTTGTTATACTTATGCGCTTCTAGACCTGACATTATGTTTGCTATGAGTTTGCTTTCCAAATTTATGCATTTTTCATCTCAGATTCATTTTTCTACAGCAAAAAGGGTGGTACATCAAAGGCACTACAGATTATGGAGTTTGGTTTTTCAAAATTGAAGGAGGCAAGTTGGAAGGTTATACAAACAATGATTGGGTTGGAAGCAAGGAAGACTTGAAAAGTACATCAGGGTACTTGTTCTCATATGGTTCAAGTCCATTTTCATAGAATTCGAAGAAGCAAGCTATAGTTGCTCAATCTACAGCCGAAGCTAAATATGTCTCTGTTGTAGCTGCTGCAAATCAAGCTTTGTGGTTGAGGAAGTTGCTTAATGACTTGAGTGGAAGGCAAGAAGAAGCAACAGTAATTATTTATGATAACAAGTCCGCAATTTGTATTACAGAAAATCCAATTCGGCATGGTAGAACAAAGCACATTTCAGTCAAGTATCATGCCGTAAGGGAAGCTGAAATAAATGGAGAAGTGAAGCTTGTTCATTGCAGTTCAGATGATCAATTAGCAGATATATTAACTAAGCTTTGCCTAAGAGCAAATTTGAAACATTAAGAGAAAGGCTTAATGTTTTCAGCAAAAGTGCCAAGGAGGAGTGTTGCATGTGACACTTTGCTGTTCTGCTTTTTTTTATTTAGTTTGCATATTTTAGTTGTTTAGTTTGGTTAATTATTTTTGTTGTATTTAACTTTAGTTGTTGCTTGATTTTTGGGTTTTGGTAGCCAGAGCATGGGTTTGTATGTCTTTAGCATGGTATCTGCTGTATTAGGTGCAGATTAGGTAAATTGCAGGATGTTGTAACATCTTAAAAACTTTGTATTAGTAATGGAAAATAGACAGACATTTTTTGTTGAACTTTTTTCATCTCTTCTGTTTTTTTTCTCCCTTGAAAGCTAACACAAATACTGAGAGATGCAATTATAATAACTATGCTTCACTGGTATTTTTACTTGTGAGGAATTAATCTGTTTGATCAAAAAGGTCCGGAAACTTCGACTTACGATATATTTGAGCTACCAAATGTGAAGTTGTTGGCCACTAAGTTCCTGCAAAAGTTTATGTGTTGACCAAATACAACAATTTATACTGATAGCGATCAAAGATGCTAAAGAGAATAGAAATTTAAAGTGGCAGAATTTGGGTTTTGACATAATTAAAACAAATAAAAGGTACATGAGCACACACATAATGAAACATAGGGAGAATCTCTGTGAATGAAACCAGATTATTCAAACTGTAAAACTAAAGATGCAAAACAAGAAAGCGACTTACAGTTCTGATATTGAGGTTACCCAAGATGGAAAACTTCCGGACAGGTAATTGTAGGACAAATCACTGCATGTACGTACATAGAGGTATATAAGCTAGAAAGAAAGAGCACACAAGAGCAAAGGAAATGCAAAATGAAGTTGAATCAGAAAAGAAGATCATTGCTTTAACTAAACAGGACTCTGTCAAAATGTTATTATCAATACGTGATTGCATCCCTTTAGGCAATATCTGAAATTTCGTAGAATGTGATGAACAGGAAACTCTCTTTTTGTAGCCTAACTATAATAACTCTCAGCTGTAAAGCTATTCACAATATTTTCCAAAACCTTATAAGCATTTCATCAAACACTTTACATCATATAAAGCATACACAGAGTATGAGGAAGATTGGTTTGGTTATCTACTACATACTCTCTTGATATAATTTCATATCTCAATCCACAAAAAACTTATACGGTTTATAATGGTTGACTCAAAAACTTTACAACCTACAAAAATTCAACTTTAATTGTAAAAAGTAAAATTTTTCGAAAAATAGAGTTGATTTAGATCAATTCCTTATATAACCCCAAAATCCCACAAGATGTTCTAAAAGCTTGGTTTCTGACTTTACAAGGTAAAAACAATATCCTTGAGGAGTCTATACCTTGTGAACCACTCATCACCGCAAATATTTTAAAGGTTCTAGCTTTGCTTGAAGGTCCATTTTTATAGGAACGTGGCCTCCATTTTGAAGCCCATATTGAAAATAAAAAGATCTATTTTCTCTCCTTTGATCACTGGTCATATATTGTACTACAACAGAATCTTTAGAAAGAATATAGAAAATTATAAAATCCTGATTTGTTACAAACAGAAAAGAATGCTATAACAAAAAAATAGTAAATCTGTTGGATATGGGAAATCCTACTCAGCTCAGGTGTTTATCTTTTTGGCATCTTCAATTACTATATTGCTACAAATTCAATAATAACTTAATGCCATAGAAAAAAGGCTTACATAATTTGAAGTTCATCACTCTTTTGGCTAGGAAGGATGCCAGACAAACTATTGCTTCCAAGAAATCTACCCATTTCAGAGGTGGCACAAGAGAAAAAGCCCAAAGTAACAAAACCAAACAGAATGTTAGTACACAATCGTTTCAGTTTGTATGGAGGCGTGTTATATACGGGGAAGTTCTTATAGGTTTCAAAAGTTCCACAAAAATTAGTAAGTAAAGGCAGAGCTTGCTTACAATCTTGAAAGAGAGATCATATTGAACAAAGCACTTGGGAGTTGGCCTCGCAAGTTATTGAAACTCAAATCCCTGCAAAGATCAATTAAAAGTACATTAGATAGAAGTTAATAGAAAATAACAAATATTTTCTCAAACACTCGAGCATTTGAGTTATTCTGGTGTTGGAATTACAGTGCTTGTAAACTTTGAAATCCTCCAACTTCAGATGGAATGCTTCCATTTATTAACGCGTTTCTTAAAACTCTGTTGATGGAAAAAAAAAAAAAATAGTTCTTCAGTACATGGAGTTGACTGTAAACACATGAAAAAGAAAACAATGTTTGATAGCCATTTAACTGAATGGAGCAGCATCTCAACTTACAGATCAGTCAAGTTCTTCAAATTTTTTGTGAAATCAAGAGAAGAGCTCCCATTGTATATATCACTGATTCGCCTACAAAATTACATAAAAACATAACTGAAATTGCTCTTGGTCCAACCATGATAGGTTGGGGAAGGAGAGACAGTGAGAGAGAGAAAATACAACACATTGGAGATATATATACGCACAGAGAATTCAGTGAGATCAATTGAGAAAAACTTGAGGGTATTGGGCCCACAAAAGAGTTCCCCTGCAATCTCCTACAAAATCATTTGCAACTCTTGTTAATCTTAAAACTCATTGAAAGCCATGCTGACCCTGCTTTAAATAAATTAAAAAAAAGAAAAGAAAAAAAAAAAGGAACAAGAAAAAATCGATACTTACAAAGTAGTTAGCTTTGTCCAGTTTCCGATGAAGTCAGGGATGTTTCCTGTGAATGGATTGTCTGATGCCCACCTGATATCCAACACGCTGACTTATAGTAAGAGGAAGCGAGGATAGGAAATACAAGTTGAGGATAAAACAATAAAGTCTATATATATAAGATTTGCAAGATCTTCCTCACATAATTCGCATGTTTCGGAGATTAGCAAATGTGGAGGGAATTTCACCACCAACCCCACTACTGTCCATGTAACTGCAAAAACACCAAGAGATGTCTATCAGTAATTCAATTCTGTTAAACACAGATTTTTCATATTATAATTGACATGTCAAATACATGTTTAAAAACAATTTAAATTAAAGAAGAACTTACATTTCCTCAAGATTGATCAAGTTACCAAGTTCTGGAGGAAGTGATCCAGAGAAATTATTTGATCCCAAGGCACTGAGAGTGATGTTGAAAAGCAATGTAACATGAAGATCAAAACGAAAGTATTGTAATAAATTGGATTTTAATATCCATAATCATTCTACATTTATTTTCACGCAATTGATTAACAATGCGGTGACGAACATAGAGGTTGTTTCATTTTTAGTTGAAACAACAGTAAATGTAGGCATGCATTCCAAAAAAGGATGTTTTGAGGAAAATGCGCAAAAGGCTTCGTGTCTTACAGCAAATTTAGATTCTTAAGGTTTCCGAGCTCCTTGGGAATTGGCCCATAGAATGCATTGATGCCAATGGATCTGAAAATAGCAAAACAAATAAGCTTTATCTGGAGTCCAAGGTTTACTGAAACGTACATATTTCCTTAAATATGCAGAGAAGTTACACAATAAGCAGATAATGTGCGCAAACACATGCATGCATGAACATTGTAATTTGCCTAGCTCAATGAAAATAATGCAGAAACAAACTGCTGAACCGCAATAGACAAATTTTTTAAGTTTCATTCACTAGAAGGGCCTCCGTTCACATGAAAAGAAGCAATTGTTCTCAAAACATTGTAAACAAGGAATTCACATTGTATATGCTATTAATTACACCATTGGTGTGTATTTAGAAGCCATAATATATTTTATGCTCCTTTCTTTTGGAGTCGTTTATATTTATGTTCTTTTTAATGACAAGAAACATTAAAAAACCATTAGCCTTTCTTTGCATTAAGTGGGAAGTTCTGGTTTCATGCTAGCTATCTACAAGTAACACAAACAGGTATAATTTACATGCAAGATGTGAAGTTCAAATCGAGCAGGGATGAGAAGAGAATAAATATATCTAATACACAACCAATGCAACAGTAATAAAACAGTTCATCAAAGTTTTACAGGAGAGAAAAGTTATACACAAAGTAACAGTCACTTGTGTTTAAGCAGCAACATATCAAACATTTCAAAAATTTGCAGCAAAAAATTAAGTCAGACAAATTTTCTTGGTGTTCACTCCATTGCTTACAGTTGCTTTAGTGCAGACAAATTTCCAATAAATGCAGGCAAGGGACCAGTGAAGAAATTTTGATCAATCTTCCTACAACCATTTTCACAATATTTGAGAATCAGTCATCAATCTATCCTTGAAGAAGATTTGAACAAAATAAAATAACAAAAATATCCACTAGATTCTGTAAAATAAAAAGGGTTAAATACTTAATCTATGCCTCCCAAAACTATCATTTTTCATTCACTTAACCTTTAAACTATAAAACTCTCACATTGGATATAATCTATGATTACATGTCAGATTAGTCCAATCGTACAATTTCATCTTTTGAAATTAGCCGTGCACAGCTTTTGTAACTCCTTGTGCAAAAATTTATGCACTCTTATACAATGCTAACGATTGATTTCACCAAAGTCATCCAAAAAAGCTGTATGATAAGAACTAATCTGACAAATAAACCTAGATATGGAGCTGATGTGAGAGTGTTTTTTTATATTTTATTTGATTTTAGTTTTTTCAGTTTACCAGACAAACTAAAAGACATGATTAGATAATTTGGGAGGCACACTGTAGTTTATCATTAGTTTATATAAAAATGTGATGACAACATATCATTAACTTCCAGAAACCAAAAAATAAAATAAGATCTTCATACAAAAAGGTCAGATATTTGAAAGTTGTGATCTCTTCTGGAATCACTCCTCTTTTGTCCAAAGCATAGACTCTCCTGCGAAAAAAAAAAAAAAAACAGAGACTACAGTCAAAAACTACCTTATATGCCACGTAGTCAAATAGTGAAAAAGGAAAACTTTTTCATTTTGTTTTGTGGTTTGGGTTAATCAATTTGACCCTTTTGGTTCTGCTTCAATTAATCTTATTTCTCCACCATTTTAGTACTCTAAAATTCGGCTCACAGTAAATATACATGGCAATGAAGTTAAAAAGAGAAAGAGAAAGGGAGGCATACATTTGAGTGATGTGACAAGCAGCGCCATTGTCAAAAGTACAGTCGCATTTGATAGAAGGGTTGTTCTCAGAAGCCTCGAAGTCAGTCCCATTGATAGCAGAACCGGTACATGGCTCTCCACTTATGTTCCACAGGTTTTCCACCGCTTGTGCATCCCATTGTTGGAATACAGAGTTCAATGCTCTCACTGTCTCGTTTCATTACAAAAAAAATTTACAATATATTATTTGTTGCATACAAGGAGATCATAGTTATAATTCGGAAAAACCAAATAAACAAATTAAAAATGGAAAAGACATAAAAACCTACATTAAAAAAATGAAAAATAATGTTTTTCTTTGAAAAAAAATATTTTTATGGAGTATGTTCTTTTATTTATTTTAATTATTTTTTGGAAAAGACATTCTATAAAAAAAAATTCACAAGGTCCTATAAATTTTTTTAAAGTATTAATAAACAATTCAAATAAGAATTAGTTAACACACATATAAAAGTTGTTATTCTTAAAGCGTAACATCAATACATTTTTTTTATATATATATATTTTCATTTTATTAAACAAATTATTTTACTTAAACTTTTAAATTTTCTATTTTTAATTGGATTTAAAGTTATAGCTGATAATTAGTCTTAAATTTCAAATTTTTGCTAGCTGAAATTGTTCACATTATTTTTAGTTTGATGTGATAGTTTCTGATCACAGCTAAAATACTAAATAATAAACTCATTTCACTAGATTTTGTTAATTTATTTTCAATTAATTAATTCAAAACAATTTTTTTTTCTTTTGCCTCAAGGATATATTTTTTTTTCTCGAATAAGTATTTACTACATGTATTGTTAATGTTCAATGTTTTAATTTTAATAAATTTAATGTTATAATTAGTTTAATATCATGTTCCAAATTTATTATATAAAATTTTCATCGAAAAGATGTTCTAAACTTGAAGTTTAAGGAGATTTTATTATCAATATTTATGATTTAAATATGTTTTAAACTATTAGAGATTTGTCAACAAGGTGGTGTGACTACAAAGGGATTTGATTCACCAAAAAAAAAAAAAAAGACTACAAGGGGATTTGATTTCAGCAATGACAAGAGGGGTTGCTGAAGGTGGAAAGCACGGTTTCATATCACCTGGAAGCTGATATGGCAATGAGTTGGCAAGCATCGTCAAACTTTAAACAAAAAATAAAATAAAATATATAAAAGGATCAATTTGAAACTTTTTCATTTTTTTTTCTTTTGGTAATAAACCTATTTGAAACTAACTAGAGTATAGGAATATGAATGATTGCTTCAAATAAAAAATAATATGAGTGCTTAAAAATTAAAATAAATTATAGAAACGACATTGACACCATCCTAATAGCATTTTCAACAGTATTTTTATTTTAAAAAATATCTTTTATATGATAAAGAATATTTTCATTAATATTTGTAGATAAAGAGTGAAAATTTTTATTTAAATCAAATGGACTCTTTATAATTTTTTTTCATATATAATCATTAATGAGAAAGAAAAATATTTTTTCAAGAACAAATAAGATGGAATAAAAATTATAGAAATAAAAATTTAAAAAAATCAATTAATATAGTGCATTAAAATTTATAATGTATTAATTAAAATATAATTAATGGAGAGTCAAATTGATATTTTATTTTTTAAAAATAAAAAATAAAGAGTATGTTGAACTTTTATTTTATACTATAACTCTTTAAAATAAAGAGTTTAATATATATAAAAAACCTTTTGGAGATGATACTTTTAAGTATAACATAAAACATAGTAGGGATAGATGTTATTAATCCAAGCTGTGTTTAATATAATATTTAAAAATTGAAAAAGATAAAAAAATATAACAGAATTGTATTTAAATATATATATATATATATATATATATATATTAAATCATATTCAGGCCTTGATAATTAAATAAATAAAATAGAAGTCTTTTGTGGCTTAGCGCGGCCAACTGTTAACTTGTTATCTTCATCTTCTTCTTTTTTTTTTCCGAAAACATATTCGGTAATATATATAAATACATATAATAACTTTCTTTTTATAAATATAAGAAGCTAAAACAGATAGAACAGCATGTCCTCTGGAACTGAAGTAGCTCAACTAATTGGTAAAATTTTGATACTGAAGAAAAGGTTATAAGCTCACAGATATTTGATATTTAATTCGTAGTTTTTCATTTTTTTTTCTTTTTGCACTATAAGAAAAAAATAAAAAATAAATAAAATCAAATGAAAATAACAAGAAACAGAGGTGGAGAAGGTGAATACCTTCAGAAGGGTCAGTAGCGGCGTTTTGAGCTACTGAATTCGGTGGTGATAAGAAGAATAAGAAGAAACAGAGCCACCAAAACCCACAATATTGTAATGACGGAGATGACAGCTTCACCCACCTCCTGCTCATCTTCTCTGGCTTTACATGAGAGAATGGCCTGAATATGATTCCAAAATGGACATTTGGTTAATAAGTGGGATATGCACTTGTCAATGGTTAAAACCCATCATTTTCTAAAATTTATAATTCCCATTGTCAATTGATGTGACTATAAGTGGATAAATCGTACAAGTGGATTTTTCAACGTGAGGTTAACTTAATAATATATCTCTTATATTTCTACTTTTAAGGTGAAGTAGTAAGGAAATCGCTGTAAAAGTTTCAGTTTAAGTATTTATAAATTTTTATTAAAATTTTAAGTGTAATTAATTTATTAAATATCAATTCAAGGAGAAATTATTAGAGGAGTAAATTTACTGTTTTAAATTTCTATATGATAATAAAACTAAAACAGAATGAATTATTAGAGAAGTAAATTTACTGCTCTAGACTTTTACAGATTTATAAAATTAAAATAATAATAAAGTCTTATCTCCTAATAAAATTCAAAATTGATGATTCTTATAGTATGATTTTTTAAAAACTACAGATTTATAAAACTGAAATAATAATAAAGTTTTATCTTCTAATAAAATTCAAAATTGATAATTCTTATAGTATGATTTTTTTAAAAAAATATATCATGAGATAAGAGATTAAAACTCAAAATCATTATATAAGAAATAATGACTTTTATTATTGGATTGTGTGTATGAAACTAATATTATTATTTCTTTTTGTAGACTTTTCAACTCAAAATAATACTAAAGTCATCAGCTCATTTACCATCTTATTTATGAAAAAGTTTAATTGCCTTTCATTTAGGTTCATCAATCTCTTCTTAAATTTTTTTTTTTTATTTTGTTAAGCAATAATATATGGTTACGTTATTAGTTGGTAAAGTAAACATTTCTTTTGGATTTTTTTTTTTATGAATAAAAAAGGATTTTGATGTGAATCTCATCATTTAAAATTTTAGTAAATAAGAATAATTTTCGTTACTCCAACCTATGTAATTCCCTAACAGATCTCCCTACTAAAGACTTTAAATAAATGAAGACACTTATTACTTATATTTTCAGCCAAATGTACTGAAAATTTTTTTAATTGTTACTTTAGATAATTAAGTTATGGTTCTAATTTCCACAAATAATAATCACAAGTTTGACTTTCTCATTACAAATAAATGTTCGTTGCAAATGAATGTTGAAAACTATTGCTTTGAATAATACCAAAGCTCTCATTTAAATCAGATTTAAAAAATCCCAATAAAATGTAAACGATAACTACAATTCCAATTTAATGAAAGACCGCCTTTGAGACATTAGACTAGTTCAATTTGTTTCGAATTATAGGCAATTAATCAAGCATATCTAAACAAAATGTTTGAAAAAATACACATTTAATTACAAAAGCTATAATTTATTCTAAATAAAAGACGTGTTTAAGTGAGTCTCTATGTAAAATATACTTATAATTCCAACATAAGAACAGTATAGACATACATACATAATTTCCCAAAAAAAAAAAAGGAAAAAAAAGTCTTAAATTTAAAAATAAATATAAAAGAGCTTTTATAAATAAATATAAAATCTCTATGTAAAAAGTGCTTTTTTAAGAAAACTTATCTTAAAAGATAATAATTCAATTTTGATATTATATTTTCATTTTGAATAAAAGCATGTAGGAATTTTCTCCATGTTAAGTTTTTTTTTTTTTTTGGTTAATTTTCTCCAAGTTAAGTTGTAGAGCAAAAAAGAAAATGTTGACATTTCTTTCTACAAAAAAATCTCACCTATAATAAAAGAAAAGTATCATAGAAAAGTAAAAAAAGAATACAAAGAAAATGTTGACATTTCTTTCTTAAAAAAAATCTCACGTATAATAAAAGAAAAGTATCATAGAAAAGTAAAAAAAGAATACATTTGTCTTTTTAGTTTAAAGAAAATGGAGATTAAAATTTTTAGGTTATTTGGAACGATATCCATACCCAATGTGGAATAAGTCTTTTAGCCAAGTTTTGTAAAATTAAAATTTTAAGCAGTTTTTTATAATTATTTACGAAAGTGCCATTGGTCATTGAAATTTATGAAATACTTTGAATTTGAATCATCTTCTCTTTCTTCATTTTTTTTCACTTGGTCCACCACAAACTCATAAATCTGTGGTTTATTTGCATTTGAATGATCTTCTCTTTCTTTCATTTTTTTCACTTGGTCCATCACAAACTCATAAATTTATAGTTCATATGCATTTTCAAACTTATTTATTAATTTTTATTAAAAAATTCATAAAAATGTAATAAAATAAAATGGAAAAATTGCGATGAAACCCAAAATTTTAAAATTTCTGCAGCTCTAATCTTCCTCTATTTTTCTCCTCCGTATTCTCCATTTAGGTCCTCTGCAAACTCATAGAACTATTATTCCATTTTTTGTTTAAAAGATCCGTACAAATACACGCAAACGGCAAATTGGTGATTGTTTTTGTCAAGTAGGGTCATCTGTAGGTTAGCAAATAACATTAATAGATTGACAAGCCCACGTACTGTACGAATAGTTCAACCACTTCCTCACGATTAAAAGTATCGATGATGATGCCAATAACTCAAGGTTTGTGACATCAACCAAACCAAAAAGACTTGACTAAAATAAGAGTTGACTTGGGAAAAATAGTTTAGCATTGAGTCCTCAATTTTTTCAAAATTCAGAGTCTTACATTTTTTATTTCTACAACTCAGGCTTCTAATATTCACTTAAGTTTCAATATATGCTTTATATTTTAATTTTCGTTTTTTTAATTGAGACTCAATGTTATATTCTTTGTTTTCCAACAAATGGGTGATGACAAGAAAGGAATAGCACAATCAACTTATAACAGCATCTATGTTGTTTGTAAAAATGAATTAATATTTACTTGTCAAGTAAAACGGAGCACAGTCTTTCTGTATCAACAGAATCAGTAAGGCACTTCTTTCTCTTTTGCAGGAAGCATACATTCGTTCACGTGAGAATGCATTATTCGATGGTCTGTTAAGAGCTAGTGGTCAGGCTCGTACATTTGATTTTCGACCGAAAACAAGTGACCGGAAAATTTCTCAATCTATGTCAGATATTGGCAAAACAAGAGAGAAATATGTTGCTCCAGACATAGCTGAGAAATTTATGGAATCACCACTAGATGATTCAATATCAGATATTATTCTTGAACCAATGGAGCGTTCCTCTTCTGGGAGATGGTACAGAGCTGCTAAATCAACTTCATCACCAGTCGCAAGTACTAGGCCAGATTTGACTTTTGATTTAGGAGATCAACATGACCCTGTAAACCAGTCCATTCCTTCAACCCTTGACACAAATGAAGTGTATGACGATTTACCTGGTCTATCAAGGCCAACAATTGGAAGAACATATACTGTAAATAAATCAAAAGGAAATCTGGCAAGTATTCCACTTCCTCAGTCTGCAGCATCATTTTACAACGGGTTTTCTCCAGAACTGGAAATTACTGAAGTTTGTGAAAGCGCAAGCAGGCTTAATTTATATCTGAAAGCCAGAAAGGTTGAAGTCAATGCAGGTGTTCCAGGAAAATTCTTACATGCTGTAATGGGGCAAGATGTCTCTGGTAAACTATTCTGGTCAACCGTTGTGTTTTCTATAAAAAATTGATCATTTCTTATGACACTTTCTTGTTTTAGTTTTTTCCGCTTTCTTGTAAGTAGGTTCACTTGTTTTAGAAGAACTTATAAACATTTGGCAACTACAATGCTACTTACATGGATGATTTGAGAAGTTCATATATCGTATTTGATTTATTACCTGGAAGTAAAAATCTATCTAGTTATATTGCAGCTGCATTCAACATCATTGGATTATCGTGTATGTTGGTTAAACTATTTCCCCAAATTTGATATGATTTTGGTTCTGATGGTGAAGGAGTTTTTAACATGTATAATGTGCTCCATTTTTATTATTATTATTATGATTTTGATTCTTTGTACCTCCTTATGTAATTACTTTTGGAAATTCAAAAAATATAAAAGCATTACAATATGCATTATTTTGTTTAATAAGAATATGCATCCTATTCGTGCCACCACCATATTGTAACTTGTGCTGTTAATTTCATAACCATTTTGCCTTGTATTTCATGAAGTCAGATTTATCCTATCATTTTCAGCATTAAACAGAATTTATTGGAAAAGGAAATTTACATTGCAAATTTACTACCTATATCAGACTACTATATTCTATTTTCATGATAGCAATCTCTTTTGTTATTAATGATATTTTTTGGCCACATTGCAGTTTTACAGATCTTAATGTCGTGTTGGAAAGTCAAGTCCAGAACAAATGTGAATACATATAATTTAATATAAGAATGAAACAGGATATTGAAGGAAAATGCTAACAATATATTGTTGCTGCTTCTTGCGCTATTTGGGTGGCAGACAATATGTGAACCACTCAGAAAATTCATTTTTTATCTCATTCACACTATCAATTTACAGATGTTGGGTCCATCGCTGTATCATTTTTTTTTATCTCATTCACACTTTAAATTACAGATGTTGGATCCATTGCTTCAACCATTATGTATGCCTTCTACCTGCATGAAACTCATAGAATTGACCAATTCTGCACTGTGCCTGTCATCAATAGGAAGAGGGAAGACCTAAGCTCTCATTCTGAGCTCAAATGGTTGCTTGATTCTTGTCAAATTGATTTGGCATCCTTAATTTTTATAGATGAGGTGAGTTCTATTTGATTCTGAGATTGTTTAATTTATGTTTGATAATGGTCTCTCGGAATTGTTTGATGCTTATGAGAAAGCCAAAACTTACAGTTGTCGTATCAAAATAATCTTATTGTTGAGTGTGCCATTTTCTTGGTTAAACAATATCAGATTTAGCTCAGTAATTCAAATGACCTTGTGAAAATTCCTGACTCCTAACACCATTTTTCCCTTCCGGCAACCATTCACCCCACTTTATCTGGTTCTAACATGGTACGTGTAACCTGTTAGATCATTCAATGTTCAAATCATGCCATTTGACATTATCTACAGAGTTTAGATTCTTTCACGTGTTTCACAAATGAGTATTAATATAACGCAGTATGTAAATGCACATTTACATTTACATTATATTTTCATACTCTGTGTAATGTGTGTGATGTATATTTATTCAAACTGAAATTAATGCTGTTTTAAAATGGTGAATCATTGAACAGGTGGACCTGTCATATTATGATCTGTTTGGGAGTCTTAAGTTAGTTCTTTTGAATGGCCACAAGCTGCCAACTAAACAAGAGGTAACATTTTATTTGGGAATCTTGTTGTACTCTTAACATTAACCATGGAATATATCATACAATTTTGTGTCTTCCTGAAACAGGCACTAAAGGAGGCAGTAGTTGAAATTTTAAATTGCAAAAAGGTGCATTAGTGAGATCAATGTTAAATTTTTAAGTTGCCTACGCACATTGTTAGTTGTTACATTTTGAAAATGCTTACTATAATATTTCTCTTTGCTTTACAGGGTGAATCTGCATATCCTTGAATTGAAAATGTTACTACAGGAGAGGTAAGATCTTATGATTTGGACTATAATTTTTTGTGTTTCAATTTTTTAATTTATTTATAATTATTCATTTACTTGTCCTGTGATCGAAATAACTCATTACGAAAAAGCTTCAATTTCAAGGTAGCGGATGAGTGACTTTTTATAGTGAGTAAAATAGTATGAGTTCCTTTTTGCACACGATTAAGCTTTTCAGATCCTTTGAAGGATAAAATTGGGATGAAGGACAGTAAGATCTAGTTTACTTGATAGTTGAGGCTTCCTTTGAAAGATAATTGATGGACTAATTCTAAAGGCTTCTCAAAATTTGATATCTTATGTGTGGATATCCAATGAAAGATGAATATCATTTTCATTCTCCATTAGCAGCATTGAATTGTAACAGAGGCTTATGAAATATTTCATAATGTAATTTTAAGTTTCAGTTATTCTTTACATTATTAGAACATAAGTTAAGCTTGTTAAGAATGCAGTGCAAGTTTTAGAAGTACATGTGATTGAGCTTCATTAGAAATTTCCTCTGAGTGGTGTTTCTCGGCCGCTAAATTTAAAGCTCCTCCCCTTTCAGAAGGATTTTTCTGTCAACTGCATATACTCATCCACACATGCATTCCTAAAAGCACTTATGGACACAACCTATTACCTATGTATAATGTGTGCATTTGAAATCATACATCTCACTGTAAATGGATACTAATCTTTTTAATTTGTGAAGCAGGACTGCTCTTGCTGTACACTTATTGCTGAGAAATTTGCATTGACTACACCTGAACTTTTGGTTGGGCAAGGATTTAGTAGACTATTGGTAATTTCCTTTTGTTTTAGTTCTTTCTGTACATTACTTTTGGTTTTAAAGTATAGTATATATGTATATTTTTTTAGTATATCCACCATAAATATTTCATTTCATATTTTGCAAAAGTTCAGCCCCTAGTTTGTGAAATTTACAACTTAACTGAACTCCAAAAACGAGAAAGTTTTCTCTCTTTCCCCTCCTCCATCCCTTGATTTCTTTAAGGTTGAAGTAGTTAAAAGCCTTAAAGTTAATTGAGAAAGCTAACTGTAATTTCAAACAAAACAATTATGCCAAAAACTTTGAGAAAAAAGTAAAAACAGAAAACCCAAGACCAACAACGTTATTGAATGGACCCTTAGAGAATCCTAAACCTTGTTTCATAGTACTGTCCTGTCCTCTTTTTTTGAATACAATTTTGGAAAACAGAAAATAGAAAACAAGGCCAAAAGGCCCTTGTGTTTTTGGAGCATGCTAATTTTCACTCTATTGCCTTGGACATGTTAACTTATTGATTTCATTTTCTTGCTTGCAGTTAGCTGGCATCCTCATGGATACTGGGAACCTAACCAAGAATTATTGTTCCTCCAAAGATAAGTACATGGCTACCCTGTTAATCCACGGTGCTGGCCGCTTTGGATGCTATGGTCTTTACCAAATATGTATGTTCATTATCCTCTTGTTATGCATGAATTTGGTAGTCATCTTAATTTTAACCTTTCACTCTTATGTAATTCTTAAGATTCAATTTGTATGATTTGCAGTAAGATACAAAATGTATGATGTATCCGTGCTGAAGGTAAATGATATATTGAGAAAGGATTTCAAAAGATGGACCAGAGTAGGTGAGGACTAGCACTAATCATTTCTTGCTATGTACATGTCTTAATGGTTATCAAACCGAATACTCGGGTATCAAATTTGGTTTATTTTACGTTGCTTCCTATCTAAATTTATTAGTTTCTTCACTATTACTCGGCTCAGCTAAAAGGGTTGTTTCTTATGCAATTGTCTTCAATTTGTTTTATTATTATTATTTCTCAGAAATATTCCTCAATAAGTTATAACCAAACACTTATAGTTAGAAGTATAACAATAATGGTTGAAAGCACTACAATAATGGTGAAGTGTCACTAATTGCTCATACTATGAGAAGATAAAGAACAAAAATAAAGGCACCATGAGCATTGGACAATCTGAAAAGTCTTGGAAAAGTGACAGAAAAAGGCTGCTCACCTTGCCACACATCTTCCCAAAAGCAGATTATATTACCTCTCCCCACTTCCCATTTTACAACATTGAAAAACAAAGCAATTCCCTGAGATATAAATTTCCATGGATTTCTAAAAGGACCTCTAGTCACTAAGTTCGAATCCCAGCCTTTTGGATGTTACCCATATTCACTTCTAGTGACCATGCCCTTTAAAGAATTTTGTTCTAAGGGAAATCTCCAGAGCCATTTACCTAATAGAGCAAGATTTTCCTTTGTCAAATTTCCAATCCTGAGTCCTCTCCTAGACTTAATTTTGACAACCAGATCCCAAGCTATCAAATTATACACTTTTCCTCCCTCTCCCTCATTCCAAAAGAACTAAATTATTTTTAGAATGCCAAAATTAGTTGTTAAACTTCTAAAAAAAAATTGATGAGAAGCAGCAGTGTTATACAGATAATGTTTTTGTTCCCGAATTTTCTTGTCTATCCCCTTGACTGTTAACTTAAACATGCTTTGTATCTGATTCCTTCTATATAGAGAAATTTCTCTGTTATCCATTTACAAACTTCTGCTACTCTGGAATGATATTCTATAAACTGAAAAGGAGTAGGTAAGCAAGAGAGTGCTGGTTCAAGAATGTTCATATCACATATCGGGATGAGTTCGATTGGAATTTCTGTCGCAGACCTTCTTGCTCATGAGGATACTGCAACTCAAGAAATAAGATACTTTCAGCGTAAGTTGTAAACTTTATATCTTTTGTTAGAATACCTATGTTCTTGCTCATCCCAATTTCAGTTTCCTGATTTTTCTTTTCCCACCTGTGTAAAACTCTGTGCATTTTTTTTTTCCTTTGTTATGCTGATTTCTATTTTAATTGCTTTATGGTAAATACTGACATAACATTTTAATTTTCCTTCACAAAATAGTCTTATATCCTATAACAATATTAACTAAGGGAAAAATATGATGGTCTCCACTGGATATTTTCAATATTTTCCCTGTTATTAATTCCAGGTCAGATTAATTTATTGGTAGGATCTTGCACTATTATATTTGTTATTTCCTTTGTTTTTCATTGACAAAGAATCATTATGTTATCTATTATAGTAGGAACAAAAAAAGTTATATCCTTGTTGAAAACATGGTTTCCATAACTATAAGTGAGTCTCATATGTATGCATGTACTATTTTGACACATTTAATACCTATTGTTAAATGTCTTTATTAATGGGTTTGTTTTTTCAGTCCCATTGGAAATTTTTAATAATTGTTTTTTTTTCCCATCTTTTTTTCGATCAAATTCAGAGTATGAAAAACTTCGGCTTCTCATGATTGTTTCTGGCTATTACGATTCACAAAAGAATTTCAAGGTTAGTGTATGTTGTCTATTACTCCTTTGCTTTTGAAATCGTCATGCATTCTTCGTCGTCTTACTAACAAAATTTTCAACAAGCCAAACTATATGAACTTTTACATGCATACATAATATTGAAATGCCTGTTTGTCATTTGTGGGCGTTAATGCTAAAAGGAGGGTGAATGGTTTATATATATACAGACTTACTAATTGTTTGATTTGTGGAAGTTTTTGTATCCTAATTGTTCACTCATGGGCTTTAGAGTCCCCATTTCTTTAATAAATTGTGAGCTTATTTGGGCACAAAGGGATCATCTTATTTAACTATCACCTTGTTTAGTTTAATTTTGCATTTCTAGTTGAGAAGAGCCTGCATATTTAATCAATTATTGTATAAAAGTATTCTTAATAAGAATGGGAAATGTCAAATAAATGTGCCTCAAAGTAAGGACTCCCCAACATACTTATGTGGGGTTAAGATGTAGGTTAACAAGCAGAGGTTGGGTCCCACAGATCACCATTATTACTTTTGTTTATGAAAGTCATGTTTCTTATAAGAAAAATAAAATCGAAAGTATAATACTTTGCTAATCTGTCTAAACTGTCTAAAATATTTATTCCTTTAGAGTAGTTTGAACTGTCTTATCATGAAACACTAACATGTCTTGCATGTATCTGGTATGTAATTAGAGAGAGATCCTAGTCTCTGCCGAGTCCGTGGAACTGATGAAGAACCTGCTGTTTTTCTTGAATTCAAATTCAACCCAACTGCCTCTCAAAGTTCTCCATCGGCCAGGCAAGTTTTTCCTCCATAATCATAAAATTATATGGTAAACTCTAGCACTTCATGAAACACACCCTCTAAGATTGTACGTCATGTCCTGCCTAAAAATTATTTTAAAAATAAAAATAAAAAACATTGTGATTTTCTAATCCAAATCCAACATAAACATTTTAAATCAAGAACAGGCGCAAAATAGAAAGGTAAATGTACATTGAACTGCCCTATGACAAATCACTGAAGACTGCAGAACGTGGCTTAATTGAATTGTTTTGTGCCTTCTTCAATTATGCGAATGCATGTCAGCACTGCGATTACACACCATTTCATTGTGAAACTCTATAAATACCGGCCCTATATTATATGAAGCAGGGTTTTTTCTTTGACTAAGACGTATTATTATCAATGTTGGTTTTCTGTGTAGAAATGGAAAATTGAAGTTTGATATGGTTGCTCATGTAGGTCTTAGGGACGAGATGAGAGCATTTGAAATCGACAAGCTTACATCAAGAAAGACTATTGAGCGCCTCTTAGAAGAATTTGGAGGGACCTCAAAAGGCTAGCTTGCTTTTTATTTTATTTTTTTATCAGCTTTGTATTCTAAACGTGGAGATGACATTTGTTTATCATTTACAGAGTGGATGCATCTTAACAAACGCTGTAGAAAAAGTACATAATATAATTCAATATGGTGCATAGATTGAAATCCTAGTTTCAATTATGATTTTTTTTTTTCTTTGTAATTTGGTTTGGTTCGTGTGGCGCGCATAACTCAGAAAGTTTTCATTTAGAGTATGTTAACGATTAGATTGCAAAATGGTTGAAAATCTCATTGAGCAGCCATGAACTTGAAATACATACAAACCAATTTTAGCGTGACTTGAAGTTTAAATCTTTGCTTGAATTTTCATTATTCACCCTCCTTGATGGATGAAATTTTTTTCTCTACAATATAGCTTCTTTAATATATATATATATATATATATATATATATATGTTTTATATGATATGTATAAATACATATACAACATATTGTTTATAGAAAATAAATATTACTTAAAAGGAAAGAATGAATAGGAAAAGGTTGAAAGAGAGAAAGAGAGAAAGACAACCAACCAAAATGAATTGAACTCTGTTTTATTCTTCTCATTGAATTTATTCTTCACTTAGCTAATGCTTTGCTAGCCAAGATTCAACACAAGCTTGAATTGCTCCCCAATAAGCAATGACAATCCTGAAGCCATAACTGAGCTGAACTGCCCATAGCCAATAACGCTTGTCCTAGTACCAGAACGTTTTACCCAATCACCTCTTCCTGACTTTGTATACAAAATGTACCCTTTCAGCTTCTTCGCCTTTTCCAATCCTATCAAAGTTATTTTATTAATTATCCACTTCTGGCTCACAGCAAATTCTCCATTCACAACATATGATTCAACCACTACCGTGTTACCTTGTACTGAGCTTGAAAAACTTACTAGACTCCACTTCCTTCCCTCTCCTCCCATCTCCACTTCTTCTCCATCATCTAGAAAAACTTCTCCGGTGCTGTTTGTACCACCACTACTATAGACAACCAAGAGCTCAAATGGTGTTCTTCGAGCTGCTTTCGTTGTCATTGCTTCTCCTTGCAGCGCCAATATATTCCCTTCCCGAACGTGCACGTTTATATGATCTGGAGGTGTGTCAAGTGTCACATACTTTCCAGATTGTACGCTTACTGAACGAGAGTAATTGAAGAGGTCAAACCAGTTTCCTGCAGGGAAGTATGCATCAACTGAAACTGCTCCGGACTTCAATGCAGGCGATACCAATATACCTCTACCAATCAAAAATTGTGAATTAATGTTGTAAGTTTTGGTGTCTTGAGGGAACGAGAAGAAAAGAGGTCGTGCAATAGGGGTCCCCTTCTTGTGTGCCTCATAAGTCAGTGTGTAAAATAAGGGGAGCAGCCGGTAGCGGAGACCAAGAACCTTCCTGGCTGTCGCAGCCACTGAATCCCAAAGATAAAGCTCTCGACGGATTGTGGAGATTGCAGAGTGGTCTCTTGAAAAGGGATAAAAGGCGCCTAACTGCATTGTAATAGAAGTATTAGCCATCGACTTGGGGGTACAAATTCAAAATGCCTTGAAATCCATGGTAGCATTTGTAGATCCTTTCATATAACATTCATTAAATTTATACATCTCAATAATGGATGAAGGCAAAGCCATTTCAAAATGAAGCAGCACAGATATGCACTTATACATGAAGTAAATTGATTAATAAAATGTTTGTGTAATCTAAATTCAATAAATGCTCAGTATGTTCCCTTGAATGCAACAAAATAACTCATGTAACAATACATGAAGTAAATTGATTAATAAAATGTTTGTGTAATCTAATTTCAATAAATGCTCAGTATGTTCCTTTGAATGCAACAAAATAACTCATGTAACGTATATACATGCACACACATTAATTTATGTATGTAGTGCATGTATATGTGCAAAAATAGCGAATAATATGCTAGACTGCAAAACAGATTTATATAATTTCCATATGATGTCCAAATGCTCCAAGCCTCTTACCTGAATCCAGCGTCTACAGAGCTCCTCAGTAGTGTCTCCAGAGAAACCACATATATCAGCTCCAACCATCGGAATTCCAAACAATCCGAAGTTCAAAATGGATGGGATACTATAAGCCAAATCATTCCATGTGGCTGCATTGTCTCCAGTCCAATGTGCTGTGTACTTACCAGAGCCAACAAAAGTTGATCTAGAAAGAATGAACGGCCTCTTGCCTGTTACAGTAATTAAGGCTGCATTTGTGGCTTTAGCTTCTAGCAGACCATATAAGTTGTGCGCATCGTACTCTGTGACATTGCCAAAGTGCAAAGCTGTAGCTGGTATGGTCTTATTATTAGTTGGGCGCTGGATTCCAGCATCATTAATTTTGTATGGTGGGTCATCAAGTTTAGAGAACGGCGTGGGAGGAGAAGTTATGAAATTGGATAACTCATTCATGTCAAGCCAGAGACCATCAAATGGAAGAATATCTCGAAATAACTTGATCTCGTTACCCCAATAAGTTCCAGCAGCTGGATTTAAGAAATCAGGGTAGTAGACTGGTCCAGGCCAAACGGTCCCCAAGTAGGGAAGACCATCACGTTTTATGAATACATCCGCTTTCAAGCCTCTTAAGTAGGTCTCATATGTTTTGTTCACACTGATGCCTGTAAAGTAAAAACAGACACCAGAGTTTCATTATAAGGGACTACCAAGTAATTCAATTAGCTGCCTCAAAAACTCAATTCAGAGTCACTTTTTCTTTTCTTTTTTTTGGCATAGTTAACAGGGCTAAAGAAAAAGAAAATAGTAATAATAACTAAAGAAATGTCAGCTGAACAAAAGACAGTTTGTTTTTGTTTGGTAATATTGTCTTAATTATCATAAAAAAAGTAATAACGAGTACTTGAATTCACCAAAATAACAGTTTGAAGTAAAATACACATTTTTCATTTATATTTACTTGGCTCAAGGATCAAACTTTTAAAGTAATGAAATAGAAAATCTTAGTTGAACAGAGGAAACTCCTTCATACTGATTAACTATAACCACATACCAGGATCTAATATGAGCACATACTTCAGATCATTTTGGTGAATTTTATCAGTAAAACTCTTCATCTTTTCCAGTGGAAAGTTAATGGGATCAAGGGTAAAATCCTTATAGGCATCCATGTAGTCAATATCTGTCCAAATAACTTCAAGAGGAATACCAGCTTTTGAATAACCAGCAACCACACCCTCGACATCGGATACATTCTGGTAACCATATCGGCATTGGTGAAATCCTTTAAAAACAAAGAAAAGAAAAAGGATTATGCCCAAAATATCAACTTCACAGATGTTTGAGTTTCCAGCAATGTACCATCCATGTAAAGTAAGCTAAGAGTTAAAATACAATCAGTTGATGGATAAATTTCAAATTTTCCCAAATTACAAATGATATAACACTCATATTCAAATTTCCATTCACTTCCAACACAATTGTAGTAATCTTATTGAACTTTCAGGCATTAGACCAAAAAAGATGGAACCTAATGGTCTGCTTAATTCTCAAATGATCTGCTTTCATTGTAATTTGTAAAAAACCTTACTGTGATTCCTTTTATTCAGTAAGCAACCTAATGGTAGAAGGCAATATCTAATACTGTTTATTCAAGATATTAAATCAGATGAGCCTCTTCCTAACTTGATATTTATAAACTATAATCATATAATATAACCCCATAAGGGAAGCAATTGATTTATGTATACATGTATGCATGCATAAATGTGTATGCACACATACATACATAAATGGTATCAATGATATCCTTTCTACTTACCCAAAGACCAGTATGGCATCGGAGCAGGGCGGCCAATAAGCTCAGTGTACTGCTCAATCACTAATTCCGGCGTCGACCCAGCAAAGAAATACAAATCAACAATTCCACCAATCACCTTATAAGTAATCCTATCCCCATTATACACTATATCCATGCCGTTACTGTTCAGCAGCAAAACCCCATGAGTGGTTCCGGCACTCACTTTCCCATCACCGGACGGAGATCTCACATCAATATAGAAAGGGTGGGACCCATAAAGATTGACATCCGTGTTCGCGCTTCCAATGTCGGCATTCCACAGAGTCAGCTTCTGGTTGGGCGCGAGCTTGAAGGAGCTCTTGGTGTGCTCGCCGAGGCCGTACAGAGACGACCTCTTTTGGGAAGCGAGGAAGATAGCTGAATGTACTGGTCCTTAAAGACCAAGAATGTTTCTGGGTTTGACGCTTCAGGGGAAGTGTCGAAGAGGACGTCGCCAGAGGAGCGGCGAGAAACGGTGAAGCCAAATGGGGTGCTGTTGTGGAGGGTGAAGATGAGGTCGGAAGTGGGGTCGGAAAGGATATGGTTTTCCGGCGACGTGAGGAGGTCTTCCGACAAAGAGAGGTGGTTTGCCGTGAAGTAGCGGTGGCTCCGGCGATGGTTTTGGCGTGGAACGATGTCTTGAGGCACCTCCCATCTTTGGGTTTCGGCGTCTGTGATTCTGATTCTCAGACGGTCCTTTGTGTCGTAGCTGCGACAAACCACCACGTTGCCAAGTATTCATTTTTCTTTTATTACATAATATATATACTCTAAATAAATAATTATTCGAAATGTAAATAAATAATTATGTTTAAAAATTTAATCTTTTAATACAATAATGTTTCTAAATTAAATATTTTTAATAGAAAAATTTGACAAAAAACTAAATTATAATTTGATAACAAAAAAAAAAAACTAAATTATTTACGATTTATTATGCATATTGTCTTTTTCAATTGGAATATACTTCTAAAATAAATAGGAAGTGAATATTTTCCATTTATTTATTTTTTCCCCGTAAAAGATATCATAAATATTTTTTCTTTTTTTTGGCAAAGATCATAATTTTATATTGATTTAAGTCACCTTTAAATTCATTCATTTGTTGTTTATCGATAACAACAATTTATTGAATTAATTAAAAAACTTAAAATCATTAAATAACTTTATCTATATATCAATCATATTTTCTCCCTTCTACATAACCACGAGTTTTGAGTTATGTGCTTGCAATGGTATTAAAAAAAAAATCATTTTAATAAAAGAAAATATGTAATCATTTAATTAATTCACTTACTTAATGGAAGAAAACAAATTAACATAAAATTGACTAACAAAAAATTAAAAAAGAAAATGAAAATAAATAATTACTTCACCTAGCAGTAAGTGTGAGATACTGAATATCAGGACCATAGACTGTGGAAGTGTTGATAAGGCGAAGATCCACGGTCAAGAACTTGCCGGAGCGGTCGGGACGGACCGATCGAACGGAGTAACCAAATCCAACGGCTGCAACAGCGTCTCCATTTGATCCACCCAATAGGCAACTCAGAAGCCACAGCGCACAGAATTCAACAGCGATAGTTCTAACAAGAGCTGCTCCAACACTGCTGTTCTCTACCATCTTCCGGTGCGAGCAAAGCATAACCATTCGCTCTCTTGTGTTTATATTTCCAATGCAAATTCCACACGCTGACGAAGAAAAAAATAATTAATTAAATAAACTTACTTTGCCTATTAATTTGGCTGACGACAAGTCTTTTTCACACTTGTGCATCAAATTAAAATAAAATTATTATTATTATTTAAGGGTAAAATTATACATTGTGTAAGTCAATTTAATAGAAATTGAAATTGACTAAGCACCACCTGCGGCGTGATTTGTTTTTATTGTTTTCTAACATGTGTGTGTGTGTGTTTTTTTTTTTTTTTCTATTTGTTCAATTTGGTTAAATGACACAAAATTCTAGTATTTGAATATTTTTTTTAAGATATTTTGAAGCGCATCAATTATTAGATTCTGAATCTTGATCCAAAATTTTGAGATTTTTTTTATTAAATATGAAAAGGGAAATTATTATTTAAACATCAAAATAGTTATAAATAGTGAAAAATAATAATAAAATTAGATTGTGTATACGGTATGGTATTAGATAACTAGGCGAGGCTGAGATGTTTCCCATAATATAAAATATTTACTGCATTTTTATGAAAGATGATAAGTTGTTTGAAGTTATGCCTTCAATTGGCATAGTGATTTGCTTCTCACATTCACACTGTTACCTTTTAAATTATAAATATTAATTTTATCATATAATCTAGTAGTAAAAAAATTATTGTTTACTTAGACAATAATCAAGTTCAAATGGTAGGATTTAATTATGGTTTTTTTTTTGTCTAAAATTTAAAAAATTTGAGAGATTTTTTGAAAATGCCTAATTGAAAATAATTAAAAATTCAGAGGGTGTCAATTAATAAGTTATTTAAGAGGACCCTGATCAAAATATGAAGCAAACTAAAGGATACAAAATATTTGTGATACAAAAGTGGATATCTAAATCCATGTGATTTTTGGCAAAATGGTGTGTTTCGATAGTGCTGAATTCCAAAGCCATACAAAGTGCGAATCATGGTGTCCCTAGTTTTCTCCTTAATGATCCAACACGATTGCATATGCTTGTTGGTTTTGTGTAATTCCATGATTGAGATCGCATTGCTAAACACACCACTATACATTTGTATTCTGTATGACTTTGGTCTTTGGATTCATTGCATATGCTCTCTGGTGTAAATCCATGATTGAGATCACACGCATTTTGCTAAAATCATATTCAACCCTTTGCATTTAAATATTGCAAAAGAGAAATGCTTGGTATCTCAATTTGGGAATCCAAATGCAATGTTATTGATAATTTTAAACTTATTTAACTAAAAAAATTAATAATATTTTTTTATATCATCACTAAATCTGAAGCTGATATAAAAGAATTTTATATGTATTTTATTTTAAGATTTATTTTTAGAATTTTACTAAAAAAACTAAAATATTTTTTAATATGCTGGGGTGTAAATTTGTTTTTATTTTATGATATGCTAGTTCTTTTTCATCCGGAATGTTTTTTAAAATTTAAAATTTTTAATATGTAGTAATGTACACAATAAAGGCTTTTTTTTTTTTTGGTAAATGTACACAATAATTGCAGTTGAAATGATTAAGGTGTAAAATCTCCAAATAAGTAAGTCAAAAAAAAAAAAGTCAAGTGAACCATGAAAATTTTTATTATAATAAAAAAATGATTGTAATTTTAGCAAAGAAAACAAAAATGGCAAATTTCAAGAAATAGCCCCTCTATTGTACACCTTTTTTTTTCCATATTAGTGCTCTGTTTTGAGAAATTACATATTAGTCACTCACATTTTGATTTTGTTTTAATTTAGCCTCCAATAATGAAACAACAATTGATAATATAAATTTTTAGACAAATTTACCCTTATTTTATCCCGTGGCTCATTTAAGTAAAAGTTTAAATAAATGTAAATTTGACCGAACTTTGCTACAATTTGACAAATTTATCCATATTTAATGAAAATTTTGATTAATTTATGCTTATTTTATATTAATTATTCCCTTAATAAGGCCTAAAAGTGTCCTTATGGTTTGACTGTTTGGCTGATAAATAAGGTATTCACTAAAAAAAAACTAATAGTTGAGGCTAAATGGCAACAAAATTGAACTATATGAAGCTAACCTGTAATTTTTCCAAAATAAATGGCTAATATGAGAAAAAAATAAAATAGAAGGACTATTCTGAAAATTTTGATTAAATAAAATAAAAATTGAAGAATTGAAAAGGTCCAATAATGAAATTGAACAATGGACAATATATTAATAAAAAGAGAGGGTAATATGGTAAAAACGGGTATCGCAACGGCTAGTAGAAAGACTGCCGTTGGTCCTCCGTGGAAAATGAACACGCTCCCCGAAGTGTCTCCTTGAAGGATTGGACCAGTTAGGCTTTACTTTACCAGTTTGGTACTGCCTCCCTACTCTTCCAAGCTCTCATCGGCGTACATTGTACCCGTATCGGCGTTTTCCACACCCATTCCAAGACTCTCTCTCTCACCATGAACATCTTCAAGAAGAAAACCTCACCAAAAGGTTTTTTTTCTCTCTCTCTCTTTCACTCTAGGGCTTCGTCCCAGTGTTAGGGTCGTAGTCTTCCTTTACTCAAATCAACGTCGCGCATTGTTCCTGAAACTTGCTTATTTGCTTTTTTGGTTTAATTTTCTTTGTGCCCTTTCGAAAAAGTTGTAGTTTTTTAATGTATAGCTGAACAAGCTCGCAAAAGGGTTTTTGAAGTTGGGAGCTTTGACTCGGGGGTTGTTTTTCTGTTTCCAATTTTTCAGTGTTACTGAAATTATAGGAAAAAAAACGAAGTCGAATTCCTGAATTTAGCATTTTCTTTTTGCACTTGGTAACGAATGCTCTGAATTTCATTGCTTATTTTAATGTTTCGTGGTTGTTTTTTCTCGTGAATTTTTTCTGGACAACCAAGAAAAAAGGTTGCTTTTCTTACTGATTTTTTTGACGCATTTAAGGTTGTATGCCATAAATTGCAGTGTGATTGATTGTCTATTTGGATTGAACAGATGCTCTCAGGACAAGCAAAAGAGAAATGGCTGTGGCCACTAGAGGTATGTCAGTCTCTGGACATCATGGTTTTTTAATTTTTACTACATTTCTTTGTGATCCCAATAAAATTGGGTATTTTCTGATAAATCTTATGTTCAAACTACCCCTTATTAACCTCAACAAGCTATTCATCGCTATATGCCTTTAAAATTCTAAGTAACTATTTCAGACACTTTTTTACTTTTTATCTTTTCTTTTGAAGTCACTTCCATGCTTGAGCTCAAATCAACGAGCAGATGTATGCTGCTATTGTAGATAATTTGAGAATGGGAAACTCATTTTGTAAGTTGTAATTAAGTGAAAGCAGATGTTTAGTGGGGCCTGTATTTTGTGCATTTTTTACAACATTTGAGCAGATAGTACCTTTTTTTTTTTTTTAGCCTTAAACACTATCAAATATCTTTCCAGTCTTAGCATCTCCCTTTTGCTTTAGTATCTCCATTTTTACTTCTGTAAATTTCATATCATTTTCCCGTATAAAGTCAATGCACACCAGATCCATGTTTTTCTATGTTTTAATATTTATGCTCTTCTATTTTCTTCTTAAGTTGAAAGGTAGATAACTTTTCATCTAAAAGGCCCTAAGGGGGTTTCTTTATGAATGGATCTTTTATAATAGAAAATATTGTTGAATACATCTCGCTCAGTTTTCTGAGTTAGAATGACTAATACTGAAGCTAATCAGTTTGAGCTATCAAACTGCAGCTTTAGTGAATGTTTCCGTATTCCCTCATCTTCCCTTTATTTTGTAGGTATTGAACGTGAGATTGGATTGCTTCAGGGGGAGGTATATGTTACTACTGTCAAGCATTTGTTTTGTTTTTCAGATTACTTTTCTTAGCCATTATCTTTTTATATGCTATTTCAGGAGAAGAAATTGGTTGCAGAGATCAAGAAAACTGCTAAAACTGGAAATGAGGTAAGATTTTGCTTATATGAATGTTATGGCTCCTCTGCTGCAATGGTATATATGATTGTTAGCAGTAACCTGGTGATAAAATATAATCAAGGCTAAACTAATGTATTTATGTATAGACCTTCAAAACCATTTCTATGTGATGTCATAACAGTCAACCCTTATTTACAATGTTACCAGGGCTCTCAAGTATTCCAAATAGTTAGTATACGGCTCTACTATTTCATTTCTTCTCTGGGGTAAAACTTCAGAAAGTTTGAATGACATTACATTACCATGTTTGTAAAATTGAATTAACCATTTCTTGCAAGGTCAATTTGTGATGGCTCCTCTGCTGCAATGGTATATATGATTGTTAGCAGTAACCTGGTGATAAAATATAATCAAGGCTAAACTAATGTATTTATGTATAGACCTTCAAGACCATTTCTATGTGATGTCATAACAGTCAACCCTTATTTACAATGTTACCAGGGCTCTCAAGTATTCCAAATAGTTAGCTCTACTATTTCATTTCTTCTCTGGGGGTAAAACTTCAGAAAGTTTGGAATGACATTACATTACCATGTTTGTAAAATTGAATTAACCATTTCTTGCATGGTCAATTTGGTTTAGATGTCCATTATCACTGGAATGATTTGCTTAATGACCAATAGTTGATATTTCTGATTCAGAATGCACATAGGTGGATCCCTGTGAAATTTGTTTGTATTTGATTGGAAAAAGTATTAGTATAGAAAAAATGAAGTATAGCGTTACGTTTGGATGTGCAGTTTTTCAATGTAAGTGATCTGATGTCAAATGTTCTGGAAAATGGAAGAATGTTAATGCACATAAAAATTATCAAGCTTGACTAACTTGTTTTTCGGTGCTACAATGCTGTGTTGGAAAAACTAGAAAGACTTGCAAGTGGAATTTTGAAATTTTTGTTATCCAGTAACTTGCCACATGGATCTCATGATCATTAGAAGTAAAATATGCCCGATTCTAGAAGATACTAGAATTGCAGAGAGAGAATTTTCAGGGTGATTTGCGCAGAAGAAGTTTTGGACTAGCACAAAATTCAATCACTAATGTTCTATTTTCTTCTTCTGACATGTATAAATAATGCAAAAAATTAAAGTAAACATCACTGAGACTAAACAGAAAACAAAACAAGAATGAGAAAAGAGAGAAAACATGAGAAGATAGAAGAAAAGAGGACTTGTGGCATGCATTGGCTGCATTAACTCTTCATAACTAAGAGGTAGAATGCAGCCTATGGATGCAACAAACCCTCTTTCCTCCTATCTTCTCATGTTTTCTCTCTTTTCTCATTCTAGTTTGTTTTCTGTTCAGTCTCACTGATGTTTACTCTAATTTTTTGTGTTATTTATGCATGTTGTAGCCGGTATGAGTGGTTGAGAAGAAGCAAAGAGAACATTAATGATTGAATTTGGAAGGAGGACTTTGGAATTCCTTATTGCTATAAGATTCTTGTTGATTTAAGAATGTTCCTTTACTTTAGTATTCTTACTTTTACAATTCCTCCTTACTTTCTTTTTTATGTCTATTTATTTTGGCTTTAGTATTCTTCCTTGCTTAGGATCCTAATATTTTCTCTCTCTTTATTTTCTTATTGTGATGTCATTCTCCAACTTTAGAATGTTACCTTAAATATACTTTCCATATATGGTGACATTCCACATTAGTAAACTTCCTAATCTGCAACTTTCCTGAAATGGAGCCATAGAGAAATGGGCATCAAAATGAAAGGAGCCATTACTGGCTACTAAATCAAATACAATCCTTCCAGCTATACTCCTTTGTTTTATAAACCATAGATAAACCTGAGTAGAATGCTAGGACTTCAAGAAAGAAACGCTATTATGCTTTAAACACACTCAGTGAGTGATGATATTATCCATCATGATAATGATTATCACAAAAAAAAGTATCCTAACTGTTTACCTTAGTAGGAGTCATGCACAATATGTAATATGTTATCGAAAGAATACTTAATTATTAAGAAAATGTCTAATATGCTGATGGTTGTTAAACCCCCTAAGATGGTTAACTATTGCATGTCTGGTTGAAATTATGTAATTTAAGAGGTCATTTTTACTCACCAAAACCAATTAATACATTGGCTGACATATGTACTAACTATACTCTATTTTGGTACAATATATCTTGCCATATGCCTTATTATTTGAATGTCTTTTACAGGCTGCGACCAAAATCTTAGCTCGTCAGCTTATTCGGCTACGTCAACAAATAACTAACTTGCAGGGAAGTCGAGCTCAAATAAGAGGTGTAGCAACTCATACACAGGTCACTCTTCTTCTATCTTCTTCCTTTTATTTACTTATCAATGTGTTATCTAGCAAAATTTAGTTTAAGTTTCACCTTCCTAGTTATTTATATGCTTTTGTTAATCTTGGCAGGCATTATATGCCAGCACATCGATTTCTACAGGAATGAAAGGTGCAACTAAAGCAATGGTAGCTATGAACAAGGTATGCATTTTAAAGGGACATAACTGGAAGATAGGAACAAATATCATGGATAAAAAGTCTGTAAATATTGATTTTTGCATGAGTTCCCATACCATTTATGTCCAAGTGTTTGTTAGAGATGGAAATAACCTACATTAACTATTTTCTACATGATTCAAATAATATCTATGTCTCTTCTTCAGCAATGACTGTAGCTTGCAGTTATTGACTATGTCTTTATTGCGTTTCCTGTCTTTACAAGTGTCTAGGCTTCAACTAACAGAAGGCCATTTAGTATAAAATGACTATAACTAAAGTCTTTTTCAGCCACTTTTATAGTAGTTGAATTAATTATACAATTATTTTCTGCTTTCTATTACAGCAAATGGAACCTGCAAAACAAGCTAAAGTGATCCAGGAATTTCAGAAGCAGTCAGCACAAATGGACATGACGGTAATACTTGTGGCTTTCTAAGAATTATATTTTCTTTCACTTATACTTTTAGCTTATATCTCTATTCATATTTTCATGATGTTGCTAGTTTAGTAATCAAATTATATACCTCAGAAAAAGTTGTTCTCTTTGTAAGCTACAATGTTTCAGTCGTTCCAATATAAGGCAGTCTAAGGACTGCTAGTTTTGCAGAAATTCAGTTAATATACAGTGAGAAATCTGAAACCTCTTTTAGTTGGACAAAAGTTTTACAGAAATAATACTGAATATCTTCCCTGTATGGTTGAAAAATAAAATCTAGTCCATATGTCGTGAAAGATGTGAAACACATTCCATGTGGAGAAAAGTTGTATGGAAATACTATTGAATCATGCCTTCCCTGTTTGTTTAGTTGGACAAAATGTACATATAAATATGTGCCCATCCTTCGTGCAGATTGAAATGATGTCAGAATCAATTGATGAAACCTTGGACAAAGATGAGGCTGAAGAGGAAACAGAAGAGCTGACTAACCAGGTGCTCGATGAGATTGGTGTTGACATTGCATCTCAGGTTTGTTTCTCACTGAGATTGATCATCTCAAATGAAGTTTTCTTCTTATCCATTATGTGTTTTCTCATTATAAATTAATTGTGCGATTCTTGTCCTTGTTCTTAACAGTTATCTTCAGCTCCAAAAGGCAGGATCGCATCAAGAAATGCCGTAAATGTTGCACCAAAGAACACTGGAAATGCTGTTGCCAGGTAAATGCACTTGACCTAATTTTCTGTGTGTTAGATATATTAATACCAACATATATTAAACGGCAGAGGTTTAATGGTGTACAAGTCTCACTCTGTCTGTTTTTCTTTTCGTTTTCTTCTTCTGTTTGTTGAATTGCATGTTCCATCTTTATTTATACTAGATGATCTGAAGTGTGCAGTGTGATTAGGAGGTCTCGGTTGTGTTTAATGGACTTAATATTTTGGAAGTATGTTCTTCCAAAAATCAGCATTTAGATGTGCTGTCTATGAGTAATGTAATCTGTGAGATTGTCTTTTAATTGAATATGCTAGTACCGGTAGTATATATATTGAAACTAATTTATTTTATATGCAGTACTGAATCTCCTGATGTAGAGGATCTTGAAAAAAGGTTGGCTTCTCTGCGACGCATATGATCTACTACGTATGTAACATGGTGGTGGGTGTGGCACCGTTGAAGTGGTCATAGTACAGTTGTTCTTTTTTTTTTTTTTATGTAAATTTTATTAAATTACAGAACAAAAACATATATAAAGTGGGGGGATAGTAATGGAGATTGATATATGTTCTGCTGCTAACCTTTTTTTATTAATTTCACTTTTGTCAAACTCTATTAACTATATGATCTAGGAGTTGTTTGCAGGCTCTTTGGAATTTTTTCTTTTAACTTTTTTTATTTCAATTGAGTGCTTCAATTTCCTATTAGTTCCAACTAAGTCTAAATTCCAATATTGCCAAGGGAATATTATTTAAAAAAATGGAGAAGAAGAAGAAGAAGAACAAGTAATTTTGATTGCTATGGAAAAGTTTTGATAGGACTAGTTTTCTAAATAATAGAAAGTCTGCCTTTCTCGAAGCATATGTACACTGTCATCAAATTTCTTTTCGTCCCAATCCCGATCGAATAAAACACCTATTTTTACTTATTTCAATAGAGAAACTAAGCACCAAGTTAATTATAGTTTTCAGTTAATTGTACCACCAATGGTCCATGCATGCATACATATATCTTTTCTGCTCTAAACCTGAGAGAAACCATCTGCACCAATAACAACGGAGTTTAGTATAATTAATATAATTCCTCAGAAACAATCCTTCGGCATGCATGCTACACACGTGTCTTGGCGTGGTAATTCAGAAAGCACTCGTGTCTAATACTTGGCATGCATGCACTCATGCACACAACGTAGTTCTTTTTTATGTATAAATATATAATTTCGAGTAGTGAATATGTATACATTGGAGTTGGAGAAGTATGAATTATGATCAATTGGTATAGTGTTAAGCGGGTGCATTTATGAATATTAGATGAGGCAGAGATATATGGCACTCGTTTCAACTCACTTCTGTAATGAAACCCTGCCACTATGATCTCAGCCCATTCGCACTTCCTCTAGTATAACCAGGCACAACCATCAAGACGCATTAATCTGCATGCAATTTCATTTTCACCCACATTTCATGCACCGATATATCTTTTTAAGTTAAAAGTATGTTAAAATAATTAAATGCTTTATTAATATATATATATATATATGTATATATATATATATATAGATAGATAGACAGAGAGTAGTAGTAGCTAGTAAATTAAGCTAGCAATTTGGGCGATATATATGCAAAGTAGTGATGATCATGTCCTCTCCAAAGTCTATGAAAATGGTGGTGACTCTCATTCTCATGCTGAGCCTGATAATGGCGGCCAATAATCTTGTAGATGGTCGCATAGTAGTCGAGAAATCAAATCAACACAAGGAAGGAAAAATTGGAGGAAATTTGGTGGATATTCACGATTCCAGTAGTACTAGTAGCAGCAGTAGTAGCAAAGCTACAAACAAGATGGAGAGCTTGGGTGACATGAAGAATTTGCCACCAATTCCTAATATTCCAAACCTACCACCTTTTCCTGGAATACCATTTGCACCACCTTTTCCTCAGTTCCCAATACCACCATTTCCTGGAATACCACCACTTCCTACTATTCCTAATTTATTCCCTCCTATTCCTACCATCCCCTTCATCTCTCCTCCTCCTGCTAAGTAAATTTCTAGCCCACATCTGGGTTTTGATCTTCATGTATATATAGTTGTATTTGCATAATAGCTATCTAGTATTATGCACTACATATATATGAAGATGTATATATAGTTGTTTGGTACTAGCTAGCATGAGTTAGTTTTTAGCTGTACTAGTGTTTGAATTTAAAATAATGTTTTTGTTTCCATGGCTTTAAGAGCTCATGGGCTTACAAAAACCAATTGTATGTATATATATGTGTAGCTTAATTAGCATGTTTATGCATACATATGTGGGTTTATTAATCTTGGCCTCCAAGGATCTCAAAGATCGGTGTTAACGGGAAACTATACATAAGGGGTCGTCCATGGCTGCACACACTAAGTTCCCGAAATTGAATTACCAAAAGTAATGGTAATTAAATCAAATGATTAATAACTTCATTTTATTGCTTGATGAAAACATGAAATTAAACCTGCGTTAAATGTATTTAGCGCCGTCTAGTTTATCCATTATGCACATCATGCTCTCAATTTAAAAAGTTGTCATTGAGGCTCTCGATTTACAAATTATCATTAATACACTTTAGTTCAAACGATTAAATATAGGTAACAATCAAACAGACACTAGCTGGTACTGCTGCAACCTACAATTGCTCGTGTCGTAGTGTCGTCAATCAATGTGCTAAACATGGTTCAGTACGTTCCGGGTCTGGGTCGTTCTAGTTGTGCAACTTTGTTTTTGTGCTTTCGTTTCTGACACTTGTATAATAATGTATATGACTACACTGTTTATTCGACTATTTAAATAAAACTTGGCACAATGTATGTACCTTTCCAGCTACCACGAAGAAATCATGGTAATATTTTTTATTCGACTTATTTCTATTATAATATTGAAGCAAAACATGCGAGCCTATATATTTTTCGTCATATATATTTTCATTGGATTTATTTATATATTCAATAATTTTCCCTTGGAAGATGTATATAGTGACTGAGATTGAAGTTGAAAATTAAAAGTTGACTTGATCAAGTATCTGCAGTGAAATTCTTACTTTTCTTAGACAAAAAATATATATACGTATTTAAATATAATAATTAATTGCCAAATCTTTGTTAATAATAACGTGTTATGAATTGACGAATCTTTATTAATGGTATTTGGTAAGCATTAATTTATTATTGTCATTATATATTTGTTGTTGCTATTTGCTTGAAAAGTACTTTAGAGAAAACTAGACAGAATATTTTATAGGATAATCGATAATTAAGGACACTTCGCTACCTTAATTGCCTGTTTTTGTGTTCCCAAGGTCTGTAGACGCAGTTCCAAAACTTGTCACACGCCTATTCTCAAATTCAAACACTATACTCCACTTCCCTTGTTTTTACCTACTCCGTGTACAGAGATCATCGGTCTCTATTTGTTTGGCCCTTCTTAAATAAATAATAATATATATTTTTAAAAAATAAAAAAATATACATGTTAATTATTATTTATTATAATTATAATATATATATATATATATAAAGATAAATAAAGACAGATGATGTCTATCCACCTAATTCTATTAAAAAATAAGTGAATTCAGTGCAAGACTCCCACTTCCATATAATTAAATTAAGTCTAATTGTTTAATTAATTAATTCAATAGTGATGAATGGACAAATCTTTATTATTTAATTAGGAGTGGGCATTAATTTCTTCTCGTCATTTATTTATTTATTGTTACATGATAATTTAAAGAAATCTGGAGCGCACTCTATAATAAAATATTTTGAAAGATATAATAAGCGTCACGCTGCGACCTCTAGTTCGCCTGGCTGAAGTAAGTTATTGGATAATACTCAAAAAAGTTCACAGCCAAAAAAGTCGGACGAAAAGATTTTGACCAATCGAAACGCACGGCTTAAAGCTTCACACGTGATGTAAATCTAGAAGGAACGTGAGGGCCCACTTTTGCTTCTCTCAACGTCATCGCTTACACCATATATCATGTAATTATAAAATCTATACATGCTCACACACTCATTAAGCTGAGTTGAGTCTGCGGATGGTACTGGTAGTCTACTACTGTCAGCATGAAACCCGTATTACTGGTTTGTTTTCTTCTCAATTTGCTGATTCCTACATCGACATCCCGTGCTACGCCCGACCATGACGACAACTCCACCAGCAGCACCGGCACCAGCATAATTTTCTCTACCGTTGGCAGATTAGGATACGCCTTCGACATCTTCAGCCTCCCCATTCAAGCATCAAACTTCCACGAAACCAAAATCACAGATGGTCGATCGTTCAACTTCAACGGTCATTTTCCTTCTCCATCGTCCTCCTCCTCTCTCCTCTCTCTGTTACGCAACCAAACTCTGCTTCAAACCGTCGACCGACCCGAGTCCGGCCCACCACCTCTGCAACTCGTCTACGTGACGGAGAGAAATGGGGTGTCGAACATATATTACGAGGAGGTGTATTATGATGATACTCGTACAAGAAAAAGGTCCGCCATTGAAGTTGCCCAGAATAGAGTTCAGGTCCCTCTGTTGGATTTAGAAGGGAGGCAAGATCGGATTTCCATGAAAGACAGGCCTAGCTTGGCCGGTGACTATTTGGTCTACGTGTCGACCCACGAGGATGCCGGCGTCGCCAGGAGGAGTTGGGCCGCGGTGTATTCAACTGAGTTGAAATCGGGAGTGACTCGAAGGTTGACCCCATACGGTGTTGCTGATTTGAGCCCCTCTATTTCTCCATCTGGAAAATGGACAGCGGCCGCTTCGTACGGAGAAAGGGGCTGGAATGGTGAGGTTGAGGAACTAAGTACTGATATATACGTTTTCTTGACTCGGGACGGGAGTCGACGAGTCAAGGTGGTTGAACACGGTGGTTGGCCGTGTTGGGGAGACGAGACGACTCTGTATTTCCATAGGAGAGGCGAAGATCAGTGGTGGAGTATTTACAGGGCGATTCTGCCGAGTCACAATCCGATTTCTAGTACTGACTCGGTGGTGATCGAGCGCGTGACCCCACCTGGTCTCCACGTCTTCACGCCAGCTACATCCCCTGGCAACAAAACCTTGATAGCCGTGGCTACCAGAAGACCCACTTCCGAGTTCCGCCACATAGAGTTATTCGACCTTGAAAAGAACGAGTTTAAGGAGCTGACTCGGATCGTCTCGCCACAGGCTCACCACTACAACCCGTTCATCTCGCCCGATTCAACACGGGTCGGGTACCACAGGTGCAGAGAAAGCTCCAAAGGCTCCCCCAAGTTTTTACTTCAGAACCTACCCAGCCCAGACCCTGACATCTCTCTCTTCAGATTCGACGGTGATTTCCCTGTTGTCTCACCTGCAGGTGACCGACTCGCTTACTCGAACTTTGAAAACGCTTACGTCGTAGACCTGAACAGTTGGAATCGGCGCCTGGTGTACGACGGACTTGCCTTCTCCACCGCGTGGGACCCAGTTCGCAAGGGGGTCATATATACCAGCGCCGGACAAGGATTTGCATCGGTGAGTTCAGATGTTGATATCATCTCAATCGACGTTGACGATGATGATGACCAAACGAGGATCAAAAAGTTGACCAACGGCAAAAACAATGCTTTCCCATCACCCTCACCCGATGGTAAATGGATCGTCTTCCGATCGGGTCGATCCGGTTACAAGAACTTGTACATAATGGACGCTGTTGATGGAGAGAAGAGTGGGCTCCGCAGGCTAACCAACGGTCCGTGGTCGGACACCATGCCCAATTGGTCGCCGGATGGTGAGTGGATCGCGTTTCCGTCGGATCGGGCTAACCCGGGTAGTGGAAGCTTTGAACTATACATGATCCACCCGAACGGAACAGGGTTGAGAAAAGTTTTACAAAGCGGGTCGGGTGGTCGGACCAACCACCCGTATTTCAGTCCGGATGGGAAGAGGATAGTTTTGACGTCGGACTACGCGGGCATATCAGCAGAACCAATCTCATTCCCACATCATTTTCAACCCTACGGTGAGATCTTCACTATTAAATTGGACGGCTCTGATGTTACGAGATTTACACATAATCCATACGAAGATGGGACCCCCACTTGGGTTTCCAAACACATCAAGGCCGTTAATGTAGAGTGGCCGGAGGATAGGACGGTATGCAACTTTCAGGACTGTCACTGGCTCGCTAACATGCCAAGCGACGGTATCGAGGCTAAAACCAAGGTCGATGTGCCAAACGTGGCTCAATGTGGTGGGTCGTTTTAGTTGATCAAATTTTGTTCATACTTTACTAAATTAATATTGTTAGCGATACAAAGAAGCTTATTTAAGTTGGCATATTACACACTGCATGGTTCAGATGCAATGGTTTTATAGAGATTATAGAACTTCTTAATAATGTTTATATTTCTATGTGAAATATAATAAATTTTTAAAGATAATGGAATTACTTGATTTTTCTATTCGTTCTACTGAAAAAACAACGATGTGTAAATTGTATGCCGAGGCACTCAAGCTTTGTTATTATGGTTAATTTTATTGGTGTTTTCTTTTGCTCCAAATGATGCAATTGTGAGGTATTTGCTCTTTGGTATGATCATTTGCACAAACTCTGTCTTAGCTTTGTGTCTTAGCCTCCACTTTGGTACTAATGTTTTTTCAAGTTTTTTTTTTTAATCAATTTAAATTGAAAAACCCTAAAGAAGTAAAAGTTTTTTTTTAATCAATTTAAATTGAAAAACCCTAAAGAAGTAAAACGGATTGATTATATTGCAATGCAATTATAAAAAAATATGAAATTAAATAATAATAAAATTAAAAGTTGAACATGATACTTTAATAAGTTTTAAATGTTTAAAAATGGTTTTTCTTTAACAAAATTAAAAATAAATGGGAGGTTAATTTCGAGCTCAAAAAGTATTTTTTTTAGAGAAATATATATTAGGTGCTTCTAAAAAAACATTTAAAATGTTTTTTCTTTAAAGATTTTATAATTTTTTTTGTCAAATATATTTCAAATTATTTTTTCATAAAAAAAATATTTTTTTATTAAAAAAACAATTCCAAATAAGCTTTTTTTAAAATAAAACATATATGTTATATTTGAAAGGATATATTATGACGTGGAATAATATTTTATAATACTATTTTATATTTTATAAAATAAATAGAGAAGTATTGTATAATATATAAATATATATTTATATGAAAAATATTAATTAAATTATATATCATTCCCCTTGGATTTAATTAATTATTTAATATTATTTTAAAATTATTTATATATATAATAAATAATATAGATTAATATAATCCAACTAATATAATAATAACAAATATAATACAAACCAATATAATACAATATACTAAACATTAACTAATGCGGACCAATACAATATAGCATACTGGCTATACCATACCTCTTAAAATTTGGCAAATACGATGGTGTTATCGTAATTTTACACTAAAACATTATTTCTTAATTTTGTTTTCTCTAGAAAGATACATATCATTGAATATTTCTTTCACCTTTAAAAGGTATATAAAACGCTTTTACCAAAAAAAAAAAAAAAAAAAAGGTATATAAAACGCATTTCGGTCTAAAAAATAGTAAATGGAAACGAATTGACAGCTCAAAAACCAGCCGTAGAAAGCTAACTCAAAAGCCATCGGTGAAAGGCTTATCGTCGCTCAGTCTTCCTCTGAAAACTAAGAAACGCTTATACAGTGCGGATTGGGAGCTCGACCATGGCGGCTTCCGATCCCGACAAGTTGATTGCCAAAGCCGATAAACTGTCAGTCTCTAATTCTTCTTACAATTCACTTTTACATGTGCCTGTATATATAAATGTGAACTGTGTTAAATCTATCTTATATATACATGTATATGTTTATATTGCTCTAGATGTTCCTTTATTCATACTTACAATCCCCAACAAAAGCCGATACTAATGCATTTTTCTCAATTTACAAAATCGAAATTTGCTAAGACCGATAAGTTATTTTTCTTTTAATTCGATTTGGTGAGTTTTTTTATTACTATCATTTAGGGATTTTTTTTTTTTTTTTTGTCATTTAGTTTCCTTTCCTGTTGTTGTTGATAGATAATAATGTGGAAACAATTAATTTGATGTTTAAATGGCTTATCACATGTAGTTGATTGCTAAAACTTTGCAAATTCTTTTAAATGTATGAAATGATTTCAATTCTTGTTAGCGTTCTGCTTTTTCTTTCACTTTTAGTATTATAGCTTTTTGAATCATTATTATTTTATTTTTCTCAGAACAAAACTCAGTCTTACTAGATGGAGTGCTGATTGGAAAAGTGCTACTGTCCTATATGAACAGGCTGGTAAGTGAGTTATGAAATTTAAAACTTTGTAATATTATTGTAGTAGTAATGCCTTTAAGTTGGTTCCTGAGGCTAAAGAAAACGAAAAAGAAAATAGGGCTCAAACTTAATTTCTTGTTGGGTTTCTTCCTGAAAAGCTCTTGTTGCTTCTAGCTAATGCATATAGGATTGCCAAGAATTATGAGAAAGCAAAGGAAGCGTTTGAGAAAGCTTCAAAAGGACAAGAGATGATTTCTTCGTATCCTCATTTTAGTCAATTAACATGGTCTATCCTTTGCGTGCTATTTGATTTTGTTTTTCGATGTCCTCTATTTCTGTATCCTTTACAACCAAATCAGACCCTGGGACGCTGCTAAGCATATGGAGTCTGCTGCTGCTCTAGCAAAGGAGCTAGGCAAGTGGAATGAAGTTGCTGACTTTTATAGAAGGGCATCTGAGTTATATGTTGTTTGTGGGAGATCACAACCTGCATCAGATGCTCTTGCAAAAGGGGCCCGGTAAGGACATCCTCTTCCTTGGTGCGGCTTTGAATTTTATTTTCTTGTTACTTATTTTTTTCTTGAACTACTTTCATATTACTTATCAAAAGAGAATATATATCTCATCAAATTACAAATGTAAAATTGTGGGCTCAACTATGATATCAAAGCAACACAATACACTAATGTGCTCCTCTCTCAAATGTGCTACTTGATAATTAGAAACTAAAAGAGGCACATAGACATATAAGACAAAGAATCAGTACTAGATCAGAGTCACCACATTTTGAACACAAGGACAACTAAACAACTAGGCTCAGATAGTACGTTAAACTACCATCAATCCAAATAGTTAAGTCATTAGAAATTAGCTCAACTAAATATATCAACCAATGCAACATATACTTACACATTTTTCCTTGTCTTGTGAAACTTTGTTGGGATTACAACCTTGAGAGACATGATCCATTTTTTATTCTTAATCTATCACTATTCTTTATTCCTTTCCCCCCCTTTTAATGGATTTGATGGGTGTGGTGTTTCTTTTAACAGTGCTCTGGAAGATGCTGCACCCGATGAAGCTATTCAACTATACACTGATGCTTGTGCTATTCTTGAAGAGGATGGAAGGGAGCAAATGGCCTTTGATTTATATCGTGCTGCCACTACTGCTTATGTAAAACTTGAGAAGTAAGTTGTGATATGCACACAATGTCAAAGTCTTTATTTTCAAGTGAACTAATCTTTTAGGTTGGTGAGTGTATGAAGTAAATCCTCTGTAATTTCTGATATATACTTAATCACCGATCATTCATTAGGGCATATAAACTTGTGTTTTAAGGCTTGATCTATAATATGTTTGGTATTGTGAAGTAATTACTGAATTAATAGAAGAGTGTTGAAAGGAAAACATGGGGTAATCATGTAGAATTGTATTGTAGGATTTTTCTTGCAAAACAAATGTTCAGGTTTTTTATTTTTTTATAATTCTCTTTTCTTCTACGGCTTATATGAGTGCTGAGGATGTAGAAAACCTTGGTTTTAGGGTTTCAAATGCCTTTGGAGTTCAAAGGTTACATGGACTCTTGAAATTACCTTTTCCTTATAATATTGGGACTCCCAATTTGACTAATAAGTTTAGGTCCAGATAGAAATTCATTAAGAAACCTAGACTTAACTAAAAATTAAATAAGTCTTGTGGCCAATGGTCTGGCCCATAACCATCAAGTTATTCAAACTGCCAATGCATATTCAGTTCGAAGCATGAGAGTTAATCATATATACCCATGTACTTTGGGTCAATTTGGTTTGTAAACTTTTCTTCTTTTTTGCAATTTCATCTTGAACTATATAATCTTGTAAAGGTACTTTTGTTAGGTTTTCTATTAAAATGTGTTGGAAATAACCTCATGAAATACATACATGCAGCTACATGGATAACATTTGCTTGAATTAGAGATATATACATACATATATATATATATATATATATATATATATATATATATATTTATCAATTTTATTCAAAAAAATCTTTGATTCTAGCAATATTGGTTGCAGGGTGTCTACATGCATGCCAGGTGGTCAATTCCATCTTACTCTATTAGAAAAGCTTAACGGGACATATTGGACATCATATGCCATGGTTCAATGGTGACATCATTTAAAAAAAAAAAAAAGTTTGAGAACTGCACTGAGACACAACCCAAACTATATATCCGATTTTTGTAGTTACTATATATCTGTTTTTTGTAGTTAACCTCACAATTTAAGTAAAAGCCAAGAATAAATTAAATGAAAATACTGACATGATGTGCAACTATCGATGCTTGATTAAGTTAATTTAGGAGAATAAACATTATTTTATGTTATTGCTGCTACGACTTCACATTTAAATCTCCAGGGCCAACCTGTTTCTATGATGGGCCATTACTTGCTATATTGTCAGATTTCCACCCATAACCTTTTAAGCTCTTTCTGTAAGGTTTGCTGGTTTAGCAGTTCTTCTTTTCATTAACAAACACTTCTATACATTCCATGCTGCATGATTCAAAATTTGTGGCTGGCTGTTAGCCTTTATCATTATAAAAATATTATAAGCTATGTGATACTATTTGTTCAGTGTTTGGCACATTCTTACTTGTCAGTATTGTGTGTAGAACGCTAATTCTTGTTTGTAACTTTGGATAGCGCAGTAATTACTTAAAAAGTTGGTTTTGGACTTCTTGTGTAAGAGTATCTATGTGAAATTATAAGCATCTTTTCACATATCTGTTTAATTGCTAGTATTTTGAGCGTAATAGTACTCAGAAGAAGAAAAGGGGGATAAAAAAATATTTTGAGATTTAGTAATTACCTCTTTAATTATTTGACAGATATACGGATGCTGCAGCTTTTCTGTTGAGATTGGGCTTGGCTGCTGATAAGTGCAATGCTACAAATAGCCAATGCAAGGTGTGTATGATCTTGTTTTTATACTTATATTTGCAGTCTTATTTTAAAGTTTGATGATTCACCTCTTTGATTAGAAGAATGGAGAATCATTCTCCTTTTCCATTTCCACTTAAGGTAAGTTTTTTTTTTTTTTGCATTTATGTAGAATTGTACATGGTTTTTTGAGGGATGGCTCTTATTAAAGATTCTCTTATCTTGTAATAATGAGGTGAAATTTAGACTGTAAATGGGTGGGGCTGAGCTTGGTTGAAATTGGCCTAAACTCAGCTTGAAAATACCTGTTTTCGGGAGGTCAATATATGTTGTTAAAGTTCTTGACACCCTTTTCTCTGAACAGGCATATCTTAGTGCAATTATTGTCTACCTTTATGCTCATGATTTCAAGCAAGCTGAGAAGTGCTACAATGACTGTTCTCAGTAAGTATGAGTTTTCTCACTGCAACTTATATCATCAATGAAGTTTTTATATTAGCTTTTAATATATATTTAATTGGGAATGTACTTCATGAAGTAAAGAAAGCTGTAAATCAACTTGAGTATTAGTGATGCATTGGAAACATTTTGACTGACATGAAGTAAACAAAGATTCTAAGATTGATTACAGGATTTAGTAATGGTTTAGTGGTGGGGGTGACCAATCCATCGAGTCAAACAATAGGATAGCTAAAATGCTGTCTCTGGTCTGGACTGGCCCATGGACTTCTAAACAGGAAGATCTCTGCTCCATAAATGCTGTCGGTAGGGCTGATTCCAAAATGAGAAAACTTTGCAGACAAGCCAAATAGCACTTTATTATTAGTTCAACAGCTCATTGCACTTATGGGAAGTCATTCAACCATTATCTATGAAGACATTGACAGAAACGAACTAGCAAACTACTTGCTAAAAATCATGGAGATCAGTAAACAAATCATTGGAGAACAATTCATTTCTTGGGATATGCATGTTGTATCATTTATAATGATCTGATAAATATCTCAAGACTAAAACTTCAAGAAAGCCAGTATATGGGATGGAAGAAAGAGCCACTGAAAGTGGCATAAGAGGACTTTTAAGTGGCTTTAGATGCGAATGATTAGTCATTACCATTCTTTTCCATTGCAATAAATGATTTCTAGCAATATATGTCCAAATTCTGCTCAGGAAATTGATTAGATCTGTTGCTAATTCAGCTGTCTTAAATTTTATTGTTGACAATTGATTATTGATTCTTTTATGCTTTCTTTTCTTGCCTATATCCTTTATTGGGAATTCAGTTGTTTCCTCTCATGTTGAATATTTGGCTTGAATGATTGCTCATGGAAATTAAATTATTAGAAAAGAACTTAATTTGGTTCTATCTGTTGGTGAAAACTTGAACCTTCACTCAATATAACCTTTAATGGGTTAAACTAATATAATAAACACCACCACTGTCAAAAGGTATAGGAGAACGAGGTCTAAATTTTCACCAACACTTCTCAATGCCGACATGTGGTAAGGAGGAATCTATTTCCAACTATTTGTAGAATGGGATTTTGAATTCAGATTGTGAAGTAAATTATTATACCTACCTGAAGTGTGTTGAACGACTTCTCTTACACATCAAGAAAAATTTATAGTTCAGAATCTCAGATTGATAATTTGGAAAGTCAAAGAGGTGGAACTTTATTGAGGTATACTGTTATGGTTTGTTGTGCCCTTGTGGATTGTTTGGAATGAAAGAACTGAGATGATCTTTGTAGGAAACAACGAAGGCTTAAATTTTTTGTGAAAATCTTTTGAGCACTGTGCACCACTTAGAACTACTTCATCATCATATTTTAAATAAATGCAACTGGATGTATTTTTGGTTAACTGTAAGTGTTTTATATATTTTAATTTACTTTTAATGTTTTAAAGAAATGTTATTTTATGCAATATGGTTCATGTGGGCATCTGGGTATAGTGGGGTTTGAAGGTCATGTGTTCAATGTTATTAATAGTTTTCATGTATTATACATTGCAGACTGTTGCAAGGCAGGATTGGTAGCTCTCTTTTGAACTTTCATTTAGATATTTTTCTGTTAATGTGTTTCCTTGATGATTTGATTTCTCATGTTTTGCAAACCTTGCAAGTAGAATTGACAGCTATAACCTTTATCATTACACTAAGTGCCCCTTTGGTAACATTTTGGTTTTTGGTTTTTTCTTTTGAGTTGTGTGTAATTTGCTTAGTATAAAGGTTAGTTAGAGTCTCTTATTGTTAGTTAGACCACCCAATTAAGTATAAATATGAAGGAAAAAGAAAAACACAAAACACCAAATACAAAACACTTTCAAAGTGTTTTTCATTTGTTGTTAGTGTTTTCTCTTTTCCCTCACATTGATAGTAAGATGAGAAGACTGACCAACCCTAACAAACATTAGCTAACTTTTGAATTAAGCAAATTACACACAACTCAAGAGATTAAACCAAAAACCAAAAACATTACCAAGCGGGCACTAAATAAAAGCCTCTATTTTCAATCTATACATCATACAAAGATGTAGTTTTGCATTTAGTCTTCATTCCATCATTTAATCAATGGAAATATCTGTATCGACAGATAAATCAATAGTATGGATTAAAGAAAAGTCAGTAGATATCAGATAGCGCTAGAAAGCAATGGATAAGGAGTTCGATTCGTAGCTTTTGAAATTAGCCACCTCATGTCCCATATTTCCACTGATGATATCCAAATGTCATATAAAAATATTCACCTTGTCTTATCCAGGGTGCATGATATTTGTACGTACCAGCATCACATTTGCCTCAATTAATTTTTCTCCATTTCTGTTACACTCTATATTGGTGGATACACAGATTTTTCCAATTGTAGATATTATTGAGGTGTTGCAACATCTCCATGGTGAACAAAGTGAGACATCTGTTTTAAATTTTCACATTTATTGCACCATCCCAGATTTATTTTCCATTCTCTTTTCAGCTTTATGTGGCTGCATGCCCTTCCATTTACACAAAATATATGATATTTATTCTGCAAATATGTTTAAGTTGCATTTTGTATTTGCTAGTATTTTCTGTAAAATCGACCAAGTAAAACTTCATGGTTTCTTGATCAAAATTTCTGTAGCCTCTGTAAAGCTTGTGCATAATCGTTTTGATTTGTTGATATTAGTAAGGCTACCACTGCTGAAATTCACAACATGGATCTCTTGAAATGAAATTTGATAGGAAATGATATCAAAGGATTTTTCCCAGTTTATTCTTTTATGCCACAATGTTCACTGCAAAAAAGGGATTCTTATAGCCTTATATCTTATGGCTTTTTGTAGGATCGATGCCTTTTTGAGAAGCGACCATTGCCATTTTGCAAGTAAGCTTCTTTCTGCTTACACTGAAGGGGACATTGAAGAAATCAAACGCCTTGCTCAGTCAAGCACAATTTCAAATCTTGATCACACGGTACTATTTAGATTTGTTTGCTTCTTAATGTTTGATGCAATTTGCATGAATCCTTCTTTACCATTTAACTGCTCAAATGATATAAATATTTTGATAAAATTATTTGTTGTTAATGCAATTAGGACTTTTAATTAGAAAAGAAATCTTTGAAATGATAAGGGTAAGGCCAATATTGTTATCAATTCAAAGGAGTCTTTTGGTCTAAAAAGTGTCCATTGTGGTTGACTAATATATTTATAATTAATAAATATGTATGTGTGTGTGTGTGTATATATATATATATATATATATATAGAGAGAGAGAGAGAGAGAGAGATTTTCCTTGATTCATGCACTTGGGCCTCATTGATAAATGATGAGGCCCAGCTCAAGTGCACAAATCCAGTGGCTCTGATTAAAGACCAGATATTGATGTCATCTTGACTTCAGGTTTATATATTTGATTCATTAGAAGCTTGTAATTTAGGGAAATTTCTGACTTTTATCAGGCAGTTAGCTTACTTTGACAGAATTTGTCTTGTTGGCTGGACCATAAATGAACTAATCTTGCCGTTGTGACACATGTATACACCCATTTGGAGCTATCACTGTGTCTGATGCACACAGGAAGTGGGCTTGCCCATGACAATATGACATGCTTATAGCATGCGTCAGATGCACTACTGTACTGAAGAAGGTAAAAAAAGAAAGAAAGGGAATTTGGTCCTGATGCAGCTCAGGCATGGCTAGGACATGGTCCAGAATTGTTCAAGATGCAGACAGCCATTTCATAACTCGCAAAGGCAGCTTTCTCTCATGAGCTTGGCATGACTTTGCTAATTTGCTTATCCTGAAATGACCATGCCTAGGCTTCCTAGTTACTAGACCATCTGTCTGTCGATGCTGCATGTTTTTAGGTTAGCTTTCAATTGGAAGTCGAGAGCAGTAACAAGCTGATACAATTTTGATTTTGAATTGATTATATTCTTGACTTTTTTTTGTTATTTTATGTCGAAGGGAATGGTAGTCATGCCATCTGTAACTGTGTTGTTGAACTCCTTTTTAGTGTTGCTCCTTTACTACAAAAAGTTTTTGACTGCATGATTACATATTTTAGGCCTGACATGTTATTATTTTGCTACAATTTGTTCGGTGTTGTGCATTTGTTTATCCATTTGCATATTGTTTTGACTGGAAAATTGGCTGCAGATCATAAGGCTTGCCCGGAAACTTCCTACAGGCGATTTGAGTGGACTTAAGGCTGACGCTTCCAGGGAAGAAGAAGAGCCGCTGGATGAAAATGACCTCACTTAGCCTTGAGAAGATGATAATCCTTGGAACCCTGATACAATGGTAGACCTTACTATCATCGTGCCATATATGTGAAAATCTATTTATTCTGAAACTTCCAGGTGCTATTTTCCTGCACACTATTGAATGGGAAGGAGTTTGTCTAGTGAAAAATGGTGTAAAGTATGTGATAATAAGAAAATTGCTTGCTAACTCAGCTTCTAGTGAAAAATGATGTGGAGTAATGTGTTAATAAGAAAACTGCTTGCTATCTCGGCTTTGTTTTAGTACTGCTTACTAGGGTACCTGAACCAACTTCAACTGTCCTGAGGTAATTAGGTAACCTTGGTCAGAACATTGAAATAGCTCAAGTTTCAATAATAGATATGTCACTCAATCCCAGCTGTTACCATCCTCTGCATTTTTTGAGTCTTATTTGAATGAGCTTCAAGTGTTCAAAAGCTTCGGTTAGAACTACAAACCCACTCCCTATTTTTTAGAAAACAAATGGCCCCTTTATATGCTATCATGTCGAATTGCCTATTCCCTATTTTCAACAATGAAGTACGAGGGGAGATGGAAATTAGGGTGCAAGCGGGAGCTTATGTAATTTTCCCTTCTAAATTTTTTGAAAAAGAAACAACAACAAAAACAAAAACTTTTACTTTAGTTATGTTTAATTATTATCAACCACCCAAGTAACGAAAGAAAAACATAATCATCAAGCTATAAATAGTTTGGAATGTACTTCAATATTATTTGTTTTATTGAAAAAAAATTGTATTTTGTTAAGAAACTTAGCCACCATGTAATTTAAACACAAGTAAAAATTTTAAATGTCAAATTAGCGTAAAGAAGCCTATTCGTGCACTTAATTAATGCTTTAACCATGTCACTAACTGTTTTTTCATACGACATTAAAACAAAATAACAATTAAGCATTAGTCTTGAAGCTTAAAAGTATAGCCAGCATTTTATTAATATAACTATAGAATTTAATTTTGTTTATTAAGAAATAACATATCTTCTTTTGGTTTTCTAAATTACTATCCGTTAGAAATTCTTCGGGCCTAAACCTCTTTTGAAGGATTTGTTCGACCGAGAGAAGCTATTCGCTAAAGAAACAAGTAGCAGCTTTGTAAAAGCCACACAAAGCAGAGCTTAAATGTGAAATGCAACCTGTGGTGTAATTCCACTGAAATTTTCAGAGACATCCACGAAAAAGAATTTTCAAACTAGTTGAGTTTTTCTCTTGATCCAAAAATAAAACCCCTTAAAATGAGGGTCAGATTTCCATAAGGAAAAGGCAAATATTAAATCTATGTAATTGAGCAAAAGCGCAGAATATTATCGTCTGGATCAAGCCGAAGTCCATTTCTCAATTAAGTACACTGCTCCACTCCATAAATGTTCCCCACACTTGACGCACCCATAACATAATTGGTTCACTCATTCATGTTACATTTCCAAGACAACCACCAAAATAATGAAAACACAGGAACCCTAGTAAACATGCACTGAGTATTGAAATCACAATGAACATGCTCAGAATTAAGAGACCAAAAAAAAAAAAAAAAGTTAAATATAATTAAAACAGATTGTTTTTTTTTTTTTTTTGTTTTTGTTTTTTTTTTTTTTTTTTTTTCATGTCTCTGAAACAAAAATTTGGCTTCATAAAGTAAATAAACAAGAGGAAAAACTACCAAACCAGAAAGTTAGTCAAAGGGATCTTTGAAATGGACCCACCATCTACCGGGGGCTTATATATAATAAGCCGAGTCTTCAAAACTATTAGGTCACGTCAATGTTTCAGGGCTAGGAAAATTCAGAAAAACAAATAAAAGGCATTCCAACAGAAGACACCACCTGCATCAAGACAGTTATCCATTGGAAATACCTAATTCTCAGAATGTCTCCTTCGATGCGGTGGTAGATACCTTGTTAAATGAGCTGCTTCATCAACCTTAAATGACAGGACAACCCACGTTATCATTTGCCCAAATAATGTCTCACTTGAATATCAAGCGATTTATTCTTACAAAAAATGGCAATATTAAACACAGATAACAAGCTTAAATGCACTGTTAGTACAAAATTCCAGTTGCAGAATTATGGACTAGAAATATTACCTACCATGTACTCCATGAAGCAACACCAGTCACCGGCAATAAATCGCTTGATCAATATGGGGAGGAATTTGCTTTATCTCAGTGCCAAGTTCCTGCTCAATCCTGTACCTGTTGACAAAGTATATAACGTGAAATAAAATAAAAGAAAACATAAACCACCAAGAACATTGATTCGAATAAGAATCTAAACATAAGAATACATACAAGTTAAAGCGGTCCTCATAGGTGATCAAATTCACAGCTAAACCAAGGTGTCCAAACCGTCCAGATCGACCAACCTGCATGTGAAAAAAAATTCATAAGAATGGAACAAGAAAGACAGAAAAATATGCTTGTAAAGATTCTTACCCTGTGGAGATATGTTTCTGAGTTCTTGGGAAAATCAAAGTTAATAACAACATTAACCGCTTGAATGTCTATTCCCCTTGTAAATAAATCTGCAATTTCCATACCACAAAATTTTGAAATATAAAAAATAATATAATAGGACTGCCGCAGCAAGAACATGATCTATGATGAAAAAATCAGGATAAGTACCATTATAGAATTCTTCTATGAAAATAAACATTTTTTACTTTATCAAACAAAAACTAGGATGACTAGCGGCAAGAATCGAAACAAAGCACATACAAAGTCAAACTTAGAAGAAACAGAAAATAACACATCATAAGAATAAAAATGGTATGTCATACCACATATTTATATTTTTTTCTTCTTTTTTTTTTGGAACAGCCAATTACAAGCATTACTGCTATGTTGCTCACTGAAACTAAGGTTTGCATCAGTTTTGCAACATCTAAAAGCCTATAAAGATCACCTTCATTTTACATCCAACATAAGAAATCTTTACACCAAGATTTTAAGGCAAAGTATAACAGACCCTGTTCCTGGATGCAACAAAATAATCCAAATAATAATAATAATAGTTAAATACCGGACCATCTGCTAGATGATACAAATTTCACATATGATCAAACACTCGGGAAAAAAAATCTCCTCTGAAATAAGTAATATCCTTGCGAAAAGGAAACCATGATAATTAGAAACTTACATATGAGATGCAAATATCACAAAAAATGAAACCCTATCATATTTATTTCAATACCTCCAAAAAAACAGCCAAACAGGGAGATCATCTCTTCTACAAACTTATTCATTCAATTAAGAATTTAAGGAAAAATGCATCTGCAAAAATAGATAAAGCAAAAGACCCAAGAACATACCAGTACAAACGAGATTCCTGCAAGCACCATTGCGGAAGTCATGAAATACTCTGTTACGATGGTCTTGAAGCATCTTTGCATGAATGTAAAAACATGAATAGCCAAGTTCTGTAATTTTTTTGGCCAACAATTCAACCCGGTTCACTGAATTGCAGAAGATAATTGATTGGTTTATTTGAAGCTGGAGAGCGGGAAAAAAAAAAACTATCATATCCTTGAGTCGGTAAAACTCCATGTATCAATAATTCAGATGTGAGACCAAACCTTAGAGAAAAGAGTGTTAAGGCAGTGAACTTTCTGCCTTTCTTCGACAAAAGCATAATATTGTGTAATACCCTTTAAAGTCAGCTCATCCATAAGGTTAATAACGTAAGGCTTATGTAGATATCGATCTTTAAAGTCCTTAACCGTAACAGGAAATGTAGCTGAAAACATCAAAATTTGTCGATTCCCAGGCATAAACTGAATCAATTGCTCAATTGATGGTTGAAACTCTGGGGACAGAAGCTTATCAGCCTGAAAGGAATTAACAAATTTTCCATCAGGATTTTGGAGTTCGTGATTTCAACAACTAGTTTGAATATTTATACCAAACATTATGGTAGTAATTTGTATTAAAAGAATAATAGATGAGAAAATATATATTGAAAACACTTGTGACAGTATTACCACCCACTGCTGTCAACCAAGATTTTAGTCATGCAAAAGACTTTTTGAATACTTTAGGGAAGAATCAAGTATCTACCTCATCCATAACAAGCATTGAGCAGTCTTTCAAGATGCAAACACCCTTTTTTGCAAGATCTAAAATTCTTCCAGGAGTTCCAACAAGTAAATGAACAGGCTGATATAAACGCATGATATCATCTTTCAAACTGGTACCTCCAGTCGTCACCATAACTTGAATTTTCAAATTCTTCCCAAGCTCCTTACAAACTTGTGATGTTTGAAGAGCCAGCTCACGAGTCGGAACAAGTATAACAACTGCATCAAAATGGCTATTGTCAAGCAAGCATAGGAATATGAATGCACTACAAGCATCAACCCATCGATAAACTAAACAATTAATTATCGTACAAATGTAACACAAAAGAACACTGGCAAGCTAAACAACCATAATTCTACTTCAAAAATCCAGGTAAAGTAGCTTTATAGAACTGAAGCATCATAATTGCTACTATCTTTTGCTCGAGACTAATTACTACTTAAGTAGACAACTTAATGCAAAGATCATACCTTGAATGACATTGTTATCTTGATCAATTTTTTCCAAGGCAGGAATGCAAAATGCAGCTGTTTTTCCTGTTCCATTTTTAGCTCTTGCAAGAATATCACTACCAGTTAGAGCAATGGGAATGCTTTCCTCCTGAATAGGAGATGGTCTTTCAAATCCTTTCTCATATATTCCCATTAGTAGCTCACGTTTCAGAAAATAGTCCTCAAATTCATTTCCTTTAGTTGCTGTTACATCCTGCAGAGGACATTAATAAGCAGACCACACTAGCATAAGCATTGCAAGGGGAAAAAAGGGAGACTGTCAAGAATAAATTAAAATATCAAAGATAGTATCTCCAATTATGCACAGCCCATAGACTTCCATTACAACAATGTTTGTAATCAATAAGTATTCATAAACTTAACAACATTCATCTTGGTGCATTATTTAAGTTTTAGGTTTTTCCAAAGACTCTTCAACCAGAAAATTAAGAAACTGTTATTATGGGCATATGGCATAGAACCGAAACAATAACAATGCAAGTGTGCATCAACCATACAATTGACATGATACTGAACAATAATATAGAATAAACTCAAGTGTACAAATTCAAAATATAAAACTTAAAATCAGATCCCTTCATAACCCTCCGAAGAAGCTTGCAGCATCAATCATATAATGAGATCAGATGACAAATGCATAGAAAACATACCTCAGTTCTATAGCGGGTATCAGCTGGGGGTAATTTCAACCTCGCCTTCCAATCTTGTGAACTAAAAATGAAAAGAAAAGGAGGAGAAAACTTCTGAGATGGTAAATTATGTATCATAACTCAAATATATCTCACAAATTTGCGAGAGAATAACAAAAACAATGATACCACAGAAAAATATTAGTGCTCAGCTGGCAACACCATAGCATGAAAACATTTACAATCCATCTACAAACAACAGAAGGTTTCTTATTCAATGTTAAATAAATGACCACTTCCAAAATCAAGAACAATGTGAAAACTACTTCTGTATCAGAAAGGATCTGAAAGGGTTGTTGTTTGTGTTGGTTAGGGGTGAGGCACCAGAAAACATTTTGAAGATATCAACATCATCCCATCCCCAAAATAAATTTAAATACAACCAAATCTTCTGCACCAAGACAAATGACAAACCTAATTTAAAAAGATTTTAATCGGACTTCTAAACACTTCAAGTCTCCTTTAGTATTATCCACCAAAATACAACATAACTACCCAAAATTAATTACCCAACCAGCAAGATCTTCCTCAAATCAAGCAGAACCACACCAGAAATCAACAAGAAATTATCAGTTACCACCTGTATTTACTGAAATTCAAATTCCCTTCTTGTTCATATGCATGTAATAAACCATATTGTTCAAAACACCAAGAAACAGATACAATATATTGCAATAATTTATAAAACGAAAAGAAATTATTCTCTTCTTGTTCATATGCATGTAATAAACCACACTGTTCAAAACACCAAGAAACAGATACAGTATATTGCAATAATTTATAAAACTAAAATTTCTTTAAACAATCATTCATTTCAACAGCCCGCCAGAGTCAGATATTATGGCACAAAACAGTAGCAAAGCTCTGTTCTCAAACCATCAACATATAATTCCAAATCTTTAAGGTAGCTGCAATCTTCCGGAGCTTCAATATAATCCCATATCCAAAATCAGATCGATTTCACCAAATATTGCAACAGCTCAAACCCAATTTTCTAGGAAAACCAATTTTCCCACTACCAAAAAACACATAAAAAATAATAAAAATAAACGAGACTTTTCCCTTATATTAAAACCAAGGCATTAGAAAAGAACGCTGGTATTCAGAAATGAAAAAATACACACCTTGAGTCCACGGCTTCAAACTGTACTGTCTTCTCAACTTCGTCGACATTCGAATCAGCAGCACTGCCCAACTGACCCCTCCTCAACCACTGCTGTTGCTGTTGCTGTTGCTGTTGATGCTGCTGTTGCTGCTGGTGAAAATAGTGTTGGTTCTGAACTAAACTCCTCTGTACATATTGCTGCTGAGGTGCTCTTGACTGAAAGGCAGGGTTTGCGTTCATGCCCCCGCCTCGCCCAGCACCAATTCCAGGCGGATACCTCCCTCTAGGGTTGTGCATTGGTTCAAAATGGATGATTCTAAACTATAATTGGACCTCGGAGATTTTAGAATGTGTTTATGAACAGCAACTACCAATAACCAAAGAAAATTTACTGCAAAAACAATCAATGAAATCCGATAATGATTATGGATTGGCTGTTTTATAGGTTTGAGCTTTCTATAAAATACAAAAAGACAGTGCACATACAATTACATAACGAGAAAAACCTATTTGTACAACCATATACAACATAAAAAATTCTCAAGTTCAAAAATAAATATAAAAAAAAGTGCAACCCTAATTTCACAAAACAAATACAGTACTAAGAAAAATACACAATCATTTACTTCTTCTAGAAATAGATCGGAAAGAATCAATACCAAAGGAGGTAAAGAAACTAGGGAAGAAAGAAATATATAACTACCTTGATCTCAGTCCGCAGGAATAGAAATAGAGATGGTCATCACAGTCAAAGATTCACGATCCCGGGTCTGAACCTCATCCTCGACAAATCAATCTACTACGACGATCTACAAGGACGACTTCGTCTGTATTTGTGTTTATGAATTGGGGATGGATAATTCGGAACTATGGCTCTTTTGCACAGAAGGTAGAGAGAGTAATTGTCTAGGGTTTTTTTTCTTGGATTTCAGAGGAAGTATGGAGAAAATAGGCTATAGGGTTTTTCTGGAAATGGCGAAGAAGGCGAGTGGGAGTGACTGGTGAGCAAATGAACCAATGGCTAGTCGGCTGAGGAGGTCTTGATTTTGGGAAAATTGGGTAATACTGAGGTGTGCCAGCACCACCACCAACTGTTAAAACCTTTGCCCACTCAATTACCCCCACGTGTCTCAATAATAATAACACAAACCATTCTATTTAGTAACTTTAACATGATTATTTTGAGAGGAAAGTTACGAACTTTTTTATTTTATTTTTTAAAATTTTTCTGAACTTTTTAAAACATGTATAAAAGTAATAATAATAATAAAACCAATACATTTTCGTTGAGAAGGACAAATTTTCTAATTTTTTTTTTTAAAAAAGAAGGATAAATTTTCCAACTGAAAGAGCATATGCAGAATAAAACAGAATTTGCTGCCTCATTTTATTTTTTCTCTTTTGTTTAAATTCTTTCAACAAAATAGCATTATCATACAGGACATACATACCTCAGTGCAATACTAGATACTTCTAAGGGAATTTGAGATTAAGACTACAAAAAATTAAAGAAAATAATAATTATTATTTGTACGGTATGCGTGATATCATCCTCATGATATCTTTTGCTGTGCCTTATGGTGAACTCTGATTTGAATTACTGAACTTCGATGACCCACTAGACTTCAATGATCTACCAAATGTCTCACCTACTCTATTCTTGTATGAAGCTTTATTGTTGCGACCGCGATCTACCTTGTGGAACGCCATATCGACCACAATCAAACTTGTGGGATGCCATACTGATCGTGATCAAACTCGCGGCACACAATGTCGAACTCAAAAGCATGCGATGTCGATCAGGCAGCATCAGGGGTCGAACCTGTGGCACATGATGCAGGCCGCGGTCGAACTGGTGAACATGATGTTGAACCATAGAATACGCATTGTTGACTGCGTCGACTGTAGTGGAACTCAGAATACATATTGTTGACTATGTACGACCACGGGTGAACTCATGGCAAGCGATGTTGACTGCGGACCGCATACAATTTTGGTGGTTGAAGAAGTGGACATTGTTGGTGAACAAATTTGAAGCATGGTGACTACTTTATTATATTTTTTGGTTGTCCATGTTGACATTTGAAAGTTTACAGTGCTTTTCTTTTTCTTTTTTGGTTTTGCTCATGTAAATAATCATTTGTTTCACTCCCTCCACTCTCAGATAAAAAAAAAATTAAAAATTACGGAAAAAAAAATAAAACAATACCTTACGAAACAGTAAATATTTTTCTCATTTAACTAAACTTTATGCGAGCTTTAACTTTGAAAAAACAAAATTATTTGTTCCAAGTTCTATGCTTTTAATACTAAAGGAAGACAATAAAAAATTATTCTCATTATTTTTTTTGAGCTAATGAAATGACCTCTTTCTCAAAACACTTGAGCAATAAAACCATAAAAGTCAGGGTATTTTGTCCTCAAAATTCACATAACTTCAAGTTATATAGAGAGAAAAAAATAAATAAAAAAGCAATATCATTTGGTCTTTCACGCCCAGTTCAAGGTATTTTCTTCCACTGAATTGTTTCACCAAAGTACCTTTTTGACTTTGAAGATTTTCTATTTTTTTTTTGCACAAGAGTCACCCCCTTTTTATCTGTCAATAGAATTCTCTCCTCATTTACCAGGTCTACAATCAATTCCTCGGCAGATGAACCAACAAATGAAATATAAAAAAAAGAGAATATATTTTATTAACATTAACATAGTAGCAAAGACCAAATCATGAGCTACTACACCAACACATTCAACAATCTAATATATAAACTAATACATGAAGAAGAGCACAATATTTTCCCATGTTCCCAAAATTTCAGAACTTTCCAAGGAGAGATCTCTAGAATACTCATCTCCATTTGCTAACTTGGAGAGATTTTTTGTTGACAAACTAATATACCCAAGACACATTGCAAAGTCAGATCCATTAAGCAGTCACACATGGATAACAAGCTGAGAGTCAACAAAAGAAAACATGAAAGTATTTCTTCTACCTAGTGTTTTTTTTTTTTTTTCAATAAAGAAGGATAAAAAAGAAAAGTCAGCTGCATACAATACATCTTTCAATAGTTCAATGAAACTAGTAACAACTGCAACTGGTACAGAACCAGTATTCTACTGAATTATAGGCATCCCACAAACATGGACGCAGCATCTAAATGTGTTGTTTGAGCCAAACCATAATCCTCCTAAGGTTCCAGTAAATGTTTCAAAGCTAATGAAAATTCTCAGACCTTATACCTGAGAATTAACCATTCACATCAAGAAGCTTAGCCTGAGAATGTTTCAGCTGACGCACAATTAGATACATTGAGTGGCAAACTTCAGCAACCTTGAGAGCAAAAAAGAATCCACATCATTACTCACGTAAAAAAGAAAAAAAAAAAAAAAAGTTTACTAGTGCAAAACTAATGTATGCTACAGATCATATAACCAATTCTCTTTATTCCTTATCTGTTATCAAAATACAGTAATATATTTTGTTAATGCGTAAAACATAGTGGCAAAACATGCACGCAAGGTCAGAATGAAATTAACAGAGAAAACATATTGCATGCTTAAATACAGTGATAGGTAAATATATTAATGACTTAGCAACATTGAAGCAGAATGCTACTCACCATCGCAAGACCACACAGCAAATTTTCTCCACCAGTCACCTACAATAAATTCCCTGATCAATATGGGGCGGAATTTGCTTTATTTCTGTGCCAAGTTCTTGCTCAATCCTATACCTGTTAGAAAAGAGATACAAAAAATGCAGAATTAAAAACACATAGTAACAAGGACAACAATCCAAAGTATAGATAAAATCTATATGTGAAAAAGAAGAATACATACAAGTTAAAGCGGTCTTCATAGGTGATCAAATTCACAGCTAAACCAAGGTGTCCAAACCTTCCAGATCGACCAACCTGCATGAGAAAGGAAATCCGTAAGGATTATGCATAAACATCAATAAAAATCTGCATGTAACAGATCATCATACGCACCCTGTGCAGGTATGTTTCTGCATTCTTGGGAAAATCGAAGTTAATAACAACATTGACAGCTTGAATGTCTATTCCCCTTGTAAATAAATCTGCAATTACAACCAAAAACCCAAAAGAATAAATAAAACATAAAGCATTAAAGATTTAATATAAAACAGATATTACTCTATTAGAACTAAAAACAGATGCTGCAGAAAACAAGAATTTAGCCATAGTACACAACATAAAATGTGAACCTCAATACATAAATTTTAGCTATTAACCACAGCCTATAACGCTGTAAACTTCTTTCTCTTTAAAATATAAAAATAAATTGCCTTCATTGCTGCCACAATCTATAACTGAAATTAATGCTACTACATTTGGTCTGTAATTGCTACGAAGTATTTTAAATATTATAGAGATATTTTTTTTTCCCAAATAGCATAAGAGATTTCAAATTTCTACAAAAGAATTATAATGCAATATTTTCAGTGTTTTGCAGTTGCACTCAACCATGTGCCAGATAATACAGATTTCTCATATGACCAAGCATATTGAACTAGATATGAATACTAATAAACTCACACACACACACACACACACATATTTATTTGCTTCCTGTAAATAGTAGATTGTTAAAACTACCAATCAAATTTAAAAAATATTAAAAACCTTAGACGTCTTAAAAATAGCAAAAAATAAAAATGATTTCAATAGCTTAAATTAAATAGGGAAGATCATCTGAGCCACAGCAGACTCATCCATGCAATAAGAATTTAAGGGGTTAATGACCAGAAATAAAATAAAGTACCAAAAACATACCAGTACAAACAAGATTCCTGCATGCACCATTGCGGAAGTCATGAAATACTCTATTTCGATGATCTTGCAGCATCTTAGCATGAATGTAAAAACAAGAATAGCCAAGTTCTGTAATTTTCTTTGCCAACAATTCTACCCGATTCACAGAGTTGCAGAAGATAATTGATTGGTTTATTTGAAGCTGGAAATATTTTTAAGAAAACATGAAATAAGTACCTGAAAATATCACATCCTAAAAGAGAGGGTAAAGTTACATTCATCAGTAAGCCAGTTAACATCAAACCTTGGAGAAAAGAGTATTCAGGCAGTGAACTTTTTGTCTCTCTTCAACAAAAGCATAATATTGTGTAATACCCTTTAGAGTAAGCTCATCCATAAGGTTAACAACATAAGGTTTGTGAAGATATCTATCTTTAAAGTCCTTAACCGTAACAGGAAACGTAGCTGAAAACATCAAAATTTGTCGATTAGAAGGCAAAAAGTGAATAAGTTGCTCGATTGATGGTTGAAACTCTGGAGACAAAAGCTTATCAGCCTGAAAGAAATTAACAAAATCACAATCAGTATTCTAGAGCTTGTTAATAAAAACCAAATTGCATACAGCAATATAATCAATTATGTGGCTTAGTAGGAAGGAGAAAGAGAGAAGAAACAAATTAAATAACTCATTTTATTTTATTACGACTTGGAACAAAAGATGCCCAGCCTGGCTAGGTCCATTTAGAGGGAGGAGGCAAAGGTTTCAATTTCGACTTTCAATTCAATGATTTAAAGTATAAAGAGCTAAATAGTTAGGGCTACATTTATAGAGGCAATCCAAACCTAAATAGAAAATGATATCACGCCAACACAAGGAAATACCAAATGTGAAATTAAGTTGAATATGATCTCCATCAATCAAATATGCACTCAAGACATAAGCAAAGCAAGTAATCTGCAATAAGTTTGAGAGATGAGAATAATAGAGCAATGAGCCTGAAACAAAATTATATTCACACATACATTTAAGGAAGAAACAAGTATTTACCTCATCCATAACAAGCATAGAGCAATATTTCAAGATGCATACACCTTTTTTTGCCAGATCTATAATTCTTCCAGGAGTTCCAACAAGTAAATGAACAGGTTGATACAAACGCATGATATCATCCTTCAAGCTGGTACCTCCAGTTGTAGCCATAACTTGAATGCTCAAATGCTTTCCAAGCTCCTTACATACTTGTGATGTTTGAAGAGCCAGCTCACGTGTTGGAACTAGTATAACAGCTGCATGAAAATAACAGTGCCTCTATCAAAAAACAGTATGTTCATCCGTTTTCTTTATCTTAATATGCAACCAAAAAAGAGTAAATTAGCATGTTAAATTATCATTAATCTCTTCCTATGCTGAGAAACACGTAACTAGTATAGACTAAAAGTAGCAATACAATAATATTACTAAATGAAAGCATCATAATACTGTTATCTTATGCTTGAGACTAATTGCTACATAAGTAGACAAATTGATGATAGAGAAAACCTTGTATAACATTGTTATCTTGATCAATCTTTTCCAAGGCAGGGATGCAAAATGCAGCTGTTTTTCCAGTTCCATTTTTGGCTCTTGCAAGAATATCACTACCAGTTAGAGCAATAGGAATACTCTCCTCCTGAATAGGAGATGGCCTTTCAAAACCCTTCTCATATATTCCCATTAGCAGCTCGCGTTTCAGAAAATAGTCCTCAAACTCATTCCCTTTAGTTGCTGTCACATCCTGGAGAAGAACATTTATATTTTTTTTTTTGGTAATAAAAGAACATTTATAATTGATTCTACATTAGTATAAACATTTCAAATAAAAGTTAAATCTATAAAGAAAATAGTTTAATGCATCAATATAATAGTATAGTAAGGATCATGCCTGGTCCTTACATTTCCACAAAGACGAAAAATTAGATCATGAAGTACCAATTATGACCTAAAAAAATTCTTAAACTAAGGAACTTTGACGCTAGAAAATTAAGAAGCTTTCAATCTGTATTGAAGTCAAATAATATTAATAAATCTTTTGTCGTCATGTTTCAACTTCAAGAATTGTAGAATTAGTTTACTTGCACTAAACACCAAAATGCCATATAAATCCACTAGTTTTTCATTGTTAATGGCTAATCGTTTAATCCGAAAGATAAAACAAGGGTAAAAAGTAATCATTTAATTGAAAGCATGTATGAACTCCTTCATTCAAAACAAACACCAAAAAAAGGGTATGCATGGGTTGGCTCTGAGTAATAGCCTTATCTCTCCCCAAATGAACGTGCTTGAGTTAGAAAAAGAACATATGCCTAAACCACTCGAAATATGGAAAGGTGATTGATTTAGGAAAAGGTGCGGAGACTTCTTGGAAAGTTATAAAATAAAAATTTGGAGAAGTCCTAAAACTGAGTACTTAAAAAGGTTTAAAATTTAGGTCAGCAGAGAGATGTGAGCATCGTAAAAAAGCTGCATGTGGCGGTAGTGGGGATCGAGAACTGAGAGAGTTGATCAGGCCCCTCATCACTAGAGAGGGCATGACCAGCAACCATTGTGAGGATAGAAGAGGTAGAGGCTGAGAGAGACAGGGAAGATAACTGTAAAATGTGATTGAGATGGTAAAGGAGAGAGCTGAGATGAGAGAGACCACAAGGGAGGCAGATGAGGGGGGTAGACTGAAGGAAAGATGGGAATGTAAGGGAATGGGAGAAGGAAGACAAAAAAATAAAGGTCACACATACCCAATCAGCTTGGCCATTGTTGAAAGGGTAAAACCATTAAAGACTTTGCAACCATCACTCGTCAAATGTGTTCATTTTAGTCATAAAGAGACCCTACTCTTACACGATAAAATGGAGGGACCTGAGGCCCAATCAAGACAGTTTGAGAGGACGGTCAGGTTCCTCTTAAATGGGTAAAATCACCAACCCTACAAAATGAGAGGAGGAAAAAGACCTCCCAACTTAATTAGACAGAAGAGAATTTCATGTTTGATCTAGCCAGTCTTTTACAGATATGATTTCACAATAGTAATTTATCTATATTAATCAGAAAAAATCTTTTAATATCTGCATCTTCTGTCCCAAACAAAAACCCAACATAAAAGGGACTGTGATTTATCAATTTCTAATGCGACAACTTAATTGGAAATAATCTGAGAGAGATGTAAACATAAATTTAATGCACAACGGGTAGACCTACTATTACATTCAAAAACAATATGATGGCCACTAATTCACAGTGTATCTCAGATGAGTTTCTCATTACCAATAGTCTCCCCTCGACATATAAGTGAACAATATAGTTCAATACCATATTATTTATCCCAAGCTAGTGGAAATCCATGGTGGCAGCATAAACAAATCCGATACTATTCATCAAGCTACATGATGACCAATCTCCTCAATGGAATTCACATCCATTACAATTATTATACATTCAAATAGGGAAAAAACAACTCAAGACTCAAGAACATAAAATTGAGAGTAAAACAGGATATATATCCCCTTCAGTGATCTTTAAACAACGAAAGCCTAAATAACACAATAGTAACTACTTTAGTGTAAGCGTAACAGCCAAAATATTGAATAAAATACCTCCGTTCTGTAGCGAGTATCAGGTGTGGGTAAATTTAATCTTGCCTTCCAATCTTGTGAACTAAAGAGGAAGATGAAAAAAAATATTTTAATATATACTTTACAAACATGAAAAGCAAAATTATAAACAACTACAATTGGTAAAATCACTGGTGTAAACACATGTACAATCTCTACACCAACCAATGTCTTAATAACTGCCATTTGTAAAATAAGAAACAAAAAATGTGGACGCGACACCACAATGCAAAATAAAAATTAAACAAATAATCAAATAGTCTCCAAAGATATGAAAATTGTCCCTATCCTCGTTAAAAATTTGATCTAAAATCAGTCTTCTCTATCAAGCGGAAGTAGCCTAATTTAATTGCAGAACACTTTAAGCACACTACTTAATACTATTAAGTCTCTTCCAGTATTATCAGCTATCCATAACAACAGCCCTTTTGCAAATGAATTACAAACAAGAACAACTTCCTTAAGTTGTGTAGAATCACATCACAAATCAAAAAGATAACATACCTCGAGCATTCACTTATTATATTCTCTTCATATCATTCCAAAGGAAAGCAATGCTTCATAATAAAGATACACAAAATCTTCTTCACACCCCTGTAATCCTCTTGAGTTTCTATTGTTATCCCAATTTTCTAACTCAACACATTTCAGCGGATGGCATGACAATACGAACAACTCTTTTAAGTTCCAACTCTACCAACATAATAAACTTTATTCAAGTACCAACACATCAAAACAAACACTGATGTAAAATGACACGCATTAATCCTACAAAAATGCACACCTCAAATCTGCAGCTTCAGATTGAACAGTCTTCTCAACCTCATCAACACTGGAATCAGCAGCACTACCGAACTGACCCCTCCTCAACCACTGCTGCTGCTGCTGGTTAAGATATTGCCGCTGGTTCTGCACGAAATTTCTCTGTACATACTGCTGCTGTGGCGGTCTTGGCTGAAACCCAGGACTCGGATTCATTCCTCCGCCTCGCCCAGCACCCATTCCGGGTGGATATCTACCTCTAGGGTTGTGCATTGGTTTCGAAACTAACGATTTCAAGCTAAATTCCACCAAACTAATATAGTTGGTCTTTTAGAGTAGCAGCAACTAATCTGGACCAAATTTTATTGGAAAAATAAAAAATAAGTTCGACATTAATTATTTCGAATTAGTAATGTTTAATTGTCAGGGCTCCAACAAAAATCTTCAGGAAAAACACACGATACTCAACCATAAAATGAAAAACAAATTTTTAAAAAAAAAGGACAAAAAATTCAGAACATACGCACGCGGAGACAAGTACAAGACCCTAATTTCATATACAAGAAAATAGCAATTCAAATTCTGCAAAATTAGCGCTAAAGAAAGTCAATAATGCAAGCTCAAACAATTCTGTATCATCTATTTCCAGCTCAAATTGCAAGTCCGGAAAACAACAAGAACCATAAGAAAGAGAGGGAGGGAAAAAAAAAGGGAAGTCAAAGGAAGTACCTGATCTAGGTCGGAAATAATAGAAAGAGGGTGAGAAAGAGATGATCATTCTCCGCAGCCGATTTTTTATCTTCGTAGCCGTTAAACCATGATTGCAGACCGAACAATTACTATCGACCTAGTTTGTATTTGAATGTGTAAATTGGGGGATTAGCAACCGAGGAAGAGAGAGAAGCAAGTGTTAGGGTTTTTTCTGTCAACGCACGGGAGATAGAGAGAAGCCTGCAAAGGAAGCGAGAGAGAGAGAGAGAGAGAGAGAGTAACAGATGTTTGGTTCACAGGAAAATTGGTAAGAGGAAAGTAGAGGGAATGATCATATGAGAGATGCTGTGTTCAATTTTGGAGAAGAGAACAGAGCACCAAAAGTAAAAATAAAATAAACGCTATACTTTCATTTTATTTCAGTTTTATCCCTAATATTCTTTTTTAGAGAGTAATAAAGTTTAATTTTTTCCCCGCCCTTAATTAACAAGTACAGAGTTTTTTTTTTTTGTTGTAATAATTTTTCAAAGTTATTATTTTTTGGGAAAGATTTTTATTTCAATTGTTTAAAATATTTATATTAGATTTTTATAGATAAAATCCACACAAAAAGAAGAAGTAAGGATGAAATCTTTAGCGGCAATATAAGGAATTTTGTAATTGTAATTTTTTCTTCTAACATAAATTATTACTAAATAATTTTGAATTTTTCTTATTCCTTTATATATTAATTGTAACAACTTTTTAATATTTATGTTTCCAATATTTTATTATACTCCTTCTCTATAACAATTGTTTATTAAAAGATTTATTTTTTTTTTAGATTTTGATATTACTTGTATATATGTTTTTCATATTTATAAAAACATTTTTTTAAAAAATATTTTTTTGAATTTGCACTTTTAGTCACTAACACAATACCAATGTTGCACTTTGATCTAGCAAACCTACTCTACCTTCTAATTTTGCCTCGTATATTTTGATATTTAGTAAATAGATTGAGTGATATATTTTAAGTCATAATTGCAGTTTGAATTTTAATAAGTTCCATTAAAATTTTAAATGTATTTAGATTTATTAATCGTCAAATAAAGAGGAAACCATTAGAAGAATAGGTTTATTATTTTATATTATTATATGATTGTAAAACTAGAATAATAATAAAACTTTATTTTTAATAAATTATAGCTAAATAATTTTTATATTGAAGCCCATTTTTATTTATAAAAAAATAATATATTTTAATTGTATGTTTAAAAATTTGAGAGATATACCACAGAAAATAAAAAATAACCAGAGAGTATTTTTTGTGGGATAAAAATAGGGATAAAGATGCAAAGATTATGGAAACTATTTTCTTCCAGCAAACTCAGTTATAAAAACTATTTAAAAATTAAAATTGAATACACCATTTTTTAATTTAATATGAATTTTTTCTAACACTTTTTAGCTACTAGTCTGAAATTTATATTTTCACCAAAAAAAGCCTGAAATTTATATAAATTGCAGTATATAATAATTTACATTTGCAGTATAAATTATAAATTGTGACGATAATATTGTTTATCACCACCACCAGATGCACCAATTACTAATATGTCAGTTGAAAATTGGCAATCAAAAAAATTTTTTTAGACTAAAATCTTATATTACAGAGTGAATATTACAGAACCAATGACAATAAATCTATGTGGTAGGGGACCTATTGGTGTTTATCAGTACACATCCCAATTAAATTACTCATTTTCAAAACATTTTCCGAAAATTTTGTGTACGTGGCGCGGTGTGGTTAGCTGGACGAATCACACATGCTTAAGTGATGTGGTGGTCCGCACCGTACCATACAATCTATTACAATATCTAAAAAGACCAACTTAAAAATAAATAAATAATAAATAAATAAAACGTACAAACTGCGGAAGCTAACCGACTCGAACGTGTAAAGAAAATAGAGAGACAGAGAAAATCGTTTATGTCGATGTGTCAGGTGGGGGGTCCCACTCCGAAGCTCCTTGGGCTTATAAATTCCTTTTTTTCTTTTTAAATAAAATAAATATTTTAAATATTTATAAATTATTATTTTTTAAATAAAATATAAAACCTCATTATTCGAAGCTTTTCTGTGGTTGGTTGGACTCACCGCTTTCCGTTAATACTGCGTGCGTTTGAGCGGGTTCTTGTTCCATGTTTGTTGGTTGACTCTCTCTCCCCCTCTTTCTATTTCTCTCTCATATATTAAATAATAATAATCATAATATCAATTAATTATATTTCAATAATAATTGAATTTTCTTTTTCTTGTTTGAATTAGATCCAACTTCCTACTTTGAGGAGGATTAAGATTTCTTAACCCACCTAGTTTTGTTTTTCTTTATAAATTTTGTTTTTTTTTTTTTTCTAATTTAAATAAGGCTAAATTAAATATTTTGGATATTTTGAATAAACCCCAAAAAGATGAAAAATAAATGAAATGTGTTAAATGGTAGAGTGGGGGTTTCAATTTCATTCAAAGTACACCATCACGTCTTTCTCGCTGGAATTAAAAGCCGTTCTTGAGGTAAACTCTCTTGTTTAATTTTATTCAATTTTATTGTTTCTTTTGTATTATCTTACAGTATTTGATTTTTTGGAAAACTATGATTTGGGTTTGTAGATAAATCATTTTTTTTTTGGAAATTTATTACTTTTCCTAATACGTTTTGTTCTACCGAGTCAATTTTTGTTTTATTAATTGAAAAGAAGATCAGATTTTGTGTTAAATTATTTGGTAGATAGAATTTATGAAAATTTCGAGAGATTGGGTCACTTTTAGATACATGTACAAGAATTGCAAGCTTTGTGGGGGTGTTTTGATTTCAATTATACCTGGGGATTTCTGTTTTGTTGTTTTGGTTTGGTTCAGAAAGTAGAAACAACCAGTTTTCGGATAGCTTGGCGCTTTTGTTAATTGGGTATACATAAACCATTGTTTTTCTATCTTTATATTTTATGCTGATTTGAGTTTGTTTAATTATGAACGAGTATAACAATTTATTTTGACTGATTTTGATAGATTTGCTTCTTTTTGCAGGCTTTGATAGATTAGGTTTTTTTTGTCTTTCTTTTCCTCATAATTTTTAAGCTAATGGAACAGCTTAAATCAGCCACAAAATCTCTCCCAATAGAGGTGGGACTCTATCTTCTATTACATCATTACTCATAAATTTTGTATATATGTTTTCCCTACCCTAAGATTAAAAGGATAGTAGGTGCTTTACTTTTATTCTTGTTTTGTAAACCATGATATTTATATATAGAAATTGCTGATCTGATATGGTTTTTCTGTTTTGTAAAGCTTATATTGTGTTTTGGTTTCTTGATTGTTTGAATTAAGTTTCCTTCTTGTAGTCATTTCATTCTGGTTTTGAACGTGATGTATGATCACCTAATCTATGCAAATACAATCATTCCCCATTCTGTTGTCTCTATATAGTATTCTTTGCTTTTTATGTTGCTTCCTGAACCCAATGGTTCCTTAGCTTGTTCGAGTTTTCTCTGCTTTAAATTAGCACTGATGAGATGAGAGGTAGTTATAATCCTTATGGAATATGGTCCTTTTATTGGTGAGAAGGGATGTCAAAAATAATATGTAACATATTTAAATTTATTTAGAGATATAGGGAAAGAGAAGAAAGAAAAAGGAAAGAAAGGAGTTGCCATCTGTGACTGTGTGTGAATTGCAAGTTCAATCATTTTCTGAATTGTACTTCTTAGATGGTCTTTAAATATTCTTTTTTTCTTTTGGTATGTAAGGTTTACAATTTCTTGTTTGGTTACAATAGGATTTTCCGTTCCGTTATTTGATTTTCTCTCTCTTTCTAGATTGTAGTTTCTCTTCATTCTTTTCATACTTTATGTATATATGGGGTATGTCCCCTTGGACCTTTTATAAACTCTTATAACGAATGGAGACAGAGTTCTAGCTACTTTACTTGGTCCATTTGCTGATAAACAATAGTTATTTTTACCCTCTGTCCAATCTTCGTAAGAAGATGCCTTCCTTGAAGGTTAGGAGGCAAAACAATATAGTCTCAAGTTAGGATTTTGTTTTATGTGTTTTCTTGAAATTCTCTTTCAGTGTTTTCCAATGTGGGATTCAAAGAATTATCTTTGTTCCCTCTGTTTTATTTTAAATAAAACATGAGTTTGAAGTACCCAGCTTCAACTCTACATTTTACTCTAGTTGCAAAAGCAGAGCTACTATGAATCGAACCCCTTTTCTACCTTCTGAGGAGAGTTATTATGGTCTCTGTTTATATGGTTGCTGTGTCATCTCCATGTGGTTCTGCCATTTCTGATGGGTGATCTCTTACCTAATTTTTTTTGTTGGCTCATTGGCCGTACACTACTTCTTATGCACTTAATTATTTGCCAATGCTGTAAAGAAATTACACATTGTTATATTGCATGTTTACCAAATAGATTATGTTGACCTTTGTACGAATTATTTTGCAGGATCATCGCATGTCTGATCAAAACCAGAAAAGTGAATGTGATCTGGAGTGCTCTCGAACTGCTCTAACTCCGAAGGTACACATTCTTACCATCCAGAGTCGAGAAGTTGATCTTTATAGTACAGTGATGGTTCAGAAACAAGACTAGGAATATAATGTTATGTATTTGATATTTGATGGCTTGTGAAGGCTAGCTTGGTTAATTTGAATTAGTTGACTATAGTTTCCATAACATTGAAGAAATAAATTTATATTATAGTGTGATGGCTTCTAAAGGCTTGTTTGGTTAATTTGAATTAGATGACTCTGGTTTCCATTCCACTGAAGAAATAAATCCATGTTATAGTATGAAGCTCTGTCAATTTTTTTTTTTTGGTGAATATGAAGCTCTGTCAATTTGAATAATAAATTGGAAGGGACCTTTGTTTGAGTCTTAGATTGCTCATCTATTATGTGCTGAATGCCAAGGAAGAATTTTTTAATATTTTAAGTTCACTTATTTGAATTACTTTATAAAGACAATGGGTTGGAATAATTAACTGATGGTTATTTACATGGCCCTTTGCTTTCTCCTGCCATCTTGTTAGGTATCTGCCAGATGGGTTCCTGATGAAGCATGCAGGCCTCTTATTGAAGATGCACCTGTATTTTATCCAACTGTTGAGGTACTGTGATGTAAAGAATTATGACCTGATGTCACTTATTTTGTTTTCTTTTATTTTCATGGTAGCCTACTTTTAACAATGTCTTTTTTGTGGTAGTGTTCTTTCATAACTGACTTTTTGGATTTGCAAATTAGGAGTTTGAAGATACACTTGGTTACATAGCAAAGATACACCCAAAAGCAGAACCTTATGGCATATGTCGGATTGTCCCTCCACCTTCCTGGATTCCGCCCTGCCCTCTCAAGGAGAAAAACATTTGGAAACATGCTAAATTTTCTACACGTATTCAGCATGTTGACTTGCTTCAGAATAGGGAACCTATGAGGAAGAAAGGCAGAGGTCGGAAGCGAAAACGAAGGAAGCACTCAAGGATGGGAACAACTAGGAGACGAACCGATTGTGGTTCAGAAGCTAATGTTGCTTCTGAGAGTGATGAGAAATTTGGGTTCCACTCTGGATCAGACTTTACACTTGCAGATTTTCAGATATATGCTGATCATTTCAAGGAATGTTACTTTGGAATGAAGGATATTAAAGAAGGTTCAAACCTGACTGGTGTTGAACAAAATAAAAGATGGAAGCTTTCTGTGGAGGATATTGAAGGTGAATATTGGCGAATAATTGAGCAGCCAACAGATGAGGTTGAGGTATGGAATTATGGTTTCAATTTATTCATTTTGACTGATTAAGATTTTATTGTGTGTGAATAGGTTTGTAAGTGGTGAATTTTTTTGGTTATACTATGTTGCAGGTTTCTTATGGAGCTGACTTGGAAACAGGAGTATTTGGAAGTGGATTTCCTAAGGCGTCATCCATGGTAACGGAAAGTGATTCAGATCCATATGTGACGTCGGGTTGGAATCTAAATAACTTCCCCCGCCTGCCGGGTTCTGTTCTATGTTTTGAAGGAAGCGATATTTCTGGAGTTCTAGTTCCATGGCTTTATGTTGGGATGTGCTTTTCTTCATTTTGTTGGGTATGTCATGCACTATCACGTACTGCTACATGTATTAATTTGGTTAATGGATTAAAATATTTAAGTGGTTCTGTTATGACTAAAACTGGGTGAAGATGGAGAAACTGACTAGAAGAAGAAATGGGTAAATCTAGGGATTGATCTCCGTAGGCATCACACATGTGAATAAAATTGCATCACGCAACTTTTAGAATCAATAACATAAGTTACATAATTGCTGAAGAATGTAATTAAAGATTCCTTACCATGGTTGTTTACTCTCTTTTTTGTGTGTGCGTGTGCGTGCTAAATTTGTTTGTTCACTATTTAGTAGGTTCAACTGGTTACTGGATTATCTATAATTAAATGTCAAATTAGAAGTCTTTATTTCCTAGAGTGTGATAGAACTAAACCTACTAAACACTCATCATGAATCACACAGTTACCTCGATTAAAACTTAACAAACCAAACTAAATGGTATAGCCCTCCAAATATTCTGCTGTACTCTCTGTGTGAGAAACAACTGTTTTTGAATTTGTGGAGCACTATGTAGTGTAGACCATTGAATTTCTCACATTTTGCATATTGTATTTGTATTCTGTTTTCTGCTTTGAGGTTGTTTTTGATGCTTCATCTGTACTTGGGGATTTAATCCTTGTTGCACTTTTAATGCAATTTCTAATCAAAATAAAGTAAAGTAGCTATTGAAAACTACAAATCTTATTTTTTTTCTTGTTGAAATTTGGACAGCACGTTGAGGACCACCACCTCTACTCACTAAATTATCTACACTGGGGTGAACCAAAAGTATGGTATGGAGTACCTGGAACTCATGCTTCTGCTTTGGAAGTTGCAATGAGGAAACATTTACCTGATTTGTTTGAGGAACAACCAGATTTACTTAATGAGCTGGTAATATTTTTGAACTCATTCTCTATTTGTTTCATCTGCCAGAACTTTATCATGAATGGTTACGTTTTATATGTTTTTTTCTAGAGAATAATGAATTAAGATTTTAGTATTTTGTAATTCATTGCATTCTGCTCAGATTACCTATTAATTATATAATGGATGCAGAAATTTATTTTTTGTATGTGATTTAATGATAAATGGGTATGGGAGTTCTTTCATTACAATGGATGGGGAAAGAAAAGAAAGAAAGTGGATCTGAAAGGTCTATATGCATCTAAACTGGTAGATGTGCTATAGTTGTTATTCCCATATTAACACTTGCAAAAGCATCAGGCCGCCTCTGATAGAATTCTTGTTCAACTTTTCTTTAAATTGTACGAGTGTATCTCAAGCACTAAAATTGTGACCATTCTTTATCAGGTTACTCAGCTATCTCCTTCAGTTCTAAAATCTGAGGGAGTACCTGTATATCGAGTTGTACAACATTCCGGAGAATTTGTTCTTACCTTTCCAAGGGCATACCACGCAGGATTTAATTGTGGCTTTAATTGTGCTGAGGCAGTGAATGTGGCCCCTGTTGATTGGTTGGCACATGGGCAGAATGCGGTTGAGCTCTATAGCAAGCAATGTCGCAAGACATCAATTTCCCATGACAAATTGCTATTTGGTTCAGCGCGGGAAGCTGTTCGAGCTCTTTGGGACTTATCAGTTCTTGGAAATAAAACTCCTAGGAATTTGAGATGGCAAAATGTTTGTGGAAAAGATGGGGTGCTTACCAAGGCGATTAGGGTATAGTATTGCTCTCTCTGTCTCTCCCTCTTTCCTTTCTACCACATATTGTATGAATGCTGTTGTTACATAAATTCACATATTTATTGTGTTCTTATGTTGAAATTTTCTCACCGTTGATATTTTTTTCTTCTCATTTAATTTGACAGACAAGAGTAGGGATGGAAGAAGAAAGATTAGATCGTCTTCCAATTTGTTTGAAGTTACAAAAGATGGAAAGAGATTTCGACGTGAATGATGAGAGAGAATGTTTTTCTTGCTTCTATGACTTGCACTTATCTGCTTCCTCTTGCAAGTGCTCCCCCAATCGATTTGCATGTCTCAAACATGAAAATCATTTTTGTTCATGCGAAATAGATAATAGATATGTCCTCCTTCGCTACACTATGGGTGAATTAAATATTCTGGTTGAAGCATTAGAAGGCGGATTAGAAGCTTTAAAAGCATGGGCATCAGCAGTGGACCGTTCCATTGATGAAACGGTTGCTACTGTAGATATGCCGGATGTGGAAAGTGGAATGCAGGGAATTGACACTCAAGTCAAAAGGGAAACTCCATTTTGTTGCCCGGGAACAGAAGACAAAAATATAAATGCTTCTTGCAGTTCACACAGTCATGTTTCTTCTGAAGTAGTCCAGTCAGGGTCTCGGCCAGAAACTATTGGTTTAAGTATGTCTCGTATTACTGTGGATGGTCATAGTGACAACGATGAAACTCTGGTTATGAACAATGGTGGTAAGGTGAGGCAGGAATGCAGTATTGATTTGAATCTTGACTATATGTCTGATGAACATGAAAGCATGTTGTTGCTTACGGATGATAATTGTGAGAACAAGCCTATCATAAATGTGGAGGTGACCTGTAAGAAAGCAAAAGTTTGTAGCTTAGATGGAGGAAGAGAACCAGATATGATGAAACTTGGTAGTCACTCTTTATCTTCAAATCTTCTTCTGAATAAAGGTTATGCCCTATGTTCTTGGGATGTGGGGAATGATTGTGAATTTAATGATAATAAGTTGTTTAGGACTGATCTTTCTACTTCAGATTCTCATTCAAAAATGCTAACCAACTGCTTGACAGAAACTGAAACTGTGAACGGCTTAGATCTAAAGATATTTGTGACTCATCAAAGTTCTCAATTACAGAAGTTGGGTTCTCATGTTGAGCCTATAAACGTTGGATCTGTGGTCTTTGGAAAACGATGGTGCAATAAGCGGGTTATTTTTCCAAAAGGTATGCCTAGGATGTTTAAAATCCTTGTAATTAGTTTTGCTTTATGTGGGCGTGCTCTTAATTTCTTTACAATATGGTAAATTGTTGCAGGATTTAAAAGCCGTGTTAATTTCTATAATGTGCTCAATCCCACAAACAATTGTAGCTATATCTCTGAAGTCCTCGATGCTGGGCTCCTTGGGCCTCTATTTAAGGTCGGTCGCTCTCTTTGAAATATGTTGTTTTCAGTTGAATAGGATTTAAATTGAGGCTTCATGAACCATAGTTTCTCTTCTCTTTTATTTTGCTTCAAATTAGTTCTTAGCCTTTTGCCTTCTCTGTATGTTGCTTTGAACATAATAGTATTAAAATAAGGACAGAACTGCTTTAATCTGGTGCATAAATTTGGGAACAGGAATTACATTTTGAATAAACTAAAGATGTCTTGTTTATAGTTTGACAGTTTAGAAATTTTTTTAGTCACACCTTTATCATTGTTAGTAAACAACTTTACACCCTGCTTTAGGGGCTATAATTTGTCCACCATCTTTTTTATTCGTGTCTATACCCACTTTGTTGATGGCATGAATTTCAGGTTGCATTAGAAGAATGTCCGGATGAAACTTTTACGAGTGTTTCAGCAGAGAATTGCTGGGAAATGGTCATAGAGAGACTGAATCAAGAAATAAAGAGACAGGGTGCACTAGGGAAACAGGGACTACCCCCTTTGCAGGCTCTAAAGAACATTGATGGACTTGAAATGTTTGGGTTTCTTTCCCCAGCCATTATTCAGGTAAAGCATTGTCTATTCCATTTATTTAATTTTCACATTATTTTATGGTTGAGCCAGGAAATGCCTACTTTTGTATACAATCACACTGCTTGTTGCCTAAGAATGAACCTATATCCCTGATGTTCACAAGTTAGACACTTGGAAAGGCATTGGGAAAAGGAATTCCTTGAGTTTCTATTGGATAAAGTTAATACCTACATAAAAGATGATAATAATTGTTTATCGCTGGAAAAATTGGATAAACACTGCACAGAATTATTTATTTCCAAAGTTGAGAATCGTGGAAAAACTAAGAAGTCTTTTCTTGGGAAGAGTCTTGAAGGTGCACTTTTATTGTAGCATCATGGTATATTTTATGGCCCCTGTTATAGAAAATGCCATCTGAGAGTCGCCAATAAGCTAGGGAAAATAAAGATAAAGCAATATTCTGGTGCCTTGTGTTTAAGATACCAAGTTTGTGCTCTAATAAGAGATGATAACGATACTCTAATGTGGCACCTTTAAACTTCAAAGAATTTTTCTCCTTTTGCGTTTTGTTCCTTAAATGCTTTTGGGCTAGGCAAGGAATTCTGCGCGTATGGCTGCATGCACATAGATTCGTGGACATGTGTTATTTACTGCCATGCGTTGCCATGAGTTTAATTTTACTGCAAATGAACTTGTTTCTGTATCTGACCTTGAATTTTGACTAATTCTCCTCAGGCTATTGAGGCGCTTGATCCCAGTCATCAATGTGTGGAATACTGGAATCACAGGCAAACATCGCCGGTGACTTGAAACGCTAGTGATGTCAAGAAGCATTCATCTGAATCATCTTGTTCTCTGGGAGAAACGAAGGCAGAAGTTTCTGGTACTAATCTAAGAAAGCTGGAGGAGGGAAATCCTTCTGTAAGTGGAGCCGGCGATTATTCAACTGACAAAGATGTTCCGAGATGCTACGTGGACTATTAAAGAAGGCAAGTCCCGAGGAGTTAGAGACATTGCATAGAATATTTCGCAGTGAATCACAAGCTGGTGAATGGAGAGCAGCTTTCAGTTCATTCATCGAAGAGATCCAGACAAATGTAGGTAAAATTAAGGAACAGGAGTAGGTCCCATGATTCTTTCTCTTGAAAAGGGTTAGCTTCTTAGTTGATTAGAGTAATTTTATTTAGGCCTATTCTTTCAAATGGAGAATTCATTTAAAAAAAGAAGGGAAAGATAAGATCCTATTTATAGGTGTGTGTGTGGCACCAAAATGTTTCGTAATGTACCTGACATAGAGAGGTAGTCTTTGATTTTATGAGGCATTGCCTTCAAGTCATGTCACCTAGAGAGAAGAGATGAGGCGGCTTGTAAATTGCAGAAGAATAATTCTACTAACCTTTGTTTAATACAACGCCCCATTAATTTTAATTTTGTTCTCTTTGTACATCAATTTAATTTTGTCATAATTAGTGATTTTTTTGTTGACAATTTGCAAAAAATCCATCTTTGAGTTCTTGTGTATAATTCGTTGGTAAAAGGTTTGTGTTTTTTATATTTTGTTTTAAGAAAGTAAGCTGAATTACTATGACATGGATATTTGTAATAGTAAATAGAGAATGCTAAGCACAATGAGCTTTAAACATGCAATGGGATGTCGCGTAAGGTCCTGTTTGGAATCTTGTCCGCGTATGAATTTTACGGATAAGAAATTTTATATTTCTTCCATACACATTATATTCGTCATTGCATTTAACAAAGCCTATTTAACAAAAACATATATTCAAATTACGAAATACTTTTGAATTTGCATACATTTTATTTTAGTAATCGTGGAGATGGATAATAATTTTTACAAAACATTTTATTTCAGTGGGATGGACCACTCAACTTTATTACATTATTTACCCAAAGAGTTATATAAGAAGAACAAGGCATTTATATTATATTTTCAATCATGCACACGTATACACATGTACACATATATTCATATATAGATACAGATTCATGTGCACGTATGTATTACGTACGTACCTGTGCAAAAACTCATCCTTAATTTCGTAATACAAGTATGCTTCTTTGTGTTTGGTTTTTGGAGTTGTGATTGATGATAATGATTGATATAGAAGATGAGTGTATATATATATATATATATATATATATATATATATATATTAACATTTTGTTAGGTTGAGATAGATAATCTTTGAGTACTTCGTAGCTGCAGTTACCTGCGAATAAAAGTCTCATGCAAATTTAAAGAGTACTCCACGGAAGAGAGAAAAGTCATATATATATATATATATATATATGTATATATATGTTGAGGTATATAAATTTGACCATTAAATTTTAAACCTTGAAAAGTATGGCCGAGGTTAATTGATGGATTAACTCTTTTTTCATTGCATATATAGAGCACGCCAAATTAATAGTCTCCGTGTTATTTGTATATATGTGGCCAAATTTCTTGGATTTCAAGTAAATATAAAGCTGGCCGAGCATAAGATCAGATGATGATTCATTGGATGAGAATGAAATTAAATCAACATAGTTGAAAGTTCCTTATGCCCTTGTAGTCTGTAGATGAATAAACGACGTCGTCCAACTACTTGAACAAAATGAATAATTTGTCACAGCTATAGCTTACATTTATATATATTAACAACAAGTGTAAACAAATTAACAAAATGTTTTCTCTCTCTCTCTCTCTCTCTCTATATATATATATATCCAATCAAAATCATATATCTACAAGGAGTAGTAAATAAAATAGGAGTAAAATTTATCTCTACAAAAAGTAGTAAATTGAACAGGACTGTGTGTCTCTCTCTGTATATATGCGTGTGAATAGATTGTTGAATATAAAGCTATAGCTACATAATTGGCTTTGAGAATTCCGATCCTATATGTAGTTTGAATTGATTATTTGGTTTTGTGAGATTTTCAATAATTAATTCCTTTTCAAAGCCATGGATCAAAAATCTTTTTCTCAACCTCCTTTCCGCTTCCCAAATAGATGATAAAGTCATCATTCCCTGGAGCGAAAAGGTAACATTTGACACTACTGGGTTGACAAGGTCTCAGAAAGAATGAGGTTCATATATACATTATATGAATATAATATGTTAAACTCCGATCATGTCAATCCGGTGATGGTAAATGTTACCCTTTTCCTTCCCTCTTGTAGATCATAAACTGACGACAAGTGCAGACAATTAATTCACGCTAAGTTTTTGCGATTTTGTTTTGATTTAGTTTTAATTGAGTTTTTGACGGTATATAAGCTACATAATAGGGTTAAGTCTTAATTAATGTGGATTAATTTGAATGGAGATTACAAAAGGCACTTAGTCTATAGCCTGAAAGGGTTGATTTCTCGAATCTATAGGTATAATACTTTATACCTATATGCATATATAAATATTAAAAACCTTTTGGTAAAATCTGTCCTGTATGCATATATAAATATTTAAAAGCCCTTGGTGAATTCTGTCCGACGCGTTACGTCTATGGCGCTTCGGTTTTTGGTTCCACTCTTTGCTCTCATTGTCATCTCGGCCACACCATTCTCCATCGCCCACCGTCACCACCAACACCATCACCACCACCACCGCCATTCCCCATTACGGACACCATCGCCCACTGTCGCCCACCATCACCACCGCCATTCTCCTTCCCCATTACCGACACCAAGACCCGGCGTGGCCCACCATTCCCCATCACCAATACCTACACCAACATCAAGACCAACAACTTCTTCTTTGGCCGCCGGAGCGGATAGGGTTTTGGAGCTAGAAAGGCAAGTTCTGAACATCATTCTTTCTGGCGCCGTTGTAAACCCAGTAGTATTAAATGTAACCCTTTTCGCTCCGGAGAATGATGACCTTATTATGTCCTCCGACTCGGATCCATTTACACTGCCGTACATCTACTGCCGCAGCGACTGACATTCTCGGACCTTCAGAGGTTTCAGGCCAACGTGCGGTTACCGACCCTCCTTCCCGGAAAGTCGATACTCATAACTCGCAACTCTGTCTCGGATTACATCGTTGACGGTGAACGGGTCACTCAGCCGGACCTGTATACATCATCCACGCTGGCAGTGCACGGCATTGAGAAAATTCTAGACTACACTGTGTACGGTGATGGTCTCGACCTGTTGACGACACCTTTTCCAGCCCAGACGCCTCAGATATGTCCACCACCGAAGCCGGAAGGAGAACCCATCGCCAGCTCTGCTCTGTCTCCGTTTCTGGTGCTTTCTTGGTTTCTTCTTTGGTCTTTCTCTCTCTGTTTCCTTTGTTTTCTTCAGTAGTCTCTTCTTGGCCATTCCTGGGGAACCAAGAGGTGCCTTGTTAGAGCGGTATTAAGTTCTTTTACTACAAATTGTAATTAGACTTTTTTCCCTCCATTTTTTGGGATAACAACAAATTGTACATACCAGAATTACGATGAACAAGATTTTACATTCTTGCATTGCATCTGAAATATAAATACATTTGTTTTCTGATAAATCTCAAACTTATCTTGTCAGTGTTTTTGGATTTGGATATATATATATATATATATATACACACACACATATATAAATTTGTGTTGCAGTTATTGCTATCTGGTTTTGAAAGTGATGTTTGATACGGTCATATTTCTTATTCTGTTCTTTGCCTTTGGCCACTGAACCCTTTTGGTTCATTAGCCTGGTTGAATTGCCTATAAATAGATTGTTATTAAGAATATAAAGCTAACTACATAATTGGCTTTGAGAATTCTAATCCTCTCTCATTTGCATTGATTTTATGAGATTTTCAGTAATTAAGCTTTCTTTCAAACTATGTATTAAGAGCCTTCTTTAGTCTCTTAATTAACTGCTTGAACAAAATGAATAATTTGTTACAACTAGCGTACATTTTCATATATTAACAACAAGTGCAGACAAATTAACAATAAGGTTTTGACAATTTTGTCTTCATATATATATTTATCCAATCAGAATCATATATCTACAAGGGGTAGTAAATTAAATAGGAGTAGAATTATATCTCCACAAGGAGTAGTAAATTAAATAGGAGTGTGTGTCTATATATATTTGCGTGCATATATATATATATATATATCAGAATCATATATCTACAAGGAGTAGTAAATTAAATAGGAGTAGAATTACATCTCAACAAGGAGTAGTAAATTAAATAGGAGTGTGTGTCTCTCTCTATATATATTCATATTTGAGTATAAGTAGATTATAGAATATAAAGCCATAGGTACATAATTGGCTATGAGAATTCCAATCCTCTCTCTAGTTTGCATTGATTATTTGATTTTATGAGCGTGGAAGTAGACGAAATTCTTTGGAGCGAGGAGGTAACATTTAATACTACTGGGTTGGCATGGTGCCGGAAAGAAAATGTTTATATATATTAATATATATGTCTATATGTGAATATAATATGTTAAACCTGGTCATGCCAATCCAGTAATCTTAAATGTTACACTTTTCCTTCCGCCCTGTAGATCATAAATTGACGCCGTTCAACTACTTACATATACATATTAACAAGAAGTGCAGACAATTAATTCACGATAAGTTTTTGACTATTTTATTTTATTAGCTTTGATTTTTATTTGATTTAATCAATGTTAGATTTTTTAATGCTGATTTTCTTTTGTTAGATTTGTTTTCATATGATTTCAGTTTCATAAAATTTAATGTATTGGATGTCATTCCCATTAAATATATTCTGATTAATTTTCATGCGGGGTTGATGATAATCAAAGGTGCACATCATTAAATTCTCAACTTCATCGTAATCTTTACCATATCGTAAAAAAAAATATATATACACCAACCGTAGTTGTAATTTTAAAACAAAATTTAAATTAAGTGCAAAGCACACTCGTTTTTATATATATTATTTATACGTAATAAATCGTATTCTTTTTTTTTTTTTTTACGTACACACCAAATCTTTCACGCACAAACTATTTATATAATTTTTCTCAGCCGGAGATTTCAATGGCTTTAACCTCAACTTTTGGAACGGTAACGGTGAGGACACCATTCTCCATAGCAGACATTAATTTGTTGTCAATGAGGGCAAGGAGTGGTCGCAGGAAACGAAACGCCATAGACCAAACGCGTCAGAAAAATTTTAGCTCAAGTTTTTTTTTTTAATATTTATTTATATATAAATAATTTATATATTTTACTGTGTATATTGTGTTTCCAAGAATTACCAGACATTTTCGTACTGTTTCCATTTTCTAAAACTAGTTTTGGACCGGAACACTTTTAAGGTTTTAAAAATACGATATTAAATTACCATTTAATTTTCACAAAATTATTTTATGAAAATCAATTTTATAAAACGTTTCCGGCCAGAAAGTTTCACCCCTTCTATTTCTATATATTGTCCCAATATGACAACCTACTAATCTAGTGCCAAATTATATTAATATTATAAAACAAAGACGATATCTGATTTTGTAAAAATAAAAACGAAAAATTCGAATTACACACTCGTTTGGTAGTGCAAGAGCTTCTCATAATTGTCTTCGTATTTTCTGAAATTATAAAATTACCCTTTTACATTTTAATTTTATTATGTGTCACCCCTTTTGTTTTAATATTTTATTTTTTATTTTTAACATAAATTGAATATGTGAAAGTTTGAAACTATACAGGCGTTAATGAAAACCTTAATTAATTGTAATGCTTAAAAAATGTATTTAAAGAAGTGACAATGAGAAAAAAAAAAACAAAAATGAATGGAAGGGTATGTTAGTAACCTAAAAAATACAAAGCAAGAAAAAGACAGACTAGATGTCTTGCAGATGGTTCGTCTGTCTCCTTTCTCTATTTCTACTCGAACAAAATGAATAATTTGTCACAGCTAGCGTACATTTATATATATTAACAACAAGTGTAGACAAATTAACAAATTTTTTTTGACAATTTTGTCTATATATATATCTATATATCCAATCAAAATCATATATCTACAAGGAGTAGTAAATAAAATAGGAGTAGAATTATATCTCTACAAAAAGTAGTAAATTAAACAGGACTGTGTGTGTCTCTCTCTATATATATGCGTGTTAATAGATTGTTGAATATAAAGCTATAGCTACATAATTGGCTTTGAGAATTCCAATTTTATATGTAGTTTGCATTGATTATTTGATTTTATGAGATTTTCAGTAATTAATTCCTTTTCGATTATTTAATTTTATAAGAATTTCAATAATTAATTATTATCAAGAGTCTTCCTCATAAATGATAAAGTCATCATTCTCTAAAGTGAAAAGGTAATATTTAACAAAGTCATTATTCTCTGAAGTGAAAAGGACTGTGTGTATCTCTCTCTATATATATGCGTGTGAATAGATTGTTGAATATAAAGCTACCTACATAATTGGCTTTGAGAATGCTAATCCTCTCTCATGTGCATTGATTTTGTGAGATTTTCAGTAATTGAGCTCTCTTTCAAACGATGTATTAAGAGCCTTCTTTAGTCTCTTAATTAACTACTTGAACAAAATGAATAATGTGTTACAACTAGCGTACATTTTCATTCATTAACAACAAGTGCAGACAAATTAACAATAAGATTTTGACAATATATATATATATATATATATATATTTATCCAATCAGAATCATATATCTACAAGGGATAGTAAATTAAATAGGAGTATAATTATATCTCTACAAGGAGTAGTAAATTAAATAGGAGTGTGTCTCTCTATATATTTGCCGTGTATATATATATATATATATATATAAATCAGAATCATATATCTAAAAGGAGTAGAATAAAAAAAAGGCTCCGGAGGTCTCTTCAATCTTAATTGTTAGTTGGATTAAAATTCTCAACTTCATTAAGCTAGTTAAAGTATAGAGGGTGATTCTGCAACGATATCAGACCAAATAAAATTTACCAAAAACGTAAAAAAAGAGAGAGAGAAATAGAATTTTATCAAACAAAACTATATGGAGTAGTAAATAAAATAGGAGTAGAATTCTATATCTATAAGGAGTTGTAAATTAAATAGAAGTAGAATCATATATCTACTAGGAGTAGTAAATTAAATAGGAGTAGAATTATATCTCTATAAGGAGAACCCATCGCCAGCTCTGTCTCCGTTTCTGGTGCTTTCTTGGTTTCTTCTTGGGTCTTTCTCTCTCTGTTTCCTTTGTTTTCTTGATTAGTCACTTCTTGGTCATTCCTGGGGAGCCAAGAGGTGCCTGTTAGAGCAGTCTTAAGTTCTTTTACTACAAATTGTAATTAGTTTTTTTCCTCCATTTTTGGGATAACAACAAGTTGTACATACCTGAATTACGATAAACAAGATTTTACATTCTTTCATTGCATCTGAAATATAAATACATTCGTTTTCTGGTAAATCTCAAACTTATCTTGTTAGTGTTTTTGGATTTGGTTGTTCATATATATATATATATATATATATATATATATAATTTGTGTTGCAGTTATCGCTATCTGGTTTTGAAAGTGATGATGCGGTCATATTTCTTATTCTGTTGTTGCCTTTGGCTACTGAACCCTTTTGGTTCATTAGCTTGGTTGAATTGCCTATAAATAGATTGTTATTAAGAATATAAAGCTACCTACATAATTGGCTTTGAGAATTCTAATTCTCTCTCATTTGCATTGATTTTATGAGATTTTCGGTAATTAAGCTCTTTTTCAAACGATGTATTAAGAGCCTTCTTTAGTCTCTTAATTAACTACTTGAACAAAATGAATAATTTGTTACAACTAGCGCACATTTTCATATATTAACAAGAAGTGCAGACAAATTAACAATAAGGTTTTGACAATTTTGTCTTCATATATATATTTATATATTTATCTGATCATATATCTACAAGGGGTAGTAAATTAAGTAGGAGTAGAATTATATTTATCCAATCAGTATCATATATTTACAAGGGGTAGTAAATTAAATAGGAGTATAATTATATCTCTACAATGAGTAGTAAATTAAATAGGAGTGTGTATCTCTATATATTTGCTTGTATATATAAAAATCAGAATCATATATCTACAAGGAGTAGAATTATATCTTAACAAGGAGTAGTAAATTAAATAGGAGTGTGTGTCTCTCTCTATATATATTCATATTTGAGTATAAGTAGATTATTGAATATAAAGCTACAGCTACATTATTGGCTATGAGAATTCCAATCCTCTCTCTAGTTTGCATCGATTATTTGATTTTATGAGCGTGGAAGTAGATGACGAAATTCTCTGGAGCGAGAAGGTAACATTTAATATTACTGGGTTGGCAAGGTGCCGGAAAGAAATTGTTTATATATATTAATATATGTCTATATGTTAAACCCGGTCATGTCAATCCGGTAATCTTAAATGTTACTCTTTTCCTTCCGCCCTGAAGATCATAAATCGACGCCGTTCAACTACTTACATATACATAGTAACAACAAGTGCAGACAATTAATTCACGATAAGTTTTTTATTATTTTATTTTATCAGCTTTGATTTTTATTTGATTTAATCAATGTTAGATTTTTAACGTTGATTTTCTTTTGTTAGATTTGTTTTCATATGATTCTAGTTTTATAAAATTTAATGTATAGGGTGTAATTCCCATTGAATATATTCTGATTATTTTTCATGCGGGGTCGATGATAATGAAGGTGCACATCATTAAATTCTCAACTTCATCAAGCTAGTTAATGTTCTATTCTAGGAGATTTTGAGGAATAAATATAGTCTAATTCTGTATAAATATCAGACTAAATAAAAGAGGGAGAAATAGAATTCTTTCAATAAAATTATCTCTCTACAAGAAGTAGTAAATTAAATAAGAGTAGAATTCTACGTCTATGAAGGGTAGTAAATTAAATAGAAGTAAGTATAATTATATCGGAGTAGTAAATTAAATACGGGTGTGTCTCGATATATATTTGCGTATAAATATATTGTCATTAAGAATATAAGGCTACATAATTGGCGTTGAGAGATCCAATCCTTTATCTCTCGTTTGCATTGATTTTATGAGATTTTCAGTAATTACTTCTCTTTCGAGCGATCTTCTAATGGAGATTCTTGGACCTTCGGAAGTTTCAACCAACATTCAGATCCCAACCCTCTATCCCGGGGATCGGGAATCGATTCTCATAACAAAAACTCCCGCTCGGACTACGCCATTGACGGTGCTCGGGTCAGTCAGCCGGACCTATTTATGTCTTCGACCCTGTGAACGGCCATTGACGGTGCTCGGAAACAAGACAGAAAGGCCAAAGAAACAGAGACCGAGCAGCTGGCGATGGGTTCTCCTTCCAGCTTCGCGGCCTTCGTTGGGACCATCAGCGTACACAGTGTAGTCAAGAATGACCTTAATGCCGTGCACTGTCAGGATGGAGGATATAAACAGGTTCGGCTGAGTGACTTTGAGCACCGTCAGTTGCTTTGTCCGAGCCGAGTTGTTTGTGATGAGAATCGATTTTTCAGGAAGAAGGGTTGACACCCGTGTGTTGGTTTGAAACCTTTGACACTCCGAGAGTGTCAGGCGCTGCGGGAGTAGATGATACGGCGGGGTAAATGGATCCGAGTCGGAGGACGTGATTGTGTAACCCTTTTCGCTCCTGAGAATGATGACCTTATTATGTCCTCCGACTCGGATCCATTTACACTGCCGTATCATCTACTGCCGCAGCGACTGACATTCTCGGATCTTCAGCGGTTTCAGGCCAAAGTGCGGTTACGGACCCTCCTTCCCGGAAAGTCGAATTAACAACTCTGGCTCGTACTACGCCGTTGACGGTGCTCGGATCACTCAGCCGGACCTGTATATATCATCCAACCTGGCAGTGCACGGCATTGAGAAAATTCTTTACACTGTGTCCGGTGATGGTCACGACCAGTTGACGACACCTTTTCCAGCCAAAGCCGGAAGGAGAACCCATCGCCAGCTCTGCTCTGTCTCGGTTTCTGGTGCTTTCTTGGTTTCTTCTTTGATAACAACAAATTGTACATACCTGAATTACGATGAACAAGATGTTACATTCTTCCAATGTATCTGAAATATAAATACATTCGTTTTCTGGTAAATCTCAAACTTATCTTGTTAGTATTTTTGGATTTGGTTGTTTATATATATATATATATATATATATATACACATATATAAATTTGTGTTGCAGTTATTGCTATCTGGTTTTGAAAGTGATGTTTGATACGGTCATATTTCTTATTCTGTTGTTTGCCTTTGGCCATTGAACCCTTTTGGTTCATTAGCTTGGTTGAATTGCCTATAAATAGATTGTTATTAAGAATATAAAGCTACCTACATAATTGGCTTTGAGAATTCTAATTCTCTCTCATTTGCATTAATTTTATGAGATTTTCGGTAATTAAGCTCTTTTTCAAACGATGTATTAAGAGCCTTCTTTAGTCTCTTAATTAATTTCTTGAACAAAATGAATAATTTGTTACAACTAGCGTACATTTTCATATATTAATTAACAACAAGTGCAGACAAATTAACAACAAAGTTTTGAAAATTTTGTCTTTATATATATGTATATATTTATCCAATCAGAATCATATATCTACAAGGGGTAGTAAATTAAATATGAGTAGAATTATATCTCTACAAGGAGTAGTAAATTAAATAGGAGTGTGTGTGTGTCTCTCTCTCTATATATATATTTGCGTATATATACAAATCAGAATCATATATCTACAAGGAGTAGTAAATTAAATAGGAGTAGAATTATATCTCTTCAAGTAGTAAATTGAACAGGAGTGTGTGTCTCTCTATATATATTCATGTTTACGTAGAAATAGATTATTGAATATAAAGCTATAGCTACGTAATTGGCTATGAGAATTCCAATCCTCTCTCTAGTTTGCATTGATTATTTGATTTTATGAGATTTCTCGACCGCCGCGGAAGTAGATGACGAAATCATCATTCTCTGGAGTGAAAAGGTAACATTTAATATCACTGGGTTGTTTCATATATATTAATATGTCTATATGTGAATATTATATGTTAAACCTGGTCATGTCAATCCGGTGATGTTAAATGTTACCCTTTTCCTTCAGCCCTGTCGATCACAAACCAATGCCGTTCTAACTACTTACGTATACATATTAACAACAGGTGCAGACAATTAATTTACAATAAGTTTTTAACTATTTTGTTTTATTTGCTTTGATTTAATCGATGTTAGTTTTTTTAACGTTGATTTTCTTTTGTTGGATTTGTTTTATATGATTTTAATTTTATAAAATTTAATGTATAGGGTGTCATTCCTATTAAATATATTGTGATTATTTTTCTTGCGGGGTTGATGATAATAATGAAGGTGTACACCATTGTTTTGTCATTCCTATTTTGGAATTAATTCTCTTTTAATTTGAGCAATAGCGCTCTTAAGGTTTTCAACCAAAAAGAAAAAAAGAAACGCTCCGGAGGTCTCTCTCTTTCAATCTTAATTTTTAATTGGATTAAAATTCTAAACTTCATCAAGCTAGTTAATGTTCTATTCTAGGACATTTGGAGGAATAAATAGAGTCTGATTTCTGCAAAACTATCACACTAAATAAAATTGACCAAAAACATAAAAAGAAGAAGGAGAGAAATAGAATTCTATCAAACAGAACTATATATCTTTATAAAGAGTAAGCAAATTAAATAGGAGTTGAATTCTATCTCTATAAGAAGTAGTAAATTAAATAGAAGTAGAATTATATCTCTATAAGAAATAGTAAATTAAATAGAAGTCGAATTATATCTCTATAAGGAATAGTAAATTAATAAGAGTGTGTGTCGATATATATTTGCGTATAAATATATTGTCATTAAGAATATAAAGCTACATAATTAGCGTTGAGAGGTCCAAGAGTAGAGCTAGCTAGTGACAGCTTCAGGAATGAAGTTGTGCATTATGGGAAGAGGAAGCTGGAGACTTTTGAGCTCACTGAAAGAATAGAAGATTTTTTTTTTGGTAATTAGAAAGAATAGCAGATTTTACTTCATATTTGGAATGTGGATCAGACATTGGAGGCAAATCTGTGACTCATGAGAAATGGAGTGCTTCTCCAGTGAATTGGCTTAAGGTTAATATGGATGCAGCTTTTAAGGAGATGAAGAAGAAGAAAGTCTTGGTCTTGATGTTGGTGTAGGTGTTGGCCTATTGAGGGAGGCGAATGGCGGTGGGGACGACGGCGACGATGATTGGTGTAGCCATAGAGGAAACGCGTCTGAAAAATTTTACCGGCACCAAGATCCAGCGTGGCCCACCATCACCGCCATTTCCCATCCCCAATACCTACATCAACATCAAGACCAACACCTTCTTCTATGGCCGCCCGAGGGGATAGGGTTTTGGAGTTGGAAAGTCAAGTTCTGAACATCATTCTTTCTGGCGCTGTTGTCAACCCCGTGGTCTTAAATGTAACCCTTTTCGCTCCGGAGAATGATGACCTTATTATGTCCTCCGACTCGGATCCATTTACGCTGCCGTATCATCTACTGCCGCAGCGACTGACATTCTCGAACCTTCAGATGTTTCAGGCCAACGTGCGGTTACCGACCCTCCTTCCGGAAAGTCGATACTCATAACTAACAAGTCTGGTTCGGACTACGCCGTTGACGGTGCTCGGGTCACTCAGCCAGACCTGTACATATCATCCACCCTGGCAGTGCACGACATTGAGAAAATTCTTGACTAAACTCTGTACGGTGATGGTCTCGACCTGTTGGCGACACCTTTTCCAGCCCAGGCGCCTCAGATATGTCCACCGCCGAAGCCGGAAGGAGAACCCATCGCCAGCTCTGCTCAGTCTGTTTCTGGTGCTTTCTTGGTTTCTTCTTGGGTCTTTCTCTCTCTGTTTCCTTTGTTTTCTTGATTAATCTCTTCTTGGCCATTCCTGGGGAACCAAGACGTGCCTGCTTAGACCGTTCTTAAGTTCTTTTACTACAAATTGTAATTAGTGTATTTTTTTTTTCATTTTTTCATTTTTTGGAATAACAACAAATTGTACATACCTAAATTAGGATGAACAAGATGTTACATTCTTGCATTGCATGTGAAAAATAAATACATTCGTTTTCTGATAAATCTCAAACTTATCTTGTTAGTGTTTTTGGATTTGGTTGTTTATATATATATATATATATATAAATTTGTGTTGCAGTTATTGCTATCTGGTTTTGAAAGTGATGTTTGATAGGGTCATATTTCTTATTCTGTTGTTTGCCCTTGGCCACTGAACCCTTATGGTTCATTAGCTTGGTTGAATCGCCTAAATAGATTGTTATTAAGAATATAAAGCTACCTACATAATTGGCTTTGAGAATTCTAATCCTCTCTCATTTGCATTGATTTTGTGAGATTTTCAGTAATTAAGCTCTCTTTCAAACGACGTATTAAGAGCCTTCTTTAGTCTTTTAATTAACTACTTGAACAAAATGAATAATTTGTTACAACTAGCGTACATTTTCATTCATTCACAACAAGTGCGGACAAATTTTTTCACCAAAAAAAAAAAAACAAGTGCGGACAAATTAACAATTTATATATATATATATATATATATCCAATCAGAATCATATATCTACAAGGGTAGTAAACTAAATAGGAGTAGAATTATCTCTACAAGTAGTAGTAAATTAAATAGGAGTGTGTCTCTCTATATATTTGCGTATATATATCAGAATCATATATCTACAAGGAGTAGTAGTAGAATTATATCTCTACAAGGAGTAGTAAATTAAATAGGAGTGTGTGTCTCTCTATATATATTCATATTTGCGTATAAATAGATTATTGAATATAAAGCTATAGCTACGTGATTGGCCATGAGAATTCCAATCCTCTCTCTAGTTTGCATTGATTATTTGATTTTATGACATTTCAATAATTAATTCTTTTTCGAGAGTGGCCACCGCAGAAGTAGATGACGAAATCATTATTCTCTGAAGCGAAAAGGTAACATTTAAGATCACGGGGTTGACAAGGTGCTATAAAGAAGAGGTTCATATGCATATATATATATATATATATGTGTGTGTGTGTGTGTGTGTGTGTGAATATAATATGTTAAACCCAGTGATGTCAATCCGGTAATCTTAAATGTTACCCTTTTCCTTCCGCCCTGTAGATCATAAACCGATGCCATTCAACTACTTACATATACATATTAACAACAAGTGCAGGCAATTAATTTACGATAAGTTTTTGACTATTTTATTATATTAGCTTTGATTTTATTTGATTTAATCGATGTTAGTTTTCTTAAGTTGATTTTCTTTTGTTAGATTTGTTTTATATGATTTTAATTTTATAAAATTTAATGTATAGGGTGTCATTTCTATTAAATATATTCTGATTATTTTTCATGCGGGGTTGATGATAATGAAGGTGCACACCATTGTTTTGTCTATTTTGGAATTAATTCTCTTTTAATTTGAGCAGTAGCGCTCTAAAGAGCTTCAACCAAAAGCACAAAAAAAAAAAACAAAAACGCTCCGGAGGTCTCTTCATGTCAATCTTAATTGTTATTTTGATTAAAATTCTCAACTTCATCAGTTAATGTTCTAGGACAATAAATAGAGGGTGATTCTGCAAAACTATCAGACTAAATAAAATTTACCAAAAACATAAGAAAAAAAAAGAAGAGAGAGAGAGAAATAGAATTCTATCATACAAAACTATATGGAGCAGTAAACTAAATAGGAGTAGAATTCTATATCTATAAGGAGTAGTAAATTAAATAGAAGTAGAATTATATATCTACTAGGAGTAGTAAATTAAATAGGAGTAGAATTATGTAGTAAATTAAATAGGAGTAGAATTATATCTCTATAAGGAGTAGTAAATTAAATAGGAATAGAATTATATCTCTACAAGAGTAGTAAACTAAATACGAGTGGGTGTTCATATTTTGCTTATAAATCGATTGTCATTAAGAAAATAAAGCTGCATAATTGGCGTTGAGAGGTCCAATCCTCTCTCTCTTTTTTGCATTGATTTTACGAGATTTTCAGTGATTAATTCTCTTTCGTGCGATGGATTAAGAGTCTTCTAATAGTAATTCTCGGAGCTTCAGAAGCCGGGGATTGGTAATCGATTCTCATAACAAAAACTCCCGCTCGGACTACGCCACTGTCGGTGCACGGGTCAGTCAGCCGGACCTATTTATGTCTTCAACCCTGTGCACGGCCATTGACGGTGCTCGGAAACAAGACAGAAAGACCAAAGAAGACCAAAGAAACAGAGACCGAGTAGCTGGCGATGGGTTCTCCTTCCAGCTTCGCGGCCTTCGGCAACAGGTTGGGATCATCACCGTACACAGTGTAGTCAGGATGGAGGATATAAACAGGTCCGGCTGAGTTACCCTTAGCACCGTCAGTTGCGTAGTCCGAGCCAGAGTTGTTTGTGATGAGAATGGATTTTTCAGGAAGGAGGGTTGAGACCCGTGCGTTGGTCTGAAACCTCTGAAGCTCCGAGAGTGTCAGCCGATGGGGGAGTAGATGATACGGCGTGGTAAATGGATTCGAGTCGGAGGACATGATAAGCTCAAAAGAGTAACGTGTAATATCACTGGGTTGACAACGGCGCCAGGAAGAATGAGGTTCAGAACTTGCCTACCCAGTTCGAAAACCCTATCCCCTCCGGCGGCCATTGAAGATGAAGAAGAAGAAAGTGTCATGATGTTGGTGTTTGTGTAGCTATTGGCCTATTGGGGAAGGGGAATGGCTGTGGCGATGACGGCGACGGTGCTTGGTGTGGCCACAGAGGAAACGCGGCTGAAAAATTTTAGCTGACGTTTTTTTTATCAAGAAATATAATATGAGATTATATATATTGTTTTCAATAATTTCCAGACTCGTTTGTTTTTAAATATATATAGACAAATTTAAGCACTCATTGTTTGTTTGTTTATATATATATATATATAGACAAAGTTAAGCATGTCATTGTTTGTTAATTAATATAATTTATCTTAATTTCTTCCCTCACAAGAATTTTTATATTGTATTGAGTTCTTCACTTCTCTGAGATTTTTTTTTCCCCCTTTTTGGTAAACTTCATTTTAGTCCCTGTTTGATATTTTTGCAGAATCACCCTCTATTTTGAAGAATTAGACTACGTCCACTAACATTTCAATTCTGTTTCAAAAAGAGAGTTAATTCCTCAAAATATCCTGAAATAGAACATTAACTTGCTTGAAGATGCGAAAGTTAAAAGAAGTCTTTATCTGTTTAAAATTTGTATAACTTAACAAAATGATTAAACATGGTGGCGACAAAGTTGAAGGTTAGACTGTATTTGCTTAAATACAATTAGTGCATATAATTTGTAGAAAGTTCCGAACTACATTAAAAATTACCCATGTTCACATTTATTATTATGCTTTTAGTTAATTTAATTTAATTTGTTAAAAGCCTAAAATAAATCAAGTTTCATTAATTTTGGCCATGACATAATATATTTTTCAACACTTGCAGTGGTCCAAAGTGTGCGACCCCTTAAACTCTGCAATGGACTTAAATAACAAATATTTGTCTCTTCATTTTTTTTGTGCTTACAATTTAAGGAATAGAAATAATGAATAAAACAACAAATCTAATATTAAAAAAAAAAATCTATCTTTATAATATATCTCTTTATTCCTTGTGAAAAAGAAGCATGTTAATTTATCATATAATTTTCATAAAGGTAGTTTTAACAATATAATTACGGTAAAAAACGAAATAAAAATTGTTTTAATAAAAAAAAATGGCTTGGAGAATTTAAGAACTTGAAAACAGAAAAGAAGGTTAGATCTGAGGCACTAATGTGGTACCGGTTAAGGATACTACAATGGTCAGTGTGCATTCTAGTGCACACCTCAATCAATACCTAGGGTTCCTTGGCCTTCTTTTCTATTTTTGGGTCTCCAAACACACTCCAAGTCACCCATTTGAGCATTATAAGGTCTTAATCCATTTTTTAGTTAAAACATTACTCCAAGTCACCCCTTTGAGCATTATAAGGTCCAAATCCATTTTTTTGTTAAAATATTTAGCGTTGTCTGTGGGAAACCTAGTTCTCACTTTGTAAAGCTTTTAAGCTCACCTAAGAGTAAAATGGTATTTGACAAAGAATCTGAAATTGCTTTATCTTTATAAAGAATAAGCAAAAATGATGGGCACCTAACATGATTAGTGCTGGCTAATATCGTGGCAAACCTAGTAGAGAATGATGAATGGGTGTGGTGAGTTCTTTATCTTCTCATAACTAGAATCTGCACCTCTTTGCCCACACATTTTCAAGAGGCACATATGTGAATAAGGAATTGAGGAAAACAACGATCCAAAGGGCACCACACCAGTGCACCTTAGTGTACCTTAATAGTGCACTCAACAGGGCACTTTACTGGTGCACCCTAATAGGACACCTCATTGGTGCACCTCAATAGTGCACCCTAATTGGACTCAATAGTGTACCCCAAGAGTGCATCCTACTGCACCTCAACCGTGCACCAAACTAGAGGTGCCTTACCCGTGCACTAAGCACTCAACCAAGGCACCACTAGTACACTCCACGAGTGCACCCCAACAGTGCCCCAATATGACACCTCATTAGTGCACTCTAATAGTGCACCTCACAAGTGCATCCTAAGGACCTCAATAATACACTGAGGTGCATTAGGTATAATGCACCCAAAAGTGCTCCCCAAGGGTGGCCCTAACAAGGCACCTCACTGGTGCACCCATTCTAGTTCACTTCACCATTGCACCTCAATGTGCACCTTGATCTAAGCACTTGGGGATGCACCTCACACTCCTTTCACTTAGTGTGCATCCTGGTGCACACCTCAGTCAATGCCCAGGGCTCCCTGACATTCTTTTGGGTTTTCATGTCTTAAAACACATTCCAAGCCACCACCTTTGAGTAGTATAAGGTGCTAATCTATTTTTTTGGTTAAAACAAAAATAATCTTGGTTTTTATGGTAGTCATGGAATATTGTTTATTCTTCTTATTAATCATATTAATGCTTTATTTTTATTATTATTATTCTTATTGCATATGCAAATTTGACGCTCTGTTACTTTCTTCTACTCCAAAACCAAGATTTCATCATAATCTTACCATATCTTAAAAAATATATATATACCATGCAACCGTAGTTATAATTTTAAAACAAAATTTAAATGAAGTGCAAAACACACTCAGTTTATATAATAATAAATCAATACCAAACCAACACACACATATATTTTTTTACGTACACACCAAATCTTTCACACACATACTTGATAAACTTAAACCAGCAACTATTTATATAAATTGAATATGTGAGAGTTTGAAACTATGCAGGTGTTAATGAAACCTTAATTTATTGTAATTATCTAGAGAAAAAAAAAATTGTATACTAAAGAAGTGACATTGAGGAAAAAAGAAAAAGAAAAAGCGAATGCAAGGGTATTTTAGTAACTTAAAAACTACAAAGCAAGAAAAAGATAGACTAGATTTCTTGCAGATGGTTCGTTTGTCCCTTTCTCTCTTTCTACTTGAACAAAATGAATAATTGGTTACAGCTAGCGTACATTTACATATATTAACAAGAAGTGCAGACAAATTAACAATAAGCTTTTGACAATTTTGTCTTTATATATATATATATATATATATATATAAATCCAATCAGAATCATTTATATACAAGGAGTAGTAAATTAAATAGGAGTAGAATTATATCTATACAAGGAGTAGTAAATTAAACAGGTCTCTATATATATTAATTATAATTTATATCTCTACAAAATGGTAGTAAATTAAACAGGAGTCTGTGTCTATATATATATATATATATATATATATTTTGCTAAATAGATTGTTGAATATAAAGCTAGATCTACATAATTGGCTTTGAGAATTCCAATCCTCTTTGTAGTTTGCATTCTTCAGAAATTAATTCTTTTTCGGCCGATGGATTAAAAGTCTTCTTTCCAATCCTCTTCCCAAAAAAATCGATTCTCATAACTTCTGAAACCTCTGAAAGGTTCAAGAATGTCAGCCGTTGCCGCTGTGGAAGTAGATGACAAGTTCATCATTCTCTAGAGCGAAAAGGTGATTTCACTGGTTGACAAGGCGCTATAAAGAATGAGGTTCATATATATTAGTATATGTCTATATGAATATAATATGTTAAACGTTAAACCCGATCATGTCAATCGGGAGATGTTAAATGTTATCCCTTTCCTTCCGCCCTGATGCCGTTCAACTACTTGCATATACATACATATTAGCAACAAGATGCAGACAATTAATTCAAGATAAGTTTGACTATTTGTTTTGTTTTGTCCATATATATATATATATATATATCAAACAGATAGCTAGGAGGGTGTGTCTATCATATATATATATATATATATATATATATTTGCCTATAAATAGATTGTTACGAAGAATGGAAAGCTATATACAGCTACATAGATTTGTGTTTTTGGATTTGGTTGATTCTATATATATATATTTGTGTTGCAGTTATTGCTATCTGGTTTTGAAAGTGATGTTTGATACGGTCATATTTCTTATTCTGTTGTTGCCTTTGGCCATTGAACCCTTTGGTTCATTAGCTTGGTTAAATTGTCTCAGCATGAAAAGTATGGTAGAATAGGAGTAGAATTCTATCTCTACACGGAGTAGTAAATTAAATAGGAGTGTGTCTATATAAAGCTATTAAGAATATAAAGCTACCTACATAACTGGCTTTGAGAATTCTAATCCTCTCTCATTTGCATTGATTTTATGAGATTTTCAGTAATTAAGCTCTCTTTCAAACGATGTATTAAAAGCCTTCTTTAGTCTCAATGTTAATTTGGATTAATTTTAATGGACATTAAAGACCGTTCTTAGTAGGTCGCCTGAAGGAATTGATTTCTGAAATCTCGAATCCATCAACCATATTCATAACCAGTGTGTTTTTTAATCGATATTCAAATTAAAGGTGATTTGCAATTTTATTAGCTTCGATTTTATTTGATTTAATTGATGTTAGTTTTTTAACGTTGATTATCTTTTGTTAGATTTGTTTTATATGATTTTAATTTTATAAAATTTAATGTATAGGGTGTCATCCTATTAAATATAATAGGATTCTCATCTATATAGTCTTTTTGTTTTCTTTTGAATCTAATTTAGTTGGACTTTATTTTTGTGGGCTTAATACCTCATTAGTGTCCCTTTTGAATCATTTAGATATTGTGGTGCAGGATCAGCTAATTGTATTAACCTTTTCCCGTCGAACAAAATATTGTAGTACATTTGAAAGGATGAAAAAACATTAGCAATGGCCATTTGCTTTGGCATGTACTTAGTTGATAGTGTGTGATAGGGTAGGACCAAGAAGTTGAGGGCAATGATTTGTAAAAGAAAAGAAAACATGGAGGTGGTTATTGTTTGATCCACATGCAATGAAAGGGTTGAGATGATTTTTATTTTTGAAAACCTCAATCAATATCGATGTTGAAGAAATACTCGTTTTGTAATTTTGTGCACAAACATCAATTCCCTTATGCGTAAAACTTTGTGCTGTATAATTATCAACTAAAGGAGATAGTCCGTGTACTTGCCGACGTTGTAAACTGGCATTGGTTTAACCTTGTCCATTGGACGGTTGAATGAAAACAGAGCCAGTCAATTTTTGAGAAAGAGGAATTCGTTATCCATGATTCAAGATAAAGTTTAATATCTACAATTCTTCCATGATTCAGTTTTTGTTGAATACAAGAAAACTTACATGGGTAATATCCAGAAGTTTGTCAGACACAAAGATTGTTCAGAAATGTGCATGTCTAGAAGACAAGAATGTGAAATTCATACATAATTAAACAATACTAATCAAAGTAACTACACAAATATTCCAAGTCTAGAATTCAACTCGACCGGAACATGAAAAAAAACTTGGATGAAGCATACTTGCTTAAGCTTTTTGTCCACTCTATTCTGCAGCTATGGAAGCAATGTTGTGTAGATTCTGGTTCCATCAACCAGCTATTGAATTGAGTAAGCAAAGCGTTACGAAAGCATAACCCACCACTTTCGATAATATCTGTACAAAATAACATAGCAAAACCCACAACTTTCGATAATATTTGTACATAAAGCAAAGCGTATGCAATAGTTACCAACCATTTTCATGATCACAAAATAAATAATCAAGTCAAATATCAAATGAACTGTCTTTTAAAAAACTAATAAAAAAAAAATTGTACATTCACAGACTTGACAGAGTAAAGCAGCTGAAGGTGAGTGAGTATACATATTCAAGACTCAAAAACTTCTCTAGACATGATTCATCAACTTAACCTCTTTGGATATAAGGTAACATGTATATTATAAATAATCAATCTTTAAACCTAAATATATATATTTGAAAATGGGGGGAAAATATAATAATTAAGGTTGATTAAAAATATATAAGATAATTTAGAAAAGCTGTAAAATGAATGTATTAATTCAAAGTATATATGCAACAAAAGGTCAAAATAATTACCGGAGAGATTTGGAAGTTATGCATCTAATTAAAATGCACCGTCTATCCAATTGCCGTCTCGCTTCACATACTTGTAATGAATTTTGACGGTAGGGATGCGAGAAATATGGGCCCACTACTTTCCCGAGCGTCGGATAATTCTGATAGAATCCTGCACTCGTCAATATGCAAAAGCTGCAATGGTGTCTCTTTCAGAAACTCGGGTAGTGATTTTAGACTGTCGCATCCGTATATAGTTAAGGAATTGAGACAAGGCATATTGGTTGCACTTTCACAGCCTTCCCATTCTTCCCATCTACTCATACGCCGAAAAGAAAGTCGTTTGAGTTTGGGGAAAGAAATGAAATGGTGGACTCCTCCCCCTCCTCCTTTTGGAACATTAATATCATCATCACTACTACTAATTCTACTTGAGGTTGAAGTAGATGGCGTTATAGTTGTAATTCCCATTACCTCACCCCCTATCTTTCTCAATTCTCTATTTCCAGCTATCTCAAGTTCTTCAAGGGAAGGTAGCCTTCCCAATGGAGGAAATGTGTCAAAGAATTGGCAGCCCCAAAATTCGAGACGTGTCAAATTATGTAACGACGTCATCCATTTGGGAGACAAACTGGCACCACGGTAACATCCAATATTTAATGATTTCAAGCTTGGACGTGGTTGTAATGCTTCAAGTATCTCAAACTCATCATCTTCCTTACTAACAATCTCATCAAAATAACGCACAACCAAATGAAATTCTAGATTTAGTCGAACTTGATTTCCCCTTCTCATTAGCCCTGCAAGTTTCTCAGCCTCACTCAAACTTTTCAAATTTCCACACCCAATTATGTGTGCTGCACTTTCGAGTTGAAGGTGATTCATCTTTTCCAAATCTCCCATGCTTACATATTCTTCATGATTGTTCTCTGGTATAACCACCATGTCTAGCGTCCGAAGCTGAGTTAGTCTTCCAATTCCTTTTGGCAATCCCTTCAGTTCAAAACAACCTGAAATATGAAGATGTCTTAAATTCACAAGCCTCCCCATCCCTTCTGCTAGTCTTTCAAGAAAGCAGCATTGTTCGAGTCTTAAAGTTTGTAAATTACATAAATCGCATACTTCATCAGGCAATTCTTCCAACCCAGTACCAGATAAATCTAAATATCTCAAATGTCTCAACTCACCAATTAGTTGCCCTGGAAGCCATGAAATTCCACTTTCCCTTATATTTAGTGTTCGAAGGTATCTTAGAGGACCAGATGTTTGATGAGGCAACCTCAACGCAGAGGCTGACGGATTTGAACTGAATATGAAAAGGCTATGCAAATTACGCATTGGGGTAGGGAATTCCACCCTGTCAGCTGTGAATAGCAACGTCAAATGACGGACCTTTCCAACAATATGAGGCTGTGTATTCTCCTTGTCCACTTTCATGGTTGAACAATCATTTTTGTCAAAATTGGGCCAAGTCATGCAATATGTCATGCATTTTGCATCCTACAATGCTTCCATCGTCATCTTTCCGAAAGTCTTGAAAGAGACACTGCATGGCCAAATTTTTAAAACAATTTTGACCTCTAGTCTCTGAATTTTGTGCCTACTTAAATAACCCTGTGACATCCACATTTCAATCAACTCATCTCTACGAAACGCATAATCTTTAGGGAATACGGAACAATATGAAAAACAACGTTTCTCGAGAGGAGGCAAGTCATAGTAACTCAACAAGAAAGGAGCGAAATATTTAATCTTTTCATCATGCGATTCCCAGATTTGGTCAGATAGAACGTCTTCCCAATCCCTTTCGTCTCCTTAAAACGCATCAAACCTCCTAACGTCTTTGCTTGAAGAGGCAATCCTTTGCACTTGATTGCAATTTTCTTCCCAATTTCTTCTAACTGTTGGCGATCTTCACCATTTCTTTCAAAAATGCTAGTTGTCTAAATATTGACCAACAATGCTCTTCAGACAAGAGTTCCAAGTTAATGATCATTGGGGTGGGTACGTCCATCATAGTAGCAACTTTGTGTTTTCTTGTTGTTATCAAGATTTTACTTCCTGCAGCACCTGGTCTAAAAGGTTGTATAAATTGTTCCCACACTTCACGGTCTTCAGTCCATACATCATCTAGGACAAGCAGGAACTTCTTTCCCTCAATAGATTCACGAATACGTTGCAATAAAGCTTGCAATGTATGTAGATCTTGAAAACAACTTTCAGCTCTTGAAGAATTGCTTTGGCAATTCCAATCTCATCAAAAGGCTCTGAAACACAAACCCAAATTCGCTCATCAAAGTTTGCCAAGACCTTTTCATCATTAAAAGCGAGTTGGGCAAGAGTGGTTTTCCCAATTCCCCCCATCCCCACAATAGGGATGATAAAAGGAACTTTACCCCCATGACCACTAGTGTCATAGATCAACTTGCTTATCAGATAATTCTTATCTGCATCCCGACCACACACTTCGGACACATCAACCAGGGAGGTAGTCTCTCTTCTCTTATTAGGAACAACTTTTATTGTTTCCAAAGAGTAATAACGTTTCTCTTTATCAATTCTCTCTAGCGTTTCATTACGTTTCTTGATTTCGTGAGCAACTTTGTGGAGAATACCAACTTTTTTAGGTTGGGATAGACAAAAGCAAGAAGAGGGTAATGGAAAGCATACCTTCTTCTTTGAAGCAGGAGCCTTTTGTTTCTGAATTTCGGATGTGAGAATTTCAGTGTTCCACTCATCCAACACGTTATCAATGTCGTAAGAAACATCTCTGAGCTGATCCAACCAGTGCCTAACACGAGGATCTTCCAGTTGTCTCTTCTCCGCGCCCTCCAACACATCTTTTATAGCTACAAGCGTGCTTTTGAGACTTGAAACCTCTTCCTTAACACCCTTCACCAGTTTCACCTCTTGTATTAGAAACTCAGTCGTGATGGAAATCAACGGATCCAGCAGCACAGAAATCAGAGCGTCAGCCATACTTGAAGCTAAGATCAAGTGGCTACAAACTGTGGTTGTTCAATGAAGTAATAGAAAAATGAAGTGTATTAGTGAAGGTAGATTTTCTATTTCAATGCATGTAATGCCCCTTCTACATTAAATTAAATCTGAAGATTCCCACAGATATTAAAAAATTCATAAAATATATGTGAATGGTAAGGCCTAAGGAAAATGTTTGTTATGCGTGTGGACTTTGACTATTCCTAGTTAGCAAGACACTTTCGGCCATAAGCCTAGCAAAAATAGACTTATTATGTGGGTTGATTTTCGTGGAACTTATACATTCCTTTTCATAATTTGTGTATAGTGAGCTAAATGTATTAACAATTTCGATTAAAAAATGGAGCACATTTGAAAGATTAATGAGCCATAACTATGAATGTGGAGCTTCACCGAACTTCAACATTTGGCATTTAGTAAGATGGTGACTTCAGGGAGTGAATTATGTTTAAAAAGGTATGCTAGTGAAATGAATAAGCCTGCCTGAGGACAATGTTTGCGTGTAGCCTATAACATTTTGCCTTTTGTTTTTATGCATTTAATGTATTATAATTTTAGAAAATAATAATTAACATAAAAATTCATGGCATTTAATTAATTCTAACGCGTTTTGAACTTTTACTGGGTCAATCATGGTATTTTGAAAACTTTGAGAATAGATTTAACAGAGTTTAAAAAGGCAAAGAAAAAGGAAACTATATATATTAATTGCATACGTGTGACTTAACGGAACACACATAAATTAAAATTGTTAATTTATAGTCAATGTGTTCTATTTTGATGTTGTACATAAGTATTGTAAAATATCAACTTATTTCAATATACAACTTAAGCTTTATGATTGTCAACTTTTTTAATGGACTCAGAACCAGTCCACATTTTTTTGTTTTAAATGAAATAGAATTAGTTCTCCAAATTTCTAAAAGATTATATACGAATGATAAATAGCACGTCAACATTGATAAATAGAACGTCAGCATTGATAAACAGCTCTTGTATTATTCTTGAGTAGTGTTGATCTCTAATGGTAACATATGTATTAGCTACTCCCATATATCCAAAGCCAAAGGAAAAAGCACTTAGATGATCAAAGATATAGGAATTATATATATATATATATGGTTGTCTAAGTACCAAGCAATAAAAGTTATAAACACATAATGTGGGTTGAATGCGTAGTATACTTTCTTTCTCACTTCTCAGCACTAGCTTCCAAAGTTTAATAATATATACACACACAAGATCGAAAGGAAAAAGAACACTTGCTAGCCTCCATAGTTAAATAGCATAAAAGAAATTTTATAAAGAAAAATGTAAAAGAGTACTTTCCCAGCACTAGCTTCCATAGTTTAATAACATAAACAATTCAATAAAAGAAATACTTTCCAAACACTAGCGTCCATAGTTTAATAACATAAAAAATTCAAAAAAAAAAAGGACTTTCCTAGCACTGGCTTCCATAGCTTTTCTGGCAGAGAAAAAGAAAAAAAAAATACTTTTTTTTGGGTGAGAAATATTTTGCATTGAAAAACAAACGCAAAACACAAAAAGGCCCCTAAAAGAATTACAGGACCAAACCAAGCTGTTCACATAACAGCTGATTAACAATGTCACAAGGTAAATTATCAAAAGAAAATTCATTTGCAGAAACACAAATATCAGAAGACAAAGAAAACTTAGTAATAAGATCAGCAATCCTATTGGAAGTTCTAGAATTCCAATCCAAAATCCACATGGAAGAAGAGAATCTCTGCTTGATATCCTTCACAACATAGATTGAATCCCAAGCAGATGGTTCAGCAGAGCTATTCACCTCTCTGACCACCTCCAAAGTATCACAAATCCACAAAATATTTTTCCAATGATACCGATGAGCATACAGAGAGGCCTAATCAATAGTTAAAACTTCCGCTATATGGGAAGAATTACAAGTGTCCAACTTCAAAGTAGCATAAAGAAACTTACTGCTACTATCTTGAATAACCATAGCCAATGCAACCTATCCATCTTTGAAAGCATCAACTACATTTACTTTTAGCCAACCTTAGTGGGGTGGGGTACAACGAGACTCGTCCAAGGAAATAAAGAGAATTGAATTGTAGGTGTTATTGACCAAGTAGACTTGGCTAAATTCTTCAACGGATTCTTAAAACTAGAAAATCACTTGAAATTTTTTTTTTCCCTTCAAAAAGAACTTGTTCCGAAATCTCCAAATACAAAAATATAGGGAAGCCATCATAGTGGTAAACCAAGCAGTTAAAAAGCATATGGGGTGGCCTAGCGGTAAGGAAGCCGATCGAGCCCTCACATTCACTTATGAGAGTTGTGGTTTGAACTTTAAAAATCCCTTGTCAAAGCCCCAGGTATATTCAGCGGAATGGAAGGGAACTATTAGGGAGTGTAACGTTACAGACTCTCTGAGAGTTGCAAAGTAGGCAATAAAACTACATCTTCTTAAATTAAGTTAATAATTTCTACCCAACACTAACTTCCATAGTTTAATAGCATAAAAAACTCAAAAAAAAAAGAAGCCTTTTTCAGCACTAGCTACCATAGCTTTTTGGTAGAAAAATGAAAAGATACTTTTCTAGCACTAGCTTCCATAGTTTAATAACATAAAAATATATATATATAAAAATGACTTTTCCATAGCTTTTCTGGTTAAAAAAGAAGAAGAAAAAGATACTTTCCCAGCACTAGCTTCCGTAGTTTAATAACATAAAAATTCAAAATAAAAAAGACTTTTCCATAGCTTTTATGCTAGGTTAATGACAACGAAGGTGCGCACCATTAATAAACACGTCGGAAATTATTGAAAATATAATATTTTATACCTATATGTATATATAAATATTTATGTATATTTAAATATTAAAAACTTTTGGTAAAATCTGTCCGATGCGTTACGCGCTTCGGTTTTAGTTCCACTCTTTGCTCTCATTGTCATCTCGGCCACTCCACGCCGCCACCACCACCATCACCATCGCCATTCTTCTTCCCCATTACCGACACCAAGACCCAGCATGGCCCTCACCGCCATTCCCCACCCCCAATACCTACACCAACATCAAGACCAACAACTTCTTCTTTGGCCGCCGGAGGGATAGGGTTTTGGAGCTGGGAAGGCAAGTTCTAAACATCATTCTTTCTGGCGCCGTTGTAAACCCCGTAGTCTTAAATGTAACACTTTTCGCTCCGGAGAATGATGACCTTATTATGTCCTTCGACTCGGATCCATTTACGCTACCGTATCAACTACTGCCGCAGCGACTGACATTCGCGGACCTTCAAAGGTTTCAGGCCAACGTGCGGTTACCGACCCTCATTCCTGGAAAGCTGATACTCATAACTAACAACTCTGGGTCGGACTACGTCGTTGACGGTGCTCGGGTCACTCAGCTGGACCTATATATCAACTACCCTGGCAGTGCACGGCATTGAGAAAATTCTTGACTACACTGTGTACGGCGATGGCCTGCATCTGTTGATTCAGGGCTACCTGGGCTATACTTTTTTCAAAAAAAATTTTGTACCACTTCAAGCAGCCCATCCAAAAAATATTAGCCCAAGTTGCCTAATCCAAAACATATAGTCTGTCAATGCCAAATAGCCCAAGTTGCCCAACCCAAAATAAACAGTTGACCCATAGCAATGTTGTGTGCCTGGTGGTTCAAATTTCTTTCCCTAAAATTTAATTTTTAAACTTAATTGGTTTAAGCTAAATTCTTTTTCCTTCCTTTTTTTTCAACTCAATTTTATTTTAATTCTAATTCCTAAATCACTTTTTAATATTTTTTCTTAATTAATTTTTTTTTTTTTACATATTTTTTAGTTGGTATTGTAGGGGTTTTGTCACTTCATAATCCTTTTTCTTGATTAACCTTTTTTTTTTATATATTTTTTAATTGGTATTGTAGGAAATTTTAACTTACTAGTTTAGGAGTTTCAATTCAAAATAATTTATTATACCTTTATAATACTGTACCGCAGGGGCTTGGCCCCCACATCCCTAATTTATAAACATTTCTAATAACCTTAAACTAATTTAACATACTATATATTTAAGTTTCATTTCTTTTTAAAAAAAATTAATTAAGTAAAAATAGTTCACCCAGCTTTGAAATCCTGAATTTGTCCCTGGTTGGCGACACCTTTTCCAGCCCAGGTGCCTGCTTAGAGCAGTCTTAAGTTCTTTTGCTACAAATTGTAATTAGTTTTCTTTTTTCTCCATTTTTTGGGACAACAACAAATTGTACATGCCTGAATTACGATGAACAAGATGTTACATTCTTGCATTGCATCTGAAATATAAATACATTCGTTTCCTGGTAAATCTCAAACTTATCTTGTTAATGTTTTTAGATTTGGTTGTTTATATATATATATATATATATATACATATATGAATTTGTGTTGCAGTTATTGCTATCTGGTTTTGAAAGTGATGTTTGATACGGTCATATTTCTTATTCTGTTGTTGCCTTTGGCCACTGAACCCTTGGTTCATTAGCTTGGTTGAATTGCCCATAAATAGATTGTTTTTAAGAATATAAAGCTACCTACATAATTGGCTTTGAGAATTCTAATCCTCTCTCATTTGCATTGATTTTAAGAGATTTTCAGTAATTGAGCTCTCTTTCAAACGATGTATTAAGAGCCTTCTTTAGTCTCTTAATTAACTACTTGAATAAAATGAATAATTTGTTACAACTAGCGTACATTTTCATATATTAACAAGTGCAGACAAATTAACAATAAGGTTTTGACAATTTTGTCTTTATATATATTTATCCAATCAGAATCATATATCTACAAGGGGTAGTAAATTAAATAGGAGTAGAATTATATCTCTACAAGGAGTCGCAAATTAAATAGGAATGTGTGTCTCTATATATATATTTGTGTGTGTATATATATATATATAAATTAGAATCATATATCTACAAGGAGTAGTAAATTAAATAGGAGTAGAATTATATCTCTACAAGGAATAATAAATTAAATAGGAGTGTGTGTTTCTCTCTATATATTCATATTTGTGTATAAATTGATTATTGAATATAAAGCTATAGCTGCACCTGGGGTGTGGCCTAGCAATAAGGAAGCCGACCGAGCCTTCACACTCGCTTGTAAGAGTTACGGTTTGAGTCTTGACAAGCCCCCATCAAGGTCCTAGGTGTACTCAATCCTGCTAAACATCGGGTGGAGGCTCCAGATGTACTCAGCCCTACTAAACACCAGGTGGAGGCCCCCTATTAAATGCTGGGTGAAAGGAGAACTTAGGGAGTAGGCTAGCTGCTCTAGACTCTTACAATATTATAAAACTGTAGCAGCAATAAAACCTTTATCCCCTAATAGAATTCTGAACTAATAATTCTCATATTGAAACTTTTTTTTTTATAAATATATATATATATAAAGCTATAGCTACATAATTAGCTATGAGAATTGCAATCCTCTCTCTAGTTTGCATTGATTATTTGATTTTATGAGATCTAAGTAATTAATTCTTTTTCGAGAATATCAATGGCCGCCATTGAAGTAGATGACGAAATTATCATTCTCTGGAGCTAAAAGGTAACATTTAAGATTACCGAGTTAACAAAGTGCCAGAAAAAGAGGTTCATATATATTAATATATGTATAATGTGAATATAATATGTTAAATCCGATCATGTCAATCCGGTGATCTTAAATGTTACCCTTTTTCTTCTGCCCTGTAGATCATAAACCGATGCCGTTCAACTACTTATATATACATATTAATCAAGTGCAGACAATTAATTCACCATAAGTTTTTGACTATTTTGTTTTATTAGCTTTGATTAATCGATGTTAATTTTTTAATGTTGATTTTCTTTCGTTAGATTTGTTTTATATGATTTTAATTTTATAAAATTTAATGTATAGGGTGTCATTCCTATTACATAGTTTCTGATTATTTTTCATGGGGTGCACACCATTGTTTTGTCATTCCTATTTTGGAATTAATTCTATTTTAATTTGAGCAATAGCGCTCCAAAGGTTTTCAACCACAGAAAGAAAAAAACAAAACAAAACGCTTCGGAGGTCTCTTTCAATCTCAATTGTTATTTGGATTAAAATTCCAAACTTCATCAATCTAGTTAATGTTCTATTCTGATTCTGCAAAACTATCAGACCAAATAAAATTTGGACATTTTAGGAATAAATAGAGTCTGATTCTGCAAAACTATCAGACTAAATAAAATTTACCAAAAACATAAAAAAGAAGAGAGAGAAATAGAATTCTATCAAACAGAACTATATCTCTACAAGGAGTAGTAAATTAAATAGAAGTTGAATTCTATGAGTAATAAATTAAATAGAAGTAGAATTATATCTCTACAAAGAATAATAAATTAAATAAGAATGTGTGTCGATATATGTCTGCGTATAAATATATTGTCATTAAGAATATAAAGCTACACAATTGGCGTTGAGAGGTCCAATTCTCTCTCACATAGCAAAAACTCCCGCTCGGACTACGCCATTGACGGTGCTCGGGTCAGTCAGCCGGGCCTATTTAGCCGTTGACGGTGCTCGGAAACAAGACAGAGACCGAGCAGCTGGCAATGGGGTCTCCTTCCAGCTTCGCGGCATTCGGCAACTGGTTGGGACCATCACCGTACACAGTGTAGTCAAGAATGACCCCAATGCTGTGCACTATCAGGACGGAGGATATAAACAAGTCCGGCTGAGTGACTCTGAGCACCGTCAGTTGCGTAGTCCGAGAGAAAGTTGTTTGTGATGAGAATCGATTTTTCAGGAGGAGGGCTGAGACCCGTGTGTTGGTCTGAAACCTCTGAAGCTCCGAGATTTCAGCCGTTGCGGGAGTAGATGATGCGGCGGAGTAAATGGATCCGAGTCGGAGGACATGATAAGCTCAAAAGGGTAACGTGAAAGGTCTATATGCATCTAAACTGGTAGATGAGCTATAGTTGTTACTCCCATATTAACACTTGCAAAAGCATCAGCCTGCCTCTGATGGAATTCTTGTTTCAACTTTTCTTTAAATTGTACGAGTGTATCTCAAGCACTAAAATTGTGACCATTCTTTATCAGGTTACTCAGCTATCTCCTTCAGTTCTAAAATCTGAGGGAGTACCTGTATATCGAGTTGTACAACATTCCGGAGAATTTGTTCTTACCTTTCCAAGGGCATACCACGCAGGATTTAATTGTGGCTTTAATTGTGCTGAGGCAGTGAATGTGGCCCCTGTTGATTGGTTGGCACATGGGCAGAATGCAGTTGAGCTCTATAGCAAGCAATGTCGCAAGACATCAATTTCCCATGACAAATTGTTATTTGGTTCAGCGCGGGAAGCTGTTCGAGCTCTTTGGGACTTATCAGTTCTTGGAAATAAAACTCCTAGGAATTTGAGATGGCAAAATGTTTGTGGAAAAGATGGGGTGCTTACCAAGGCGATTAGGGTATAGTATTGCTCTCTGTCTCTCCCTCTTTCCTTTCTACCACATATTGTATGAATGCTGTTGTTACATAAATTCACATATTTATTGTGTTCTTATGTTGAAATTTTCTCACCGTTGATATTTTTTCTTCTCATTCAATTTGACAGACAAGAGTAGGGATGGAAGAAGAAAGATTAGATCGTCTTCCAATTTGTTTGAAGTTACAAAAGATGGAAAGAGATTTCGACGTGAATGATGAGAGAGAATGTTTTTCTTGCTTCTATGACTTGCACTTATCTGCTTCCTCTTGCAAGTGCTCCCCAATCGATTTGCATGTCTCAAACATGAAAATCATTTTTGTTCATGCGAAATAGATAATAGATATGTCCTCCTTCGCTACACTATAGGTGAATTAAATATTCTGGTTGAAGCATTGGAAGGAGGATTAGAAGCTTTAAAAACATGGGCATCAGCAGTGGACCTTTCCATTGATGAAACAGTTGCTACTGTAGATAAGCTGGATGTGGACAGTGGAATGCAGGAATTGACACTCAAGTCAAAAGGAAAACTCCATTTTGTTGCCCGGGAACAGAAGACAAAAATATAAATGCTTCTTGCAGTTCACACAGTCATGTTTCTTCTGAAGTAGTCCAGTCAGGGTCTCAGCCAGAAACTATTGGTTTAAGCATGTCTCGCATTACTGTGGATGGTCATAGTGACAATGATGAAACTCCAGTTATGAACAATAGTGGTAAGGTGAGGCAGGAATGCAGTATTGATTTGAATCTTGACTATATGTCTGATGAACATGAAAGCATGTTGTTGCTTACGGATGATAATTGCGAGAACAAGCCTATCATAAATGTGGAGGTGACCTGTAAGAAAGCAAAAGTTTGTAGCTTACACGGAGGAAGAGAACCAGATATGATGAAACTTGGTAGTCACTCTTTATCTTCAAATCTTCTTCTGAATAAAGGTTATGCACTATGTTCTTGGGATGTGGGGAATGATTGTGAATTTAGTGATAATAAGTTGTTTAGGACTGATCTTTCTACTCCAGATTCTCATTCAAAAATGCTAACCAACTGCTTGACAGAAACTGAAACTGTGAACAACTTAGATCTAAAGATATTTGTGACTCATCAAAGTTCTCAATTACAGAAGTTGGGTTCTCATGTTGAGCCTATAAATGTTGGATCTGTGGTCTTTGGAAAACGATGGTGCAATAAGCGGGCTATATTTCCAAAAGGTATGCCTAGGATGTTTAAAATCCTTGTAATTAGTTTTGCTTTATGCGGGCGTGCTCTTAATTTCTTTACAATATGGTAAATTGTTGCAGGATTTAAAAGCCGTGTTAATTTCTATAATGTACTCAATCCCACAAACAATTGTAGCTATATCTCTGAAGTCCTCGATGCTGGGCTCCTTGGGCCTCTATTTAAGGTCGCTCTCTCTCTCTGAAATATGTTGTTTTCAGTTGAATAGGATTTAAATTGAGGCTTAATGAACCAAAGTTTCTCTTCTCTTTATTTTGCTTCAAATTAGTTTTTAGCCTTTTGCCTTCTCTGTATGTTGCTTTGAACATAATAGTATTAAAATAAGGACAGAGCTGCTTTAATCTGAGTGCATAAATTTGGGAAGAGGAATTACATTTTGAATAAACTAAAGATGTCTTGTTTATAGTTTGACAGTTTAGAAATTTTTTTAGTCACACCTTTATCATTGTTAGTAAACAACTTTACACCCTGCTTTAGGGGCTATAATTTGTCCACCATCTTTTTTATTCGTGTCTATACCCACTTTGTTGATGGCATGAATTTCAGGTTGCATTAGAAGAATGTCCGGATGAAACTTTTACGAGTGTTTCAGCAGAGAATTGCTGGGAAATGGTCATAGAGAGACTGAATCAAGAAATAAAGAGACAGGGTGCACTAGGGAAACAGGGACTACCCCCTTTGCAGGCTCTAAAGAACATTGATGGACTTGAAATGTTTGGGTTTCTTTCCCCAGCCATTATTCAGGTAAAGCATTGTCTATTCCATTTATTTAATTTTCACATTATTTTATGGTTGAGCCAGGAAATGCCTACTTTTTGTATACAATCACACTGCTTGTTGCCTAAGAATGAACCTATATCCCTGATGTTCACAAGTTAGACACTTGGAAAGGCATTGGGAAAAGGAATTCCTTGAGTTTCTATTGGATAAAGTTAATACCTACATAAAAGATGATAATAATTGTTTATCGCTGGAAAAAATTGGATAAACACTGCACAGAATTATTTATTTCCAAAGTTGAGAATCGTGGAAAAACTAAGAAGTCTTTTCTTGGGAAGAGTCTTGAAGGTGCACTTTTATTGTAGCATCATGGTATATTTTTATGGCCCCTGTTATAGAAAATGCCATCTGAGAGTCGCCAATAAGCTAGGGAAAATAAAGATAAAGCAATATTCTGGTGCCTTGTGTTTAAGATACCAAGTTTGTGCTCTAATAAGAGATGATAACGATACTCTAATGTGGCACCTTTAAACTTCAAAGAATTTTTCTCCTTTTGCGTTTTGTTCCTTAAATGCTTTTGGGCTAGGCAAGGAATTCTGCGCGTATGGCTGCATGCACATAGATTCGTGGACATGTGTTATTTACTGCCATGCGTTGCCATGAGTTTAATTTTACTGCAAATGAACTTGTTTCTGTATCTGACCTTGAATTTTGACTAATTCTCCTCAGGCTATTGAGGCGCTTGATCCCAGTCATCAATGTGTGGAATACTGGAATCACAGGCAAACATCGCCGGTGACTTCGAGAAACGCTAGTGATGTCAAGAAGCATTCATCTGAATCATCTTGTTCTCTGGGAGAAACGAAGGCAGAAGTTTCTGGTACTAATCTAAGAAAGCTGGAGGAGGAAATCCTTCTGTAAGTGGAGCCGGCGATTATTCAACTGACAAAGATGTTCCGGAGATGCTACGTGGACTATTAAAGAAGGCAAGTCCCGAGGAGTTAGAGACATTGCATAGAATATTTCGCAGTGAATCACAAGCTGGTGAATGGAGAGCAGCTTTCAGTTCATTCATCGAAGAGATCCAGACAAATGTAGGTAAAATTAAGGAACAGGAGTAGGTCCCATGATTCTTTCTCTTGAAAAGGGTTAGCTTCTTAGTTGATTAGAGTAATTTTATTTAGGCCTATTCTTTCAAATGGAGAATTCATTTAAAAAAAAAGAAGGAAAGATAAGATCCTATTTATAGGTGTGTGTGTGGCACCAAAATGTTTCGTAATGTACCTGACATAGAGAGGTAGTCTTTGATTTTATGAGGCATTGCCTTCAAGTCATGTCACCTAGAGAGAAGAGATGAGGCGGCTTGTAAATTGCAGAAGAATAATTCTACTAACCTTTGTTTAATACAACGCCCCATTAATTTTAATTTTGTTCTCTTTGTACATCAATTTAATTTTGTCATAATTAGTGATTTTTGTTGACAATTTGCAAAAATCCATCTTTGAGTTCTTGTGTATAATTCGTTGGTAAAAGGTTTGTGTTTTTATATTTTGTTTTAAGAAAGTAAGCTGAATTACTATGACATGGATATTTGTAATAGTAAATAGAGAATGCTAAGCACAATGAGCTTTAAACATGCAATGGGATGTCGCGTAAGGTCCTGTTTGGAATCTTGTCCGCGTATGAATTTTACGGATAAGAAATTTTATATTTCTTCCATACACATTATATTCGTCATTACATTTAGTGCATTTAACAAAGCCTATTTAACAAAAACATATATTCAAATTACGAAATACTTTTGAATTTGCATACATTTTATTTTAGTAATCGTGGAGATGGATAATAATTTTTACAAAACATTTTATTTCAGTGGGATGGACCACTCAACTTTATTACATTATTTACCCAAAGAGTTATATAAGAAGAACAAGGCATTTATATTATATTTTCAATCATGCACACGTATACGTGCAGATCATCATGAATGCATGATCTAACATAGTACTTGAACCTCCATACAATTCCATCTGTGTTAACTGAAACGTTAACTCAATTGAAGTCGATTATAGGAGTGGTTTCGTCATCTCCTACTACTAATGTCGCTACGTTCTTGATGATTGCCACTGCAACCTCTCCTTGTAATCCTACAAGCTCCGGCCAAAAGTCTTTATCACCTATAAATTAAACACACCAAATATTTAAACACAATTAGAAATGATGACACACACACACACACACACATGTACACATATATTCATATATAGATACAGATTCATGTGCACGTATGTATTACGTACGTACCTGTGCAAAAACTCATCCTTAATTTCGTAATACAAGTATGCTTCTTTGTGTTTGGTTTTTGGAGTTGTGATTGATGATAATGATTGATATAGAAGATGAGTGTATATATATATATATATTAACATTTTGTTAGGTTGAGATAGATAATCTTTGCGTACTTCGTAGCTGCAGTTACCTGCGAATAAAAGTCTCATGCAAGTTTAAAGAGTACTCCACGGAAGAGAGAAAAGTCATATATATATATATATATGTATGTATATATATGTTGAGGTAGATAAATTTGACCATTAAATTTTAAACCTTGAAAAGTATGGCCGAGGTTAATTGATGGATTAACTCTTTTTCATTGCATATATAGAGCACGCCAAATTAATAGTCTCCGTATTATTTGTATATATGTGGCCAAATTTCTTGGATTTCAAGTAAATATAAAGCTGGCCGAGCATAAGATCAGATGATGATTCATTGGATGAGAATGAAATTAAATCAACATAGTTGAAAGTTCCTTATGCCCTTGTAGTCTGTAGGTGAATAAACGACGTCGTCCAACTACTTGAACAAAATGAATAATTTGTCACAGCTAGCTTACATTTATATATATTAACAACAAGTGTAGACAAATTAACAAAAAGTTTTTGACAATTTTGTCTCTCTCTCTCTCTCTCTCTCTATATATATATCCAATCAAAATCATATATCTACAAGGAGTAGTAAATAAAATAGGAGTAAAATTATATCTCTACAAAAAGTAGTAAATTGAACAGGACTGTGTGTCTCTCTCTGTATATATGCGTGTGAATAGATTGTTGAATATAAAGCTATAGCTACATAATTGGCTTTGAGAATTCCGATCCTATATGTAGTTTGAATTGATTATTTGGTTTTATGAGATTTTCAATAATTAATTCCTTTTCAAAGCCATGGATCAAAAATCTTTTCTCAACCCTCCTTTCCGCTTCCCAAATAGATGATAAAGTCATCATTCCCTGGGCGAAAAGGTAACATTTGACACTACTGGGTTGACAAGGTCTCAGAAAGAATGAGGTTCATATATACATTATATGAATATAATATGTTAAACTCCGATCATGTCAATCCGGTGATGGTAAATGTTACCCTTTTCCTTCCCTCTTGTAGATCATAAACCGACGACAAGTGCAGACAATTAATTCACGCTAAGTTTTTGCGATTTTGTTTTGATTTAGTTTTAATTGAGTTTTTGACGGTATATAAGCTACATAATAGGGTTAAGTCTTAATTAATGTGGATTAATTTGAATGGAGATTACAAAAGGCACTTAGTCTATAGCCTGAAAGGGTTGATTTCTCGAATCTATAGGTATAATACTTTATACCTATATGCATATATAAATATTAAAACCTTTTGGTAAAATCTGTCCTGTATGCATATATAAATATTTAAAAGCCCTTGGTGAATTCTGTCCGACGCGTTACGTCTATGGCGCTTCGGTTTTGGTTCCACTCTTTGCTCTCATTGTCATCTCGGCCACACCATTCTCCATCGCCCACCGTCACCACCACCACCGCCATTCCCCATTACGGACACCATCGCCCACTGTCGCCCACCATCACCACCGCCATTCTCCTTCCCCATTACCGACACCAAGACCCGGCGTGGCCCACCATTCCCCATCACCAATACCTACACCAACATCCAGACCAACAACTTCTTCTTTGGCCGCCGGAGCGGATAGGGTTTTGAGCTAGAAAGGCAACTTCTGAACATCATTCTTTCTGGCGCCGTTGTAAACCCAGTAGTATTAAATGTAACCCTTTTCGCTCCGGAGAATGATGACCTTATTATGTCCTCCGACTCGGATCCATTTACACTGCCGTATCATCTACTGCCGCAGCGACTGACATTCTCGGACCTTCAGAGGTTTCAGGCCAACGTGCGGTTACCGACCCTCCTTCCCGGAAAGTCGATACTCATAACTGGCAACTCTGTCTCGGATTACATCGTTGACGGTGCACGGGTCACTCAGCCGGACCTGTATATATCATCCACGCTGGCAGTGCACGGCATTGAGAAAATTCTTGACTACACTGTGTACGGTGATGGTCTCGACCTGTTGACGAAACCTTTTCCAGCCCAGACGCCTCAGATATGTCCACCACCGAAGCCGGAAGGAGAACCCATCGCCAGCTCTGCTCTGTCTCCGTTTCTGGTGCTTTCTTGGTTTCTTCTTTGGTCTTTCTCTCTCTGCTTCCTTTGTTTTCTTGATTAGTCTCTTCTTGGCCATTCCTGGGGAACCAAGAGGTGCCTTGTTAGAGCGGTATTAAGTTCTTTTACTACAAATTGTAATTAGTTTTTTTTCCCTCCATTTTTTGGGATAACAACAAATTGTACATACCAGAATTACGATGAACAAGATTTTACATTCTTGCATTGCATCTGAACTATAAATACATTTGTTTTCTGATAAATCTCAAACTTATCTTGTCAGTTTTTTTGGATTTGGATATATATATATATACACACACACATATATAAATTTGTGTTGCAGTTATTGCTATCTGGTTTTGAAAGTGATGTTTGATACGGTCATATTTCTTATTCTGTTCTTTGCCTTTGGCCACTGAACCCTTTTGGTTCATTAGCCTGGTTGAATTGCCTATAAATAGATTGTTATTAAGAATATAAAGCTAACTACATAATTGGCTTTGAGAATTCTAATCCTCTCTCATTTGCATTGATTTTATGAGATTTTCAGTAATTAAGCTTTCTTTCAAACTATGTATTAAGAGCCTTCTTTAGTCTCTTAATTAAGTGCTTGAACAAAATGAATAATTTGTTACAGCTAGCGTACATTTTCATATATTAACAACAAGTGCAGACAAATTAACAATAAGGTTTTGACAATTTTGTCTTCATATATATATTTATCCAATCAGAATCATATATCTACAAGGGGTAGTAAATTAAATAGGAGTAGAATTATATCTCCACAAGGAGTAGTAAATTAAATAGGAGTGTGTGTCTATATATATATATATCAGAATCATATATCTACAAGGAGTAGTAAATTAAATAGGAGTAGAATTACATCTCAACAAGGAGTAGTAAATTAAATAGGAGTGTGTGTCTCTCTCTATATATATTCATATTTGAGTATAAGTAGATTATAGAATATAAAGCCATAGGTACATAATTGGCTATGAGAATTCCAATCCTCTCTCTAGTTTGCATTGATTATTTGATTTTATGAGCGTGGAAGTAGACGAAATTCTTTGGAGCGAGGAGGTAACATTTAATACTACTGGGTTGGCATGGTGCCGGAAAGAAAATGTTTATATATATTAATATATATGTCTATATGTGAATATAATATGTTAAACCTGGTCATGCCAATCCGGTAATCTTAAATGTTACACTTTTCCTTCCGCCCTGTAGATCATAAATTGACGCCGTTCAACCACTTACATATTCATATTAACAAGAAGTGCAGACAATTAATTCACGATAAGTTTTTGACTATTTTATTTTATTAGCTTTGATTTTTATTTGATTTAATCAATGTTAGATTTTTAATGCTGATTTTCTTTTGTTAGATTTGTTTTCATATGATTTCAGTTTCATAAAATTTAATGTATTGGATGTCATTCCCATTAAATATATTCTGATTAATTTTCATGCGGGGTTGATGATAATCAAGGTGCACATCATTAAATTCTCAACTTCATCGTAATCTTTACCATATCCTAAAAAAATATATACACCAACCGTAGTTGTAATTTTAAAACAAAATTTAAATTAAGTGCAAAGCACACTCGTTTTTATATATATTATTTATACGTAATAAATCGTATTCTTTTTTTTTTTACACACCAAATCTTTCACGCACAAACTGTGTATATTGTGTTTCCAAGAATTACCAGACATTTTCGTACTGTTTCCATTTTCCAAAACTAGTTTTGGACCGGAACACTTTTAAGGTTTTAAAAATACGACATTAAAATACCATTTAATTTTCACAAAATTATTTTATGAAAATCAATTTTATAAAACGTTTCCGGCCAGAAAGTTTCACCCCTTCTATTTCTATATATTGTCCCAATATGACATCCTACTAATCTAGTGCCAAATTATATTAATATTATAAAACAAAGACGATATCTGATTTTGTAAAAATAAAACGAAAAATTCGAATTACACACTCGTTTGGTAGTGCAAGAGCTTCTCATAATTGTCTTCGTATTTTCTGAAATTATAAAATTACCCTTTTACATTTTAATTTTATTATGTGTCACCCCTTTTGTTTTAATATTTTATTTTTTATTTTTAACATAAATTGAATATGTGAAAGTTTGAAACTATGCAGGCGTTAATGAAACCTTAATTAATTGTAATGCTTAAAAAAAAATGTATTTAAAGAAGTGACAATGAGAAAAAAAAAAAACAAAAATGAACGGAAGGGTATGTTAGTAACCTAAAAAATACAAAGCAAGAAAAAGACAGACTAGATGTCTTGCAGATGGTTCGTCTGTCTCCTTTCTCTATTTCTACTCGCACAAAATGAATAATTTGTCACAGCTAGCGTACATTTATATATATTAACAACAAGTGTAGACAAATTAACAAATTTTTTTTGACAATTTTGTATATATATATATATATATATCCAATCAAAATCATATATCTACAAGGAGTAGTAAATAAAATAGGAGTAGAATTATATCTCTACAAAAAGTAGTAAATTAAACAGGACTGTGTGTGTCTCTCTCTATATATATGCGTGTGAATAGATTGTTGAATATAAAGCTATAGCTACATAATTGGCTTTGAGAATTCCAATTTTATATGTAGTTTGCATTGATTATTTGATTTTATGAGATTTTCAGTAATTAATTCTTTTCGATTATTTAATTTTATAAGAATTTCAATAATTAATTATTATCAAGAGTCTTCGTCATAAATGATAAAGTCATCATTCTCTAAAGTGAAAAGGTAATATTTAACAAAGTCATTATTCTCTAAAGTGAAAAGGACTGTGTGTATCTCTCTCTATATATATGCGTGTGAATAGATTGTTGAATATAAAGCTACCTACATAATTGGCTTTGAGAATGCTAATCCTCTCTCATTTGCATTGATTTTGTGAGATTTTCAGTAATTGAGCTCTCTTTCAAACGATGTATTAAGAGCCTTCTTTAGTCTCTTAATTAACTACTTGAACAAAATGAATAATGTGTTACAACTAGCGTACATTTTCATTCATTAACAACAAGTGCAGACAAATTAACAATAAGATTTTGACAATTTATATATATATATATATATATTTATCCAATCAGAATCATATATCTACAAGGGATAGTAAATTAAATAGGAGTATAATTATATCTCTACAAGGAGTAGTAAATTAAATAGGAGTGTGTCTCTCTATATATTTGCCGTGTATATATATATATATATATAAATCAGAATCATATATCTACAAGGAGTAGAATAAAAAAAAGGCTCCGGAGGTCTCTTCAATCTTAATTGTTAGTTGGATTAAAATTCTCAACTTCATTAAGCTAGTTAAAGTATAGAGGGTGATTCTGCAACGATATCAGACCAAATAAAATTTACCAAAAACGTAAAAAAAGAGAGAGAGAAATAGAATTCTATCAAACAAAACTATATGGAGTAGTAAATAAAATAGGAGTAGAATTCTATATCTATAAGGAGTTGTAAATTAAATAGAAGTAGAATCATATATCTACTAGGAGTAGTAAATTAAATAGGAGTAGAATTATATCTCTATAAGGAGAACCCATCGCCAGCTCTGTCTCCGTTTCTGGTGCTTTCTTGGTTTCTTCTTGGGTCTTTCTCTCTCTGTTTCCTTTGTTTTCTTGATTAGTCACTTCTTGGTCATTCCTGGGGAGCCAAGAGGTGCCTGTTAGAGCGGTCTTAAGTTCTTTTACTACAAATTGTAATTAGTTTTTTTTTTTCCTCCATTTTTTGGGATAACAACAAGTTGTACATACCTGAATTACGATAAACAAGATTTTACATTCTTGCATTGCATCTGAAATATAAATACATTCGTTTTCTGGTAAATCTCAAACTTATCTTGTTAGTGTTTTTGGATTTAGTTGTTTATATATATATATATATATATATATATAAATTTGTGTTGCAGTTATCGCTATCTGGTTTTGAAAGTGATGATGCGGTCATATTTCTTATTCTGTTGTTGCCTTTGGCTACTGAACCCTTTTGGTTCATTAGCTTGGTTGAATTGCCTATAAATAGATTGTTATTAAGAATATAAAGCTACCTACATAATTGGCTTTGAGAATTCTAATTCTCTCTCATTTGCATTGATTTTATGAGATTTTCGGTAATTAAGCTCTTTTTCAAACGATGTATTAAGAGCCTTCTTTAGTCTCTTAATTAACTACTTGAACAAAATGAATAATTTGTTACAACTAGCGCACATTTTCATATATTAACAAGAAGTGCAGACAAATTAACAATAAGGTTTTGACAATTTTGTCTTCATATATATATTTATATATTTATCTGATCATATATCTTCAAGGGGTAGTAAATTAAGTAGGAGTAGAATTATATTTATCCAATCAGTATCATATATTTACAAGGGGTAGTAAATTAAATAGGAGTATAATTATATCTCTACAATGAGTAGTAAATTAAATAGGAGTGTGTATCTCTATATATTTGCTTGTATATATAAAAATCAGAATCATATATCTACAAGGAGTAGAATTATATCTTAACAAGGAGTAGTAAATTAAATAGGAGTGTGTGTCTCTCTCTATATATATTCATAGTTGAGTATAAGTAGATTATTGAATATAAAGCTACAGCTACATTATTGGCTATGAGAATTCCAATCCTCTCTCTAGTTTGCATCGATTATTTGATTTTATGAGTGTTATAGGATTTTATATTAAGCCCAATTGAAGCCTGAATTATTAAGCTGGAGTGCTTAAGTAAAATGTGAGCCTCTCCGGATACAAAAGCTAAAATAAAGCCATTTGAGGTCTTCAGAAGATAGCACACTAATCCACGGTGAATTTCGGGCGTAGTGGAGATAACTCCCACATTCCACGAGGAGTTATCCCACTTACTTTCTGAGGAGCTTACTGACTCCCACATTCCAGTCATCCCACTTACTTTCTGGGGAGCTTAAGCGCCTCACATTCCCACTTACTTTATGCGGGGAGCTTAACGCCTCCACATTTCCACTCCATAAGTGGTTAGGAATAGTGGAGGTAATGAAACGTGAGGTGCAAGGAACACTTCACCTCCTCTCATATAAATACCTCAAAGGCACCCCATTCGGTAGGAAATACTAAAGCCTTGAAACTCGTCATTCTATCTTTAAGAACCAAATTCGACTTGGCGTGGTGCCTTTGGCATTACCGAGTCCGACTTTCTTTTTATTTTCAGGTTCTAGAAGAGTCTAAACCACCCAAAATACCCTTCTAAGTAAGGCTTTAATCTTTTTTAGCAAAACAATGGCGTGGAAGTAGATGACGAAATTCTCTGGGCGAGAAGGTAACATTTAATATTACCGGGTTGGCAAGGTGCGGAAAGAAATTGTTTATATATATTAATATATGTCTATATGTTAAACCCGTCATGTCAATCCGGTAATCTTAAATGTTACCCTTTTCCTTCCGCCCTGAAGATCATAAATCGGCCCGTTCAACTACTTACATATACATAGTAACAACAAGTGCAGACAATTAATTCACGATAAGTTTTTATTATTTTATTTTATCAGCTTTGATTTTTATTTGATTTAATCAATGTTAGATTTTTAACGTTGATTTTCTTTTTTAGATTTGTTTTCATATGATTCTAGTTTTATAAAATTTAATGTATAGGGTGTAATTCCCATTGAATATATTCTGATTATTTTTCATGCGGGGTCGATGATAATGAAGGTGCACATCATTAAATTCTCAACTTCATCAAGCTAGTTAATGTTCTATTCTAGGAGATTTTGAGGAATAAATATAGTCTAATTCTGTATAAATATCAGACTAAATAAAAGAGGGAGAAATAGAATTCTTTCAATAAAATTATCTCTCTACAAGAAGTAGTAAATTAAATAAAAGTAGAATTCTACGTCTATGAAGGGTAGTAAATTAAATAGAAGTATGTATAATTATATCGGAGTAGTAAATTAAATACGGGTGTGTCTCGATATATATTTGCGTATAAATATATTGTCATTAAGAATATAAGGCTACATAATTGGCGTTGAGAGATCCAATCCTTTATCTCTTGTTTGCATTGATTTTATGAGATTTTCAGTAATTAATTCTCTTTCGAGCGATCTTCTAATGGAGATTCTCGGACCTTCGGAAGTTTCAACCAACATTCAGATCCCAACCCTCTATCCCGGGGATCGGGAATCGATTCTCATAACAAAAACTCCCGCTCGGACTACGCCATTGACGGTGCTCGGGTCAGTCAGCCGGACCTATTTATGTCTTCGACCCTGTGAACGGCCATTGACGGTGCTCGGAAACAAGACAGAAAGGCCAAAGAAACAGAGACCGAGCAGCTGGCGATGGATTCTCCTTCCAGCTTCGCGGCCTTCGTTGGGACCATCAGCGTACACAGTGTAGTCAAGAATGACCTTAATGCCGTGCACTGTCAGGATGGAGGATATAAACAGGTTCGGGTGAGTGACTTTCAGCACCGTCAGTTGCTTTGTCCGAGCCGAGTTGTTTGTGATGAGAATCGATTTTTCAGGAAGAAGGGTTGACACCCGTGTGTTGGTTTGAAACCTTTGACACTCCGAGTGTCAGGCTCTGCGGGAGTAGATGATACGGCGGGGTAAATGGATCCGAGTCGGAGGACGTGATTGTGTAACCCTTTTCGCTCCTGAGAATGATGACCTTATTATGTCCTCCGACTCGGATCCATTTACACTGCCGTATCATCTACTGCCGCAGCGACTGACATTCTCGGATCTTCAGCGGTTTCAGGCCAAAGTGCGGTTACGGACCCTCCTTCCCGGAAAGTCGAATTAACAACTCTGGCTCGTACTACGCCGTTGACGGTGCTCGGATCACTCAGCCGGACCTGTATATATCATCCAACCTGGCAGTGCACGGCATTGAGAAAATTCTTTACACTGTGTCCGGTGATGGTCACGACCAGTTGACGACACCTTTCCAGCCAAAGCCGGAAGGAGAACCCATCGCCAGCTCTGCTCTGTCTCGGTTTCTGGTGCTTTCTTGGTTTCTTCTTTGATAACAACAAATTGTACATACCTGAATTACGATGAACAAGATGTTACATTCTTCCAATGTATCTGAAATATAAATACATTCGTTTTCTGGTAAATCTCAAACTTATCTTGTTAGTATTTTTGGATTTGGTTGTTTATATATATATATATATATATATACACATATATAAATTTGTGTTGCAGTTATTGCTATCTGGTTTTGAAAGTGATGTTTGATACGGTCATATTTCTTATTCTGTTGTTTGCCTTTGGCCATTGAACCCTTTTGGTTCATTAGCTTGGTTGAATTGCCTATAAATAGATTGTTATTAAGAATATAAAGCTACCTACATAATTGGCTTTGAGAATTCTAATTCTCTCTCATTTGCATTGATTTTATGAGATTTTCGGTAATTAAGCTCTTTTTCAAACGATGTATTAAGAGCCTTCTTTAGTCTCTTAATTAATTTCTTGAACAAAATGAATAATTTGTTACAACTAGCGTACATTTTCATATATTAATTAACAACAAGTGCAGACAAATTAACAACAAAGTTTTGAAAATTTTGTCTTTATATATATGTATATATTTATCCAATCAGAATCATATATCTACAAGGGGTAGTAAATTAAATATGAGTAGAATTATATCTCTACAAGGAGTAGTAAATTAAATAGGAGTGTGTGTGTGTCTCTCTCTCTATATATATATTTGCGTATATATACAAATCAGAATCATATATCTACAAGGAGTAGTAAATTAAATAGGAGTAGAATTATATCTCTTCAAGTAGTAAATTGAACAGGAGTGTGTGTCTCTCTATATATATTCATGTTTACGTAGAAATAGATTATTGAATATAAAGCTATAGCTACGTAATTGGCTATGAGAATTCCAATCCTCTCTCTAGTTTGCATTGATTATTTGATTTTATGAGATTTCTCGACCGCCGCGGAAGTAGATGACGAAATCATCATTCTCTGGAGTGAAAAGGTAACATTTAATATCACTGGGTTGTTTCATATATATTAATATGTCTATATGTGAATATTATATGTTAAACCTGGTCATGTCAATCCGGTGATGTTAAATGTTACCCTTTTCCTTCAGCCCTGTCGATCACAAACCAATGCCGTTCTAACTACTTACGTATACATATTAACAACAGGTGCAGACAATTAATTTACAATAAGTTTTAACTATTTTGTTTTATTTGCTTTGATTTAATCGATGTTAGTTTTTTAACGTTGATTTTCTTTTGTTGGATTTGTTTTATATGATTTTAATTTTATAAAATTTAATGTATAGGGTGTCATTCCTATTAAATATATTGTGATTATTTTTCTTGCGGGGTTGATGATAATAATGAAGGTGTACACCATTGTTTTGTCATTCCTATTTTGGAATTAATTCTCTTTTAATTTGAGCAATAGCGCTCTTAAGGTTTTCAACCAAAAGAAAAAAGAAACGCTCCGGAGGTCTCTCTCTTTCAATCTTAATTTTTAATTGGATTAAAATTCTAAACTTCATCAAGCTAGTTAATGTTCTATTCTAGGACATTTGGAGGAATAAATAGAGTCTGATTTCTGCAAAACTATCACACTAAATAAAATTGACCAAAAACATAAAAAGAAGAAGGAGAGAAATAGAATTCTATCAAACAGAACTATATATCTTTATAAAGAGTAAGCAAATTAAATAGGAGTTGAATTCTATCTCTATAAGAAGTAGTAAATTAAATAGAAGTAGAATTATATCTCTATAAGAAATAGTAAATTAAATAGAAGTCGAATTATATCTCTATAAGGAATAGTAAATTAATAAGAGTGTGTGTCGATATATATTTGCGTATAAATATATTGTCATTAAGAATATAAAGCTACATAATTAGCGTTGAGAGGTCCAAGAGTAGAGCTAGCTAGTGACAGCTTCAGGAATGAAGTTGTGCATTATGGGAAGAGGAAGCTGGAGACTTTTGAGCTCACTGAAAGAATAGAAGATTTTTTTGGTAATTAGAAAGAATAGCAGATTTTACTTCATATTTGGAATGTGGATCAGACATTGGAGGCAAATCTGTGACTCATGAGAAATGGAGTGCTTCTCCAGTGAATTGGCTTAAGGTTAATATGGATGCAGCTTTTAAGGAGATGAAGAAGAAGAAAGTCTTGGTCTTGATGTTGGTGTAGGTGTTGGTGTAGCTATTGGCCTATTGAGGGAGGCGAATGGCGGTGGGGACGACGGCGACGGCGATTGGTGTAGCCATAGAGGAAACGCGTCTGAAAAATTTTAACTGAGGTTTTTTATCAAGAAATATAATATGAGATTATATATGTATATATAAATATTAAGAAACTTTTGGTAAAATCTGTCCTACGCGTTCCGTATATGGCGGGTCGGTTTTGGTTCCACTCTTTGCTCTCATTGTCATCTCGGCCACACCAATCACCATCGCCCACCGTCACCACCACCACCACCACCACCACCGCCATTCCCCATTACGGACACCGAGACCCACCATCGCCCACCATCACCACCGCCATTCTCCTTCTCCATTACAGGCACCAAGATCCAGCGTGGCCCAACATCACCGCCATTTCCCATCCCCAATACCTACATCAACATCAAGACCAACACCTTCTTCTATGGCCGCCCGAGGGGATAGGGTTTTGGAGTTGGAAAGTCAAGTTCTGAACATCATTCTTTCTGGCACTGTTGTCAACCCCGTGGTCTTAAATGTAACCCTTTTCGCTCCGGAGAATGATGACCTTATTATGTCCTCCGACTCGGATCCATTTACGCTGCCGTATCATCTACTGCCGCAGCGACTGACATTCTCGAACCTTCAGATGTTTCAGGCCAACGTGCGGTTGCCGACCCTCCTTCCGGAAAGTCGATACTCATAACTAACAAGTCTGGTTCGGACTACGCCGTTGACGGTGCTCGGGTCACTCAGCCAGACCTGTACATATCATCCACCCTGGCAGTGCACGACATTGAGAAAATTCTTAACTAAACTCTGTACGGTGATGGTCTCGACCTGTTGGCAACACCTGTACCAGCCCAGGCGCCTCAGATATGTCCACCGCCGAAGCCGGAAGGAGAACCCATCGCCAGCTCTGCTCTGTCTGTTTCTGGTGCTTTCTTGGTTTCTTCTTGGGTCTTTCTCTCTCTGTTTCCTTTGTTTTCTTGATTAATCTCTTCTTGGCCATTCCTGGGGAACCAAGACGTGCCTGCTTAGACCGTTCTTAAGTTCTTTTACTACAAATTGTAATTAGTGTATTTTTTTTTTCATTTTGGAATAACAACAAATTGTACATATATACCTAAATTAGGATGAACAAGATGTTACATTCTTGCATTGCATCTGAAAAATAAATACATTCGTTTTCTGATAAATCTCAAACTTATCTTGTTAGTTTTTTGGATTTGGTTGTTTATATATATATAAATTTGTGTTGCAGTTATTGCTATCTGGTTTTGAAAGTGATGTTTGGTAGGGTCATATTTCTTATTCTGTTGTTTGCCCTTGGCCACTGAACCCTTATGGTTCATTAGCTTGGTTGAATAGCCTAAATAGATTGTTATTAAGAATATAAAGCTACCTACATAATTGGCTTTGAGAATTCTAATCCTCTCTCATTTGCATTGATTTTGTGAGATTTTCAGTAATTAAGCTCTCTTTCAAACGACGTATTAAGAGCCTTCTTTAGTCTCTTAATTAACTACTTGAACAAAATGAATAATTTGTTACAACTAGCGTACATTTTCATTCATTAACAACAAGTGCGGACAAATTAACAATTTATATATATATATATATATATATATATATATATATATATATATCAATCAGAATCATATATCTACAAGGAGTAAACTAAATAGGAGTAGAATTATATCTCTACAAGTAGTAGTAAATTAAATAGGAGTGTGTCTCTCTATATATTTGCTTGTGTATATATATATATATATATATATATATATATATATATATATCAGAATCATATATCTACAAGGAGTAGTAGTAGAATTATATCTCTACAAGGAGTAGTAAATTAAATAGGAGTGTGTGTCTCTCTATATATATTCATATTTGCGTACAAATAGATTATTGAATGTAAAGCTATAGCTACGTGATTGGCCATGAGAATTCCAATCCTATCTCTAGTTTGCATTGATTATTTGATTTTATGATATTTCAATAATTAATTCTTTTTCGAGAGTGGCCACCGCAGAAGTAGATGACGAAATCATTATTCTCTGAAGCGAAAAGGTAACATTTAAGATCACGGGGTTGACAAGGTGCTAGAAAGAAGAGGTTCATATGTATATACATATATATATGTATATATATATATATATATATATATATATATATATGTGAATATAATATGTTAAACCCAGTGATGTCAATCCGGTGATCTTAAATGTTACCCTTATCCTTCCGCCCTGTAGATCATAAACCGATGCCGTTCAACTACTTACATATACATATTAACAACAAGTGCAGGCAATTAATTCACGATAAGTTTTTGACTATTTTATTATATTAGCTTTGATTTTATTTGATTTAATCGATGTTAGTTTTCTTAAGTTGATTTTCTTTTGTTAGATTTGTTTTATATGATTTTAATTTTATAAAATTTAATGTATAGGGTGTCATTTCTATTAAATATATTCTGATTATTTTTCATGCGGGTTGATGATAATGAAGGTGCACACCATTGTTTTGTCTATTTTGGAATTAATTCTCTTTTAATTTGAGCAATAGCGCTCTAAAGAGCTTCAACCAAAAACACAAAAACAAAAACGCTCCGGAGGTCTCTTCATGTCAATCTTAATTGTTATTATGATTAAAATTCTCAACTTCATCAAGCTAGTTAATGTTCTAGGACATTTTGAGGAATAAATAGAGGGTGATTCTGCAAAACTATCAGACTAAATAAAATTTACCAAAAACATAAGAAAAAAGAAGAGAGAGAAATAGAATTCTATCATACAAAACTATATGGAGTAGTAAATTAAATAGGAGTAGAATTCTATATCTATAAGGAGTAGTAAATTAAATAGAAGTAGAATTATATATCTACTAGGAATAGTAAATTAAATAGGAGTAGAATTATATCTCTATAAGGAGTAGTAAATTAAATAGGGTAGAATTATATCTCTACAAGAGTAGTAAACTAAATACGAGTGGGTGTTCATATTTTGCTTATAAATCGATTGTCATTAAGAAAATAAAGCTACATAATTGGCGTTGAGAGATCCAATCCTCTCTCTTTTTGCATTGATTTTACGAGATTTTCAGTAATTAATTCTCTTTCGTGCGATGGATTAAGAGTCTTCTAATAGTAATTCTCGGACCTTCAGAAGCCGGGGATTGGTAATCGATTCTCAAAACAAAACTCCCGCTCGGACCACGCCACTGTCGGTGCTCGGGTCAGTCAGCCGGACCTATTTATGTCTTCAACCCTGTGCACGGCCATTGACGGTGCTCGGAAACAAGACAGAAAGACCAAAGAGGACCAAAGAAACAGAGACCGAGCAGCTGGCGATGGGTTCTCCTTCCAGCTTCGCGGCCTTCGGCAACAGGTTGGGATCATCACCGTACACAGTGTAGTCAGGATGGAGGATATAAACAGGTCCGGCTGAGTTACCCTTAGCACCGTCAGTTGCGTAGTCCGAGCCAGAGTTGTTTGTGATGAGAATGGATTTTTCAGGAAGGAGGGTTGAGACCCGTGTGTTGGTCTGAAACCTCTGAAGCTCCGAGAGTGTCAGCCGCTGGGGGAGTAGATGATACGGCGTGGTAAATGGATCCGAGTCGGAGGACATGATAAGCTCAAAAGAGTAACGTGTAACATCACTGGGTTGACAACGGCGCCAGGAAGAATGAGGTTCAGAACTTGCCTACCCAGTTCGAAAACCCTATCCCCTCCGGCGGCCATTGAAGATGAAGAAGAAAGTGTCATGATGTTGGTGTTTGTGTAGCTATTGGCCTATTGGGGAAGGGGAATGGCTGTGGCTATAACGGCGACGGTGCTTGGTGTGGCCAAATATAATATGAGATTATATATATTGTTTTCAATAATTTCCAGACTCGTTTGTTTTTAAATATATATAGACAAATTTAAGCATGTCATTGTTTGTTTTTTAAATATATATAGACAAATTTAAGCATGTCATTGTTTGTTTTTTAAATATATATAGACAAATTTAAGCATGTCATTGTTTGTTAATTAATATAATTCATCTTAATTTCTTCCCTCTCAAGAATTTTTATATTGTATGAGTTCTTCACTTCTTTGAGATTTTGTTTTTTTCCTTTTTGGTAAACTTCATTTGAAAAATTAGACTACGTCCACTAATATTTCAATTTTGTTTCCAAAAGAGAGTTAATTCCTCAAAATATCCTAAACTAGAACATTAACTTGCTTGAAGATGCGAAAGTTAAAAAGAAGTCTTTATCTGTTTAAAAATATGTATAACTTAACAAATTGATTAAACATGGTGGCCACAAAGTTGAAGGTTAGACTGTATTCGCTTAAATACAATTAATGCATATAATTTTTATAAGTTATTGGATTGCTTAATAAGTGGGTGAGATCCGTAGAAAGTTCCGAACTACATTAAAAATTACATATGTTCATATTTATTATTATGCTTTTAGTTAATTTAATTTAATTTGTTAAAAGCCTAAAACAAATCAAGTTTCATTAATTTTGGCCATGACATAATATATTTTTCAAACACTTGCGTAGTCCACAGTGTGTGACCCGTTAAACTCTGCAATGGACTTAAATAACAAATACTTCTCCCTTCATTTTTTTTTTGCGCTTACAATTTAAGGAATAGAAATAATGAATAAAACAACAAATCTAATATTAAAAAAAAATCTATCTTTATAATATATCTCTATATTCCTTGTGAAAAAGAAGCATGTTAATTTATCAAATACTTTTCATAAAGGTAGTTTTAACAATATAATTATGGTAAAAAACTAAATGAAAATTGTTTTAATAAAAAAAAACGGCTTGGAGTATTTAAGAACCTAAAAACAGAAAAGGTTAGGTAATTCTGGAGCACCGAAAAGGTTAGATAATTTTGGAGCACCAATGTGGAACCGGCTAAGGTTAGATAATTTTGGAACACCAATGTGGAACCGGCTAAGGACACTCTGATGTTCAGTGTGCATCATAGTGCACACCTTAATCAATGGTCAGGGCTCCCTGACCTTCTTTTTCTGTTTTCGGGTCTCCAAATACACTCCAAGTCACCCCCTTTGAGTATTATAAGGTCCTAATCTATTTTTTGGTTAAAGAACCAAGTCACCCCTTTAAGCATTATAAGGTCCAAATCTATTTTTTAGTTAAAATATTTAGCGTTATCTATAGGAAATTCAATTCTCACTTTATAAAGCTCTTAAACTCACCGAAAAGTAAAATAGCATTTGACAAAGAATCTGAAATTTCTTTATCTTTAAAAAAAATAAGCAAAAATAATGGGCACATAACATGATTCATGCCTGGCTAATATTGTGGCAAATATAGTAGAGAATGTTGAATGGGTACGGTGCGTTCTCTACTTTCTCATAACTGAAATTGCACCTTCTTGCCCACACGAGACATATATGTGAATAATGAATTGAGGAAAACAACAATCTAAGGGGCACCACACCAAGAGTGCACCCTAGTGTACTTTAACACAAAGGGCACTTTACTAGTGCACCCAATAGGGCACTCACTAGTGCACCTCAACAGTGCACCCTAATTGGATTCAATAGTGTACCCCAAGAGTGCATTCTAGCGCACTACAACCGTGCACCAAACTGGGGGCACCTTACCCGTGCACTAAGCATTTAGCCAAGGCACCACCAGTGCACTCCAAGGGTGCCTCAATAGGGTACATTAGTGCACCTCACTAGTGCACTTCCTTAGTGCACCTCAAAAGTGTGTCCTGAGGACCTCAATAATACACTAAGGTGCCCTGGGTACAGCGCACCCAAAAGTGCTCCCCAAGGGTGGCCCTAACAAGTTGGAATTGGTGTAGCTATTGGCCTATTGGGTAAGGGAGGGAATGGCTGTGGCGGTGGCGATGACGGTGATTTTTATGTATATAAGTTTATGGGTATAATTTTTATGTATTGATCATCCAAATTTTTTTATCATAATTTCTCCCCTCAAAAGAATTTGATGTTGTATGAGTTCTTTGAGGTTGTTTGTTATTTTTTGGTAAATTTCGTTTTAGTTCCTGTGTTTGATATTTTTGCAGAATCACCCTCTATTTTGGAAAATTAGACTACGTTCACTAACATTTCAATTTTCTTTAATATCCTAAAATAGAGCATTAGCTAGCTTGAAGATGCGAAAGTTAAAAAGAAGTCTTTATTTGCTCTAATGTTTTATTTTATTTTTTATTTTTAACATAAATTGAATGTGTGAAAGTTTGAAACAATGCAGGTGTTAATGAAACCTTAATTAATTGTAATTCTCAAAAAATAAAAAATAAATAAAAATGTATACAAAAGAAGTGACATTGAGGGGGGGAAAAAATGAATGCAAGGATATTTTAGTAACTTAAAAAATACAAAGCAAAAAAAAGATTGACTAGATTTCTTGCAGATGGTCCATTCGTCCCCTCACCCTATTTGGACTACATGAACATAGCACCGCTAAGCCGCTTTCGTAACCTTTTCTATTGTCTCTCTTTGCTTTTGAAAGATGGACATGGATTGCCTCTTCATCTCAGGCTCAGCTACTCTCTTCGCGTTCTCTCTCTCCTGAGTTCACACAGGTACCTTGTCCGTCGCTCGAATTCCAGTTTTGTTTTCAAATCCAGTATTGTTTTCAGAAATATGATTAGATTTTGGGCGATTGATTGTTTTTTTTTTCCTTATAGCATTGTTTTTATAGGTATTGTAAGCTATTGATTTCGTTGTTAGCTGATGCTTTTCCTTTGATTTCGTTTCGTCTTTACAACGGTGTGGTTCTGTTTAGGCATTTTACATGGCTTTTTACTTGTTCATTTTCTGAACTACTGTTAATGAATTGAGTAACTGTGATTGAAACTTAGTTATATAATATATTCTTCCTTTTCTTTTATGTTTTTCTGTTATTGAATTATGTGGTCTTACTGTTGTTGTTGGTGTTTTTGTGATGGTTGTAAACTGTTTGATAAAAATACCAAGTGAATACTCATTTAATAGAAAATATACTTCTTATGATTGTAATATACTTTTTGCTTCAAGCTGAATAGTAATTTAAACTTTAGATGGTTAATTGAAAGATATAAAGATATAATTAAATTTGTAAGATTTTTTTGCAAGAGAATTTGTGTCAACATTTTTGAATTCCTACGAGAAATGATGAGAATCAATGATATAATGTCTTCATTTTCGTAGAAAGGACTTTTATTCTGTTTGCACTGATTGTCAACACCAATTTCATGTGAGACATCATAATTCATTAAAAGCACCAAGTTTCAAATAAGTTAGGTTCTGTCTGTCTAAGGAATGGATAAGTTATTTATGTACTCTGACAAGCTAGCAGGGATTACTTTATCACCTAGATATTAGATAACGTCAAATTACTCATGATTGTCTAAAATATTGAGGTTATGATGCAGACTCGTCCACCTCAAAGCTTATTGTGCTTGTAATGGACCAAAAAATGAAATAAATAGTTAGAGTTGAGGAGTGTGTAAAATGCTGTTGTCTCTTAGACTCTTTGACTAGAGTAAAATGCTTTTACCTCTTAGACTCTTTCACTAGAGCAAAATGCTTTTATCCCTTAGACTCTTTAGCTAGAGCAAAATGCAGGACATCCTTTTTTCCATTTAATGAGGGAAAGAGAACCATGTTTACTTCCAGAGCAAATCTTTCAGTTTGCTGTTTATAAATCTGCTAACTGAATGCTTTAAGTTCGGTCTTTAAGCTCTCTGCCTTCATCTTTAATAACTTCTTAACTGCAACTGTACTTTCACTTTGGGCAGCGTTGTGGATTACAGTTTGTCTTGATTACAGGTTGAGATTTTTGTACCTTTTTTTCCATATTCATAGAAAAGAGAATGTGAAAGACCATGCTGGGTTAAGGATTTCAAAATTAGACCTTTTTGTTATTATTTTTATTCTGGCTTTGTTCTCATCATTATTATTTTAACTTCTTTATTTCATTGATCAATTTATTGATTAAATAGAAAGTGAAATTTAAGTTTTCTAACTTATATTCTGCTGCACTCTTTGGTTCTACCTTTAGTGCTATTCCCATAGTTTCTGCTTGGTGTTAATAAACTCTTATATTGCTCCTTTTCATCTTTAAAGTTAGGTTCTGAAATTTGTTTTTTTCAAAGATGGAATATGGTTGTCATAATGCGTCATATGGCACAATGCCTTTGTTGAGTGGTAAGGGAATATGTTCAGCTCCCAGAACGGTGCCCCTCCATATTTCTTTCAATGCAAAGTCCAAATATATGAGACTTGGTCTGCACACTGGTCTTGGTTCTCTTCATTCGTTGCAGGTATGCCTCATTACAGTTCTTGGTTTTGTTGTTGTGGAAAGAGGATATCGATTATCATAATATGGATGATTCTGTTTCTGTTAATTGATCCCCCAAGTTGAGGAAATTGTGGAGATTAATTTATGATTAATTTTGGAACCATTGCCTGATAACATGGTTTTGAGTTCTTAAGTATGATATATGTTTAAGTTTGTAAGTCCACTCAGATGCATCATATCCTTGGCTATGGTCAGCGGCTTAGTTGAATACTACAGTTGATTGTTCTTTGTAACATAGTGCACACATTTTTAACCACAGATAATTCATATTTTAGGGGAAGTGATATTTTATGAAAAGTGATACACATTACAATTTATGATTTGACAGCCTTTTATGTATATTAATGTTCCCTTTAAAGGCTCATGAGGTCTAAGGTGGGGGATCCTTTCTCACCTTTCTTGTTGATGGTCGTAGTGGATTTACTCAGTAGGCTTATGGAGATAGCTATAAACTATTTGAGATAACTATAAAATATATCTTTTGGCTGTGCTATTTTTTCCATTTGCAGTTATTTGGTTGTAAGGAACTCTGTTTTGGGAGCTCTCCACGTAAATGGCCCCTTTTGCGAAATTCATATCATTGTAAGTAAAGGCAGTCTTAGCATATCATGCAACATTAAATTGCTCCATTCCCCAACAAATGCTCTAAGTTGTGTATTAATTGTATGTACTCTTACCACTATGCATAAAATTGACTTCTGACACAAAAGTGTAAAGTGTCTACTTGACATACATAGTTGGATCCACTTATAGCTTAAGCTTCTAGGCTTCTTAGCATCGATGAGAATTTAAAATATATCAGGGCTTAATTGTAAAACTGGTCTCTTGTGGTGCCTGCTCTTTGATTTTTATTTTTTTTTTTTTTTTCATAGCTTCTTGTGTCTAAATCATGTAGCCTCAATTTCGATTAATTTATCTAATATCAATGAGTAAGGTGCATTTCTATCCCTTATTGGGTGGGCCTATAGATGACAGGAAGTGCTAGTGTCTACTTTTTTTTTCCTTTTTTTTTGGGTAATAGTACTAGTATCTACTTGATATGCATAATTATGTCCTAACTACTAATGCTTTCAGGACCAGTGGTAACTTAACAATAAGGTTACAAAAAATTACTCAATATCACTACGTTCTCTTGTAACTCAACCACATAGTATTCTTCCTCAATTGCTATACCAACATGCACTGGGGTATGTCGATTTTCCCCTCAACTTCCAATTGAAATAATAAACCCCTCCTTTTTCTTCTTTCTTTCATCATATAACCCCTTCTGTGTGTTAAAATCATTTTTTTGTTCCAATTAATATGTTTCCATTGCTATTAAATGAATCAATTACAGTTTACAAGTAACTTCCATGTTTTAGGTTATGATGTCTACATTCACAGACCCTAAAGTCTTAATTACAATGCAAGTGTGAAAATGGAATAAAATAGTGAAAAGATAAAAAAAAATTGTCTATTTTTAAGGTAAACTTTATTAATGAGATATTATATGATTTTGTATGATTGATATATGCCAGTAAGGTAACTAAGATCTCCTGAATTAAACAAAACCATTTTATATAATGCTAGGTCAGTGAATTTTATGGAAAATCAGGTTGCTTTTCATACATCCTTATATTAATAAAGTGCATAGGTACTACTTCTCTGTAATATAATTCTTTGCTTAGTCTGACAAGTTTATATTTATGGATATATTCTATTATCCTTTTTACTACAGCTTTTTCCAAATTCTTCTTATGCATTCCAAGGCAGCATGATGGTGGTGTATCACCATGCCATTTCAATCCACAAAGTAAGCTGAACAGGCAGTATTTTAATGTCAAACTGCGAAGCCAACATAAGTTGTCTGGATGTGTAGTTGTACGATCCGAACTTACTGGAACTGGAACCTCTGATGCTGCCTACCTGTTAAAAGGTTTCTCTAATCTGCAATTTTACGTCTCTTTTCTGTGCTGCCTTGTAACTTCTATTTTCTTATGGTTATTTTTACTTAATGCAGAACTTAATATGGGCTCAAAAATTAGGGGGATATGCTTTTATGCTGTAACGTCTTTTGTTGCCATCTTTTTGTTTGTACTGATGCTGATGATGCATCCTTTTGTACTCTTGTTGGATCGATACCGAAGAAAAGCTCAACATTTTATTGCCAAGATTTGGGCAACTCTAACTGTTAGTCCATTTTTCAATATCAAATTTGTGGGATTGGAGAATTTGCCCCCACCAGATACTCCTGCTGTGTATGTTTCAAACCATCAGAGCTTTCTAGACATATATACACTACTCACTCTTGGAAGAACCTTTAAGTTCATCAGCAAGACTAGCATATTTCTCTATCCTGTTATTGGATGGGCCATGTTTCTGTTGGGCATAATTCCTTTAAAGCGTATGGACAACAGAAGCCAGTTGGTAGTCCTTTTCCTTTTCTCAATCATATTGATGTTGATATATTATTTAGTTTGTCTAGTAGATGGCAGCATGCTAAATTTGTGGCATATTACATTCTTTCCTTGTCATTTTCTTAATATGAAATATGGTATTTCTCTATTTAATTCTGTTAGCTTTGTGCATATAGGACTGTCTTAAGCGATGCATGGATCTTCTCAGGACAGGGGCCTCTGTCTTTTTCTTCCCTGAGGGAACACGTAGTAAAGATGGAAAATTAGGTGCTTTCAAGGTGAGATATTTTGGATCAATGTCATCAATTTGGGCTCATTGTAGGTAACCACTAAACAAACCTGCTTTTATATTTAAAACCTCTTAGCTGGTTTGGTTGTTATAAAAGGTGAAAAGAAAGGGATGAAATTTGGTTAGTGTAATTCCAACTAAAGCCTTACAGATTAGCTTTTGAAAGCGGTGATACTTGACCTTATGAATTATGATATCGTTAATGGGCCTTGTTTTATTTAGGCAGTTTTATAATTCTGTAACTCAAGACACTCTGCCTCTCTGCCTTTGACCCCTGGAAAGGGCAGTTGCACTGCACTTAGATTTAGTGTCAGTCTTCAGTTTAATGCATATTTAGCCATTCAAAATCTTTTGGTATGTGGAATGAAGGGTGGTTTATGACCCTTTTGATGAACTAGTTACCAAAATGACCAGTATCTATGGATGTTATCATTATTTTTGGAGGACTTCTTAATAATCAAAAGAAGATGTACTTTTTCCTGGCCTGTTTCCCTCCTCTATATCTTAATTTTATTCCCCCAATGGTAATGGAAAAAAGAAGAATAAGACTGAAAGTAGGGTGCAGTGTTTGACAGTTTGTTTGTGAATGTTTTGAAATTTATTGTTTTCTTTTGCTGTTGATATGTAGAAAGGTGCCTTCAGTGTTGCAGCAAAGACCAAAGTGCCAGTTGTCCCTATTACTCTTATAGGAACTGGAAAACTCATGCCTGCAGGAATGGAGGGTATCTTAAATTCGGGATCTGTTAAAGTTGTCATCCATAAGCCCATAGAAGGAAGTGATCCTGAAATATTGTGCAATGCAACTAGATCCATAATTTCAGCTCAATTGTGAATGCTGAGATGTCTCCTATCACTTGTTCTGTTTGGCCTGTAAGCAGTAATACTTGAAATACTTGACCCCTTAGCGTGCTTGGAGAATCATGACCTTAAACGTATGTTTCATTTTTGTTCTCAATTTCCTTTCTCCTTTTTTATATTTTTTATAAGTAAGAAAAATGATATTAATTTTTTCCATTTTTTATTGCACGTAAAATAAATAACGTCAATCTCAAATCAATTGGATAACTATTTTGTTCTTAGTCAGGTGTCACATGTTTAGGCTTGTAGCCTTTTTAAGTGCTGATTTTTGTTTAGAAGAAACAATAGAGCGGGATACTACAAGCATGTCAAGTATGCCTTATTCATGTATAATATAAAACCTTGGACAATACTCATTTGGGAGAGTGAGGGGTTAATAGTGAATCATGTTGATTATATTGATTATTGATTTGTAGCGAAGTTACATAAACATAATCTCCCCTTCAGCAGGTTTGGTTGTATCAGGGAGTAAATGACTGAGTGGGGTCCTTCTCTTATTCATTTCTGAGGTTTTTGAAGGAACAAAAATAAACGCAAAGGATTAATAAATTAATATTATTACTTTGTAGGAAATAAATATCTCTGTTAAATCTCTATATCTTATTTGCAGATAAGTTCTTGTCTTTGTATTTTGCATCCAAATTTGTTTGTGGCTCAATTTGCAAGTGGTTTTCTGATGATCGTCTCATTCTGAATGGACTATGCTTCTTTCCTTACTATATTGCTATTGATGTGCTTCCGTCTTGATGAACAATTTCTTTGTTGAGAAAACTTTTCTCAATAGTTTTTAATCAAACATCTTGCTCTTTGTTGAGAAAACTTTGCTTAACAGTTTTTAATCAAACATGTTGCCTCTTGCGTGTTTTTCTTTCTTCTCGTTTTCAGATTGGGAATGCCTCAACCGTGGCACTGAAGATGTGAAGTAATTTCGGCTGTTGTGGCTATTTGTGCCCTTTCAATTCGGGCAATTTTTGTTCTTCATCTCCGAAGCTGCTAGATTCATTTCAGAAATTTTGTAGGTTTTCTTCAATGCCAATGTTCAGGATTCTTAGGAATACGGTGGGCCTTTTCTTACTCAGAATTTGATATCAATTGGCCATTCACATCCTATATGTTTACTGGTTGAGTGGCCTCATTCCTGGAAAGAACTTGTGGCTTATTAGAATTTTGTCAACTTGTAGGGTATTTTGATGAACATGACTTCTATGCCAACTCTAAAAGTTACTAAAATAGGAAAATGTCAATTCAAAGAAGGTATTGTGTTTGCAATAATCTTGTTTACCAAGTTTTAGGACTAATTTTGATGCTTTTGGAGAGATTCTGCACTTGTATCCCTGCGAACTGAAATCACTTGTCCCTGTAGCTGCCCCTGCTCTCAAGTAGGAAATTGGCATAATTACCAGGATTTCTTTCATTTTCACTTTAATATAGCCATTTTATTTTCTAAACTCAATACCAATATTCCTTGTAAGCGTAAATTTTTTATTTGTTAAAGAAAATATAACTTAGGATCTGTTTTAATATTATCTCACATTTTAATGGAAAAATAATATTATTATTTTCACTCTGCAAGTAGTGGGGAAAAGCAAGTTGATGAATACAGAAGTACATAGAACAAAATTTTTTTCTCTAAAAGATAAAATTATTTAGTAGAAGGTGGTGAAATTTGATTATGAAAATTGAAGGGGCTGAATGACAGATAATTAGAGAAACAAGTGTATTTGAAGATAAATAGAGACGCATGAGTTTCGTTTCCTTTTTTCTTTTATCTTTTTCTTTCTTTCTTTCTTTCTTTTTTTTTTTTTGGAAAGAAAAGTGACTGTGCGTTCTTCTTTCTTTTATCTCTATTCCCACTATTCCCTACTTTTCTTCCGAGTCTCATCCATATGTCTATCAAGAATAGCGTTGGAAGACAAACAGAGACCAGAAGGATGCTAAGCATGTTAACACAAGGTGAAGTTTGCTTAATACTGATACACTTTGCTAATGAGTTGCAATTACAACATTTAAAATACGTTTTGCTTCTAAAAATGTCAATGCCTGCACGTATGGTATTACATAAATTTAAGGAAGTGTAATATCAATATTATTGATGGGTTTTGGATGGTTTAGCAGTTTGATGATGGAGTGCACTGTGATGAGCAGCAATAGAACAAGGCCGACGAAAGAAGCGATGAGGGCACCGCCACTTCGGTCGCAATAGCTATCAAATTTGTCACATATTTTGCTCCACCTTGCATGTGAATTACCATTCTTCCCCAGCATCGCCATGAAAAGGGCCGCGCCGCCCCCAGCAGATGCCAGGGCTACCGTCATCTGTCACACCCATCAAAAACGAAACTAAAAATGGAATGCCAAAATGATGCAGTTACTTATGTGATCGTACTACCATATAAGCTGTCATATCACACCGGTAACTATCTATCTCAAATAATAACCAAAAAATAATATTTAAACAACGTTAATAATCACATACACGTACCATATCTAAAATGGCAATCATCACTAGGTGGACTCCCCTGTTGTTAAACATTTTGTCCCTGAAAACCTCTGCCATTATCATCAACAAATTATGTAGACTGGCCATTCCATTGGCTATCACAAAAAACCTGCACACACAATTCAGTTACTGATCATTAGAAACCCCACAAGTATTTGAAATCTTTGATTAATTTTAGTAATCGTATATAATTTGAGTGTTTTGATGAGGCTCACACAAATGCTGGGGTGTGTTGAAACTTGGCACTGATAGTTGCCTTAATAGGGACACCACCAATGTTGGCAACCACCAATGTTTTGGTTTCTTTGCTGAAAGCCATTACAAGAGTTGCAGATGCTGTGGCCAGAAAAGAAACCATCCTCACCACATGCCTCCAATCCTTAATTGGCTTCTCCACAGCTGGTTTTCCTCTATTTTCGAAAGCCATTTCTTATGCTCAATCTGTGTGTGTGTGTGTGTGTGAGAGAGAGAGAGAGAGATATATATATATATATATATATATAATTGTGACGATGGTAGTGAAAAGGGCTAGATCGATCATACATATATAGCTTAATTTGAGGAAGGATAAATGGGTTAGCAATCTAATTTGTTAAGTCTAACAAGCCAAGTGAAGTATATGTGTAATTTTCCTTGGGTGGTCTAACTATCCACTAGTTCTTCTGCCATGTTGGTGCAGCTAATCAATTATTAGGTAAAAACATTTATTCAATTTCTTGTGCTAAAGTCCAAGTTTGTTGTAAATGGAATCTATTTATACTTTATATATTGTTAATTATGCAATTAGGCACACTAGCTAGCCTATTGTACATACATATCTAACTAGGCTGCGTAATTTAGATCACATAAACGATTGAATAGTACCCTGCCAGCAATATGCTCAATCCCAACAATTATATTCTTGCTTTTTATACTTATGTGTGTCCAAATTTTATTCATGTAACTGATATAAAAAAAACAAAAAGAAAAATGCACGCACACTACTAATACAGGGAGCTTCTATAATATTTAATTAATTTATTTAAAAGAGATTCCAGTTAAAGTCAGAGAGAAAGAGATGATAAATGATTTTTCTCAAAAAAAATTTCTCATAACAAGTAAAGTTGTTTTAATATTTAATAAAACTTTGAAAATACATATTTTACCGTTACATTATACACTATTTGCAAAATTATAGCTTAGTTTTAATATTAAACAAGACTCTCATAATACATATTTTACAGTTATACTACAAACTACTTGTAGAATTTTAGGTTCTACTACTCTTCCTTACTAGGGGCAAAAGTAAAAACCATCCCAAACGAATGTGTTAGAATATTATAAAATCTACTTAGCATGGGAGCCAAAACTGTACTTGAGCTTGATGGGAATCAATTTCTAGTTCTTGAGAATCAATTATTTTCATTTTCTCATGCTGCTATTGTTTTGATTTCATTGGCCCGTGGGTCGCACGTGCTTCCGCTATGCTATAAAAGTATAAATTGATTTTGCACGAGTCGGTCAACGGTTCGGACTTATATTGCTTGGCTTGCGTGAAAGGGAACAAGAAGAAGAAAGAAAGAAGGAAAGAAAGCAGAGGAAACTTGTAGAGGAAGGAAGATGGGGAAGACGGCGGTGACCAAGCAAGCCATGGTGGTGTTAGGAGCCCTAGCATTTGGGTGGCTGGCGATTGAGCTTGCTTTCAAGCCGTTTCTCGACAAGGCCCGATCGGCCATGGACAAGTCCGACCCGGCTCGCGACCCCGACGACGTCGTCGACGGTGCGGATGAGTCTGCTAAGAAGCCTTCCACTGGCGGAGAGACGACCGGCGATGATTGAGGTAGAACCGGAAGATTTAAACAAGTAATGGGAAATTTTCGATCATAATAACGTAGGAATTTAGTGGGTTTAGCTAGAACTTTGTTAATGAACATTTTAGATTCTGAAATTTTTGCGACAGTCCTAATGAGGTTTCTTATTTTACTGTAAAGCACTGTGAGAATGGCAATTGCCTTGCACGCTATCTGTTTGATGGATTGTTTGAAAAAGGAAGGAATCTATTTAGATTTTAGAGTGGGTTCACTACGCAAGTTTTTGTGTGTTGATGAATGGGGCAGTTTATAATCAAAATTTTTGGATCCTCTTTGCTAGTTTTTGTTCCAAATTCCAATCACCACTTTGAGATGGATTATTGGTTTTCATTTATTAATTCTCTATTGGGTTTTTTTGTTCTTCGATGATATTAATCATGAGCTTAATTCATGCATTGGAATTTTGAGATATATATTTTAACTTCAATACATGTACCATCTCACTTTTAACCTGTTAAAATAAACAGTGGTTATTTGTTTTGTTCAAGACTCCAAAAAACAATGTGAATATGGCATAATATAATAAAGCAATTTTAAATAAAAAGGAACAAGTGTTTACATGCATAATAATAATAGAGAAAGTATGTATATATATATATATATATATATATATATATATTATTTTATTTTATTTTTTGTTTGGCGGAAATAATAGAGAAAGTATATATATATATATATATATATTTATTTATTTATTTAATTTTTGGCATAAATAATATAGAAAGTGAAAAAACTCTAATACTCCAGAAATTGATACTCCCGCTCCGTTGAATTGGTGCCACATAGGTATAAATGTTAATGAAGTATTACATAATATCATCTCAATGGAGAAGGAATACCAACTCCCGGAGTACCAGAGTTTTTTTCATAGAAAGTATGATTTATTCTTTTTTGTCAACTTATTAGTTAACATATATGCTCATAATATATTAAGGAAAGGTAGAATCCAACATGTGACAGAACAGGGCTTAAATAACGCAATCACACTCATCAAAGGAATATCTATTTCACCTCTCATGTTGCAAATACATTACGATTAACAATATCACTGATACCTCAAATTGGAAATAGTTTCTTTATCTAACTGACAATCATGGCTCTCACAAAATATACACACAATTTCCAAGCTATATCAAGTGATGTATAACAAGCTCAGTATCTGATATTGGTCACCTCTTTTCTGTCGTCACACCAACAACAACATTGCTCACCTGTTGAATTCAAAATCTTAATATAAATTTCCAGTTTCATCACATGAAGTTACGACTCTATGAGGATGGAAAATAAAGAAAGAAAAAGTTTATATTAAAAATCAATAAAAATTAGAAGGGGTTGAAAATTTAAGTTACCAATTTGCCACTTTCATCCATAGACATAGGGTTCTCAACCACAACAGTTTGGCTCTGAGAACGAGGCATGTGCTGGAGGAAAATACAAGAAAATGGTTAACCATAGGCAAAACGATCATGATGTTCACTTTGGGAAAATTTAGAAGAAAAATTTACGAACTTACTGCTGAAGTAGACGGCACTATTCCAGAACCAGCCATCCCATTAGGTCTGTGCATTGGAATTGGAACCCTGGTATTGCCAATCTGTAAACATACAAAAATATAAGCGAAAAGGAGACGGAGAGAGCACAGATGGAAGCAACAAACACTTGCCAGTTGCCAATCTGACCCAATCTAGCTGTGTTGCTTCTATTTTTATTATTCCCTACAATGATTGTAGTTGTTTTTACTGCGGAAAGATATATAAATGGAACAAGGGAAATGAAGATACTTCATTTAAAAGATCCTTATTTTCTCAGGATCAGTGAATACGAGATGGGTGTGATGTTCTGATAAGAGAATGGGGTTTAAAACATAATAATGAAAATTCTAAAGTTAAGGTCATGGATTTTTCTGGTCTGCTGTCAGTTTATCATTGACAACAAAAATCTCATCTGAAAGCTTAGGTTCTGCAGAATCGTGTTATGAGACAACCTCATTTGTACAGAAAATGATGCATCCAAGGATGACATAAATTTTAACCCAATTTATCACTAAATTATTAACATGCAAAGTCATATCACCACCTCATTTAGAGCGACAGACCACAAAGTAAATCAAGATTTTGGTCCATGCATGCATGTGTCTAAACACAGGCCAAACAAAGAAAGAACTTTAGTTATTAAGCACATAGAACCTACATAGCTCTCGAACTTCAGACCCTTGAAATAGATGAACACCATAGAGTGTAGAAAGGATGTTCAACATAGAATAGCAACGTCAAAAATCTCTATGTGTGGCAACCAAGGACAAACAGAATTGAATCGACAGGAAAGGTTTCAGAAAATCCTCTACAAGAAACATAACCATGATTTACAAAAGATTGAATAATATATACTTACACCAGTATTAGTAACATAGTGACACACTGCGCATTTGACTGATGGGGCCCCATATGGATACATGAGTGTTGTTCGGCAGTTCCCACAATTGACATGGGAGACCTGACTGGATGCTTTTTGAGTCACAAACACAGAAGAGTACAACTCAGTAAACAAATAGAGGAACACAAAAGTACTTGCAACCTAAAAGAAACCTATTAAGATCTTTACATGCATATGCACATGTAATTTCAAAAGAAGAATTAAATTCCAAAGCAAATTTTCTAGTTAACAACAATAATCTAAAAGCTTATGCAACAGCGTTAAAGGAAAAAAGTCTTAGTTTTAGAACAAAAAAAATTCTGAACGTTTAATTAACTATTGCTTCCTAGGGAGCTTCTAAAATACATAACATAATTGACTGCTAGATGGAGTGACAAGAGTGGTTCTCATGATTTCACCACCCTAATATCTCATGTAAAGTCAAAAAATATAATTGAATATGTAAAAATCATATGCTTCAAAAATGACCACCTCTAATGCACCCCTAAAGGAAGCTGGCACCTACTTCATTTTGAGAGGGGCAAAAAATCCATGTTAACATTTCAATGAAGTTGTCAAAACAGTTAAAAAGTCTGGAAACCAAATCCAGTTAACATCCATGCATGTAAGCAACATTGCAAAATGCACAGTGATGCGGAATAAATTTAGTATTGCTTTAACTTGTGCAAAAGGTAAACCTTCCCACTGAACGGAATTAGCTCAAAGAAACATATTTATTACAATATGCATTCTGATCATAATGGAAACAAACCAATCTTCTCCAGCCTCAACCAGTACAAGGTACACATCCAATCAGTCATCACACTTTCTACATTTTTTGTCTTAGTATTTAAGCAAATGGCATACGGTGAGTGAAACAGCATGTCCAAGAATTCATTATGATGCCCCGACAGAATACTCATAAGCATAATGTTTCTATAAAAAAATAAAAAATAAAACTTATGATGCTGTAGCAGAGTTAACGATTTCAGGATGGTTACAAGAAGCACATGTACTTTGGGAGTGCCTCAGTTTGAAGCCATATCAATGACAAAAAGTCAAACAGGTCCTATGAGTTTTCTGTTCGAATTTGACCAAATTGACCACAGACAGTCTACTTTGATATTGAACAATTTATGTTTTTATTAACTTTCATTAGAGCATTATATATAATTCAAGCATATGTTTTCCATGTAGGTTGACTACATAAATGCCAAGTACCCAATTTAATTCTAACAAAAACCTAAGAAAAAGTCTATTTGATATTATACTATAATTCAGGGATGGAATTGCTTTAATAATAATAAAGGATCAAATTGAACAAAACCATACCCAAATTTCATCAGCTGGGTCATAACAGATGCTCTCAACATTATACTATAATTTGAAAAAGATTAAGGCAACATTATCACCTTTTCTATAATGCAGATTAAGAGTGTCACACCATATTGGCAAACTAAATCGTTATTTAGCAACTCATGACATAAAAAAATGTACATTTCACTTCTTCAGATGAGAGAACATACTGTACCTGCTACAAGGTTCACATTCTGACAGCAAGAGCATCTTACACTAGTTGCCCCACGTGTATACATTAACAAGGTTCTGCAGCTTCCACATATAAGCTGAGCCATGTCCATCCCTGCAGGCATATAACAATACAATCTTGTGTAAGAAAACCCCATAATGATGAGAATGCATGCTGCACATAATCTATACAGCCAAAATTAGTAGCTCCAACTTTTCCCTTAAGAAAAGACACTAGCATTGCTTTATTTAGCATCAAACGTATTATGAAGATTAGTTAGAGTTTAAAATATTGATAGCTGCCAATTGGCAATTTAGATGAGGGAAGAGAAGCGAAACATACCAGGAGTTGGGACTGGTGTAATTGAGTTGCATATTGCACAGCAAACATTAGTAGCTCCCCTAGGATAAAGAAGAACGTTCCTACACCCAATACACACAAGCTGGTTCTGCATAGCTGCAGTGTCAAAGGCTATGCGTAAGATACATGATAGAATCATATAAGAACGGAAGCACTAAAAAGTGGGATATAGAAGAGTCCTAACAAAATTTCAATATCATGACAAAATATTTCTTAAAATATAAGAATGCTACCCTCGCTCACATAACGACCATAACTACTAAAAGCCAACAATGGCTTTTCTGAATTTGAAGATACATATCAAACACAAAAACTTAACACATTGAGAAGAGAGAGAATATAAAAAAAAGAAAAATGCAATAACGTTAATGAGCAGAAAACAACATATAACCTTAATTTGCATAATAAAGATCTTGGAAAGTCGTAAAATATCAAAGAACGTTAACAACCAAGAAACTAACACAACCATAATAATTAAAAAAAGTGGACTTGGCTGCTTAGTTTTATAAATAAGCAACACTAACACACACAATCTCAATTGTTCATGAAGAATGCGATTTCTAGTACTTATAAATTCACATCCTTGTTCAGGAGAAAAAAAAAGCCAAATTTTTTGTCCCAAAAAGAAAAAAAACCATATCGCCTCAAAGAACATCACCATTCACCACCGCATCCTCCAAGCTATACAAAAGCGAAGTACAAGCGCACCCAATTCAAATATATGCAAGCTCTATTACATAACAAAATAATTCAAAAAAAAAAAAAACTTCAAAAATCGCAATCCAACCATCCAAGTCAAATAAATTGAACAATTCCTTTTGAGCCAAACGAAACCCAAAAGTGAATAAATACATAAAGCAGAAATACCGGAATTTGCTCAAGGTTCCAACTTCACAACCCGTTGGGGCAATTCGAGCTTTATTCGACCAAATCGAATCGCTACCCGAAGAAGAAAACGAAAGAGATAATGATCGTTACGCAAAGTATCAAAGCGCCAAAGCTTGGAAGAGTATTTATGGTGAGAGATTAATGTACCTTGAAGCGTCCCAACAATGGATGTGCATGGATGCTCTGTGCAAACGTAAATTCTCAGACCAATTCCTCAACCTCGGAAATTTCCTTTTTATTCTTCTTTTTTTTCCCTGCGGATATTTTGACGCCTCCGAAATAAACACGGAATCGGGTCGGTCATTCCAATCAATTATTTTTAATTAATAAATAAATCCACACAATTACCACACGGAATTGGCTCGGTCATACCAAGAAATCATTTTTTTTATTTATTATTTTTTAAAAATATATAAACAAATCCACATAATTATTTTTATTTTTTAAAAATTTTAATTAATTTTTTTTTTAATTCTTAACAAAGCTTAGGCCGACAAATAATTTATGGTACATGATGGTTGCAAAACACAAAAGCATGGCCATTCCTGGAATAAAAATTTATATAACATTTTTTGTTTACAAAATTAATTTGTAAAATAAAAAAAAATGATAAAATAATATTTTACATTCTAAAAATGAGAATGTGTGTGTCACTATTTAGAAACACAGAAACGGAGTTATCACATGCTTGTCGAGAACATATGAAAAACCAAATATGTTAATAAAAAGAAGAGTAAAATTAGATGTTTTAATGTTTTTAAGTGTTACATGTGTTCTAAAAAAATGTAATTAAAATATCTGTTTTTGGTTATATATCAAGCAACGGATAATAGAAAAAAAAAAACCATTATATATATATATATTATAAAAAAAACTACAAAAAAAAAATAAAAACTACAAAAAAAGAAATGAAATTAGATGTTAATAAGTGCTTGTGATGTAGCAGTTTTTGTCAAGGACAGGTAAGCAAGAAGGCTGTAATGGTTCCAGTGTCTAATACCGAGTTACCGTACTTCTTTTACTAATTAGGATTTTAAAAAATAATACCTTATAAATTAAACATAAAATTATAAATTATCTCATAAATTATAAAATTTACATCAATATTTTTGTAAACTTTAAAAACAGTTAAAAATTATTGGAATTTATAAACATAGTGTATTCGATAGTGTTTATATGAATTATATTGAATGTATCTATGTTCTTCCATTTCTCTATTTGCCTCAAAGTCTAGTTGCATTTATATTCTCAACTAGCTTTTGTAGGTTATTGGAAGCAAGGCAATTAGTAATGAGCACATAATTGAGTGATTCTAATAACTCATTCAGTGTGATTGTAAATGCCAAGTACTAACTTGTCCTTGTCACTCCCACCTTGTTGTACCTCCAGCATTACTGATTTTCAATTTACTCATTTACATGATTTTAATGTGGTCATCTACATCTATGTCACTCATTCTCACAAGAGAGAGAGAGAGAGAGAGAGAGAGAGAGAGACAACGTTATCTGCATATTACAAACTGATACTTGAAGATTTACATCATAATACATTTACAATGTAATAAATCAAAAAATTGGTTAAAGAAAACTCACAAGGAAACATGACAAACCATCAACAAAAAGTGACAAAAGGAAAACATAAACCCTAGGTTAACTGCATTTTGTAGGCACTCTAGTGTAACAATTCTCAGTGTAAAAAGTTTCAGTCTGAGGCCACATAATTTTGAATTCGAATTCAATTCAAGACAATTGTTTTAGTAATAACAAAATTAGTAAAATGAGTCTCACATTATTAGTTTCCAAGTGCAATTGACAATGTATACTTGTGTATTATTTGGCAATTGCATATGGGTTTTTTCTTTTTTTTTAGTCAATTTCATTAGTCTCCAAAGTCAATTGTCCTCGATTGAATTCTATTTGTAATTATAAGGCCTCTAAAGAAACTTCTCTTTTTCAATTCAGAGGACACAAATTATTACTATGAACAACTTGAGAACCTACAAGGAAATACAGCTCACCTTCAATTCTCAGATGTCAGTTGTTTTCTATAAGATTTTAGCAATGACTGACAGAGGAATGCTGACGACATGACCTTTACTTCCAAAAAGCCCGATCCTTCCAAAGCTAGCAGCCGTGTTGTTCATTGTGGCGTTTAACGACACGGACAGTACTTGTGTCTCCCCACAGGCAATATCAAAGTGACTTGGAGACACCTTCATCGAAACACCATAAGGAGCACTCCAGCCAACACTATAAGTTTCATTTTCGGCGACATTACACAATGATCTTTGGACTGTTCTAGACTGATTCAGCTTTGCTATCGTGATCGATGGCAAGTTCAAATCAATACCACTGATGGTAGAATTATAGGCCCAACAGTTTTGACCAGTGTAATTCAAAACCACAGCAGCTGATCCATTAAGGCCGCAAAGAAATGACATATAATCATCATAAGCTACAAAAACATCAATAGTTACATATCAGGCATAGATTAAGATTGTTAGTAGCACACAATTATAACAAAGATTGGCAGTAGTATTATTACTATTACTGTTATTTTTATTATCATCATTAGCAGAAAGGATTTCAAACAAGATGAATTAACATCCTCATGCGCCAAACAGATAACCACAATGGAGAAAATTCATCAATTGTTTGGCAATAATTACATCTTGATCTTAAATCAAAGATGCATTAAAAATGATGCCAACTAGATCCCTTTCAGCAAGCAACACCAACACTGAATATCAAACACAGAGAGTTCAAGGTATCCAACAGAAAGACATTTCAAAGAGTAAACATTCTCGCACACCAGAGTTGTGCATAACCACAACTCATACTCGTCGACACAAAATTGCCTCACCATATGCATTTGCAACATACATGAATTATATAATATCCAAAACCACTGATTTAGAAAAGAAAAGAAAATAAGAATTAAAGCAGATTTTAATGGTGCAATTCCATTTGTTAGGAAATGTAAGGGCTTCAAGTTATAGGGTTGGAAAATAATAGCCACAAAATATAATGCATGACTGCTACCAACTTACAAGAATCAAATATCAGCCCCGGATTCAGTGCTGCTGTTGCATTCACAAAACCACTGCCCATGTCAAAAGGTGTTGCAGGAGACTGGTTTTGATCTGGATTTGCATAAGCACGCTGAGCCATCACAGGCCCACCATTCTTGTCATATGGAGAGGCTGTTGTGGAAAGTGCAGATCCAATGGCAGAAGGGCCGAAACTTGGATACCGCTGCTTAATAAGTGCAGCAAGCCCAGCAACATGAGGAGCAGCCATACTTGTGCCAGACATCACCGCGAAGTTCTCACCTAAAAGTTGACACAAATTAATTCTTATTTATGCAATGAATATCCCAAAAGTAGTGTGGAATTTCTAAAGAAAGAAATCTTTGTACCGAGTCTTTTTCTTTTTCTTCTTTTTTTTTATTTTTATTATTTGTATGTGAACTCATACCAAGGAATTCAACTGAGTCAGCTCCAGCAGAACTCCATGCAGCCCATACAAGATTTCCAGGAGCTACCAAGTTGGGTTTCATTATGTCAGCATCATCAAGAAAACTATCTTCAGGATCTGGTCCTCTAGCAGAATAATACATAACTTTTGGAGCAGAACTACTATAGTTTGCCTTTAATCCACCAAATATCCTTGCAAGAGCCTTAAACTTGACAATTTTTTTTGTAAGACCATCTCTCTCCAAAGAGGAATTGTAGTATTGGAGTAAAACCTGCCAAATATATCATTAAGGCTGAGTAAATTAAGAGAAAGAGAGAAAGAAAGAGAGGAGGGACAGAGAAATCCTAAATATGTCCATACATCAACTTGAATTGCACACAGATCCCATACCTTGGAATCTTCTGGGGATGAAACAATGATACCAGGCATTTTCAGTGGAACGGGATTAAGCTGATAACCAATTACAAAAGGATCCATGTAGAACACAACACCAGCTGCACTTAAGTTTTTAGCTGTTTGTAAGGCCTGTTTTATTGTAGAGAGCCCAAGCACAAATCGTATTGAATAACTACAGATTAAAAGGTTTCCTTGGACTAGATCACGGTTGAAGTTGCTGGAGTCTTGGCATTCACCAACATACATATCATCAGCAACAGTTGCCTCATTGTTCAATGCATGAATGGCAGAAATAAGTGTGTACATTGTATCGTTCCCTGTACCAGCTGAACAGAAACAAACATAGATAAGTTGAAATTCCAATAGAAATGAGTGGAATTAATATTTTATACAAGTCACAATTGCAGAAGCAGGCTTAGTATGTGCTTAAGTAAGAAGAAAACAATTTTTTTTTTTGGACAAGCACAAACATAGATACCTCAACAACTAAGCTAGGCAGAAATTATGCGGAAGAGCTCTGATTTACTTGAGTATTCTCATGTAGAGAAGTAAAAGAACTCTTGAGTATAAGCATCAGAATGCATCTTAAATTACTACTATCACAACGTTTATTTGTCTTCTCCCAGGGTTTAAAATATTATAGATAATCCCCTACTCTTTATCCCTTTTGTGCCTGAACACGTTGAAGTACAAGCCACTGATCAATCTCATTCTCATTCAACCTTTATAATTGCTCAGAGATAAGATTCAAATCTTAACATCTGTACTGCTGTTTTTATTTTCTTTCTTCCTGTTCTATTCTGAATTGATTTTTACTTTAAACTCCAGAATCATTTTCATGTCCCAGTAATTTATTAATCATTCCACCCGTATCTCAACTTATATAGTAGCATATGATGGACATCAGAGCACTCAAAACAATAATCCCGTTCAACTTCAATCTTGTTGTTACTACACTTGTTCATCCAGATTGAACTATGTATCACGAATCAAGGGATTAAGATAGTACTTCTTACCGAACAATCGTGTATAACAAGATTAGCACAAATCAATGGCACTTTAAACATAAAAAGCTTACGTGCAAGCCCAACTCCAGGTATGGTGACATTGTTCCCAAGGATCATAGAATTACTATAGACTCTATCATGAGAGGCAGCACCAACTGTGAAGATCCACGGACTGAAGGAAGACATGCTCTTTGGAGATGGTCCAGTATTGCCTGCTGCTTGCACAACAAAAATACCAGCCTTGACAGCTGATAGTAGAGCCATATCAATCGGATTAAAGAATGTCGCAATACCAGGAGGACGCCTATTTGGAGTGATTGATAAGCTTATTACATCAACACCGTCCTGAGCAGCCTGAGAATGAATTAAACTTCTTAAATTAACTATGACGCATGAGTGCATAAAATATGGCCATAAATAAAACTCGCCTTAATCAACAAAATAAATGGCAGAGCGACAAAAATGAGCAAGACAAAAATTGGTCTCCCATGGATTACAATCAGAAGACATTGCCATAGGCTCTAGACTTCCTTGTAAATTCATCACATAGGACAGAATATAGTTCATAGTAACATAGCAAACAATTATATTGACCTGGTCTATTGCAGCAACAACATCTGCAGCAAAACCTCCAAAGCTCTTGTACAATGCCTTGTAAACAGCAACACTGAAAAGTATTGGTATTTAATTAGTATATAAAATAAATACAGCATTTTCTCTAAAATTGGAGAAAAATATTTCAAAAGCACAACAAGATAGATTGAGTTCAAGTAATCATCATGAAATACAAAAATGGGGAAAACTGACATGGAGCTATGGAAAAGACAAAAGATCACTGAAATTTTATGAGGCATGACTTGAAGAAGTGGTATAGATACAGAACTAAAGGAAAAATATGCAAGCAATAAGAATTATTTCTTTCTTAAAAATACTGGTATTCCCTAGTTGCTTTCTAGGTGTGTCCATAAAATTCCCCAAGATCAATCCCAACCAAAAGCACTCAGACAGATTTAAATGTTTGAAATGTGTTTTGAAAGGTAACACTGTCTCTGGCAGATTATACTTCTATGAGAGACTTGTATTGGCTATACCATAAAACTCAAATTGGGGAAACTCTATGTCTCTGGCAGTTGCTCTACACAAAATAAGCAAATAGTTAACATTCCAATAACGAACAAGAAACCTCACTAACTGATAGCAAGATCTAGATTAATTACTGTGAACGAGGAGCCATCCCACTTGCATTTCCAAAGTGATGCCCTGAAACAACCACTGGAATCCCATGGTTTCCTGCTGCAACAGAAGCTGTGTGCCTGTACATTAAAACTAGACTCATCATTCACCTCTGGAATAGTAGAACAAAAGTTACAAAACAACATGAAAGAAGATATTATCACTTTTCTTTTCTCATAGTATCTGAAAGACTACTGCTCTTTTCAATGATCTTTAAAGATCTATTTAATTATCTAAGCTTGTACGTGTAAATCATGTGAAGAATACAAGGATGTAACAAATTGTATAGCATACTGAAACTATTTTATTTTGACAGAATAAACTTCTGTGATGTCAGTGGTAAGACGAGGATATGCTTTACTTTATTTCTAATTCCATTTGATCTGAAGACTCCATCAAAACATGATGATGTAATTAAAATGCTAACCTAAATAAACAAAACCAATAACAAGAGACAATAGAAAAGAATAAACGTGTGGCACATGTCTATATAGTGTTGATATGGGCCAGCCTCTTCTACTTAAAGAGAGAAACACTGCATAGATAGGCATAAGACTCAAAACAACAGAAGATTTAGGTAAAACTTCTAAATGTGTACAAGGTCAGGATCCCAATGTATGACCAAGTGAATTAATTTTTTTTTCTCCATAAGGAAAACAAAATGGCACACTAAAAGTATCTAAAATGACCTGGATTATTTTCACGAATTAAATCAGAAAAAAAAAAAAGGCAATGCAGCATAATTTACACAGGCACAAAAGTTACAACAGTAGGAAAAGCAAGAAACTCACGTGCCATGACCGTCACCATCAAATGGTGAAGCATAGTCCTGTGATGAGTTGAAAATTCCCCTGGTTATAGCTGATGCTGCAAAATGCCGAGCCCCAACAAGCTTCCTATTGCATGAACCAGATGGGAAATCAGGAGTAACTTCACAGATGCCTGAAAAATGGTGTGGAACTGGATATTTATGATCAGATATATCATCAGAAAAACTTGGGTGGGATGGGTCAATGCCAGTATCAATAAATCCAATCACTATTCCCTCTCCAGCTGATTCATATCCACCCTCTTGGGCCCAAGCTCCTTGTGGCAAACCCAAGAACTGGGGAGTATAGGTGGTTGCAGTTCTAACAGAGAAATCCAAAACCACATTTACCACTTCCCTCCTCCTCGAAAGCTTATCTGCCTTCAAATTAAAAAATATCAACCTTTAATGACTTTAATGCATAATCTAAATTGAAATAACAGGTAATCAGTACCAAAATGTAGAAAGTTTATATCAGCCAACATTCAGAGCAACACCATTTTATGTACAGGAGAACAAGTAAGATATAATATACAGAAATAAGAAAGATTTATAGGTACAGTCATAATTGAGTGATGTTGTACCTGCTGCGGCGTAACAAGCACAGCAAATCCATTAATCAAGTAATGATAGCTATACAACTTTAGATATTTCTCCCCTCTCAACACCCTCTTTAGTAATGAATCATGAACCCGAGAAATATAAGAACCGTGCCTCCGATCTGTTCTTGAAATATTTCTATTTCTGAAAACAAGAGATTTAAAGTCAACCAAGTTAAAACTCCAAACGAAACAGACTCAAAGAAGAGTTTAAACAATGAAAAAGGAGAGAACAATTTGGAAAAGTCAAGACAAAGAGAAGAAAGAAACTCTAGTACAAAGCATAATGATGTGTGGTGGGTGAATTTTCAACATATAAAGAAACAATAAAACAACTATAATATTGAACCCTCCCTACGCCCTACTCCACTATCTGGAGATTTCTACATGAGATAGTTATGGGGCATGGCAGACCAATTACTTTAGAAAATAAAATAATTTGATAAATAATTCACATCCAGTGGTGTAACATCTGTGCCTGTCAAAAACAAGGAACCATTGCGACCATGATTCTTTACACTAAATTATATAGTTTTAATGAGTGATAAATAAGAAACAATAAGACCCATTTGTCCGTACTAAATTTGTAGTTTCAATGAGTGAAACTATTAAATTGGAAGAAAATTTGACAACGATTTTCAGAAGTTACGGATTCTACTTGCAACAAAAGAACAACCACTACGTTGTGTTAGTAGAACGAAACGCAAAGTAATTTGACAAAGAAACAAAAATAATAAAAATAGTAAGAAAATATGTTAACTTGATGTTTGCAATTTTCCGAAACCAAAATTACAACGAAATAAATTGATGTGGAAAAGAAAACAAGCTAGTACCTCGATGGGTGAATGTTTGGCCTCCTAGAAGCTAAACCAAAATTACAACGAAATTAAATGATGTGGAAAAGAAAACAAGCTAGTACCTCGATGGGTGAATGTTTAGCCTCCCAGAAGCACCATGTCTGGAACCATGAATATCCGTTCTCAACTCCCCGTAGTAATGAGAAGAATGAGCTTGTTTAAGAGTGATAATATACACAGCTGTAGTGACCTCCTCCGAGTCATCTTGACACAACGTACTCAGATACATCCCAAAACAAAGCACCACCATTAAATGCACTCCATAAATGCTCCTCATTTTGGAACTAAGAAGTAAATTTTCCCAGGAATCAAACAGGCCCGGATGACAAAAATCTCTTTTTTTGGCACACAACTCCTCAAAAACCCATGTCTTCCCTTTGCAATGTCTATGCAGCAGAGTGCAGACTAAAAGAAATCCCAGAAAAACGAGAGTAACCTTACTAAAATGTAAACATCACAGTGATGGGAAAGTTGCAAAACACCATAAACATTCACAGATACGAAGTGATATAGGCCGAGAAAGAAGACTCTTTTCGTTGAAAAAGAACCCCTTTTGTTTACTTTTTTGTGTGAGCAATGAAAGAGAAAGAGTAAAGGAAGAGTCGGTATTCGTAGCTGGACTGCCACGAAGTATTAGAGAATCTACAAAACTTTCTTGGGCGCTGTGTAGTTGAACGTTTTGTTTATTCACTAGGAAGAAAAAAAAAATCATTTTCCTTTTGTTCCTATTCCATTTTCTAGGCTGTTGGGATTGTTTTTAGTTGTCTTTTTCTGTATCTTATAGTTTTCCTTCGTATTGTTTTTGGACGCGCTGTAAGAAAATTTATAAATCCAAATAAAACTCTTTTCTTTCGTTTTTTTATTTTGTACTTTCACTGCAAATTTACATTTCTATATACATAAATATAAGCATGTTTATATAAAATGTGTACATGCAGTCATTTTCATGTACATACAACGAAGTGAGTTGATGGGTCAGCAATTCTTGATTTGGCCATTTTCTTACATGTGATTGTCCATTTGCTCCCAACGTTCTAATATTTTTTTATGACCACCCGTGACATTTTTCAGAGAGAAAGAGAGTGAAAGAGAAAAGAGAATGTTCATGGGGGGTGCAGTGGGACGGTGGTTTATGGAGAGAGCACTCGTATCCATGGTTGAGTTGAGCTGCACATGTGAAATAAAATAAAATAAAAATGCCCAAAAAAAAGAAGAGAGGAGGGTAGTGAAATTTTTTATAGGATTCTAATTCCAAGTATTTGGCATCTTATTCTTCCTCATAATTCCTCTATGTTTCTTTTTCTTTCTTAGAGAAATTTTCCAGGCGATTCCCTCTTATAAAAATTTTCCCACAATCTCATCCTTTTTTGTCAAAGTGGTAGGCCATGCCCATAACACGACCATCATAACCTGTTAGTGACCGTGTTATATAATAGTCGTTAAAGGGTTCTTGGTGTCTCAAAAGAACCTGATTCTACAATCATTAGGTCTTCTTCTTTCTTTATGGAGGTGCATCAATGGGGTTTTTGATCCCTTTTCTCTTTTTTTTTTTTTCAATCCTCCATGTGAGTTCAGGAGGAAGACAAAGCAAAATGGGTTACCGTTGGCCCATTATTCCCTCCCTTTTATCATTACCAAAATAAATGGACAAAATAATAAAAAAAAACATTTACAATTTTCTTTTAATTTTTATTTTGGACACAAACGTGATTATATTTTATGCACATTATAATGATTACCCTTTATCAGTATCTATTAGTATTTATTAATAAGTTTAGGGGCAGTACAATATATTAATAATGACAAATTATCATGATATTTTTGACCAATGGGTGTCTTAATGAATTTATAATGATCACCTTTATTGGTATTTATAGTATTTACTAACTAATAAAGTTTGTAGTACAATACACTGACAATGTACACCGAAAATAGGAATGTTATGATTTTTTTTTGACCAAAGGGTGTTTTAATCATATATATATATATATATATATATATATATATATATATATATTATTTTGTGAATCTTTGGGCTGAATAAGAGTATCTCTCTTGTGAATTACCAAAAAAAAAAAGAGTATCTCTCTTGTGAGGATCTGTAACAATTATGGATCACATGCATTCATTGTTTCTCCCAAGTGTTGTCCAATGGTTATGTGCTGAGAGAAGAATGTGTGATTATTCAAACAATAACCAGTTTCTTTTGGACATCTGTGGGTGTTCAGATGTTTAATGGGTGTATAAATGCTTATTAAATTGCTTTTTTATATATAAATTTTTTAAATATGCAACTGTCCTTTATTTTCAAAATCCTAGAAAAACTTAAGAAAAGATAAAGTTCAAAATTAAAAAAAAAAAAAAAGAAGAAGATTTTTGGTAATTTAAAATCTGTTGGTATACAGTACTAAGCGTGGTGTCTATAAGCATTCAACAAGTTGTGGGCCTAAAATAGTGTAAAGCCCGGTCCAGTCTTGCTAACCAAAAGGTCCACCAAGCTCTTGGCTAGCAATACCGACGAACGGGGCACCGGTCCCACTGAAGAGCTAAAGGTGTAGAGCTATGGTTCAAAGAAGGTGATCCATTTCCTTGGGGAGGGAGGAAGATGATGAGACCCTTTGCATTAGCATCAATGGCAGCTGCGAGTTCATCGTCTTCACCGCCATTGGCTTGTTCTTCAACTTCTTTGCATTGCTCTGCAACTTCGAGTAACAGAAGGAGAAGCACTCAGTGTCTGAGAATTACGGCGTCTTCAAGCCTCGCTGATGCCTCTGCCCTTCTCCAAGCTGCCCACCATACTGTATGTTACTGTTCTCCATCCGTTTGTTGTTTAATTTACTCTTTGAGAATTTCCATGGTTATAGTATTTGGAAAGTAGACGAAGGAAGTTTTGATTTTTGTGGGTTGTGGGTGTTTGTTTGTAGGTGGATACTTACGTAAAAAGTGGGATGGTAATTGGGTTGGGGTCTGGTCAAGCTTCTGCTATGGCGATAGAGTATTTGGGTCGACAACTTCGCGTGGGTGCTTTTAGAGATGTTGTGGGGATACCCACGTGAGCTTTCTGTTCTTTCATATTGAATAGGATAAAACACTTGTTTTTTTTGCCACAAATTTTTTTTTTTATTTTTATTTTTATTTTCTATTAACTTCTCCAATTACTTATATGCAGCATCTGAATTTTTCAGCTCAATGTACAGTTTTAATTTGGTTTTTATTTTTATTTTTTATGCAGGTGTGTTGCAAGTGCCAGTGAGGCAGCAAAGGCAGGAATTCCACTGGATTACTACCATGATAGCTCTCAAGTGTGCACAAATTTTAAACATCTAAAAGATTTTCTTTTTACTGAGGGTTTGTGAGTATTGCATGTTTTGAAAAGTTCTCTTACTTGTTAGTTTGGAAAAAACTAACAAGCCAATTAATGCATTTTGAAAATGTTTTTCCGGGGAAATGAATGAAAGTTAAAGCTGCAATGAGGAATTCACTTATCATAGAGCCGCTAGACCAAAGTGCCCTGTACTGCTCTGAATGTGCGATCAGTATGATACTATTTGAACTGTAAATCTTATAGAATGTCATTTTTAGCTTGCTCCTTTGTAGATTGATTTTGCGTTTGACGATGCTGATATTATGGAAGAAGGAACACTTACTGCTGTTATTGGGCGTCAAAGTTTGCAAGGTGATGAGTCCATTATCCAACAGAAGGTGAGTCAGGATATCTATATCTTTATGCTTTTATAACAAGCAATAAAAGAGGAAATCAAACTTAGTTTTATTAATCTACCAGTGAATAATTCTTCTTTTCCCTCTCCCACGTGCAGTGCATACTAAATGCTGCCGATAAATTAGTGTTCATGATCACAAAAAACAAGTACAGAGGTGGTCTGGATGGTTCTATTCCAGTTTTAGTTCAGTCAGTAAGCTGCTAAATTTATCATCTTTTTTGTGTATATGAAACATTAAGCACCAGAGTAAGTGTAAGATGACTAGAAGATTCTATTTTATGTTTCAGCTTAACTGGTTGGAAACTGCTGAAGAGATTGATGACCTGTTTTTGGGTGATGCAGAGGTCTGCTATCTACAAATATTGCAATGGCTTTACTTTTGTTTCCTTTATTGTCTTAAAATAATTTTTCTTTCTATTAGATTCATAAAAGCGTATTCCATATCACCTGTTCTTCTCATTAAAGAATGATTAAATGGCAAGGAACCTAAATGGTTTCATGCAGCATGATCCTTTTCAGAATTAGAAAACTTGTGGTGATTAGCACATAATTGAAATTAAATTGTTGTATGTTTGCCACTTGATTATTTTGATGCATGTATTATCGTTTGCGCTGCGTGCAATAATGGTGGCTTCAATGCATGATGCAGTTTTTTGATGAAAAGCGCAGGATGCAGTTTGGTTTAACAATGTGTAGATTTTTGGTCAGAAGTTTTATCCTGGCCGGTTACTATGATATGTCATTTATGAAGTATTTAAAAACACATCAACCAGTGTTCCCTTTTAGAAAATAAATAAAGTGAGAAACAGCTCTAACACTAATGGCTCATGTTGTTTGAATTTAAAATTTAAAATATTGGACAGGAGAAGTAATTGATAATAGTTCCATTTTTCTCTTTTCTAAATGAAGGTATGGAGGAGAGCAGCAATAGGCCAAGCAGGTCCAATGGGGGGTGACTTTCCCCTAGTCACCAAAGAAGGATACAATGTTCTTGACATCATTTTCACATCTCCAATACAAAGTCTTGGTAGGTCTTACACCTTTTTTTCCCTCCCTTCTGAAAGCAATAATATTTTGTTTTGAAACAACTTTGATTGCTTCTATAAACTTTAATTTGCAGGTGAAGTTGCTAAAAGCCTTGATAATATTGATGGGGTTGTAGACCATGGAGTCATTTCCAAATTCCCGTAAGCTTTCTGGTCTTGTGTGGACGCTTTTATGATTTATAGTCTATAGATATGGTGGACATATTGCTTGTTATGCAAATTGGCAGACCAAATAGTGGAGAAACAGAGAATTTTGAAACAAGTTCTCTTCATTCTTTTTCTTTTTTTCTTTTTTTTTTTTCATTAATAAACTAAATAATTCACATGTAGGTTTGTCCCAAAATGGAAAGTGGTTGTTACACGGTGCAAAATAATAACTTACCAGAAATGGGGCCCCATGATTTAAATACAAGACTAAACAGACAATCTGTGTTTTGATACCATATTGAATTACCATCAATAACAAAAACTTATAGAAAGTGGAGGAAACTATGTATATCAAGCTAAAATGGTCACACTTAACTTTATGAGTAATGCGTTAGTGTTTGCACACTTGCATGTGTGTGCGTTTGTAAGAAGACATTTGACATAATAAGATTGTATTCTTTATGTCCATCATAAATATAACATAATAAGCTGAATTAAAATTGGCCATGTGAGTTTGCGTGTGTGTTTATGAAAAAACTTGATGTAATAAACTGAATTTAAGGTGGCGACTACCAAAACCAGTGTAGGAAAAACTCTCAGTATTACTAGCTGTTTAAAGATTCTTTGGAATAACCTAAAGTCACAGTCAAATGGTAGCCAAAGTATGGGATGCAAGGATTACTTTGTGGGTGATGTTTTAGGGTGACTGTGGGAGAGTAGTCTAAGTCTGGGGCTTATTGGAGTGAAAGGAATAGAAGAACTTTTGAGGACGTTAAGCTGTCTCTTAAAGGCATGAAACACCAACTCCGAACTCCCAGTACCTCTTTTGGTTCATAGAGACTTTTTTCTTTACTTTGCTTTTTAGTTTATTTATTTAGATATGAGCTTTTAGTTTCATAGTTTGTGTAAGCCCATATTAGCTCATTGTTGACGAAGCATAGGGTTGTTTCATCAGACTTGTTACTTTGTGAATAATCTTAAATGCTTATAAAAAAATTTCTGTTGAAATAAGTACAAGACAATAGCTGCTGTTCTTACCAGCTGCAGTTGGGAAAGGGTTTATCAACTAGCATTGTGCTGATAATTAAAGAAAAAAAGAAAATTTGGCAGACCTAGTTAATATAATTAAGCTATTTAGATCCATCTCTTGGCAAATTAGCATTTCAAGATCATTGTTTGCATTGTTTTACATTCATTGTCACTAACTTCGACATTGATACTATGGTTCAATTCCAAGTTTGGTATGGTTCCCAACATGTTCATAGGTGTAATTTTCCTTGTAACGTTACAGATGTACAGCAGTAATTGGTTTGGAAGGTGGGCTTTGCATTGTTGATAGTCAAGGAAAGAGTTCAGTGGAAGGACTTTAATTGCCATAGCCTGAATCTGGAATGCATCTCTTGGGCATTTTTTCTGCATATACACAATGCTCTCGGCTAAGATTTCAAGTTTCATACTATCTTTTACTGAAAAGAGCCTTGAGGTTCAATTAGATGTTTTCCAAATTTTTTGTACTCCAGCCTTTTTTCTTGAGTAATTCAAGTACCCAACTCTTTTATTTCTTGTAATTCTGCCATGCGTGCATGCATGCATGATGTACATATAAATAGCAATTTGATTTAAATTAGGGTCCTCTTGAATTTTATTTTTTATTTTTTTAGTTGAGGTCTTCTAGTTTGCAGTTTGATCCAATTGAGGTCCCTTCCCCCAAATATCTCTAAACGTCTTATGTAAAATATGCTTAAAATGATTAAAAATGCGTGGTGTTATCTTATAATCCTTATTCAGTGCTACTTATAACACATGTTAATTAAGTGTTTTTAATTAGTGGAAAATTATAAATTAATTAATATATAAATATATAATTTGCTCATTTTGAGTTTATTATTATAAAGCGATTAAATAGAATTTTAAAAACTCAATATAATTAAATTCTAACAAGTTGGACTGATCCAATAAATTGTATCTTTCATCGTCCAGTATGATCAGCTTAATTGATTAAAGTTTTGAATACACCTATCACAACTCACAAATAAACATGAATGGCATCCTTCTGATTCTATGTGTGTGTTTGTGTGTGTGTGTGTGTATATATATATATATATATATATATATATATTATAAATATAATACATTGTAATCTGAGATAGTTTTCCCTTTCTGGTGTTTTGATTTGAATACACCTATCACAATTCACAAATAAACATGATCAATGACATCCTTCTGATTCTATGTGTGTGTGTGTGTATATATATATATATATTACATTGTAATCTGAGATAGTTTTCCCTTATGGTGTTTTGAGATGAAAAATTTGAATCACCATTAGTTGCCCTCTAAGTTTTTCATATCTTACTTTATTTCTATTTATAATAACCATAGTTTAGGCCTTTGAAGGGATGAAAAGGCCCTATTGGTTAAGAAGACAAACTATTTTTTATTCAGTATCATTAAATGTCAATTAATAAATCTTAATCAAACAATTAATATAACCCTTATGATTTGCCCCAGTTGAATCCATAGCGATCAATTTTTTTTTTTATTTCTTTCAGAATTCGGTCAAATTCGTCTACAATATAGTTTCTCCTCTCGGTGTGACCCTGCAAAAGTATTTATAATAATTTCTATGACAAAATTTGTCTTGCTATTCAGTAAAATTTAAATAAATAAAAAGGAAGAGCTCCGCATTTTTTTTTTTTCAAAAGAATAGTTTACAAGCCAAGATGCAGCAATATACTTATCTATTTACAAGCTAATATGCCCATTATTATTTTTCCATTTTATTTATTATTTTTTTAAAGTTGTTTTTGAAATTATTATTATTATTATTTTAATTTTGGAATGCCCCTATCCGTCAATCCGGCGAATAATTTTTTCTGTTTATTATTTTAGTTTTGAAAAAAAAAATTTAGTTGCGTTCTCTAAAAGGAAGTCATCCAAAATTTAATGATAATTGATAATATTTTTTAATGAAGAAAGAGGATTTCTAAAGACAAAATAATCAAATATATAGAAATAGTTGTTTTTGTATGCATTATTCAAAGATATTAAAGATAATTGTCTTTTTTAAGCAAGGGTAAATTAGTCCATAAAGAAAACTAAAATTCAGTTAGAGTGTGTAAAGCTTTTTGTGGAGCCCAAATATGGCCTCCCTAGAATCAATATTGTTAATTAGGTGTATCAAAAAAATGATTCATTCTATTCTGCTACTTAATTACCAAAATTAATTCAGATCAATTAAGAACCACATAAAAGGTCGATGTACTTACTCATTGCTACCATATCACACAGATTCCATATATAAATATAAGTTTGACTATTAATTAATAGCCGTAATCAAAATTATAATTTGGGTAATTAGCCGCAATCAAAATTATTGTACTAACTTTCACCAAAAAACTATTGTACTAACACATACACATATAAGGAAAACCTAATCTTCGTTTTATGATTACTGTTTCTGGAAAACTTTGATGTGGTCAGTTTTATATGCAATTAATATTAATTCCTTTGAGTAATTTTCTTATATTTAAGGATTTTCCTTATATTAATTATGAAATTATGTGATTGTGTTGCGAGGTTTTCTATTATAGGAACTTCTATGATGGGATGAAAGAATCAATCATTTTTTATTAGTTTTCTTTAGGATTTCCTTAATTACTATATAGTTTTGTTTATTTGTCTATGGTATAATTTTACTTTCTTGCTTTTTAAAATTTTGCAATTAGTATAATTTTACTTCCACAAGTGTTTTTTTTTCCATTAGAGAAATTAATAAGATATTAATTATTATAGTTGGCTGCAGATGCCTTGTTAATATACATATATATATATATATATATATATATATATATATCTGGATCTGACTTCTTTTTCTTTTCTATTTTAAATTTCAATAACAAAAATTACAGAAAAATCTTTTATTAATTAATTTCCAATACCGAACAGATATTGGTGTTTCTTTCATTAATTAATTTGTTTTTTTTTCCCATGATAAAACATTGATTCATATCTCTATCAAATATGGAAATCATTTACTTCATTTCATAACATATAATCATTAATTTCCATAAAGATTTTTTTTTTTGAACATCCATTAATCTCAACTTCATGAGCCTAGCTATCAACATCATCTTCAATTAATTCATTGAAATTAGGGTTTTTTAATTATGATTTAAAAAACACTTAATTAAATTGCAGATATATATCAAACCCCACCCAACCCAACCGACAAAAAAAAAGCGAATATTTTTATTTATCATATAAAAATGTGAACGAGAATTACACATAGAAGTTCTAAGAAAAAGAACAGTACCCTACCAACAAACCTTAAAAATAAGAGAAAAAAAAAAAAAAAGCAATTAAAATATGCAAATTAAACTAAAGTTTAAGCGACAAATCAAGTTCTGGGACATCATTATAATCATTTCTCAGAGCTTCAATCCGGCTGGTAAAATCAGAACCATTAGGCCTATTGGTTGCCATGTTTGAAGCTGCAGAAACAATGTTATTTGTTGCACTCAGGTTCCGAATTCCACCGGCAGTTTCTTCAAACCTGGAAGAAGAAAAAGAAGAAGAAGAAGTACCTGCAAGTCCTAACCCTATCCCTCGACCATGAGACTGAAAGTTGTCAATGAGTCTGTCAAGAGAAGGTTGTTGGTTAATGACCGCCGGCCTCGACCATCCGCCACCCATACCAACACCAACACCGAGACTCCGGTAACCGGACGGTGTGGTCCACTGGTAAGAAGGCTTATGAATCATAGACTCCATCCTAACCCCAATAATAGACCTATTGATAGAGCCATAAAGAGGGTGGCTGGAAATGCCTGGATATGGATAGTAAGGAAAGTGATGAGGATGCCCAAAGGGACCCACATCCATACCTTGACGTCGTTTTGCCAAAGCACGCTCTTGTTTGTGTGCGTTTTGGTGGCCTCCCAGGGCTTGGGATGTAGAAAACTCTCTCCGACAAAAGTTGCATGAGAAGACCCTAGGTTCTGATCTCTTTTCTTCGCGTGCCAATAATTCTTCGTCATTACTAAGCATCAGATCGAGTGAGAGTAGTCGAGAACTGGACTCGGGTTGTTCATGATGATCATTGGAAAGTAGTTTCTCTTTGAGTTTCATGGACTTGTTGGCTTGATGATCTTGGCATGGATTATTATTATTAGTTCCTTCTGAGGCTGCACCAGAGATAATAGAATCCTCAGAGGGGCATGTTTCTGCAACAAGTTTTACCATGGCTGCAAAAAAATAAAAAAGTAAAAATTTAATATGTTTTCTTTTTAGAAAAGATTTGGAGAGCTTGTGGCTGTTTTATTGAGTGTTTGGAGTTTAATGCATTATCTTTATGTTTGGAAACAAATCTCATTTTGAAATTAATACATGCATTATATTAGCAATGGATTGAAGTGATGACCAAAGGCTGATGAGATTTAATTTTGTCCTATGGAACCAAGTCTTATTCCTTCTCAATTTTTCCTTATATATAGAAATGCTCTCATGCACGATGTCGTGTATATATATTAAGCGACAGATAAATTGTCATGTGTTTTTTAAAAAATTTTAAAAATTATATATAGATCCAAATGAATAAAAGAAAATATTAAAAATACACACCACATCATTTATCGTTTAACATATATGAGCAACGTTATGTATTAGAGCAATTCTCTCTTTATATATATATATTTATTTTGTTAGTTTAATTTTGATTACGACTAATTACTCAAATTAATAGTCAGACTTCTATTTATGGAATTTGTGTGATATGACAATGAGTGCATCAACCTTTTATGTTGTTCTTATTTGATTTGAACTAAATTTGGCATGTAGCACCATAGAATCAATCACTATTTTGATACACCAATCACAATTTTGATCAGTCTAAAACCCAATTAAGTCAGTAAGTAAACGCACATAAGAAGAAGATGTGCACAAACTTTTAATATTATAGGGTTTGGATAAGCATTATTGCATGCGTGTGTATATTATTAGCAAAATCTGATTTTTCAGGCCTTGGTGATCAAAAAGTGAGGACCAATTATATAATTAGTGACTAAAACATATTAAAACTCCGGAAAATTATTGTTATAATTTTTTTTTTTAAAAAAAATAGTTTACATCAAATAAGTACTACTACTATACTAACCACCTAGTAATTAATTAATTCATATCAAACCCCGTTTCAAAATAACATTTAAATAAAAATTATTTATCTTAGTAATTTGAAAATTCAATCAGAATTACACCTAGAATTACCAATTATTTTAAAATAAATTAAGAATTATTTATTATACAATGTTCTAAATAATGAAATTGCACTACATTGAACGAGCAGATACAGCAAATAGCAATTATAAAAAAAGATACAGCAAATAGCAAATAATAATATACTTGCAAATACAGCAAATAGCAAATAATAATGTACTTTTGCCGTGAGTTTGTTATTCTGTAATATCACAAGATTAAACGGATAAAATAGTACATAAATCCTATCTGCTTATATATTTCTAGTTTAATAATTCTCATTTTGAAACTTTTTTCTATTTATATATATATAAAAAATAAAATATAATTAATTAGGGTCTAAACCTCATAGTTAGATAATAAAATTTGTCTTCTATACATATATATAACCCATGATTTATTGACAATTTAAAGACGCATAATTCCAAAAAGAAAGACAAAAAAAACAAGAGCACTTTTACTCCCCCATGAAAGACTTGAGATTGAATACTAAAAACTTGGGGCTTTTGCACACTAGAAAAGTCTACTAAACGTATCTGCAATAACACGTAGTAAACCTTATTAATGTAAGCACATATAAGTCTGTAAATACTTACATACGCATAAATATACAATATGCATAAATATAATATATTTATATATACACAGGGATATATATATATATATATATACCCGATTCTTTTGGTAGCCGGCAATTATAAGTGTAAGTGATGAGAGCTATATAGGTCTTGGTATCTTCCTTTCTTGGGTTTACGTACTCATCTGAACTATAAACATTAGAATAAGCTCCTTAATAGAAAAATAATGTATTATGAAAGTTAATTATTTAATTTTTCCTTGCCGACCAGAAAACTAGGACGACCATGTAATTATAATAACGTATTGAACCATGAAATCCACATGATATATTGCAGCAGGCAATTCAACAATTGACGACTATGTATTGTGGTGTGCTAACAAATTAAACAAATGTTATGCAGTTATCTGATCATCTTCCCTAGTATGAACTACTCCATTTCCAAGCTTCCCAAAAGCACACACACATTCTCTTTCATTGGTTCCTCTTCTATTAGCCTTAACCATCTTCGTCTTTAAAAATGGATCTAATGGAGAAACCAAAGACCTCCCACCGGGAAGCATGAGTTGGCCATTCATTGGCGAAACCATAGAATTCCTGTTTGGCAAGCCGGAATGCTACGTCCTCAAGAGGATGAAGAAGTACTCCCCTGATATCTTCAAGACAAAGATCCTCGGCGAGAAAACGGTCGCCATCTGCGGACCTAACGGCCACAAGTTCCTCTTCATGAACGAGCAGAAGTACTTCACGGCGTTCCGTCCTCATTCTACGCAGAGAATGTTCACGTCCAACAAAGAGCCCGCCGCTGCTCAGATACAGCAAGGCCTGGAAGTGGAAGGGAAGGTCTTGAAGTCGCTAGGATTCTTGAAGCCGGAAGCTCTGGTAAGGTACTTAGGGAAGATGGAAGCCATTACTCGGAAGCAGATGGTTAAGTACTGGGAGGGTAAAACTGATGTGAAGGCTCATTCATTGACCAAGATTCCCACTCTCACCCTCGCATGCAGGTTCTTTCTCGGCACCGATCATCCGGAACGCGTGGCGAGGCTCGTCAGAAACTTTGACGACTTCACAGTCGGTATGCACTTGCTGGTTCTGAACGTCCCCGGAACCATTTTCTTCTTGGCGACCAAGGCTGCCAACGCCATCAGGAAGGAGTTGAGGGTGGTGATTCAGGAGAAGGCGGCATAGCTTCAGGAGCTCCGATTCAGGATATTCTAACCCACATGATCCTCGCCATCGACCCAACAGGGAAACACATGCCGGAGGCGGAGATCGCCGATAAGATCATGTGTTTGCTGGTTGCTGGGTATAGCACTGTGGCTACTGCCATCGGAGAAAGGCCTGACATTTATCAGAAAGTTCACGCTGGTAATTAAGTAAATACATTTAACTTAGCCCCCGTTTGATAATATTTGATATGACGGTTGTTCTGTGTTTTTATTTTTAATTTTTTATTCTTATATTATATGTAATATGATTAGTTTAGAAATTAATTAAATTATACATATTTAAAAAAAAAAAACCTTTCGTATGTTAAATTTATTGGGAAAACAAGATTGGATTTTTTATATTAATATTAATATATTTTGTTTGATGCAAAAATCAGAACAAAAGGAGGTGGCAGCAACAAGGCACGGTGGAGATTTATTAGATTGGAAAGACATAAATAAAATGAAGCACAAGTGGAATGTTGTGTATGAAGTTATGAGACCCACACCTCCACTTCAATTCAAGGGACTTTCAAAGAGGCTCTCACTGACTTCACCTATGCGGGTTACACCATTCCAAAGGGTGGAAGGTATGAATTAAATTTTTTTTATCATTATCAATATCAATTTTTAATTCAAGAAAAATTAGTGATTAAAAATATATAATAAAATTTTTAACTACTAAAAATGTTGTAGGTATACTGGACAGTGAATGCCACAAACAAAAACAGAGTACTTCCCGGAGCCAGGGAAGTTTGAGCCATCAAGATACAAAGAAATAGACGCATTCCCACCATTCACTTTTGTGCCATTCGGAGGAGGACCTCGCATGTGCCCTGGTAAAGAGTACGCGAGGCTCCCTATTCTGACCTTCGCATGTGCCCTGGTGATATAATGCCTACTCCTCAGAAAGGTCTTCCAATTCGTCTCTCGCCTCACTACTTCTCTCTACATTCTTCCCACTCCTTTCCACTTATTTTCTTTGCAAATTGCAATGCCCATTATTATTTTGTCGTTGCACCATTATATATGTTTTTGTTATTTTTGTTGTGTAATAAGAAAAAATATGCTAAATTTTTCTTTTAAAACATCAGTACCAGTGGGACCCATCCCATCTTGAAAGGTTAAATTTTTAATTCCTCTGCATGCGCTTTTTGGACAAGAATATGGCAACAGATTTATTTTAGGATTATGTTGTTACTGATAATAAAACTAATGTTTATGGGAAAGCTAACAAATATACCAATTTTAAATTTTTTTTTTCTTTGATAAATGAAATGCATCGAGCACAAAAAAAACAGCCTCAAAAGAGGTTAGAGAGAAAATTAAGCCCCCAGCCAAACTATGAAGCTGAAGTTGAAGCTGGTGCAAGATACCAGAAGGGATAATATCCCCATTAACACCAAAGACAAAATTCAAAGACATTCAACATGGTAAAATTAACCACCTTATCAGCAATTTGATTAAAAGTAAGGACCTACTAATCCACCTTAGGGACCAAATTTTCACTTTTTTTTTTTTTAAAAAAAACATACCCATGTCAAATAGATAATCATATCCAGCTAATATATATTCATTTATAGGGTCTTCACAATTTTTTCGGAACCCAATTACCATGTCTATTTTTACTACCTTTCTGAATTCTAAATAGTAAATTTATAACAGTTTCATCCCTATAGAAGGTAATGGAGCTTGTTAAATCTGTTCAAACTAAGGTAACGGAGCTTGTTAAAACTAATGTCTTCTCAAACTGTCCATTTTCACAACCTTTTTATTTTTCAAATAGCATACTCATACTCCAACAATTTCAGCTTCATAGATAATAATAGAATTTATTAAGATTTAAGCATATATAAGGTAATAAAAATTGAGTTTCTTTCGGCTTCAACTGAAAATCCAGCTAATGTTGGATGGGCTTGGAGACCACAGCCTAAACTATGTAGTGAAATAGTCATGAGGTTCCTTAGCCCAACTTAGGTTTCTTCATGCTAAGACAGCCCAATTACTCTTATACGTATGGAAATTCTAATTGCACCGCCGAAGGAACTGAACACAGTCCCTTTATTTCCCGAGTCTTTATTTTTTTAGTTTTTATTTTTATTTTTTTAAAATGAAAAACTAAAGATAGTGATAGAGAGTGGCACCCAAAATCAAAAAAACCAACATAAACCCCTTCTACAAAAAATTCAAAACCCTAGAGAGACCAGGGCCTTAGCCAGTACTCAATCTCACACTCTCTCTCGCTTTTGAGGGTTTGATACACAGAATCCCCACTGGCCTGAGGTTCTCTCTTTAAACGGCGCAACAATGTCGATGTCGAAGAGCTCCAAGATGCTCCAATACATCAACTACCGGATGCGGGTCACCATCCAAGACGGTCGCCAACTTGTCGGAAAGTTCATGGCCTTTGACCGCCACATGAACCTCGTCCTCGGGGACTGCGAGGAGTTCAGAAAACTCCCTCCGGCCAAGGGCAAGAAGAACAACGAGGAGCGAGAGGATCGCCGAACCCTAGGCCTCGTCCTTCTTCGCGGCGAGGAGGTCATTTCCATGACCGTCGAAGGTCCTCCTCCTCAAGAGGAGTCACGTGCTAAGGCCGTGAGCGCCGCCGCCTTAGCCGGCCCTGGCATTGGCCGTGCCGCCGGCAGAGGCATCCCCACTGCGCCACTGGCCCAGGCCCAGCCCGGTCTCTCTGGCCCAGTGCGTGGCGTTGGTGGTCCCGCACCGGGCATGATGCAGCCTCAGATTTCTCGCCCGCCTCAGCTTTCTGCTCCGCCAATGACGTATCCGCCAGCTCCGGTCATCCGCCCGCCGGCCCAGATTCCTGGTTACACTGGGCAGGGTCCGCCGCCTATGCGGGGTCCTCCTCCTGTGCAGCCACCGCAATTTGCTCCTAGGCCTGGTGGCGCGCCACCACAGCAGTTTCAAGTTCCTCAGTATGGTCAGAGACCCATGGGACCTCCACCTCCTGGTTCAATGATGAGAGGACCACCTGCTCCTCCTCGCCCTGGAATGCCAGCGCCGCCTCCACCTCGTCCGGGGATGCCCCCTCCTCCTGGTGGTGTTCCTATGTTTGGACCACCACGTCCTGGAATGCCGCCTCCGCCAAACCCACAGAATCAACAGCAAAATCAGCAACAATAATTTGGTAATCTTTGTTTTCTTTTTTTAGTCCCTTTTGTTTTTGAGTGGAATTTTTATTTTACGTTTTTTTTTTTTTTCGTGAGCATTTTTATTTATGGTGGAATGAGCATTTAGTTAATTGTTAGCTGAATAATGAATGAAAATTTAAGTAGATTAGGTATTCCACGGACCGAAAGCTACCTTAGTCCTCTAATCATCTAGGCAATAATAAAGTTGCATCTTGATTAGTAAGCGAGAAAACGCATGCAAGGCAGAAAAGATCATTCAGAGACACTTGTTAAACATACTTGAGTTTCCTCTGGTGATTCTATACACTATGTCAAATATCTTGTTAAGGGAATCAAAGTCAATTAATAAATGTAGGGTGATAATTAGTAGTTTGATTTGAATGAGGACGGTGTGCTTGGGTTTGTGGAATTCACATCATGATACAGTGATATCATCTACTCCTTCAGTATGGTGTGTATCTTCTTTGATAATTTCTTTAATCATATCATGGGTTTTGCTTAGGATTTTTCAGCAGTGTTCAGTATGCTGTACTATTCTTTTTAGTACTTTTAAATTCCATCAACCTTTAGGTGTTATTTGTTGCAGCTTGATAAAAATATGCAAAGGTTTATCTTTTTTTTTTGCGAACTTATGAAAAAGTTTATCTAGACATGCTTAATATGTGCTTTATGTTAGTGATACTTGCAACTGCTTGATTCTATAAACTTGGAGATAATTATGAAAATGTGTTGGGCCTCAAGCACTTGTAAGTGCGTTTTGTAAAACTTTTGAAACTACTTCTCATTAAGGATAAGATCATAGATACATGTCTATATAGTCTTACTATCCAGACTTAATTCTTGGTTTTGGGGAAACTTTGAAAGCACTAATCTTTTGAACCTAAAGGGACACTTCAAGAAAGTTTGCTGAGGAATTTCTTTACCCAAGTGCTGTAGTCATCATTTTCCACATTTGGTTCCATACTTGTAGACAAAACAATGGAGATTAAAACTTTAAAATCTTCTTCTATTTGATGGAATTGAACTTTCAGTTCTTTAAGTGAAATTTAACACAAACAATATCAAATATGTCACGGCTGGTCCCATTGTTCATTGACTAGTTTTGGTACATATATCATTTCTTGATCTTGTTCTTTATTGAAACTCTATGAACTCTCTGTTGAATTTGTAAATATCTCTATTGGACTGAATAAAGCATGCTTGGAAAATTGCCAAATACTGTATGCATTTGTACAACATAAAATCTAAATTATATGTATTCAATTACTTTTATCTTATTATACAACTCTGTTCATTAGATTTTTGTTTTCTATTTACGACTTCTTAATCATATTTCTGCCAGTCTAGCAAAAATTCAAGATATTCTTCTCCATCCTTCTTCAAATATGAACTTCTCTTTTCCCATCTCTTTGTAGGATATTATGTTTCCAAACTAATTTTAGGTTAGGAAGCATTGTGGTGGAATAGTAGTCTTTGTATTCAACATATAAAATAGATTGTTGAACTATAAAATCTACAATATACAACCTTGCAAATTGTCGTTGCATATTCTAAGCAATACACTTGAAATTGCAGAGGTCAGATATCTGTGTATTTTTTATGGTTGAAACTTTCTGGCTTGCCACATAAATATATTGAACTAATGATATTCTTTAGTACCTCAAACAGAAACTTGGATTTTCAAAATTAAATTCAACTGTAATTTTTGCGTGCTGTCTGCCCACATTAAATGATTATTGTTTGGAAGAAGGTGCATGTTCTAACTTTGTTGCTGGGACAATTGAGTAATTTAGATTCTCAGATGAAATTATTTTATCCTTGAAACTATCAGTAATTAGTTCTTTATTCTTTTACGAATCTACCTCTTTTTATGAGTTTTCTAGATGAAAATGCAATGCTCTGTCAATTTTCAGATTGGTACTTACTAGAATTTAGCATGTATTTTCTCAAATCATAATGAGTGCAACTGGACTGAGGACAGAGACTATCTAAAGTCACTCTAAAATGAGTGTATTCACTTTAAAATGACTACTGCTAACTACTGCTGTTCTTGTTTATTGCAATTTACTTATGCAAGACTTGTATCGCTTGGATACATGTTAAAATTTGTTATATAAGACATGTATCTTTATGACCTTTGTATAACTGTACGGGGAACGTAAAATATAAATAAATCTATTACGTTTATTTTGTTAATTAACATTCAAATATATTATGAAAGGAGCCCCATGAGTGGCATCTGGGTGGTTTCAACCGTTGTTCTTCAAATCTTAGGTCTTTGGTTTGAGTCTAAACAAAAATGATATTACAAGAAATACATATTAGTGGTTGAATGTGTAGTAACAATAATTGAGCCATTGTATTTGTTCCTCTGGCCATAGTCTCTGCTTTACATGTCCAAACAATGAATTGGAAAAGTTGTTATTTATATGTAAAATTCTTGAATCTGATTATTTTGTTTCCTCTGTTTTCTGGTATATATTTGCACAATGCTACAAAGCTCTGTCTGTAAATAGGATTTGAAAGTTGACAAACTTTTCTCCTCCTTTTTTCCAACAATAATTGAGCCAAAACATTGCGTTACAATTAACCATCGTCGGGAGAATTATTAAGCTTATCTTTTATCTTCATTTGTGATGTGAGATTAGGATTATGGAGCTAAAGTCTAGTTTGGACTTAACATAGTTACATGCACTTATTAAAAATGTTGGCTGACCCTCTTTCCCGAAATCACTATTTATTCTTTCTTGCTTTGGAGATGTTTATTTCTCTTATTTTCTGTGGCAGGTTTATTGAAAGTGTGCTGAAGTTTTACTTGGTCTATCGTCTTTTGCCGTCTCTGATTCAATTAGAGCTCTTTTAGTGGCTTGGACTAGTGTGAATCAAATTTGGATTTTGTAATTTTAATGTTAGTAGATATTGTTATGATATAGCACAGTATGTTAGTACAATCTGAATGATTAGATTTTCTGTTAGTGGAAGGTTGCCCAGTACTTTTATGCTACACAATCTCTCTTTTATAAAGGTTACAATTTGGCTTAATACATTACTGACATGATTAAAGTTGCAACCCTGCTTGTGAAAATTTTTACAGGTGCTGCCTGAATGCAGCTGTTTAAGGAAGTTCTGCATGTTATTTGAAGTGATATTAGTTGCATTTTCTTAGATAATCCTACACAGGATATGTACAACACAGTTCCTATTCATACTCCAGTAGAAACACAGGAAATGACATTTTTTTTTTTTATGAATAGAAAAGGGTCTTTATGGATCTTATCGGTTTAAGATTTTATTAATGTACAGGGTATTCTTGCTTTTTAATAGATCTTTCTTTATGTGCATTAAGTAAAGTTAAATATATTTGGGACAATAATGGAGTTGCATAGAAAATGACATTGGTTGCTGAAAGAATATATGAATGATGTTGTCTAGAAGTTTAGGAATTGGGTATGAGACCCTGAAAAGTGTGCATGACCTTTTGAGAGGCGCGCATATAATTAAGCACTTTTAGGAGCTCTTGCAGTTACATATAATGTGTTCGAGTCATTAATTTCTTAATTAATCTAACAAGCCAAATGGAATCCCATGTCAAAATCATCGATTGCAAAATTTCTGGTTTTATTTTTTATAAAAAAATGCTATAATTAAATGTGGAATATTCCCCTCGAAAATTCAATTTTTTTTTTTCTCTGTTAGTAATACAAACCTCTCTTATCCAAAAGAAACAATCATTTACATAGAGCAATGTGCGACCATTTAATATATGTATATAATCCCATTTTGAATCTCGTCATCTAAATTGAATTATTTTTTCTTTCTACTCTTATTATTTTGGGTACTTTCCCTAAGACCCACGAGTACATTAAAACAAAACATGGTTGTACATGTCACTGATTGACACATAAACATTTGAACAAAGAATATAATAAGAACAGACAAAAATAAATACATTTACAAGCATGCGAGGTGTAACATTATTCTTAGTTTAATATGTACGTACAAAATGATTTCTAATCTTAATTTGTTATTGGATATTTTGCTAATTATATAAAGCTACTTGTACGTGCGTGATTGAAACATGATCCATTGACGAAAAATAAAGAAAAAAAAAAATACAACGAAACATGAACACGCAATACATAAAATATAAACATATATACATACATCTAACACTGATTGCATATTATAAAATTAAAGTGGTTGGAGGAAAACAGGAAGGCCTTGTTCTGGGGTGGGCATAATCAAGCTACTTAAAATTTTCTCATTGGGAAATAAAACCTGCCACTTGAACTTATTAACGAAGTTGTGAATGAAAGTGAGGATCACCAGACGAGCATATTCCTTCCCGGAGCACATTTTGGGTCCTCCACCGAAGGGAATGAAAGTGTATGGTTGAATATTGTGTGATTTTACTCCTCCATTATTTTCTTCTTCAAACCTTGAAGGATCAAACTTTTCAGGATCTTTAAAATACTCTGGATTCTTGTTTGGCATATTAAGCGCCCAATAAATCTACATTTATAGACATTATTATTAATTCTAAATATATTAATTTAAGCAATAATACATTTCTAAGCTATCAGAATATTATATATTATATATCCATCACTATCAGCAATAATCACGGGTGACATGATCAATTTTGTTGTCATTATTGAATAACTATATATATATATAAATGAAATTATATATTGTCCTTAATTAATACTTACTTTGCACCCCTTGGAAATGGTAAAACCAGCAAAGTCGAAGTCAGTAAGGACCTCCCTAAAAGCTCCCTGTAGTGGCGGAACCAGTCTCATGGTTTCGCATGCAACTGCCCACGTGTACTTCATCTTGTGTATGTGATCCCAACCAAGTTCATCGTCGGATCCCCTCTTTGAATATATCTCAGATTGCTCTGATTAAATTCTATTTATTATTACAAACAAAACGATAGACCCCAAAAAAAAAAAAAAAATTTTAAATTGATAACTTATTATTGAAACAGAAAATAATTAATTTTCAAAAGAAGTCGGAATAAATAATTTAAAAAATTTTGATAAACAAAAGGGCATGCATGTTATGGATCGAGAAGCTAATTAATTACCAGAGAGTATCTTTTGGTAGACGTCAGGCCTTTCACCAGTATACTTCACCATGAAAGTGATGACAGTGGCCGCAGAACTATAACTAGCAGTCAGCAGCCCTATGATCGTATCCACAATCTTCGCCGGCGGCATATATTTCCGGCCACTCTGGTTTCCGGCAATCAACTGCGAAAGGAAGTCTTCCATCACTACCCCATCCCCCATCTTTACACTCTTCTCCATTATTATCGCTTCGATTTCCCTCCGGAGCTCACCCACGGCCTTGTTTGCCCGGTAGAATATCGTCCCCGGAAAGTTCAAACTAAGGGAATGAATCCCCATTGCCAAGTCGTCGAACTTTCCGACCATCTTCTCCGCACGCCCAACATCCTCCATGCCCATGAAGTAATTGCATGCCAAAGTCAGTGTGAACGCTTTGGCAAGATGATAAACCTTTGCCTCTTCTTTTCCTTCCAAACATCTTCTCAAATGTTTGTTAGCTAAGAAATCGAACAATCCGACGTACCTTGATTCCGGTCGGAGAAATCCAGTTGGACGAGAAGGAGAGGTGCTTTGTTTCGGAGCGGGAGCCGGGGCCGGGCTGTTGCTCATGCGGAAGAGCTTTCTCTGAGAAGGAGGAGACCAGGCTTTGACGAGTTTATGTTCGTTTGAGATGATGAATTTGTTGGCGGCTGGACCGGAGAAGACTGCGGTGGGTTCTCCGAGTATGTTTGTCATGAAAACTTGTGAAGAGTACTTTTGTATTTTGTGTTTGATGAAGTTCTCGGGTGTTTTGTGGAGGAATTCTAGGGTTTCGCCGATTATGGGCCATCTTGAACCTCCTGGTGGGAGGTTTTTTGTGGTGCTTGACCTTCTGTGATTTAGCAAAAAGTAAGCTGAAGTTATGAAAACGATGATGAATAGTAGTAGAGGTAAAGGTTGGAAGATGATCACCATGTCCATGGAGATTCAGAAATTATGTTAGGTAAAAATATATTGACTGAAAGAGCGTGACAAAAGTGATTGGAAATTAATTCGGGGCTAAAATTATGCTTTTGGCCTCCAATTTAAATGTGGGATCAATTTTATTTTTCCATTTCAAGGGTCCCAATATTAAAAAGCAAAATGAAAATGTAGGTATTGCGTCACCTTTACAAAATTCAAAAATAAAACAAGACATAAGTTTGATTCCTCATTATTCTACTGCGTACTATAAAGGGCTCATGTATTGAAGCCAATTAAAGCTCTCAATTTTATTAAAAAAAAAAAACTGAAAATGCAGAACCCACTTGAAACTCAAAATGAAATAGAGGGTCTTAATTGAAATAGATTAAGAGTGAAGTGCTCATAATAAGATTGGGAATGACAAACTAATTAAAAGCGTAAAAATGTAGTGGGCGTTTGGTATATATTTTTCATTTTTATTTTTGAAAATTTTAAGTTATGTGTGTATTTTGATTAAAGGCACTGAACGTCTATAAGGATGCAACTAGCCTTGCCAATATTGATTAGCTTAGCTACAAAGACAGACACCCTTCCCACGGCTATGACATTAACAAACAAATCTACCTGATCCAACCTATTAGAACTTTCTATGTTTTGCTTCTTGTCGTTGCTTTAGTGGATGCACTTCGTCTAGGAACCTATTTATCCTATGCCTCATCAGACTCTGGCGAACTTTGAGCATTTTTATTGCCTTTGGGTCCTTAAACCCGATGAGTTTTGTATATAATCTCGGCTGCAAATGAATGAACTAAATCACCACCGTATATATGGAGCTATATGTGTGTGTGTGTGTGTGTATATATATATATATATATATATATATATATATATATATATATATATATATATATATATGTATAACTGCTCTCCTAGTTTATGTAGCTTAGATATATGAGATAAAGTAGGGGATAAATTGGCCAATCCATGCCAAAAAAGTAAAAGATATGTTTTTACCTTCTTATTCCTGGAACTCGATATATATGAGTTATGAAAATATTTTTGTATATATATATATATATATTATATAATATCTCTTTGAAACTACCATATTGGCGTTTTAAGTTTAGCCATGTATGAATCATTAGGAGCATTCCAGGAAATCCAACGAGTACAAACTACAAAATCCTTGGCTTTAAGAATTAGACTAAATATCCAATCATATCTTTTAATACTTTTATTATTTGGCATATTATCCGATAAGAATATGATAATTACAATTTAACTCATGTCTTCAACTAAAATGCCTTCGTATCTCCACTTGAGAGAATTGCACAGGTAGTGAGTGATGAAACAAAAATAAGAAATAAATTTTTTTACATTTTTGTCATAATTAAAGGGTGAAAACAAAAACTCTTGTGAAAGTCCGGGGGAGTTTCATAATTTTCCTTTAGATATTTAAATTTTATAAAGTTAATAGGAAATTAAAATTGAAATGAATTAATTAGTTCCATATTTCTTTCATTTTTTTTTCTTAATGATGTTAATATTAAATAAAAACATATATGATTCATATAGGCTATCTAGATGAATGGTTTAAATAATTTTTTTTTTCATTATACGTAAATATTGCATGTCTAATATCATGATCAAATTCTAATCCAACCAAATTAAATATAACATACCATTGTTCATGACATTATCTTTTCTTTCTTTTTCTTTTTCTTTTTTTTTTTTCCACAAAAACTAAAATAAAATCGAGAGGACAAATAAAGACCAAATTCATTTACATGCATATGTATGTTTCCAAAAAGCCCAACCGATCACAACCCGGGTAGACGAAGGAATAGCTTTATGCCACGTAACTTGGTGTACGTCCCCGAGGGGACCACAATATGTAGTACAAAATTTTGTAGTTAATAAGGGGACCGCGGAGACGGTTTAACGAAACACGTGCATATATCGACAACATTCAAGTAATTGATATTGTTAATTTGTGATTTCATTAACTACGTGGGGTGGCCAATGTATATTCTTTATTAAATTAAAGCGCTTTTTTTTTCATGGTTTACACCTTTACTATGTAGATAAATTTACAAAGTTAATAGCATGAAGTAAGAAAAAGTTTTTCATCTCAGTAACATTCTAACTTTTAGAAAAATAATATTATATATGTTTTAATTTAATGCATGTTTGGCTAGCTGGATCCAAATGTGCTTGATTACGTGCTTCACTTTGTGTTAGAAAAATAACACGACTCCAAGAGGTGATAGACAAGTTCACACACACAAAACTATGATGTTGAAATTTGTGTGGTCACGATGATTTACTATGTAGAATAACTTACATATCCGGATAATCCCAACTTGCTCTTTTTTTCTTTCCTTTTTCTTTTTTTCTTTTTGGGTAATGGCAGAGGATATTATTTTGCATGAAAAGCTATGGTTGATTTATTGGCTATAAAAAGGGATTGGAACCTGAAGCACACAACACTCATTTAGAACTCATAGGCATAGAAAGGAAAAAGGAAAATGGAGAGTAAGAAAGTTGTTAGTTTGGTGCTAGTGGTGGCCATGGTTCTTATTATGGCCAACTTGGTTAGCTGTGAGATTGAAAACCTTCGTTATGAGGTTATTACTAAATTGCTGAGAACTCATAATGATGAATCTCAATCTTCCCTCTCAAACATATTACGTCAAGCTAATGTCAAACAGCCTACAAAGCTGGGTACGTGTGCTGGTACAGTATGCGTCCCCTTGGCCCCAGCCTGCGACACTGGCTGTACCTGCATTCCAGTTAGCGTCTTCATTGGGATATGTGCTGGGTCTTGCTGCACCTAATTATTCATGTTGGTATTCAATGCTGGTGTTTGTTTTGTGTGTGCGCGCGCGTGTCACAGTTGGGTGTCCTTATTTACTACTTTTGTCATAAGGAAATCTATATTTTATGAATATAAAATAATGTGATGTACATGCATGCTTGTGCATGGAATAATATGGGATTTGATATTCTTTGTAAAATGTCCTTAGTTCGTTTTCGCTTATATATCTTCGTACGTACATGTATCTGTATGTTTGTCGCAATGAATTTCTTGGACCCAAAGCTACTAGGAGCTAGTGTCTGCATTCTAATTACATTTTCATTGGGATATGTGGTTGAAGTACTATTTGGTAATAATAAGTAATCATATATATACATGTCTAGCTTGTGCTTGACACGGAATAATCAGAGATTTACAAATAAGACAAGAGAACAAATTCTTGACTAAACCTACTTGTAATGAAGCTGACATGTATGCCACATAACTAACAGCCCCCCTCAAGCTACTGACACATTCTAAGGAGGACCTCAGACCATGTTGTTCTTCAGAGCCCGTTGGAACATATATAAGGAATATCCAACTCTTTGCTAAAAGGATTTTATAACCTCAATGTGTACTGTTTTGGCATGAGCCTATTGGAGTAGAAGAAGCAAGTGTTGCTGCTCATTTAAATGTTATCTGACTAACAATTGGAGAAAGCAGTAAATTAAGTTTCATTTCTTGGTTGGCCCTTTGGGCCAATTACTCGACTATAAATGGTGAAATTGGTTGCGATGGCCTTGTATCTATTACGCTTCATTCTGCATTTTTATGTAGATCTTTGTAATTCTTTATGGCATCAAGACAAAGTTTGTGACGTCTATCAATTCCTATTATGGATCAAATATTTTGGTCCATCTTCTTAATTATTATACTGGTTGGAGTCTTGAATGTTAGTACAAGTTAAAGGTGGACTATATAATGAATTTTAGCGACCGAAATCCTCTAATTTCCTATATCGTTCCAATTGACGATTCACCTGTATTATGCAGAATTCTTCCATATGAAACAAACACAGATACGATTTCAAATTCAATTGAATGAATTCAATCCAAGAGCTTGTGACTTGCGGGACGAGAACCATGGTGTATTTCTCAATTCTACTTTATTAAGCAACATAGATTCTACATAAAAATGCTGAAGTATTTTTCCTTTTTCCCTTTTTCCCTTTTTCACTTTGTTAAGTATACGAGTACCTTTAGCAAAATAGTTGACTTAACCCTTTTCATTCTTATACAATTTTTGAAAATGTTAGTGTTTTATGGTTATAGAAAGGGTTATTCATTAATATATATATATATATATATATATATATATATGTTCAGCATGAAATGTACTAATATAGAAAGAGTTATTCATTCCTATATTTATTAATGTAGGAAGAGTTTTAGATAGCATATCTCGCATGCACTGATAATTTAGATATTTCAATTCTATTTTTTTAATCAGGATTTTGGAAGCAAGAAACTAGATGCCTCAATATATATATATATATATATATAGGAAAAATTTAAGAGAGTTCTAATCGAAATTTGGAAAAAATAGAAAATATTAAAGTGTATAAAACCCTAATTTTTTATTTTATTTTAAATGTAGCCTGAAAAAATCATATATATGTATGACACATGATAAGATCATGTGCAACGATCACATAACAGATTCTGTCCAATTTTAATGGATTAGGTTAATGGGGCTACGGAGTGTTTATTTGACATGCGAATAGCATTATGCCACGGTCCCCAGGACCAAAAGTACATTATCGAAAATATTATTTCGTGATTATTTACAAGTTTGGCCAATACTATTATTAATAAAATCCTTTTTGTCACTGTCTGTTGAGCTTTGGCCGGAGTGCGTACCTCATATACTACGTGTTCCCGTGACCAAAAATAAAGAAAATGAGGTTTTTGTTGAGGCACACATGCTGTCACATTACCATGTGCTGACAAATTAGCCAACAAAATATGATGTTGATTTTTGTGGTCTCGTGAAATAGCAAGCTAATCTTTCTTTTTTTCTTCCCTTTATTGAATGATGATGAATATTAATTTGCACAGAAACATGTGGTTTCTTTGGCTATAGAAAGGGTTGGAACTTGAAGTACATAATGCACATTTAGGAGAACTCAAAAAAGAGAGAGAGAGAGAGAGAGAAACAAATGGAGAGTAAGAAAGTTTGTTTTTGGTGGCGGCCATGGCTCTCATGGCTACCTATGTTTTCTGTGAGATTGAAAACCTTCCTGCTGATGCCAATCCGGAAGCAATAAGTGGTAATTATAAGAGAATTACACGTAAGGTTCTTGAAACTTCCCTCTCAAACATATTGCTTGAACTTCAAGCTCAAAACCCTGCGAAGCTGGTTGGGTGTTCTGGTTCAATATGCAGCGTCATCGCACAGGACTGCGGCAGTGGGTGTTTCTGTTTACCAATTGCCTTGTATGCTGGGCTATGTGTTTGATGGTCTTGTTTCCATGTTGGTATCTATGTGTCTAGCTCCTGCTATCCAATGGTGATGTTTGGCATCTTTGTGTAATGTGACTTTATATGTCTTCTATTCTCAGCCTGGTGGGGGTGGGGATTTATATATATGTCTTATGAAAATAAAAATAATGTAATGATGCATGCATTGTTGTGCATGGAATAATGCTAAATTGATATCGACGTGTATGTTCCAATGGAATTTATATTTATCGATGTGATAAATATGTAATATATCAATAAAGTATTTCACAAAAAAAAAAAAAAGAAAGAAAGAAAGAAGAAGAAGAAGAAGCTATTTACAAGACAATAATGCATCTTTTGATGTTTAATAGAGTAAGTCTTGCATATTAAGTAGATAAATTTACAAAGCTAATAGCATGCAAGAAATAAAAAGAATTTTTTCATCTCAGTAACATTCTAATTTTTAGCAAGTTGAACAAGAGAGATAGACAAGTTCACGCACAAAACTATGATGTTGAATTTTGTGTGATCTTAATGATTTACTATAAAAAAGAACATATATATATATATATATATATATATATATATATATATATATATATAGTAAATAAACTATGAAGTTTGTGCGTGTGCGTGTCAGAGTTGGATGTTCGTATTTACTATACTTTTGTGAGGAGTATAAAATAATGCGATGTCTATGCATTGCATGTGCATGGAATAAAATAATGTGATGGACATGCATAGTGTTGATCTGTAAGTTAACTAAATTTTTTTTAAGTCTTTGCTTAGTTCTCTCTAAATTGAATTTTCACAACTACAATTTATAAGAGACCGATAGATTATTTATGGTAAACTTTCCATGAATCTTATTACCTGAAATTTGTATTCTCTTTCTTTTTAAGTATCTTTATAATTAGGTTAATTTTTCGTTAATTGTTTTATATCCCAAGTCTAATTCTAAACATTTCACTTACATATTTTCTAATAGATGTGAGGGTTGAAAAAGGAAAGTATAAAATTACAACGACAATTTTTTTCGTCAATTTTACAAATTTTTAATAAAAAAAGAAGAAGAGGGTGTGATTCGAATTCATAATTGAACTTTCAAATCTTGATCAAATGATACATGTTTCTTTTAGAGTTGCCACATAACCACTTGGGTGCTATTGAACTTTAAGAGGGCTGGAGCGGCGGCGTGATGGGGGAATGGCGCAGCAAAAACTGATATGGGGCTTGCGATGTGGGTTTGTGCAAAGACCTTTTAGGGCGGTTCCCAAACCGTCCTCTTAACTTCATTTCAATTTTTTTTTTAAATGGAAAATTACGTTTCTGGAAAGTTTTTACTGAAACTGTCCTCCAACGTTATTTCCGTTTAAAACAAATTGGAAAATCATCTTCCTGGACGGTTTTAGAACATAACCATCCTTTAAGGTGATTATAAATATATAAATTTCGTTTAAAATTTAAAAATAAATAAACAATAAATAATTTAATTAGGAATGATTTATATCTAAAACTATCCTCTAAGGATTGTCAGATCTTAGAGGACTGTTTGTAAACCGCCCTAAACTGTCTTTCAAGGTTATTTATGTTTTAAGAAAAAAACTTTATTTAGACCCTGTTTGATAACATTATTATTTTTTATTTTAATTTTTTCTTTTGAATTATGTATAATTTGGTTAATTTAAAAATTAGTTGGAGTTTGTTAAACTATTCAATTAAGCAAAAATATAAAAATACAAATAGAAAATAAAAATACTTTGAAGGTGTTTTTATTTTTTGTTTGTATTTTTTATTTTTCTTTATATTTTTAATCAATTGAGCAATCTAATTAACATTTAACAAATAAATTTCTAAACTAACTAAATTACACATAACTCAAGAGAAAAAAATTAAAATTAAAAATAAAAATAAAAAATAATTATATTATCAAACAAGTCCTAAAATAATTATATACTAATCGTTCTATAATATAACCATCTTAATGTAAGACGGTTCCTATGTGTAAATGTCATGAAAAACAACCTGTTTTGTCCGTTTACCAGATGATACGATGTTCTCACTAGAGATGCCACATAACCACTTCGATTTTCAGAAATACATTGTGGCAACCTGTGTTATTGAACGTGTAAAGGATTTGGGAACTCTTAGCAATATATATTTTCTATTGTAAAATAAAGATAAACCAATATAAATAAAAGAAAGAGATGGAGAAAATACGATGAGGAGACTGTGATCTCTTATTATTATTGTTATTATTTATACCCTGACTTCTTCTTATATAAAGTAAAAGTTAGGGTTTACAAGTAGACGTAAGAACATGCCTTATTTTATGCCCATATATCATGTGGAACAACAAACGCCATCCTTGATGCACGTCCCATAGAAATTGTTTATTGGCCAGCAGGGACAGCCAGGGTCGCAATTCTGGAAATAGACGTCGCAAGTAGGACAATCAGCATCCAAATGAGGATCACCACCTTCTATCTTTTTACTTTTATTTGACTTCGAATAGTGGCCGCGGCCATGGGGATAATATTCATTATGATCATGATCGAAACGATGAGGATGTTGATTAGGCTCAATATACTTACCATTGATATTCATTTTCTTATCATCACACCTAACAAAGTTTTGTATAAGAACCATAGCCACCACAACCAACATGAACACCATAGTAACCTTCTTATTACTCATCTTATACATATATATATTTAATTTATGTAAATCTCTGTATAAAGACTTAGCTTTAATTGAATGTGCTACAACACTTTATATATTGGCTAACATATGACCAAAATGGCCGTCAATTGCATAGTTTCTGTCATAATATTCCTCAAGACGCTAACATTACACTTCTTTATGTAATGGCTAAGATATCAATAAAATATGTCTTTTCCTTTTTCTTTATTTTTTAAAAAAATTGCTACAAGACATTGGGAGTGAATTTTAAAAAGAGAGATTATTGTAGTTGTTAACAATAAATTAATTTTAAAAATGATAAGACCAACACGATAACAGTTCAATTCTTTATTCCATTTTAACACTATACATTTATGGTTATAAGCTTTAGGGATTGTAAATTGTAATAGATAGATTTTTTTATGATTATCCATTTTCTTTAATTCATGGTATTATGTGGAATCAATTTTGAGTCTCTAATTCATTAGTTTTGAATATCTAACTATGGGTTATTCATGGATGAATCTGTATTAGATTATGGCACTGTCTATGTTTGTGAGGTTTAGACTGATGCTATACTTACCAAATATGTTTTACCTTAGATTGTTTACAAACTAAAATGTGTCACGACGTCACTACAAGAAAAATGGCCTTTCGCAACAGGCAATGTTTGTTGCAATACCGTTTTAGCAACGTACATTTGTATCTTGTATTCCGCGAAGTTGCCAAAAATTCGGTGTCTATGGCAACAGTCAATGTTCGTTGTTAAATCTAAAATGCACGTTGTTGTTCTAGTTTTAGCAACAGACATTAGAGTTTTAACAACATGCGTTACGATGTTGCGTTAAATCAGAATGTATAAATTTTTAGCAACGTTCAGGTGTTTGTTGTTGTTAAGTTTCAGCAACAACTTTTGCACGTTGCCTTTGATGTTTGGCAACAATCACTAGCACGTTGCCTTTGATGTTTGGCAACATTCATGCTTTGTTTTTGGCAACAATCATCAGCACGTTGCTTGTTTTTTCAAATATATGTTATATATTATTGTTTTTTACATTTTACTTTCTAATTAATTTAAATTCATATTGCATACAATGAGTTATATATATATATATATAACTCATTCCAACCATAATTCAAATAAACAAATATGGCCAAAGTTAATAAACTTAAAATTTTAGAAACTAAAAATTATAAGTCATCATACAAAATATTATCAAGTATCCAATATAGACTTTATACAAAGTTTAAACTAAAACCTAACAAAACACACATATCATAAACCCATTTCAACTTAGTTTGCCTCTTTTGTTTTTGGGAGCAACTTCATTTGTTGACTGGATGTTTTGCTCATTTGTAATTGGAGTAGATGTCCTATTTTCTGGTTCATCCATAATTTGTAGAAGGGTGAGCTAGAATTGTGTATGTACGACGTTGGGCTATGTGATTTGGGATAGATTTACATGACCTGTATCATAAACGTACAAAATCACATCTGTATAAGAACAATAAAATTGTATCATATAGGACAAAAAAAATGAAAAAAGAGTATCATACAGCACAAGTCACGAAGCTTACATTATTGGTTCACTAGAAAAAGCATTAATCCTTTCACTTATAAAGAAATTTCATAAAGACAATTTTAGCATCAAACCAATCTGAAAAGCACAATGCAAATATGGTAGTATAATTGTCAATACTACCATATTTTGCATCTTCAATCATATTCAAACAACCACAATTCCGCTATGGATTTGAAAAAAGTCAAGGAAATAATTGAACCAAACTCCAATTCAAGTGGTAAGAATAACTTCAGACTCAGCAATATATTGTTAATTAGATTTTAACATCAATGTCTAACCTTGTGAACCTCCAAGTTGGTGCAAGGCACTGACAAATCGCCTATGCAACTCTGGTATCCATTCCCGCATTAGCCCTCTGTAACCATCCTTTTTCACTATTACTTGAAATACATCTCTGATTGATCCACTTTTAAATCTATCACATCCGCAAACACCCTGTATAGCCAATGGAAATTCATCATCAAAATATTTTATTTTGACAAAATTCATCATCAAAATCATCAAGACCTAGAATAAGAATATTACAAGAAGGAATATGCATAAATCAATGCATGCATCTAGACAGTAAATAGCATTGATATCTTCATCCATAATCACAGTTTAAATAAACTGTGAGCAAAAGAAAATGAAGTAACCATGAGCAGTACTGCATCAATTACAAAGAGAAAACTTGAAGAGATCTCATCGCTACTTTAAGTGAAATCTGTTTTTTTAATAAAAAAAAAAAATCAGACAACATGTTCTGTAAGGAGAACAAAGTTTGTGGTTGGAGACAATTACTGGAGCCAATTTTTGGGCACAATAAGTGTATGGATATTTGGGCACAAGAAGTACACAGTTAATAGAGCCAATATCCTTAAATCTAGAATATTTCATTTAAATGGTACAGAAACATCTTTTCTTTTTCTCTCAGTTTCATGGTGTAATTTTGATGGGCATTAATATATTCATCCATTTCAAGCTCCTTCATAGAAAGAAAAAAAAAGAAACAAAAAAGGAGGAAAGAACAGGTAAGAAAAAATAAAAGATCATACATAGCATATGAATATTTTCATGGAATAATACCTCATCAAATACTAATAAAGAAGTTTGTCATTCTAAAGCAACTTTTCATACAAAGAAACCCAATGATCTCGTCTCTCATAGGTAAATAGACTCTAGCTGAAAAAATCTGAAAGAAATACTACCCCATTATAAAAGGAGATCAATCTTTGCTTCCATTAGTCCTGAGCTTGTACCTATCTATTACAGAGAGCTTAGTTTGGTGACTCACGGTAACTGATTTCAACTAGTGCTCTTTGGTTCTCAATTTTAATTTCAACAAGTGCTCTTTGTTTCTCAATTTTAGTCCAATTTTTGGGCTCAAGAAATACATGGATATTAGAGCCTGTTTAATTTTTGTAACTAATTGCAAGAAGTGCCTATTGCCTATTTGCGATTATAAGTAGTCTAATTTATATGCTGTTTCTAAAGTTGAGAGTTCCCAAATTATTCTATAATATAGAAAACAGAACGTAGAAACTCAGTCCCACAAGTACAGGTTAATTGCTTATAGTTGATGGTTTTAACATGATGTTCAAACTCTTTAAGGATAAGCACAACACATTAATCTCCATGCACCAGGCCTAACAAAATCTCTTTGAATCACAATATAACAACAACGAGCATGCAAGTAGGAATGTAATGACAAAAGACAGTACTGGCACCGCAATTGAGTTTTGACCACATCGGCGGTGTAGTTAAAGCGCCAAAGCCCGGAAGAACCCTGCAGTAGCATGAACAACCAAGCGCTTCGTTGTTGGCACTCTCGGAGAAATCTTCATCAACCCCTTCTTAGCAGCCTCATACGTGGTAAAATGCATAGTAGTAAATGGGCATTCATCAGCACCGTGGTTCTATACGATCGTAGAAAGCTCCAAGCCCCTCTTCCCTGAGACCCTCTTCACACAATCCCAAACGCCAGTAAGGACTATTAGCCAACGCAATCTCGCTTCACCATGTCCATAAGCGTAAACATGGTGTCGCTAGCGACAATGGCGAAGACCCCAAGCGGCGTGGGCAGCATAATTCCCACCGTAGAAATTTTTTACAAATCTCATACCTCAAAAATACATGGCATGGCGGGTCCAGCGCCTAGACCCATTGCACCAATGCCGATAGAGTCCCCGGGCCCGGACTTCAATATGGATGTTAGGGCTTCTAACACCGACTTAATCGGGCAAGAGCAGAGCTTGCATATGGGTCTTAACCGTGTTGATGGGAAACATAGCCATGTGCTCGATTGGCGGCGATGGAACCAGCAACCATGAACCGAACTAGAGGCCGTCATGGTCCTTAGCGGCGCCTGGTGGAAGTCCGGCGGTGAGGATCGGCCTTAAGTCTAGGTTTTGGAATTTGGAAGTGGCTTCGTGGCCATGGAGAAAGAGGATTCGAGAGGCAAAGCTTGGTATTTGGGATCTGAGCAAGTCCGAAATTTGGGAGTCCGAGATTGGTTTGGGCTGAATTGATATGACGGGTTTTAAAAGTTGGGGGTTTTGGAATGGTTTTGGATTGAGCGGAGATTGGCTTCCATAAAAGCTAACTTGTAGGAGAGAATTTGAGTTGCATCCCTTTAGCAATTATAGCAGAAAACCAGCTCCATCATTCGGAGAAAACTGATAAAACCACAAGGAGACATAGGATTTGGATTATTGTTTTGACTAGTTATTAGGGATCCCCAGATTAGGGCTTTTAGGGTTCTATTTTATATTGATTTTGTTCCCCAGATTGCTTTTAGGGCTCCAGTGATGGTGGGAAAAAAAAATTTCTTCGCGCCAATCACTTTTCTTCGCTCGCTTACAGTGGGATTCTAATTGGCAACGTACAATTTTATATTTTCACCACAAACCGAGCATGTTGCAGAATACTGAAATATTAATTTTTACTTGCAACGGGTGAAGTTTGTTGCCAATAATATAAAATATATATAATTTTTGGCAACAGACATATTATTGTTGTAGTATAATACATTAGCAACACACGTTTAATGCCCGTTGCAAAATCTAAATTGATTTAATCAATGGCAACAGACATTTGATCATTGTTGCGATAAATTACTTTTAGCAACAGTCATTTAATGAATGTTGCTATTTAAATGTTGCAGGCATTTTTCTTGTAGTGCGTATTATTATTTAGCAATTTAATATATCCTAATAAAACATAAATGAATTTTAAATGGAAGCTAATATATAACAAAACGTCACTTCAATATTTGTGTCTCATATTTTCATGGTAGTGATGAATTTTTCAAGGAGAGGTTATCATAATTATCTGAATAAATTAACAAAAGACAATAATAACGAATAGACAACAACATATGTGAACCATGCATGGTCACCTAGCTAGTTTATATCAAGCATATACTTGCCATTATATACTGTTATGTATTGGGTTCGGCGTTCCTAGTAGACAACAATATATGTGAACCATGCATGGTCACCTAGCTTGTTTATATCAAGCATATACTTGCAATTATATACTGTTATGTGTTGGGTTCTGCGTTCCTAGTACATTATGTTTGTGATAAATTTGTTTAGGCGAATATTCTTATAATTAAACCTTTTTGCTGTCACGGTCCATTTTTAGTACTGTTTGGTGCGGCCCACCTTATAAAATATGTATAGCCTACGTGCTTCTCGTGCCCAAAAAGAAGAAAATTAGGTGTTTTGATGTAAGACTTTAATCAATCTTGACCATTTTTAAATGAAGTTTGCTTAATTTGTATCTGTTAGATGTAGACGTTTTAAACAAAATTTTACACCATGATAAGTAATGACCTTCACTTTCATATATGTATATATATATATATATATATGCGCTTCATTATTTTCACATTTCTTTCGAAAATAACTAATGATGTTCATGTGCTAACATATTCAACTAATGATGTTGATTTTTTTTTCATTATTTATTCTTATATATATAATATATTATCCCCATAATCCGTAGCTAATATTCTTATTTTATTCCCGATAATATCCCATATTTTCCTATGCCGATAATCAGTTAATTTTTTTTTTTTGTGGTTAATTGATTATATAGTTGGTATGTTAATTATATTGTTTATATTTTCTTGTCTTACTTGCTATGTTATATTTAGTAAATACTAATTTTGTTTTTTTTTGGGTAAAACATACAATAAATTCTAATAATTATGTAGCTGTAAGTCTATGAACAAAATAGTAATTCATACTATATGCATTTAAGGGTATGTTATATGATATTTGTCATGTTTAGAATTGCTTCACTTCATACTCTTTTAATCTGTCTCCCGTAATCTTAATAGGGTAATAAATTGAATAGCTAAAAAAATTTTGATTGATTATTTGTTAGTAGATTAGGGCCTTTCTATTAAGTTAGATTTTGCTTATTATTCTTGTTGATAGGATAACTTATACATTATAAATATATATATATATATATATTTTAATACACTTAATAGGGTAATAAATTGGATAGCTAAAAAGATTTTAATTGACTATTTATTAGTAGATTGTGGTCTTTCTATTAAGTTAGATTTTACTGATTATATTTGTTGATGGGATAACTTATACATTATATATTTTAATACACTATATCGCTCAATACATATGTGTTATATTATTAAAAATGACTCCATATAAATTGATCTATTATATATTATATCCAAACAATACATTGCACCGGAGAATTTATATATATATCGGCCACAATTATTATTATTATTATTAAAGAAATTGTCGATGGCATAGTGGCATGGGCCATTATTTATCAGAATTGGGCTGTCAAACAAGTGTACAGGCAGTTGCCCATTGGGCTCACGACCTTAATTAGAATCCATTTTAAAATCTGAGCTTATATTCCACGAAACATAATTTTTTTTTTTTTGGTTAAATTTTATGTAAAAATAAAATCCTCACAATTTTCCTTCTTCCCCACTCTCTCATCCCTTTGGAGGCTCTTTTGAGAATTCATTTCAGATCTGCAGAAATCAAGAAAGAAGAAGAAGAAGCTCAAATTGGAGCGGCAATGGCGGCGTCAGCAGCACCGGACCACTTGTTCAATTTGAGGAACAACTTCTATTTGGGAGCCTATCAGGCCGCCATTAACAACAGCGACCTTCCCAATCTCTCCCCAGACGACGCCGTCGAGAGAGACTCCCTCGTCTACCGCTCTTACATCGCCCTCGGCAGCTATCAGGTCTTCCATCTCTCTGTCTGTCTGTCTGTCTCTCTCTCTCTTCTGTATCTGATCATTGTCTAAACTGGCTTGGGTTTTCATTCTATGCGTGCGTTCTCAGCTTGTGATCAATGAGATCGATTCCTCTGCCGCCACGCCTCTCCAGGCAGTCAAGTTGCTTGCTCAGTACCTATCCAGCCCCGATAACAAGGTTCATTGTCCTTGATCTATTATTGTCTAATTTCATCCTCTCTTTTTTAAAAAAAATATATATATATATATATATATATATATATATATATATATTCTGAATGTTATTATTAGATTTCAGATCCGAGGTTTCAATGATCTTTCGGTTCTTGGGTATCCAAGTTTGGAAAATTGAATTTTGTGAGGGGTGCTTTTGGTTGCGAGAAACTTGTCCTTTTCTTTTATGTGATATTTCGTAAATTACCAGTTCACTATAACTATTTCTGCTTTCTTGGAATTTGAGGACTCTGATTCATTGGATCTAATAATTCTTGTTAGATCCGATTGTTTAATGTCAAATACTGTTTTTGCACACTTTGTTCTCTGATTATTTGTGTCTAGGAGTTCCCAGTTCAATATATACGTTCTCCTTTAAGCAGAAGCATTGATATTTTAATTGTGTTCTTATAGCATTATCAAAAATCCAAATAAATTAAAAAGTTTTATAATAACTGATCTTTTACAATTGTTATAGGAATCAACGATCTCAAGTCTAAAAGAGTGGTTGGCTGATCCGGCAATTGGAAACAACCCTATTCTTAGGCTGATTGCTGGGATCGTATTCATGCATGAACAAGACTACAATGAGGCCCTCAAACACACGAATGCGGGAGGGACTATGGAACTGTGAGTGGACTTTTACTTTTATGGTGCTAAAAGCAATTTGTAGATCTTGAAAGCTTTGTTAAGTAGATGTCTGGCCTAGTTGTAGAACCTCTTATTTCCTTTTTTGCACTTTTGAGGGATGCCAATAATTGTTTGTTCTCTGTGTGAGTGAATGTTTGGCTATTACCTCTAGGCCTTAGTTTATGTAGTAAAGACGTGGGGTGTCAGGGGTTTTGGTAGGTTTTAGGTTAAATAATCCCATTGAGAAAAAGCAGAGTGAGGGATGGGGAACATTTTGAGGAATCTTTTAGATTCAGATACACTGATATTTAGGCCACATGACATGTAGTATATCCATATAGGCACTTGTATCAGATAGTATGACTAGTAAGGATAAAGCTTCACACAGCCATTGTCTATGAAATGGGATGCGCCAGAATAATCATGCTAAACACGGCTCACATTATTATAATTTTAGCAGGTTTTGATTGAAGTGAATAATTACACAGAGAACCAGAGCATTTTTCTTGTTGCAAACAGCTATTCTGTTTGATCAAGCAATCTAGCTATTTGAAGAGTTGACAAAGAGAATTGGGGTTTGCAGCCCCTTATTGTCATGAACTAATTATCGGTTTCCTGCCCCTAGAATATCTGAATATGTCGGAGATAAATTATAAGAGATTTCAGAAAGCCTTTTGGTTTCTGTAGTGCATATGCTAGCCATATACTGTTTTGGTTTATGGGGAAAATTTTGACTTTTAATTTGAAAAGTATAGTCCTAAAAGACAAAAGAGTAATTAAATATTTACCTTCCAGTATTGTAAATTTTTGGAATGTGTGCTCTTGTATTTGATGTAAGAGGTTACATTCCTGTTCTGAAGTCCTGAAATAAGTAATAAGACTTAGAAACTTTTCTTTTAGTGGTCCTTGGGTAATGTTTTATTTTTATTTTTGAGTTTCACTTTTTTATATAATTACAATTTTATTTCTTAATAACATATCCTCTTTAGCTATTTTCTTAAAAGATTTTAAGATCAATTGATTTAAAATATTATTTATAAGTCATTGAAGTTCCTTAATTGTGGATCTATTATTTAATGAACATGGGTTATTTGGGACATTTAATTGATTTAACCAACATAAAGTTTCAACTGATGTAAATAAAATAATATTAAGACTGGAATCCTGCAATTACAAAGTAGAAGGATGAAATTAACACGAACTTCAAAGTGTGAGGGGTAAGTGTGACTAACCATATAAATTTTCGACATGTAAAATTATTCACAAAGGTGGAGAAGCAAATGAAGAAAATGATATTATAAGTTTTTCCTCCATGTCTTTGTTGAACATTTATGAGTTTTATTTCAGGAAGCTTCACTTTCTACAAAAAAAATAAAATAAAATAAAAATGAAAAAAAAAAAAGATCTAAACTATTTAGAGGTCTTATTTACAAAAGTTTTAAATTAGTTTTTTGTAGGTTATAAATCAAAGAATTTTTAGTTTCTTTATTTATAATAAATTCCTAGAATTTTCATGTAAAAATAAAGAAGAATTCCTAGGGCTTATAGTGGGAGGAAAGGTTTATGTCTTTTCTCTTAAGTTTGCTAATGATGACTGTAATATCATGAATGTTCCCGAGCAAAACAGGCACTTCAGTTGAAATATAGTTGAATAACTGGACTCTATTATAAATCAGATATGGGTGGGAAGGGACGTTGTTTGTTTAGTATATTTTTTCTCGTTATTTTATTTAGTTCTTAAGGTAAGACTCGCTATTATTTTGGTTCTTTTACCATCTCAGAGTACCTATTATAAATCTCAGTTTACTACTGTGATGTGGTATTTACATAATTCCGCATATTGATTTCCAAGTGCATAGTTTACCCAATGGCTAATGTTCTATTTCAGGTCCTTTTCTTTTCTCATATAGATTTACCATATGTGATTGTTCTCATTGGTACGTCAAGTCTAATTTATGCTGATTATGATTGTGCAGGCATGCATTGAATGTCCAAATATTCCTTAAAATGCATAGATCAGATTATGCTGAGAGACAGCTGAGGATGATGCAGCAGGTTGATGAAGATCACACACTAACTCAACTTGCAAATGCCTGGTTAAATCTCTCGGTGGTATATTTATTTTACTTTACGTTTTACTCTTTTTTCCTTATGGGTGGGATATTGCAGTGGCTGTAGTTTAAATTTTTCTATGAAATCAGGGTGGCTCCAAGATACAGGAAGCATATCTCATCTTTCAAGATTTCTCTGAGAAGTATCAGATGACGAGCCTGATTCTGAATGGGAAAGCTGTTTGCTGCATGCACATGGGAAATTTTGATGAAGCTGAAACACTGCTACTTGAAGCACTAAACAAGGCAAGTGTCTAATGATTAATTGATGGCTCTTATACGTTTATTGAACTGCCATTATAGTTCTCTGCGTGTTGAGTTTTTTACAAACTTGAAAAATGTAAATCTCTTTCTATGATATAACATGATTACTTCCTTATTGCATGCATTACTGATATCTGATTTCATGTAATGGAAACTTTATATTATCTTAGGCTTCAATTTAAAAACTGCTCATTTTACTGGTTCAAAAGCTATGAAAATTAATTTTATAAAGCTAGAAAGATAATTGAAAAAAAAAACCCTAAAGGTAGTTGAACCATCTATTGTTTTCCTATCTCATTTTTTAAACCATCTTTTCCCTCTTATCTATCATTGTCCATCTTTCATTCTATTCTTTAAAAATATAATGCTAATGGATGGTTTGTTTTTTATGTAATAGAATACATATTTTATGAATGTTAACTATTTAACTTTCTATGGCAAACAAATTCAGATTTCACCAATCACCACACGCAGTGTTGTTTTTTAATTCAATGAAACAGATGAAATCTGTTTTCAGATGGTCAATGAAACACCCTTAGTTTGCTAAAATACAGCATAGGATGGGTTCTGCCACTATTTGAAGTTGATTTTGTTGTTCGTTTTGTTCTTGTTTTTCCTTTTCTTTTTATTTATATTTAAAATCCTTAATACACCTCTTCATGAGTAAACTCCACTGTCAAGGATTCCTCATGGCTTCAAACATTATGAAAATATCAGTTAGTAATTAGAATAGGACATGTTTCTGTTAAATTTTAGCCGTCATGCTGAGTTATCTACTTTATTTCACAGGATGCAAAGGATCCAGAAACTTTAGCCAATCTGGTTGTCTGCTGTCTTCACCTTGGCAAACCACCTTCCCGCTTTCTCAGGTAACTTGTGTTCTGTACCATGATTCCTCTACGTTGATGGAACATTTAACAAAGAGAATGTGAGCCATAATACTCTAAAATTAAGGTTTGTTCTGTAAAATGTAGAAAGTAGGCCAATACGTTTCTTAAGTTTATGAGACTCTCGATACTGGGATCCAAGCAACTGAAAGTTCTACAAATTTTGAATGTGTACATATATATTCCCTTGAAGACTGTTTTCTGCCGCTTGTCAATGATGTTTTCTTTATTTGCTAGCCATTTGAAAGTGGCTGGCCAAAGTTCTATTCTTAATTTCTTTTAAGATACTTATAGCAAATTCTGAAGTCTTTTACTTAATGATCTTTTATCTCTTGAAGTGTAAATTGGTTTTTAATTTTTGTGAAGTTCTAAATAGAATTTTTTTGCTTTCCTCCTCTCTCTCTGCCACCTTGCTTGTTGTGTGATTGATCACATCCACATAAGTGTGAAGAAAATAAGCTACCAGAGAATCTTTAGGCTAAGTGGTAGGATATAAGCTAGACTTATCTGCTTAACATCGTGAAAGGGCTTTCATTCACCCTTTTCTCATTGATAATATTTTAATATCATGTAAGAGGATGAGCATGGTTTTTAAATGCACGTTCTTTTCTTTAGAAAACGATAAAGTAAATTTTCATACTCACCTTTTTCTATGAATTCCACACTGGTAGTTTTTTCCGGGTGTTTCTACTGTGTTGTACTATCACTCTCTACTTATTCTTTCTTCGTTTTATTTACACATCTGTTAAGAAAACATCTGTGCTCCAGCTACCATAACTTGACTCGGTTTGTTCAGATTTGATGTCCACCGAGTATATCTACCCTTTGAGAGAGAGCTATATAAATATTTGGATTGATTTGTACTAAATCTCTGCTTCTGTAGAATATATTAGTGACTATTAAAATTAAATGTTTTACAGCCAGTTGAAACTTTCACATCCGGACCACATACTTGTCAAAAGGGCAACTTCTGCAGAAGAGAGCTTTGACAGAGCAGTTCAATCGGTTGCATGAAGAACTGACGGAGTTGGTTTAATGGAAGATCTGAATGGTCCAAAGCATTATTATTCTTTCATCTTTTCTTTTCTTTTCTTTTTTCTGATGACTGTTCTTATGAATTTTGTAAGCTTATAACATATAAATTGAATGGTAAAAAAAAAGATGTTTGGTTATAGGATTCAAATTGTTGGATAGGATACCAAATATGATACTTGTGTGATTTACATGAATATTTCTTCTGTAAAATTGCACTCAACTCCTTAATTAGGTAAATGACAATTTTCCTCTTTTTACCAGTAACATATTTCTACATCACTGCCATGTTAAATCAAATGGTAAATAAATTTGGTAAATTAATTGGTGCTCCTAGCATTACTCATGGGAAAATATTTGGAATTCTAAATGTATCTCAAATGAATTTGTGATGTCATTGATAATTTCTAATTTATTTAGTTAAAAGAAATTTTTTTAAAAAAAAATTAATAGTATCTTTTATATTATTAGCAGGTTTGAAGCTGATTTGGAAAAATTTTATAGGTATTATATTTTGAGTTTGTTATTAAAATTTTAATAAAAAGGTTATATTTTTAACATGTTGAGATGTTATTTTTTTATATATATTTTATAATATGCTATTGATATGATAAGTGCTAAGTCATTTAAGATGTATTTGAGATTTTAAAATATGAAATCACAAGCATCTTCCCTGAGCTTTCATTCTCATCTAAATTCAACTAAACATCCAACCCGCTATTAATTCTCTTCCCAACAGATTTTACATGAAAATTTAACCATTCATAAATTTTACCTTATTAACCAGGCTCAAGGCTATACGTTATATGCTTATTAAGCTATCATATATTTTATAATGTATTATACATAAACAAAGATTACAAATAAAATTATAATGAATCACTAATATGATTGACTGATAAAATCATGAAGCTAATTCAGAACTGAATAATTGTGTCAAACATGTGAAATCCTCCTATTTATTTCCCTTAGAAATGCCCTAATTTTACCTTATTTTTATCTTTTGAATTTATATATTTTTCCCTTACCTTTTCCTAAACTGAACATCTTGGTTGAGAAATTTCTAGTAAGCATAATTTTTTTTGAGAGCATAATAATGTGGCTGATGCTTTTGTTAATTTCCTTGTGATTACGAAAATTATTACAAAGAATTTTTAATATTATAACTATTATTATTTTTTAGAAGTATTATTTCGAAGGATTTAATTGAACTTCACCCAAGAAGGTTGCTAGTCATTACCAAGGACCAAAAAGCTTTTTAATATTTTATCCAAAAAAAAAAGTTTTTTTAATATTCTACGCAAATCTTCTTTCATACCACAACTCTTATAATAACAATAATAAAAAAAATATATAGTATCTATAAATCTCTTAAAAATTGTACAATCTTTTCCCAATGAAATTTTTTTCCCTCTGTTGGGATTAGTTTAAAAATAGTGAAAAGTACAAAAACAAATTGGGGTTTTTATGAAAAATGTCCAAAATGGAGGGACATGAAAGACTTTTGCCCCTTTATATGACACTGAAAAATGCCCAAAAGGGGGTGACATTAAAGACTTTTGTGCCATTTTTGTTGACACTTTCAAAAATGTCACAAACTATCCATTATACCCCTTCATATTTTTTTACAGACATCCACATTTATTTTTTCTCATTTTTTTTCTTTAACAAATCTAACCGAAATACAATGTTATAAATTTATATGCAATGCAAACGAAAATCCGTTCTAGTAAAAGAGAGAAAATGAAAAAAGAAATTGAGAAAATAAAAGAAAATGGAGGTGGGTATGTGTAATCAAAAAATGAGGGGTAGTTTAAGGTATGTTTTAAGGAGATTAAAAACGAGCAAAAGTTTCCAATGTCACTTTCTTCGCATTTTTCAAAAAAAAAAAAAAAATTCCAAAATTCCTTTTTTTTTTTCCTCTGACAACCCTCTTCTTCTTTTTTTTTTCTTTTTTCTCTGCATGTAGTAGTAGTATCTAATAGTCACGTGAATAACACATGTTTGAAATTGTGGATACAATAAAAAGATTGACCCGTGACCAATCAACAAGAAATATTTTTTTACTACCACAGGAGACATGCCCTTTTTAAAATTTCTTATTTTTGGCTTATTTTCTAATAGCCAGACATTGCATTGAAATCCTATTTTCCTTCCATTGAATTTTAGCTTTCAATCTGAACAAATAATAAATTTAGGTGTCATGGTTTGCCACCAAAGAACATGGTTGTTGCAGATTTGCAGTCACGATGTTCAGAAGAGGACTTGACAACAAAATGGTTGGTCCAACTTATTAATTTTTTGGTTCTTGAATTTTCTTGTCTTACTAAATGTGAAACACTCTCTTCACCAACCCATATATATATATATATATATATATATATATATATATATATGTATGTGTCTGTAGGACCAAGTGAAAACAGCCCTTTAAATTTACCAAAAAGAGTATGGGGGACCAACAAAGACAATCCAAACACTACCTGACACTTGAATCTGATTCAGATCGGAAAATTAAAAATGCATCTGAAAGAGCCCTGGAGAGGTAGGCAGAGGAATTCCTTAGTGGTAAAGAAAATTTTAATGATATTCTCTTGTAATTTTTTTTTCAACTTGAGATCGGAGGATTCAAACACAGATTATTGTCCGAGAAAACAATGTCTTTGCCACTGTCGAAAATAATGTCTTTGCAACTGGACTGTCCGTTATGGGACAATATGATATTTGTAAACCTTAATAACAGTTTTACTCTTTTATATATATATATATATATATATATATACATGACAGTTCAATTTACTCTCTAATTCATAAGGAAAATCAGAAATATAAAATGTCTGCAATTTTAAAATTACAAATACAGTTTTGCGAAACTCACAAATGCTGTGCGTAATTGTACATCATGCTGACATACTACCCGTCAAAATATTCATAAAACCCACATAAGAAAATTAGGTAAATTCCATTGCATATGCACCTAATGAAATCGAGCCACGCAATTGGCACCAAAAATTTCACAAAACTAAATTAGTTCATACTATTTTGATAATAAATTTTATGACCAAAAACAGCAGCAATGGAGAAGACATCTTCAATATGTGAATTAGAAACATGTGAAGAAAAAAAAAAAAAAGAGAACTTTCTACTACATTTTCAGATGGACTTAGCTCATTTGGTACCAAATGGATTTGAATTTTCCAGCACAAGTTTTTACTACCATTAGCCAATATACAATAATAAAGCTATACCTGCATCTGGGCATTCATTATTCAACCAATCATTTTGTTCAAATACATGTAAAAATGGGGCAGCTCCAATTTTCGGCCATAGAAGGCTCTGCTTTCTTCTACAACTACTCAACAATAATTTTATGTTATGACAAAAAAATTAATCTTAATTCCAAAAACCCCCCCATCTAACTGACCTAAATGGTATTGCTGAACTCAGCGGGGTATCGGATCTGTGTCGATCTTCATGATTATGCAATGCTGTGGACTATATTTCAAGACGACATCACCAAAGGAGATCCATACCCATCACGGTGCAACTTTTGCCATCTCCATGCGGTCTTCAAGCTCTCTTGAAGATTGGTGTATTTTGCTGTCCAGTTGAGTTCGCGGTTAATCTTCGATGGGTCACTATATACTTCAGCATAGTCACCAGGCCGGCGTTCAAGGTAATCGACTTTGATGTTCACCCCTGTTGCCTTCTTGCAAGCCTCTACAAATTCCTTCACTGATCTACCTGAAAACAGAGATCCCAAAAGAATGGGGTGAAAATATTAGATCAAATTCTGACTTTAGAGGAGCAAGTCTTTCACACAAAACAGATTGCAATCAGCATAACATTCATTTGGTTTGTTCCACCTTTTCCAGTTCCAACATTATAGATTCCAACTTTACTGGGCATTGCCTTCTCAAGTGCTTTCACATGTGCATCAACCAGGTCAGTGACATCAATGTAGTCACGTACACATGTGCCATCAGGCGTGCTATAATCTGTTCCTTTAACCTGCAACACGTTCAAGGATAAACAAAATAAGGAAAACTAACAGTAGGCATAAGAACACTGATCAGCTGTTTTCTTTTCTTCGCTTCCACTAATATTTCTTTAACCACTGGTGCGGAAATTTGTTGATTACAATTACAGGTGGGTATTAAGTTGACATACAACTTTATTAGTTAAACGTATGAATACAGTTATATCATGCAAGTATAAAAAAGAATACCTTTAGTCCAGGAATAATACCACGAGCTGCGTCAAAACAAGCACCAGATATACGCCCATGCTCACGCAGTTCAGGTCTTGGAGCTTCGCCTAATCTACCATCTGGATCTGAACCAATTACATTGAAATATCTGTGTATATGCTCACAAAAAGAGAATCAACAATCAGGATTATCAATTCTAATTTACAAAAGCTTCCTGCATTAAATAATAGCAATCAAATAGGGAAAGTTTTTCTTTTGGCTGGAACTAAGCTCATTCATAACATGGAATAAAGCCATATCAAGATTAGCTTTAACTATATTTTGGATGAAGTTACATCTTTCTTCCAGCATAAATCAGCTTTAGGCACAGAAAAAAGAACCATTGAAAACGCTCCAATATGCACTAGAGGCAACCGAATGTTTTATACGATACCCAGAGCAATATTTGAGTATAGAACAAACTAATTCCCGGAATTATTTGGTTTTAGAATTTAGAGCAAAATTAGAACTTGACCAAATAATAGCCAAGCGGTCATTTATTTTATCTTGTGCCACTTACAAATGTGACAAAAGTGGTTATTCAAAGATTACCCATGTAATTACATACCTACCAAAGAGTCAGAAAATTTCAAGGCTATAGATTTTATAATAAGATATCGTATCTGCTGAAATACCAACCTCAAAATCATGATTGCCATATCCGAATTTTTTGCAAAATCCAGGATAATATCCTCCGCCATCTTCTTTGCTTTTCCATATGGATTAATTGGGGCCTGAATTCATGCAATGATGTAAATCAGTAACCAATCAAGTTCCCAACAAGCACTCGGCATGCCAATTCAAAAACCATAAATAAGAAAATTTGATCTCCAAAGTAAAAAATCAATATAAAAAAATAAGCAGAAGAAACCAAAACCCATTCTTCAAGATTCTCTCACCTGTGGAGTTACTTCAGTAATGGGCATCTTTTCAGGTTCCCCATACGTTGCACAAGTACTAGAATATATTAATGTCTTCACACCATGTGCCGCCATAGACTCTAACACCACCAAAGTATTTGAGGTAATATTGTGATAATACCTACATGAAAAGTCAACAATATTATCAACAAACGTAATCTAATATATTCAAATACTATTGCACCGTCTCACAGCTTATAAAGCATGGAGCAACAGATGATAATTATATAGCACTTGAGAAATATAAGCCTTGTCTAAAGATTTGACTGAAAATGAATGACACCAAATGAATGGAAAAAAAAGAACTCACTATAGCCATGAGGACAACCAAATAAAAAGTAGCATATATTAAAGACATTGGGTATAACAAATAAATAAATAAAATATTAATTCAGACCAGACATGAAAAAATGATATGTTATCACTTTCATCCACACAAACCAAACAGAGCAAAAAATACCATGCCAATAGAAAAAGAATGATAAGTAACAAATAATCATTATAAACACATAACTGGACTACAAACCAAAAGGACGAAAAACTAAAATTTGAAGGGAACGCAAGCAGCAATGTTGAGTCTCATGCATCATCAGTTCATAAAAATCCTCACCAAAAGATTGCATACTTCAGAAAATCACAAGTAATTTTTCATTGCCACTCAGATTGACCAACAGGTACTCATCATTTTAATCGATCCCATAAACAAAAAATCCCATGTAAAGAGCTTCCTAATATCATTTGCCAACAACATTTGTAAAAGCTTAGGTAAACTTCGCGGCACATAAAAGGGTAACTGCAAAATTGGAATAATTCAGAAGCATCTTATAGGGTACCAAATGAGTGAAACAAGAATGGATTTCAATGCAATTTTTGAAACATTTATGAAGAGGCCTAAATGCCCAATGTAGCTCGTAACCAATACTTACTTAAGTGGATCAAGGGTGCTTTCCCCAACATATGCAACAGCAGCAAAATGCATCACAGCATCAAATGCATTCTCTGAAAAAATTTTATTCACCTGGAAATTCAGTCAAGGCAACATCCAAGGTTGGTAATTTTTATCGACATAATTGATTTGACAAAACTAAACTCAATTCGAGGTATTTATAAGGATACAGATTTTGCATCCCCCAAGTCAGCATAGATAAACTGAAGCCTCCCAGGTTCAGGAAATAATGCTTGGAGAACCTTGACTGCTCCTAGGTTTCCCCGGGATAGATTATCCTGTCAAAAGAGGAAATACTTAATAAAATTACAAACACTGACAAAATCAAAATGATTAATAATTAAGTTGCAACATAACCTCCCAGGTGCATACCACTATAGTTACTCGATACGAGTCCTTCAGAAGTCGTAATGCAGCATGTGAACCAATATAGCCAGCACCTCCTGTTACTAGGACATGAGTTACCCTTGGATCATGAACAGCAAACTGGAAGGCAATGCATTGAAAAGAAAAAATTAGTCACAAAATATTCAGAAGTATCTTCAAAAAAATCTTGAAAAAGAAACTCCAGCCATTGTACTTTCCGGACTAAAGGAAAGCATAAGTGGGGAAAACCTACAATATAAAGAAGCATTATAAATCCACACTAACTAGACAACTTGTAAAAAAGAAGTTTGTTAAACACGAGCAGGCACTGAATGAATCAAATAAAATAACACACATCTGGCACAATTAGATAAAACTCAGGGACCAGCATGGTAGCAAAAGATGTCATAATGATTAAGGATGACCAATTTGCGGCCACAGTCATTCAAAGCTGATTCTTCCATTTTGAAAAGGAATGAAAAGCACTATATGGTTGTGTTGTTATACACAAATAAAATAAAAAATAGCCAATATGTAATTTGAATCATTATTACAATAAAGCCATAGAGGACAATAGCAAAATCATCAGAAGTTAGCTCCATAACAGATTATTTTAACAAGCATGACCTCTTCTGAGAAGTGAGAAGAAGTATTACTGTGATTGAATAAATAGATATTGATGTAAATGACAAGCATGGAAACAGTGAGATACCAGGCTTGGGGTATTGAAAGATGGGGATTGCTTCAGCATTATAATGCATAATGCTGTAAGAGCAGCAGCCAAAAGAATTTTTCCCACAAAACCATTCTTCCTCTTCGGATCTGCATAGTCCATGCCTAAAACCATACCAGGGTTATTAATAATAAACAAGGATCAGAACTATCATATAATTCAAAACACAAATTAGCAATCAAACAAGAAATTAATGGTACAAGTTTTGTAACTTTTAAGTAATTGCATAAAAAAACAACCTATGTATGACATTCCTGTTTACCTATAGTCATGTATGATATTCCTCTTTACCTATAGTCTAACCCAACAGACAAAGCTTGTCAATTTTTAAATTGTAAAGAAGAAATTAATAGGTCAAACTTTTATCCAGTCCAACTACAAGTGCAACTATTTCCAATTTTCTGCAAAAAGTGGACAACCTCACTCCCACTCCTACACTTTTTTCCTTTCATTCTATCCCACTTTGAACACTTCGAACATTGTGTGCGTTTATCCTTCACTAGAAAGGCCTATGCTAAATGTCTAAAATCAGAGTATAAAACTTCAAATATAAAAACCATAATTTGATTTTCACAGGGTAATACCAATACTAATAATTTGACTTCCACAGGACAAAAGGGGATAACATTCAAATATAAAGAAAATGTCACCTCCTAGTGACATGGGTCTACTGGACCGTTGCTGAGGTCTAGCCCTGCCAAAATTTAGCATTAGGAAATCTCTACACTGGTAACTTGTATATTTTTAGGCTTCAATGCCAATGATCACAAAAAAGCCTCTCCCTGAAAATGGTTTTGCCGTTTTGGAGAAAAGTACTGCACTGAAAAACCAAAAATAATCAGAAAAAAAGAGAATAACACGTAACTAAGAGTAGAATCAACTATAAAAGAGCTTAGGCCGGGCCCTAAGTATTAGAAAGGGAAGGAAAGATAACAGAAAGTTAACACCGTAAAGATATGGAAGTTTTGCAACCAACTGCAGTTGCAAGAAACGTGAAATTCCACGAGACAATCAAATTTCATTCAAATGAAAGAAAGAGACATCATGAACTTCAAGATCCAGAGAAACCCATAAAAAGAATGTCCCATAAAACAAAAATTAATAAACACAAAATTACAAAAATACAGAGAAAAACGACATGAACATCGTTTTTTTTTCTGTCATAGCATGCCTACCCAAGAAAATAATGAGGAAGACGGCATGACAATTAATCAAAGTTAGAACCCAGGAAAAAATAAATTAAAAAAATCCAAATTGTGATCAAAATTAAGGAGAACACCAACTATCAAAGAGATGAGCATTAGAATAAATCCCAAATGCAAAAAAAAATTCAAGATCCAAGAAGACCCACCTTCAATACACCTCAAACATTCATAAAATTGTAATTAATTCTTTTTCCAACAAGGTGATCACAGCATCAAAAAGATGGAAAGAAAATTTTGAGATAAAGAAAACCCTAGAGAGAAAACAGACGAACAAAGCCACCGCATACAAAATGTTAAGACAATTTTCACAAATTGAAACGAAAATTGCAAAAGAATACCTGAAGAAAATAAAATACCGAGAAAAAAAAAAGGCTTAAACGAAGCCCCCAGCGAAGAAAGCCAATACTAAAAAGTCAGAGAGAAAAGAAAACCCATAATTTTCAAGCTAAAAAAGAAAATATCTTTTTCAGAAAGCAGAGAGATTGTTAGAAGCCCAAATGAAAGAAGAGCCTGAAATGTATATAGACGGTCTAAAAAACCCAATACCCAAAATTTAAAAAAAAAATAAAAAATTTGTCAAAAAACACAAAAAGTTGACCAAAATTCTTTTGAGTAAAAACTAAGAAGATGTAAACGTAAGAGTGAGAAAGGGGAGCCAATTTGAGGGGGAAGAGAAAGAGAACGTACAATAGCAATAGCAGAGGTGATATAGGAAGAAGGTCCCCCGTCCTTGTGGGGGTGGTTTGCGTTTGTTTGAATACAGAGTTGGAGATTGAAAATGATGGAGGGGAGACCCAATGAAGAGCTCTAATAGGCGGAGATTTCTCTGCGTTCATGTTGGTTTTTGTTCGCGAAAGGGAAGTGAAGGAAAAGAAAAATCGGAGACTTCCAAATTTTTTAAAATTTTTTAATTAATAATATGATTATGAACAGTGCCTTTTCATTCTTTTTTTCTTTTTCATAAGAATCTTTTTCTCTGTATCCAATCATCTGGCTTTCGCCGTGAACGTCTTTTGTTTTGTTTTTTGAGGTGGCCATGACTGTTGTCTCAGCGGCAAGTGCGGAGCTGCATTTTTGAGTTGTCACGAATTACATGCTACCAAGTCACACGTATCGCTCAATTTCTGGACCCCACATGTTCCTGTGGGGTCCACGTACAATTTAACAGCTTGAATCTACGGAGATTTTTTTTTGTATTCAAAAAGCTTTTGACCGCATCGCCCAAAGAAATTTGCTTTAGGCCCTGGGCCACCATCGCACCAAACAACACATAAAATACCAACGCAAATCGACACGTGTTGCCTTGGTGTTTAATGTTTTGTCTGGTTTTTTAACACTATTTTTACTTTTTATGAGATTTTTTACTTTTACCATAAATTAAAATTAAAAATGGGATTGGTTTAAAATTTTTACCAAATCAGTTTGACTGCTGCACATAAAATCAAAATCTAAGTTTTTTGGCCTTTTTACCACTCAGTGGGACTCATAATTTGTCCGGAGTTGGGCTTCTTTTCTTTTCAAGAAGCTCCGAATAGCACATCTGCACTTCGTTATTAGCGGATTGAGTGCATACGAGTCGTTGTAAAAAAAATTTATTAAGAATCCAATCTATAAATTCGGATCTACAAAATGATAAGATTGTTAAATTTTATTTTTTCTGCTTTATCACACTACACTCTCGAATATAAAATTAAATATAATTTATACAATAGATCCAATTGATGTTAAAATATTTAAAGTAAATAAATGTAATTATATAATTATACATAATCAATCAATGTCATTGGTACTTCAATGGAAATTAAAGTTTTGGAGAAGACATGGAAAGTAGAAATATAAAATTAGTGTAGTTATAAATTTGTAAGCTTAATCGAAGAGAGAATCTGGGTTTAAAATTATCCTTAAAAAATTTATAATTTGGTTGAGGAATTCTCAGCTGTTATTGTGGCTGTATACGTCGACTAAAATAGACATTGTAAACAATAAACATCTAGACGTGGCGAATCTCTACCTGATCCTTCTATTGAGAAGATGATATATGTAGAGTGCAAGTTTAAACATGACAATTAAGTTGTATTTGATAAAAAGGATGGAAATGAGATTGAGGAGCGAGAAATAGAAGTGAAAGAAGATAATGAATTATATAAACCTCATGTTATTATTTTATATGATATGGAAAAAAATAAATAAATAATTTATGTATAACTAAAAAATTTTAGAACTTTTCTTCCTACAATCTATCTAATATTTAAGAAGTACTTTTGGAAAAATCGGATGGGGATTCACAATCCACTTACTTACCTTTTTGTCACCATTAATCTCTCACATCACACAGTCATCTTATAATGCGTACCTATGTTGATATCTTATCTTCTTCATCCCTCTATTAATCTTTTTCTACCAAACATTGGGTTAGAATTGACTTAGACGGCAGTAGAGTTTGGCAGCGGTGGTACTTATTTTGGTATATTACATGCTCTGTATTTGATATTTCGATAGTTAATTTATTAAAAATTAAAATAACGTACAAGTAAATTTCAGCTGCTTATATATATATATATATATATATATATATATATATATATATATAGTAAATTGAGGAGTTAGGAGTCCCACTCTCTGCTACAATGTCAACTGTTTTAGTATTTAAATGTATTTATTATTATTATTTGGTTATGAAGAATGCACTGGACCTTTCCAGCGAAGCCCTCAATTAGACCCAGAAAGAAGCACTTTTCTAGCCATATGTCATTTTCACATGGCCTCATGTGAGTCCCAGGAAACCAATTCAATTTCAACCAAAAAAAAAAAAAAATGGCAACTACTTCAATTTAATATTTACATTTTCATTGTCATTTTTGTTTTTATTTCATTATCATTTTTAGTTTTTTTTTTTTTAAATTAATTTAAAATTGACCATTCATTTGGGAGATGATGTTACCAACGCTCTGCTGCTTGAGGGGCCGCTACTAAATGAAATTGTTTAATGTACGAAATCCCACTGCACCTTTGCACATTTGGAGTTATTTCTTACTATTCTTCTTGCTGCGTCTCCATCACAGTGTAAAAAAAACGATCCATGTAATATTAAATTTTAATATTGATATTTATTTTTTACATCCAACACAAATATTATTTTAAAATTTAAAAATAAAAATGTTATTTTTAATGTTAAATTTGATATTATAAATAATATTGTCATGAAATATCTACGAAATAGATTGGTCTATTCGTCAAAGTAAAAGTGTATTATTTTTATATTCTAAATTAATCTATTTGGGTGATATTTTAAATTTTGATTTTAATATTATATTGAAAAATAAATTTCAATATTAAAATTTAATAAAGACAATTGTATTATATCATTTTTCCTCTTGGAGATGCAATTACAGTCAATTGTTTTTAGCAGTGGGATCATTTGTTACAATTTTTTAGTGAAAATTACAAGTAGCACCCTTTGTATTTTGACCATTTTGTGATGCGCCTTCATTCTTTTAGAAATTGCATAAACTTCTTTCGCCCTCATTGTCTAACCACATCAACTTTGTGAATTAAAAAAGAAAAAAAGGAAAAAAATTGGCTTTGTGATTTGATTCCAGAAGGTAGAGCAGCCATAATTAAAAACCTAACCATCTACAATGGGTTACACAGTCTTTTTCTTTTTCTTTCAATCTAAAAATGGAGGTTTTCGAACTTGGGATTATTATCCGAAGGAAAACGATTGGGCATTAAATTAGTACTGAGTTGGGTTAATAGGACTGTGGAGGCGTTGCTTTTGAATATAAATTGCAACTATTAAGTTAGGTCCGCTTTTGATTCTTCAACCTCTCAACGGGCTTTGTACCTAACTTACATTAACAATTGGTGCTGGGCGCACTATCAAGCATGCATGGTTGGAGATTTCAATGCTACTCAAACTTCACGACGAGCGCAAAATAAGTCATTTGGTCATCACATATATAAGTAAATAAATAAAATTTAATTCACTTTCTAAATTAAACAAAGGAGGGATATCATTATAATAAGAGAGAGAAAAGGAAACAAAAGGCTTTTTTAGTTTTTACATTTGTTAATTTAACTAAAATTTGATGAATTAAGGTTCTAATTTAATCGATCCAATACAACTTACGATAGAATATACGTGATTTGACAACTGATATATTGTAATTAATATAAGCTTCAATCAATTAAAAATTACAACATAATGTGTTTCAACACAAACTATGATAAAAAAAATAAAATTATTTGTATATTAAACACATGACGACTTTAGCCATCTAAATTGTCCCTAATTTTATTTCGTTGATTATATGTATGACGCATACAAAATAAGACTCTTTTTTTTTCCTAATATATATACGGTAAGTGTTGTTATATTCTACTAATTTTCTTAATCCAAATGAAGCTTGATTTAATGGGTCATTCCAAGCAAAGTCCACATGCAAAATGATAAACTCCATGTCTTGAAGAAGACTACTCATTTAACCACGTCCTAGTTTGAACCATAAAATAGCAAAAACTTGGACTAAATCAAGGGTTAATATAAAATGTCTTCTTATATTGAATACGGGATGACTTTAGCTACCTAATTTGTCCCCTAATTTTCTTTCTTTGATTATATGTATAATGTATATAAAATATGATTTTTAATGTATATAAAATATGATTTTTCTTTTCTAATACGTACACGTACACGGTAAATATTGTTATCTTCTTCTAGTCTTCTTAATCCAAATGAAGCTCGATTTAATGGGTCATTCCAAGCAAAGTCCACATACAAAATGATAAAATACATGTCTTGAGATGACTTCTCATTTAACAAGGCCCTAGTTTGAACCGTAAGATAGGAAAAGTTTGGACTAAATAAATGGTTAATTAAAAACCCTTTATTACTCTTCAATTTTGTATGATTTTGATCAAATTAAGGCCTATACAATTGGATAGGTGATTGAAACGTTTGTGGTCGAAAATGTGACCAAAATGACATCGTTTTAACCTCCCTCGCTCACCCCTTCTCTCCTTCACCACTTTCCACGGCCTCCTCCTCTACACCACCCTCCACAATGGCTTTCTCTTCCCTCTTCCTCTTCACATTTATTTTTCTCTATATATTTCCTTTTTTCAATTATTAAACTTTTAGACTTCAATAAGTAGTTAATTTTATTGGGGAAAACAGAAAAGTAGTGGTAAGGATAGTTCAACTAAATACTAATTAATATTTAAAATAACTAAATTATATATAATATAAGTTATCAATATTTAAACTAATCAAATTATATATAACATAAGTTAAATTTTCTAAAAAAAACTAAAACTAAAACTAATATATATATATGAAAACATTGTCAAAGGGTTCCTCAATTAGCTAACGTCATGTTTAATTTAGGGTCTAGGGTCGTATCACTAGTTCGATCCATGGATAAATATGTAAAGGGCCATAAAATGGTCAAAAGTGCCTTCCACAAAAACATGCATGTATATCTAAAAACTAGCAATTCAAAATGCAAACTTTCATGTACACAAAAATTCCAATTAATAGTTTGTTTTTAATTGTTCTAAAAGGGTTGAAAACTACTTCTAATTTTGTGCCTTTCCTAATTTATTTGTCATTTGGAATTCAATGGAAATTAATCTAAATCAATACACTCGCGATTAAATATAATTCTCTTCAAAACAATTCATCTAGATCAAGTGAGTGTAAAGATATCAAGGTTGTGTGTCTTTATAAATGAAATATTCAATCTAATGGTTCTATTCAATATCAAAGAAAAAAAAATCTAATAGTTCTATATTCTCCCAACGTCTACGATAGCTATACTTCTTGATCTCAAAGTAAAAGTTTAACAATTCAGTTTACACATATTCAAGGTATAATATATATATATATCTATATATGTGTGTGTGTGTGTGTGTGTGTGTTTACCTCGCACAAAATCCTTGAATCATAATCAACTCTTAATTTCACTTTTCAAACACTAATCAAGGGTAAATTGAAAGAGTAATAAATTTTATATATATTCTCAACTCATGAGAGGGTTAAGAGAGCTAAAGAGAGAATGATTAAATAATTATAGGTTAAATGTATTTTAGTACTCTCTAGTTTCATTAATACAACGAATTTTCATACTCTCTAATTTATTAACTTGTGATTGAGACCCTCAATTTGTTATTATTATTTTTGCATTGTAACCCCTGAATTTATGGTCTAAATTCTTAACATCTCGTTAGTGAGATTATTCATATAAATTAAAGAGTTTTTCACACTAATACCTCCTAAATTATTCTCAATATTACACTTTCTTTTAGCATCGATCATAAATTTATGAACTTCAAAATGGTTGCAACTATGGTCTAATTTTTCAACACCAGTAATATTTAACGGTTTGGAAACATGTGCTTGACATATGCAAGAGTAGAGAGCATAAAAAATTAAAATTAGAGAATATATATATATATATATTGAAGAAAAAGTTTGAACTCCTCTCTCTCTAAACAGTGTGCTATTTAAAGCTACAATGAAAATAATTAAACAATTACAAAGTTTAAAAATTATATATATATATATATATATATATATATATATATATGTTGTTGATTATTATATCAAACGTGAATTTCGAAGCCTAGGTCGGAGTACAATATATGGTTGCTGAGTCATTTGCATCTTCAAACTACAAACTGCTGGTGCTACCATGTATAGCTAATCCCCCTCCAAGTTGTGTCCGCCTACCCAACTCTTATCTTAATTCGATTGGAAAGAGAAAAATAAACATTAGAATTTATATTTTAATTGTCAAGTTATGGCGGTCTCTTCTCTGTCCATTCCGACCAACTCTCATAGCCATTTGCATTATAATATTATAGGGATAGTTTATTCATGGGGACATCACTACTTCAGGCCACATACCCTCAAAAGTCAGGACAGGAATTATTGTTGCTGATTCACTTTTGGGTGTTCTTTACACACACACACACACAGCGCGCATATATATATATATATAGACGCATACTCACATGTATATTACACAACTAATTATATGACAGTATGAGACTGATTGTTGGGTATATTATTTTCATTAACTATTGACCCACTTTAAAACTAAAATTGAAAAATAAAAGGTTACAATTAAAAAGGAAAAAAAAAACTGAAAATGCAAGACCCACATTAAAATTATAACTAAAATTAAAAATCTTGAATAATATATATATAATATTTATTTTGTATATATATAAACCACCTACTTTAAGGGGGTGTATTTAATTCAAACTTTTATAGACTTTTATTAAATTTTAAATTCTATTGGTATTTAATTCAGACTTTTAAAGACTTTATAAAAGTCTGTTGGTATTTAATATAGACTTTTATAAACTTTTAAAAAGTCTATAAAAGTCAAGATGTATTTAATTAAAATATTTAAAAAGTTTATAAAAGTTTTGTGGTATCAAAAAATCAAAGACTTTTATAAACTTTACCACATAGTAGACTTTTATAGATTTTTTGATAAAAAATATAAATACCAGATCTAATTTTTTCTCCTTCATTCAACCCTAAAACTTTTATCGATTTTCATACAGAAATAATTGACCCTCTCTCTGTTCTTCACCCTTTTCGCTATCTCTATGTTTTTCGCTGTTTTTTTTCTATTTTTTCATGTTGGATCCACTTACACTCATCATCTCATGTAAATGATTTAGGACTTTTAAAATGGAAAGAGTGTATAAAATAATCATCATGATTTTCAATAGAAAAAATTTTATTTATTTATTATTTTTATTAATAGAAAAATGCTTTTTTTGTTATTATTAATAGAAAAGAACCCACAATTGATTTGATTTGGAAGATGAGGCTGCTACGAAGAACAAGTTCGCACTGAAACATATGTGATTTGTTAAAGTTTGACCTTTGGTCTCGTTGTCATTGTTTTTCTATGGCCAACTTCAACTCATTGAAGTTTGTCTGCAGTTCTTCTATATCTTTTTTATTGTTCATTCATCACTACATGTACCTTAATAATTTTGCTTTACATCCACGAGGAGTTGCTGATTAATCTTCAAATGCAAATACATGCATAAAATGCAAAACGATTTTTTTTTATAATTCTTAGAAGTTAATGTCTGTGAAAGTTTATTAAAATCCATAAAAGTCTTTAAATTAAAGTTTATAAAAGTCTATAAAAATCTTCTAAAATTTTATAAACTCTATAAAAGTCTATAAAAATACATAAAAATTCATAAAAGTCATCACTTAAAAAAAATTTATAAAAATTTCAATTAAATACACCCTCCTAAAATTGGAATTGAACTGGAAGAGACCCAAAAGTGTAATTAACCCAATATATCTGGGTGGCTTTCAAGCTTTTCTTTTCTTTTCTTTTCTTTTTTCTTTCTTTTTTTTTTTTTGTTTGAGGATTTTTAGCTTCATAATGTTTTTCCTTTTTGCTACAAAGGAAAAAGATCATTGGAAAGTGACTAAACAGAACCCACTGAAAATATACATATATGTATGCATATATATATATATATATAATTGACATGTGTATGTATAAAATAATGTTTTCCATTATAAGTTTTAAAAATATAAGAAAAATTATTGTTTCAACCGTCGTGTAAATATCACATCACTACAGAAGTTCATAGTGATGATTACAATACTCCTATGTATGTATAGATGCCGATCTCAACAAACACAACTCATATAAAGAAACCAAATATGTGGAAAAGAGGGTTGGTGATAGCGACAACCAACCATACCAATTATTTGCAGCCACTATTGTGATCTTAAAATATTATTAATTTTGTTGAATACAGAAAGAAATTGATTATCAATCAAATATATGCCCCCAAAATGGACTTTTGAATCACTTTTTTTTTTGGTAAATGACTTTGTTGTCAAAATGGTCGGCCAGAGGCTCTAAGGCCAAAAATATCATCAAAAAGAAAATTGAAGTGTCCAGCTTACGTACGTAGCTCAAATGTACTATCATCATGCCCACCTGACAAGACGAAAGTATAAACCTCACTTTTCTACTGCCTGGGTCCTTGGGCTTATCTTAATATACTGGGCCTTCTGGTGAGTGTTATAGATCCATTTTTAAGAACATATTCCTTTTGTATATTGGTCATGGTTATATCTACTTATAATAACACAACTAAAAATGATCAAATTTCTAGCAAAATAAAAATAAAAATTCTCAAATGGAGTTGATTAAAAAAGTTCAAAGTGTTACTTGTTTACTACTAACTCCATATCTAATTTTCACTGCTTTTTTTTTCTTTCTTTAATATACATTTATGTAAATAGATCAAAAATTTAGGTTGTTGAAAAACAATGAATCATGTGAAATGGCATAATAGAGTGACATGAAGATTGTCACAATACAATAAATTATATATTTTTCCTATATCTTATATAATTGCCCTTGTAATTTATAGTAGTTACAATCATTATTGTTGCACTCCAAATTATAATAGATTTTTTTGATGAAAAATTATAATAGATTTTTGGGAAAGAAAAACATTGACTTGTTATGCTAGTTGCATTAAAAAGTATGGCATATATTTGACTTCTACCAAGATAAAACCAATTTCTGCATTGATGATTTTCGCATGGAAGCTATTTTTTCTTACCAAAAGAAAAGGAAAAAAAATGTTACATAAGTTCGAAAAACATACACAGAGAAAACATTTCATCATTACAATAAGATGTAATAGATACATTTGACAGTAAAAAAAAATGAAACCTAGGCATTGTTGGTTGTTGGTATCAACTGGGTAGTTAAATGAAATGAAGTGTGAAATGGAATTCTTTGAGGAATGAAATGCATTATCTTGTTTGGTTGGCCAATGGAATCAACCATTGAATCACATATGAAATCTATTTATTTTGACAAAAGACCTTTTAATATTGCAATAAAACCTATAAAATAAAATTAGCCAAGACATAACATAACAAATGAATTTTCTTAGACAAAAAATATCTATAACCTCACCAAATACATATAATGTTTTTGGGAAATAAATTATAGATTAAAAAATATTGACAGTGGGGAAAAAAATAGAAAGAGATAAGTTAATTTATGTGAGGGACATGTAAAGTTTGTCATAAGATCTCTACTCCTATGTTTATATGAAATAGGCAATCCTCACATAATAATTGTTCAACCGAAAGTAAATTGGCATTTCATTCCATTCCTCTCTTAATTCCATCAACCAAACGTCACTTGAAGTGTGAAGTAGATGTTTTTATATCTCCTAGTCAGGATTCATAGTTTAGGGGTGTCCCAAACATTCTTTAAAAAGAATAATAAATAAATAAAAGAGATGCGAGAGAGTTTGATAAAGATGACAAGGATAAAATAACATGTTTTCCTACCCTTCAAAAATACAGTTTACAATTAAAATTAAAATAAAATTACATGGCACTGGGAAGGAAGAAAAGAGTGCATTACTTTAAACCATATTGCCCATTGCTATCTATTTCATAAATACAGACCAATACGAAGCAAACTACATCCTAGCAAATCAACAATGCTTTTGACATAATTACCTTAAACAGACCTAGAACAGTTTATTGATAACTAAATCGTTAATTTCATCATCCTCCCTAATCTCTGTGATTTTATACAGGCAATGAACATCTATACTACGACTAAAAAGACAGAGCACTTAAACTGCAGAACTTGATTACATTCAGACATCTTACTCTCCAATATTTTCTTGCAAAACTTTAGACAGTTTCCTTACCATTCACCTGAGCTATGGACAATCGCTTGTGAATTAATCCTTTAGAATTATCTTCGGACAGGCTTTTGCTGATGTTGTGGGGGTCTCGATGAATACCGTGATGGCTCAGAGCTTTCTGAAACACCCATCTGGTTGTGTGAATGGTTGCTATGGTTTCCTTGATCAGGAGGACCATCACCACCAGGTGTCTCTGGAAATAGACAGCTAAAGAGTTTGAGAAAGCACATAAATTATGGAACTAGATGATTCTCAGGTGCTCATATTGGAAGAAGAACATACCAAACAGTGTCTTAATAGAGGGTCTCTTTGGCTTGTTGCTCTTTTTCTTTATTTCAGCTGCATAACATACACATCAAAAATTAGAAAACCTCTAGAAAATTTATGGACCATGACTAGTTTTATTTACATTTATTTGTTGTTACTACGCACCAATTCCAGGCATATGATTCTCATTGACAATCTCAAAATTCTTGTATGTATAACCGACAAAATTCGTGTCCTTGGAAGAAAGCATCTGCAATGAAGAAAAGCAGCATGATTCATCAGAGAGATGGGAAATAGCTGTGTCACAGACAGACAAATGTGGAAACTAAAGCTGCTTGTATAGCTTCATGCCCACACATAGTATATCCCAAACAAAATCAAATGCCAAGAACCTATGGGAACCTTAGATTTCTAAGTGTTCAATTTCAAGCAAGGATGTTCTATGAGCAAGGCTAAATACAAGAGAAGAACTATGGTTAATCTACATAACTTCAAGAGAAATAGGTACAATAGAATGACAGTGATAGAATAAATTAAATCCTGGTAGTATTTTTGATATCGGCGTCAAGCTTATCATATGCATGCCTGAGAACACCATACAATTGCAAAATTGATGTAAACTATGAGACTTGCCTTTCTCCATGGACCAGCTTTTGATGAAGTCTCTGCTGAACTCCCCAACTACAGAATCATAGAATAAACAATTAAAATACAAAGCAACATCATCAACAGGTAAGAGAAAAGTAAAAGTATGTTTTTAAAATGGTCTTGCGGTACACTAGGGAGGTCAGGTGCAGCAAAAATGCCTTGAGGCAAATCTTTTTTTTTTTTTTTTGAATGATACGCTAGTGAGGCATATTCTTTAAAGACCTTAGCCAAATGGCTTGGGCTGAAATGAAGTGCCTTTTGAAGCCCCAACTGGTGAGTCATATGTATCACAGACATCACTTAATATAAATTTTTTTCCTAACGATACCACTAAGTGTAGTAAAAATCCTTAACAATCAGAACCAATACCCTCCATAACCTAAGCATGAGATCAGAACCTAGAGAACCCACTCATTGAAATCCAGAAATTTCACTTTTAGTTTCTCAGAAGTTCAAAGGATAAAGGACAATACAAAAAGACATTACAAACTTGAAATATAACTATAAACCAGGATAAAGATTTCATCATCCACAATTTATTAAACTAGGAGGAGATTTATGAGTATACTCTCTTTCACAATATGGAAAGCATTCTGTTCCCATGAGCAAAAAATGAAAAACAGAAAAGGAAACAAACAAAAAAAAAACAAGAGGGAAAAAAAATAAAAAGAAGAAGAAGAAGAATGAAAATAACTTTATCATCACACTCTATTCAACAAGGAAAACTAAAGTAAATCTTCATATTTATAGGCTTCTACACTAACTACATTATTAAACACCTCACTTTCTCTAACAAGCGATGGGATTCCAGGAAATTCAAGAGGAACACAGAAGAAGTAAACAACGGTTAATAATATTACAATAAGATGACTATAATATAAAAAAAACCATCATTCTTCACCTCTTCAAACTTCTCAAAGTTTTGAGTATCCAACTCATCCTTAACTTCTGGTATAAAAGCAGCTTCCATTTGATATAACCTATCCCATTGTAAGCCGTTAAACCATGAGTGTGCCTGATCAAGGAGATCAATGTGAGCTTTTGTTTCCAAAAACTTACTTCATGCAATAGACACTAAACAGAAAGAAATGTTAGTTTGTGTATGCTGACTTTAATTTCATGAGCTCCTTTAGTCCCAAGTCTCTGCTCAACATTGCAGAGAAGCTTGCAGATCAGATTTTTTGCCTCAGCAGACAGCTTTGCTTCCTCTGGAAATTTCAAATGAGTTCTCCAGTTTACAATCTGCATAGCAGGAACTGACCATTTGATTGATAATAATATACAAATCAGCTGTTTGCAGGAGAGATCCCATTAATACTACTTAAAAGAGATTCGAGAAAACTTACCTTATCAGCAATCAATAAGTCCCATCCTTAATAGTAAATAAAATAAAACAAGTCAACTCTTTACCTTCCTGCATGTCGACATGGGTTCTTCAGAATAGAAAGGTGGAAATCCAACAAGCATCTCATACATAATTGCTCCAAGAGACCACCTGAGATATTTATCTGGTTATAGAAATATTACATGCCAAAAAAATTAAAAAACGCATGAAAAGAAAAAAATTAACTAACCAATCACATTCCATCCCATAGCCTCTCTTCAGCAGTACTTCAGGGGCAATATAGTCTGGAGTTCCAACCGTTGAATAAGCCTGGTAATTTACAAAAGCAAAAAATGGCAGAATAACTCAAAAAATAAAGAAAAAGTAAAAAAAATGGATAATACGAATTTAAAAAATTAAAAATAATAGATTAACAAAATTTACTTGGTAAATAATATTAGTTAATGTCAAGTGAGGACATGAAAGCAAGCCAACAGAATCATTTACTCCTAAAACTATGCATCATATATATTGTCCTGTGCTTGTGCATAGACTCCCTAGTTCCCAAATATATTGTCCTGTGCTTGAACAAGAAACGCAATGCATAAATAATGAGAAACAAATCCCATAACTGATTCTCTACACCAATTCCAGCAATCACATTGGCATTCATGGTTTTCTACAACAAAGCCAAATGCATGAGATTAGAGGCAAAGACCTAAATTTGATCCCAAACCTCAATCCAATAAATAAGGATCAATTACTGTACCAAGTAGATTTGACAGGTTTGAATTTAAATTCCAATGTTAACTACTAAATTATCAGAAAAAAATTTGTCTAAACTTATTCAACCACTTCTAGTTCGAAAAGCTAATTCTTCAAGATTAGTATTTGTTAGTGGCCAACTTATCATCACTAGGGGTACTTTTAGTTTGTCCAACATGGACCACTTCATTTAGGAAGACATGTTGATCTTCACTGGCTAACTTCATTCTCTCATTCACCTAATAATTGGAATACCTTGGCTTGTCTCATTCAAACCTCACTAAACAAGAGGTGGCTCTGTGAATGCATTTCATCGGATGAATACAAGATTCCTCATTTTTTACCCAAGCTTCTGGAAAAGTAGGTATTTCTCATTTCATTAAATGAAAGGTTCTTCCCCAATTTATTCTATAGATTGAATAACATTTTAGAGGGTTAAAACTATCACAGGGCGGGCAATCAACCATGATATCTAAACAAGAGTGAGCATTAAGCTGCCTGTTAATAGAACAAGCAGGGCCTCTCTTTCACTGCTTTAACAAAGCGAATTCAGTTAACATTTCATACTTAGAAATCATGACTCCATTAAGCAATCTGCCTGCATTGCCATCTTTCACCAGTAAAAAATCCCTTCATAGAATTCCAGTCTTAAGAAACCAATACTTCAATAGCACAGGGATCATCCCAAGCTTGGCTAGTTTGCAGAAGAAAATTCCATATTTTGAACATCAATTAACGGAAGGTCAATGCCAAGTAAAGCTCTGTACCAACTAGATAGGATAATCCATATCTCATGCCTAAATCAATTTACAAACTAAGCCAAATCAAATCATTCATCCTTGGCGAATTTTTATCACTTCATCTAAGGAACAACTAGTCTTCATTACCAATTTACCAAAAAAATAAACTAGTTTTCATTACCAACCATATAAATTTTAATGGAATGAACATCTCGACCTACCACCTCATCTCCACTACTCCCAAATGTTTGCAAGAGTGGCAAACAATGAACTCCAGATCTACCCTTTCAAGTTTGAAGAATAAGTGATGCAAATCTATAAGAGCTGATGCTGCAACCTATCTTTGCAGCATATGCAGGAACACCTTAATACCACTCACTATGAACATAAATGAAATTTTAAAAGTAAGAAGTGTCAACCATATGGTCACTAGCTAGTCAAACAATTAGTCCATTTGCCCTTCCATTCAATTACATATATATTTCATTTCATAGTCACGTAGCAACAGCAACAAATCTCAAACAAATCCAAAGAAACAAACAATTCTCATCAAAATAGTCTGAAAATGACATTCAGGTAGTCACATCATTAATCCACCCAAGTAAGTTGGGAAGAGAGAGAGAACATACCAACATTCGCCTGTTCTTTTGCCAGTGCAATAACTGTTCCTGCTGGGTCCGCTTTCGAGTAGGCAGGTTAGGACTATCATTTTCCATTAAGGATTTAAAGTTTTTTCCAACTCCCTGATCATTCTCACTAAGATTTGGAAAACTACTACAGTCCAATGGCTTACACAACCCAAAATCTGAAAGCTTCATATGGCCATACTGGTCGAGTAGTAAATTATCAGGCTTGATATCCCTATAAGGAAGAGAAAAATTATATTAAAAAGGTGACTGAAGTAAGCTTTTCAAATTGGTGCCTGTCTGTGCACATACATGTATTATAGATGCGGCATGGAACAAAAAGCAAATGCAAAATCATCTCCATAAAGTTTTAGAATCCAACAGATAAGAAACAGGATTTACGTATGGTCCATGTGTCTTTCAGTTAGACCAAACAAATTATGACTGAAAATCTAACAGGACAACTGTAATCTAATAGCATGATTTTACATCTTAATTTTCACAACCACTCAGAAATAGATACCAATAAGATACTCTATTGGAAATTACTGACAAATTTAGTGTCAACGAAACTAAAAGACAGCCATTAGGAAAGAATAAATATGCTAGTTTTAAGGGTCACATTGACATATTACCAGGTTAAAAGTGCTCACATGGTTATCGGGAATTCCAGAAGATTAATTATTAGAAAGCATGTCCAATTATATATGTCATGCTACAAGAAACATACTAACACTTCCTCCCATAAGGAAGCTTATTCTGTAGTTAAAACAATGCAGACCTTACATGTGTATAGTAATATTTAATAGACATGGAGGCCATTGAAATTTCAATACAGCTATAAATAAGCAATCATGACTCCATTACCACATCAAGTTATCAATAAACTCAAAAGCTTAAATCGTCAGCAGGTGCACCCAACTATGTCTATTAAGCTAACACCAACGTATTGCCTTTTTGTTGTTGTGTAATAGACCTTTGTCTCTGGAGAAATATCGTTCTGAACACATAAAGCCTGCATTCCTTTCCATTAATTGGGTGGGCCTAAATGTGAGAGTTTAAGTGAGTATTGTTATTGGATTTAAGACAAATAACTGGATCCACTAATTAATAACTAATATTTTTAGGACGATGACAACTTTACATTTAGTGCATTACAATACTATAATCTTGTGGCCTGTGGAATATCCTAACTGTAGTCTAGGATAGGTTAGTCGATAAAAGAGATTTTAATCAACAAATATAATAACACATAAAATTTATATATAACCTGTGGATGTAATTGTGTTTGTGAATGGACTCAATTGCAAGCACTGTCTCCCCAACATAAAATCTGGCTTCATCTTCAGTCAAGGTATCTTTGCGCATTAGTAATGTCATCATGTCACCCCCAGGAAGATATTCCATTATGAGATATAAATATTCATCATCTTGAAAGGAGCAGTAAAGCTTGACAATGTAAGCACTATCGACTTCCGCAAGAAGATTTCTTTCGGCCTTAACATGCTCCACCTTTCAGAAAGAGAAGTGTAGAAGTATGAAAATGAAGAATTGACACCAAGTTATTAATCGAGATGTTCTACAGAACTTCGTATTAAGAAAAGGGGTAGTTTTCAAACAACTAGTTGGATTATATGTATGGTAAGGCAAAATTAACATGACAGTCATACTAAAGCAAGGTGTTCTGCCGAATTCAATAAGATGGTCACTCTATTTTAGTACAGCTTCATATTTACTAAACACGTACAGGAATTTTTCCAAAAGAATTAGCAGAATGACAGCATGAGACAAAAACCAATGTGAAAAGTTTGCCATGCCATTGTGAATAACAATGTCAGTCATTTTCTATGAAATTCTCAGGCATATTAACTGGAGAAAATGGCTTATGAAATGAATTTATGACACAGCATTAGAGTGGCCAACCCCAAATGGAATATAAAGTTTCAAGCAATACCTGGCCTCTGCGGAGCATCTCAGATTTCTTTAGTTTTTTCATGGCATAGACATTGCCTGTAGCTTTTTCTCTGCAAAGCCTAACCTGCATTTTTATTCATTTTGCAGCAAATATGTTCAGACTGTGACCACCAGTTTATTTTTAAAAAATAAAATAAATCAAAAAGAAAGATTCAGTTATTTAGAACAGTCCAATTTTCTATTTTAGTAATAAAGAGTTAAAACAGTGCTACCTGGACTTTGGATCAAGTAATAAGACACTCAATGGGGTCATAAGGTATTAGGTGGAAAGCTCAGTGAAAAGAAAAAGGAATAAAATAATTACAACAGGAAATACTATCTAAAGAATCAAACTTGGTAACATTAATAACAAAATCATTACGTGATACATAAGGAACTAGAATGTTAAATTCAGAAATTTAAACAAAGGAACAAGAATAGAACCTCTCCAAATGCACCCCTTCCTATAATGGTCAAAAGTTCAAAGTCATCAACACCCATTTTATGTCTTTGAAGACGCATGTATTCCGTCTCTTTCTTTTCTAAATATTTGAGAATATTCATTTGTTCTTCCTCAGAGACATCAGCATCAGCAAGCCGCCTCTCCAAGATCCAACGTCTGGTTAGTGGGGAAAAATGTGGATGTAAAAACCAAGGAAGAACTTTTAGAGATTCACGCACTAAAGAAAATAAAATGAAATTTTTTTGGGGAAACAAAAAAGGCTGGAGCTTTGCATCACGTATAATCAATAAACACAAAATGATACCTTGATGTAGACATGTAGAAACAACCAAGTCCAACAAACAAAAGAGAAACCAGATTCAAAAGACCAACCTCAATTTAACATGATCTGGGCAATGTTAGGCTTGGGAACTAGTATGATTCAAGAAGAAATTATATTGGCTTTATTTTGGACCCAGGCATGTTTATGCAACCAGCAGCCTACATGAGTTTCTAGAAGTCATCCCAAGAATCTTAAGTTACACCCTAAAAGCTTAATTTAGTTTATGCATGCTCATTAATTTATACGTTAAGATTAATTATCTTAATTTTAACAAGAACAAAAGTTGTCAGGCTTCAAACATAATCCACATCAAGAGCTTTGATACCACAACAAATAATTGATAAACCTGAAAGCTTGCTTGAATATAGGAGTAATGGAAAATGTATTTAGGTATAAAGATTACCAAGATATCTACAAGGAGAATAACAGAGTAAAAAGAAAGAAAAATCTAGGTTCCTTTTACACCTTTCAGCGCTTTTCATTTATAACAAAATGAAAACAAGCATTTTCCATAGAATAGGTAAACTATAAGAATCTAGATAAAGTACAAGAAATGCATAACAATTACATTTAGACTTCAGAAAACAAATTAAAAGGAAAAATAAAGTAAGAAGTCATCTGCATTAATAACAAGCCAAATGGTAGATAAGGCCAAACGATGATATATATTCCTTGGAATGGTTCACAAGCACAAATGACTAAAATTAATACAAAATTTAATTCACCATGCTGACCTCTCTTTCCTATCTTGCAAACACTTCATTTGAGCTTTGTAATGGTTTTCTATATACTGCTTAGCTGCTGCAACCCTCTCTTTTGTTACATTTGAAGGTGCATCATCAACAGGAGGCTTATTTGCATCTTTTACATTTTCCACTCCCTTCTTTTTCGTGGCCCCAGGCTTCTCTCTATGTTGCAACTTCTGAAACCAACTCCGTGCTGAATCCATGACTACCGATCAATAACGATTAAGCATTCTTCTTTTTGATTCTATTAAAAATATTTAGATTGATTACTTCTTACTCCAATCCCACATTGGCAAGTGAAACACTGATAAAGAAAAGCACGATATAGAAAACCAATAGCAAAGTACCAGAACACCTATCCAAAGAAAGAATTGGCAAAAATAAATAAATAAAGTAAGAGCCCTGTAACTACAAGAAGTTGCCAACAATGCTCAACCCTACGAACCTCTAATGGTAAAATACTTAGTATTTACTACAGCCATTCGAACAGTCCATTGTTTCTAGAACAAGAAAGCAGAAAAAGAAAATGATGGATCACAGGAAATAAATCACGATTCTGTTGGCTCTTTTACAATTTCATACATCCCCATAAAACTCCAAATCTGTTAGCTTTCAGCTTTAACTTTAGTTTATCAGTGAGAAACTAGAAATCAAGATCAATAACACAAATTGAGTACTAAAAAAATCAAAGCAAAATATTTTTGCGCTCATTCCCCTTTCTATATTTTCAAAACAATCTCTTCCACTAATTGGAACATTTTGTATCACCATTCCTAACTAACTGGAACACTTCCTTTCACTTCTCCTCAAATTTTGTTGTTTTCAAATCTGACTGACGAAATATTACCACAAGATTCTAATGATTCATCAAAATTTGCTCCAAAACAAAAGACAAAATTCACCAGACAAAATTCTAACAAAACTTCACCAGACAAAATTCTAACAAAATCATAAGACTCCTAAATACACCAATTAAAGAATAAAATAATAAACAAGTTCAACTCCCAAATTACACACACACCAAAATAAAATTTGTAAAGACAATACAAACCACTGTTATATAATCGAAGCTGTAACAACGTGAACGAAAAAAAAAAAAAAAAATCCTAGTTTCATGAATTTCACTTTGACTACTGCAAAGCAAGTCAATTCCAGAAGCAGAACCAAAGTTGCCGAAAAATCAGAAACACAAACCAAATTGAAATGGAGAATTCGAATCAGTACCTAATTGCAGAGATCGCAAACGAACCGTCCCTGTTTCGTCAAAAAGCTTGGATTCGAAACAGAGTTATCTTTACTCTATCAACCAAAAGCCACCTTCTCTACTCCTTCCCTTTCACTCTCTAAACATAATAAAACAATAATATATCTTAATTTCTTTTTATCTTTTATTAAATTGATTCTCGAAAATGAAATTACGAAACTAGTCTTCAATTAGGATTATTAAGGCAATAATTAAGGGGTACTATGGGAAATAGAGCCGTCCAGTGGTCGTTAAGCATCGTGCGGAACACAATGATGCTGACAAGGAAGTTGCCGTCGCGTGAAGGTGTCCTTTGCCAACCGGTAATGTCACCGGCATTTGAGTGCGAAAGACTGAATAGGAAAGCAATGGGGGCCAGCGACTGACACGTGGCGGTCATCTAGGGGCAGCGGCCTAGCCGGCGTCGATACCTGTTGGATTGGAAACGTGAAATTCACGAATCGCAGTGGTTCGCCACGTCGGCTGGGCACAGGGGACGCGCAATTTTGGGATCAACGCGTTTTTATGATGGACGAATCGGAATCCCACACGTGTCGGTAGGAGTCGTTGACCCCGGTTTGTTTTGTAGTTTTGAAATTGAAACCGCGTGGAAAACATCTGTCGCTGTTAAAAATAATATTAACTGATTGATTGATTAATATTATTAGCACTTTGGATTTTGTTTTCTTGGATTTGGCAGTAGTTGTTTAACCACCCATGAAAATCAACCATAGCCATTGGTCCACTGTTGTGAATTTTTTCTTTTTTTCATTTATTGTTCTGCCTAATTTGTGAGGATTTGGATTTTAAATAATTTTCTAAAAAATATTTAAAACGATGAAAACAAAGACAACAAAAGAAAAAGAACAATCATTAATTGCAATTGGAAAAGAGTTACATTCTTACTGTTTGAGCTACAAATTAACAGTTGGCTTCCGTAAGTAGCTGAGTGAATGTATGGCTGGCCTCCTTTGACATTGATTTTGGAGTTGTGATTGTCAATTTTTAAAATGTTGGGTAAACTTTTGAAAATCTGATTACAGAAAAAATCTTTATCATATTCTTCTTTTAGCTTCTTTAATTAATTACCATTAAAATATTAATCTTAATCATTGTAAATAAAATTAATCTATTTTATATTCTGACTTGGGTCTATTAGTATTCTATATATATACACACTAAATGCTGTAGTGATACTGTCAATTACCAATTTTGATATTGATATGTAATCACTAATACAATATTAAAATGTTAATATTGAAATTTAGCATATGTACTTCTATAATTAATTCTAAAACAATGATAATTTTTTAATTAAATACATGTTTTTTATTTTATAAGCAAACCACCCTTACTTTGTATATTTTTTAAAAAAATGATAGTGTTATTTTTTTTTATATCAAATTAACATAAAAGAAGAAAAAAAAATAGCAATATTATAATCTGACATAAATATAGCTTTTGAGCGTCAAGATTCTCTAAAGACTTGATACATACTCACATCAACAACATTCTTCTATTTTCCCTTTTCGGGTACAATCAGAATCTTTATTATTGTTAGTTTTTGTTTTCTTAATCACCATATTGATTTCTTTCGTAATAATATGCTTTCAGTAATTGGAATTGATGATAATCTCCTAAAAACTTGAACCATTCTCAAAGGGAGCTTGTAAGCCGAGAAGTAAAATTCTTCAGAACTAAATAAAGTTGTGCTCTTGGTTATGCTATCTGCTTATCAATCCATGGGTTTAATTCATGCATTTTAGAGCGTTACAAGAAAAATTTAACATTATCAAATGTGAATGTGACCAAAAGAGGTATGTTTTGGTTCTCAAGTGGATTGATCAGTGAAAAAGAAAGAGAATATTGTCTGTTTATTAGAAAGTTTATCTATCATAGATTTTGTATAGTCTGCCTAGGAGCCAATGTCTGGCATGAGACAAGAATAAAAACATTTGTTTATCAAATGGTGATTTTGAAACATATAGCAATTCATAAAAAACAGTTTACTAAACACTTAACTGGTCCTTTACACGACAGTTTCTTTTTCCAGCGCAGTTAAAAGTAGTTTGATTCTCTTAAAATTCTACACCAATACCAACCCAAGCTCTATTCAGTGCAAATTGAACTTGTCAATTTTGAATCATTTCTCGAAACCCATTATTTTTCATCTTAAATGATCACTTATCCTTAAATGTATTGGCCCACTGACGAAATCCTATTTCATTGGGAAGCTTTTTCATACAATCATCCAAGACAAAAAAACAGACATTGTAATAATCTTTCATTTCTAACTTACCACGTAACACATACTCTTGTTACCTACAAGGCTTTAGCACATTATTAACCAATACCCATGCACGAAAACATGTAATTAATGTGTGAGTAAAAATGCATCTTTTATTATAAATTTCTATAATTAATTATATACTAATTATCACACTTAAAAAGTATTGAAATTATCAAATAAGTCGAAATGGTTGAAGCTTTTTAAATTCAATTTCTAAATCTTATAAATATAATGTTTTATATGAACGAAGGTATGGACACTACATGCTGATTTAGAGCTGTTTTTTTTTCATTAACTTATCAGTGAGATCCGAAGTATTAATTTTTTAACCGTGTAAATTTTTACATAAATAAATAAATAATAATAATAATAATAAATCATATAGAGGCTTTAAAAAACAAATATAAATTTAACGAAACAATCACAAAGTAAAATGATAAAATAAAAAATCAGTTACAAAATTTTAAAATAAAGATAAATGACCACCAAATAGTAGCCGTATTTAATATTCTTAATACGAAAAACTATAAAATTATTATATTAGCAATCAAACTCTCAAGAAAACTTGAAGAATTTTTATAAAATGAAAATAAAAAGCGAAAGAAAAAAGAAATTAAATAATTTAAAAAACTATTAAATAATTATATAATACTTAAGTATGCTAAAACATTTATACTAAGGTGTATTTATAGAGCTCAAAACATAAACAACATAATTGTAGGATCATTCCGGGAGTTTTTTTTTTATAAGCAATTTTGATTTATCCAAAATACTATACATTTGATCGAACTCAAATAATGATGAAACACACATTTAATTTTATCATCAAATCAAATTATCGTGTATATTATGGGAGCTTTGATTTGTGCAATGTATGAGATTATAGAATTGGTTCGAAACCCTAACGTGTGTCACAAATTGAGACTTGGATAATTGATCATAGAGTTGACTGGAATAGCGTCATCAGCTACACTGAGAAGCAATTATAGAGATTTGATTTGATCTTAATTTTTTTGGTTTCAATCCATCGATAAAGGGTCCTTTAATATGCGTGGACAGATTTATTTTATTTTATTTTATTTCTTACTGTCTCATTTAAAACCGAAACTTAAAGGTCAAGGTAGAAAGAGTAGTTGTTGCAAAAGTCATGAGCTTACTGTTTCTGCATGATGAATTCTATACGTAGGTTTGGTACACGGTAAGATCTTCCGGCTGTAAAGAAGGAAAAACGGCTGTAAAGAAGGAAAAAAATTTTAAAAAATAATAATGAATAAGATATGTTAATATGTATATACATATATATATATATATATATATATATATATACACACACGCAAGCAGAGATGTTGGTGGTGTGACCCACGTGCAAAGCCACCTGCTAAATCTGGCAAAAACGTAAATAGGGCATTTGTGATTGATGAAATCTCAACCAGTAGACAAAAAAGAAACTGAAAGGACTTGTCAGATTTGACATCTTTGACAAGATGTAACATTGCCAGTTGCTAGAGAGGTAAGGGCCGAGCAAACTAGAAATGTACTTTTTCTTTCTTTTCTTACACAGTTCTATGAAATAAATATTGATGTGAAAATTCTTTTTCTCAATTATTACCGATTATACAATTGTGTTCGATTGTTTACTTTCTTTTTTCAGCTGTGCTCTTCTATATTTTGTTTGTTTAAGAAAGAGAGAAAAATGTTTGTTCCCAGCGTATACCCATTCTTGGCAAGCATCCATGTTTAAGCGAGTGTTCTACAACTACATTTATAAATGTACGTGTGTGTGTATATATATATATATATCAGTTGCTTGTGAATAACTGAATATACATGAAAAGCAATATGCTCTATAATTTTGTAAATGATCAGAGGTCCAACAGTTCTTTTCCACTGTGACATGCTCATGTATATAATATAAAAGTTGTCCATTGTTATGATAGTTTATCATCCCTTTGGTAATTTTTTTTTGGATTAGTTTTTTTTCCTCTCTCTTAAATTGTGTGTATAATTCATTTAGTTTAAAAATTAATTAAAATTTATTATTATTAGTTGGATCTTATAAGATTAGAAGATCAATCATCTAACTAACCTTTTTAATTAAGTAAATTAATAATATATAATCCAAGAGAAAAGAAATTAAAAATCAAACGTACCTATACAGTCCAGACTTTTATATATATATATATATATATATATTTATCTGGGATGAATGAAGAATATGGACTTGAAATCATTGTCAAGCAAACAAACCTTTTTTTTTTTTAATCAATGGGTCGTCTTTAAAAGAATTTTTATAATTTTGTAACTTCAAAGACAAAAAAAGAGGGCTTTTAATGGAATCCAAATTTAATGTTTTATTTTCTTTCCCTTTATATGTCCCTAACAATTTTATATTAATGAATCATTAAAATTTTAAATAATATGATATTTATTTATTAGAGTAGCAAATAAAGGGACGGAAAAAATGAAACATGCTTTAAACTGTTAAATATATATTAAACTCAATCAAAAGCTACAGCAACACGGAGAGGTTGAATTTTATTTAAGTATTTTATGTGTCATTTAAACATTTATAATTTAAAATATTATGGCAAGTTAATTTTTATATTTAAACAAACAAACGCTTCGCGTATAATTGTAGCCTTCACTTGATCCCCTCTCTCCTAATCTAATAATTGTGGTTTGAAATGTGCCACACAATTGTGACTAAGAGCCACTCACTAAAATTCATCAAAAAAGAGCCACTCACTAAAAGAAATAAAATAATTCATTGCTATAAGAAACTGTCCCCAAGTCAGCTTTCGTCATTCCGGATCTTGATAGTAGAATAGTATTTTATTTTGCATGTGCTAATTTTTTTTTTAACTAATTAATTATTTCTTGTCGTTTTAAAACTTCTAATTTGACTAGAAAAAGAAAATTCAACTGCAAGATCCATAAATTATTGTAAAATAATATTTTTCAAAAGTTCAACCAAATTATCCATGACCATGTGATCGATAACTACATACTGTGTAGATTTCAAAATAATTTTAATTTTGATTTGATACATATAAATATATATATATATATATAAAACTGAGAGATTGTTGCCTGCAAAACCAAAACTAGAAACTTAAACGAGTGTAATTAATGAGTTTGGTTGGCAACATCTTGCATACGCTAGTGAGTGAGGTGGTTGGGTGGGAGACTGGTGGTGGCGAAGGGAAGAGAAAAATGAGATGAGACAGCATGTGGGTTGGTAACGTGAGCTGAGGAAATCACTTTTGTTTGGCCCATACATTGAATTGAACATATACCACTCACTCAGTCACTGATTTATATAATTAAGGCAGTGACTCTGTAAAGTTGCCGCACCGGAATTAGGTCACCAAATAGGTTTTCCAAGCCAGTCACATCCATCCTTTGCTATAATTCACCGCCATGGTCAAGTCCACTCACTGGTAAGCATATGCTACAAAAAAACTATTCCAAGGGAAATATAAATAGAAAGAGAAAGGGAGAGAGAAGATAAAGTAAATACTACGAGACATGACGGTCTGAAAATTGATATTCAAACTGTCATCACCCTCTCGACGTGGGTTTTCTCTGCATGGGTCCCTCCTCTGTCTCCTTCTCCACTTCTCTCTCTCATCATCTCCTTTTCTTCTCATCCATTTTTCTGCCACTTTTTCCTTTGTATATATTCTCCAACCTCTCTTTCCCTCTTCCAATTCTCACTCTCCCTAAACTTTAGTGTGTGTTTGTGTTTTCATTTCTCTGCGATCTCAGGCTCAAAAGGGTCTTGTTCATTGTTCCTGATCTACATCTTCCTCCTCTTTGCCTAAGTGTGAAATTTCTGCAAAACCAATCACAGAGCTTCTTTGTTTTCTTTTCTTTATTCCCACGCATGAAAGATCGAAATATAAGCCTTCAAATTATTCACAAAACCACTTGATTCAAAACAAACTCAGCCTGGACAACAATATTTGAACATGTCAGCAGCCATTGCCGCTGCAACAGCAGCCGTAGCCGTGAGTCGATATAGCTCGACAAACAGCAGCTCCAGTTCCGACGGAAGTCATCAATACTACAGCTACAACCACCTAACGACCACGCCGCCGCCCCTTCCGGCTCTGGCTACAACAACACCACCGCCACCACAGCTCAGCCGGTACGAGTCACAGAAGCGAAGAGACTGGAACACATTCGGACAGTACCTCAAAAACCACCGTCCGCCTTTAACGCTCTCTCGGTGCAGTGGAGCCCATGTGCTGGAATTCCTCCGGTACCTGGATCAGTTCGGGAAGACGAAGGTCCACACTGACACTTGCCCTTTCTACGGCCACCCACATCCTCCGGCGCCGTGCCCATGCCCGCTCCGGCAGGCGTGGGGCAGCCTCGACGCGCTCATCGGCAGACTCCGGGCAGCCTTCGAGGAGAACGGCGGAAAGCCGGAGACGAACCCGTTTGGTGCACGCGCCGTGAGGCTGTACCTGAGGGAAGTGAGGGACACGCAGGCCAAGGCTAGGGGAATAGCGTATGAAAAGAAGAAGAGGAAGAAGCCGCCGCCACAAGTAGTGGTGCAGGAACAGCATAAGCAAAACGGGTCGGCTTCACACGGGAATACTATTATGTCTGTTACTTCATCTTCAACTTTAGGTGTGGATTATGGAGGTCTTGGGGTTGATAATTCTGTAACAAATGGGACCTTGCTTGTTGGGTCGTCGTCAACTATTGCTAGGGGCTCTATGATTCCTCTATCAGTATTAAACTAGCAAGGTAGTGATTTATTATATATATATATCTGTGCGGTTCTTTTATGTCTAGCTTTTGGAAACTGCACGTCTTGTATTGTTGTTAGGGTTTTATGTTATATATATTAATGGTGTAGATCTTCGAGTTTGAGCAAGCTGCAGGCTAGCTAACTGTAAGAATTGCACTTTTGCTTATGTATGTGGTTTGACAATGAGAATCAATGATATGATGAACATATATCTGTTGGGTGCTACTGATGATGGTTTTTAGTGGCCAATACTTAATTTGTTTCATTTTATTTCTTTAATAGTTTGGTTTAATTGATTAGGCATTTCCATTATACTACTACATGATATGAACCATGTGTAAGTCTCATTCAGATGGATATTTCAAACCTTGTTTATTGCCCCACCAAAAAAAGAAAAAAAAAAAGGTGTTAAGGCCAAGTTTTCTTACCTTTAATTTGCTTATGTGGGGGTATACAACTAGAAGCGACCATCCTCTTTTCTTTGTTTTTACATATACTAAATTAGGGGTTTGTGGATATTAAAGACCATTAAAGACTAGATGACCTAAACCAGTAAATTTGGAAAAAGTAACCTTTCTCATCATCTGAAACTGTTCAATACTGTTTAAAACTTTAACATTTTCATTTTAGGATATATATGATCATTTGGATGTAGATATACACTATAGACGAGTGAACACAAATAGGAGGGAAAACTGTAATTTACTATAGATTGGAGGTTTTTCGTTTTTTTACTTATTTTTTGTTCATTACTATATATGGAGTTATGGTTCCTTGTAGCATGGTATTTTTACAAGCTCGGATCACAAGTCTCCTATCATATCCCCTTCCCTATTTTCCAATTAAAACTTGATAAAAGCATATCAATTTTAGTGGGTATTTATCAAGTTCTAATTCGGGGATAGAGTAGATATGTGTGAAGTTTTCGTTGAAGACGATAAGTAATTTGGATTCTGTTATCAGCACTAATTAGTAAAGTAGCCACAAATTAAAACCCATTTGTATTTAGTAATGAAATTTGAGAACTGATTTGTCTTTTCTTATTTGCTTAATTTTCTTTAATAATAAAAAATCTCCTATGCTTATTTTTAGTTTGCAATTAAACAATAATGTTAGATTTATCAAAAAATTTTTACTAAAATTATTAATTATTATTATTACTATTATTATTTTACTAAAGAGAGACAGTAATAAATGAATCTCAAGGGCAGTCAATAACTGTGTGTGTGTGTGTCATGTCATTTCCACGTCGTTTGGTAAATTTTTTGATAATATATAATGGGATTCTATGTTGGCAATAAAATAAAATAATTGGTGTATATAGTTTAGTTTTCTCTAAAGCTTCTTTTCATTTTTATGTTTTTTCTATTTAAATAAGACTCCATATTATTAGAACCCTTTTTTTGTTTTTTTTTAATTTTTAATTTTTTCCTTCTGTAAATGGATTTTTTTTGTGTTTAATTTTTATTATTTTAAAAGAATACATTTGATTCTGATTGACCAAAACTTATAATAATGGTGTACAAATAGAAACGCACATGAAATACATAAATCCGATCAATTCAATCACAATCCAACATATATTTGGATTAGTTGTTTTCAATACTCAAGCATTAAATCTAAATTTTAAAAGTTCAAAACAGATATTAGATATAAGTTCCATTTAGGTTTTACAATTGAAAAAACTAAGCAGTACTTGCAAATGTCACCAAATTTATTTACTAAGTCTGACTATAATCTTACGCTTCTAGTAGTCTTTACACTTCGTATTCCTCACCAACCTATCAAATTTTCGACCAAGTTTGTATATATATGAGAGTAGTACTCTTATCCAAGATTCTGAAAGGAGAGAAAAACCGGAGGCTTTTATGACCGTTGGATTAAATGTACGGTGGTTATAAGGTTTAACATTATTTTATTTATATATGTTTTTGTGCTATGCAAGTTCTGTAGGATTGCGCTTGTATTTTCAAATTTTACAAAAACACTTCCTTACTTTTCATTTTTGTTTTAGTGCCAGCCTTTTGGTACATGATTTCATGAAACTTTCACATATAGATGGTCACATGTTCATATGAATTATAAGTAATTTTAATTGTTAATTGACATTTGCAGAGTTTCAATATATTGAATTTATATGTAACTTTAAAAATGACGTATAAAATGGGTGACAGTAAAATAAAATTAGATAATGTAAATGATTATTTTTATAATTACTGTATATATAAAGGGGTGTGAATGCGTCGAGTTGACCCAAATATTAGATTTCTAAACTCAGCCAAAATGATTTTAGAAGTGTTTAAGCTCGACAAGCTTATAAATATATTGCTCAAAATTGACTTGACTCATTTGAGTAAAATTTAAAAATAGCTTGATCTTGAGGTATAACTACTTAATTAGCTCCCCGAGATATTCATTAAATTAATAATTTAATTTTTATATATACATATATATATATATATATGGTGTAAAAAATTTAAAATACATTACAAAGAAGTTTGAAATGAGTGTCGTTGCAAATTAGCTTCTAATTATAAATTGTTACACATTTCAAAGTTTATTTTTAATTAATTTTAAAGATAAGTTTAATTATTTTATAATTGTTTATCAAAAGTCATGTGTGATTGTGATACTACTCAATCTTGACTTATATCTCAAATGAGTCTAATTTATTATTCAAGATTGATTTATTTTATTGATGAACTGAGTTTGAACAAGTTTAAATCGAGCTAATCTTGAGTCAATCTAGATCTCGAACTGTTTGGTATAGCCCTACATCCAGAGGCAGTTATGCAAAACTCCAAAAAAGAAAAGGGTGTTAGTATATATTAACTTAAATTCAGTCCTTTTAATTCTATTCTAACATGGATATTAGTTCTTGTACGAATAGATGCATTAAAGCTGATCTGTAATGAATATATTTCACACAGAGATATCCAAGTTATTTTAGGATCTTACAAACATAAAAAAAAAAAAAAATCATTTTTAATAAAAATGAGACTATTCCTTTTAATAGCTAGTGCACTAAACCCTAAAAAAAAGAAAAGAAAAGAAAAAAGCCTAATTGGATTATTACCATAGTTAATTCTCTCTCTCTCTCTCTCTATATATATATATATATATGCCAACCTTCACATCTTTCATTTTGTTTTATTTTTTATTTTTTTAATTTTCCTCTCTTTAATAATTGCCATGAGATACTGTTTTCTATGCAGGTTGATTGTTTAAAGGATAAGAATCATATAAGGCCTGTCACTTATATGCCAGACATCTTTCTTCGTCCACACATCTGAAAGACCAAGACCTCATTTTGTAGTTGTGGACAAGTAGTGGTTGAGAGAGGTTTTTTAAATATTCTTTCTTTTTTAAACCATATTTTCCCCCACTCCAATTCATTCTCCAACTTTAATCATTATTCTGGTGCTATATTTTCGTCACAACTATATTCCATTCCATTCCATTTCCATTGTCCTTTCTTTTTTTCTTTATTGCTGTACAAATTGCATTCACTCATACGCACTCATGCATGTGTATATGTTCATGCAAACAAACGTCATATATATATATATATATATATATACACATACATACACATATGTACGTTGACTACTATACCTGTTAATTACTAGCCCCCGTCTGGTAATGTTTTGTTTTTGGTTATTATTATTATTATTATTATAATACTGATTATAATAAAAGGAAAAAGACCTTGCTTAATTTATTATATAAAAAATCTGCTACACATTTTTAATATTTATTATTATTATTATTATGATAAAAAAAGAGATTAGGACTTGTCCTAACTTTAACCAACATAAGGTAGTGGCTTATAATTGCTTATTGCATATATGACGTAATATTGTAACATACAAAGACTCTGCAAGACGCTTCAAAACCCACAAAAATATGTAACTATCGTTCTGGATTCTACATTCTGCATGGTTCATGTCCATATATCTAAGCAGAGCCCGTATACACACATAAATATATATATATATATATATATATATATATATATATATATATATATATCATATATATCATATTTTATGTACAACTGAAACTGATAACCTGAACAACATTATACTGGCTATCTTAAGTAAACGATATAAGGTGGACCAACAAAGCACACGCCTAGGTAACTGGATTAATTTTGCTTACTATATTAGTACATTTTAAGGACTCGATTTAATGTGCTTTTTCATCAGAAGGATTTTTAGAAATAACACTTTTATCCATATTATTTTAATAAAAATAATACTTCAACAATATAACATATTAATTTATATTTTCAAATCATTAAAAATATTTATTAAGTGAAATAGGATTATGAGCTGATGAGATCCATATCGAAATTCTTTTTTTTTTTCTATAAAAAAAGTAAAATAGAATCCTGATATGAATAATTTATGACAAAATTACTGTTTTTTCGGATAATAATTCGGAGTGAATCCTTCAACTTCTAAATTAAAAAAAAGTATGATTTAGTGCATAATATTACTATTATTATGGCGAATCACATAGGGGTAAAATAGGTTAATTTCCGTAGATATAAAAAAAGATATGGAATATTCAACTATAATTACAACTACTATTAATTGCATTGCCTCTTTTACCCCCGTTTAATATTGCTTCACATGCGCGTTATGTACCATACAATTAGCAACGTTATGCTCTAGACCAAAATTCATATTTTAAGTATTTCAAATTTTAATTAAAGTAGTATATATGATGTTTTCTGTTTAGCTTTTTTTTTTACTTTTATTTTTTAATTTTTACATTGATAGAAAAGAAGTGCTTTCTAGAATAAGCACATATAAGGTATTTCTATTGTAAAACACTTTTTAAGATTTTTTTTTTTTAATATCAAAAAATGCTTTTATTTTTCTTTGGCAAACATCTTTTAAAATGTATTTTTTGAGAAGCGGTTTTGACTCTTCCAAAAGTAGATCCAAACATTCTTTAAGATTCTCAATCTTTCTCCTCTTTCTACAGTCCTTGATATTTCCTTTTAATTTCTCTCAGTCCAACTACCCATTATAATGCCAAACTTTTCTATAACGGTCCCAAATGACCTCTTCCAATGCAAGTTAATTTGTTTATTTTTTAAATGTTTTTAATTTAATAACTCACTCCAAACAGTAATGGTCAAAGAAATTTAGAGAAAAGAAAAATGTTCAAGCAGATTATTTTTCAAGGAATAGAAAGAGAAAGAGAAGGGGAAAAAAAAAAGTTACAGGGGCTGCAAGTGGCAGATGGAGGTGAGAGAGAGCAGTAAAGAAAACAGATGGAGGTTGGATTCCAGTGAAGGAAGAGAAAGAGTGAGCAATTTTTTTTTCTCATTTTCATGTTGAACCACATATTTATAGCATTTTTAATCTTTTAAAAATATATATTAAAAGGGACTAACCACGCTATTAAATATGTAATTTAAAGACCAAAAGTACTATAAATATATAGTTTAAGGACGAAAGTTAAAAAAATTACTATAGGGATAAAAGTGTAAATGACTATATAATTTAGAGGCTTAAAGAGCTATTAACCCCCTTTAATCTTGTTTTGTAAACAATTATATATATGTGATTAGACTATAAATTTGAAGCCATAAAACATATCACTTGAATATGCATACCTTTTAGCGTTAGAAGTTTTGTTAAAAAGCAGGATGGGTTACTTTTCATTTCGTGTTATACTAGTTAATTGGATATATATCAATTTTATAAAATTAGGTGTCGTTTGTTTTAGTCCTAGACATATATGCTGGTTTTCTATAATTAAATTTAGGCATACAACAACTGCTTTTGTTAACATTACATCTAAATACGAAAAATTGTTGAATCCCATTAGATTTTTCTATATTAAGAATTATAGATAAATTTACAAAATAAACAAACTTGATCCAACCTTACATTGACCTTAACAAAGTAACCAAACTAACAGTTGCACATAACGTATTTTCTCATCGGCTACCGAAAAGAACTTTTTCTTGACATGAGCTTATATGTATATATATGTACCTCAAATTTGAAGTATTATAACACATAGATAAGGAGAAGAACAAAAAAAACCTCAGACTACTTTGAGTTCTTCGTATTTATACCATAACCTTATAAGCTTGGAGAGAGAAAGGATGGCAGGAGGTGGTGTTGTTGTTCATGGGGGGAGCCAAAGCTACAAAGGTGGTGTGACCACTTTTGTTGTGTTCGCTTGTATAGTTGCTGCCACGGGAGGTCTTATATTTGGTTATGATCTGGGTATTTCAGGTATGCTCCAATAACTACATGTATAAAAGACATTTGAATCCATTCTTGATTGTATTTTAGTACCCTATTTCACATTCAAAATATAAAAGAAATCTTATAATATTTAAATACACTAACATATAGTTAAAATATTTTGTAAACTACTACAGGCGGAGTCACTTCAATGGAAGATTTCCTGCACAAGTTCTTTCCATCAATAGAAAGAAAAAAAGAAAGAGAGTCGGGTCATGAGAATGCATACTGCAAATTCGATAACTACCTCCTCACATTGTTCACCTCTTCTCTCTATCTTGCTGCACTTGTGGCTTCCTTCTTCGCTTCAGCAGTTACACGGGTGTTTGGCCGAAAGCCAGCAATGTTTTTCGGAGGCCTAGTCTTCCTTATAGGCTCTATCCTAAACGCTGTTGCCCAAAACATTGCATTACTAATTGTTGGTCGACTTCTGCTTGGTGTGGGTGTTGGATTTGGTAATCAGGTACAAATCAATTACCTTTCACTTCTATCTCAAGATGCATCAAGTTTATTTTAGACTGCAATCCAATATTACTATTTTCAAAAGCTTGAACTCCTGAGGAATATACTTGGACATCATCGTGATTGAACCCAGGACATACAGTTGTGATATTATATTAGACCACAACCCAGCACCACTTCATCAAAGCTCGAACTTATGAGACGTGGGCTGAAATTGGATTATATAATGTAGTTGTTTAGTATGCTTAATACCAAATTGTATTGTTGGCGTTGCAGTCTGTTCCAGTATACCTATCAGAAATGGCACCAACAAAGATACGAGGAGCTCTCAACATGGGTTTCCAAATGGCCATCACCATCGGTATTCTTGTGGCGAATCTTGTCAACTATGGGACTAACAAGATCAGTGGCGGATGGGGCTGGAGACTCTCATTGGGTCTTGCAGGCGTGCCTGCAATATTGATGACTGTTGGTGCAATCTTCTTGCCAGAGACTCCAAATTCCGTCATTGAAAGAGGTAACCTTGATAAAGCAAAAACAATGTTGCAAAAGATTCGTGGCACTGATGAAGTTGATGAAGAATTCCAAGATCTTATCGATGCGAGTGAGACAGCTAAGAAAGTGAAGCACCCATGGAGGAACATCATCCAACGCAAATACAGGCCCGAACTTGTGATGTGCTGCCTCATACCATTCTTTCAACAGCTCACGGGTATAAATGTTATCATGTTTTACGCTCCTGTTCTTTTCAAGACTTTAGGTTTCGGAGACAACTCTTCACTTATGTCAGCAGTCATTACCGGCATTGTTAATGTTCTTGCCACTTTGGTTTCGATCTTCACGGTCGATAAGTTCGGTAGGAGGATTTTGTTCCTTGAAGGTGGTGTGCAAATGCTCCTTTGCCAGGTATCTTTCAGTTTGATAAGTTTGTTTCTTTTGGTATCTTTCAACTTATTTGCGGCTAAACATTCACATGTTTATGATCCGGTTGTTATAGATTGCTGTTGCAGTCATGATTGGGGCAAAGTTCGGCACCAGCGGACAAGGATCATTTTCAGATTCTGAAGCAGATTTGCTTTTGTTCTTTATTTGCGCCTATGTAGCAGCATTTGCTTGGTCTTGGGGGCCATTAGGCTGGTTAGTCCCCAGCGAGATTTGTCCGTTGGAAATTCGACCGGCAGGGCAAGCGATCAACGTTTCCGTCAACATGTTGTTCACTTTCTTCATTGCAGAGATCTTCTTAACCCTGCTCTGTCACATGAAATTCGGTCTCTTCTTTTTCTTTGCCTTCTTTGTGGTCATTATGACAATCTTTGTTGCATTCTTCGTGCCTGAAACGAAGAACGTTCCAATTGAAGAGATGAACGGAGTGTGGAGAGCACATTGGTTCTGGAAAAGGTACATTCCTGATGAAGCTCTCAATAACACTGGTAGCCATGTTGCTTGAGCCTCGCTGACATGGATATATGTGGTCGTGTACGTTGTTTTATTATTATGTTACTGTGGTAATTCTTCCTAAATGAAATTAATATAGAAACCTCGGCGAGGTTACTTTTGTTGGGAAGACAAATTAATTGTGTGTATTTTTCCTTCAACCTTAATAATTAATGAAGGAAAATTGAAAATGAAATGAAAGCAAAAACAAAAAATACAAAAAACCTTGCAAATCATTTTCTTTGGGATGCGGTTTTTCAAAACAACAAAATAAAACATCTAGTTTCCTAATTAAAATTGAAAATTATTTCAATTTCCTTTTTAATTCTACATGATGTGCACAGCGTGTTATTGAAAAGTAAATTTGAAGTGTTTTAGTTTCCGAATTAATTGATGTATCATTGAAAACACGATTGTAGTACAAAAATCATAATAATAATAATACTAATAATACGAGGGGAACCACCTTTTTTTACGATCTATATAGAATTTGTGATTATCTTACATTTAAATTTCATTTATCTTTACTATACAAGGTAATTATTTTGTTAACCAACAACGTGTTACCATTCCATTAGTTGATAAATATGATTGTAAATAAAGATGAGACAACATGTATACAGGACTTTGGTATAGAGAATAATTAAACACTATACAAATTTAATAAACACCAAAACTGCTGGAAGGTACCACTGAAAATTTTAAAGAAGCTTCGGCTGAATTCCCAAGAAACGTATCAACACGTACGTTAGCATGTTATGATTGTGAATTGGGAATTAGAAAATGTGTTCTATGTACATATAATGTTAGGTCGTTAGAAAGATCGATATATTGTGGCACTACATTGCATGGATAAAATATATATATGTAGAATGTATGAATTATGAAGAGTGAATTCCATTATTTTCTTGAATAATTCATCCGTCAGATGAAAAAAAAATTTAAATCTTATCCATGGAATTTAGGTCAAAATATATATTTAATTTTAAAATTGAAGTAGAAGGACCAAACCAGGTGCCACTAATAATATTTGTCATTTCTATAAGCTACTTATAACAAAATGATAGTAATGAAAAATTTATTAAAACTGCGATAGACCTAAAAATAATGGACGTCGTGACACTAATATAATAATTCAATAAACAAGAATATACTAGTATTAGTAAAAACAATTCAAGTTAACTAACGAAAAATTAATATGTTTCAGGTTCGTAAAGACAGTTCTTATTGCTGTTGGAACTTAGTAAGACTTAAATTATATTTATCATTAGTATATAAATATATATATATATATATATCTATATATATATATATTTCGACTCACTCAAATAAAAAAACTATGTTCGACCAAAAAAAAAAGAAGAAAAACTGTGTTTTGGAAGATAACCTTAACTTTTTGAGTAACCATGAAAGAGAAAAGGTGGCACTAAGTAAAGGGCACGAGTTGTTTCAAACACCGGAAATTTAGAGAATTAATGAGAGAATGGGAAATCCAGCAAGCAATATTGGAGGAGTTTTGCGAAGAAACGAACTGTGTTGGATTTATCAAAATTAAGAATTATAGATCATAAATTTACTAAATAAAACAAATTGATCCATTCAATGACCTTAACAAGTAGAGTGACGGTTACACCGAGCATATTATCTCACCCAAAAGAACTTTTTCTTGATAATAAGGTGCTTAAATATACCTCAAACCTGGGGATTACAACATATAGAAAAAGAAGAGATCGAAAGTAAAAAAGGCTGAGACTATTTGTGTTCTTCGTCTAATTTAGACTAGAAGGTAGAGGAGAAAAAAAAGGCAGGGGTTGCTGTTTTTCATGGAGAGGCCCAAAACTACAAAGGTGGCAGCACCACTTTTGCTGTGTTCGCTTGTTTAGTTGCTGCCATGGGAGGTCTTATATTTGGTTATGACCTCGGTATTTCAGGTATGCTTCAACAACTATACATGTGTAAAATATAGAGAATATTCCATCGAAAATATAATATGGAAAATTTCAATCTACTACTTTGTTGTTGAATAATATTATATATGTTGGTTAATTATGAAAATAGTTTGTAAACTACCGCAGGCGGAGTCACTTCTATGGAAGATTTCCTAAGCAAGTGCTTTCCATCAATAGAAAGAAAAAAAGAAAGAGAGTCGGGTCATGATGACAATGCATACTGCAAATTTGATAACTACCCCCTCAAATTGTTCACCTCATCTCTCTATCTTGCTGCCCTGGTAGCTTCCTTCTTTGCTTCAACAGTCACACGGGTCTTTGGCCGAAAGCCAACAATGTTTTTCGGAGGCCTAGTTTTCCTTATAAGCTCTATCCTACATGGTGTTGCCCAAAACCTTGCATTACTGATAGTTGGTCGCCTTTTGCTTGGTGTGGGTGTTGGATTTGCTAATCTGGTACAAATCACTTACCTTTCTTGTATCTCAAGCTCAAGATTAGTAAGCTTTTTGAACACCAAATTGTTTTGTTGGTTCATGGTTGCAGTCTATCCCAGTATACTTATCAGAGATGGCACCAGCAAAGAATAGAGGAGCGCTCGACATGGGTTTCCAAATGGCCATCACCATTGGTATCCTTGTGGCGAACCTTGTGAACTACGGGACTGATAAGATAAGCGGTTGCTAGGGCTGGAGACTCTCCTTGTTTCTTGCACGCGTCCCTGCGATATTGATGACTGTTGGTGCATTCTTCTTGCCCGAGACTCCGAATTCTATTATTGAAAGAGGTGACCTTGATAAAGCCAGAAAAATGTTACATAAGATTCGCGGCACCATTGATGTTGATGAAGAATTTCAAGATCCCGTTGATGCAAGTGAGGAAGCAGAGAAAGTGACGAACCCTTGGAGGAACATCATTCAACGCAAATACAGGCCCGAACTTGTGATGTGCTCCTCATTCCATTTTTTCAGCAGTTCACGGGCATAAATATCATCATGTTTTATGCTCCTGTTCTTTTCAAGAGTTTGGGTTTCGAGGACAACTCTTCACTTATGTCAGCAGTCATTACCGGCGTGGTTAATTTCGTTGCCACCTTGGTTTCGATCTTCACGGTCGACAGGTTCGGTAGAAGGATTTTGTTCCTTGAAGGTGGTGTGCAAATGTTCATTTGCCAGGTAGTAGGTGTTAAATTATTACTGTTTCAGAAAGCTTAAGCAATTAGGAAGTGAATGTGAGTTTAACATGTATATCAAGCTATGAATGAGACAGAGAGAGAAAGAGTGTCAATAATCTACTTCAGTGCCTACTAAAAATTCACATGATGATTCTGTTGTTGTAGATTACAATTGGGGTCATGATTGGGGCAAAGTTCGGCTCCAGTGGACAGCGATCATTGTCAGATTTTGATGCAGATTATCTTTTGTTCTTTATATGTGCCTATGTAGCAGCATATGCATGGTCTTAGGGGCCATTAGGTTGGTTAGTCCCCAGTGAGATTTGTCCGTTGGAAATCCGAGCGGCAGGGCAAGCTATCAACGTTTCTGTCAACATGTTCTCCCCACCTTCTTTGTCGCAGAAATCTTTCTAAGCATGCTTTGTCACATGAAGGTTGGTTTCTTCTTTTTCTTTGCCTTCTTTGTGGTCGTTATGACAATGTTTGTTGCATTGTTGGTGCCTGAGAAGAAGAACGTTTCAGTTAAAAAGATGAATAGAATGTGGAAAGCACATTGGTTTTGGAAAAAGTATATCCCCGTAGAGTATCTCAATAACACTGGTGCTCTTGTTGCTTGAGCCTTGCTCACATGGATTTGGTCGTTTACGTTGTTAATTGTTAGGTTATTATGGTAATTCCCCCAAAAGAAATAAATTGCAACCTCCGCGAGGTTATTTTGCGGGGAACACACAAATTGTATATATTTTTCATTCAACAAGAAAAAAAAGAAAAGAAGAAGAAGAAGAAGAAGAATAGACAAGACAACTTCTCAATTCAATTTTTTTTTTTGGATATGACTCTTGAAAAAAAAAATTCTAAAAAAACAAAAAACAAACATTAAGGTTTCTAAATCAGTTTACAAGTACCTCTATTAGTTTCTATCCAGACAATTCAAAGTGTACGCACTTCCCACATCAGTGTAATGCAATTAGAAATTTAATAACTTCTAAAGGTGCTCTCTAGAGAAATTGAATCCCGACTGATAAAGAAAGGGAGCACATTTCCTTATCAACTGGACTAAATTCTTTCTCACCAAAAAAAAAAAAGAAAAAAACTGGACTAAATTCTTGTGCAGTAGGTATTATAAGACTTTGGAAAATTACAAACTTACAAAAACGAAATTTTTGGTTTTCAACAACAAATTAATCAAGTTCGAATATGGGTTTTCAGATGAGCCTTAGAAGTAGCTCTAGGAACCACGAACAGTTGCTTGAACACTGAGTTACACTTCAGTCTTTTACCTAAACTTAGTATTTATGAAATAGTCATTATGCCTAATTTACACTTATTTGGGTTACGCATTTTTCACGGTTTTACCATCAATCTCATTGTTGGCCTTATAATCCTAGTTGTTTCAATTAATTACTCCGGGGACAGCCCATCGGCAAGGCCATGCATGAGACATAAATCCCATCTTCCCCTATTTGAAATGATACTATCAATTGAAATATATTGAAAATATAAGGTTCAGTTTAAGATTATGAGAAAAATTAGAGGGCCAAATTATAATTAATTCGAAAAATTAAAATTACAATTTACATAGCTAAACAATCTACTTTTCTAGTAATAAATAAATATGTTAGAAAAATAATATATTCTTTGAATGTTAGTTTGAACAAAACCTACTAAAAATTAAACTGAGAGCGATTCAATATTTTGTATAATTAACCCACTTTTCAAAAATACATAATTTGGATTCCCTTTACTTTTGTAACATCTTCACAACTCAACCATATTTACATTCTTTTTTACTTTAAACAACCAATTGGGTTGAACTCAATTCAAAATCTCTTACTTTTTTTGGGCACATCCACAATCTTAGAAAATCAATACAAAACACTCTAAACTCCAAACCATATATAACCCTTACTAAGAGAGTAAGCCATGACTGTTGCCATACACCAAACCTTTTTTATTTCTTGTTAAGAAGATGGGCAAGGTTGCGAAGTTCCTCAAACGCATGCATTGTTTCTGCATCAAATCCTCCTGCAAACTGCAAATAATATTCTTTAACTCTTTTTTTTTCCCTAACCCATTTAAGTAGGTAGATATTTTTTCTCACAGTTTTCAATAATTAGCATAAAATTTTTAGTAGTTTTTCATTTTTCTATATCTTCTATGCTACCAAGTTATGCAGGGACTATCCTACTTTCATGCTGAATACAGAAGAGAAATGAAATGAGAAAAATTGTTATTGTTTTTAATGTTGCAAACCTGATGGATTCTGAAAGCAAATCTGACTCCTTGAAGTAGCATATAGTCCATTGCAGGATCCTTTTCCAGTGCTGCCTTGGACTGAAGTTCCATAGCTACCCTCTTCATGTACATTTTTGCTAACTTGACAGAGCCAAACTTTATCTGCAGGACATATATAGTTGTTCAATCAACTTTTGTAAGCCAAGGAACTAAATTTTTGTAAATAAAAATGGTAGGAATCTGTTGGTAGAAAATAAACAATATGACCACCAACTAAATCCAAAATGGAAGGGAAATACAAAACCCATTGATATGAAATTATGCATGCCAATAGAATAAAAATCATGTGCATTTTCGATTCTAGAAATTTTCTGCGAAAGTATGAGTGAGATAGAGTGGCCAAACTAAAGATGAAGAATAATTCAATATGGACCTTTTAGAACTGTTCTCCTTTAAGAACTTGTATGTTTTATGTAAACAAAATTTTTATGGAAGCTGGACTAGAAATATGAAAATAAAGCCTCAATTAACTAAAACCTTGCTTATAATTCCGTTGTCAAGCATCCAATCTGTGGGTATTTGGAATTCCTTGCAGTTACGCATCAAAGACTCTCTTGTCCGAAGAAGGTTATAGACTGTTCGCTCCATCCTGCCATTGGTATTAGAAAGAAAAAGTCTTACAAAACATTTGAAACTAGTAGGGTTACAAGGAAAAAAGTAACTAGTTGGATGGAAAAAGTAATTGATCTATGAGACAATATTTTCAGGTTCTTACTTCTCAGACTGGGACACCACTTTCTTTAGTGCAATGTCACAAGGCAGTCGGAGATCATCCTTGTAAGAAGACACTTCAGACTCTAATCTCTTGAGGTCTCTAAACCCAAATGCTGCTTCTCGCAATGTGTCGGCCTTCTTTTCAGGCCAATTGAAGTGCTTTAGGACTGCTCTCTCATCCACCTTTTATAAGGACACGAACATAATAAGAAACAAGAAAATCAGCACATCAGTGTTGTTATAGTTTCCTGAAAGCTACAGCCAAGAAGAAACATCCAAATCTGCAACAAGAGAATTCAATGGACAGCTTTCTATATGGAACTTGAAAACTCCCACAAAGCTACTTGCTATAGGCGGATGCTCCCCAATACAAGGGATTTGATCACTTGAGATTGAAGTTTCAAGACTCATACAGAGTATTTTTCTTATAATAAAGGAGGAGAAGAGTTTAACCTTCTTGGTGAAGACTGAAGAATGATAATAGAGTTAATTATTTATGTTGAAAGGTATATAAACTATATGCAAATTTTAAAAGACTTTCCTACAATTTTGATTCCACAGTAGGTGACAATTGTTTTGCCTCATTTATGAATAGAGTATACTGAATGCTTCGAATCGAATCATCACTGTTAATTAAAAACAAAAGTCTAAAATTATTTGACAAATGAAGTCTTAAAAAATCAAAATGGTTACCGCGGAAAGAAAGATACCAACTTACAAGAAAACAAAGTTCATCATCTAGCCATTTGACAAATGCCACAACATCTTCAATGTTCTGATAAGCTGCATTATTAACCTCTCTTATCAACGAATTCACAAATTCTCCTTGCGTCTCAACATCTGCCTTTATCTACATATGAAATTATAATTTTTAATAATAAGGAACTCATCCAATTTATTAAGAGACAACCTAAAAATTTGAAACATTAACTGACTTCCATTCTTCTTCATTTGATAGATACATGACAATAGAGATAAAAAGAAAAATTTAGGCTTTTCACAACCATACCTTCTCTGCAACCCAACAGAGTTTCAAAGATAGAAAGAAACAGACAAAGTAACAGGAAATGGGTGAGCACTTACTGCAAGCAAATGCGACGACCGGTTCGCAATCTCTCCAATCATGCTGCTGCGAACATTTGCAACGTCTGGTGCATCACAAACTCCTCCATTAGAGGAATCTTTTCTAGAATCTCTCTTCATGAGGGAATGGTAAAACTCGACTACTTGTGGAGCTCGCTGTACAGTTCCTGTACTACTCCTCACCGCAAACTTCGGTGGGGCTGGTGGAGGTGGCGGTGGTGGGGGTGGCGGCGGCGGAAACTTTGTCGAGTTTTCCTCTTTGGTTCCCCCAGAAAGTTTGCAGGAAGGCCTCGGTGGCGGATTTGGAATGCGCAAAGCCCTCTTCTCAACATCCAAAGAAGAAGAAAACTTGCTAGTTTCATGGCAGTTCCCAAATAATTGGGATCTTTGAACCATTCCCAGGTCAAATTTTTCTGAAGCTAGCGGCTCTGCTTCCTTCTCCATTTCTGCTGCACATGTAAAACAATCAGACTGCCTTCTCTTGCTGGGAATCAACTCTTCTGGACAGCATTTTGATCCACTTATGGAGTGTCTTCTGCTTGGACTTCTTCCTTCTTCTCTTTCAATCCAATTTTTACCCAATTCACTATCAGGGTACTCCAAGTTTGTTAAATCCTCATCAGTTAGAGGCCATTTCTTTAACTTCTTTATCAGGTTTAATCTCTTTGCACTACCGTAGTCCAAGTACTCATTGCTTCCACAAGACAATGAATCAACAGATTCACCACATTTTTCAATGGAATTGGGGCTTGATGGCTTGTCACAATTCATATTGGTAGAACATGAATTGCGCAGCTCATTTCTTAGGCAGGAATTAACCCATCTCAGGTAGGCAAGCTCTTCAACTTCATTCAATCTGCTCATCTGTAAACCTTCCACTTGTTTACACAAATCTTCATTTGTGTGTCTTAGCATTGATGCCTCAGCTTTGATCTTAGCAACAATTTCACTCTGATATCCATATCCAATTATTCAATTCCCAAATGTACGTGATAAATAAGCATGTCAAATATCAATATAATCCAATTGGATATATTAAATTAAATGAATTTGAAAAATTAAAGAAAACCACTAACCTCCGAAGCCTTTGGTAGAGAAGCCAACTGCGATTCAACAGAAGAAAGCCTGCAAGCAAGATTTCTCTTCTGAAGCTGTAACTCCTTGTTGAGACGCCTCAGTTCCACGACCTCCATTTCCAGACTCCTTGACGACTTTGCCATTAAATTTCCTTCATTTTCTTCTACTTTTTCCATTTCGTAGTTCTTTTCCTTTGCCGAAATCGAAGTTAACGCAGAGAGTTGTTCCGAAATGCTTGATTTCTCTTCTTCTAGAGACTCAACTTTCCTCACAAAGCCATCGAGTTCACTCTTCTTCACCTCCAGTTCTCTCTCCAGATCAAGAACTCTCGGGCTTCTCTTACATTCAGCTAACTCGGCTTGTAACTTCAACTCCCTTTCTTTGGATTCTTGAAGTAAGCTTCTCATGTGGTCTAGCTCCATGAACAAGTCGCGGGACGACTGTCTCCGGTGGGTTTGATAAGCTTGGGGATGAACTTGACTGCCGTTCACAGTGCACGACAAGTCGCCGATGAGCGACCGTTTGACCCGGGAATGGGAGGGCACAAATGGGTTCTTCTGGTTCGCCATGTCCGAGCCTATTAAAGGCTGTTTCTTGCTCGTCGCCGTCGTCTGCAACTTCGTTTTCTTGTCTCCGGCGAACCCTTTCACGATTTGAGAACCCCATGAAGAAGCAGACCGTAGTTTTGAAGGATTGTTGTTTCCTTTCAGGTTCTGAGCTTTTGGTATCTGGTTTTGGTCGCTAAATTTGGATGATTTTGGTCTGATTTCTGAGGGGTTGTCTTCTCTCATTGCGAATAATATTGTAGCTACAAATTAAAACAACGCAAATGCTTTTTTCAAATTACTAGAACTCTGCACGAAAATAAGATCATGGGTGGTCCTAAATATAACCAAAAGCTAAGCTTCATAGAGTTTAATCATGTAAAACACCGAAAATTCAACGACAACTGTAGAAGATGCTTAAAGATTTTTGGAAGAAAACAGGGGTCTGAAAGATTGAAAAACTCGAAAATATTTGAGACCAAAAAATTATAAGGAGAGGAGTGAAGGGTCCGAAGTTTGAATTGGAGCTTCAGGCGATGAATATTCATGTATGTGCTTGAAATGGAAAAAGGAGGAGTAATTGTAATTGTAATGAAAGCTCCAATTCCAAGATTACTTACAGAGAAAAGTGGCAACTTTTCTTTATTTGCATGTTTTTTGAATTTTTGAAATTTGAATGGTTCGCTTTGGAGTGCGATAGTGCGAGGGTGGGCGTGCAACGGTCGGATTCTGTGCCAGGGCCCCACAGACGAGGGGAGTGTGAATTTGACTGAAAAAAAAAAATAATAAATAAAAATAATAATAAGAGAGGGTGAATTTTTTTTTTTGGTAAAAAGAGAGGCTGAATTTGATTAAATTAAAAGATGGAAATTGTAGTAATTGCATAGAAAACACGTAAAGACACGAAAAAGAAACTATTTGGACACTAATTTATTTTAAAATATCTATTTATTTATAATTTTATTAAAATTATTATTTTTTATTTAAAATATTTTTATTTTAAATGATATTATTTCTCTCTCTTCTACTTATAAATTATGTCTCTGTTTTTTCATCGTACAGTAAAATTCGTCACTAGACCATGAGATTCACTACTAAATATCAAGTAAGCTATTTTTCACTATTATATATATATTTATCACCAGTTTACACTTACTCGTCATAGGATGACCAGTAAACTACTTACCACCTGTGGTCAATAAACTACTTACCACCAAATAATGAAACTTAGCATCAGGTGATAATTAAGTTACTAACCACCAAACTACACTTACAGCTAAAACAAAAATATTTTTGATATTTAATGATATATATAGGCATTTTAAATAGAATTATAAATGAATGGGTATTTTGGAACAAATTAATATCCATGTGTCATTTAGGATAAATGCCCAAATAAAAATGGATGGTTGACCTGTAGACAGCACAGCCCAAGCTTAGGGCAGCAAATGGGAATGGTGTTTGATTCTGTTGGCATTTACGCATGCAATACCACTCATCTACTCATCTTTGCTCTCTTGGTTAGTACTTACCATTTATCTTATTCTTATCATGTAACGTAGAAATTTGAGTGGGATCTGCCATCTCTGAAAGCTTCGGAACAGGATTCGTATAATGCCTTAAAATGTTGGTTCTGTGAAACCACCCTGCAAGCCCAAACATTGACTCTGAAATAATATTATGCCGAGTATAATAAAAACGAATTGGCTTTTCAACTATAGTGCCTTCCTTTTCGTATGTTTGAATATATACAACTTTATTTGACTCCATGACGTGATATATGCACATGATAATTAATGAGTTTATCATAACCACATATAGGTACAATAAGTCAATCAGATAGGCGGGGGATGGAGGACCACATCTTCATATCCCTTTATTTCCGAGTTGCTAACAGACTTCACACATGCGCATGCATGTGTATGTGCATGTGCAATGTTCTTTAACCAGCATTTGAAACAAAATGTATCCATTGCTGTATTAAGAGTTAATAGTGGAAACACCAGAGTTAAAAGTAAGGAACCTGATTGTTAGAACTTGAAACTAGATTAGTAGATTTAGACTATGTCCGCCTGGTAAGATCTAGTCTGCATAACAGTTAATGCAGACAACTTTCAAGGTTTGTGATTTTTCAGGTACAGTCTTGAGTTATATTCCTTTTGCCAGAAGAATGGTGTATGAATTTATGATCCGTTGGTGTGACATCGAGCTTTGAATGTTGCAATTCAAACATGTCCATTGTGGAGTAGAGTTCAATTTTTTGAATGCTGGCTTCTCTTTCTTTCCTCTGTTTTGAGTTTGATTTCATTAGGCTTGTGATTTCTATTGGAACTCCGTACACTTCTTGGCTTGTTCCAGTTTTATATATGTATTTTCCTTCGTCTTCTACTTCATTACCCTTCTACATATATATATGAAAATTTTATTAAAATTCTCCAGCTATTTCTTACGTAAAATTTCTTCTACTGAGAATCTCATGAGGGAATTTGTAACATATAGAAAAGGAGAAGAGGAAAAAAAAGACGAGACCAAAAGCTTAGAGAGAAAAAGATGGCAGGAGGTGGTGTCGTTGTTCATGGAGGGAGCCAAAACTATAAAGGTGGTGTGACCACTTTTGTTGTGTTCGCTTGTATAGTTGCTGCAATGGGAGGTCTTATATTTGGTTATGATCTCGGTATTTCAGGTATGCTCCAAAGCTAAATATATTTTAAAATATTTTGAACCAATTTTTTTTTTTTTTAATAAATATTTCCAATAACCTATTACAAGCTACTACTTTGTTGTTGAGTGACATGCTAATTGTTAAAATATTTTGTAAACTACTGCAGGCGGAGTCACTTCAATGGAAGATTTCCTTAACAAGTTCTTTCCATCAATAGAACGAAAAAAAGAAAGAGAGTCAGGTCATGACAATGCATACTGCAAATTTGATAACTACCTCCTCACATTGTTCACCTCTTCCCTCTATCTTGCTGCACTTGTGGCTTCCTTCTTCGCTTCAGCAGTTACACGGGTGTTTGGCCGAAAACCAGCAATGTTTTTTGGAGGCTCAGTCTTCCTTATAGGCTCTATCCTAAACGCTGTTGCCCAAAACATTGCATTACTAATTGTTGGTCGACTTTTGCTTGGTGTGGGTGTTGGATTCGGTAATCAGGTACAAATCAATTACCTTTCACTTCTATCTCTAGATACATCAAGTTAATTTTAGACTGCAATCCAATATTACCATTCTCAAAAGTTTGAACTTTTGAGGAATATGCTTTGACATCCTCGTGATTAAACCCAGGAGCTATTGCTGTGATATTATATTAGAACACAATCCAGCACCACTTCATGAAAGCTCGAACTTGTGAGACGTGAGCTGAAATTGGATTATATAATTTAATAGTATGCTTAATCCCAAATTGTATTGTTGGCGTTGCAGTCTGTTCCAGTATACCTATCAGAAATGGCACCAACAAAGATACGAGGAGCTCTCAACATGGGTTTCCAAATGGCCATCACCATCGGTATTCTTGTGGCGAATCTTGTCAACTATGGGACTAACAAGATCAGTGGCGGATGGGGCTGGAGACTCTCATTGGGTCTTGCAGGCGTGCCTGCAATATTGATGACTGTTGGTGCAATCTTCTTGCCAGAGACTCCAAATTCCATCATTGAAAGAGGTAACCTTGATAAAGCCAAAACAATGTTGCAAAAGATTCGTGGCGCTGATGAAGTTGATGAAGAATTCCAAGATCTTATCGATGCGAGTGAGACAGCTAAGAAAGTGAAGCACCCATTGAGGAACATCATTCAACGCAAATACAGGCCCGAACTTGTGATGTGCTGCCTCATACCATTCTTTCTACAGCTCACGGGTATAAATGTCATCACGTTTTACGCTCCTGTTCTTTTCAAGACTTTAGGTTTCGGGGACAACTCTTCACTTATGTCAGCAGTCATTACCGGCACTGTTAATGTTCTTGCCACTTTGGTTTCGATCTTCACGGTCGATAAGTTCGGTAGGAGGATTTTGTTCCTTGAAGGTGGTGTGCAAATGCTCCTTTGCCTGGTATCTTTCAATTTGATAAGTTTGTCTGTTTTGGTATCTCTCAACTTATTTACTCCTAAACATTCACATGTTGATGATCCGGTTGTTGTAGATTGCTGTTGCAGTCATGATTGGGGCAAAGTTCGGCACCAGCGGACAAGGATCATTTTCAGATTCTGAGGCAGATTTGCTTTTGTTCTTTATTTGCGCCTATGTAGCAGCATTTGCTTGGTCTTGGGGGCCATTAGGCTGGTTAGTCCCCAGTGAGATTTGTCCGTTGGAAATTCGACCGGCAGGGCAAGCAATCAACGTTTCCGTCGGCATGTTGTTCACCTTCTTCATCGCAGAGATCTTCTTAACCCTGCTCTGTCACATGAAATTCTGTCTCTTCTTTTTCTTTGCCTTCTTTGTGGTCATTATGACAATCTCTGTTGCATTCTTCGTGCCTGAAACGAAGAACGTTCCAATTGAAGAGATGAACAGGGTGTGGAAAGCACATTGGTTCTGGAAAAGGTACATCCCTGATGAAGCTCTCAATAACACTGGTGCTCATGTTGCTTGAGCATTGCTGACATGGATATATAGGGTCGTGTACGCTGTTAACTGTTATATCACTGTTGTAATTCCCCAACAGAAATTAATTTGAAACCTCGTCGAGGCTACAAATTGTGGGGAACACAAATTGTATATATTTTTCCTTCAACATTAAAAATGAAGGAAAATTGAAAATAAAACATAACGGCAATGTTACTGAGATATTTTCTAGTTTCCTATTAATTATACATGAAGTGTACCACCTTTATATTCAAGAAAAACAAATCTCAAGTGTTTTTGTTCATTAGGAATCTAGAAGAAAAAAAAAATTATTAGTAGAATTTCAACTAGATAAAGAATATCAAAACCTATACCCAATTTCATTGAAATTTCAAAACTTAATCACTTTGGAGTCTAGGAAAAGTTTCTGCAGGTTTGGTATCAGCTACTGATACAAAAGTCCTTAAATGTTCTTTGCAAGATGAAACAAGATTATCAAAAACCGGATTTGGCAAGTCTATCCCTGAACTACGAAGGCTGATCTCATGGACTACCTGGACAAGAGTATCCCTCGAAAACCTTTTGGAATTTTCCTTCAATAGTTTCAACCAAGCCATCTTAGAGAACTCCTGCAACTTACCCAGATTATGATTGGCAATGCAGGAAATGGCAGCAACATGGTCACCCTTCTCGAGCTTCATACAAAACCTTTCTTTGATGAGAGGAGGCGGCAGAGTCCGATCTGCCTCTGTCAAATGGATCCAAGTTACGTCCAGTAGCTCTCCCTGACAATCATGAATGATTCCAAAGAGTGAAAAACATATAAAATTATAGATGAATGATTATATGGCTACTTATCAAGGCATTTTCTTTTCTAGTGACTTGCAATAGAATACCACCAGGTAACACCCTTAAAGATTTTAATTACTAAACCTACGAGGTTGTACATTTACAAGTGGAGAGAGAGAGAGAGAGAGAGAGTATCCTGACTTAGCACTAAGGAACAAAACTGATATACATCCTGTAAAATATAACTAAATTACATTGATCTAGATTACATATATACTAAATATACTAATACAGTCTGTCATAGGTCTGGTTGAACTGAGGCTTTTAAGATCAGGAAACTTATCTCCGCCATTGATTCTTTCACTTGAGCTGGAAAAACAGTAAAAGCCCGATCCATGTGCAAGAATGCAATGTAAGAGTCCAGAGTTTAAAAGTCTCGGCTTCTCATGTCAACCTGACCTGAGACTTTTTGTATACTTACTTGTGTGTATGTATAAAATATATATTACCTATTTATTTTATCATTTGAGCATAAAATGCAGTTCATACCACAGAATCTAGACAAATTTGAGCTAGTTAAAACATCTAAAGTGAATTTGACCTCCGAATATGTTTCAAGGTCCATTTTCTGGGTTTTTTATATTTGAGTTTTCAAGAATATGCTTTTGCACCCACAGCAGAAGCAGCTCACACCCAATTCAGCAAGTTGCAGCGAGCTACCTTTGAGAAGCAACCACTAGCCTCAGTTTCTTGGGAGAAGCAAAACAGAGGATTCTTCTGAAACTGCTGAGAAGTTATGATCTTTTCAGAAATTTTCTCTTCACTCAGAAATTCTTTCTGGCTTCATTTTGAAAAGAAACACAAAGTACCAAACTGGCCTTGAATACTAGTTACTGAGTGATAAAACTTGGTGAGGAAATCCAATGTATAGGAAAAGAATGAAAAAGATGAAGAAAAGGAGTCAACCCAATGACTGGGATTTAACCCAATAATCACACATTAGCATTATTGATGCTTTAATTTTTAAACTAACAATGAATCCTCACATCCCTGAAGGGATCTTCAAGATTTTGGTTATCACTCTCTCCATATTTCTATTAAACAATAGTAATTCTCTGGCACCATTGATGATATTTAAATTCTAAGTTCTAGCAAACACTGCACTTATAAATCAGATATCAGATTAGATTTAGTTTCTACATATTTAGACTTTAAATACTATAACAATATATACCAATATTCATTTAAATAAAACACTATATGCTATGATATTAAACCAAATGTTGAAGAGAAATGGCAACATAAGAAGTCTACCTTTCCAGCTCTGGAAGCATCCAATAACATCCGAAGATGCCGTTTGGCATTGAAGTGATACCCATGTCGCAGCATCCTTTTGAAAACATACTCAAAGTCATCCCACGTCTTTTCTGCAATGCATGCATCTAACAGAGTATTGAATGTGTAGATATCTGGTGTCACCCGAACCTCATAATCACCTTTGTTGCTGATATGATCCTCATCTTTTAACATCTTCCGGAAGAGCTCCTTTGCTTTTTGGAACATTTCACGTCGTGCATAAGCTTTCAACATTATGTTACAAGTAACAAGATTTGGGGAGCAGGCGTCCTTCATTTGGCTGAAAATGTATTCTGCATCTTGAATATTCCCCGAGTCCAGGCAAGCTTGAATTAAGCCAGTATAAGTTACCACTAAAGGTTTATTTGCAACCTTACATATCTTCTCTATCTGTGAAATAATAAATGCAACTACACGTGATCTAACTTTTTATATACCCAACAAAAATGAGACTAAAAAACCATTGAGGCTCAGATGTAATTCAACCCTTAGTGATTACTGAACCATTCTAATATTTTACTACAGATTTTTTACCTAACAAATATGAGTTTAGTACTTGTACACATGGCTTTAGTCAATTTCTTATGTACTCTCAAACATTATCTTCATGTCATATCCACATTAATTTTGGACATCAAAAGAAAACTAAATTGTAGGCAAGAAGCATTTCCATGTACATATATGATTTGATAATTACTTGCTAGGCAATTAATCATTATAATCATTTGCTGTCCAAAAGTAATGCGTGGGAAACATTTTGTGGGTAGTTGGTTCGTTCTTAGTTGTTCAGAAAGAAATATATATTTATTCTCATTGTTCAGATATACACTAAAAAATACATAAGCCATCTATAAATTAAGTTAATATTAATCTCAAAAGTTTAACCAATTTGGTAAAAAAAAAATTGTGTCAAGCCAACAACACACAAATAATTCCCTATGTGTAGGCATGGCGGATAATTAGAATCAAATGAAGGCCTACCATGTCTAATAAGAAATTAAGACTGTATCACCAAGATTTAAATATAAACACAGACAAAAGGCTCTACTGCTGAAAAGCTTTGTTGTTAGTAAATGACTCCAGCTATGTTATATCAATCATCAAGCTAACGACAATATATGCATACAATCTACATAGAAACATAAAAGTAAAAAGAAATATTTACAAAACAGAAGGGGAACATTTTGTGCATCAAATGTATATAGCATATTGTTCAAATATACTACAAACAATTTCACAAATATCAAAGCTAAGCCCCATCCATCATCACCGCTTTAAATGCTCATCATCTCTAACCTTTATGAACTTTTTCTTAATATTTTTACTAACAAAAACAAATAAAAGTTTATTTTTTTATTAAGAGAGAGCAACACATAGAGTATTTTAAGGGATTACATCGAGTCTCGGGTTTCTTTAGGGGCATACACTTTGAAAGAGTTTAAGAATGTTCCAATTTCACTAATTTTGTTTAGCTTTATTATATGAAGCATTTAAAATTTTAATAAAGCAATACTGAATCAATTACAAAAAAAAAAAAAATCTCGATCAAATAATGCATAAATGAAAATTTTACAATATTAGTCATTTCCATGATTTTGCTAAATTTAATTTATTGTCGATATCGACATTTATTTTTCAATTCATACACTTAGAAGAGAATCTCTACATATGCATGCTGAAATGCCACCCTCAAGGCACAAAGAATAGTTCACAACAAAACTGAAACAGAGAAAGCATGAAAACTACCTGTTTTAATGCGTCTTGACACCTTCCAGCGCTACAAAGACATCGTGCAAAGTCATAATAAAGAGCTGCAGAACCTACTATTCCTCGTCTTTCCATGGTCTGGACAGCCAATACAGCTTCATCTACTTTACCTTCTCTCCAAAGAGTATTCACAAGAACTGTACATTTAAGCAGCCATCATCATACTAAGATTATGTTCTGCTCCGCAGCATGTTAAATGGTAGCTACAATAATACCTCTATATGTCAAAGCATTTGGCAAAGAAGATTTCTGAACTTTTCTGAAAAAGTCATGAACCAAGTTGTACTTGCCACATGCAAACATCACCTGCTCCAACAATAAAAAATGTCAAGGTGCTATTTGTTTATTTTTACCTGGCTAACACGTAAAAATAAAATCTGGTAACATAGCATTTACCTACCAGCATTATAAAAATCCTGTAATTAAGTGAAAAATAAGTTTCATGAGAAGCCTTTTCATCATTAATTGCATGTTAATGACACATTATATAGAATTTAATGGTATGTTGCCACAACAAACAAACATCACAGACCCTATGAAAGAATGAAAGATAGCTACAAACGATTATAGTGATTAAGATATATAACTTTTTAGTTTACCTTCTTTGCTGTATAGATACTTTTACCCTTGATATTAAAAGCTCAATAAGAGAACAACTACCTAAAGATTATAGCAAAGATATCATGTGAATGCTGAAAACATGAACCAAAGTAGAAATAAGTGGCAGCCACAAGGGTATTTCAATTGTCAGGAATAAATGAATAATAAGGCAATATAGGTCATAAAAGAGACATGTAACAGCAAACCAAGTCCATTACATAACCCTTTCAGCCACTAGATAGTGTTGTGCACTTGTGCCATGTCTTTCTCCTTCTAGCATTCGCTGCTCTCTCGAAATTGTTTTTCATTTTATAAGAAACTAAATTTTATTACAAAAGAAGGAGAATACAACAGAGAATCAGCAATCTGACAATCCAAAAAGACAAACAAAAATCTGAAGAAACAACCAAACAAAATTAATGATGTTAATTTTCTCCATCAGACAGCTCAGATTTAGAAGAAAAAAATGAAGACAAACAAATGAATTTCATTTCCTGAATTCTCATTATCCCTCTTCTAAATAAAAACTATATTTTCTTTGCCCAATCACATAACCCAAAGAACAGTAAAATACAACCTCCACTAGAAAACAAAAAACGAAACAAAAAACAAAATACAAAAAATGACAACGAAGACAAAACATTGATCTTATTTAGTTTTAAGCAAACTATACACAACTACAGAAAATTTCATTTGATACAAACATCTTAAACTACAACTATAAAATTAATGAGAAGTAAAGCACTGTTACTAAGTCTATATTAAAACAAAGGCAACAATTACCTCCATGACAAGTCCATACGTCGTAGTGGAAGGAAGTAAGCCTTGTTGTTTTAATTGCTGCATAACCCAAAATGCCCCTTCCCATTGTTTCCGTTGAACACAAGCATTTAGGACCTGCATAAAAAAACATTACATTAAATGAATAAAAATAACAAGGTAATATAATATATCATTGGCATTTACATCAAGATTGACAGAATTTCACCCATTTTATCAGGAATTTGAAAGAGTCTAAATTGTTCAACAAATTAAGATCCTTTTCATATAATTCATCAAAAATATTAAAACAGTCCTGCTTTTATGCATTTCCACTCAGATGTAAGTGAGGTTATAAATAATGTTGATTAACAAATCTAGCAAAGTCAAGAAGATGTGAATCCTAATGGTTTGATTAATGTCAAATATTTGGAATGCACAAATGCTCAAATAATTTATGTGAAAAAGAGTAATACCAACAAATCTTGTTGTGATGAAAGTCATCATAAATTATCAACAAACACATATAAACCATACAGCTAAACTACTTGATTTTAAAAGAGAACAGAAATATGCTTAAAGCTATAACTGTAAGGGAATATAAATATCCAAACAGAAAGGTCATAATTCCATCATGGTTTTAATAACCTTATACTGAATTCAAATTTGCAATCAAATTATGAAAATTTTACAATCCTTATTATGAGTTCACAAAGCACTATGTACCGCATTGTAAACAATGATATCCGGTTCCATAAGAGGGTCCCACTTCTCAAATGCCCCCGTCTTGAGCTTCTTCTTGGGAGGCAATCGCATAGTATCAATCACATCAAAAAGTTCCTTCATGTGCCCAGCTTGTCCAAGAGTGATAGCAATAGAATGATAAGCTACTAAGTCGGGATATGAAGACATTTGTTGCTGGTGAGAGGGAAACAAAAGATATTATGGGAAAAGTTACCTTTCTCCTCCTCAAAAGAAGTCTAATCTTTTCCTTTCTTTCTTTTTTTTCCCTTTTCCTTTTTAAGATTAAAAAAACTGTATTTCATGAGCAAGAAGCATTTCATAAATAACAAGAACCAATGTGCATTACCTGCATAGCGCGAAATACATTAAGGGCCTCCACAGGTCTCCTTGCCTTTCCAAGAACGTCAAGCGCAGTCGTATATATGAATCTAAATCATACAGATACATGAAGTTCAAGACACTTAAATATGATAGCAACGATCTTGTCAAGACTTTTAAGAGGCTCTATAATTTTTTGGTAAACAGAAATTCAAGAAAAACAATTAGAGAGAGGTAACAGAAACAAATTACTTTCTAACATCTGGCATTACAAGAATATACAATCGTAATCAATATCATTCCAATTGCAATAATTCTCAAAATGTAAAAAGGTCAAAGTAGATAAGTCACGCTTGCAAGTACATTTTCTTCTGAGAAACACTCAATCAATAATTGAACATTTATTGAACACATTTTCGAGGACGATGAATCCTCAAAGGATGAGCATTACAATAAACTAAAAGAATTTATTATAAAATGAAGAAACAAACAAACATCACATAACAGTGCAGCTTTGAATTCAATTCTAGCCTTCGTGAGAAGCTTGAGTTACTGATAAAAAGCACAGATAGATGAAATACTATAGTTTTTGTTTGAAACAAGGTTAAAAGGATCTCCCCACCCTCTATTTTACTGTGGCAAAGTTGCACCTATACAAAACTGTCCCTGACAAATCCAGCTGCACAAGAAGCAAAAAACATGTGTTGCTTTAACATTTTTGGGATTGCCGCCTCATATTTTCATCAGCATCGTCATTTTCCAACTGCCTACTTCAATTCTAACTCTCTCCGCAACAACATTTCTTACATATATACTAACAATTGACATAAGCATGTTGCAAAAATATCCAAGGCAATTACTACAACTTCCAATCATTAAATTTTGAAAAGATAAAATAACTCCATATTTTGATATTGAAAGAGATACTGATGCTTCATGAAACTTGTTAGGCATTTCATAAAAACTGAGATGTTTAACATTTCAAACCATTCATCACTAGTTTACCAGCAAATAAGATTAGGAAAACAAATACCTGAGTTTATGTGATTTGAAGCGTTCACGCATTTGAAGCCACTCAATCACTTGTAACACCCTCCTCCAATTCCCTAATTTTCCCAATATCTGAATGACCCTCAATATAGAATGATCTGTGAATCTGATCTTTGCACTGCGCATCATCTTTGAAAACATCCACTCAGGCATATCAATGTCTGCACCATTCAACCTGAAGAGAAGCCACAAGATGATGAAATCATGAAAGTTCCCAATAATAACTGATTCTACATATGAGATATCAAGTTATGTAGATCACATCAAAATAAAGACAGTTCCAGGACATGATAAGCAATTTTGCTATATAAGATTTCAACACTAGTCAACTTAAATGTAGTAGCCTTCCCATGTAGTTCTAAAGTCTAGAGAGAATGCCAAATAAATCTGAATCTTCATAACTTCTTTGCTGTGGTTCAGAAAGAGCATCACATCTTCAATTTCACCATGACCAGAGGTCAAATATTACTAAGCTGAACAAGTTAGTGAAAATGCTACTCAGAGGAAAAACTCACATATCTTTGCAAAAGGACAGGTAACAACACATGACCCTTTCCTCAATCAAGTGAAACTAGCATAGAAAGTAATGATAACAATAATGTATAACAAGGAGGTCTAGACTTATTCCTTACAATCTCTAGTCGCATGTTTCACTAAATTCAAATCATTGGGAATACAACCAAACAGCAGACTTATTCAAAAAGCATTAATCACTTTGTCATGATTTGATTACATGCTAAAACTCAAAAGAGAAAATATGAAGTACAAAAAATGCTAAAAGCAACATAAACCACTTTAGATTGTTACTGTATTAACAAAGCTATCAAAGGAACAATTCCATGAAGATTTATACTGAAGAGGAAAAATATGGGTGACTTACCACTTTGCTAGCTGTTGGATCCTCTCATCCATTTCTGTTCGTGAAACTCGTGGTTGATCCATTATATCATCATGTTCATCAAAATTCCTGAAGGCAGTTTTTTCCATCTTCAAACTCTTATCATCAACTCTTTTGAGGAAAGCCACATTGCTCCTAGTTAATTTTCTATTTTTCGATGCAATCTTGACAGTGACTTTCTCATCTTGGACCCAGTTCCTCTTAAGGTCCCCATGCATTTTGTCACTTCCAACACCAATTTTTTGTCTCTCATAGGCTTTAGCCACTGATCCGTATTTCCTTTGGCTATCATTAGTCTCATTCTTCCCCAACATCTGCAAGGAACTTGTAGAATGACCATATTCACCTTTTGCGTTTTGAAAACGATCCCTTGAACTGGCACTCATTTCTGCATTCTGAATTTGATCGAAGCTGGAGTCCTCCAATTCTGCTTCTTCCCCACCAGGCTGATATCTCAACCATCTTCTATCAGCTGTACCTCTGTCTGGCTTCCAGTTCAACTTTGTATCGAATTTGCTTTCCTTGCTATAAAATGTATCCTTTGACTCTGAAATTACTTTCATTTTTCCTTGTTTCCTCATGAGGTCATCTGTACTTCCATCTAACTTATCTTGTTTTGTAAATTTCAATGCCTTTTTCTGGTTAAAACTCCCTTCAAGCTCCCCCATTTTCACATTTTCTGCCTTCCCTTCAGACAAGGGAACCCCCAAAACAACTTTATCCTTCACATTTTCCTTGGATTTCAGTTTTCGTGAACTATTATCTTGCTTCCTGTCTTTAACAGTTCTAACAGACTCCATAACCTTCAAGTACTCATCAAAAGATGGCTTAAATTCAAATTCCTTTTCAAGAATCCCACCAGAATTTAATCCACCATCAGACCCTCCCTTTGACATAACTTTATTAATTGTTCCACGGCTCAATGTTATCTTCTTACCGTTCAAATCAACACCAAAAACGGGTCTCCAATGAATTGAAAACGCAGATAAAGAAAATGAATTCGTACTACAATTTGAATCCAAAATCCTATGTCTCTGAAAATTAGAGACACCCATTTGCCCATTAGTCATCATATTTACCACCATTTTCAACTTACCTAATGATATCACCAACCATTGTATAAACTTTATTAATAGAGATAAGAAACAGAGTGGAACAATAACTAATTACGAAAGGGAATGCTATTGAATTTAGAAACGGCTCTTAGCGGAACTTAAAAGAGGCACTGACCTGTTTGGCTAGTCTAGAGCCTGGGCATTGCACTGAACTCGACTGGGAAATTCCAGTAGCTGATTATTTTGAGTAAAAGTAAAAGCTTGGGTTTTAAGTCACACTAACGCAGTCCACCAATGAAACCATCATCCGCCACAAAGCTGATGCCTGACCAAGCACTTGGACTACGAAACGAAGAATTCAAAGGTCGGAACAGAGCGGTAGCGGAAGCTTTGGTCGCGAAGTCACCATTTTTCCAGGTAAAGAAAGACACCAAATTTTTCAGAGGTTTACTAGGAGAAGCACTGTTCTCGTCCGGCGAACTTCACGATGCCAACGCCATTGTCGAGCTTCGTGTCAATTTCACTGGTAGTAACATGGAACTTAACAGAGGGTTACGGACGGCTCCGCAAAAAGATCGGGGATGGGTTCGCATTTACACGTGGCTAAACACTGTAATTTCACTCATTTTAAATATTATAAATATTAAATTCATTCCCCAAAAAAAGATAAATTAAATTAAATTCATAACTTTTTGAATTTATTATTATTATTATTATTATTATTATTAATTATTTTAATTTTTATCAATATTTTCTTCTATACTTTCATGGGATTTTTCTGGGCTTGAATTTTCCAAAGGATTGTTTTGGGCTTTCTTTTCGGTTTCACTATGTTAAATCCTACTTCTATCCATGTCAAATTGAAAACCTTTACTACACAGAAATAGTATTTGTAATATAAATATATATATAATATTATATAAATATATATATATATATATATATATATATATATATATATATAAATGAGAGAATGGGCCTATTTGGCTTTGTGTCTTTTTACACTTTTTTAATTGTTCTATGAAAGCAAAAAGCAAAGGGTGTTTGGCAGCCTATGTTTAAAAAATATATATATTTCATAAAACAAAAATAAGTTTGTACGAAAATTTATATATATATTTTTGTAATAATCATTTTCATTTTTCATTTTTATGAAAATTATAATTTAAAAATTTTATTAATTATAAATATTTTCCCTTTTCTTTTGTAAAAAAATTAATTCTTATTTTTATTATTAGTTTGATAAATAAAAAATTTCATATAATTATGACAATCATTAAATAGTACGAAAACCAAAAAAAAACTAATATGTATAGTTTGAATGGATCAGTGTTAAATTCACTGATTGGAACCAAAAATGTTTTCTAAAATTATAAATTACTTAATCTAATTTAATATAATCTTTCAACTAGAAATATTCATATTAGAATTAATTTCTCAAATTTAAATAACAATTTAATTACAGATTACGAATATAATCCTTTGACTACTTGATGAAGACCAACTATTGGAATATCATTCATATGGTACATAATTGTTAATCCTGCATATATTATACAATTGATTAATAGTAATTAAAATCCAGTTTAATTACAATTGACAATAAGCTAATTAATCCATTCACTTAATTAAAATCCCAAAAAGAATCAAACAACCAAATAAAATAAAATATACAAATCCAACTAAAATATAAGTTGTAGACCACTAACAAAATGTAAACCACAAAACCCTAACCGACTTAAGTGATCAGGATGTGCTAAAAGTTTTCTCATTAATCCACAAAACTCAGTCAATTGTTTTCAACTTACCACAAGTTTAGTATATAGTTTATTTTATAATGAATATGTATTAAATTTTAACTTCGAAATAGAAAAAGAGATAGTTTAAATTCAAACTCAATACACTACTAGTCTTTAATATTGAGTTGGGGCGTTCGAGTTCGAGTTCATAGTTATATATATATATATATATATATATATATATATATATGTGCTGTCCCAGGAAGAACCATCAAGAAGTTTTTCCCTTTTTTTTTTTACAACTTCAGTCTGAGAATTTTCCCTTCATCTGAAAAGCATTTTCGAACAAATTTTTCATCATTAGCCTTCATGCATCATCTTACCAGAACTTGCATATACCACATTGATATATATATATATGTACGCTCAACTTAATGATTAGTACAAACAGTTTCGTACGTTAAAAGAGAAACAAAAGAGATATGCATGCAAGACTACGGTTTTCTTGAACTTGAAATGCACTTAAAGTATAGGGTGGGGGGGAGGGGCATGCATAGGATCTCTAAAAAAATCCCCAAACTAAAGGCCTAAATCTTTTCCGATGCTTCTCACTTAAAGCAAATTAAGGTCATAGCACATGTGAAAAGGCCACGTGGCACAATACCCAACAGCTCAATATTATTTAATCACAATTAGTTTCCACTTCCCCATGTGTAGTTTTGCAAATCGTACGTAATAATATTAGTTATTCTAATAATTAATCACCCTCCCATCTTCCTCACCCATTTCCTATTTTAACCTCCCAAACAAAGAAAACGAACAATTTTTTTTTATTTTTATTTTTTAAAAGGGTTAGTTTGGAGATTATATAGGAAAACAAGCGCCACTATTTCACAAAAATATTATTGACGCACACACATAGGACATTTAGTTGTACATATTATGGCCCAGCCCCTATAACATTCCCGTAGCTAAGGGCCTAGACATTATAGGCACTGTGGTTGGTGGTAAAAGAGCAAGAACCCCACACCCTCTGTGAGACACTGCAAAATCCCCCATAAGTTATGCTAAGGGCACTTGGAAAATACAAAGCAAGTGGGAAATTTGAGTTGTCATTCCATGATTGGTTTATTACTTTCTTGGCCTGTCATACCAATAACTTATAAATAGTTCCTCAACAATTTATCCATGTAAAAACTTTAAGATATATATATATATATATATGCGTAGGGGGTGTTAGCTTTATATCTCTGACGTGGACTTTGATTACTTTGACCTTGTTTGTGTAGGAACACAAAAGAATATGAAAAGGACAAAACCAACAACAGGTGGCACCTAAGATCATAACCGTCCATGTAGACTGTGATTGATGGCCTTGATTGGCCTAACCGGTGGGATTTCCGGTGGAGTGACGTGGAGAGGCGTCAGATGGATTGAGCAAGTGTCATGATTTGCAAATGATCAACAAGACTTATCATAAGCAGGTACTGTTAGGAAATAATAATATTATAAAAATGTTGGGGGATAGCATACGCCTCATTGAGGATTAAATTATTCACACAGAGCATTGCCAAACGTCCACGAAAGGGTTGGGAATTAAGAGCTTGGAATTATAATGGGTTATATAACTTATTTATTTTAAATAAATTATAATTTGATCTAGGGCATCATTAAACAAATGGCCTGCTTCACATGGGTTCCGGATGCTAGGGATTCTTTGTGGGAAGACAAAAGACCTTGTAGAGTACTACTGCACAGAGAATCCCAGTTCAATTTTGTTCTCTTGTGGGGAAGTGGGGAAGTGGGAGGCCTTGTCATGCAAGAACGTGGGGCTAGTGTTTGTCCCGAGCCAATCAAAGTTATAGGCATTTCAAAGGGATTGCTAAATTAGGGTTTTATTTATTTATTTATTTTTAATACATATATATGATGGACCACCCAATTAAAAAAAAAAAAATCTTGGTGAATTTTTAAGGGGGGCATTGGAGTGTGATCATGGTTTTAAATTAATTACTACCAACATGGACCAACTTGAAAAATATAAAGAATAATCAAGGAGATTTTTGCTGCCAAATTTAAACTTAAGATTAAAATTTGCATATATTCTCAGGGGGTCAGTTGCCCTTAATTGGCACCATTTTTTCATTCATGTGGGGAATTTATTAAGCTTGAAAAAAATTGGTTTAATTGGTACATTTTAAATTTCCCCAACTACCGTTTGTGGTAATGAGGGAGTGGTACAGAATGAACATGTGCAAGTGATATATATATATATATATATATACACACACACACACATAAAAAAAAGGCACACATGAGTCACCTCAATCTCATACTTGAGGACTAAAAACCAATTATATATAAGAAAAGATGGGAAATAGACAAAAAGTAATAAGAAAATAGTGCATAGGATATGACTATTGGAATAGCATACACTTTGGTCTTTTGAAGAATTACAAAGCCAAAACACCTTGAAGTGCCCTTAGAAAGGGGAAGGGAAGAGAAGAGAAGAGAGAGAGAGAATGGTTGTTGGGTTTGGAAGATTCTCAAAATGTCTCATCAAACATGTATATGAGGTCGGTGATTCCCTCTATGATCATTGGTCCATTGAAAACTTGAATGCTATCAATTACTTAATCAAAAACCCACCCGCACAAGCTACTCTTATTTTAATTTTATATAAAAACACACTTTCACATATAGATAAATACACAAAAACAGAAAGAAACGTTTCAAAACTTGTTCTCTCAAAAAGAAACTTCGTCAGAATGCAAAGCCCTTGCTTTCTCTTTGTATAGCTAGGAAAGTATATAATTAATCAAACATAATGCTGTAGCACTATCTTTGAACAGGTCCTCAAAGGACTTCATAAATAAGAGAAAAAAAAAATACCCAACTTTTGGATCGAAAGAAAAGCACACTTTGTGACCTCTTATAACAAAATGAACCCTAATATAAAAAGCATACTTATTTGACTCCTAAATTCCAATCTTTGCCCTTCATCGTTCCGAGTCTTCCGACAAAACACATATATTAGAACCCTAATATATAAATATATGCCTAATCACTTGCATCATAATCACATTTTTTTCAAAAGCTTTTAAACATCTTTGAAAGATCCTTTAATCAGTATATATGATCATCATCATGTGCTAAGCTTTTTGTCTCCTTTCTACTTTACTTAAACTACATACATATATATATATATATATATATATATATATATTAGATTATTTTTTTTTAAAAAAAAGAACTTTATGTTTGGAAATATTATTCAAAAGAAGAAAACAATACAAGCACCAAAAGCTACCCTTCTCTAGACATAGTGAAGAGGGTTTTGAAAACTACACTAACTAGGGAACACACACACACACACACACATATATATAGGTGCTGGTGGTGGCTTCTGAAATGGTTGAAATGTAAACAAAAAAAACAAAACAACATTTCTCCAAGTCTCGACCACAAGAAGCCAAAAGCTGTGTATGGCTAAGAGGTCAATCCCCTGTTGACTTTGAGTTTGATTTAATGGAAACTATATATAAAATGGTCCCCTCTCTCTATGATAAAACTGTATTTTAGGTAGTATAAGAAATATATACATCACAACACAATGTCAAAACAAAAGTCCTTGGATGTCATTGGAGAAAGGTTCTTACATTTTTTTTCTTTTTAATTAATCCAGTTTTGTGAAATAATTAATTGATTGTTAGAAATTTTTTAATTAAGAAAAACTATTACTCTATGTATGTGGTTACTATATATGTACACAAACACAATATTAAGTTAAAGAAAATATCAAATTAAAAATTTGAAACTATATTATATGGGTTGAAAATATTGTCACTTAATACATGATTGTCAGGCTCATTCAACAGTTTAAGCTTCTTTTTATAATAGTGACTTAGCATAGTATTAGAACTTGGTTATGTATTATAAGCATTTGTATAAATTATTGGATTTAATACAGGTTAATCACATTTTGTTTAGTGCCCTCTTAAATTTTTCTTTCAATTGGGGCCCTTTAATTTTTAATTTGATTTAATTAGATATCCCTCACTCTATGGAAAATATAATTGCATTGTCTAAATTAAAGAAGAATAGTGAGAATCATTGTTGTTGTTTGCTAAAAAATTTAAAAGAGAAAAACATTGACGTTGTTTGCCAAAAAATTTGAAAGAGCTTCACTGATGTTTTGGATGTTGCAGTTATGTTTTCCTTTTCTTATTTATTTTTTTAATAGAATATTTGGAGATAGGGTCTTAAGTAAATCAAGTTAAAAATTAAAAGCACTCAATTAAATGAAAAAATGGAAGAGGGTTTTAATTAAAATTTGGCCAAACTAGAGGATATTAAACCTTAAATTATTTGTTCTGGCATTTTTTTTTCCTTAACGTTAGTTTATGACGTCTTCGATATGCCATTTTTCTTGTGGAGAAAATGTACGCGTGTGTGTGTGTATATATATATAAGTATGCTATAATTTAGAACCATTAACTCGAAGATCAATTAATTAGCATCCTTAAATTTCACTTGTCTCTTAGAAATGTTCTCGTTTTAACTGAAATAGTCGTAGATGAGGGAGACCATTGACTTATTGGTCTTTGGATGAGTACACAAGGATGAAACTATTGTTCGGGGAAAAATACATCTCACGTAGTATATAATTATTCATAATTAATTATGCTCAATTGTCATATTGAGAAAGTCTCAAGAGTTATCTAATAGAGTTAGGATTTTTAAAACCCCAATTTTTAACCCTATAAATTGAGCTTCTTTTAAATCCTATAAATAGAGCTCCTTTTTGCCTTGAAATACGCAACTCATACAAACTAAAAAGCATTCATATGCACTCAAGAATGAACATACAGATAGTTATATAGTCTACACTTTTTATCGTCTTGAAACTGACCGGCAACACCTGCCATTCTAAGGCCACTAATATATATATATATTTCGCGGGTTTATTGGTGAGATTTATGATATTAATTTTTATTGGTGAGATTTATGATATTAATTTTTACAGAAAAAACCATGAGACACTATACGTACTTGACCGAATTGCAAGCCTCTAAACTAACTAATAATGACTTAGAGGTTGAGGAATAAACGGTTTTGTCAAAGTAAAATTAAATTATCAATCATGTAGTAACTTTTTCTTTTTAGTCAATTAGTAGAAACCACATACACAAATCATGTAGTAACTTGCATGATTGACTAACCAAAAAGTGAGAGCTAACTAAAAGGGTGTTAGCACAAAAAAAATTAAAAAAAATTAAAAAAAAAACTCAAAATACAAAGGCCCTCCTGAAATTTATCAAAATAGAGAGGGCATTAGTGTAATTCTTTCCATAATTATTTATCTAATTTGGATTTTACATTATGAGTCTAATTGAATTATTATTATTATTATTATTATTATTATTATTATTTTGCATCACATATGACCTATCACTAAATCAGCTACTTATTTGGCATCATGCAAGAGTGTCATGACATATATACAAGAATTAAGAATAGAGATGTATAATTTATTATATTTTTATTTTGTATTTATGCATATACAGAATAATTTACATTATAAATAAATTATTTAATTATATTGTTGTAGTAATTTAACTTTTTAATTATTTTTGTTAATTTTAGGTCTCAATGATAAATTAGTTGGACTTTAGAAAATATAAAATATGCATATTGTTGGACTTAATAATATTGTTTTTAAAATATATAACATTTAAAGTTAAAGAAAAATATATTTAAATAGGATAAATAATGAATACTTGTTTTTTTTAAAAAAATGTCACAAGTACAGGGCTAGAATAAAAAAAGAAAAAAAGAAAGAAAAAGAAAACATAACACTAGTAGCAATCATGGTAACAAAACGGGTTTACCTAAGTTATTTACGTTAAGTTTTAATTAATTAATGCCTATAAGATAGAATTAAGCAAACAAATTAACTTTTAATCTGTCCCATTTTTATTTTTTTAAATTTAACTTTCAGATATATCCAAACAATACATACATATATATATATATATATATATATATATATATTACGTATTACTTAAATAATTTTTCCCATGTAATGTGTTGAAGCTGGTTATCCATATCTTAATTAAAGATATGCTGCTCAATATATATGCATGAATTATGTAAAGTGATTACTGAAATCAGTGCAAAATATTAGCAATCCACCTCTAAAGATTACACATTACCCAAAATTGCACCCAATTTGTTTCCCATCTTCCCTAATGTATAATTAATTACAAACTAGTTACCAAATGAAGTGTAATTCAATCTCAATATTATTATTGGAATTAGCTTTTTTCCTTCCATATTCAAATTTAAAAACTCTATTATATTGGGTGACATCTTTTTTCTTTCGTTAATTCGAAAAAACGCTTAATTGTTTTCTTGAAGAGATTACAATGGCTTCGTTTGAGCCATGGCATATAGGTTTTGCAAATTCTCAGAGTTTTAACTTGCACGGTGAAAGGTATATATATACTTTAGTGCTATCTTTTTCTTTTCTTTTTTTCTTCTTTTGTTTTTTTGTCATTTTTAGTTATCCTTGTATTTTTAATCTTAACCACTATAATTTGTTTAATTAGAATAGCATCAAATTTCTTCTTCAGTTTAATTAGTTACATGCTCTACCCTGATTGATTGGACTGTGTTTTCTGCTCTGAATTCCCAATTAATTTTCAATAATCAAACTATTGATTCCTAAACGTTTAATTCTCTCTCTCTCTCTCTCTCTCTCATTTTATTTATCTATTTTCATAATTTGAAACCCTTTTCAATAGTCTTCTTTTTTTCAGATGATTTGGGTTTTTTTTTGTTATTAGTGGTGATAATTAATTGGTAGTGACATGCATGACTGCTTAATACATAGTTGGTTCGTTCCTTAACTTGATTATAAGGCCAATTACACGTTGTTATGCAGTCAAATGTCAGTCATATATATATATATATATATTATAATTTACTATTTTTATCTTTTCTCAAATTCAATATTTAGGTTATTGCTTTTTTGTTGTTTGAGGGAGATTATATTTGTCTATTGCAAGTTCAGAATATATTGGAATATTCAGGTTAAGATCCAGTTTAATTTGTCATTTTGCTTGACTGATATGATTGTGGGGAAACTGTTTAATTATGAATGGCATGCACTTTCTTTTTCCCTGTTGTGTATATATGAGTTTATATATATATAATTATTTAATATTTCCAAATAGTCTAATTAACATATTATGAATCCAATGTCTTTTGTTAGCACTTTAATTACAAAAGTTCAACAAGTCTTTGTGTATATAAAGGCAAACACAAACAAATAAAATATTATTTGAATTCATATTTTATAAATGCATGGTAGTAAAGTTACTTATCTTTAAGCTGATCCCTACACCATATTATAAATGAATTGATGATTTTGTTATTAATTCTCAAATGTCACTGATTGAGTAAATTAAATGTGAAAAGACATTAATTGTATTAAATTAAACTTACTGTGTTTTTTTTGAAAGGAGGCAGTAACTCAAAGTACAATTTAATTCTAAAAAATCCAATATATATATATATATATATATATGTGCGTGCGTGTGTGTGTGTAATATAGTATAGAGTCAGGCTCTGAAAGCAATGGAAGTACTTAAAGACCAAGTTGTAGTATTTGCCTTTTTAAGTTGTAAATATTTATGCAGTGATTCAAAGAAGCATTTGGATTGTGATTTTTGGCTCATGTGTCTTTCAATGGTCAAGTAGTGTGCTTGAATTTTTTTCTTTCTTTTCTCTTCTTCTTTTTTAAATTTTCTTGGGAAACTTTTTAAATGTGACATGATATGGACTTGTTTGGCAATTAAAGAACATTATGCTGAGAAAAAATTGAAATTCAATTTAGTTTTTTTGATGTCTCTCTGTTTCATTGGGTAGGAATTAATGATTGAGGGGTTTTTTTTTTTTTTTGGATTTACAATGAGAGTTTACCATGTTTGAAACCTTGTGAAAAGAAACGGGGAAATGGAGATTCGTGGACTCGAAACGTTTCTCCGAGAAATGCGGCTGCTTGCCGCCTCTTTACTTTCCCATCACTTGTTTTCGAAAAATGACTTTTTGTAAAGGTCTTTCTTTGAGCTTATTTTAGAGAGAGAGAGAGAGAGAGAGAAAGAAAATAATAAAATAAAATATTCTTACCAAAAATAAATAAAACACACACACATACAAAATTAACAGTTGCCCATATTTGACCCTTTGGTGCTATGTGATAAATCACCCAGCTCAATCCCCAATTAGTTTATTCATTCACCAAAATTTTTAATTAATTAATTTATTTTTTTAATTTAATTTATTTTTTAAACTCTCTTTCTCCTCTCCCTCTCTCTCCATCTTTCTTTGTTGCGTACGAAGAAGAGCTGTTTTGTATGAAAAGTCAGCGTCTCTCTCTCCCTAAGACCATTCTCTAATCTCCATCTCTTTGTTTTTTGTTTTTTTTGTTTTTGCAGAGAAAAACATAAACATCATCCACAAAAACCTGTTTGTTTGCTTTCTTGCTTCCTCATCTTCCCAGAAGAAAAAAAAAAAAAATAGTCTTTTCTTCCTCTCCCTTTGTAAGCTTAAATCCAACCACACACCCAGAGCCAAACAGATTTAATTTGCATGCTTTTTTCTACGTCTAGATGTTTTGGGCTCTTTTATATATATACATATATTGCTACCCGAAAGAAAGTTGAGCTATAAGAGTTTTAGGCTTCAAATGAGAGACTATTACTAGTTCTTCTTCTTCTTGTCTGATAAAGAAAAAGTATGTGCAGCAGCTTGTATTCCATGCCAAGAATGGAGAAATACCAAGGTGATCTAACCGACATAGTACGAGCTGGTAGTAGCACTACAGGAGCTTCTGGTTATGGCGGCGTCGTTGTATCAGACAGCTGGCAGTTCCCTTCTGATCCAATGAATTTCTCATCGTCCACGTCATCCGCCATGGAAGAACCTTGTGACAATTTCGGCGATCCATTTTCCCACCTGAGAGATCCGCTTCTTCACGAGCTCGGCCTGCCCGGTTCCGGCTTTTTCACCAGCCCAAGTTCATCTGAAATGATTAACACCACCACGGTCGACGAAGCTGCTTCTGCAACTATTGGTTATGCTCATCATGTTTGTGGTAATTCTGGTTTGCTTCCCCATCGTCATCATCAGAGTAGTACTGTTGTCGACGATGATACGAAGAGGCCGATACCGCCTCCGGCGCCGACGACCTGCAATATATTCTCGAGAATGCTTCAGATCTCTCCCAGTAGTACAAAGTTGACAGCACCCCAATGCGATTCGCCGGCGTCCATGGCTGCTGCTGCTAATTCCAATATTAATAATTCGCCGAGAGGAATTAAAGCTACTTCTGCTGCTTTGGTTTCAAGCGACATGATTAATGTTAACAGCTCCAAAGTTTGCTTGCTCGACAACACAGGGATGCAGATCTCATCTCCACGGAATCCGGGTATCAAACGGAGGTAATTAACAAAGAGAGATACATATAATTATATATCTATATAATTACCATCAATTAAATATATAATTATACTAGTACAGCTCCCTCTGAATTTTATTCATTTTCTTTCTCTTACTAATTCCCATTAATGAATATTGGCGCTTTATATATAATTCTTTGGATAATCTTCATCAAATTAACAAAGAACCATGCATATATATTATTTTATCCTGTTCTATTTATTGGAATTTGGAATTTGGGTTTTTTAGATTTTTTTTTTCCAATGAAGATCCAAGAAAATAGGGTTTAGTATTTTATGATCATGTAGTTAATTAGGTTGTATATTTGGTGGGTTTTATCTTTGACTGAGAGATCTTTCAAACATTTTCTAGCAAAATGGGATGAATTTGATAAGCTTTCTAATCATACATATGTACCTGAAAAGGTATAGGGTGTAACTTGTGCAATAATATTAATCACACACTTATCTTTCATGTATGTATGTCTATGTAACTTTTTCCATTTTTTTCTCCCAAACCCACCGAAAGGATAAACTGTGTATGCGTTTTTCTTTTTCTTTTTTTTTTTTCCCTTTTTCGTTGGTGTATTAATGGGTTACCTTCAGAATATACTATTTCTCTTTCAGTTCTCTGCTTTTCTCGACGGATATAATCCAAAAACGTTACAGTTGTGTGCATGCCCAAAAAAGTGGTAAAAGTGGTAAAAGTAGTAATCTAAAACTCAAAGCTGATATATATATATACATAGTCTTCATTAAATGATTTGTCTGATTGTGTATGGGAATTAATGTGAAATTGTGTATGGGAATTAATGTGAAAATTAACCAAGTTTGACAATGTCTTTTGTAATATATATATATATATACTTAATTTTGCAGGAAGAGCCAGGCAAAGAAGGTGGTTTGCATTCCGGCACCGGCGGCGGCTAACAGCAGACCAAGTGGGGAAGTAGTGCCGTCAGATCTGTGGGCGTGGAGGAAGTACGGTCAGAAACCCATCAAAGGTTCTCCTTATCCAAGGTAAGTTTGATCAGAAATTTGATCAGTCTCGCTTGCAGAAAGTTCCTAAGATTTTAATAATAACATACCCTAGGCTGAGGCTAAGGCTAATGCTAAGGCTGCCATTTGCATTCCATATTTTCTCTGACAACCATTATTAATTACTATTGTTTCCAATTCCCCCCGTCATATTCTCACAGCATATTCATTTTATTAATATGAAAATAGAGAAATAAAGCGTGTAAAAGTGTTTTAAAACCCAGAGAAATTTCTTAAAGAGAGTATTGACTAGGAATTCTCCTCATTAACCCAATGATTATTTTTAAGAATAAAAAATAGTAAGTCAAGGGTTTTGTATATACATATATATATATATATACATTTTCTTAGTAATTACCGTTATCATATTGTCACACTTTCATCTTATGATTTTTGACTAGTTTTCTTCAAAAATATATAGATACGAAAATTGGACACAATATGATCATCCAAGAGTTGCACTGGTTTTTAACATTATCTTATGTATGAATCTCTCTCTCTCTCTCTCTCTCTCTATATATATATATATATATACAGGGGCTACTACAGATGCAGCAGCTCAAAGGGATGCTCGGCAAGGAAACAAGTAGAGCGAAGCCGGACTGATCCAAACATGTTGGTCATCACATACACGTCGGAGCACAACCATCCATGGCCAACACAGAGAAACGCTCTCGCCGGCTCGACCCGTACGCAACCATCGAAGAGCAATGCGTCTAATTCAAAGAGCTCAACAAGTTCTCATCAACTACACAAAACAACAACTAGCCCCAAGGACGAACGAAAGGATCATATCAATGAGAATAATTACAACAATGCATCTCCAATTGTGACAACTACTGCTGGAAGTACTTCAACAACAAGTGCTTCTGTGAAGGAAGAGATTGACCAAGACATTGAGAAGCAAGTAGTGGACATGGACGACGGCGAATTCAGTACTGAAGAGTTGTTTCCTTATAGGCCGTCAATGGCGCCGGAGAGTATTCCTAGCAATCATTCTCATCATGATCACGACTTTTTTGCTGATCTAGGAGAAATAGAGGCTGACCCTCTAAACCTATTGTTCAGTCAAGGTTTTGCAGCTGATCATGGCCATAAAGGAAGCAAAGGTTTGGATCCATTCTGTCTGTTTGATTGGTCAGGGGACAACAACAACAGCAGCAACAGCAACTCATTTGGTGATCATCATCAAGCTAATAAGAGAGATTTATAACAAAAGAGTACCTTGAGAACCAACCCAATTTGGTGATGATCATCAACTTCTTTCTTCCCCAAACACTACAAAGAGACTCTCTTTTTAAAGTTAGTATTTTTATTTTATTTTTTGTGGTGCAAAAGATAGTTTCGTGGTTTTTGAGTGCTTTTTCTTTTTCTTTTTTTTTTTTCACATGTGGGGAAGAGAGATTTCTAGCTACTTTTTTACTACTACAGTTTGTTATTGTTTTCTTGTCATTTTACCAGAGCAGTCAGAGAGAGAGAGAGAGAGAGAGAGAGAGGATTGCAATTAGGAGAAGATCAGAGAGTAAAAAAAAGAAAAAAGGAAAAACGAAAGAGAGACAGTGCTGGTTGATTGGGAGCAGACCCAAGTAGTCCCACATTCCTTTTGGAATATTGGTGGATGGGACAGAAAGCTGAGGAACAGAAGGTTTCTACAGTTAAAACAAGTACATCCATCAGAGACATGACTGGAAAGCTCAGTGAGTGAGTGAGGGAGGTGAGATTGATAAATTAAAAGATGGGACTTGCCCTTTCATCTTTTAAAGTGGGAGAAATTATTCAAACTTTGCTCATGTGGGTGGGTATTGGGTAGTAGTAGTATTCAAAAAGAAATAAAAAAAATTAAAACCATTGCTTTTATTGCTTTGGTGAAAGAGAGAGTGGAAAAAAATATATATATAGATGAAAGATGACAAAAGAGAATATAGGAAAAAGAATTATTGGAAAAAAGATTGCCTTTTCATTATCAGTCTTGTCTAGGGATGTGTACTAGTTGTGGAGAGAAGATAAATTACATGGCTTTGGTTCCTCAGCTTTCTGTTTCTTTTTTATTTACTATCCATCATAATCCAACTTGTGCGGTTATTTTGATTACCCTTTTCATATATATTTAACTGTCACCTATCAAAGAAATCGTTTTATTATGAGTGATTTTCTTTGAATTATTCATTGTTTTACTTATATAATTATTTAATTATTGTTGACATTATTAGTATCATTAATATTTTGGCTAGCTTTCTTCAGCACTACGCGTTAGTGCACATATTAAAATATTATTCCAGCATGTCGAGGTTGACAATTTAATCATTTTGCATGTGTCAAATGGTTAATCTAATGCTTCATCATTGTAAGTTCGAAGATTTAAATAACTTCCTTAATTTTATCACCAAGTGACTTCTCTCTTAATATATATTTGTGTATACAGTTAGGGAAACGGGAAATTATTATTGACCTTGAAATGGAAAATTATTATTGACCATGACATCCTTCATTATGACCTTAATTGGGTCCTCCATGCACTAAAATTTATTAACGGATAAATTTTAGAATAAAAACTTTCATAAATAATATGACAGATTTTTAATTAGTTAAAATTTATATAAATTATAATGTGACAGTTGTTACATCACTTATATTTTATTATAAAAATATTTATTCATAGAGTATATTTTTTTATTATTAGAATTTGAAACTATACAATATATAGATTTTCCAAACTGGTTATAAGAAGTGCTGGTGATACACAATCTGGTTTTGGCTACTTATATAATCCTGTAGAAGTAAACCTAATTAATTAACATTTTAAATCAAAAGCTGAGGAACCAAAAAGTATTTATATAAATAAAAATGGTTTCATATGTCCTGCGTTTTGCCGTATAATATTTGATTTCTAATTTGCATCACTGCAATTTCTCCGATTTCATGCTTTAGTCCCTGCAATTTCATCTCCATCATAACCCCCTCTCAAATCAACTAAAAATACCAATATGGTATGTCTATATGGTATGTGTGTGTACGTGAGCGCCTTTTAATAGTACTAGGTATGGTTATTACTGGATTGGAAACATATAACCGATTAGTTGGATATGATTGTTAATTATTGTACCTGTAAAATACCCAAATTGAACCATTCTACATAACATTGTGTTTTCAAAACCTTTTTTGGCGCATAGTCAGATTTTTATTGGCCAAAATATATTAGTTTGTCTATAATTTTGCTTCATTATATTATAGTTTTGATGTTTGACAATAGTAATGCGCGTCTTCAGTGGTAAAATACCATATTGAATCATCTATGTGTTAACAAATTCTTTTTTAAATATATTTTCCAAAACTAGAAATAAAAATTCCTTACTATACACATGTGATTTATTTAAACTGAACAAATGGTGAGAAAGAAATTTTTTTTTAAAAAAACTAAATTAGTTACAAGCTGAAGCTCAAATCAACTAAAAATACCAATAAACTAATTAATATTTCCAAATTAATTTCGTGGAAGAGAAAAAATACTACCAAAGACAAATTGTATAATAAAGTACTATAAATTGAGGGGTAGAAAGTGAGTGAGCTCTTCTTTCTTTCTTTGTTCTTGTTCTTCTTCTACTTCTTCTTCTTTTTCTACTATAAATAGGAATTCCTAGAGGGGACAATTTGATGACAAAGTCCACAACTTCAAAATGTTTGTCATCTGGTTTGAGTCAATTAATTTCATAATCCTTTCCATTTTCTTAGTTATATATATATAAAAAAATGTTAAAGGAAAAAGTGAAATGGATTAATTAATTATAAAAATAAATAAAAGTAAGAAAGGAATTAACTAAAGGATTACGATTATATTGTAACTACTATTTAGGTCAAAAGAACATTTATTAGTATTGTATGGTTCATGTAGTGGAATGAGTATTACTCATATTACATTAACTGGTTGACATGTAATTCATCTATAATATCATAAAATAATATAAAAAATAATTCATCTTCAATTCCCTATGATAATATTCAGTTTTAATTAAAATAAAAAATGGTATTATATATAAAATTAAGCAAGCCATCGATCCCACGTGTTGGAAAACTTTGTGCAACCATAGGTAAGATGAGAAAGGTTTCACTCACTAAATTTATTGGGAAACAGTGACACAAAGTTGTGTCAAATCCCATCAAACTTTGATGAAATATATTTCATACCCGCTTTCAACTGAAGTCACTTCAAATATAGGAAAAACAACAGTCCAAACATTAAATGGGGTAAGTGCCATGCATTATGTATTTGTAGGAAATAATATTGTGGTTGGCAATTGATTGGAGTGGTTTTATTTATTATTTTTATATTTTTCTTAATATGGGAGTGACTGTTTCTTATGATATTGAAAAGAAAGGATATATATTGGAACTCATAATTGGTGTGGTGTGCCATATTCATAATAACGAAAGCTTCTTCTTGATTCATCGCCCATTTTAATCTATATATATATATATATATATATATATATATATATATATATATATATATATGTATGTATGTGCATGTTGTTTGGTGATTATTCCTTATAACACTTTTAAGTACTTTTTTTTTTTTTTTCTAACTTTCAAATCATGTGTACATAAAATATCATTCTTGATGCTTTCATCATCAACTTTCGGTCAAATATTTATTAACCACCCTCGTCATGTTTTCACATCATCATGTATTTAACATTACTTTTTCTTTTTTATATATTTGTATTTTAAATTCCAAAACATTAAATAATACTTTGCTTACGTTGTTTTGAGATCAATTATTAATTAGATAAGAAAAAATTGTAGTAAATAACTCTTATTGTGATATTAGAGTAACTAAATTTGTTTGCCAAATTTTGGAAACCAACTTATGTATCAGCAAAATTTTAATTTCACCTATCTATTATCTAGGTTTTTTTTTATTAAACTTTTAAACAATGACATAATGTCACAGCATGTGGTAAACAAAATTTGGTGCCCCTCTCTATATATAGTTAAAATAAGTAATGAAAAATGTTACTAAAACTATACCTAGAACTTAGGATTTTTTTTTGCAACAATACACTATTGAATTTTATTTCAATGTTATATTTTGCCCTCTAAATCCATTTTTTTTACACCATAATCCTCTGAACTTTATAATTCATTGAATCAATTGTGTATGTCTTTAACACCGTTAATATTCAACAGTTTTAACACATGCAGAAAGTAGTGAGTGAAAAAGACGAATTTTTTTTTATACAAAATATTTTTTAATTTTTTTTACCACTAAACCTACATGTGCCAACCGTTAAAAGTTAACAGTGTTAAGTATGTGTGTCATTGCTTCAACTTTGATGCTTTGGTTTTCGCAGGAAAAATATATGGAGCTCTAGCCCTTAGCGTATAAGGTTTGATGAAGATTTGGATCACTATTTGTTTTGTTGTGGCTCGATTACTTATGGAGTCCATGGGGTTATAATGTCAAAAGAAAATGGCTAAAAATGAAAAATGAAAAATTCATGCAATTTTAATGCCAAAAGAAAATGGTTAAAAATAAAAAATTAATGCAAGATTGAGAAAAATTCAACGAGTTTTGGTGTGAAAAACCTTAGAACTTTATATGCCATACAAAATTTTATCTATCTATGAAAATGTCTCTAAGGGACGTAACTCAGCTATTGTTTCCTTATGCAATGATTTTAGTTCAAATCTCGCTCTATCTTGAAGAAATACACACACACACACACACACACATATATATATATATATATATATATATATATATATTATGCAGGAATGCTATTATGAGCGATGTTGCTCATAATAGCCTGCGCGACACAGATGACGGGCATTATCCCATCTATTTTTTTGATGACCTATCAAAAATTTTTTGAATATCTTCTCGTTCGTAATAGAGAGATCCTTCTACTACTAGCGAGAAGGTATAAAATAGAACTCATATACCTTTTTGCTAGTAGTAGAGAGATCTCCCTACTACTAGTGAGAAGTCATTATCAGATATATGCGTTCTATTTTATGTCTTCTCGCTAGTATTAGAGGGATATCTCTATTACTAGCGAAAATACATTAAAAAAAAAATTTACCAGGTCATAAAAAAAGAGAAGGGATAACGTCCTCTGTCTATATTGTGCAGGCTATTATGAGTGACATCACTCGTGATAACATTTCTATATATTATGAAAACATACTGTGGCAAGAAAATATTGTCATAATTCAAATACAAGGACTAATTCTCACGTATTAAATAAATTTTCCATTTTAAGCTTAATTAGTTTGGAGCTCTATGAATTCAATTTGGTGGCTACCCATAAATAGCTCTCAGTCTTCCATTATTGTGTGGATTCTAGACCTATCAAATCCATCCACACCAAAAACTTTCATCATCCTGACTTTGAAAGCAATCAAAGTGCCAAATTGGAATTTCATTCCTATATATATATATATGTGTGTGTGTGTGTGGGTGTGAAAGTGAGCCAAAAAGCAACATATCATTGGTTTTGTCCAGAGAGATTGAATTAGTGATTATTACGTGATACAACAACCATTCAAAATTTAGGCTGATACATGTTCATGACCTTATCTCTTTTATATGCGCCTTCTATTGTTATTATTATTTGTGTGGGACCAATATATATATATATATAGTGTCGCATCAACTTCAATCATTATCGTACATTAATGTTTGTTGGCCATGATATATTAATTGTTTTATGTTGACTCACCAAATTTTACCTAAACAATGTAGACTAATTAATTAACTACCCAACCCCTTACATATGCATCAAAAGAAAAAAAAAAAAAAACCCAAACCTTTACATACGAATGTGCAAGTCTGAGAGACTTATTCCAAGCACAAAACATACGTCATCCATAATAAAATTGTGAATTTAGTCCTTTGCTTGTGTCATTATATAGTAGTCCTTATTTTTCACAATAAGGGGTTTGTCCTTTTTTTGTAGAATATTATCATCCTATTTTTTTAAAATCACCCATAATTCTGTTTCAATTTAACCATATATGACCATCACATCGATAATTTTAAAATTATCTTTTCTTTTATATTAGAATAACTATAACCATTAAAAAAAATCATATATGTTAGTCAAATGTCAATTAGATTAATAGTTTTTTGAAATTATTTTTTTTCTCTTTTTGCTTTGAAATTTAATATAACAGTAAATATATGTAAAGCAATCCACACGTGTATGAGGGACTCCTTGGTTAATGGCTTAGAAGCCAATGCACATGATTTTGACCATTCAAAAACAAAAGAAAAAAGAAAAATTAAAAAAAAAAAAAATTAAAAGAAAGAAAGATAGAAATTGGGCCAAGTCCCCACTGGTCGGGAACCTGTTAGATTTTGAGCCTCTAACCCACAAACACACAAATAGGTCCAGCCCACGCTTTGCGTCCCTACTTGTTTCTTCCTTTAAGGGTTTTTTATTTTTATTTTTATTTTTAATTTTTTTAATTTTAAGAATTTATTCTTTTAAGTTAAACATAATTAAGAATGACAATTTCTTTTATTTTGGTCAGTACAAATATTTGGGAAGGGGGTTGTAAAAATAATATTCGATAATATTAATAATAGTGGTAAAATTAGGATTAGATAACTTTATTGTTTCCATATGTTTTTCTTTTGAATTTTACCTTCTTTAATTTTAACATGAAATATAAAAATTAAGAAGTTAGCAAAAAAGAAATTTTTATTTTTGAAAAATAATCAAGCATTTTGATTGAAAGTACTAATAATCCAAGCTAATAGAATACAACTTGGTTTTTGTTTATTTAAAAAATTGGTATAATTATTCCCATTAATTTTTATTTATTTATTAAACGTACGAGATTAAAATAATGTAATGTAATTAATGAAACCAACGGTCATGGCTTTTGGCAGTTAGACCATTTCTTTAAAATAATTATAATTTAATTCGTTTCATAGAAGCAGCATCGGACTACCTGTGGTTCTGCGGTGTGGCATTCACTTTGTACGGATAATATGAATATGAAGCACTTGTTCTTGGTTCCTAAGCAAAGCTGCGCATTCATGGCGATGCGTCCTTTGGGTTTGATACGATTGATCAACCCAAGGGCATCTTTTTCTTCTTCTGCTGTCAAATGGGAAGGTGGGGTTTCCATGGTTCAGGGAGCTTCCAGAGGAATTGGCCTTGAATTCGTGAGCTTCTTCTTCATTTGCTTTACTCTTATGTGGTTAATTGGTTTATATCCCCTTTTTCTTCTTCTCATTCTGTGAAGTACTAATAATTCCTAGGACTTTGATTCATTAAATTTTTATCTTTTTTCTTGTATTGGTATTGTTTATTTATTTATTAATTTTGCCAATGGATTTTGCCTCCTCAAATGCAGCAAGAACCTATTAAATTCATGTTTGGTGAATGGAAATAAAAGTTTGAATTCAATACAGCGTTTTGCTAATTTTACAATTCTTTTTTTTTTAATGGGGTATGGCATAACTTGTTAATGTTTGCGGCAATGAGTGTGGCTTTATATATTATATTAGGTTATCAATTTAACTGCTGTTTGAGGGATGTAGTCAAAGAACATTGTGAGCCATAGGTTAATTGACAGGGACTAGTATCAATTTACGCTAAATGAATACTGGAAGAGCTCCATAATATAAAATCAATGTTGCCAACTTTCAGAGATTCCTTTTTGTGATATCTACTAGGCTAATACTATGGCATGATAGTGGATCTAACTCTTTAAGATGGGTTTGAGATTTTTTATCCTTCTCCATCTTTATTTTCTTCCTGAGTTGTGGTTTGGGTTAAAACTTTTGAATGAATCTTAATCTTTTGGGTGTTCCTTGCTGTACCAGTTGGACAAATGCAATTGAAGAAAATTTGATTTAATTTCGGTCTTCTTAATGTAAGGTGGAATTGAAAACATGGTCCATAATTATTTGTATTTTTGTCCTTCAGTTGCATTCAGATAAGTCTAGCAACAGTTTGTTGTGACTATAGTAGTTGCATTTTCTAATTAGAGAGAATGTATGATGATGATGATTTTGTGAATATCTAATTTCTCTCTGATATTTTTCTTTTCAAAATTGCAAAATTTATTTTGTTCCTGATTGTGGTGGGTGATTTCTTTTTCATGGTCATAAAGTAATAGAATCACTAAAGTGAGTGGAATTACCCGTGCTTTACTTTAATCAAGCACCAAATATAACCATTATCCACTATTTGTTTAATGCATTATTCTTAATTAATTTTATGATGCTAACTTCTTGAGCTCAAACATTGTCATGATTGCCGCTGGATTTCTGTCCTTAATATTTATGGTCTGTTGATTTGTTTTTTTGGTTTAAAACATAGTTCATTTGTTTGTACCTTAAAGGTTAAACAGCTACTGGAAAAGAACGAGAAAGGCCACATTATTGCTACTTGTCGTAGTCCTAATGCGGCAACAGGGCTTGCTGAACTGAAAAATAAGTTTGCTGAACGCTTAAGCATTCTGCCACTGGATGTGACCGTCGAAAGCACCATAGAGGTTACGTCTCTCTTATTATGGTTATTTTCTTTTCTTGTTGTAAAACTAGAAGAAACCTGAAAAGCCTTCTATTCAACGACAAAATTATCCTTTTTAAAGTGTAGTTTGTCTCCCAATATTCAGGAATCTGCAAAGTTTATTCAAGAAAGATATGGCTCTTTAAACCTTCTCATTAATGCATCTGGTATTCTTTCGATATCTGATGTATTGCAACCTGGTATGGAACTCGTATGATCTCTTAAACATTACCATTCTGAAATATTTGTATGATGGGTCATCTGTACTAACAGCTAGATAATCACTTGTATTCTCTAATTTCCAGTACAGAAACGACACTGAGCAAGGTACAAAAGTCGTCTTTGCTATATGCTTATGAGGTTAATGCTGTGGGTCCTATTCTAGTGATCAAGGTTTGCATTGTTTCCATTTTAATTATTTACTTCGTTGCTGAATAAAATGTTAATAGTACAATTCATGCCCGAGCCCTTCAAGGCCTAGTTAAGATTATATTTTTTTCTCTTTTATTTCCCTCTTTAGATGATGTTAAATTCATAAATTGTTTCAAGTGCTGAAGTAAAACAAAATATAATTTTCCAATGGTTACATATTTCTTTATGTTTCCCAAAGATAAGGTCAAAAGTAGCCTGCACTAAATATTCACAGTGGAGATTTTGCAGGTTTGTTGTGACGAGATGTGCGTATAAAGTGGTTTATCATTTTTTTTTTATGTTGAATTGTTATAGTCCTCCAATAAATGACTTCATTAAAGGTTCCTTTAAACAGAGAAGTTTTCCCATAAAAGAAATGCAGTCCTACCCATTTCAGTGAAAAGCATACTAGAAATTTACTCTTGCAAAATTCTGGTGCTCAATGACTTTGTTATATGACTGAATGATACTCAATAATGGCCTGTTGTTTATACAAGCAGCATATGTGGCCTCTCTTGAAGATTGGAGGCGGCTCCGGGACTGAAAGAGATGTTGCAGTTGTGGCCAACTTAAGTGCCAGGGTGGGATCTATCGGGGATAATCGACTTGGGGGCTGGCATTCTTATCGATCTTCAAAAACTGCGCTTAATCAGTGTATGGTTTCTTCTTTAAAGGTTTTTCATTGCTTAATTCTCCAGTTTTGAAGTTGCAGCGTTGAACAAATGAATGCTGACTTCTGTGCTTCACCACTTTCCTTGAGTGATTAAAAGTTAAAACATTACTGCATCCACTGGTTAAACTGAAACAAGCATCCTTCAGTATCTTAATTTATATAGGTTAAGCCTGTCAAAATCTTAATCATATTACTGAACCGCATCCACATTGGAACATTTAGACAGCCCCAACAAAGACCATTTCACAAGAATACTGCTGCTGCCCTGAAAACCAAAATTTCCACAAATATATACACCACTATTGTGGTCAATGTTTCTACTCATAAAGAAAAAAATTGCGTTTGGTAATAATTGTTGTTGACTCTAAATGGTGTGGCATTTAGACACTGCTTTTAGGTAAGAATGTTTCGGTTATACACAGTTTTTTTTTTCCTCATTATACGTATATAATTCAGTGTTAATACAATACCAGCATTGCATTTTTGTAATGCCTTGTCCCACATCGGTGCACCTGTTCTTTGCAGTGTTTCCTAATTAGACAACTAAAGTTGAGAATTGTAGGATCTCTAGTCAACAGAAGCACGTAAATCTTTTGGTCGACATGCACTGGTCATTCTTGCAACATTTTCTCACACACACCCTCTCTACCACTAAAATATTAATAGTGATGATGTAAAATCAAGGAAAAGTAATTCAAAGATGAATGCGAAATCTGCAATGTTGTTTAAAGTGGCTTAACTTTTGTGGTTATAATTGGAAATCAAACTGAGAACAAGAAATGAACACAAATAGTTTGTGTTTGCAGTTTCATAATACAGTGAAGTGGTACTTTGCAGTGACAAAAACCATATCGGTGGAGTTTGCACGAAGGAAGGATCCGATTGTATGCATTTTATTGCACCCGGGCACGGTGGACACAGACCTCTCGAGGCCATTCCAGAGAAATGTTCCAGAAGGAAAGCTTTTTGCCAAAGAGTTCTCAGTGCAGAGGCTCTTAAGCATCATCAACAGTGCAAAGAGTCATGATAATGGAAAGTTCTACGCCTGGGATGGTCAGGAGATTCCTTGGTAATGAGTCAGAATTTTTTCTAGAATGAAGTGGTGAATACGAGCTTGTTAGCTATGAATTAATGCTTGTTTCTTCTTCTTCTTCTTCTTTCTTGGTTTTAGAAACAGCATTTCTTGACAATTTGCTGGCTCTAAAACCAAAAACTAGTAATTTATTAGTTCATGGCCGGTCATGAATTAAGTTTTTGTTAGATTGGAAAAATGTACTTGTGACTCTATCTATTAATGAAGTTTTGAAGAGGCAGCTGAAGAAAATAATTGATTTATCTTATTAATAAATTAAGAAATTTTGATTGCTAGTGTATCTTTTATTTTTTTGATAAATAAAAAATGATCTTATTGTGGGAATTATCAGTCCAGAAATTTATTAAGAACCCTATAGCAGTATGTAATAACAGACCCACACCCCTAACAATTTCCCTTCATCTAATGTTTCAGCAAGACTGAGTACACTTAAGACACGAATGGGGTTGAATTCGAGTGTGAAGATTCGGTCAGCTTCCTGTTCCGTTGCACCACATCCTTATGTGAAAAACACAAAATTTGTGCTAGCAGGAAAAGCAAGTAATTCTACCAATAGACTTGTAGAAAATGGCTACCAAGGTCTCTAGCTAGTTCCATCTTTGCTTCCATGTGTGCCTAATATTTAGCTCCATTTCGTGTAAAGAAACAGTGTACTATCTAAGCTTTGCAATTTGCCCCCACGAACTACAAAACCATCATCATTTTGACCTCTTTAAGATGGTAATATCCTTTGATATGGATAAAGAAATCGAGTCTTTAATTGATTTCCCACATCAAAATAAATATTTGTCTATCAATAAAAAAAAGAAAAAAGAAAAAAAAATAGAGCATTTATTAATATAAACTATATAAGATTATAGTTTTTTAAACAAGAGCAAGAGTATATGGTACATTCATGAATATACAACATACAAGTTAAAGCCGACATTAGAGCAACTCCAACGAGAAATGGCTTTAATGGCGACCAATGCCATTCTCAATTCTCTCTCCAATGTAAATGCAAGTATGGTAATGATCAATTTTGACACATCACTCCAATGCAAACAATATTAGCAAAGCCGTTCTCAATGCTATATTTGGCAATGCATTGGACTTAAAATGCCATATGCTGCCTGGGCAATAGCACCCAGTTGGAATTACAATCGAAGAAACTCTTAACTTTTCCCAAGTTTTCTTGATACCAGAAAATATAAAGTTCTTAAATATCGTGTAAAATCATAAAGACCAATTTCAATATGCAGAATTGGACATTATCACGTTTGTGGATATTACACATGCCAGCACAGAATTGGACAATACAACTACTGTAATAGTATGCAGATATATGGTATACCATTTAACAGCATAGAATTGGAAGGTTTAAGAGCAGCTGCTCCTCTCTTAACAGAAATTTTATATCATACCTTTCAATAGGTCCATGCCCAAGTTCAAGCAGCACAAAGAAATTTGCAACCTTTGTAATCGTTTCAAATTGTTGATGAGCAATTTCTCCAAGCAGCTGCTGCCCTGATGGTAGCAGAAAAACTCATGTAAGCAGTTATATACATGCATAACAATATTGCTTAGAATCGAGAGGGGAGTACCATATTGTAGTTTTGCAATTACTTCCATTGCATGACAGTTCACTTTAGATGGAGGCACCGACTCTTTCAAGGAAGATTCCTTGATCTTTCTTCAGTGACATTGTTTGCATTTGGTTCCTATAAAGTTGGAAATGAATTGTTACATTTTTATAGGTTTGATTTGCTTTAGCCTTAACAATCATAGAACATTATTATATATCAGTATACAACCCCACCCACCACACTTTTGATGAAAGTTCATCGTAATCAAATATGAACAACCAAGGTATTTGATATTTCTCTCTCCCTGTCATACAGAAAAGTATATGGAAATTCAGGAGCTTTAGAAATGTCTCGTTTAAATGCAGTTTACCATGATCAAAGATCAGAAAACTAAAGAGGATCATTTCCAAAATAAATTATATTATATGTTTTGCAAATTTTTTTTGATAAATAAAAAATACTATAAAAGATGTGGATTATATGAAACACCATAGCTGTCCTTGACAAAACAACTTTTATCTTTTTAGTTTTCAAGACCAACTCTCAATTCAGTCTACAACACCAGTTGAACTTACAAATCACAGGCAATCACCATCTATATATCGCCATTAGGGAGAATACAAACACACATTTACATAGATACAAAGATACAGACAATTTGCAGAAGTAAAAGGAAGCTGCAAACTATAATTTTTTGGTGCAAAAACCCTTAATAGCCTGTTTCTTCACTTTTGTTACAGTAACAAAAGCCCGACATACCCCTTGTTTTAGAAATATATACTAATAAAGTGAAATTTAAGTTTGATAAGAAGTATCAAATCAATGTAATACAAATAAATTTCCACATCCCATATTTATAAACTTAAAGCCTGAAAAGGTCAAACTATATGAAACAAGGATGGAGCTTACTCACTGGGAGCCTAATTAACTTGAATAAATTGAAACTTGATGTCTCTCTCTATAGAGTTCCGAAGAATTATAAGGAGAATCAGTCATCTATTAAAGTATATGGAAATGTATGTATCTAATGAAAAAAGCAAGAGGTAATAAGAGCAGTGTCTCAAGCTATGTTTATTACCTTTAAGAGAGTCATATCATCCTAAAACATCAGCATCTCCATGCAAAACTCAATTGTCTCCTATAGCAAGTTTTGTCTTTGTTTGTACTAGACATTGTAGCAAGATTTTTCTTCACTTACTTCAACTTCATCATCAACCATCCCAACATTATCACCCACCATAAATGCTTGCGTCCCTCTTTTATTTTCAACCCAACTATAACCTGGATTTTTCTTGACCTGTTTGTCACTCATCATATCTCTAACAGCCCTAGCATCATCCCATCTTCCCAAGGAAGAATAGATATTGGCAAGAAGTACATAAGGAACTGAACTTTGCGGGTCCAAGCGGAAAAGTTCATCAGCAGCTCTTTTTGCTAAGGTCACATTAGCATGAACCCTACAAGAACTAAGCAAAACCTCCCATATGATTGGATCATCCTTATATGGCATCTTATCTAGAAGAACTTCTGCTTCTTTAAACCTACCAGCACGGCCAAGAGAATCGATAATGCAAGTGAAATGGTCCAAAGCTGGCTCAACTCCATGTTCTTGCTTCATTGAATTGAATATTTCAATACCAGCATCAGTCAATCCTGAATGGCTACATGCAGTTAAAACAGCAACAAAAGTTATATCATCAGGTTTCTCACCTGACCTAATCATGTCCTTGTAAAGAGCAACGGCCTTGTCCCCACACCCATTTTGTGCATAACCATGTATCATTTCATTCCAAGTAACAGTATTTTTAATGGGCATCGTATTGAAGAACTGTCTGGCCTCATCTATTTCACCACATTTGCAATACATATCAATGAGAGCACTACCCACAAAGACATCATTTACATATCCATCTTTTGTTATCAAACCATAGACCTGTTTCCCTTCAAAAGAAGAAGATAGCTTCGCACAACAACTTAGTACAGTAGCATAAGAGAATTGGGTAGGCAACATCCCATATTCTTTCATCTGCCTAAAGAAAGTGAAAGCTTCCTTATCAAGTGAATTGAGAGAGCAACCTGCTATCATAGAATTCCAACAAACAATGTCCAATTCAGTCATTTTATAGAATATATGCTTTGCCAATTCTGTCTTCCCACACTTTGAATACATGCCAATAAGTCCACTTGCAACATATACATCTATATGAAAGGAATCCTTTAGTAAGGCAGCATGAATCTGTTTTCCAGCTTCCAGAAATCCCATTCCTGCGCAGGAGCTTAGAGCAATGGCCAGAGTAGTCCGATCCGGCTTTTCATTTCGAAACTGCATCTCCCTGAAAAGCTTAATTGCCTCCTTGTGGTTTCCATTCTGGAAATAGCCAGAGATCATGGCATTCCATGAACTAACACTTGGGATGGACATGGTATTAAACATTTGACGTGCGGTTTCTATGTCCCCAGACTTGACACATGCTGCAAGCATATTAATATAAGTGACATCATCTGGCTCAAAACCACAGTGGATCATTCTTCGCAGATATTCCATAGCATTCCCACTTTGATATTTCTGGCCATACCCAGCTATCATAACGTTCCAAGAAACAACACTTACTCCAGGCAAAAAAGCAAAAACCTTTTCAGCACCATCCATGTCCCCACTCTTTGCATACATATCAAGCAATGAATTATTCAAATGAAGATCTCCTTCATATCCAAGTTTAATAGTAAGACAATGTACCTGTTTCCCATTCATATTACAACAAAGATCATCAAAATTAAATTCACCACATGCCCCTCGGGCACATACCCCCAAAATGCTTGACAACGAGACACAATCAACTTGAATCCCTTTCCTAAGCATCAGTCTAAACATGTCTAATGCCTCCAAGACTCTATCTGTCTGCACTAAACCACGCATCATAGCCGTAAAAGTTACCTCATTGGGTTCAGGCATGCCATCAAAAACTTGAATTGCATCTCTAATTAGCCCACACTTAGCATACATGCACAACAAAGCATTACCAACATACATATTCTCCTCAAGACCAATCTTAACAAGAAGTCCATGACATCTTCTACCATGTCCTACATCTAGCAATGCTCCAGACGCACTAAACACACTGGCCAATGTAAAACGGGTAGGCAGAAAACCTTCCAAAATCATTCTATCATATACATTCAAGGCGCTTCGTTCAGACCCATTCCGAACTAAAGCACTAATAAGAGTGTTCCAGGACACCGTATTTCTTTCCGGCATTTCTACGAATAACGCATGAGCATCTTCTAAATTACCAACTTTACAATGCGCACCCAGAATGGCATTCCAAGAATATACATCTTTCTTAGGAATTTTAGCAAACACGTGGCGAGCAGAACCCGGATTACCACATTTGGAATACAATTCGATGAGGCGGTTAGAGAGGAAAGTGTTGGAAAGGAGGTCGTTGCGCAATATATAAGCATGAATAAGCTTGCCCTTCCTGTGGCTTTTCTTGTCTATGCATAACTGCAAGAGGTTTGGTAGACGGGACGTCATGGTTTCCATTGTCAAGGTAAGGCTGTTGGTTGAGGTCTACATAAAGCGTACAAAGCTACAAAGTCCAGAGGTGAGGGTGTAGTTTAACAGGAAAGAACAAAGGCCATGCATTTCTATGTAGAAAAAGGAAACCACTCATGAGCTTGGCGACGGTGTCGATCAGTGTTCGTTGATCAATATGGCTGTTTGGTTTATTAAAACATAATAAATAAATGAAATGAAATTCCAAAACTAAAATGGTAATTATGCACAAAAAAAGAAGAAGAAGTTATAATATAAAGACCTATTTTGATATTTATTTATTTATTTTTATCAAAATTATCTGTCGACTTGTCGACGATTGTAGATTGGGCTGACGTGATATAAAAACAATAATTTATGGGGTTTATATGAGATTATTTTTGTAGCTTGGGGGACAAAAGTGAAAAATATGAAATACTTCAGGGCTGAAGTGATATTAACCTTTTTTTGTCAACTAATTAAAAGAAATAGAATAGAAAAAATAAATAAATAAAAGGGAAAAGACCAACCACTCCCGTAGGTTTTCATGAACCGTTACTCCAAATATACTGATTTACTCGGAACGGAGCTCAGTTTAGGCGTCGCTGCTGCGAACGTTGTGGCCAAACCTTTGTTTCGTAGAGCCAACAGGCACGGAAGCTCAAACATATCCATGGAGATCAGTGGGTCGGACTCTGACGGCCGCGAATTCAAGAACGCGGAGGAGATGTGGAGAGAACAGGTCGGAGACCCCAGCAAGAAGACTGACTGGTATCGCCACGGCGTTGGATATTGGGAAGTTAGTATTATTATTATTATTATTATTATTTTGTCTCAAATTTCCAAAGTTCGTTTACAGACTGTTTGATATATATATATATTTATCGCTGTTTGTTTCTGTGGTGAGAGAAGGGTGTGGAAGCATCGGTGGATGGGGTTTTAGGAGGATATGGGCATGTGGATAAGGCTGACATTTTGGGTAGCGAAGCATTTCTCAATACTCTCTTCTCTGAGCGTTTTCCCAATGCTGCTGCGCCAAATCAACATCACCTCGTTGCTCTTGGTACACGCTCTCTCTCTAGCTCTGAGTAACTGTTTCAATCTGTGCTGCTGTTAGTATATATGTTCAAGAAACGAATAAGCTAGTGTGTTTTTTTCTTTGGATACTATTCTTTCGGAGAGAATGACAGAAAAAGAAAAAGAAGAATCTTTTTTTGATAATAAAAAGAAAAAGAAGAATCGAACTTAAGAGTGTGTGTCTTTATTATTATTATTATTATTATTATTTTGAATGAGTATTTGTGACTTGATATTCAATATTTCTGGAGAGTTATACATTTTTAAATGGAACCATGTAGGATAGTGTATGAGTAGCTTTTGTAAGAGATATGTGGAAGAGTATTTGCTTTCATAAATATCGACACTGGCTATTATTGCTATTCGGGGTTTATTTTATTGCATGTGTAATGAATTTAATAGCAATTTGAGTTATCTATATGGGCAAGAATCGACATTAGTTTTGTTTAGAAGCTTCAAAATTTATGTACCAACCATAGACGAAGATCAGAAGTCATAATTTATGTATGTTAACTGAATTAAAAAAGTGGTTGATTTATGGATTAAAAGTAAGTATGTGGTTTTTAAGATTTTGAAGAGTTTGATGATGTAAAACATACCAGAAATTGTTTAGGTAGGATAGACCTTTCTCTAGATTGTGGTTGAAACTAAGCAAACATATTAGAGAAACATGAACCATGTGTCTTGCAGAGCTGTTTTCGATATGTATTGTCGGTTAATGATTTGAATTTTTGTATCTTATGGTGTTTTTAACTAGAAAGGATTTCCATAGTTTAGAGTGAGTGATTATACTAGAAGATTCTAGTTAAGGAAAAGATAAAGAGAGAAGACTAGAAAGAATCTAGAGAGTACTCTTAATTATTTTTGTAAAGAAAGATTTTTATTAAAGTTACAGTTGTACTAGTAAACCATATTAAACACTTATAACACTCTCGCTTAAGTTGAAAAATATATAGTTAATAGATGTTGCTTGGAACATAAAATAATGAAAGTATCTTTGCCTTAAAACTGGAAAAAGTGTCTCCACTTATCCCCCTCAATCAAGAGATTCTTGCATATAAACCAAGAAGGGTTAAAAGATGAAATAGCAGGATCGTCAATCTAGAGTTGAATACAAATTTACAAGAGAAATCCAATCACCATGGCTTAATTCAGACTGTCAATAAAGAGGTAGGATTGAACATCCTGTGAAAAAAAGAAGCGATATAATCATATAACCTTGAGAACTAAACTATATGTGATTATTACTGTATGTTTGGTTGAGATATTATTTTATATTGGTGAATCAAGTTGTTAAAAATGATTATCCATAACCTACAGATTCAAGATTATGAATTTGATTTTGTTCTTGAAAGGAAGAATGGGAAAAGAAGCAGGTACACAAGTAATCAAATCGATTTTGTGAAAAAGTTCTTCTATAATTATGATTCTCAAGTATTTCCTTGTTGCACTAGTGGTGCTGGACAAAGACTTGTTAAAGCTTATACAACTTAATAGGAAGTGATAGTGCTACTAAGAGAAAAATCATTTTAGAAATTTTGAACATTGCAAATGTTAAAATCTTGTCAATATTGTTTTCTGCTATTTTCCTTTTGCAAAAAAAAAAAAAAAGTTTTTCTTTATGCATTAAAGATCTTATAAATACTCACAGTTTTTTGTTTAAGAATTGACTATGGTTAATGCTCATGTTCGTTGAATATATTTACGTAATTTGTGGTTTTTGTTGTCAATGCATACCAATATTTGGATTATGGAAGATTGTGGTTCTGGCATTGGACGAGTCACAAAAAATCTTCTGTTAAGATACTTCAATGAGGTAAGTGCAGGGTTTTCCCATGGGAAGTTGCCCTAGGGTTTCTTACAAAATTGGTTATTAACTTTTTCAGCTTTGTCTCCTTAACTGATCTATGACTTAATGGTCCATTTTCTTGAAAATGGATATCACAAACAAATCAGAAAGCATTCTAAATACTGGTTCTACATGTACTGCATCCACTCTATGTTTTATCATTGTAAAGTAAAATCAGTTTTTTAAGGAATTATTTTTCCATGGTTGCGTTCGAATTCGTACGAGTTTGCAAGAGGAAGCACAATAAAACAGAAAAGGGAAGAAAAATTGGTCCTTAAGTGAAATGTGCTAGAAATGTTAGGGAAAAAAGAAAATGGATTTAAGGGGATAGACCAATTAGATTTTTTCTTATTCTTTTCCTTTTTTTTTCTCCCTTTTTTTTTTTTTTCCCCTTTTTGTTATTACAAGTTCAAGATGTTCTAAAATTATATTGGCTTATTGTCTTTGAGGATGTGCATGCGTGTCTTGTATTAATGATTTCTGTTCCTTGGAACCAGGTCGATCTTGTGGAGCCTGTGTCACATTTTCTAGAGGCTGCCCGTGAAAGCTTGTCTCTTGAAAATCATGTGGCCTCTGAAATGCACAAAGCAACTAACTTTTTCTGTGTTCCCCTTCAGGTGATACACTCAATTATTAAGTAAAACATGTTAGCATATATATATATATATATTTCTTAATTTTGTAATGAATTAGTATGATATATCTCTTGCTTTATGGTTTATTTAATAGTGGTAACCGAGTCCAAACAGGATTTTGGAGTAACAATTAAAAGAAAAATATTACCTTGTAGGAAACTTCTTGCGAAGATTCCGTTTGAAGGTGATATTGCTAATGTGATTACTTAGTCTTGCATATGTTGTTTAGTAATTTCAACTATTTTGAGAGTAATAGTATTAGTAGAGAACAAGTCTTGTGAAATTTTGTATTAATGGCTACCTATTGGGTCTTATGGCCGTAGAAATGGGAGATTATTTGCAGATAGCTACAAAGATTTAGATGAAATTTATTTCATTACCTTCGGGATTTAGTAAAAAATTTTACATCATTGTGGCCTTGTTATTCAAGGAGTTTAAAAATGCCTCCTTTTTATTATTTCAATTGAGCTCGAAATATAGTTCAATTTTCTTTTGTTTGTTTGGTGATTTATGTTTAAAGTTTATAAGATCTCTCATCCTCTTGAAATCTTGTACTATCTTTACTATCAATGAAACTTGAAGTTTCTTATAAATGAAAAATGAAAATGTAGCAGCAGATTATAATGTGTGGGATCCATATTAGATGGAATCCTGCATAGAAAAGGATTATCATTAAGAAACAAGTATCCAGAGAATGTTTATCGATTTAAATATTCGCGTGTAGAGTCCATAGTTCATCTTTGATGAAAAGAAAGTAGGACTTCTTAATGCTTGTTTGAACCATACTCCTGTTTTTGATTTTCTGTTTTGTGCTTTAACCTTCATTACTATTTCTTGCTTTCTTTTTTAGGAATTCACACCAGATGCAGGAAGATATGATGTCATATGGGTTCAATGGTGCATTGGGCATCTGACAGATAACGACTTTGTGTCATTTTTCAAGAGAGCCAAGGTAAAACAGTTTTCCATCATACTATAAAATTATTTATGCTACATTTGTACTGTTGGGTCTGTATTGCTTCATTAGAAGGGAAAACATTTTATCATATTAAGTTTTTTGATTCTGTAAGTGAAGAATGAAAGATAAGGATTCTTGAATATGTTTCATGGTCATGTGGATTATCAGATCCCTGAATCTCCGTAATCCTCATGTTTCAATACCTTGTAAACTTATAGTATTTATTTTGTCTTTAGCTTCTGCTTTTGTTTTCTTTCATATTTCTTCTAGTTTTAAATGAGCTTAGAGTTGAAAAAATTATGATGGAAGATTCCATGATAACAGCACTTATGAACCTTAAAAAGTACGAACCCTCAATTTTTCTGGTTGAAATTTCATTTACCTTTCTGTCAAATTTGCTTCACAAGGGGGACCAAGTTTTGAGTATCTCAAAGAGCAAAGAAAAATTTTCTCAGTGGTTTCTGTGGTTATAATATATCCATAACACTTAAGATAAACTGCCGAGATCTAAAATCTGCAACTTTGATTTCTGTGCTAGTTATCATAGTTGAGATTTTCAGAATTGAAGGACATGTATTTTCTGTTGGATCCTTGTCTCAAAAGCATAGAGCTCTGCAGAGAGGTAGAATCAGTAAATCTTGTTTGCTTTAGAAACAAATTAGGTTCTGTCTTGGCAACTGGCCACCCACTTGTGAACTGATGTCACACATTGATGTCCTACTTATATATATATATGTATATATATGATATCACTCTATAGCACCTGTTTTTCACACTATCGTTATTATATCCTCTCCTAGCATTCATATTCAAACCTAAAAGAAAAATAAAGAAAGAAAGTATATCACTTGTTAACTTTTGCCTAGGGTGTAACTTTGATGCATTGATTGATCAGTGCATCATTGATCAAATTTTGCAACATATCTTGTTTCTTGTTCCTTTTATAAATTTGTTAAGCACCAAATTATTAAGTAATTCCCTATTTATCCTTTTTCTTTTCATTTTATTTATTTTTTGTTCTTTTTGTTATTGATATTTATGCTAGAAAGCGTCTTAGACTTTTAACTTTAATTTTATAGATGTTAGCCTTCAATACATGTTTGTTTACTTTACTCATTTTCTTTCCTTACACTTTTGGGTGACATTTTTTTGCATTCAAGCCTGTTAGCATCTGGTGTCTCAACTCTGTCGTATTTCATAATTAGTTTGAGTGTAGGAATGTTCTGTGAAACATTTGTGTGAGTTGACTCATAGTAATGAATATGTTACTTTCAGGTTGGCCTTAAACCTGGTGGATTTTTTGTCCTGAAGGAGAACATCGCGAGAAGTGGTATCACTCTTTCCGTTTCATTTTCTATCTTACTAATTATGATTAAGTTTTTTTGATAAAATAATTATGATTAAGTTTTGATTTCACATGTTTTCACTAAATAGTGAGTTGACCACGCATCACGAACTTTATCTTCAAAATGCTAAGTGGATTCAATATTTTTTTTTTTTTTTTAAATTAGTCAAGCTTTGTAGTTTTTCAGCACATTTAATGGCTTGTGACACACAAACAGCTTTTAATTGATCTTGATCTAATATATACAAAGGGATAATAATTTGAGGAAAATGTATGATTGAATAAGATACTGTAAAAAAAAAATGGAAAACATGGTTTTTATTAACTTGTCCTGCATCCTTAACTTAAGCTGTTAGTAAATAGGACTAACCATCCATATTTGATAAAGTTGAGTTACACTAACCTGCATTATACATGAAAAACTAGAAACCAAGTGGGGGACCAAAATGAGGGTGCCACTAGCCATTGGATACTCTGTCGCATTATGTCATTAATCCCAAAAGATTAAGTTGTTAGGATGCGGGCTAATAACAGATTTGAGCACCAACTGAGGGTCTAAAGCCTTGCAAAAGTACTCTCAAGAAAGTTGATATAAATAATACTCTCATTCACTAACCTGTTGTAAATTTCTTCTCTTGCAAAGTGGATCATAGTTCTTGAGTAAAAGCCGTGGCATAGATATTGTTGATAAATATTGGAATTTGGTACCTGTTGTAAATTTCTTCTCTTGCAAAGTAGATCATAGTTCTTGAGTATTAGCCACGGCGTAGATATTGATTAAATATATTGGAATTTGGTACAGATTGAGTATAGAATTATCTGACATTTGATTATATATTGGCATCAGTATGAGTACCTAGTAACTAGTAAAAATTATAATTATTTTATGTCCACATCTAATTTAAAGAGAAGCTAGAGCATAACCATATAATAGTGAAGCATTGAAACATTTGAACTTCATGGAAATATGCAAGTTGGTTTTTGGAGAAGGTTATTAAAGTGTCTTACCAAGGATTTTTATGATAAATAGATAAATGAGGAACATCAATTTTAAGACGTACAATCCATTTATGAAACTAGGGCAGTATGGACATGTTTTAAGGGCCATGTCTCATATCTGAAGATCTATAAGTTGGAGCAGTAATTGCAAAGTGAAAAGGAAGACGCTAGTATGAGAAATGTGTCTGAGAATCCTCAACTGTGTTATCAAAATACTGATTAATTCATTTTGTATGGAAAATAACAACTTGTGGCCCACTTACTTGCATGGTTTGATTGTATTATAATGGTTTTATGCTTTTTGCAATATGAAGTGTTTGTTTACCTCTGGATAAACCTCTCTTTGAAGGATTTGTGTTGGATAATGTTGATCGGAGCATCACAAGGTCCGATTCTTACTTTAAGGAGCTCTTTCGTCAGTGTGGGCTACATCTTTACAAATCAAAGGTACATTCTTATTGTGTGATCAGATCTGATTTTAAGAGGAGCTTATCTATTGTCCTTCTATTACTGATTTTCTTTTATTCTTGAAGTGAGAAACAAATGTTATTGACTATTGGAATTAGAACAGCTTATGATGGTCACTTAAGAGATGTTTAACTGTGATATCTGGTAATTGGATTAAGACCTGCCTTGACGCCATAAAAGTAAAGTTCTCCTTTCAGATTTACAACTGTAATTTTGTCTACTGTTGAGCTCTCAGATATATATGTAAGGCTTGCAAATAAATGAATAAGAAGAAAAACTATAAGTGAGTGTCCCACTTTATGGTTTAATTGAAGAGCTATTTGATGAAAGTTAGGATTAGTGGAAGGGTTATAGTGAAAATTTTACAAACTGGCACCATGACTAGTTAAAATATAGGTGTAAGATTGAACTCTAGTAAGCAGTTATCTTATGTTCTTAATTTGGAAATGATCTTCCTCTATAGGCAACCTGCCCAGGTAAACAGTTGAGATTCTGTTGTGTAAGAGTTCATTTGCTTTCTAATATTATCATTTTCTCTCTCTTTGTTCCATCATGTTGACAAACTTGGTTGTAGAATTCTGTATTCTGAATCACTTAAACTTTTTTATGTCTTAAAGGAAGAGGGTGAATATCGTGACCTTTGGTATAACTTTGAAGGACTAATATGTGCCAGAAGTCTTCATTCAAATTACCTCACTTTTAATTGAATACATATATAGATTACACACACCTCTTCCTCTGCTTCTCTCTTTTCGCATCTTTCTTTTAACATGTACAATTACCATATATAAATATAAAATAAAAAGTGCTGTAATTTGCTAGATAATTGTGAGTTCCTATTCCTACATGAATCACACCACTGGTCCACCATTGATTTTTCTTTTTTTACAGTATTTGAAATTGGTATCTTTCATTGGTGAACTGGCTGATATAAACTCAAATCTCTGTATCCAATCGAGTGGAAATTTAGTTTGTTTCATAACTTGACAAATGAGGTGAATATTGATTTGTTTCATAACTTGACAAATGAGGTGAATATTGAGCATTTGCTCTTCAGTTTGTTGCATTGATATGTTAAGTTTGGTTCATTTACCCACCTTCGTAATTTGTACGGCTGGAAGTCTATCTTTCATGAATGTGGTTAGTGAAAGCTTTTTTTGTCAAAAATAAAATTTGAGTTGGATTCCAATGAGATGGCTGCTGCAGCAACAATTTTTCTTCTCATGTAATTTCATGTTTTCCTAATATCAGGATCAGAAGGGATTACCTGAGGAATTATTTGCTGTGAAGATGTATGCATTAACTACTGAGTTGCCAAAGAAGGTTCATCACACCAGATCTAAAGGTCAAATCAATAGACCTAGAATCATCAAGTGAGGAATTTTGTCGTCAACTTAGACATAGCCCCAGAGCTTGCTTTTCGATAATGTTTTTTTTCTTGAATTCTATAAGATGCAATATGTTTTTTTTTTTTTTTTCCCTCCTTTCATGTGCCGCCATCTCAGTTTTGTGTCATAACCACTTGTAGTTTATACTTATTGTAATGATAAAATAAGGAGAAAAGAATGTACTTGATACTGATATTATTCTTTTCTTATTGTACATATAATGTACTATGTTATATCTTCTATGCATTTTCTCATTGGCAATATTTACTTTCTTTACCCACTGATGTTTCTTTACAATAACTATTACCACCTGCCTCTGCCTGGGTAAATTTACAGAGAAGTGATAGGACCTGTTGCATACATAAGACGATAAGAATTTAGTTTGGGATTGTTATTGCTCCCTTACCTGTGCGATTTTTCTATGCTTTCCTGTATTGAATAATTATAGAACAACTCTATGTCAGTTTCCAGATAAAGACTTCTGAGTTTTAGAATGGGGTGGGATATAGTTGTACTTGTACCTGATATATAGATGCCAGGTTACATCTTGGGCATCATATGTTTGGTATTTACCCTGAAATGGCCTTAGTAATTACAAATTCCAAATTCCCCCAACAAAATTTAACGTAATGTTTATTTGGTACTGAACAACTATTTTTTCAACTTTGTCAACCAAATTTTGATTAAAACAGTTATGTGAGAACAGAGTCAGTGGGTTGACAAATTTTGAAATGTATCTTTCTGAGTATAACTTGTAAATGAATTATCAGTGGTAACGAGGGTGTTACTGTAAATAAATTGTTAGTGCAATTTTTCCCCCAACTTAATCCAAAAGTATGCAGTTTATTCTCTCGGCTCTATACTTCAATATTTTCTATTGTAAGAACCATTATTTATTTATTTAAGTGTAGTTCAATGTATTTCACTTATTCCAAGTTTTTTAATTGATAATATTTTTTTGGTAGATTTTTAATTGATAAATTGAGTGAATTTGGGTCTCACCCACTTGGTCACAGGACAAACAGGCAGTGTCCTTTATTATCTGCAGATGTAAAATTCTATCCGCTGGAAAGGCAATGTGACTGGTATGGCTCGCGTTTGTTCTTATTCTTGTGACCGAAGAATGATTTGCTATTACAGCTATGTACGCGTTGTCTTCGCTATTTACCTTCATTTCTCAAAGCATATTTTATTTCTTTTCTGATATATTAAAGCATACAATAACAATTCTTTGTGTTCAGCACATATCTAGAGGAGTGTTCATATGTTCTCAAGATTGACTCTGTAGTTCCTAGGTTTTTTTTTTATATACCAAGTAGACTCAATGACCATAACTTTCGCCTGCATATGATATCTTAAACCACACCCCTTGTCAGACGGAAAACTTCAAGTCTAGATAAAAAAGGAAGAGGGGTAAGAGAAATGAAAGTCATGGGTGTGGGGAGAATAATGCTGCTTTCTCAAGTTTATGTCTATGAAATTATTCATATCCATGTATGCTGCCTATTATAGTGGGAAATGGCAACATACTGGGAAAACTATATCTATAACATGAAATGTTGCATTGGGTTTCTAAGCGTTTTCCACTATCACATTTAAAGAAAAATTTGATGGTTCTCTATGGTTTGCTAGTTCACTTCTCCTAACTACTGGAATTTCCATTAAATAGGAAGCCCATCTTGTTATTTGAAAGTTTTGGTAATGATAGATATTGGATGTAACATGTACTAAAGTCCAAATTGTCAACATAATGTACTCGTAGCCTAAATTGACATTGAAGAGCATGATGAACAGTTCCTTTGGAGAATCTAGGTTTTCCGAACTCCTCAAATTGAAATGATCATCTTGGTTGTACCTGTTTGTTTCCTTTGCGTCTATCCGGATGCGATCTTTTGTGATTACAGACTTTACTTGTGATATCATAGATCTGACTGAAGCTCAGTTGTTGATTTGACTGATCAGTGCACATAAGTCCTAGTCCAATTGCTCGTTTTGCTTGATCAAAAGTAACCTCTGTCATTTTCATTTTCTCGTCCATCAAATTCTGTATATTTCCAGGATAATGCGTTCTTACGTGCTCGATGAAACCGGTCTCACCCTTCTCGAATTCTTCCTGTGGCCTCCTGTTTGATATTATCTCCAGTAGGAATACTCCGAGCTTGTAGATCTCTGAAAACCAAAAGCATTACATTTTGCAGTCTCAGAAAATTTCAGGGGAAGAGAGTTAAAAGCAGATCTGAGAATTTTATAGTAATTTCACAGGTTGTAGCTTACTTCTTTTGCTGCTGTTTTGGTCTCCCACTTTAAACCTTGAAATCAGTGGCTCTAGATTGTCAGACAACAATACACTGTTTGTCCTTAGATCATACCCAACTTCTGGCCATGTCTCTTCAAGATAACAGACACCTTCCACAACTCCCATCAAGATTCTCAACCTTTGCTTCCATGGCCTATTTGACCCCATCAGCCACATCTCAACATTCTCTCCCTCCACCCATTCAGTAACAATAGCCCTCAGTCTTCTGTTATTACACCATCCCAGTACCTGAACAATGTTCTTGTGGCGTAATCGAACAAGAACCTTGCATTCTTCGATGAGTTTCCTCCGGTTTTCCCTCGAAATGGTATCTCGGTATATCTCAATCCTGACTTTAATACCATCTCTTAGAGTTCCTTTGTATATATCCACTGCCTCACTCTTCAACTCCAAATTCTTTTTGGAAAATCCATTGGTTGCTGCTCTAAGCATTGGTGGTGTAAATCTGTGCTTCTTTTGAAGCATTCTCGGGAGGAAATCAGGTCTTCGTAGACATAGCCATGCAGACCATCCAATCATCAGGATCACAAAAATTGGGAAGCCAACCAACAATGCCACAAGTTTGATCCTGAACTTCTTCTGATCCGGGAGCAGACCCGAATGAAGAAAACTAGAAGAATTAAACCTTTTGAAAAACTGAGCGTTGGAGATTTTACTCTCAGTGAATCGATTATACGAAAGGTTAAGAACAGTGAGGTTTGTAAGGGGAGAGAAGCTCTCTACAGGAACATCTCCAGAAAGCTCATTGCGACTCAAATCAAGAACTCGGATTTGCGCGCATTGCAGGACATCAACCGGGAAGTTACCCTTGAGTGAAGTGTTGGACAGATCAATGGAGAGGATGGTTAGAGGACAATACTTCCAGAAGAAGGTGAATGACAAGTAGAGTGGGGCAATCATCGGGCGGTTTCGAAGGTCTACTTTCGGGAACGATTCGACGCAGTTGGGGTTCTTGGATTCGTTGCAGAGATGGCTTGCAACAATTGTAGACTTGAAAATCTCATCAAGATTCATGGGAGATGATGAGTTGCAATATCTGAGAGATGGGATTTTGAAACAGTTGGTGTAAATGGTGGAGTTGAAATCTGGAGGTGGGTGTAAGTTTTTGAGATCTTCTATTACTGATGGAGAAGAGAGAGTCGCATACAGTGAGGTTGAAATGGTGATGAAGAGGCTGAGATTTACAGATATGGAAGCCATGAAGAATTTGTGTTTCTGTCTGCAAGTTCTAAACCATGTCAGTTTTAAACGGTTGGTAGCATATATGGCGGTTACTTGATATATCAAAATAATTTAAATTGAATATATGGCAACAAATTTGCATACGCCAAAACAAAGGTTTTTTTTTTGGAAACTATAACAAAGATGCTTTTGATTCACAAAGATTTTGTTACTTTTTAGTTGATTTTTTTTATCAATATTTTGTCACTTGGTGAACGTATATATATTGGGGTACGACGACGCTAGAAATTAAAAAAAAAAAAATTGCATTGGTCATATAAGTGCTCTGTGGCCATGCATGCAAATGGTCGTTAAGAGACTGACCAAATACATATTTGAAACGTACGTACAGCTGTTTATCTGTTTTTACGAATGATGGGGTAATATATCGTCAGTTCATATTCATATTCTTTAAGTGAACCAGTTATATGTTGTTACATCATTCATAAAATTTAGATAAAATTTAGAAGTAACAACAAATTTTATGCTTAAATGGTACAATAAAAGACCTGGGTGAGAGGGTAGTTCCAAGGAAATAAAAGGAATTTCTATTTTACATTCATTTTATAAGGAAATAAAATAGAATATTATATTTTTGTTTGTTTTATTTTTTAGGACATTTAATTACAATCATTTTACAAGATATTGGGTACAATGATGAATCTAGAAATGTCATAAATATTTTTCATATGGGTTTCTTTAAGTCTTAGGTTGAAAGATAATTAAAAATGTCCGAAAATAAATTTACTTTTATTTGGACATGCACTAAAAATAAAGATGATGAAGCCAAAGAATAAAAGAAAGCAAGCAATGTGTATCGCATACACATTCTAACAATGGTGTTAGAACCTTAGGGTATGGCTTTCACTGTTCCGCTTCTTCTCTTCAGATTTTTTCAACCATCCACACTAAACTTCTATTCCTGATCCTCTCAAGCTCTCGGCTCGTTTTAAGGCGTGAGCTTCAAGCCCCATTTCTGGTGGCACACCCCTCACACAAGCACCACCCATGAAGAGAGGACGAGATGGAGAAATGTCAGCCCAAAACCTTCGACCCTTCCGTCTAAATGGGGGGAGCCAGGTATTTTGAATCCATTTTTTTTTTTCTGACTTCATTTCTTTGTTTGCTTTTATTTCAGCCTCCTTTTTGTTAGCTTGTGTTGTATCTTGAGCATTCTTATTTTCTTTTCCGCTTTCACTGTTTTTTTCTTCTGTCGCTACTTTCTTCTTGCCATGCGCATTGTCAAATGTTCTGAAAGATAAAGCATAAATAATAAGAAAAACATATAAATTTTATGTGATTCGGTAATTTATCTACGTTCACATAAGACGGTTGTTATATTTCACATAAGACTTTTGTTATATTTCAGAGAGAAATTACACAAATATTTACAAATAGAACCTCTTTCTTTTCTTGCTCACCTTACTGATTATACAAAGATCTCATGTCTTTATATAGATAAATTTACAGTGTAAATTTATTAATTTTTAAATATACAAATTTAAACTTAACTGTATCAATTAAGAAAAAAATTTGAATTTTAATTTTTAAATATACAAATTTAAACTTAACTGCATCGATTAAAAAGAAAATTTAAATTTTATGAGTTGTAATAGTTGACTGTCAACCTAATTATAAATACTGAACAGATTTAAATTATTTGCTAATGTTATACTCTTTTAATTTTTTTATAAATAAAAGAGAATTTTAAATTTATAAAAGAGATAAAATTTATTTGTTATTTTATTTATTCAATGGCAGATTTATAATTCTACCAGTTTCTTTTACAAAAGCTTGATTGCCATAGAAACTTAAAAAAGCATACAAAAAAAAAAAAAAAACTCAACCTGAACTTTTGACCGTCAGGTGCGGACCTCATGCATCGGGCTGCAGTCCGGTAAAAAAAATATTAATAATGGGTATAGGCCCAACCCACAAATCAACCCACCCAAAAAAACTCTAGCCCACCCCATCCCCTCAAGCCCAAACTATCATATCCAGCCCAACCCAAAACCCTCGCCCCATTAACCTCCCTAACCCTAACCTTTTCCTCCCATATCCCCCACTCTATCAGCGCCCCTCTCTTCCACTGCTCCAACGCCTTGATGCCAGACGCCGATTCTCTCCGCCCTACCCCGCCACTCGCAGACGCCGTGACGCCCCCCAAACCGGGTCAGATTCATTCCTTCAAGTTTTTTTCCTGGTGAATAGAACATACATTGGATTTTTATTTTTTTTTTGGTGAATAAAACAACCTAACTCCCAATTTGATTCTTTTTTTGCTGAATAGAACGGCCTAACCCCTGAACAAAACAAACTAGCAGTAAAAGAAAAAAGAGTATTGTGTGTTATTAACGAATACTCACAATACAAAATTATTGAGTATTGTGAGTATTTACATAAATACAAAAAAAAAAAAAAAAAAATTAGTTCATGGAAGAGTAGTGATTAATACAGTTTTTTATTTATTTTTTCTTCAAACTAATTAAGCCTGTCCAGTACACTGGAAAAAGAAACAGAGGTTGGGCTCGTTAATTATTTCACACATATTGGAGGTTTTATATGTTCTTCTGATTTTTGCTTTATGGGCTATTTTTTGAATAAAAAATTAGGAGAAAAAAAAAAAAAAAAAAACTAATAATCATTGAAATGGGCCGGTTATGAGATATATCACCAATACTGGAAGTCTGGAACTGATTGAATTCTATTTCATTACAACCCTCATAATCTAATTTCTTTTTTCATTTGGATTTGGCTCAAATTTTTTATTTAGTCTTCTAATATATAAAAGATTAAAAAAAAAAAAAAGTTTGCTGAATTGTAATTTATAAAAAAAGTTTTTCAGATCATTTCATGTTGATGATGTATGTAAGCTTGCTGAGAAATTGTCAACTCGTTACCTATGTTTCTAAAAAAAAAAAAAGAAAAGAAAAGAAAAATGTAGATGAGCTAAAAACCCAATTTAAGCATTTGAGACATGCTGAAGGAAGGTTACAATGTAGGGTTGATGATGCTAAAAGAAATGGTGAAGAAATAAAAGCTGATGTTAAAAATTGCTTACTGATGTACGAATCATTGAAGATAATGAGTTGTTTGGAATTCTTGTAATTTTGGACAATCTTCTATCTCCAGCTTTAACAATGATGAGCAATCAACGGAATCCCTTGCACAAATCCTTTTTCTTTTTAAATTGGAAACCTACATAGGTCAAGAGTATAAGTTTAGGGAATGAAATATTTCCAAACGATTTGACTACAAACACAACCTCTTCAATGCTTTGCAAGAGAAATGGTTAAGAAATAAAAGCTGATGTTAAAGTGTTGCTGACCGATGGCTGATGTGAAAGAGTATCTGGTTGATGTACGAAGATTATGAGAAGTACATAGGAGATGAAGAGCATGAAAATACCAAATGCTATATATATGAGCCATCTTGTGCAACCTCATTGATTTGAGTAGCATTTTCTGCATTCTTCTTCGCTCATCTACTCAGCCAATGCCGCAACACTAGATTTAGGATTGGGAGGCCCCTATAGAGCATTTGGTGTTTGCTTGCTCTTCATCTCTTTTGCTTAAATTCACATTATCTTCAATAATTTTAGTATAATTCGCATTATACTCTTGACCTACGTAGGCTTCTGAAAGAAGAATTTGTACGAGGGATTGTACTGATTGTTCATAATTGTTGAAGCTAAAGATTGTCCAAAATTACAGGAATTCCTAACAAACTCTATGTCGATGACAAAAGAAGAAGATTTATTAGACCAAGTGGATAAAACTTCCCTTTAATCGCAAGGTAACTTGATTTGTTTTTCAAATTATATGTTTTAACTTTACTATTTTCTCTAATTTTTCATATTCAACAATTTAAACTTGGCAAACGGAATAGACTCGTGCATTAAGCGGTTGGTGTACTGGCAGTCTTGAATATTGTTTGCTTTTGCTTTTGTTTTGCTATAGCATTGCCATTCTATTAAATTAATTAGCATATCATCAACTGACATACTTATTAAATTGTTGGATTAATATCTGAATTCTTTTGAGGTTAATTAAATTACATGCGAACCTTGCCAACTTGGTGGTGCTGTGGAAGAACATGATATGGGATTCAGAATCAGACTTTTATGGAGCAGCAACTACACAAGACCGTTCAATACGTGGAAACTCTTATGTATTGTTCAATGCGACAGATTAAAGGTAAGGTCTTACGGCCTTGGATGCCCTTCCAAATTTTGAGCATTTTGATGGTCAAATCATGCAGTGGCGGCTTGACAAGTAGTTTATTATATCCATCAACAGTGAAAAGTCGATAATCTGGATATTGGTCCTGTGATGATGTTGAATTTGATACAACTTGTTTCCACATTTCTTCACCAGAATCTGGGGTCAATTTCATGTATTTCTTCTCATAAATTTTGCATACAACATTATCTACAAAGAACAGCACACAAAAATACATTACCTTTGTTAAATCATAGACACATTTCTACTTTTTATTATTAGTAGTAGTATTATTTTGTTGTTATTATATGACCACAAAATTAGTTTAGTGTCATTGTAGTATTGTTCACCACCTATTCTTCTTCTACTTCTACTTTTTTTCTTTTTTTCTTTTTTCTTCTATTTTTTGTTCCTATTTTTTTGATAAATTCATTCATGTAGTGCTTTAGTGTAATGTGTACATTTTAAAATGTACCTCTCTTGCTGACAAAGAGAGTACTCTGAAACAATACTCAAAAGTTTCCAGTGTCCATTGTCTTTTGACAGATTGCGTCGAAATCCTACCGGGTATTTTTGGTAAAATACCTCTTCATGATCCTCAGGCCCCAACATGCATGTTATAGGGCATTTTATAATTAATTTACTTTTATTTATTATAATCTAACGTTTGCTGAATACTTGTCCAATAAGGTTCTAAATTTACACTTTCCACCTCTGGACCCATTTCATTGCAACTTTGTGCACCTTCTATACCATACATATCTTAAAATTAATAATATTATACAAATATTAAAAATTAATGTACACCTCAACTTTATTTATTTATTTTTTATTTGGCAAACTAAAAAAATATTACACCCATCTATCATAATTCAAGGTTGAGGATATTATGGTTCAAAAAAGAAAAAAAGTTTAGAGATTAAAATTGATATTCGATCAAAATAAGAGGGATCTGTGTAACTTCTTTTTTTTTTCCCCGAGAAGAAAAAAATAATTTAAAATAAAACAAAAAATTAAAATAAAATAAATAAAGAGAGTAAACAAATAGCAGGGAGTTGCTGAGGATGGTAATAATGAAGATTATTGACAAACAGAAATCTTATGACTAGGTGCCAAGAAGTGGTTGGTGATCTGATTTCTCAGATAATAGGATATTAATTAATTGTTGGTCATTAGGTAGAAACTACTAATGTACCAAGCTCACCATTATTGCTACTAATAACGTTGTCGTCACTGCTGATGATCGCTTTCTCGAAAAACATAGGTTGCCCATGGAATTGGTATTTAATTTCGCAAACAAACAAATTAATACCTAAGATTTGAATCGATGGAGGAAGACAAAAGGTGAACTAGGTTTTCTATTTTTTATAGAAACATAATGAAGCCAAATTAACCTTGGACCAATTTATGAAAAAACAATCAAACATTATATATCTACATAATATTCAGTGAAGAGCCAGTTAAAAAACTTCATGGAAGATAACACAGACACTAATCCAATTTTTCTTCATAAAGAAAATTTACAGGAAAAAGGACATTAGCATAATATCTAATAAAAGGATCATAGAATACAAAATAATAATAAAATAATAAGAATAAAAATGTTACTTCAAATGGACCACATTAGAAAACAAAAAAGGGTTAGCTAGAATTCACTGGGAAATTAGAAATCTCTGTCACTCCTGTATCGGCCCTTGACTTTGCATCATAAGCTGATTAATCTCCTTGAAGAACGGCCTTGAGTGGATCTCAGGATCATTGGCTAAAACTTGTACAAATTCTATTGGAACCAAGCATTTTTCTTCAGTGTACAGCTTCTCTTGAATGGTTTGGGATGCTAAAACTTCAAGTCCTTCTGTTTGTAATTCCACTTCTTCCTTTGTCTCCTGCAAGTAAATATATACAAATTAATCATCAATATCCAGATAAAAACAAACAATAAATATAACAATACAAATAATTTTTTTAAAGTATATAAAAATATCTGACTAAATGGATAATTCCAGTAAAATAGCTCAGACATGCAGACTAATACAATTAAATAGTTGAAACTAAAAAAAAAATTAGTGAAAATAAAAGTAGTAAAAAACTATAAAGTAATTACTTATAAAACTTAATTAATAAAAAATATTGAATACCTTTTTAACTCAAAACTAAAAATAAAAATAAATGAGTCAAACGAGAAAATTAAAAGAATAATTCGGACAAAAATTAACAACAAAAATTATAAACCAAGTACCTGAATAAACCCCATGAATTGAAGAAGTGAAACTTGGGCTTGCAAGAACTTGACGTAGTTTGAAGCAGCATGAAACATCTCAGCAGTGTTCATCTTATTACCACCTGGTATCAACTTCCCAAGCTCCTGTGTCTTCTCGGTTATCTTCCTCCTCCTCTCTCTTGCAGCTATGCTCTGCGCCGACAAAACCCCGCTCGTAGTTTTCTTGGGTGATGTACTGTTACCACCAACATAGCCATGGCTTGGTACTGAAACTGAAGCTTCTTGAAGCACTGGAGGGAACACTTGTGTAGTAGGCAAGACCTCTGGAAGTGGAACATACCCATTGAAGAACAATGGAGAAATAGTATCCATTTGATCATAGTGGTTCTCGTAACTCTTAAGACGTTTGGGGAAGCTGAGCGGCTCGAATTCATGATAATGGTGATCAAGCTGAGGAGAGATTTGTGTTTGGTTGGGGAGAAAATTAATATTTTCTGGTGGTGGAGTGTGGAAATTCGGAAGGCAATAGTCGGTGGTCATGTAGTAGTTTTCGGAGTAGTAGTTGTTGTTGGTGTTGGTGTCGAACAATGAATCAATGCAAGTGTCTGGAAGTGACAAATTGTAGTCCAAGCCGAAGAAATGCGAAGCCAGCTGATCTGGTTGTGTTTGTGAGAAGCTGAGCCTCGTGCTGTCTTGGTGGTGGAGATGTTGATGAATAGTAGAAGCTGTTGTAGCACCACCACCGCCACCACTACTACCCCAGCTTGAGCAAAAGCTTAAAGCCATGGAAAACAAACTGACCTGAAAATTTACCTGAGAAAACAAATACATGAGCGACCCGTTAACATGTATGTCACACAAATGCTACTTTTATGTAGCTGTTGCCATATATTCTAATAATTACCCCATTAATTTCTCTTTCAAACACAATGATAGAGAGAGTACAAATTAGAGAATCCAAAATCCCAAAAAAACGCTGTAAGTAGGCATAAATTAAAACACAAATATGTAAGAGAATAGTACATAATACCTAAGAAGAATATTTGTCGCTGTCTCGGAGGTGTTGTTGAATTGCAGTAGACCTAAACAAGTGCTATAGTTAACAAACTACCAATAAAACCTTATTATCTCAAAACTATACAAACTAATAAAACTTACACTCTAATTTTGTGAAAATTTAGAGAGAGAGAGAGAGAGAGAGAGAGACGTGGGGAAGGTGGGGAGGTTGAGATGTTGTTTCCGGAGTTTGTGGAGAAGAATATGGAAGACTGGGTTTCTCAGAGAGTTGTATATTTAACCACCTCTCCTAATATTAAGCATTTCTTTTAACCTTTTATTTCTAGGGTTTCTTTTTCAATAACCGTTACTCCTATTTTTGCATGACGGCTGGTAACTACTACTATTACATCAATGATTTTCTTATTAATTAACCTTTTCACTGCCCGCTCATCTTAATTTCGTTTTTATAACTCGTCATATTTATTTTGGCCTTTAATTAATTAATCCTCTTTTTTGTCTTTTAAATTTATATAAGAATGAAAAAAAAAATCTCTAAACTATATCAAATTTTAATTCGTACATTAATCATTAATGGGTGTCAATTCTTTAATTTTTTTTTATTAGTAAATTCCTCATTTTGCATTTTTAGTTAATCAAAGGATTTTTTTTATTCTTCATTTTAATTAATGGATAGAGATTAATAGAATTTTCAACTTATTCCATTTTCAGTTAACCTTATTTTCAATTTTTAACCAGTAAATTTTGTTTTAAAGAAGAAATACTGTTAGCTAATAGATTAATGACAGTTCTTAATTAACAAATCAAAGAAACTTTTTTTTTTTTTTTGGTAACAGTTCAAGTTCGTTTCTATGTCTTTTGATTTTATATGTTTGTATAATAAAATATTGTATTTATGACCTCAATGTTCATTTTACATACGACTTTTAGTGGTCCAACCATTATTAATTAGTTTGTAATTACTTAAACCATTTATATTTGTCAAGTGTCTGTTGTGTATATTGAGCTAAAACAAATATAGAAAGATGCTATAAATTTTAAATTTTAAAAATCCAAATGCATCCTGACATTCTATTTACTGTGTTACAAAATATGAAAAATATATTTAAAATTTCTTTTTACATCTCAACTTATTAAAAAATATTTAAACTTTTTAACTAAAATCCTAAAAGTGAACCTAAAAAAATAATGCCTATAAATTCTTCAATGTCAACTTTAAACCCACTCATAATATAATAAATATTATTATTATTATTAATTAATTGAGTTAGAAAATATTAATGAAAATGCCTTTGAGATTTCAAGTGTTTTCCAAACATATATTCGTGTACGTATCATATTGTATATGTCTCTTTATTGCATGAATTTCCATGAAAGCATGTAACACCCTTGAATATTTTATTCCATTTATTGATATATTTTATAAATGATATAAATCGTCGATAATTTGGTATTATTATTATTATTATTACTTTTTACAATATAATACAATTTAATTAAGATGTGAAAAAATAGGAAATTAGAAAAGATATTAAGACATATTCTGGGATCATTAAGCAAACGAGCATAAAAATGAAAATTTTTAATCTAATTAAATATATATGTGTATATATATATATATATATATATGTGTGTGTGTGTGTGTGCGAGTGTGTATAATTAAATGAATATATACAGTTGCATATTTCTTTATGTAAGTTATGTCATATTAATCGAATTAAAATATATTGTTTCATACATCAGGATTCCATATATATGTAGAATTGTACTACTATTGTCCTAACTAAACTTACCCTTTAAGATAACAAAACCTAGATAGAGACTTTGTCATTATTAAAGGAATGTTTGTTTGAAACAAAATAATATATATACACCTTTCTATATTTAATTTAATCAAATTTTCTAGATTCTTGTTGAATTTATTGGCCATGTGTGATTTTCTTTGCCCAAAAATTCAAAACATGCATTTGGTCAATCAGAAAATGCAACAAAATAAATAATACCAAAGGAGTTTTAAATAGAAGAGATGAATAATAAATTTTAATAGACATGTGATCTTTGAATTGGTCAGGTTTTAAAATGAAAGAGATGAATAATTTTACAGCACATTTTAATTTTATTAGATATATGATCTCTAAATTGGTCAACTTATTGTATTCATCGCTTGAACGTATTGGAAATTGATCAGGTACGCATGCATGCACATGCAATATTAGAGGAACAGTATTAGACAAGATATAATATCCATTTAACTAAAACGGTCAATCTATATGAAACTTCAAAAGCCACCTTTACTGACCATTTTCTTTTTTTATTTTTCTTAGATTTATTGCCAAAAGAAGAAGTAATCCATCTTGAAATAGTCAAATAGATTTATCTACTTGCAGGGTTTTCCAATTGGGCAATTTCACACTTCATGTTTGAAATAGTCAAAATAGCTTTTAGAGAGAAAAAAGAGAAAAATAAAAAAACAACAATAACAACAATACATGCACGTAAAATGCTAAATACGTATATTAATCAAACAGTCAAATAGAATACAATTAATGAATACTGCTTCAAATAAAATCACTTGCCCAACTTGACATTTAATTTATAAATATGTTTGACCTCTCTGGAAAATCAAGTATTTTTTTTCTCATGTTTTGTTAAATTTAGACCGTTCTGGTTCAAATGAATAATTCATCAGAAACATCTAAACAGATATATACGAAGTCAGAGGACAAATGTCAACGAAATGAAAATTTCCGTAAACTTCTTGGCATCAAATTTCCAATCTCCCGGCCGTGGCATTATTAACAATTAAACAAGAGTTGAATTACATGCTTGAATTTCTCAATTACATATTAAAAGTACTCCACGTAACATTTATCTATATTTCCCAAAGAAGAAAAAAAAAACTATAAATAAGGCACCTCTAGGCTCACTTTTACTCACAATTCCACCAACAACATTGAAGCAGTACTCCAAAACCTCTTCAAAATGTTTCCATTCTTTATCGTTCTTCTTTTCTCATTTTCATGGCCAGCTTCGGCTCACAACCATGAAGACTTTGTTCAATGTCTTTCCCACTATTCAAACTCCTCCTCCATTTCTCAACTCATTTACACACAAGCCAATTCCTCGTATTCATCGGTCTTGAACTTCTCCATACAAAACCCTCGTTTCTCTTCTCCCTCCACCCCAAAACCCTTAGTCATCATTACACCATTGCAGTTATCCCATGTCCAAGCAGCCATTAACTGTTCTAGGCAACATGGCATGCAAGTTAGGGTTCGCAGTGGAGGTCACGACTATGAAGGTCTTTCGTACGTCTCGGACGTACCATTCATTGTGATCGATCTCATCGAAATGAGATCAATCAATGTAGACCTAGAAACAAGCACTGCATGGGTTGAAGCCGGTGCTACTATAGGTGAAGTTTATTATAGGATTGCTGAGAAAAGTAGAACTCTTTGTTTCCCTGCAGGTGTTTGCCCTACTGTTGGAGTTGGAGGACATTTCAGCGGAGGAGGCTATGGAACTTTGCTTCGAAAATATGGCCTCGCTGCTGATAACGTCATCGATGCTCACATAGTTGACGTCCAAGGAAGGTTTCTTGATAGAGAATCCATGGGAGAAGATCTCTTTTGGGCCATCCGAGGCGGCGGAGGAGCGAGCTTCGGAGTTGTTCTTGCATGGAAAATTCAACTACTTCCTGTTCCATCCACGGTTACTGTATTCACACTTGACAAGAACTTGGAACAAAACGCAACCAAACTCATTCACCGTTGGCAATACGTGGCGGACAAGCTCGACGAAGATCTGTTTATCAGAATCATCTTGCAAACTGTGAACTCCTCCAGTGAAGGTGGTAGTAGTGAAATCACAATACAAGCTTCATTCAACTCCTTGTTTTTGGGAGGGGTGGACAGGCTTATTCCATTGATGGAAAACAGCTTCCCCGAGCTCGGTTTAACGAGGGAAGACTGCCTGGAAATGAGCTGGATCGAATCCATCCTTTACTTTGCCGGATTCCCAAGCGAAGAAGAATCTATGGGCGTTTTGCTTAATAGGACTGTCTCAGGAGTACTATTGTCATACAAAGCAAAATCTGACTATGTAAGAAAACCTATTCCTGAAGCTGCATTTGAAGGAATATGGGAAAAAATGTATGAGGAAGAGGTAGGAAGAGCTATCTTGATCTTTAGTCCTTACGGCGCCAGAATGGCCGAGATTTCCGAATCCGAAACTCCATTCCCACACAGAGCTGGGAACATCTACAAGATTCAGCACTTGATTTATTGGGAAAAAGAGCAATCAAGTGTTGAATCACAAAGGCATATAAGTTGGATGAGAGAGCTTTATGCTTATTTCACTCCCTATGTGTCCAAAAATCCAAGAGCTGCTTATATGAATTATAGGGACCTTGATATTGGAGTAAATAGCAATAATATTACAAGCTACACGCAGTCAAGCATATGGGGGATTAAGTATTTTAAGAATAATTTCAACAGGTTGGTGCATGTGAAGACTAGGGTTGATCCAACCAATTTTTTTAGGAATGAACAGAGCATTCCACCTCTCTCATCAAGGGTTAAGAAAACAGGTAATTAGTAATCTATAATATTCTTGGTTATGTGTAAACTTAATTAATTAAAGCTCCATCTGGACTTTGCATGTACACTCTTTGTATCATGGGCTGTATTTGGCTCTATTAATAAATGTGTAAAAAAATAAAAATAAAAGAGAATTCTTCTTTCAATTTTGGGTGACTTTACGTAAAGCATGAGAGTGACTTTCAAAATAATTTAAAAAGAATAATTATTTTTTGTCTTAATATTTTACATTAAGGTATTTTTGTCATTATAAAAATTAACAAATGTTGACGGTCAGATTTCACAGCTTGACTGACTGAAGAGGACCGTGGAAGAAAATTTAAACTAGTAAGGGAGTTTGTGTAATTTTTTAAACAACGGAGGATGTATTTGAAAATATTTGGAACTACGAAGGGAATTTGTGTAATTTATCATAAAAAAAAAATTAAGGATTTTTTCTCTGTATTTTGAAACTTGGGATTATGACAAAGATAAAACGTTTGTCTTCCATTAAGCAGAAAACGTCTGTCAAAATACTGAAGGTTATTATTATTATTATTTTTTAAAAGAAAAAAAAAATTCTGCTCACACTGCTACGTATTTGGGCTTCAATGACGTTTGCAAAAAACACGCATTCACATATAATAACGCTTTTTTATTTAAGCGCTGTTGTCGTGGTAAATAAATATACGCGTTAAATATTTTATGAAATAGAGTATAAATAATAATATTAAAAATAAAAAGTGTCATTATTTTCTTACATTAATAATGATTTTGGTTGAAGCAATGTCAAATTTAAAAAAATTTTGAAAAAAATTTTAGAAAACCGACGTGTACATTGACCCACCCAGCTAAAATTTGGCTCTTTATTTCGTTGTTGCCCTAAAATTTTTAAAATTTCAAATACACTTCCCCAAACAAAAACTTTGTCCCAGATTTGAAACCCTCTCCCAAATCTAATCCTGTTCTCTCAATCTTAAACTTTGCTGGAAATTAGAGTTCCCCTTCCTCTCGAAATCAATCTCCCTGTCATCCCCAAATCAGTCTTCCTTTTCTCCTTAACAAAATCCCCAAATCCCTAAGTACCAAAATCCTTCTCAATAGTTTCCTTTTCACTCTTTATCCAAATGTAGGGCTAATAAGAGTTTCTCTCTCAATCTAAAGTTTGGGCTAGTCAACCCAAAGCCGAGAGATAACAATTGTAGGTCCTCTAAAAACTATTGGAAAGGTTGTCGCGAGTTGGTTTCAAACAACACCGTCGTCTCTCTGAGTTCTTTGGGTAATTTTCAATCTGGTTTTTATTTTATATTTTTATCACTTTTTTTTTTTTGTTGATTTAGTTTCTTCGTGTACGAAAATCCTCTCAACACCTATTGATGCCCTCTTTTTAAGCGTACCGTTTTTCTTGCTCTTTTTCTGGATTTGAGTATTTCCAGGTCAAGAATAGCATGGAGTCTTACACTGTAATATCGGGGTCGCACAATGTATTTTCAGATTTTGGAACCGTACAGTCAGCGTGTGGATGAAGGATTCAGCATAAGTAATATTTATTACGAAACTTAAGTGTTCAATTCGTTCATATGCTACATGAGAGCTTAGAAAGCTATCAGCATCATCTTCACAAATGCCTTTGTTGCCTCTTTTCGTTTCTCTTTGTTTCTCTCACTCACTCATTTTAAAAAATGGCAGAAATTGGTTGGACCCCAGCAATATCTCACACGCTCTTTTCTCTGATCAGTTTATTCATATGCTTCAATGTCTGTGTTAGAAGTTTGATCTCTGTATGATTTATTTATTTGTTTTTTGTAGGGTTTAGATTTGCTTTCTGAGTTCTTGCCATTGCAGTTGATTCAGCTAAGAGAGCTAGATATGTACCTTATGTAGGTAATTCAAAAAGGGTTCTATCGAACCAAACATGTGGAGCATAAAGATGAGGTCTCTTTTTCTCCTTGCCCACGGTTCTATATATGTTGAGTTAAAATAATTTTGTTTTTCTTTTAAAATTTTAGGTGTTGATTTACGTGTTCATCTTGCAAACTGTGAACTCCTCCAGTGGCGGTGGTGGTGGTGAAATCACAATACAAGCTTCATTCAACTCCTTGTTCTTGGGAGGGGTAGACAGGCTTATTCCATTGATGGAAAGCAGCTTCCCCGAGCTCGGTTTAACGAGGGAAGACTGCCTGGAAATGAGCTGGATCGAATCCATCCTTTACTTTGCCGGATTCCCAAGCGAAGAAGAATCTTTGGGCGTTTTGCTTAATAAGACTGCCTCAGGAGTACTATTGTCATACAAAGCAAAATCTGACTATGTAGAAAACCTATTCCTGAAGCTGCATTTGAAGGAATATGGGAGAAAATGTATGAGGAAGAGGTAGGAAGAGCTATCTTGATCTTTAGTCCTTACGGCGCCAGAATGGCCGAGATTTCGGAATCTGAAACTCCATTCCCACACAGAGCTGGGAACATCTACAAGATTCAGCATTTGATCTATTGGGAAAAAGAGCAATCAAGTGTTGAATCACAAAGGCATATAAGTTGGATGAGAGAGCTTTATGCTTATTTCACTCCCTATGTGTCCAAAAATCCAAGAGCTGCTTATATGAATTATAGGGACCTTGACATTGGAGTAAATAGCAATAATATTACAAGCTACACGCAGTCAAGCATATGGGGGATTAAGTATTTTAAGAATAATTTCAACAGGTTGGTGCATGTGAAGACTAGGGTTGATCCAACCAATTTTTTTAGGAATGAACAGAGCATTCCACCTCTCTCATCAAGGGTTAAGAAAACAGGTAATTAGTTGTTTTTTTTTTTTTTTTTCTTGAAGTATGTGATCTAGTTTTTTCTCTGTATTTTGAAACTTGGGATTACGACAAAGTAAAAAAGTTTGTCTTCCATTAAGCAGAAAACGTCTGTCAAAATACTGAAGGTTATTATTTATTTTTATTTTTTTCCAAAAGAAAAAAAAAAATTCAGCTCAATTTTTGTTCTTCAATCCTGATTTCAGGTCTGTTGGACATGTTGGGAATTAAGGGAGAAAATCAATCCCCAAATTTAATATTATAAAATGAACATAACAAAATATGTAAATTATGTTAAAAGTAACACACCCACACCACCACCAGTTCAGAAATCGGTTACATCTCAATGGAAATCGTCACAAGAGTGGGCTAGCTAGTAAATACAGTTTATTTTGTATAACTCCGTAGGAGCGTATAATAGCATGTCCGCATTCTTAAAAATTTCAAAGATAACTCCACTTGGTAACAACCATTGGTGATAAACCTGGTGTCCCCAAATTTATCATTAAAAAAAAAAAGTGTAGCAAGAAAAAATGTATTATTTAATGAAAATTTGTGTTATTAAAATAGAAAATTGTAAATATAGTGAGAAAAAAAATCTAGGCTGGAGTCATAGGCATCCATGGGATAAAAGTGGGTCCTAAACTTCCAGAATTTCGAACCAAAAAGTAGACCCCCTCCAATCCATAGCCCTGCATTTGCAATAGGAAGGGAATGGCAGAGAGTGGCTTAATTCAGTGTGTTTGTCATCCAAGCATATGGGGGATTAAGTATTTTAAGACTAATTTCAACAGGTTGGTGCTTGTGAAAACCAGGGTTGATCCAACCAATTTCTTTAGGAATGAACAGAGCATTCCACCTCTTTCATTAATGGTTAAGAAACACAGGTAATTAGTAATCTACATTCTTGGCGAATTCAAATCTCCTATAACCTTTCTTATTCAAATACTCCTCATTTTGCTGATGACACATGGTTCTCTACACTTGAAAAAACAGATAACTATTTTACTGTAAGAAAAGATCTGAATTCATTCTTAATGAATTATGAGTAGTTCGGGCAGATTACAAAACTACACCTACACAATATATTTACGTGTGTAAAAACACTGATATGTATATTAATATAGTATCTATGTGTTTTACTAAGCCGGTTGAGCTTAATAAGTTTAGATACACAAAATAAGAACCATGAATCACTCACCGAAACAATTCATTTCAAAACGTCTTAAAAAACTTCCAGATTACCCATTCTAATGATACATTAGAAGATTCGAATAAAATAAAAACATGCAAATAGCTGTAAAACCTTGATGAAGCACAAACTTAAACTTGTAATACTCGTTGCCATGTGAATTTTTAACCTTTTATTAAGCATTTCTTTTAGCCTTTTATTTCTAGGGTTTCTTTTTTAACAACAGTTACTCCTATTTTTGCATGAGGACTGGTAACTACTACTATTACATCAATAATTTTCTTATTAATTAATCTTTTCACTGCCCACCACTACAAAAAAAATCCGGCTTCAGTCATAAAATCTTTGGTATGAATTTTATTTTCACAGCATAATATTAACATTTTGTGATAAATATATAGTTCGTACCTAATTTAGAATAATTAGTTACGAGTCAGTCCGTATAATTAAATTTCATAACAAAAATTTCAAATTCAACTTTTTTTATGATATTTAGATACGAAACTTTTGCCTCAAATCTCTTTTCCGTACCTAAAAGATTATTTATTTTGTTACAAAATATAATTTTGTAACTGATAGTTAAAAATTGCTCAATATAATATCGATGCTAGTTTTTATAGCTAACAGATACATATATCATGGCATATTTTTTTTAACAGTTACAAAACTGCTTTGTCACTATTTAATATAAAATTAAAATTATTTTTAATTTTAAATAGCTATAAAATAATTTTATTACTAATTGCCATAAAATAAAAAATTAATTTTTTTAGAAATAAAACTACGTCGTTTAACTTTGTTTTCAACCAGTTCAAAAGTAATTTTCTTTGCTTTTAATAAAAGTCCAGATTCTTCTTTTTTTTTTTTCTTTTCTTTCTTCCTTTCCCCCTAGCCCCTTCGTTTTTTTTCCCGACCCTCACCCCCCTCTTTCCCTCATTGCAGCCACGCCACCACGTCACCGGAGGAGCTCGCCACCATCGCCGACCAATGCCGCCAGCTCACACGCACACCCGCCGACTGTCCCCAAGCCACGCCGGCGTTTACCCTTAAAAACCATTCCCCTTCCTTTTTTCTCGCCCCCCTCTAAACCTCACACTGGAAGATACCCACTTGATTTGCTCTTTGGCGCCTCCATTCTACGTTCTGGCCACTAGTATGTTACTATTCCTCTTCGCCTTAATCGCTCAGCCCTCACACATGCTATCTCCTCATACTTTTTTCAACTTCGGTGTCTTCTTCTAAACCCAGCGCCGCCAGCCCCTTACTTTCTCTTCTCCGGCGTCTTCGTTCTACATTGTGGCCGCGGGTTTGTGATTTACTTAATTTCATATCAAAATTTCATTTTTTTCTCGGTTTATTAGGTTTAGACTTTACTACTTTAGTTTGGCGATTTAGGGTTCGCCGGTTTGATTTGTTAAATTTCATATTACAAGTCTTGTATTTTGGGTGCTCTGTAGTTTATTGGTTGGTAGGCACTAAGTATTAGGGATATAAATATAATATTAAAGAATCTACCTTGTGAATATCGTCTTTTATCACAATCAAAATTTCCAAGAAAATTACTCTTGGATACGGGAATTCAACTATGGTGTCGAATTTGTGCTTTTGATTTCATTTTTTGATAGAGCAATTGGATTTGTAGATGATGCATTGGGTTCACTTGAAAGAGTGATAATGGGATTTCCATCTTTAATTGTCCAATCCACTCAAGGTCTGTTTGAGCTCAAACTCATTTATTATTGTGCTGGTCAGTAATCTTCCCCCACTGTTTTCGTTGATTTTAGTTAGATTTTTTTGTAGATCGGATTTAGCTATTTCTGGTGTGTGTTGGTTAGAACTCAATTTGTGAATACTTGTGGGTATAAAAGAATTGTTTGCGTTGGTAGGTGATGAACACTAATAGATCTGGTTGAATGATTAAATGTGTGTTTCTTAATTTGGTGGCAGACTCATTCTCATGTAAGTGTAAGCTCTTTGGTCATCAGTTGGTCTCTCACTGGGGCAAGTATCTAAATATTTCTAGCATTCGTGCAATGATTATGATTGGTAGTGTCAATAGTAGAAAGCTGCAAGATTTGAATGTTCATTTAAGGAATAGTTTTCCTAACACCAAATATCCATAAATATGTAGTGAATTTGTCTATTTAAAAAGAACATTCTTTTAATACTTCTGTGATTTTGGCTCATGAAATATAATAAAAATAAAGCAGGAAGTATTACTTTTGTTATTCATGTGGTGTAATGAAAGTGAAAATGATATTACTTTCCATAAAGAGATGTTGCTCACTGTTATTGGGTTTTTTTAAGCGCTTTACTTATCACCGTTTGTTGTTGGGGTTATTAGAGAATGGAGTGTCTCTTGCAAGATGTTATTCTGTTTGTTATGGTGAGTTTGGGGCCAGATGATCACTATTGACAACAAACCTATCAAGCTTCAAATCTGGGACATGGTTTGTTCCCTATTCTCTACTATATATTTTCTTTTCTTTTTCTTTTTTGCTTTATTTCTATTTAAATTGAACAGTAAATATGGCTCCTGTCATAGCCAGGACCATACGATAGTGGACCTGTTTTTCCTTTTTTACTCCCCTGTTTATTAATACTTGCTGGAAGCTTATCTAAATTATGGGTATACGAAAGATTGGCTTAGTGCAAATCTCTTTAGTCTCTGTTTCACTTATTGTTAACCCCTCTAGATGTAAGGAGTTCTTTAAATCCATTAATGTTTGCTTGCTCCAACACAACAGACTTTGTTGCTTATGGTGTTACAAGTTTTTATACCCTTGCATTGATGGTTTGTAACTTGTATCTACGTATGCATAGGATCATATTGGTTTCGTAAAGGTTCTTTGAATCCTTAATAGGTGGATGACTGGAGAATTGCAAATTCATCTCTCATTCAATGAGAAAAGTGCCCTGGTTTATTAGGGAGAAAATAAAGATCCCATAAAATGCTTCAGAGTTGCTTACCAAATTACATGGAAAACATGATGCATAACCCTTTTGAATGAAACTATAAATCGATGATCGTTTGATTAGATACCAGTGTGCTTATTTCTGACTTGTATGAATTGCGATGATGGGATATTTTTAACTTTTACGACTTTTTGAGTTAATATGAGATTGTTAATGTATTCATTTTCTTGTTTCTGCTATCAAAGTTTTAATTGCTGATATATAATTAATTCATTCCAGGCTGGTCAAGAGTCATTCAGATCTATTACCACGTCCTATATAGAGGGGCAGCTGGTGCATTGCTTGTCTATGATATCACTAGGTATTTTCATTAAAATTTAACTCTTAATTCACTTGTAAACAAACAAGAAAACAGTTTTGTATGGATGACGAGGGTGTGTTAACTCCTACAAGATTAAGCCCTACAACACATGCAAGTAGAGGGCAACTACTAGATCAACTCCTACAAGATCAAGTCTTAGAACACATATGCAAGCACTAAGGACATTGGCTGAAGGTTCATAAGGTGTTATATTATAAATATGATACTTGAGTGTAATTTCAAATATATAGTTGTTAGATTATTTTAGGAATATTATTTAGTGCTTTTATAATGTAAGGTTACCATTGCATATAACAATTTATGTTTTCATTATTAATAAAATAATTTTATTTAAATTTAATATTTTATGATATTTGGAAGATATGTAATGTAATACTAATAGTATGATTTTGTAGGTATGAAAATTTATATAGAAAAAAATAATTTATATGTTAATAATCAATATAGGTCTTATCTACAAAATTATTTTATCATTAGTGCACGACAAACAATTAATTCGTAGCTGATAATCAACAGTAATAAAATATAATTAGTAGCTGAATTTTAGTCATAATAAAAATTTATAATTAAAAATTTTAGATATGAAATTTATATTCGTAGTTAAATTTTAGTTATGAAATTTATATTCGTTGCTAAATTTTAGCTACGAAATATATTTGTGAGTGATTATGTTTCGCGACTAAACCGAAAAATAGTTAATACGAATTAGCTACGAGCATGTTATTTTCTCATGAAAAAAAGCATAATTTGTTATATATTACTTCGTAACTGAACGTCATAATATTAATTACGATAGGTTCCTCGTAATAAAATGTGATTGTTCAGTTATAAATTTTTTTTTTCATCACTCTTGATCTTCTACTACGGTCATTCAGTCATGAGCTAATTTTCAATCTAATTATATATATTTGCGTGTGTGTATAATTAAATGAATATATACACTTGCATATTTCTTTATGTAAGTGATATAATATTAATCGAGTTAAAATATATTGTTTCATGCATCATGATTCCATATGTAGAATTGTACAACTATTGTGCTAACTAAACATACCCTTTAATATAACACAACCTAAAAAGTGACTTTGTACCTTTCTAAATTGAATTTAGTCAAATTTTCTAGATTAATGTTGAATTTATTGGTACCTGTGGCTTGGTGTACACTGGCGTCACCTTCCAGTCTAGTTTGAGTTAAGTTGCCTTTGGATAGACCAGACCCACCAAAAAAAAATGTTGAATTTATTGGCCATGTATGATTTTCTTTGCCCAAAAGTTCAAAGCATGCATTTGGTAAATCAGAAAATGCAACAAAATAAATAACAGTAAAAGAGGTTTAAATAGAAGAGATGAATAATAAATTTTAACGGACATATAATTTTTAAATCGGTCAAGTTTTAAAATGGAAGAGATGAATAATTTTGTAGGGCATTTTAATTTTATTGGACATATGATCTCTAAATTGGTCAACTTATTGATGCATATAATTTGTATTCATCGCTTGTACGTATTGGAAATTGAAATGGGGTCACGTACGCATGCATGTATGCATATGCAATATTAGAGGAACGGTGCGAGACAAGATTTAATATTAAACGGTCCATCTGTGAAACTTCAAAGCCACCTCTACTGACCATTTTATTTTATTTATTTTTCTTAGTCGGATGTAGATTTATTGCCATAAGAAGATGTAATCCATGCAGGGTTTTCTTAGTGAGAAATTTCACACTTCATGTTTGAAATGGTCAAAATAGCTTTTAGAGAGGAAAAAACAAAAAGCAATACGTGCACGTAAAATGCTTAATAAGTAAAGTAAAACATCCGGTAATACTCTATATAAGAATAACTTTTATATAATAATAAAAAATTATAATTTTAATTTGAACTAATTATAAATAATAATAAATTTTAAATTGTAATAAATTATATATTTTTTAGATTATGTCTTAAGAAATTTGCTTCTACATAATAATAATTATATATATTATAAAAAATATATATTTTGTTAAATTAAAAATTTATGATAAAACAAAATATTTATTAAAATTATTTGAGAATATGATTTATAGTTATTATTATGTACATAATAATTCATCAATATGTATTTATTGTATTTAAATAAAAATATTAAAGAGAATGTAATTTAGATTTTTAATATGAATTTATAAATTCTAATACTACATGGATACATAAATTATTTTTAAAACTATATCAATATCTTTTATCAATGTACATATGTTTTGAGACTTGAAATGCTACATTAATTAATTATTATATATTTTACTTCTATTAATTTGCACTATAAATGACTAAGTAAAAAAAAATTAACTATACCACTATTGAGTTATAATATTTTGATAGTAATAAAATTTATTTGGTCCTAATCGTATAATTATAGAGAGGTTTTACTGTATATTAATTAAATAGGCAAATAGTAAACTTCTTGCATCAAATTTCCAATCTTCCGGCCGTGACATTCTTAACATTTACACATGAGTTGTAATACATGCTTGAATTTCTCAATTATTTATAATTAAAAGTACTCCACGTAACATATATCTATATTTCCCCAAAAAGAAAAAAACTATAAATAAGGTACCTCTAGGCTCACTTTTACTCACAATTCCACCAACAACATTGAAGCAGTACTCCAAAACCTCTTCAATTATGTTTCCTTTTTTTATCGTTCTTCTTTTCTCATTTTCATGGCCAGCTTCGGCTCACAACCATGAAGACTTTGTTCAATGTCTTTCCCACTATTCAAACTCCACCTCCATTTCTCAACTCATTTACACACAAGCCAATTCCTCGTATTCATCGGTCTTGAACTTCTCCATCCGAAACCGTCGTTTCTCTTCTCCCTCCACCCCAAAACCCTTAGTAATCATTACACCATTGCAGTTATCCCATGTCCAAGCAGCCATTAACTGCTCTAGGCAACATGGCATGCAAGTTAGGGTTCGCAGTGGAGGTCACGACCTTGAAGGTCTTTCGTACGTCTCGGACGTACCATTCATTGTGATCGATCTCATCGAAATGAGATCAATCAATGTAGACCTAGAAACAAGCACTGCATGGGTTGAAGCCGGTGCTACTATAGGTGAAGTTTATTATAGGATTGCTGAGAAAAGTAGAACTCTTTGTTTCCCTGCAGGTGCTTGCCCTACTGTTGGAGTTGGAGGACATTTCAGTGGAGGAGGCTATGGATATTTGCTTCGAAAATATGGCCTCGCTGCAGATAACGTCGTCGATGCTCACATAGTTGACGTTCAAGGAAGGTTTCTTGATAGAGAATCCATGGGAGAAGATCTCTTTTGGGCCATTCGAGGCGGCGGAGGAGCGAGCTTCGGAGTTGTTCTTGCATGGAAAATTCAATTACTTCCTGTTCCATCCACGGTTACTGTGTTCACACTCAACAAGAACTTGGAACAAAACGCAACCAAACTCGTTCACCGTTGGCAATACGTGGCGGACAAGCTCGACGAAGATCTGTTTATCATAGTCATCTTGCAAACCGTGAACTCCTCCAGTGAAGGTGGTAGTAGTAAAATCACAATACAAGCTTCATTCCAGTCCTTGTTCTTGGGAGGGGTAGACAGGCTTATTCCATTGATGGAAAACAGCTTCCCCGAGCTCGGTTTAACGAGGGAAGACTGCCTTGAAATGAGCTGGATTGAATCCACTCTTTACTTTGCCGGATTCCCAAGCGAAGAATCTATAGGCATTTTGCTTAATAGGACTGACTCAGGAGTACTATTGTCAAAATACAAAGCAAAATCTGACTATGTAAGAAAACCTATTCCTGAAGCTGCATTTGAAGGAATATGGGAGAAAATGATTGAGGAAGAGGAAGGAAGACCTATCTTGATCTTTAGTCCTTACGGGGCCAGAATGGCAGAGATTTCGGAATCCGAAACTCCATTCCCACACAGAGCAGGGAACATCTACAAGATTCTGCACTCGATTTATTGGGAAAATGAGCAATCGAGTGTTGAATCACAAAGGCATATAAGTTGGATCAGAGAGCTTTATGCTTATTTCACTCCCTATGTGTCCAAAAATCCAAGAGCTGCTTATTTGAATTATAGGGACCTTGATATTGGAGTAAATAGCAATAATGTTACAAGCTACAAGCAGTCAAGAATATGGGGGATTAAGTATTTTAAGAATAATTTCAACAGGTTGGTGCATGTGAAGACTAGGGTGGATCCGACCAATTTTTTTAGGAATGAACAGAGCATTCCACCTCTCTCATCAAGGGTTAAGAAAACAGGTAATTAGTAATCTATAATATTCTTGGTTATATGTAAAAATTAAATAAAGCTCCATCTGGACTTTGCTTGTATACTCTTTGTACTATCATGGGCTGTGTTTTGCTCTATTAATAATTGTGTAAAAAAAACAAAGAATAAAAAAAGATCTCTTTGAGTGAATTTGCGTAAAGCATGAGGGTGACTGTCAAAATAATTTAAAAAGAATAATTATTTTTTGTCTTAATATTTTACATTATGGTATTTTTGTCATTATAAAAATTAACCAATGTTGACCGTCAGATTTCACAGCTTGCCTGACAGAAGAGGACCGTGGAAGAAAATTTAAACTGGTAAGGGATTTTGTGTAATTTTTTTAAAACCGAGGATGTATATGAAAATATTTGAAACTACAAAGGGAATTTGTCTAATTTATCATAAAAAAAAATAAAAAAAATAAAGGATTTTTTCTCTGTATTTTGAAACTTGGGATTACGACAAAGTAAAAAAGTTTGTCTTCCATTAAGCAGAAAACGTCCGTCAAAATACTGAAGGTTATTATTTATTTTTATTTTTTTTCAAAAGAAAAAAACAATTCTGCTCAATTTTTGTTCTTCAGTCTTGAATTCAGGTCTGTTGAACATGTTGGGAATTAAGGAAGAGGATCAAAGCAATTTAATTACTAGACAACGGTAAATCAATCCCCAAATTTAATATTATAAAATGAACATAATAAAATATGTAAATTATGTTAAAAGTAACACACCCACGCACATACATATTTTGCACGAAGCCAATTTAAATAATTGGATAAGTATATATAGAACAGCCTTTCAAAAAGATAAGATAACCCTTTTTTTTTATCTTTTTTTTTAATAAAAAAAGAATCTCAGTATGAAGATCACTACCAATTTAGAAATCGGTTAGACCTCGATGAAAATCATTACCAACTCAAGAGTCACTTAGCAGATATAATTTATCTGTTATTGCATTTGTATGACTCTGTAGGAATGCATAACGCATTCTTAAAAATTTCCATGAGAACCCCAGTTGGTAACAACCATTGGTAACAAACCCGGTTCTACGTTACCTCCCCCAATTTATTGTTAAATAAATAAAACGTGTAATAAGAAAAAATGTATTATTTAATGAAAATTTGTGTTATTATAGGATTTGAGACCTTGCATTTTTTTCTTGGCATAGAAGTCACTAGCCTTTTTAATGGATTATTACTTTCTCAACAAAAATATATTAAAGAATTATTGTCAAAAGTAAAAATGCCAGATGCTAAATCCCTCCCTACTACAATGATTGATGGACTTCAGTTATCAAATCAAGTGGGCGATACTTTTATCAATCCTACTCTGTATAGAAGTATATTGTTGATGCTCTCCAGTACGTAACCATTACACGATAAAAAATTGCCTTTGCAGTCATTCGGGTTTGTCAATTTATGCATAATTTATTGGATTCCCATTGGAAAGCAGTCAAAAGTATCTTACGTTATCTTCGTGGCACGTCTTCTCATGGCTTATTTTTTGATCGTTCCGCTAATCTTGTTCTACAAGGCTACTCTAATGCTGATTGGGCCTCGAATCCGGATGATCACAGATCCACTACCGTATATTGCATGTTTCTTGGGCCAAATTTGATAACTTGGTGTGCTAAAAAACAAAATACTGTGTCGCGGTCTTCAACAGAAGCTGAATATAGAAGCCTTGCTAGTGCTACTGCTGAGATAGTATGGCTTCAATCCTTTCTGAAGGAACTTGGTGTTACCCTCTCTCGCGCACCGGTGTTATGATGTGACAATCAAAGTTCCATTGCTCTTGCTCATAATCCTGTTTTTCACTCTCGCTCCAAACATATAGAGATCGATAGTCATTTTCTTCCAGAGAAAATTGCATCCAATTGCCTTGAAACAATAGAGGGAAAATCTTTACAAAGTCTCTCGCTGCTTCAAGGTTTCATACTCTACGTTCCAAGCTTACAGTGCAAGATCTCTGTCAGCTTGCGGGGGGATGTTGGTGTATATTATTATGCACTATAGTTGTTCACGTAGTGATAAAGGCACTCCATCCGTTGCTACTTGTCAGGATTAATAGATATTATTCTTTGTAGTGATCAGATAGTAGTTACATTATTATAATCCACTTTGATGTATATCTTTGTATCTCTTTATTATAGGACCTAAAGTTCATCTCCTTTGTATCTTTCTACTATAAATACGTGTAACATAGTGAAAATAATATTCTTGTTGGATTCTTTCGTTTTTACTTTGTGATTCTTATTCTTAACTGAAAATGGTAGACATAGCGAGAAAAAAATCTAGGCTGGAGTCATAGGCATCCATGTGGATAAAAGTGGGTCCTAAAATTCCAGAATTTTGAACCAAAAAGTAAAACCCCCTCCAATCCATAGCCCTGCAGTTGCAATAGGAAGGAAATGGCAGAGAGTGTGGCTTAATTCAGTGTGTTTGTCATCCAAGCGTATGGGGGATTAAGTATTTTAAGAATAATTTCAACAGGTTGGTGCTTGTGAAGACTAGGGTTGATCCAACCAATTTTTTTAGGAATTAACAGGCATTCCACCTCTTTCAATAATGGTTAAGAGGTAATTAGTAATCTATAATATTCTTGGTTATGTGTAAACTTGATTAATTAAATCTCCATCTGGACTTTGCTTGTATACTCTTTTATCATGGGCTCTGTTTTGCTCTACTAATAAATACATCCAAAAAAAAAAAAAAAATTCTTCTTTCAATTTTGGGTGATTTACATAGAGTACCTTGAATAATTGGAAACTCTACGTAGAAATGATGTTATATGCAACTTTCTGGTCACAAGGTACCTTTTTTCTAAAAGGAATAGATTGCATTAGCACCAAAAATATAACCCGTAAGACAGGTTACACAGCAGCAACAGCCTGCTCAGCCAACAACGAGTTCAAAATACAGGGAGGAATAAGATTTACATTAAATTCATCAAAAACAAAAGGCCATTCAGTAGAGAGTGACAGCATTGCTCCTGCGTTTGCAACCATATTACACCTTCGACTCCTCCAATTCACCTTCCACTCCTGCACAGCAATACATTTCCGAATATTGCACAAGGAGTAGTACGAATACCAGCAGGGGGATCCTCTCTGGCATTTAGAGCTCTCTCCACCTCTTTCGCATCCGTTTCCCATTCGACTCTTCTCCACCCACATTGATCCGCATACTCTATCGCCCATCCCAAAGCTTCCACTTCCGCAGTAAAAGGAGAGATACACTCATACAGTTTGGAAGCAAGATACAGCAGGTTACCTTGATCGTTATGAACCACCATAGCCGATGCTGCTCTTCCAGCAAGAAAGGCTGCATCCACATTTACTTTGAGGAAACCTTGCTGTGGAGGACACCAACCTTGGAAGTCTGAAGCCCCTGAAGACGGCACTTCCCGAGTCTTGATATTAACAGATACCATGAAATCCTCCACCGCTAATGGTCACAAGGTACCTTGCATTGTAAAATTTCTTAAAAGTTTTCTTTATAGTGGCTGACTGAGATTAGGAACTGGGTTATTTTGTATAGTTTGTTTGGAGAAGTCTAGGTGGTCACTGATCAGCAATTAGATAATATGTAGACTCAGAGGAACAAGTTTATAATAAGAATTATTTTTTCTTAGGTGGGCTTGTTAAGAATTATTTTTTCTTATTGAAATGGGGTCACGTACGCATGCATGCACTTGCAATATTTGAGGAACAGTACTAGACAAGATTTAATAATAAACGGTCTGCCTTTTTTCTTTGTTTGGTATATGAAGGATTGATTGGAAGGAAAGTGGAGCTCTAATTTGTTAATTACAATTGTAGCCTTGTTTTATAAATTTATCATTTAATTGATTCTACTTTGTTAAATTTAATTTTGCTAGGTTTTTTTTTTTTTAAATATTATTTTTCAATTATATCTAAAGAAGTATATATTGTCCACTTTAAATATGCACCAAACCACAAGGATATATATATATATATATATAAAATAATGTATCCAATTATATATGAATAAATGAATTTAAATTGTCGTTATATATTAATTTAAAAGTAGAACAATTTTTCTGGAGTTTATGTGTATTTATACCAAAACTCAACGGTGTAAAAGATATTTATCTTCTATATAGCTTTGGTCCTTAGATCTATCTTAATTACTCATAACTCTCACACATTCCCTGAATATTGATGCAAAGGTTTAAGCTTTTTTAAATTTTAAATGGTCTCATCAAATATCAGTCGGTCTTAACAAAACCATGACAAAAAGCATCTATTTTTTTTGAAATTTTTTATCTTTGGGTCTAATTTATCTTTCTGAAATGGATTTTATGCATTTTTAAATATACATATTTATTGAGATATCAGCCTCAATAAGCACATGAGCATTTTTAAATATATTGTTTCATGCATCATGATTCCATATGTAGAATTGTACAACTATTGTGCTAACTAAACATACCCTTTAATATAACACAACCTAAATAGTGACTTTGTACCTTTCTAAATTTAATTTAGTCAAATTTTCTATATTAATGTTGAATTTATTGGCCACGTATGATTTTCTTTCCCAAAAATTCAAAGCATGCATTTGGTAAATCAGAAAATGCAACAAATAAATAATAGTAAAGGAGGTTTAAATAAAAGAGATGAATAATAAATTTTAACCGACATATGATCTCTAAATTCGTCAGATTTTAGAATGGAAGAGATGAATAATTTTGCAGCGTATTTTAATTTTATTGGACATATAATCTCTAAATTGGTTAACTTATTGATGTGTATAATTTGTATTCATTGCTTGTACGTATGGGAAATTGAAATGGGGTCACGTACGCATGCATGTATGCATATGCAATATTAGAGGAACGGTACCAGACAAGATTTAATATTAAACGGTCCATCTATGAAACTTCAAAAGCCACCTTTACTGACCATTTTATTTTTTTCTTAGTCGGAGACGTAGAATTATTGCCAAAAGAAGAAGTAATCCATCTTGAACACGCAAAATGCTAAGTATATTAATCAAATGCTAAATAAGAATATTTAGCATCTAAACAAATATATATGAAGAAAAAAAACCTAGAATAGGTGCACGTAAAATGCTAAATAAGTATACAATTAATGAACACAGCTTCAAATAAAATCACTTGCCCAAACTTGACATTTAATTTATATATATGTTTGACTACTCTGGAAAATCAAGCATTTTTTTTTTCTCATGTTTTGTTGAATTTAGACGGTTTATTTTGGCTCAAATGAATAACTCATCAGAAACATCTAAACAGATGTATATGAAGTCAGGGGCCAAATGTCAACGAAATGCAAATTTCCGTAAACTTCTTGGCATCAAATTTCCAATCTCCCGGTCGTGTCATTATTAACAATTAAACAAGAGTTGAATTACATGCTTGACTTTCTCAATTATATATTAAAAGTACTCCACGCAACATATATCTATATTTCCAAAAAAAAAAAAAACTATAAATAAGGCACCTCTAGGCTCACTTTTACTCACAATTCCACCAACAACATTGAAGCAGTACTCCAAAACCTCTTCAATAATGTTTCCTTTTTTTATCGTTCTTCTTTTCTCATTTTCATGGTCAGTTTCAGCTCACAACCATGAAGACTTTGTTCAATGTCTTTCCCACTATTCAAACTCCTCCTCCATTTCTCAACTCATTTACACACAAGCCAATTCCTCGTATTCATCGGTCTTGAACTTCTCCATCCAAAACCCTCGTTTCTCTTCTCCCTCCACCCCAAAACCCTTAGTCATCATTACACCGTTGCAGTTATCCCATGTCCAAGCAGCCATTAACTGCTCTAGGCAACATGGCATGCAAGTTAGGGTTCGCAGTGGAGGTCACGACTTTGAAGGTCTTTCGTACGTCTCGGACGTACCATTCATTGTGATCGATCTCATCGAAATGAGATCAATCAATGTAGACCTAGAAACAAGCACTGCATGGGTTGAAGCCGGTGCTACTATAGGTGAAGTTTATTATAGGATTGCTGAGAAAACTAGAACTCTTGGTTTCCCTGCCGGTGCTTGCCCTACTGTTGGAGTTGGAGGACATATCAGTGGAGGAGGCGATGGACCTTTGCATCGAAAATATGGCCTCGCTGCTGATAACGTCATCGATGCTCACATAGTTGACGTCCAAGGAAGGTTTCTTGATAGAGAATCCATGGGAGAAGATCTCTTTTGGGCCATTCGAGGCGGCGGAGGAGCGAGCTTCGGAGTTGTTCTTGCATGGAAAATTCAACTACTTCCTGTTCCATCCACAGTTACTGTGTTTACACTTAACAAGAACTTGGAACAAAACGCAACCAAACTCATTCACCGTTGGCAATACGTGGCGGACAAGCTCGACGAAGATCTGTTTATCATGATCATCTTACAAACCGTGAACTCCTCCAGTGAAGGTGGTAGTAGTAAAATCACAATACAAGCTTCATTCCAGTCCTTGTTCTTGGGAGGGGTAGACAGACTTATTCCATTGATGGAAAACAGCTTCCCCGAGCTCGGTTTAACGAGGGAAGACTGCCTTGAAATGAGCTGGATTGAATCAACTCTTTACTTAGCCGGATTCCCAAGCGAAGAAGAATCTTTGGGCGTTTTGCTTAATAGGACTTTCTCAGGAGCACTATTGTCATCCAAAGCAAAATCTGACTATGTAAGAAAGCCTATTCCTGAAGCTGCATTTGAAGGAATATGGGAGAAAATGTATGAGGAAGAGGTAGGAAGGGCCATCTTGATCTTTATTCCTTACGGCGCGAGAATGGCCGACATTTCGGAATCCGAAACTCCATTCCCACACAGAGCTGGGAACATCTACAAGATTCTGCACTCGATTTATTGGGAAAAAGAGCAATCGAGTGTTGAATCACAAAGGCATATAAGTTGGATGAGAGAGCTTTATGCTTATTTCACTCCCTATGTGTCCAAAAATCCAAGAGCTGCTTATTTGAATTATAGGGACCTTGATATTGGAGTAAATAGGAATAATATTACAAGCTACACGCAGTCAAGCATATGGGGGATTAAGTATTTTAAGAATAATTTCAACAGGTTGGTGCATGTGAAGACTAGGGCGGATCCAACCAATTTTTTTAGGAATGAACAGAGCATTCCACCTCTTTCATCAAGTGTTAAGAAAACAGGTAATTAGTAATCCGTAATATTCTTGGTTATATGTAAAACTTAATTAATTGAAGGTCCATCTGGACTTTGCTTGTATACTCTTTGTATCATGGGCTGTGTTTTGGCTCTATTAATAAATGTGCCAAAAAAAAAAAAAAAAGAGAATTCTTCTTTCAATTTTGGGTGAATTTATGTAAAGCATGTGGGTGACTGTCAAAATAATTTAAAGAGAATAATTATTTTTTGTCTTAATATTTTACATTAAGGTATTTTTTTTCATTACAAAAATTAACAAATGTTGACCGTCAGATTTCACAGCTTGACTGACAGAAGAGGACTGTGGAAGAAAATTTAAACTAGTAAGGGAGTTTGTGTAATTTTTTAAAAACTGAGGATGTATATGAAAATATTTGAAACTACAAAGGGAATTTGTGTAATTTATCATTAAAAAAAAAAACAAATTAAGGATTTTTTCTCTGTATTTTGAAACTTGGGATTACGACAAAGTAAAAAGGTTTGTCCTCCATTAAGCAGAAAACGTCTGTCAAAATACTGAAGGTTATTATTATTATTTTTTTTTTCAAATGAAAAAAAAATAAATTCTGCTCAATTTTTGTTCTTCAATCTTGAATTCAAGTCTGTTGAACATGTAGGGAATTAAGGAAGAGGATCAAAGCAATTTAATGGTAAATCAATTCCCAAATTTAATATTATAAAATGAACATAATGAAATATGTAAATTATGTTGAAACTAACACACCCACATACATGCATATTTTACACAAAGCCAATTTAAATAATTGGATAGGTAAATATAGAACAGCTTTTCAAAAAAAAAAGATAATCCCCCCCTCCCCCGTCTTTTTTTTTTTTAATGAAGAAAATGTAGAGATTAAATGGGTCCTAAAATTACAGAATTTTGAACCAAAAAGTAAAATCCCCTCCAAATCCATAGCCCTGCATTTGCAATAGGAAGGAAATGGCAGAGAGTGACTTAATTCAGTGTGTTTGTCATCCAAGCATATGGGGGATTAAGTATTTTAAGACTAATTTCAACAGGTTGGTGCTTCTGAAGACTAGGGTTGATCCAACCAATTTTTTAAGGAATGAACAGAGCATTCCACCTCTTTCATTGATGGTTAAGAAAACAAGTAATTAATTAGTAATATATAATATTCTTGGTTATGTGTAAACTTGATTAATTAAAGCTCCATCTGGACTTTGCTTGTATACTCTTTTATCATGGGCTCTGTTTTGCTCTACTAATAAATGTGTCAAAAAAAAAAAAATCTTCTTTCAATTTTGGGTGATTTACATAACGTACCTTGAATTGGAAACTCTACATAGAAATGATGTTATATGCAACTCTCTGGTGACAAGGTACCTTGAATTGTAAAATTTCTTAAAAGTTTTCTTTGTAGTGGTTGACTGAGATTAGGAACTGGGTTATTTTGTATAGTCTGTTTGGAGAAGTCTACGTGGTAACTGATCAGCAATTAGTTAATATGTAGACTCAGAGGAACAAGTTTACAATAAGAAAATTCAAACAAATTAAAAACATGCAAACAGGGTTAAAACCATGATGAAGCACAAACTTAAACTTGTAGTACCGGTATTACAAGTTTAAGTTCGTTGCCATGTGAATTGTTAAGTTCATTTGTGATCCCTGGTGCACTCTCTGCTTCTGTGTAGGTAATTATACTTTTTATTATTATTATTATTTATATATTTGAATTCTATTATTTAATAAAAACTACTCATCAAATGCATTAATTTATGAAAAATCGCTATGTGAGTAGTGAGGTAAGGAAATATATAAGTCCACTAATGTCTGGTGCATCTAACTAATTTTGTAGTGTGTGAAATTAATTAAGTTCCTCAACTGTGTGAAATTCTAATAAAAGTATGTGGTATTTAAGTCAGATTTTTAAAAAATTTCAATTTTAATCGCAATGCACTTAAAAACCATTTTTATATGTATTATAAAATTCTAAGTAGGGCTGCTTAGCAGCCCTGCATTCTCTAACTTGTTTAGAATATTGGATCTCACAGATTTGGTTGGGTAATTTATTATCAAGTTGTTCTATATGAACTGGCTTGGAATCACTAACTCATGTGCAGACTCACCACTAAGACTTTGTTTTTTGCATTTTTAAGGGACCTGGTAGTGGACTTTAATTTAATATAATTTATGAAGCAGCTATTCTCGCGGCATTTATATGCAATGTTTGCACATAACATTAAGAAAAAAAAAAGATAATTGTATTTAAGTTTTTTTTTTTTAAAAAAAAACCATGTAAATATAGGGTACCTCTAGGCTCACTTTTACTTACAGTTTTCCACCAACAATATTGAAGCAGTACTCCGAAACCGCTTCAATAATGTTTCCTTTCTTTGTCGTTCTTCTTTTCTCATTTTCATGGCCAGCTTCGGCTCACAACCATGAAGACTTTGTTCAATGTCTTTCCCACTATTCAAACTCCACCTCCATTTCTCAACTCATTTACACACATGCCAATTCCTCGTATTCATCGGTCTTGAACTTCTCCATACGGAACCCTCGTTTCTCTTCTCCCTCCACCCCAAAACCCTTAGTCATCATTACACCATTGCAGTTATCCCATGTCCAAGCAGCCATTAACTGCTCCAGGCAACATGGCATGCAAGTTAGGGTTCGCAGTGGAGGTCACGACTTTGAAGGTCTTTCGTACGTCTCGGACGTACCATTCGTTGTAATGATCTTATTGAAATGAGATCGATCAACCTAGACGTAGAAACCAGCACTGCATAGGTTGAAGCCTGCGCTACTATTGGTGAAGTTTATTATAGGATTGCTGAGAAAAGTAGAACTCTTTGTTTTCCTGCTTCTGTTTGCCCAACTGTTGGAGTTGGAGGACATTTCAGTGGAGGAGGCTATGGAACTTTGCTTCGTAAGTACGGCCTCGCTGCTGATAACATCATCGATGCGCACATAGTTGACGTCCAAGGAAGGTAATTTCATGATAGACAATCCATGGGAGAAGATCTCTTTTGGGGCATCCGAGGCGGCGGAGGAGCGAGCTTCGGAGTTGTTCTTGCATGGAAAATTCAACTCCTTCCTGTTCCATCCACCGTTACTGTGTTCACACTTAACAAGAACTTGGAACAAAACGCAACCAAACTCGTTCACCGCTGGTAATACATCGCCAACAGGCTCGACGAAGATCTGTTTATCAGAATCATCTTACTAACTGTGAACTCCTCCAGTGAAGGTGGTAATAGTAAAATTACAATACAAGCTTTGTTCAATTCCTTGTTCTTGGGAGGTGTAGACAGGCTTATTCCATTGATGGAGAACAGCTTCCCGGAGCTGGGTTTAACGAGAGAAGACTGCCTGGAAATGAGCTGGATCGAATCAATCCTTTACTTTGCCGGATTCCCAAGCGAAGAAGAATCTCTAGGCGCTTTGCTTAACAGGACCGTCTCAGGAGTACCATTGTCTTACAAAGCAAAATCTGACTACGTTAAACAACCTATTCCTGAGGCTGCATTGGAAGGAATATGGGACAAAATGTATGAGGAACAAGTAGGAGGAGCCATCTTGATCTTTAGGCCTTACGGCGGAAGAATGGACGAGATTTCGGAATCCGAAACTCCATTCCCACACAGAGCTGGGAACATCTACAAGATTCAGCACTTGATTCATTGGGAAAAGGAGCGATCAAAGGTTGAATCACAAAGGCATATAAATTGGATGAGAGAGCTTTATGCTTATTTCACTCCCTATGTGTCCAACAATCCAAGAGAAGGTTATGTTAATTATAGGGACCTTGATATTGGAATAAATAGCAATAATATTACAAGCTACACGCAGTCAAGCATATGGGGGATTAAGTATTTTAAGAATAATTTCAACAGGTTGGTGCATGTGAAGACTAGGGTTGATCCAACCAATTTTTTTAGGAATGAACAGAGCATTCCACCTCTCTCATCAAGGGTTAAGAAAACAGGTAATTAGTAATCTATAATATTCTTGGTTATGTGTAAACTTAATTAATTAAAGCTCCATCTGGACTTTGCATGTACACTCTTTGTATCATGGGCTGTGTTTTGCTCTATTAATAAATGTGTGGAAAAACAAAAGATTTCTTTTTTCAATTTTAGGTGAATTTACATATATAAAGCATGAATGTAGCTGGCAAAATAACTTTAAAAAAATAATTATCTTTTATTTTAATATTTTACATTAAGGTGCTTTTGTACTTAGAGTTCACAGTTTGACTGACAGAAGAGGACTGTGGAAGAAAATTTAAAACTACTAAGGGAGTGTGTAATATTTAAAAAACGGAGGATGTATATGAAAATATTTGAAACTACAAATGGAGTTTGCGTAATTTACCCAAAAAAAAAAAAAGATTAATGATCAAATTGAAACATAAGCGAAAATTCAAAGGGGGCATTTCGTAAATTTTTGTTTAATTATATCGATTTTGGAAAAATAATCTTGAAATTCCTCTAAAAATCTCTTTTATCTACGCACAGACACCCTCTATTTGCATTTGGAGGTGTGGCCTAATGGAAAAAAAATCGACCGTTCTATCACACTCGCTTGCGAGAGTTATGATTTAAGTCTTGACAAGCTCCGTTATTATTTTAGATGTATTCAGTCTTACTTGATTCGCCAGGTGGAGGAGGATCTGTTAGAGGGCTGAGCCAGCTCTTTTAAACTCCTACAGGAAAAAGGCTCCAGTAGGAAGACTCTACCCACTCACAGAATTTTAAATTGATAAGATCCACGCCGATACCTTTTTTTTTTTCAACAAAAAAAACACCCTCTATTTATTATTATTATTATTTTCACAAAAACATAACAAAAAAAAAGTATTATTATCATAAAAAATTTGTATTATTAAATTAGAAAATAGTAAGTACTAAGAAAAAGAACATTAGGCACGAGCCCTTGTGCAATTGCAATAGTGGAGGAAATGGCAGGGAGTGGCTTAATTCAGTGTGTTCGTCATCCGCTCCACACCGCACTCTTCTCCTCCAAGCGCCACTGCCTCCGTACTCCCTGCACCACCGCTACCTTCTTCTTCTTCTTGTTCCCCAGTAGAGCATCATCTGGCCGCGTTTATTCTCATTCCACCGCCCACCCCTCTCCACAAGGTTTCTTCTTCCTCTGCTCCCTACGTTTGTGGATTGCCACTTTTTCCATTTTCTGTATCATCCTCTCTTTGTTAATCTTCTTATTCTTCTTGGTAAATGGGTTCTTGATATTGTTGTTTTTGTTGTTGTTGAAGCTAACTTTGAACAACGCCAAGTGGGCACAGTTGATGTACCTCAAGTAAATGTCTTAAAGCAGAAAATGGAGGTTCTTGGTATCACCTGCACCGATTCTTGTGTGCCCGGACGCTACTATAATGTTCTGTGTCCTATGGTACCTTGGTTCTTCCCACTCTTTTTCTTTTATTGAGAAAAATGCAAATAAAAATTTTGCATTCTCTTTTTATCCAAGTTATTCATATTTTATATTATAATGTTGTAAGTGGGTATTACACTCTTTCTTAATTTGTTATGTGATGTAGTGCAAAGGTGGGCAGTCTATGGAGAGGAGTTTATCTCTTCACATTGTGCAAAATGGGTAATATGCTCCAGCAAGTATTCTTCTTCTTTTTTTGCCTAAATTCCAGCAAGTTTTATTAGTACGCATTTTTATGTCATTGAGTTGAGAAAGAGATTAGGCTCTATTAATTCTTGTAATTGGGAATCGTATAGGGATTTTGCAATGTGGAGGTGCTTTCGCATTGATTGTGGATGGGCTGGGCGGGTAATATAATTTGTTCATCTAATCCTGTTTTCTTTTTATGCTCACTATTTCAATTAATTGGAAGCTTGCCTCATCCAGTTAATTGCTTGTGATTTAGGCATTTACAGATGATCGGGTAGTACATGATAGAGTCGACAAAGAGGCCAAGTCCACTAGACCAAAGACAGAGGAGAGCCTAGGTTTAGTACCACTGAATGACAAGGTACTTGGATTAACCTTTATCCACCAATATATATGTGTTTTGTGTTTCTCTCTGTGTTTTGTCTACAAATGCATGTGTTTTAAGCATCAAAGGACATAACAAATATGGAAACGTCTTTGGAGCTTCATTGAAACTATATAAGAATGAAAATATCAATACAACCTAAAAACAAGGAAGAACCCTAAAAAGCCAAAGCAGCTATTATTCATAATCTCCACCAAAGAAATTCCCTTACATAAACAAAATAGAAAACTTTTGTGTTTTAGTTTTCAGGTTTTCAAGCAATCATAACCTTAAGTTGAAAAATATTATTATCCGTATAAGCAATAGAGATAAGGAATAGGAAAACACAAATGAAGATTATGCTATCTCAATGAAATGAGAGAGGTTGTACTTTTGCTGAAGTCCATAAAACTTAGTGTTGTTTGTACTGTTTTCTTTTGTCTTCTGTATAAAAGTATGTTTATTATGTATAATTCTTCATTCTTGTCCGAAAACCTTTTCTTTTCCCCCTAATTTGTTGTTTTATTCTACTTTTGTTTATATCTCTTGTACACAATAAGGGAAAATGAGAAAATGTTTTTAGGTTTTGCCAAAATTACTCCGTTTCTAAGAAAACTCAAATTAGTCATCAAAAGAACTATAAACCAAAATTACTCCTGTAGAATGCAAGAGTATTATTTCCATTATGTATCAGAAAATCCATGATAACCAGTATAACTATGGTAAACTACATGTGATGATGCTTAAAACTTACTGGCTATTTGCACCTTAGTTCTAATAGTAATCATATGAAAAGCTCCAAGAAACTTTTAGAGACCTGTGTTCAGAATTCAACTTGAAGACTATAAAACGAAGTTGGTCTTATTTGCCTAAAAACTGTGCAAGGCTATAAGGATTGGAATCTGTTTGGTCAAGAGAATTAATCATATAATATTGATTTTCTTATTTGTTATTATTTTGGGTTTCTTCCTGTTTTGGTTGCATGATTCCAGGAAAATGCATAAGATACTGAGTCTCTTATCTAGTTACTATGTGAATTGTTGAGTTCATTTGTTGGTGCACTATCTATTTCTGTGGATAATTATAGATTTTTGGGTTTCAGCTAATTACATATTTCCGTGAGCGAATGATCTCTGAGGAAACTCTTCGTAGAAATGGTGTTATGCAACTTTCTGGTGACAAGGTATCTTGAATTGTACAATTTCTTGGAGTTTTTACCTTATAGTGGCTGACTGAGATTGGAAAGCATGAGTCACTCACTGAAACAGTGCATTTCAGAACGTCTAAAAGTTTCCAAATTACCCATTCTAATGATACATCAGAAGATTCGAAAAAATTAAAAACAACAGCAGTGAAACCTAGATGAAGCACAAACGTAAACTTGATTCACCAAAAATTGACTGTGTCAGTGCTACTATTATAGGGGAGGTCGTCAAAGACACAGGTTTTTGAGTTCCGGAAGAGAATATTTGAGTCTCCGAGGAAATCCTAAAAGATCTGACTAAGGGTTGCTTGTCCACATCAGCTTTTCAAGGCCTCTTTAAAGTCCTTAAAAATTGCTTCCAGTAGCTTTCCCTGTCAAAATCCCTAATGATTCAGTGTGCCACGTGTGCACAACTTTCTCCCTTATAAAATGACAATACCTTCAGGACATAGAGGACACTGAAACTTTTTTTTTTTTTGTTGAAAATATGTATCATGCACATACTTTTAAATTAATTAATTTAAGTAAGAATAGCATTGCAATATCAGACAATTACAGAAGTAATTACTTAAAGATCCTTAATGCATGCATTAATTTTCTGTTGCTTATTTCTCAAAATAAATTAGAACATGTCTCCAACAAGATTAATGTGAAATATGTGGTATGCATGGTTTATATGTAATAATAGTACATGTTACCTTGATCCTCCATAAAATTGGCAAAACAATAACAAGGATTTTGCATGACGCACCTGAAATTGAACTGCATTGCAGAACTTATTTGTCTTCTTCTGACATGTGCCATTAATTAGGCCACATTATATCACATGGCTGACAAGTGGGTTTGCAGTCTATCATTTTGTTTCATTTTCTGCTATGCCACAGTCCTACGTCTTTACTTAACCATTTCACCATTTTGTATAGATTGTCATTGGCATGTGGAGCACATTTATCTTTGATTCTATGAGTTTATAAATGCTAAAATTTGGATTATCTAGTAAATTGTAGTCTCAATCATGATTAGAAAAGTGTTTGTTTTTCTTAACTTTAAGAGGAAAAACAGGTTTCCATTTCCAACAGTTTGATAATAAACTTAATGTCTCATCTCTATTTACAATAGATTTTCCGCTTTATAATTCTTAATCACTTCATTGATAAGAGGTTGGTAATTCTAAATACTATGATTGTTGCAGTGTATTATTGCGTTTACCTATAAACGAAATGGACTTATCGTTGGTTGCAAGTACCGAACAATAGAAAAAAGATTTTGGCAGGTATTCTATTACTGGTCACCCTGGAGTTTCAATTTTAAATATTACATGTTCGCATTCACATTCATTTCATTTGGTTTGTCTGGAAATTTTCTTTTGTTTTCAATAAAGAATTTGCATATGATAAAAAATCTCATGATTTGGATGACATGATGTTCTATCTTTATGCTAAATTGTTCCCTGAAGAGACATGTATGATCACAAGGTATTTTACTGGAGGTGGTGATTCTGCATACAAAAGCAGTTTGTTATATTAATCAATGTTATCTTTTGAGCCTCATGTGAGGGATTTTTTTATTAGTAGTTGGAGTCTTCATAGGAGTTCATTTTGGATTATGTATTCCTAGACTTTTCCCTAAGTCAAGAAAATAGAGCCTTTTCATGACTGGCTTTGTTTAAGCCCTCCACATCTACTATCAGGTTCATAACTGCACGAGCAATTATATTTAAGATGGTTATAGAAGAGGGAATTTGAGTTTGAGATAAGGTTAGGGAGTTTTATTGTTTGATATTCTTATCCTAATCTATCTATTGAGTCTTAAACTTTATTCTGGCGCTTTTGGATTATCAAAAGTGGAATTCAGGCAGAGAATCTCCTCCATAAACAAAACAGATTGAAATATGTTTATATAATCTGCCAGCTTTCCCAATTTGATATGAGATTTTGATGCATCTTGATGTGAATTCTGTTATAATTTCTTTTATTTTGATTTTTCAGGAGAAGGATACAGAGAAAGTATTATATGGACTTGATGACATAAATGATGCAGCTGAAGTAATCATTGTAACTACTATTTTGCCATATTTGGAAATCTTAGATTGCTTTTGAAAAGAGTTTTAACTCTCTATCTCTCCCTCATCTTATAGTTACAATATTTATGCTGCTTATAGGTTGAAGGTGAAATAGATAAGCTTTCAATGGAGGAAGCTGGCTTACATAATTGTGTGAGTGTGCCTGGTGGTGCACCAAAAAATGTTTCGAAGTTATCATCTCTTGCCAAGGTTAAGATGACACCCAGAACTTTAAAGAACTTATTTTGTGCCTTAGATTCTGATCCATCTTTGTTTCTTAAACAACAACTTTTGGTCTTCTTTTTACATGTACCATCTTTGTATGCGTATATTCATGAAGTTAGGGCACTGCATATCAGTATCTTCAAAACTGCAAACAGTACTTTGATAAGGTATGAAATCGGTTTGCCTGCCAAAAATTTGTCAATTAGGAGGATGAAGTTTAGAGTTGTTCTTACCTTCTTTCTTTTTATCTAACCTATTAGGTTTGTAGAATTATCCTTGCAACTGATGGTGACATGCCAGGCCAAGCATTGGCTGAAGAGTTAGCACGCCGTCTTGGAAAAGACAGGTTAGATCAATGGCTTGCTGGAATTTATATCTTGTATCAATATTTTCTTCTGTGTCCTTAGACTTGCTCTATATATAGTACATCTGGCTTGCATATTGAGGCAAATTAAAGATTCAAGTCTATAATTTTGTGGGACCTATCTAAACATATGATAAGAGTTCAGCAAGATTAGTTAAACTTCAATTCAATTATGCTAATTAGTTAAACTTCAATTCGGTTATTCTATGTATTTAGATGGGAGAAAAAAAGGATATGGAAGATGCCGGAGCTAGTAAAATTATATATCATATTAGATAGTCACGAAACTGATGAACTTTACCATTATCATATACTAGGCGGGGGGGTCATGCCGTTACCGCATCTGACCAGTATAACTAATAACTATGATGTGGCTTACTGTGAGGACTGATAGACTAGATAGTTTAGAAACTGTAAAGCTAATTATATTGTTTCCTTCAATAAAAACAATGCGGGTTATGCCTTACATTTCATGTTTATCCACTTACTTTTGTAAAAAAACTTGTGGGCTGTCAGATGTTGGCAAGTACGTTGGCCAAAGAAAGATGATTGCAGTTGTTTCAAAGATGCCAATGAGGTTTGCTTTCTCTATGCTCTACTTTTGTGTTGTTTTTCTAATTGAGCTCTTAGGTCTAATGCCTTTCTGGAAAGTTTAAACTTTCCATATGATTTTAGGGAGGGTTTGATATGCCAAATTGCAGTAATATTGATTCTAAACTGCAAAAAACTAAGAAATAGTTAGGGAAAAAGCTTTAACAAAATTTAGAAGACGTTAGAAAAATCTTTTACATACAGTTAAATATAGATGCAAAAGTTTCTTTCTCAATGAGCATATAATGTTAATTAGGAAAAACTGATAATTGCAAGCATGCATACATGCTCGTTTCAAACATTCCGGCAAGATGCACTACTATTTACTACGTAGTGTAGAAGACAAATTGGTTAGACCCAAAGGAAATAATTCAGATTATGTCTATTTCACATGAACGAGTTTTTGAACATTTTCATTACGATGAGTTTTCCTTCCCTTAAATTTTTAAAAGACTGATGAAGCCCAAGCACTATATAAATGAGTCCTCATCCAAAATAACTAGTTGTTTGGTGGGAGTACTATGTGCAGTCTTATCATACAAAGAAGACTTCTAGTTCGGCATGAGTTGATAGTTTGTTTTTATGCACTTTTTATTTTCAAAACTCTTATGGCTTTGCTGCTTGGCAGAGAGAAAAACCTTTAAGGTCCATTCTTAAATGTAAAACGAACTACATATTTGCTTCACCTGTGGGAATATAGAGCTTGTTTGCCCATGTACAAAAAAAACTGATTCATCCTTGTATGAACAAAAAGCTTCTCAATCATTGAACAACTTTCTATCTTTAAGACTAGAGAGTAAAATCTTTAGTACACAGCCAAACAAAATTACGTATGCATTGAATTTTCAGCTTCTCTGTTTTAGTAATAGTCGGTATCTCTCTACAGGTTCTCAATTATATGGGACCAGATGCTTTGAGAGAGGTAGTTGAAAGCGCAGAGATATATCGGTCACGTATCGTGGACTAAGCAATGGAAGGTACATAGTTCAGAGATTAACAATTACGAGTCTAACTTTACAATGCAAGGATAAATGGAGGCCATGAAAATTTTGTACAGATTTTGAAGTGGTAGTACACAGCAGTGAGTGATATTGGAAATGTAGTCTTCTTATGTTGCAGTTACTTGATTTACCTTGTCATTTTTGAAGTGAAATGTAACCAAACCCATCACTCAAAAGCTTGTTTGGCATAAAGTTGCTGTACTGATTTTATTACAGAATCATTTATGGTTTAAAGTACTTGGATCTGTGTCTGATTTATAAGTGGAAGACCATATTATGTAGTTGTACCTTAAAGTTCATGCTGTAACTGAATTATTTATATGCTAAGACTTTGTGTTTGTGTACGTGTGGTATATTAAGGGGGAGCAATATTCTTGTTGTATATCTACTTGAGAAGACTGATACTTCCCTACCAGAGGAGAATTGGGTTTCGATTTGGGTGTTTCCAATTTTGGATAGCCGAGGGTATTTTTCAGGTCTTCACTAATTTTAATTATTAGAAAACTTGATTAAAAGTGTATTTGGCCCTTTAAATATGATTATTTAAACAAGAAAGAAAACCCATTCTTTTTTTCCTTTTGAAAATTTCATACATAAATTTATATTTACCTAATTACATAATTAATTATCAATTTTTTTCAAGATTTATATGTAAGCTAACTCATTATACAAATAATAATGATTATGAAAATATGAATGAAGCATAATTGTTCATGTAATTTAAAAATAAAAATATGGGAACTTAAAATAAGTTAAATACAAACCTACCCAACTTCGGAAACCAGTCCGAAGTCCCTCCCTTACCCAAAAGAAACTCAAGCCCACGAACTCTCTCTCTCTCTCTCTCTCTCTCAGTTCGGCCATGGACGTCCTCTCAATCTCATCTCCCCTCTATTCTCACATTCCCTCTCTCAAACTTCCTCACTTTTCTCGCTTCAAACCCTCCTTCTACATCCCCATTTGTTCTCCCAAAACTTCCGTTACCAAATGTTTTCAAACAACCACCGTGCCAACCCCAAAACCTTCCTCCAAATCCCAAACCTTTCAGAACTCTGTAGTGCTGTCCTCGGCTTCTCAGACGCCGGCCACTGCCATGAGAGGCGCCGAAGCCGATGCCATGGGCTTACTTCTCAGGGAGAGAATTGTCTTCTTGGGGGGTAACATTGATGACTTTGTAGCCGACGCCATTATCAGTCAGTTGCTCTTGTTGGACGCCCAAGACTCCAGTAAAGATATTAAGCTCTTTATTAACTGCGCCGGAGGATCTCTCAGGTTAAACAAGCTTAATTCCATTCTGGGTCTTCTTTATCCTTATTTGTAGTCTTAATCCCACTGCTAATCTTGGTTTTGAAATTGTTTGGAAGTCTTTATTTTGATATGATATCTGTTTGGAGATGCTAGCTGGGATATCTTTAATTACCCATTAGAACTGATATTCCTTGAAACTTAGGTGGTTCATATGGTACTCATGCTTTATTTGTATAAGTTTTTGGTAACGAGTTGATTTTTATTAATTAAAAATTGAGAATATGTGGCTCATAAAACCAGCTCAAATAGTTGAAAAAAGGTTCACTTTTTATAATTCAGCACACTAACTGGGATGTCTTAAATTATCCATTAGAACTCATTCTTAATAACTTAGGTGGTTCATATGGTATTCATGTTTTAATTTGTATAGGTTCTTCGTTAGGAGTTGGTTTTGATTTGTTCAAAATTGTGAAATATGTATATAAAGGTGCCTCACGAAACCAACTCAAATAGTTGAAAAGGGTTCACTTTTTATGGTTCATCACATTAGCTGAAAACTTTTCCTTTGGAAGTTTCGCGAGCTAATGGGTTATAGTGAGGGTGTCGTTCTATAATTGACTAATTCCATGGGATCTAGAGCACCTTTAGAATACTTTTGTAGATATGTAGAGAAATATTTAGTTTTGTGCCCTTGTAATACTTACATTACATGAGAATATTTGTTCACCTAAAGCTCGGATTGGAAGAGCCTACTTTTGGATTCTACGCTTTTTTGTATTCAAAATCAGCACTCTTTTTTAACCTTTGCTTCAATTTGAGCTGAAATTTAATTTTTTTTTTGGTAAATAGCTGAAATTTAAACGTGATAACATAATAAAACTTCTCTTAGATGAATTGTCCATGTATATGACAAAAGCTATGTTGGCTCAAACATTTTCTTATGATTCAATCTTTTGCATCTTGTGGTTACCCCTTTTCTGTATATGGAAGGAGAATAGTCTATGATGCAGCAGCATTTTAAATGTTAATATCAGTGTTTCTATCCTAAGTGGACATTGGAACTGGCATCCAGTTAGGGCAGATGATTTAATTAGCAATGAAACCAGATCTTTAGAGGTTACTGTTTGTAATAATTGCAGATTCTACCTATCGGAGGAACTTTAAATTAGTATATTATCACTTGTCACTGTGGAAAAATTTGGATACTATCTGAGCCTTTCTTTCGATGTGGATTGGAAGCATTTGGTATGGTTTAGTTAAGTTATTCCTTGGAATAGGTTCAATGCATGGATGTCCCTAAACACAGGCTTACCGCTAAAATGAGATGACGTCTTCTTGAAGGCTACAGCATATTGTGTTTTCCATTATAGATGTATTAATATTAATTATTAAACAACAGAATTTTGTTGAATGTCTTTTTTATTTTTTCGTAGAAGATTGTATTAGTATGACACTGGGTAGCAAATGTTAAGGATGATAATAAATAAAGTCATATTTCAAGTTATTATTCTGCAGAATTGTAGAGAGCCCCAATATTGATAATATATTAGGTGGATTGTACAGATGTAAGGGTTTCCTTACTGTTGAGAAGTTGTTAGATTTTTTCGGTGCATGCTATTGTTTGTTGGTTGTGCTGCTTGTGTATGCTAATTATAGAATATTAGTTGTGAGAAGTATATTTATTTTCTTCCTTTGTTTTTTCTTCTCCTTTTTCGCTACTTATTATGTATATTAGCAAGTGAATATCTGTAATAAATACAATATTCATGTTTGTGTGTGTTATAGATTGTTAATTTGAGTTTATATTAACTTTGTATACATAATTGAGCCTGCTTCCTATAATAAGCTAAGATTTTGGGGAATAATGGTATCTTAGCATGGTTGTGTACCTGCTCTTGGTTTTAATTCCTGCCGGCCCAATTTTTATGAATTTATCAGGCTCTATATTATTAAATTGGTTTCCTGTGGAGTGTTAATTTGTGTTTGTTAACTTAATATATATAATTGAGTCTATTTAATTTCTACTAAGTTTCAAGCTTTTGGAAATGATGGCATATATGGATATGTAAAGTTATATACATGCATATATGCGCATGTGTGCATTTATGTGAACATTGTTGAGGCATTATGTATCATTAAGATTGAATTTTATTTTTTTCCCTGCTCTCCCTTTATGCACTTGATGCTTAGGTCAATTTATAGAACAAGTTGGATTATAAGATTAAGCTATGATTGTAGCAATGATCTAAGGAGCAGATCTACGTTTCCTGATGAAAATTTAACCATAACAATTCCGTAGGGACTATTTTTCCCTTTTTCTTTCTTCACCATTACATGGTAGAAAATTTTCTTGAATGCAACAATGAACTTGTGATTTAGTGAAATCGGACTTTTCATAGATACTTTCACGTTTACTGTCATGCTGTGGAATTATAGTGCATGCTCCCAATTACTATATTCTGTCTTCTATTGTTGCTGATTTGATTTTGGTAATATATATTTTAGTGCAACAATGGCCATCTATGATGTCGTTCAGTTAGTGAGGGCCGATGTCTCTACAGTTGCACTTGGAATTTCTGCTTCAACAGCGTCCATTATCCTTGGAGGCGGTGCCAAAGGCAAGCGTCTTGCAATGCCCAATACAAGGATTATGATGCATCAACCTCTTGGAGGTGCTAGTGGCCAGGCGATAGATGTGGAAATTCAAGCCCGAGAAATAATGCATAACAAAAATAATGTCACGAGAATCATTGCGGGCTTCACCGGTCGCCCATTTGAACAAGTCCAGAAGGATATCGATAGGGATCGTTATATGTCACCTATGGAAGCAGTTGAATATGGAATCATTGATGGGGTTATTGATAGAGATAGCATTATACCTCTGGCGCCTGTGCCTGAAAAGGTGAAAGGAAGACTAAATTATGAGGAAATTAGTAAGGATCCAAGGAAATTCTTGACTCCAGATGTGCCCGATGACGAGATATATTAAGCATTAGATGTTTGATAAAGAGGTACATCATTCTTACAGCTCTCACTTTATTTTGTAAGTTCCATTGAACTTCGTGCCTAAGTCACAAGAATTTAGAGTCGATTGAAGCACTGTAAGCCTTTTTGTCGCAGTCTTAAGTAAATTATTGTAGTTTGCGGTCATTAATGATAGTTATAGAAGAACTTGGGATCCTACTGCTGTGTTATGTCAAATAACTAGTTGGGGTAAGATGGTTTATTGTTTTTAAGGAGGTTATGTTTAAAAAATAATATCGTGCCAAAATGTTTTGCATTAGTATGCTTTTGAATGAAATATTCTGTTCATGTATTTGAAAGTTCTTGAAGGTTTTCGTTAGAAAGTTTCTAGCTTTAATGCAAGGCCGGCTAAAGGTTAAGGCCAGTGTAGTTAGTCGTACAAGGTTGTTATGTTACCCTCTATGTTTAATCTTTTAAAGTCTCAAATAAAACGGGAAATTCATGCATATGCTCACTCACTCTCCATGGGTGAAAAACACCTTAAAATTTGCGTTTTGCTTCGTACCTTGTTGTACACGATGCAGGAGTTTTTAGGTGAGCAATTGATCATGGAAACTGTCAGATTATTACCTAATAATAGCTTATTACCATGTTGAAGTTTGTGTATGATGATGATCTTAACAGCTTCAAGTGGGTAACTGCTCTTTTCACTCTGCTTCTTTGCTTAAGCAGTCAGCCTTGGAGTTCTGCCAAAGTGTACATCTGTTTTACGTGTTGCTGGCTTGCTGGCTTTTTGGGGAAGTGTTTTTGGCTCCCCCCTTCCATTAAGATAGGGGCTGGACCATAGCAAAACTTGGAACATAAAGATTATTTTGGTTAAGCTTTTGCTTCCCTTCCAATCCTGTTTTATTTTTAGTTTTTTTCTTCTTTTTTGTGTTGGAAGGTATGTATAAGTTTCATATGGTGATTTTAGTTGGAATCAATTGTGAAAGAAATAGTTCCCTCTCTCTGTGATTCTTTATTTTTATTATTGATTTTGAAGATAAAATCTTGTTTTAGATATGGGCAGTGCTTATTAATCAAGCGTTTTTTGTCCAATTTATTTTCTTACGTGGAGGTGCCCTAACTTGTGTGGTGGGGTTCATCCAATCCAGTAATTTCTAATAGTTATTTAATCAATTTAATTAGATTTTCGAAGTTTAAAATATAATTTAAAAGTGAAATGCATAGTAATATTGGAAATTAATTTTTTCAAATTAATATCATATGAGATTTCAAATAATTTTAATTTAATAAAAAAGTAATGACAAATGGAAAAAGAAAAAAAGAAAAAAAAACTAGCTTTTAATGCATAACAAACCACAAAGTTTCATAGCCGTCATAACAAACTACTAGTGGCTAATGAAAAATTTATTAATTGATTCTAAGTGATAATCTCAACTAATCCAATTGAATTCTATTAAAGTTCTAATTCAGATTCATTTATTTTTTTATTTGATGAAATAATTCGGATCCAATTAAATTGGACAGATCAAATAGAAATTGAAGGGTTGTGGCTGAAGCGGTTTGGTTAAAAAATTTTAAACATTCTTAAATCCATCTCTTACTAATGAGAATATAGATCCGTTGGAATTAATTTGTCAAACTAAATATTAAATTATTATTATTATTTACTTTATATTAAAATATATAACCATTTAATTTAGTAATGCAATTTATTTAATATATATTTTATATAAATTAAAGAATAATATAACAAATAAATGTTTTTATTTTATTTTAGTGGTCGGGTCCTGTTTGAGAAGCGAGAGGGGGTTGCGCCTCCCATATCCACTTCCCATTAAGCAGAGAGAAGTAGAAAACGAAAGCGCTTGTCCTTCCTTCTCCGTGGCCACTAAACCCTTTTGAAAAACCATGAAGAGGAAGCCTTAGACTCGGCGTTCCAGGCGAACGGGTTTTGCACAGAAATGCGTCTTCTTTATCGTTCACTTTACAAGCTCTCCTCGTCCTTGAGCAGTGTTTTCATGGGCTCGAAGCAGTTGTGCAAGTTCACTTTTTCCAGTCCATTAACCCATTCTTCACGCAGACAACTCTCCGACACTTACAGAATACCTTTTTCTGTTTTGCCTTCAAAACCCACCTCCAGAATTCGACCGTTTTGCCTTAAGACTAATGGGTATTTAACTCATGCCAATGTTCCTAGACCCCCCGGTATGAAGTTTCAACTCCAATTTCTAATTTTTTTGTGTGTATTTTTGAATGCTCTTACCCAGAATATGGTTGTTTCATTTTTAAAATTTTTAATTTTATGTTTATTAGATGACCCAGGAGAACAGAGGCAAAGTGTTTGTTTTTCTGTGTACATATTGATGTTTGTTTGAAAGATTAAGTAATTTTTATTTCTCCTTTATAATTTTTATGTAGCTTTTTTGGAGGACGCAAATGAGAAGAGTTATACTAATAACATAAGAATTATTAAGCAGAGACTGGAGGAGCTTGACATGGACATAGATATATGTAAACCAGGGCAGTACAACCACTTGTTGTGTCCAATGGTATTCCATTTTCTAACTTCTGTCCCAACGTTCTCGCTTATTATTTTGGTTTCTCAAGTCTATTGGTCGTTGATTTTAACTTTCTTTATTCTAATAAAATGGAATGTGCTTCAAAAACGACAATATTCAAGCTCTAAGAAGTTTAGATACAAAATGAACTGGTTTTGGAATGTTTGTGTAATAATTAGGTGACTGCTGTCTAATGAGTGCATAGGCTTAAAACAACAATTATGCAGGTGAACCCAAATAGGAAAATTGATTCAATTGCCGTGCATTATGTTGAACAGTGGATATTTTAGAAGGTAAACATATTACACAATCCTTGGTGAGATAGTTTACTTATAGCAGAGTGATAAGTGATCAAAGGCAGAATTATATATTTGCTGGTTGGAAACTTGGAATAAGTTGTCAAGAATAACTTTGGTACGGTGTAATTTTGTAATGAATGCTTGCCAAGATTGACCTGTGTGATTTTGTTGTGGAGTTAGGATTTATTCTTTATTTAAATCAAGAGTTTTTAATTTCCAAAACAGTTGTCTCAGCGTGGAAAAGTGATATCTTCTAAGAAATCTAAACAACAAAAAAGATACTTGATGCTATTATTGGGCTGTTTTATGTGTCTGTTTTGTCCTGTGTATTCCATTATAAAAGCACCACTGTAAAAGACTATACATGTTCCAGGGAAAAGTGGAAATACCATATAACAGTTGGATTTTTTATGCTATTGCTTAGATGTATCACCTGTGGTGGAAATTTGGGCATTGAAGTGTATATCATCTACGAACGATTTTTGCTTAAATAGACTTCCATTGATTTTTTATATTTTTACGTTTTAGTGAAACAATTTTTACCTCAAGCTTGAGCTTGTACTCAGATATGGTTGCTTCTTATATGCTAGTGCAAAGGTGGTGATTCAGAGGAAAAAACCTTGTCTTTATTTATCAATGTTGATTGGTAAGCTTCCACATTTTCACAAGTTTTTCTTTACAATCCTTTTTTTTTTAAAATAAAATAAAATCTTTTAACAGATTGCAAATCATATTTATATTGGACATTTGTAATGCTTAGGAGTTCCGCTGTATGGTTGTGTTTTCGTGGAAAGTGTGGGTGGAAAGGCAGCACAATGGTAAGATTGACTCTCATTTGAGGTGGTTTAATACTATAGCCTGTGGCATTATATTAAAAATTAGTGGATGTGAGAGTCACATGGCTTCTTCTTTCCTCTTTCTTTCAGGCAACTGCAGGTAGTACGCCATCCTATGAGACGCCAAACCATATCGACAAAGTTAAGATCAAAAGAGAAATAACAGTGGAAAGTTTGAATCTGGAGCCACTTTGTGATGAGGTTGTTAGCTTTCATTTTTCTTTTTTCAGTCACTTTTATTGAAATAATGTTAATTAGAATGAACTATGAGTTTGTTTCAGTAGCTTTTATTAATGAACTGTGAGTTTGTTTCAGTAGCTTTTATTTATCATACTTAATTTTCCCACTCAAACTTGTATGTGATGGAATTAATCATTTCTTCCCCCTTTAAATTTTGGTGTGGGAATATTCTCCTCTACATGAAAACTATTAGGCTGGTAAAAGGTTTCTTGTTTACTTGAAAACTGTATAGGTGTATTTACTGTTCTTTCTTTGTAAAAAAGAAAGTCTCGGATGCTTAAGATGCCAAAGTATGTCCAATTTCTAGCCATTAAGTAATTTTATGGTCCAGTTCTTCTTCGAGATGTTATATGCGTGGCTTTTCGGTATGATAAAAGGGTAATGTTATGTTTTATTCTTATTACTCTGTTTACCTAACTGCATTAGCTCTCTTCTCTATGAAGTGCTTTTGTTTCTCACTATACTATTTATTTAGACAAATTGTGATTAGCTGAATGCAAATCTTTTCATTTTTGTTTATCTGATAATTTCTATTCATTTCTTTGCTTTGGTGGTAGTATTTATCGATTGCCAAATGCCTATCTGGTTTTCTGCTACCTAACACATGATTGTGGCACTGCAAAATGATAACCTTTATCCACTGATAATGAATCTTTTCTTTTATTTTTGGTGCTGCTTGTACTGGTAGTACTAGAAATATTATTTAGTAGATTTATGCTTTTGCTGAAGCATTATAGTTAGCATAATCTTATTGGTTCTTGTTTCAGTTAGTTGGTTATTTTGCCGAGCGATTGATAACAAGGGAGACATTGCAGAGGAATGCTGTAATGCAAAAATCTTATGGTGATCAGGTGCCCTATGCTGCTGAATGAGGAAAATAATTAGTAGCTGTTCGTCTTTACTTGAATATGCTTTTGACCTAATATTTTTGTAACATAGAAAAAAATAGTTACTTGACTCTCAACATTATCTGGATGACTATAGTACTGATCTTTTTAATCCATAGCCGCCAAATTTGAACCCAGGAGTAGACAGGAGAGCATGCTGGTTCACTGGTTCAAGTGTTTGTTCGACAATATAATGGATTGAAACATTTATGTTTAAAAAGGTCAAAAGAATTCTCAAAAACAAATTTTTTTAAATATTTGAAAAGTATGACTAATAAAAAAATGAACAATAAAAGATAAGTATACATCCTTTAAAGTAAGGAAAACTCTGATACAGTTCTTTCTTCACTAGTTGCATTAGGAAAAAGAGTGTTGTGTAAAAATGCTTAGTATGTTTTAGTGTTATTTCATTTAAACAAATATGTATCATTGTTAGGGTAAAGTTGGCTTTTGGTACTGTAGCAAATATTTGTAGTTAATATAGAAAACACTTGCGATTTTTAGGCTTATATTTATATTTCAAATTGCAGAGTGTAAAAGATAAATTAGAAACAGAAACAATGAAGAGTAGAAAAGAAAAAGTGATGCAAAATTAGAACATAAGTTTTCCTTCTCTGAAAAATATTACAGCATGCTTCCTCTTTGACTATACTTCTATCTAAATTTGTCAAATGTTTTTTTTCTTTTTTTGCTGCAGATTGTTATTGCATTTACTTACTGGAGAAATGGAGTGCTTGTTAGTTGCAAGTATCGAGACATTAACAAGAAGTTTTGGCAGGTTCTTGTTAAAAATGTTGCGCTCCTCATAACTAAGTGGTTAACAAGCAGTGATTTATTTGTCAGATGTAATATAACTGTGCATGTATGTATGTGTATTCACGCATACACACAGATATGATCATAGATATTGATGAAAAATGTTGAATGGCTTCCAAACGTATGTCATATGTGATTGGCTCTTGGATAAAGTTCTCAAAAGTTATCTTTCTGTTTTGGGTTTTTCAAGTGGAAACAAATTTTAATAGTCTTTAGATCTCATATTCCTTTTCTTTTTCTCCTTTTCAGGAAGCAAATACTGAAAAGGTTTTTTATGGGCTTGATGATATAACGGAAACTGATGATATTATCATTGTATGTCTTCCACGATTCTGTCAGCAAATGATGTAGCCAAAAGTTATTATTCTATCTGATACTTACTTTACATTTTAAGGTTGAGGGTGAAATGGATAAGCTTGCAATGGAAGAAGCTGGCTTCACTAATTGTGTTAGTGTCCCTGATGGTGCGCCTGCAGTAGTTTCGTTAAAGGAGTTGCCACCTGAAGAAAAGGTTTGTCTTGTGCTTGGGTAGTTTGCTACAATCTTTTAATCTTGGTATTTCTATTTTTCCATTGAGAAAGTTTTATGCAATGTGGGTAATGGTTTGCACAGAGGAAGTCTGTCCTTTGGAACAAATCATTTACTAACATTAATTTTGAATTACCACTGTTTTCAAAAGTTTAAGCTGTTAGGATGTGGGCCGACTATATATATCAAGGTAACAATATAGTAGTTTCAACTTTCAGCCCTCTCCGTCAAGTGGTTGCCTGCACATTAATAGAGGATGGAAGTTGGGCCTTACAAGTGCAAAATAATTAATTAACAGAAATGGTGGTAGGAAGATTCAAACACAGGACCTCAGGACCACAGAGATAACTAGGCTCTAATACCAGGTTGAGTTACCACTGTTCCCAAAAGCTTAAGCTGTTAGGAAGTGGGCCAACAATGTGTATCAAGATAACAGTACAGTAGTAGTAGTAGTAGTTTCAACACTCACCATCAACTGTAGGCCTGCCCATTGACAGAGGACAGAAGCTGGTGATAAGATTTGAACACAAGACCAGCTAGGCTCTTATAACATGTTGAGTTGCCATTATACCTAAAAGCTTAAGCTCTTTGGAAGTGGGCGAACTATGTATATCAGGGTAAAGGTAGTGGTAGTTTCAAGAGTTAATGTAATTATCTCTTACCTGTAGATTTAAAACTTATACACATGAATAACTTGCAAATTGTTATTCGAGAGATGTCATCATAAATTATAAGTCTGCTATTTATAGAATAGACAACATACTAGATAGAATCTTTTGTTACATTGAACATTTACATTTCTAGTATACTTTTCCAAGTCATGTTTTTAATTTAGACCCTATTTAACTTTTTTACTCTTTTTAACCATGTAAATATCAATTGGAACTCATGGAGCTGTAGTGATGTAGCACACAGTAGAAGCTATACTAATTTAGTTGTTTACCCTTTTGGGTGTTAGTTTCCTAGTTAGGTTAGGATTTGTTTAGGGTTTATTATAAAAGGGAGCAGCCGTTAGTTTTGGGGTAGACTCTTTTCATATTTTATCAAATTATTCAGCAGAATTTACTGCAGAACCTAGTGTTCTTGTGTTTCCGTGTGTGATTGAGTGTGTTCCTCGCCTATGCTGCGAGCTATTTTACTTCCGCTACGCCAAATTGGTATCAGAGCAAGGCCCTTCCTCGATCTGATGGCTGACGAAGGTTCTAGTGGATCTAGACCTGCTACAATTGAGCAAAGGGTTGAAAAGGTTGAATAGCGTTTGGATAACGTTGAACAACAAATAGGAGAGATAAATGTGAAACTTATGCAGATTTTGGTTGCGTTAAATCTGGGTGATAAACATAAAACAACGGAACGACGAGCTGACAAGTAGGTAGTGGTTGATTCCGAAGAAGAAGAAGAACAGGTTGGACGGCAAAACCCTAGAATTGCCGAAAGGATTGATTTTGGTGTGATTTGTAATTCCCATATTAATATGCCATTGTGGGTTTACAAAAGAAGGAATAAGGTTGTTCAAAGGGAGAGTGACGTAGAAAATACACGAAGAGAGCAATGTGAAGGTATTGGCCATGAGATGGAGGCTGGAGGAAAAATTCCACAAGCAGCTGCACCTATTTTTTGGGAAGGGGATGAAGTTGCTGATTCTTTGAAGACTACCAATGTGCAGATTGAAGAACCAGCACTTCAAATAAATCAAGGGACGGAGGATTACGAAAAGGATTGTCGACTAGTTGTGGAACAACATGTGTTTGATGTTGAGCACAAGGTTGAAGTGCTTGGTCAAGAGGAAACAGCAGGGAATTTGGCTTTTACTGGCAAAGATTTATTTTCTTTTGCTGGAACAGATTTATTTTCTTTATTTTACAGTCAAATTTTGGACAAATTTGATGCAGATAAGCACAATCAGATGTTGCTTTTTAAATTGTGTAATTGTGCAGTTCCAATGGATGTCCTTTTGTGCACATCTCATGTTTATGGTGGCAAGTCTTGTAAAGGGACCATGAAATTGATTTTCTGCTCTAAGAACTTATATTTATGGCAAACTATATTGTTGAGGCAATATAAAAGAGAAGAGTTGAAGAGGATTTATGCGTTTGGAGTATACCAAAATCATAGAAAGAAAGAGAGCTGCAGCAAAGGATGAGTTTCCTCTACTGCAACAAAACTCGGGACGAGTTTTCTTCAAGTGGAGGGGATTGATGTAGGACACATTGTCATCTAGCAGCCCATGGCCCATGTAGTACACGTTAGATGGCTTTTAATTTAGTTTCCTATTCTATTTAGGTTTCCTTATGTTTCTTAGTTTCCTAATTGAGTTAGGAGTCCTAGTTGTTTCAGGGTTTTCTATCATCTTTATTTAAAGGTTGTACTATCGTTAGTTTGGGGCAGACTTTTCAGATTATTATTCAATTATCAAAACAGAATTTACTGCAGAACCTAGTGTTCTTGTGTTTCCGTGTGTGATTGAGTGTGTTCCTCGCCTAAGCTGCGAGCTATTTTACTTCCACTACGCCATGTAGTCCTTATTTATTTGCTACTTGATTGACAATTATGCTTTTCTCCCCATCTGTACTTGTGTAATTTTTCAGCTCTCGTAAGCTGTTTTCATAAAAGTGGATGTGATTTGACCGTAATAAGTGCTCTGAGTAGTTATATATGCTGTTAAGTTTGTTTGTTTGGTTTTTTAAATTTCTCAGATTTTGGTCCCAAACACTTCCTAATATTTATCACTTCTTGATTCATTAGGGCTTCTCAATCTTTTACAAATTTATTCCTTGCTGTGTACCTATTTTATGTTCTGATGCTCTTTTTGTGTTCTGTAAAGCTAGGACTTAAAGTATCAATACCTGTGGAACTGCAGAGAGTACTTAAAGAAGGTTGGTTAATAATAGGTTTGCTGTTATTAATGTTAAAGAAATGATTGTTGAGTTCTAAATTAGCAATTATGATAGGCGTCTCGAATTATACTTGCTACTGATGGAGATAACCCTGGTCAAGCCTTGGCTGAAGAGCTCGCACGTCGCCTTGGAAGGGAAAGGTTTGCAGCATTGTTTCCTGATATTACTATTGTTTAAATTGAAATACTCTTCACGTGGTCTTGGTTAAAATCATTCTGTTATCTGTTTGACTGCAGATGCTGGCGAGTCAGATGGCCCAAAAAAAATGACGTTGATCATTTCAAAGATGCTAATGAGGTGAGGTTTCACGATATGCAGATTTGTGATAAAGAAACATGTATATCACCTTTTGTGTTTCCTGTCTCATGAACATTAGGAGTGTGTATGCACTTGTATTTCACTAAAATGAGTTGAATTACGAGAATAGTTAATTCTTTTGTTGCATGTTCGAATGAACTATCCATATTAGGCTGATGTAATTCTGTAAATCCATTCACAAATAAGAGACTGATGTTGTAGTATTATTTATTAAGTTGACAGATGATAAATCTCTGGTGCATTATCACCATTGCGTATGTTTTACACTATATGATTTGTAGCATGCACATTACTGTGAAGTCCTCATACTAATTTTGTCATTGGCTGGTTGCATGGTTTGTTTTGTATAACTGTCCGAAATTTAACCTTGTTAATTTTTTCTGAGACAACTTTAGCAACTTACCATCTTGTAAAATATGCTTTTACAGGTTCTCATGTATTTGGGTCCTGATGCACTGAAAGAAGTAATTGAGAATGCCGAGTTATATCCTATACGTGGATTGTTCAGTTTTGGAGATTATTTTGATGAAATTAATGCATATTATCATCGGACTTTAGGATATGAGTTTGGTGTCCCAACTGGGTGGGGGGCTCTGAATGAGTTATACAATGTAAGTTTTTTCCTAGACTACCCATCTTGTTTTCAGTGAGAAGTAATAAACAAAACAAATCATTTTATGTTTGCATGTTATTGGCCGGTTCTTTCTGTTTTGTTTCATTCTTTTTAAGTTTTTGTGAACTACGGCATAATTGTCAAATGGGCCCCTTCTACTATGTTTTTCTGTTAAGTTTTAATGAAACTGACCACCAATTGTTCAAATAGACAGCCAATATAGAAAATAAATATTAACACCAGAGTTTTTTTTTAATATATATATATATATATATATATATATATATACATATATTAAATTAATGATATGAAGTGATTAATTTATCACCCATGATTTATTTATTATATATATATATATACATATATTAAATTAATGATATGAAGTGATTAATTTATTACCCATGATTTATTTATTAATTGGGCTCCAAAAAAAGTTTGATTTCAACATGTATTGTCTTTATATGATACCTATTTTATATGATACCTATTTAATCGTTGAAATAGGTGGTTAATATTATCAAACTCTAATAAGAAACTTAATAGAGGGGCCAAATTGACACATAATACCATAGATAATAGTTGACACTACGTGAAAAAAAAAATAAAATTTGGGGGATGCATTGAAATTCAGTCACACGAGTGACTTTTGTAATTATCCTTTTTTTCTTTTGGGTTATGTTTCTTAATGGTTTTAGGGTTTCCTATAGAACGTAGCTATTGAATAATGCTACTATTGAAGTTTTTGCTGATTATCACAGAGAAAATTCACCCAGATGACTTGATCACTTGTTTGTTACTCTTTTCTTTTGTTATGGTGAAAACGGAACCAGCTGAATTCTAACCTCTTGTTGCAAATCTTTCTTTATTTATTGATTGAATTCAATCCTTATTTTATATCCTCTGAGGGCTGATTTGTATTGGTGACTATGTGGAGATATAACCTTTTCTGCACCTTATTCTATTATCTTGTTCAGGTTGTACCTGGTGAGTTAACTATAGTAACTGGGGTCCCTAATTCAGGAAAGAGTGAGTGGATTGACGCTCTCTTATGCAATCTTAACGAAAGTGTTGACTGGAAATTTGCGCTTTGCTCTATGGAGAATAAGGTAACCTAGTTCATAATATGTTTTTGCTGTTTTCTCTTACATTCATCTTTCATACCTTTGTGTGTTGTGTGTCAGTATGTTGGTTCTGTTCCCAGGACATAGTTCTTATGATTTAAAGGGAGAATATCAGTTAGGTACTATGCTATTTTTGAAAGTTATTTAAGGTTTATCAGTTGGGAGTAGATGTAATGTCTTGGTATAAATTTTATTTATTTTTTCTTGTGTCTGAAATCAAATTCTTGGAATCAAACTATAGACACTGTCTGGCCCATTATTTTCTACTCTTAAAGAAAACTCTCTCTCTCTCTCTCTCTGGGCATAGTGGAAATAGAATAACTGCTCTTTATACAAAGCTTTGTTCAGAACTAAAGCTCAGTAGTCACAGTATATATTATAAACTGGAACATAATCTGCCCTTTAGCTTTCTGAAGGTCTTATTGATTTAAGAAAAATTCTGGAAATCAGATTCTTGAGCATAAGCACAAGCTGCAAAGTAAGTTCCCAACAGTACCAAAAATTGAGTCTGTTAGTTGGGCACAAGCTGCAAAGTAAATTCCCAACACTACCAAAAATTGAGACTGTTAGGAAATGGGCTCAACTGTGCATATTAAGCTAAATCAAGGCTCTGATACCATGTTAATTAATCCCAAAAGTTTTGGTGGCTTGAAAAATGACTCGACCATGCATATGTAGCCTACTACAAGCATATGCTAACATAACTTGAAAGGATTCGGAGATTACATGAAATGTTTACCCTTTTTTAGATTTAATCCTGCCTGAACTGTCAGCGATATGTTCATGTTATTTCTAATGCATCCAATCTATTCTCCACACTTGTGAATGTGCATGTGAGAGTTTTTACACATTTTTTTTTATCTATTAAATTGACTGGAAATTTCAATTTGTAATGAATAAAAATGTTACGTAAGAGAGGATGAGAAATCCTCATATACAGCCCAAAAAGAAGTAAAGAACTAAGTAATTAAACTAGATCCATCATTCCAACTTAAAAGGATGAAATATATGTGAATACCCTTGAATTCCTGTGCAGAATATGCCATAAAGAAGTACAAAACTTAATGTCATTTCATTAAGTCCACAGATCTCAACTCTTGTCCTCAAAAGCCCCTTCCATTTTCCAGCAAAATTGTCCTTAATACATTCCGTCTTTTACTACCCCCAAAATCTCTAATGTTACTAACCATCAGTGATGAACAGATCGGGGGAGTGCCCATAGTATCCCAGCTTTATCATCTAGCCCAGACCATAACTTTGCAGTCACTTTATGTTGTAGGAATAAGTGATCAATGGACCCATTATGTGTACTCTACATCAAATGCCAATATGGAGATGAGCAGGCATATGGTCTTCTTATTTGTAATTTATCACAAGTGTAAAGCTCACCAAGCAAAAGAAGCCTAAGGAACACTAAGAATTTTTGTTGGTACACAAGGTTTTCTTATTTTGTAAGAGGATTCAAAATCTAATTATGTAGAGCCATCAGTTAAGAAATTGTGGGATTTACAAGTAAAAACTATAGTGGAAGCTAGGTTCCAAAGAGTTTCCTATCAAATCTGTTTGAATTAATAATCACCCTTAAAGAAGACTTAACAATGAGCACAATTCAAAAGCTTCTGTACTGTTCAAATAACAAGTGAGATTAAAATTCTATAAATTGGCTAGTTTGATTAAACTGAAGAAATAATGCTACAGATCGATGAATTTTTTGTTAGTGATAATCATACAAACAATAAAACAGCGAGGATAAAGGTTGATCTATGCTTCCCGATTTTCCCAAAATCTAATAGAATCCCCTTTTCTCACTCTTCAATTTTACAACTATCAGAAAGGAATAACTCTGAGAAATAAATTTTCAAGATTTCGGAAGGATTCTAAATTACCATTATAGATTTCTCACCATTTGAACGAAGACCATACATGCTTTTACCTTGCACAAGGGGAATTCTTTTCTGAGGACATTTCTGCAGCCATTTTCCTAATAAAGCAAGACTTCTTTTTTGACATTCCTCATTCCTAATCCTCATTTCGATTTAAGTATTGGTACATGTCCAAGATATTAATTTCTCTTTAAACCATTTTTCACTATCATACCACAAGAAATCCCTCATTGTTTTCAAAAATATTCACAAATCCTCATTGGGCTCTAACAATGAAAGTGGTATATATATTGGAAAAAAAAAACATTTTTGTACCAAATATGATTGCATCTTTGCTTGCATGTGCCTTCAAATTACATGCTTTTGTGATTCCAGCTGTTAATACATTCATATATCCTTATATCCATGTGTCTGTCTGCATGTGCATTTTTGTTTTCTTGTGCTTTCATATAAATGCAATCACACCTGTGGTGCTGTTATTCCAGTTGTACAAAGACATCTGCATTTGTAGTTCAGTTTGGAAGATTAGATGCAAAATGGGAACATATTAAGTCTAGATACATATTTATCGTTGTTTGAATTCTCTGTCTTGCTTGTGGTCATTTCCCACTCCTGGTGCCTTATCTCATGTCAAGAATTGATTTTATGAGCTATGAAATTGGCAGGAAATGATATTTTGACAAAAAGAAAAAAAAAAAAAATTTTTAGTTACATTTCAAGATTTTAACTATGAAACTTTGGTTCATTACTTGGGGTGTCTTCGTGTGCAATCCACTTTTTCTGTTGCTGTACTTTGTGTTCCTTTTTCTATTCATGTTTATCTAATATCCTTCCCATCTTATGGTTTAAAGGTTAGGGAGCATGCAAGAAAATTATTGGAGAAACACATAAAGAAGCCATTTTTTAATGCACGGTGAGTTTGCTGATATAATTTGTTATTGTTCTACATGGACTAGGTGTCTTTGCTATTATGTTCAATTTCCTGTAAGATATTTTTGTATTGCTTTCATTCTTTGATATGTTATATTTGCTGTGAGTCAAAGGTTGGGTGTTTTTAATTCACTCGATAAGTTTAAGTAGCTTATTCTTTGGAGGGAAAATTTTGAATTAGAAACTGGGAAAAAAAGCAATCAATGACATAATCCTTTTATACAGTTATTAGCATAAAACAGTGTTCTAGATAGTATGAGAAAACTGAAAAAGAAGAGAAAAAAAAAAGGTTTGAGAGGTTGGAAAAGCTGATTTTCTTTGGTGATAGTTTCTCTAAGTTCAATACATAAGATGCTGTTTACTCAGTAACATCTAAGAGGTGGGCCTACATATTAGGTTTTTACTTTACTAGGTCTTTTTTTCTTTTTGTACCTTTGCTCATATCCTTAGTTATTTTATTTTTTGGGCGGGGAAGGGAGAAACTAATAGCATGGTGTCTCTTTGATTCTTGTTGAGCTAGAAGAAGGGATTTGTGAGAGTTTGAACTGTGCTGGTAACATCCTTATTTCATTTTTTGATTGGCCTTGGTTAAGTACGTCCTTTCATCTTTGTTCACAAATGTTTATAATTAAGCAACCAAATAAAGAAAAGAAAGAGCATTTTGTTAGTTACTAGTATGTATATTCTTGTACCCTAGTTGCTTGGACACCTTAAGAATGTGACGCAGACACTGACATAGATAGCTGATGGTGAAATATCCAAGTCAAAGGAAATTGTGGTTGTCTAGATTTAATGAAATCTAGGATTAAAATTATTGGTCTAGATGGAAAGGGTGATGTTCTAGATTTTTAGAAATCTAAGACTTGAAAGATTTTTAGTGAAAACTTTAGGAATCATCAAGTCAATCATATAATGCATAGTTATACCTATATGTTTATATCTGTTTGTATGCAAAAATATCCTCCTTTAATGTATAAAGACGAAGCTAATTTCTGAAAATAGAAGTATTTTAATTTTTTAATTATACGTTGAAGTAAATCTTAATTAGATAATTTAATGAAGAAACAATAGATTGTTAATAATTCACGATTAATTATTTATAAATTGAATGGTACTTATTAACATAAAATTGTTAATAATTCACGATTAATTATTTATAAGTTGAATGGTACTTATTAACATAAAATAGTTCATTTTTTTATTGTTGCGAATAGCCCATATTTTTACCAGTTGAACCTAGATTCCTAATTAACTAGTGTAAGCTTAATATCAACAAAAGCCGAAGCCCAATCTATTTGAAAGTTTAGTTAAATAAGCCCAAAACCGAAGCGAAAGCTCAAACCCTCATGGATAAAGTAAACACCAATTAGAAAAGTGAGCTCACATAACATTAACACCTTTTAGTCCATGCATGTCGGTAACTTCTTCTCTAGAGTAGCTTTTGTCTCACCCAACGTGGACTTGAGTAAAGATTGTACTTGAGAGTTGAGAACCATATGACATCTTTCTTAAAACCTTCATAATCTTCCTAAAGCACCTTGAGTTCTGAAGCAAGTTTTGAGTTTTCAATCATGATGCAATAATTAATTGTTCAAGAATTTGAACTAATTCATTTCTGTGGTAGAAAAATTGCTTACTTAATGTTGGAGAATGCTCAAATCCTACAAATTTGTGCCTATTAAAGACTTGGGGTCAAGATCTGATTTGAATAATAGAAGCCGCCGAAATAGGACCTATTGATTGCTGGAAATAGGTTTAGGTGAAACATTTTTTAATTAAGGCCAATTGAATGCTGGAAATATTGATTCTCTGGTGTGTTTTTGTCAGCTTGAGATACATAGTTGGGTTCACTTGAGTGCTTAAGCTTACGACACTGATGGTATGAAAGCGTAGTTGTTTGTCCAATCTTTGATCAAATCTTGATAACCCTTATTAAGGTAGGATAGTATTCTGTATGTATAATAGTCACTTTTTGTGTTGTTTTTGGACTGGCTTACATGTAAAAGGGGGTATTAAGTATGTGTTTGTTAACTTAATATACGGTCATCGTCCAACTTCTTCATAATTTAAGCATTTAATGTGAAAACTTGACATTGATACTTATGAATATTTTTACTTTCTAATATATATATTGTCTTTTTCCCTATGTTTTAAAATTTTCATGTGCTCATCATTAACTTTACCTTGTTCCTTTAATTGGTTGAAGCTATGGTGGCTCTGCTGAACGAATGAGTATTGAAGAGTTTGAGCAGGGAAAGCAATGGTTAAGTGACACATTTTATCTCATAAGGTGAGTTGGAAGTAGCCCACCTAGATAAAAGAGACATTAGAACATGCATATTTAGTTTAGGAGTTGGATGGCATTATTGTTTTGTTTAGATGAAACTGATTGAAGCCCCCCTGGATAAAAAAGACAAATCTGTATACAACAATTGTGATGTGTTATCATTATGATTTATGATATTGCTGTAGATATAGTCAACCTGCAGCAAAGCTGTCGTATGGAGTCTTTAAGCTATATTTAAGCTGTCAACTTCTCTATTTAGTCCAACAAATATAACATTTGGACTTTTAAGGAGAAAAAAGTTTTAATAACAAGCAGTTACTGTTTGATTCCTTTTGGCTGTGATTGATTTTCTGATCAATCAAATGTGAACCCTTATTGATGCTACAAATTTGTATTCCTTAATGTCTCTTGCAGTCCCTTATTGATGCTACAAATTTTCTAATCACACGGTGATATTCATTTTAAATTCGTTCTTTAGAACGCCTTTGCATGAAACAAATTTTTTTTGACTTTTGTTGATGCAGAGGATGGTAAGAGGGAAAAGAAAGAAAGAGGGAAAAAGGGGAAGAGAATTAGGGTGAACAGAGTTTATACTGAATGCAATAGCTTTATTTGATAATCCAGTGTGTCTAATTGCTTTATTTGATAATCCAGTGTGTCTAATAGGTTGTTGTGAGCCTCACTTATAACAAAACTACTAACCGAAAAGGGAAACTAAAGTAAGCAGGTAACTTAAGGAAATAAAGAAACTAATTCAAAACAAAATTAATATTAAATAATAATTATTTTAATATTACTCCTTTCTTATTCTCTATCAATGATGCTCCTATTCCTCGTCATCTAAGAATATTTTGATGCACATTTTTGCAAATATCTATATATTTCTCTTGATTCCCCATGACATGAATAGTTTCATATTTCCACCGCTACTTTATTAAAAATCCTTGTGGTATAAAGTATTTGAGGTCTGAATATCAGTGTGCCATTTGATTTCTCTTGGACCATGTGACAGGTGCGAGGATGATTCCCTTCCAAATGTAAAGTGGGTTCTAGATTTGGCAAAAGCAGCAGTTCTAAGGCATGGGGTGCGTGGGCTTGTGATTGACCCTTACAATGAGCTCGATCATCAGCGTCCTGTGAGCCAGTGAGTCTATTCAATACCTCTTTTGCATTTTGATTTTATGTTGTTTTTTGCTGTTTGGAAATGCTTCTGCTGATGTAATGTCTCTGAAACCCTTTCTTGAAATTTGTACCATATGTGAACTCTTCATTCTTCCTGTGATGTGGAACAGGAATGGTTTTTAATCTAATAATTATGTTTTATTCGATTTTTTATTAGATTAGGATTTTAGGGATTGTTATTTCTGTTCATAAGCATTGTTTGGTTAGACTTAGTTTCTTTGTTGGATTAGGTTTACATATAAATAGGGATTGTTGTGTCCCAGATAGATTATACTTTATTGACTTGAACAAGGTCATTGAATTCTCTCTGCTTTCTTCCTCTTTTTTTATATTTCCTTTGTCTTTTCTTCCCCTTTCTCTTACTTTTTTCTGTGTTCTTGCCTTCGTCTCTATTCTGGTTACTCATCATTCTGACTTTAGGGGAATTTATGCTTGTTATTTATTTCTACCCCTAAAATAAAATAATCTCACAAATGATAGGAGCTGATGATTTTGTTATAGATATGATGGATTAAAGTAATTCATGAGTCCTTTGCAACACATGGAAACTCAACCTGTTAGGATCATGCACAGCCTAAAATTTCTATTTCAGACTTAATTAGAAAATTGAAAATTTCTAATATGCATCACTTACATGTTAAAGCTTAGCATTAATCAGGTAAATTGTGAACATCATTAATAAATTAATTTTTAAAAGTTTTTGAAACTTTGAAGACAATTAAGAATTCATATTTCAATCATTGTTTTCTTTTTCGATGGCATCAAAATCATCGTCCTTAGATGTCAAAACGTCTTCACTTTGTATTCGGAATGCATTACCATTCCGAATCACAAGATAAATTGCTCTTGTGATTTGGAATGAACCTTTCTTGGTGGAAGAAAGGAAATGTGATGGATTTCTATGGAGCATCTAGGAACAAGAAGATTCAATTGGATGATGAATTCTCATGTGGTCCAAGGAAATCAAAGGTCCGCTATACCAAACATGCTCTTATATCTAACATAAAAGATTTAAAATTGGTACTTTCATATAAAAACTATCATACAAATAACAGGAGCTGATTGTTTTGTTATAAAAAGTACATATTAGAATGATGCTACAATTTGTAACACAATGAGTACAAATTGACGAATCCTAGCTAAGGAGAGACTATTTGATAAAGGAGTTTGTTGTTTTGTCTCTGGAGTTTTCAAGGGAAAGAAGAGTCGTAATTTCATTTTTAATTCACAAAAGTAAATTTACTTTTACTTGTAACAGGACAGAAACAGAGTATGTCAGTCAGATGCTTACCAAGGTTAAACGGTTTGCTCAACATCACTCTTGCCATGTTTGGTTTGTAGCGCATCCTAGACAGGTTTGCTTCCATTTGCTCTGTTGTAGCAGTATGTCATTTGTTTATTTGTACTTTTGTTTTCCTCTAACTTTGCCCCTTGACTAATAGTTGCACCATTGGGTTGGGGGTCCACCCAATCTGTATGATATAAGTGGAAGTGCACACTTCATAAACAAATGTGACAATGGAATTGTAATTCATCGTAATCGGGATCCAGAGGCTGGTCCTCTTGATCAAGTTCAAGTGAGTATTCTTCCTCATCACTGTAACATTCATCCTTTCTTTGCTATTGTAGTGTTGTGGTTGGGGCTGTACACATTGAAATGCATTGTTCTGCTTAATATTTTGTAGGTTTGTGTTAGGAAGGTACGGAATAAGGTTGCAGGAACGGTTGGTGAAGCCTTCTTGTTGTATGATAGGTATGGTACTTACTATTTGCTGTAATGTGAAAAAGTTTTGACCCAACGGACGACTTGTATACTTGAAAATAATGCTACTGGGATTTACATTATATGATCGAAAATAATGCTACTGGGATTTACATTATATGATCTTATTTTCTGTTTCAAATGTTTTAAACATCTAGATTTAACACACCTCCCTTGGCATGTGAATTGTAGTACTTGTCGCATTGGGCTGAAATGAAATCCCATGGCCCTGGGTGTCTACATTATAAATTTTCTCTCCAATAAAATGTATTTTTTAAAATTATTTTACGTGCAAGTAGTTTTCAATATTGAGCAAAGTACTCCAGTTTTGTGACCTTAGAGCTGAAAGAAGACTCAGCAAAAGTAGTTTCATGGTTCTATTGCATATTTTACTGGTGTGGAAATATTCCTGTGGTTGTTCTTTAACTGGATCATACATTTAACCTCTACGATCGTGTTGTTTCAAAAACAAAACGAAGGAGTAGTTTCTGTATGGACTAACATGTTTTGGATTGACTTGTTTTGAAATGAAAATGATTGGTGGATCTCTCTGTTAATTGTCTGGACAGGGTAACTGGTCAATTCATGGATATAAAGGAACCGCCTCCTCGGAAGAAGTAGGGCAATCATGCCTTGAAGAAGCCTTGTACAGTAGTCAGCATCTGTTGAATTTTCTGATTCCTGTGGGTGTTCTTGTTCTGACTTCATGCACTACCCATGGTGGGTAGTAATAGAGATAAAAGTAAAGCTTATGTACTTTTTTATTTTTTGTAATCTGCTAGTTACATATAAAACTTTAGGAGGTTAGGTCAAAAGTTTTGTTTGATTTTTGTATTGGGAGGTGTCATTTTTGGATGGGACTCATTTCAAGTTGCATCAAATTGTTTTCTTGGAGTTCCTAAAATTTTCTCTTCTGGTTTGGCCTTTCTTAGTTTATTCTTTCTTCCTTTGTCCCACATTCTTCCGAAACAAAGAGTTACTGACCTTAAATTTGTGTATTTTTGGTACTTTTTATTTTAAATTTTTACAATTATTATTAATTTTACTATTTACCTTCATTGTGATATGATACTTATAAAAAAAAAAAGGTCGTCCAACAAATAATTAAAAATTTAATAATCTTGAAAGAATAAACTAGTAGAACAAAAAGGTGAAATGCCTCTCTGAGCAGCTCAATTTCATGGTAGAGATTAAACAACAGTGGGGTCCACCTGGGGGAATTAATGATGGATTCTGATGAGTTGTCTGCCCTACTCCTAGTCGTTAATTAGATCCTCAGAGTTTTTTTACAAATCCGGTCGCATGATACTTGTGGGGCCAATCTACCACTTACTCCCACATGCAGCTGCGGCGTAGCCAACTAAGTATGTAGACTATTGGACCAAGTCAAACAATGTGGTACACGTCTTTCCCAGTCATGTCGTGCCAAATGGCAGGCTATGAGAGGTGGGATACTGGGAAATACAATAGATTCCTTATTAAATATATGTGTTATTTTATATGTGCTTCTTTTGTTTTGTTTTTTGTTTTATTTCCCAAAGGTTGCGTTGCCTCTTCTGATACAAAATTTTACATTGTCGTTTTTTATTAAAGAATTTATAATTAATTCATTGTTTTTACTCCTAAAAGCTAATTGGTGGTTACAAGAAATTCATATATAAAAATGATTATGATCACTTTCCAAAATCTCAAAAAAAGAAAGAAGAAAATCTAATCTAGCTGTCCTCTAAGAACCGCAATGCAAAACGACACCAAAAGCATGTCGAGCTAAAAAAAAAAAAAAAAACTGCCAAATGGCGATGATCATACGGAATCGATCTGGCTTTTCTTGCTCGAGGTTTGTGGCAAAATATTGAAGTGGTCCCCGGAAAAATATTGAAGTGGTCCCACTTAACCTTTTTTAACAGGTTCAGCCAATAAAAGTTTGACAAATGTTTTAATGCTTAATTGAGATTGAGCGTATCTGATAATCACTCCCTCTCAGCCAAACCAAAACACAAACCCCAGTGGGCCCCAAGTGAATCTTCAACGCTAAAAGTTTGCTGGCCTCCAGGCTGGCAAAACCCTCGGGAACAAGAATCCCCAACGGCTCCCTTGCGGTGGCTACAGGTAAGTGACCGTTGGTGGGACCCTCCATTTTCCAAGTTTTCAAAAAGATTTATAACGGCTCTACATGTTCTCCACTCTCTCCCACCACCAGAAGCAGCATTTTCTTCCTCTTCATTTTCTCAGTCCCCAAACAGAGACAACGAAGCCAGATTTCCTTTTCATCTTTCTTGCTTTTTTCGCTTGGGAAATTCTATGGGAATTTTAAAAAAAATGACAGCTGATGTTGAGGCTGACGAGAACCAATTGATGGCTGAAGATGTTTTGGTTCCTCATAAAGAAGGAGAAGAGCTTGAGAAGAAGGCTGTGAAGGAAGTGGATGATGACGATGAAGCAAAACCCAAAACAGTTGAGAAAAGCTCTTCTTACAAGGAAGAGAGCAATTTCCTCTCTGATCTCAAGGAGTTTGAGAGGAAGGCTTTGAACGAGTTGAAATCGAAACTCGAAGAAGCTATCCTTGGAAACAATCTCTACGAGAAAGCCGAGGAGCCGAAGAAGGGTGAGAAGGCAGTCAATGAAAATGCCCAAGAAGTGAAGGAAAAGACAGAGACCTATGAGAAAGAGAAAGAAGAGGAATCCAAAGAGACTGATGAGAAACCTCCTCAAGAAGAAGAAGAAGAAGAAACAAAAGCAGAGGAAAAGGAGAAAGAAGGAGATGATCAGAAACCAGTCGATTGCGAACTCGTCTTCGATAAAGAAATCTCTCTTTGGGGAGTTCCACTTTTGCCTAGTAATGGAGCCGAAGGCACTGATGTAGTGCTGCTGAAGTTCTTAAGGGCCAGGGAGTTCAAAGTCAATGAAGCATTTGAGATGCTGAAGAAGACCCTTCAATGGAGGAAGGATTCCAACATTGATTCCATCCTGGACGAAGAGTTTGACGTAGATCTGAGCTCGGCCGCGTACTTAAACGGCGTCGACCGACAAGGCCACCCTCTCTGCTACAACATTTTTGGAGTGTTTGAGAACGAAGAACTTTACCAGAAGACATTCGGGACTCAGGAGAAGCGCAGCCATTTCCTGAGGTGGAGGTGCCAGTTGATGGAGAAGAGCATTGAGAACCTTGATTTCAAACCTGGTGGTGCTTCTTCTCTGCTCCATATCAATGACCTCAAGAACTCGCCAGGACCTTCGAAGAAGGAGCTCCGAATCGCCACGAAACAAGCTGTTGGCCTTTTGCAGGATAATTACCCCGAGTTGGTTGCCAAGAATGTAGGTCTATATCTGATTACAGTTTGATTCTTTTGGTTTAATTTTTATCTGACACTAGAAAGACTGGTTTTATGCAATTTAATGGTTTTCTTGTTGATTTTGGGTGTAGATATTCATAAATGTTCCATTCTGGTACTACGCTCTCAATGCTCTTCTGTCTCCTTTCTTGACTCAAAGAACGAAGAGCAAATTTGTTGTTGCTCGTCCAGCTAAGGTCACTGAAACCCTTCTCAAGTAAGTTAAAACCTTTCTGATTTTAAAATAAATGTCTGATTTTGAAATGAATTATCATTGACCTCCTTATTGCTAAAATGAAGTCTCTAATTTTTATTGATTACCCGCTGTAGTTAGAAATCCTGTACTTAATTGAAGAATTTCAAAACTAACCAATTGATGGATTTAAGAACAAGCAGTGATTAGTTGATGAAGCTATCCCATATCAATGTTATCAGCATATTAAGAATCTAAGTTTTCACTTCCCTAGAAGCTGATGAAATTCTCCAGTATTACATTATTAAGAATCTAAAATTTTCACTTCCCTGGAAACTGATTTTAAGCAACTCAAATTTTAACAAACAGGTACATTCCAGCTGAGGAAATTCCAGTCCAGTATGGAGGTTTCAAGAGAGAAAATGACACTGAATTCTTTAGTAGTGAAGATGGTGCTGTTTCTGAGCTAATCATCAAGGCCGGATCCACAGAAGCCATTGAGATTCTTGCTCCAGAGGTACTAATTTTCTGGGATCTGAATTTTTTCTCCTCTTTATTCTCTTTTTTCCCAATCAAAATGATTGATTTTTTAATGTTTTATGGGGATGTATAACAGGTTGACACAACATTAGTGTGGGACATCACTGTCTTAGGTTGGGAAGTGAACTACAAGGAAGAGTTTGTTCCCAGTGATGAAGTATCTTACACCATCATTGTTCAGAAGGGAAAGAAAATGGGTGCCAACGAAGGGCCGGTTCGCAACACTTTCAGGAACAATGAACCTGGAAAGGTTGTGCTCTCCATCGAAAACGTTTCGAGTAAGAAGAAGAAGGTTCTGTATAGGTACAAGACCAAGAAAAGCTCCTCCTTTTGAAAGTTGAAGACAAAAAAAAAAAGCTTCACATTATATGATAAAGTTTGTGTTTAGTGTATCATTCTTTATATCAAATATAGTTTGGGAACATGTTAATATTAGGTTTCTTTTTTCACTTTAAATTCTTATAGGTTTTGGGACAATTGAAAGTTCATTCTTTATTGCAGGATCAGTATGGTTCTGTAATTTCAATATTTGTTTGTTTTGAAATCTCTTTGCTTTGATATTCCCATTTTGGAGACTTGTACGAGTGAGATATTGGTAATATTAAGGAAATTTTTCCTTATATTGTCCTGCTTATTCTTTTTGGTTTATATGTTGGTAATAATAATTGTTGTTAGCATTAAACTTCTTGGTTTGGTTCCAATGGAAATATATTCATGGGGACAATTACCTTATTGACATGAGAACCATTGCCAAAACCTTAGAGATTTGGCGACGCTTACGTGACCGTCACAAAAAAAGGATCGTCATTTGCGGCGCCTTTGTCAAAAGACAGCCGAATTATATTTTTGTAGCAGTGTATATTTGAGATCTAATAAGCAATAACATGGTTCTCATCCCACAACGCTTCTTTTGAGTGGATCTAGATAAATGAATAGAGTGGAAAAGAAGTTAATTGTAAAGCTATAATTATAGCCAGGATCAAGTAGAGATTATGAGAAGTAAATTTGATCATAATAAACAATGTGATACACAGTATGTATGAATTAGCAAAGACAAAAAAGCACCCAAACTCTTATTAAATATATATTTGTAGATCAACATCTTTTCTTACTCATCGGTACTATAACGAGGAGTTTAAAAAATATTATTGAAATCACTTTTTAACGGTTTAAATTTTTCAAATTAATAACAAACAGATCAAACCATTCGGTTCAAATATATTATTAGAATGAAAAGTTATTAATTTTTTTGCGCTTGCAAGCTTCTCAATACTGAATAGTCGAAATTAGGCTGTTTGACATCCCATTTTTGCCGTATGATCTTCATTCAATTATGATCATCCTGATTAAAATGTACTATATATTTCTTATCTAACAAAAGAAATCCCAAATATTTAAGTAGTATATAATGCGCGGGTTAAGATTATAAATCAAGATCTAGCCGAAAGGAGAGAAGATCCAAAAATTAAAAAAAAAAAAAAAAAGAAAAGAAGAAGAAGAAAGAAAGTGACTGTCATTTCCGTACAGAGTGACAATTGAATTAGGGCATGGCATAGAGCTCAACTGAGTGAGAAACACACTTGGGGCTAAAATCCCACATCACATTCAAAATTTGTGGTCCATTTTCCCGATTATCCAAATGCTTATGCTTCTCCATTCAATAGCTGTTGAGTATGTGTAACTTGAATGCTTAAGCTCCTGTAAACGGCATGTGCAAGTTTCTTGCTCTATAAACGTACAGAATTGTCACCGTATGCACTCAGTGCAGAGCTGAAAATTATGTACACAGATTGTGACCGCTCACCAACACATGCACGTACAATAAATAATGGTAAGTGAAGTGGAGGCCATCTTGCAAGTGAAGGGCCGGCGGTGCAGACTGAAGATAAGATTTTATGGATGGGGACTCGGGTGACAATTTTTCTGTTAAAAGTAGCTATTATGAGTTGATCAAGGGTAAGGCTGGAGGTAATTGGGACCCTGCTTGGAGACAAATTTGGAATAGCAAATTGCATGAAAGGCTAAAAGTTCATCTTTGGAGGATTTTAGCGGATGCTCTTCCGACGAGGGATGCGATTCTCAGAAGGGTGGGAGCTGGAGAGGCACTTTGCAGTTTTTGTGGTGCTGAAGTGGAAACAAGTGTTCATTTATTTCAAAATTGCCATCTCAGCAGGCTCATTGCCTTCGGCAGTAAATGGGGAGGACGCCTGGACAACAGGCCTTGTGCGAATATTTCTCAATTAATTGATCGGTGTTTAAAGCCGGACCCTTATTGGTTGGATAGGGGTTTTGATAAAGAAGAACAGACTAACTTTTGGGCTAATCTATTTTATTATGTTTGGAAAGCGCGGTGTGATTTTTTCTTCCAAGGGCAGTTTAAGTTTGGTGATTGCATCCGCTAGCAGTTGGCAGGTCCCGGGTAGGGACTTTTTGGGTGTGGAGTTGGTGGCTCGTCCTGGGAGATGGATTCCTTCCCCTCAACGGTGGTTGAAAATAAATGTGGATGCAGCGTTCCAAAGGTCTAGAGCGGCGGCAGCTATGGTCGTTCGGAATGGTGATGGGAAGCCCCTCTGGCTATCTTCTTTCTTGTTTACGTGCAGGTCCCCCTTTGAAGCTGAACTGGTAGCTTTGAATTGGGCTTCAAAATTGGCTGAAACAAAGAACTGGAGGAATATCCAATGGGAAGTGGATGCTAAAGAGGTGGTTAAGATAGTTCATTCTATGGAGGAACCTTCTAACTGGTTTACGGCTCATGACATTCTAGAATTGCGGAGTCGTTTTGTTAGGATTGATAACTGGATTAGTAGAACATGCAATGGTGTGGCTGACCTTGCAGCCAAATTTTCCCTTTCCAGAAATGTTTCCTTGCTGGTGGATGAGCTCAATATAGAGTCTCTTCCGTTTTCTATCTTGGAGCTGGTTGATGTTGAGCAGACTGCTGCTCTGTGAGGTCTTTTTGACTTCTTTTTTTTGTGCTGTAAGCAATCATGGTAATTACCAAAAAAATAAATAATGGTAAAATAAGAAAAAACGTGGACGTTGTTTATTGGTATGTATTTATGAATATGTACCTATGGGTTCAGACCAGGACAAGTAATATTGCAACAACTATCCAACTTATTAAATATTTAAATAAATAATCTCACCAATCCAATCATTGTTGTCTGGAATAATGGAATGAAAGAAAATTATAATTTTGTGGTCTCTGTGGGTGTCGGTGACGTAATAATCGCCTATCCCATGTGGTAGTAATTAATTAATATTGTATATAAAATGAATAATTGAAAACAATTATATATATGTAATTATACAGCATCAAATTTATTATAACTCAAAAATGAAAAAAGGAAAAAGAAAAAGAAAGAAACGCTTTCATAAATAAACCCAAGAACATGGCCAACATTCCAAAATCGTTTTTAGTTCTTCTTCTACTACTCTCTGCAACTGCATATGCAGTTTCGCTTCCAGAGGACTTCATTCCATGTCTTACAAGCCATGCAAATCCTTCACACCCAATCTCTTCAGCAATCTTCGTCCCCACCATCAACTCCTCCTACTCCTCGGTCCTTCAAGCTTACATTCGAAACCTCCGATTCAACACCTCCACCACCCCAAAACCCTTCCTCATTGTCACCCTTTGCATGAATCCCACGTTCAAGCCTCCGTAATCTGCGCTCAGAAGCACAACCTGCAGATGAAGATTAGAAGTGGAGGCCATGACTATGAAGGAGTTTCCTACGTCTCTTTACCGGCATCCCTTTCTTCGTCCTCGACATGTTCAATCTCCGATCGATCCACGTGGACATAGACAGCGAAACTGCATGGGTTCAGACTGGTGCGACTCTCGGTGAAGTTTACTACAGAATAGCCGAGAAGAGCAAAACTCATGGCTTCCCTGCCGGAGTCTGTCCGACCGTTGGCGTCGGAGGTCATTTCAGTGGCGGCGGATACGGTAACTTGATGAGGAAGTACGGCCTTAGCGTTGATCATATAGTGGATGCTCAAATAGTGGACGTTCATGGCCGAGTTCTTGATAGAAATTTCATGGGTGAAGATTTGTTCTGGGCCATTACGGGAGGCGGAGGAGCGAGCTTCGGAGTTGTTCTTTCATACAAGATCAACCTCGTTCGTGTGCCGGAAACTGTAACAGTTTTCAGAGTGGAGAGGACATTGTTTCAGAATGCAACAGACATTGTTTACCATTATTTACAAGTTGCAGATAAGCTGGAGGAAGACTTATTCATTAGGCTAATCTTAGAAGTCGTCGAAACCAACCAAACCAAAGACAACAAGAAGACCATGAGAGCTGCATTTGTAGGTATGTTTCTTGGAGACTCAAAGAGACTAGTTTCAATCACCAATAAGAGCTTCCCACAGCTTGGTTTGAAGCAATCAGATTGTATAGAAATGAGTTGGGTGAGATCTGTGCTTTTCTGGACCAGTTTTCCCATTGGAACACCCGAGGATGTTTTGCTTTCTCGTACTCCACAAGTACTAACCCACCTGAAAAGAAAATCAGACTACTTGAAGAAGCCGATTCCGAAGAAGGGTTTGGAGTGGATTTGGAAGAGAATGATAGAGTTAGAGACCCCTTGTTGACCTTTAATCCATACGGTGGAAAAATGGCTGAGATTTCTTCTACTTCCAGTCCGTTTCCTCACAGAGCTGGTAACTTGGCGAAGATTCAATACGCAGCCAACTGGGATGCTTCGGGAGCTGAGGCGGAGAAGCACTATATAGATTTAATGAGGAAGCTTCACGAGTATATGACTCCGTTTGTATCCAACAGCCCTAGAGATGCATATTTTAACTATAAAGATTTGGACTTGGGAATCAATAATCATAATGGCAAGGCAAGCTATGAGGAAGGAAAGGTTCATGGGGTTATGTATTTCAAAGCTAATTTCAAAAGGTTGGTGGAGATCAAGACCAAAGTTGATCCTCATAACTTCTTTAGGAATGAACAAAGCATTCCCACTCTTCCTAATAATTGGGGAAACAAAATTGTAATGTTCATCATCAATTATTGGGGTTTGCTCGCAGCTTATGTAATAGGTGCTTTGATTATTCATAAGCAGCTTTGTAAGTGAATAAGTACATTTATAAATGAATTAAATAGAACATAAATTAATGATTGCATATTTAATTTTTTTACCTTCTTTTTTAACTTTTTTTTTTTGTAAATTGCTACCTTTTAACTATTTTTGTAGGTGCACCATAACTAATTTTGGCACTCGTGGCTGGGTCCGGCTGTTTAGAGTGGAAATGGGCTAGAGTTAGGGGATTAGGGCTGGCCAGTTGGATATGGGCTAGATTTAAGAGTGGGCTAAGACATTGAAAGTAGACTGGGTCTTGAAAGTAAACTGGACTGAGACTTGAACTGGGCTGGATTTAGGCTAAATATCCATGCAGCCTGGAAGGTGTAATCGCTAGCTCATTGGATTTGTGCAATGGGGATAGAATTGAAAAAAAATGAAAATTCATATTTCGGAATATGCTAAAGAAGCGTATTTAAAAACATAAAGCTAAAAACCTTTCATAATGTGTTTATTTTTTCTTTTAAATTAAATTATGTGTAATTTGTTCAATTTAAGAGTTAGTTAATATTTATAGTATTTATTGGTCTTTTTTATTTTACTATATAAATATAAATGAAAAGAAAAAAAATAGTTTAATTGTTTTCTAAAAGCAATAAATATTTGGCCAATTAATTCTGAAAACAATTTTAAAGAACAAAAGGCAAACAAACATTTTGAAAATAGAAACTAGTTTTCATTGTTAGATTTTATTTTTTTTCTTATATTAATTCCAACCTAATCATGTATTGAAAGAAGCTCAGGTTATGTGAGGATCCATACTCATTTTATTTTATTTCATTATTTTGGGTAAGAACGTATATATAATACATGCTTATGAATAGTTTTAAAACAAATTAATTTTTTATTCAGTTTGCATGAACTCCATATCTATATTACTAAAAATTTACTCCATCGCATGCTTGAGGAATAATTTTAATTAAAAAGATGATGGCAGATAAGCAGACAAATTATTAAGTTAAAGAAATGACGAGGATAAGAATAGAACTATTTAGGCTACGGCTTCGTGGAATATTACGATAGAAAATATGCAGCTGATCGGCCATTTTGTGATATGTAATTCAATATTTAAACGAGTGCTGTGACACATAAAATTAAACTTGAGTCTGTGTACATCGATAAAAGAGAGAGAGATGAGTAGTACTAGTAAGAAGGTTAGCGTGGTGATGAGGTTGGTTGTCGTGGCTATGGTTTTTGTCGCAAACTTTGTTAGGTGTCATGAGAACATGAATATTAATGGTAGTTATATTCAACCAAATCATCATCATCATCGTCATCATCATTGTCTTCATCGTCGTTATGATCCCCATGGCCATGGCAACTACTCAGAGTCAAATAATCCTAAAAAGAGAGAAGGTGGTGTTCGTCGTCTGAGTGATTATCACACGCGCTGTCCCAATCAAGTATGCCTCTTCGTGATCCAGGATTGTGACTCTGGCTGTATCTGCACTCCATACTTCCTTCTCTTGGGATTATGCCAAGGAATCTGTTGCTAGTGCTATTTAATTTAATGGCTCTGCATGATATATGAGCATATATAAAATAAGGAAGATATTGTTAGGGTTTCGAAATCCTTAAAAAAAAGGCTTACTTGGTTATGTGGAAATTCTAGAGAGAATATCATGTCATGATCTGGGAAAGATTTGGAGTTTCCAAACATTTTCCAAAGAATGATTTGATTCATCAATAATGTATTAGTGCTCTTTGGTATGAAATTATGTGAATTCATGTTGTAAGTTGTTTTTCAGAATTCATATTGTAATTATGTGAATTCATGAATTCATGTTGTAAAGATTTGGGGTTTGCATGTGCAGTTAAATCGGGATTGATTCAAGCTAAAACGAGTTCATAATCGTATTTAGTGGGTTGAAAAGGTCCACCTTTCGCAGGAAAACTTGCCAAAGCCAATAAACAGAGGAGAGAGAAAGTGGATGGTCTTTGGTATTTTTTAGCCATTACTGATGTTATTCTGGCCAAAGGAGGACCAACAGAGGTGCGGCGGGGACCAACAGTCACGTGGGTGGGGTCGGCGACGGCAGTGGCGGCATGTGGTGGTGGGGTTGTGGCATTTCCTGTCAACGGTGTTGCGCGTGAAGAGAAGAGGAAAAAGAAAGAAAAATAGAGGGGAGGGTGTCGGGAAAGAAGGAGAAAATTGGGAAACAAAGAAAAGAAAAATAAGAAAAAGAGAGAAGAAGAAAATTTTGGATTTTTTAAAAGTTGATAAAATTATAATTTTGCTGTTGCCTTGCACTGTGACTTCTTTGTCGATGAGCCGGTAGTCTAAAGACTCATATTGACGAGCTTTATATAACGGTATCAAAATCAAAATAAAAATTACAAGTAGCAGAACGTCAACTTTAGGTCTACCAACTGTGCCAAAAGTTGAATTTCAGTCAAAAATATTTTTCATAAGGTGCTTGCTAGGTATGGGTTATTACAATATGGTTTTGGTGTTAATGGTTAGTTGTATTATTTTATTTTTTGTAGAAAAAAATTCATTGTAAGAATCATCAATCTATGAATCTGTTAGGAGATGGGACCTTAGGGTATATTTCTTATTTTAGCTTTGCAAGCCTGTAAAATATAGAATAGCAGGTCACATCCCTAAAAGTTCTCTCTGACTTAACATTTTAGTAGGATTGAGACACTTAAAACACAAACAAGATTACAAGATTCGAATCTCAACTGTTGCAAGTGAGTATGAAGATTCAGTCAGCTTTTTTTTTTTTTTTCCTGCTGAATTATACCTTTAAGTGCAATGGTTAATTGTATTGGTTTTAACGACTAGGTGGTGATATGGACCATACATAGTTTGTATCAGAAGGTGCGTGCATGTATACAATATAGTTTTGTATTAAAGAATATATTGGTTAATTGTATAGTTTTAATTTTATGGACCATGCATTGGTCCATTCCATCATACCCAAAGCTAACTATGTAAGAAACATAAAAAGGTAGTGGTTCTTGTACTTTAACTTTAATCCTCGGACCGAGTTGAAAGGTGGAAATCTTCTACTGAGGGTATATATAAGATTTACAGTTAGCAAGTTATCTTATCGATCGCCAACGTCAGCAGAAATTGCAGAAGCCTTAGCTATTTTACACAGACTCTCACCACTAAAAGTTTGGGACTTTCAAAGATAGTTTTGGAATCTAATAACATAAACTTGATAGCTGAAATTACATCGGATAAGATAACATGCACCTGAGATTGGAGAGCAATTCATTACAAAAGAAATGGGTATATTAGGGATGAAAGTCTTGCTATAAATTTTAATTTCGTAGCTGAAGTATAGGTTAGATTTCATAACGGAAAGCTTAAAAAAATTGTTAAAATATGCTAGTGATAATAATTTTATTATTATCTCGTCTTTAGCCCAAATGTCTTCATCTCATACTTTCGGAAATGAGTTTCCTACTTAGTAAGATGGCCTCTTACCTTTATTTAAATACCTTTGTTTCCTTTTGCTTTTAAAATTAAATAAAAGAAAAGAATTGTAATTACCTATTTTGTTTATTATTTCACTCTATTTTTTTTGGAGTAATTATTTGTTGAAGGAAACTATGGCTAAACATTTTCATTAATATATCTTCCTTTTTTTTAGTTTCTGGCCAGTATTAATTCATTTTACTGCTTCTCTATACTGAGATGTGGCGGTACTAAGCCTTGTTTCATCTGACCGTGTTTGAAGGCTATGTTAGATTTGGCAGCAAAAAGTGCGTGGTCTGCAACTCAAAGGATGTGTGACCCATGACTGAAGAAGCAGCCAACAATCTAAATTACAAAGGTTTGTGGTTCTATGTCATAGCCGCTGTTAAGGTCCTATAGCTACAGGCTAACTACAACGCTTTCTCGTAGGTAAAGGAGCTTCCAGCTACAAATATTGGTCTTTTGTTACGAAAAATGGCCTATAGCTAATACTAATTTTTTTTTTTAATAGTGATTGTTGAAGAGATCATATGTGTAGCTGCAAGCTTTTGAAGAATTTGTTTTTATGCGTGCATATAAGATTGTTAATAATTAAGGCTGCCGATTGGATTGCAAGCCAGACACTTGGTCTTCTTTTCCCTGGATGAGGTTCTTTCCTAGCAAATACTTTGTTGTCTATTATTCATCATGATGTACCTTTAGAACACGATGAATAAAACACAACTTGGTGTTTTTTGACCCAAAAAAAGAAAAAGAAAAAAAGACAAAGATTTATTAAACTTGGTTAGAGACCTACCTACCATTTAATTCTCTGAGAATTAGAAAACTTAAGGAAGACTAACCAGCTTCTTTAGTTTAAATTACAACGACACCAAGACGTAAATATGTTGGGCAATTCGTTTGTAATCTTCAGTGTGTGAAATAAATGTGTGTGCATTTTTTTCTTTTGTCAAAAAAAAAATAAAAAAAAGTATTTGCGTCTTTTATTACTATTATGTTGTGTGAGTATATATATATATATGTTTATTTTTTGTCGACACCAGTTTGTGTTACAAGGATCATCAACCTGGTGAAGAATTGTCATAAAAAGAACAATGGGAATCGGATTCTTGTGGTTTTGTTAATTAATTTATTATTGTAATTATAATAATCTCTCTTTGTAAAATTCACGAGTATATGACTCAATTTGTATCCAACAGCCCTAGAAATATATATTTTAACTATGAACATTTGGACCTGAGAATCAATAATCATAATGGTATGGCAAGCTATGAGGACGGAAAGGTTTTTGGGGTTATGTATTTCAAAGCTAGTTTCAAAAGATTGGTGGAGATTACTTTTAAAAATTTTAATTAAATACCTCTTAACATTTTAAGTTTATAAAAATTTTATAAAGTCATAATTAAATACACCCCTATAAGACCAATGTTGATCCTCCTAACTTGTTTAGGAATGAATAAAGTATTCCTACTCTTCCTAATAATTGGGGAAACAAAATTGTAATGTTCATCGTCAATTATTGGGGTTTGCTTGCAGCTTATGTAATAGGTGCTTTGATTATTCATAAGCAGCTTTATAAGTAATTTATAAATGAATTAAATAGAACATAAATTAATGATTGCATATTAAAATTTCGCCCCCACAACCCCCCCCCCCCCCCCTGTAACTCTTTTTTTGGGTGTACCACAATTAAGTAATTTAGGCGTGCGTGGCTGGGTTAGGCCGTTTAGAGTGGAAATGGGCTAGAGTTAGGAAATTTGGGCTGGCCTGTTGGATATGGGCTGGATTTCAGAGTAGGCTAAAGCTTTGAAAGTAGATTGGGTCGTCAAGGTGGGCTGGACTGAGACTAACTGAGCTGGACTTAGGCTAAATACCATATCTAAAAACGTATGAGCTGAAGCCCATGCAGCCTGGAAGGTATAATCGCTAGCTCGTTGGGACTACGTTAATGAAACGTATTAAAAAAACATTCAGGTAAGAGCCTGTTATCATAGCGTGTTTGTTTTTATTTTTCTTAGAGTTATATATAATTTTGCTTAATTTAACAGTTAGTTAAAATTTATTAGTCATTTTATTTTATTATAAATATAAAAGAAAAATAAAAAATAGGAACAGAAAATAAAAAATATTGTACAAGTCTAAGATTTCTTCTACTTGGAGTCCGTTTCCGCGCAGAGCTGGTAACTTGGTGAAGATTCAGTACGCAACGAATTGGGATGCTTCGGGAGCTGAGGTGGCAAAGCTTTATATAGATTTGACGAGGACACTTCATGAGTATATGACTCCGTTTGTGCCCAAGAACCCCAGAGATGCATTTTTTAACTATAAAGATTTGGACTTGGGAATCAATCATAATGGTAAAGGCAAGCTATATATGAGGAAGAAATGGTTTCTAGGTTAATTATTTCAAAAGTAATTTCAATAGGTTGGTGGAGATTAAGACCAAAGTTGATCCTGGTAACTTCTTTGGGAATGATCAAAGTATTCCTACTCTTCCCAAATAGGGAAACAAATTGGTCATGTTGAATAATTATTGGGGTTCATTAATTTTGTTAGTGTAATAGTAGTGCTTTCGATTATTTGTAAGCAGCTTGGTGAAAAAAATGTATAAATAAAAAAATAAAACAAAAGGTAAATGATTGCATTTGAATTACGCAGCAACAATTGCATGTAATGTCAACTTAATTTTCTGGGTGATCCGTTAGGGCATAAGTAATTAGTCAAACGTTGAATATTAGATGAATATTAGAGTCATCTAAATACCACGAAAGACCCACATATGTACTTGAGTCTTAGGGTGTGAAACCCAATGACTATTAGATTTTTTAACACTATTAAGGTTTCGAATGATAGCAGTATATAAATATAACTCAGCCAATTAAAATAAGAAATTTTATATCGATTTCAATTTATATTTCTAACTAATTTTGCATTTGTTCTTGTAGTGATTTAAACACCAACACATTGCTTTATTTCCCCGAGAATAATTTGGAAGATTTTATATGTTCGTCTTCTCGCCTATTCACAAGGTACAATTTAACTTGTTATATTTGTATAATAGATTAAATTATATATTATAATTACATATGAACCTGATTTAGTGGCAATTCTAAAGAGAATATCATGTCATGATTTGGGAAAAATTTGGAGTTCCTAAACATTTTCCATAGATAATTTGATTCATCAATAATGTATTAGTGCTCTTTGGTATCAAATTATGGGAATTCTCATGTTTTAAGTTATTTTTCAGAATTTTTTAATTTGAACATTTAACCCAAAAGTTAATTAAAATTATAATTATTTTATTAAAAAAAGTGTTAAATATTAATTGTGCCCTCAATAATGGTTTTTTTGGTAGAAGTGCCCTCAATAATGGTTATTTCGCCAAAAGAATAAATAAATAAAAGAAAAAATAGAAAGTAAAGATAATATGTGCTTGTGAATAATTTTAAGGCAATTTAAGTTTTTTATTCGATGTACATGAATTCCATTGAATGAAAGAGCGGAGCATAAGAGAGACTGCACGAGAGAGGGAGATGTGTGAAGGTCTTAGAATTAAGGTTGAATATTGAGTTAAACGAAATTGGTCATGATGATGAATTATTGGGGTTAATTTATTCGTCTAATACTAGTGGTTTCTTTATTGGTAAGCAGGCTACTGAATAAAATGTATATATAAATAAAATAAAAGAAAAAATGATTGCATTGAACTACACCAATGATTATCATTTTTTATTTTATTTTATAAATTGGGGTTCAGCTTATTTTTATGGGTGTTAGTATAGTCATCTAAATATATGGATGTATGTGTTGACAATATTCTATCTCTCTCTCTCCTAAAGCATGATATATATATCAAACTCACTTTCTAATAGTTTAAGTTTTTGGTATCTGATAATTTAATATGGTATCAAAATTCAAATTCTAGACATCTAGGTTTAAATTTCATTACCATCACATTACCACCCACTAAAATGAATTAACGCTTATAAGGATAAAAAATAGCCTACAAGTATTAATACTAAAATTTTGATAGAAGTTGTATATATGTATGTTTCTAACGCAAATGCGACTGACTGGCGCTCATTTCTGACATTTACATAAAAAAGTATATATACATATGTATTATTATATTGGCATAAGCTTTTTGACGGGCTTCACAAATGTAGGGCATCAATCATCTTACATGAACGAGCGAGCAGCCACCTATATATAACGTGACAAACTAAGTCACACAAGTGTCAACAAATAAATAAATAAGGACCGTTTGATAACGATTCTGTTAGCGTATATATACTTGCGATCATGTACATATCGCCAAGACTCGAAAATAAGGCCCAAGTTGTCTATGCAGAAGGAGAAGCAGATAAATTATGAAAATAATCTTCCAAATTAAGTATTTACTGATCTTTTTGAATCCTTTAATTCGTTAATTTGTTTTCTTTCGTGTGTGGATCAAATAATTAATAAACCCTAACAGTAATGCTAATTATATTGAACCCAATCATCATCGTCAATACTTATCCTAATGGCCATGGCAAGTTATAAGCAGAAAAATTAATAAGTATTATAAAATATAATTTATAGTTTATTATTAGTTAAAGGAAATTATGAAGATAAGCAAAAGAACACGATAATTAAGCAAACAAATTAATAAGAGTTATAAAATATATTTTTAGGTTATTATTAGTTAAAAGAAATGATGAAGTTATGCAAAAGAATACTGATGTTACCGCATGGCGGAATATTATGACAGGACGGCCATTTTGGTTGTATGTTAGCCCATATATATATATATATAAATAAAGAAGTGTAATGTTACAGCTTGGAGGAATATTATGACAGAAACGAAGCAATTGACGTTCATTTTGATGATATGTTAGCCAACATATAAAAAAGTGTTGTAACACATGTTGAAAAAGTGGCTTCAAATCCTTGTTATTCAACATGCAACTATAAAATATAAAGATGGTAACTTGGTAGTGCTATCAATAGCAACTTGGTTAACAAATATGATTACAAACAAGCAAATTCAACATTCGTCAGAAAATTTGAATTTGTAAACTCATCATTCACATTCTAAATGCCATATATAAATATTGATCTCCATAATTGAAGGAAGTGGAAAATATTTGAGTTCCGCTTTGTAAACTCTCTGCAAACTTCTATGGAAATATATTGGCTCCCGTGGGCGTAGGCAATTGCGAACCACGAAATTTGTATTTTATTGATCTTTGTCTTTAATTACGGTTTGGCACATCAAATGAGTATCAGAGCTCAAATTTGCTTGAAACAGCAATTTTTCAAATGCTCTTAAAATTGAAAGTTGCAAAATTGTGTTTTAGTATACCGGTGAAAGAGAAAGTTATTTAGAAAAACCCCGCAAAATTCGGTTGAAGGTTTAAACCGGGTGAAAAATTGAAAAATTTCGCTGTCCAGGAAGAAGACGCATAATCTCATCCGATACTATTCATCCGCACCGGCCGTACCAGCCATTTATCGTGAAGCCGCACTATTGAGCTGCATCACCAAGTCGCATCTATTATCCGCCATACTTGCATCCAGATAATGTTCATCCGCCTATACCGCTCATCCCGGTCTACCTTCATCCAGTCCAACTATTCATCCGTCGCATATTTATCGGCCACACTATTCAAGAGGGCCATACCGTTCATCCGCCTTACTATTCATCCGAGTTGATACTATTCACCGCGGTAATACCCGAAATATTCACAATTTTGTTTGTTTCAACCATTTTAATCCGCTTGATAAAATTGACTTGTTTTCGATAGTTGAATTATTCCGGATTCAACTGAGATATTTTCAATGGCTGAAACTGAACAAAGAAGCTGCCCTAAGACAAAAACACCGTAATCATCCATAAGTAAGACTATTCAACTATGTTGTCAAAGTGCTTCGAGGTGGAAAAATTCTATGGCACCAATAATTTTATGTTGCAATGTAAGTTTTGATCCGCTATTCGGAAGGATCACATATTGCTTTGGTAATAAACCCAGGATATGCTCGATAAAGATTGGGATTACATAAATCGCAATACCGTGCTTAGCCAAAGATCGAAGTACTTTGTCAGAAGGAAGTGTGAAGTCTCCTAAAATTGGAGGACAAGTACATGACAAAAAGTATAGAACGGCTTTACCTAAAGTTAAGAAAACTCTTCCGCTTTCATAAGAAAGGATCTATGATTGAGCATTTAGATAATTTCAATAAAATTCTTGCGATTTACGAATTTAGAAGTTGATATTATTGAAAGATAAAGCTCTATTGTTATTAAATTCCTCGAAAAGTATGAGCATTTAACCACTACTCTATATGGAAAAGATGAGGTTAAATTTGTAGATGTTTCTAATGGTGAACAATGAGATCTGAAAAGGATCAAAATGATCACGGAAACAACACGTAAGCTTTGACTATAGTTGAGGAATAAAAAAACCGGAGGATTTGGAGATCCCGCTCAAAGTCAAGAGGATTATCATCAAGAAGAAATCTTGCAAAGGATGAATGTGCTTATTGTCATGAAGGGCATTGGAAAAGGATTGTCCAAATAGGAGAAATCAATAAAAATATGACAAAAAGCAAATGAAGAGGAATCATTTTCTCGTTTCATCATCACTTTTTGATAGATGGATTTTGATTCCATGTTCCCCATATGTGTCCGAAGGGTTCTCTGCTTCCAAAGCTTGATGGTGGGTTTCTTTATGGCAAATATAATAGGCATACAAAAAGGTATTGGAACAGTTTGAAGATGCATGACGGGTATAAATCCGACTCATGATGTTAGATATGTTCCGATGAAAAAGAATCTCATATCTCCTGGTTTTTAGACTCTTAGTTATAAGGTGACCATTGAAAACTGGAGTCATGAAGGTTGTTCGAGGTGCATGCAAATGGGGTACTCAAGAATAATCAGATTTTTAGATGGACAAACAAATGAAGTGCAAAATTTATATCAGAATTCAAGATGAAGAATCCGACACTTCCTAACTCGCATGCGCTTGGGCATGTTTTGACAAAAAGCCTGCAAGTTTAATAAAACAAGGTATATGAAAGGTGCAAGACTGAAAACTAAGTTTCGACATTGTTTGCAAGCAAACGAGTCAAATTCGACCGCAACTCATATATAGGCAACACCGATTATATTCACACCGATGTCCGGGGTCCTTCCACAAATGCTTTATCGAGGTAAACGCTATTTGTAACTTTTATTGATGACTTTTCCATATGTTTGGGTTTACACATGAAGCATAAAGATGAAGTTTTGGATATCTTCCTTAAATGGAAGAAGATGATTGAAACTCAAACCTAGAAGCAGACAAATTCGTGATCGGATAATGGTGGAGAATACAAATCGATCCATTCCCGAAAGTTTGTCGAATGAAGGAATAATCGTGACACTTCAGCCCTGCACTCCACAACAAAATGGTGTAAGAACGGATGAATCAACCTCGGTTGATAAAGTTGGATGTATGTTATCTCATGCTGAGCAAAGCATTTTGAGGCTTCATGTATGCCTCTCATATTATCAATCACTACGAATTGATGGAAAACTCCTATAGAGGTATGGTCTGAAAAATTTGCTTGATTATAACTATCTCGCATATTTTGATGTCCAAAGATATTATCATGTCATGTAATCAAACGGATCCTGCAGCCAAGAAAGCCGTTTTATGGGCTTTAGTGGAAGGAGTTAAGGCATTCACTATGGAACCACGAGTCAAAGAAGATCGTTGTAAGTCGACGCTACCTTTGATGAATCGCAATAAAAGTAAAACTTCGGTGAAAGATAATGAGAATCCACCTCTATATATGGAGTTTGACGGATCCGACATTCCAAAAGAACCGTTGCATATTGATCATCTTGACTATGAATCATGATCAAGACGAAATCTCGAAAGGTGGAGGTTTCACCGTAACAACACCAGTCTATACTACCGTAGAATCGAAAGGAACATTCAAAACCCGCCCGCTTACTCGCATGGTGGCATACGCCTTCCAATGATAGATGATGATGTCCCTAATACTTACAAGGAAGTCAGATATACCCGACAATGTCAAGTGGAAGATTGAAATGGATGAAGAAATGACATCACTTCATCAAATCGACTTGGAAGTTGGTTCCACTTCCAAAGGATAAGAAAGCAATTGGGTGAAATGGGTTTATGCGCATGAAGGAGTTCCGTAAAGATAATATCGATACAAAGCACTTGTAAATAAAGGTTATGCTTCGTATGAAGGAATATATTACAACGAGGTATTCTCACCTTGTCAAACATGCATCTATTCAATATTATTGGCTTTGGTTGCACATTTGATCCGAGTTATTTCAACTCACGCGAAAATCGTATTCTCCATGGAACTTTAGATGAGGAAATCTATATGTCTCAAATATGGGTTTAAAGTTCATGGAAGAGAATTGGCAAATTAAGTAAGTCATCAGATGGTTTAAAGCGCCACCTGCATAATGGTACAAGAGGTTTGATATTTATGATAAATCGAGGTACACACGCTAGTACGTTTGATCATTGTGTCTATTTTCAGAACTCCAAGATGGTACTTTTGTTTATTTGTTCTATATGTGGATGACATGTTGATAAGATCTGCAACGAAGGAGATTGATAAACTAAAGGCTCCGCTTAAGCTTGAGTTCGAGATGAAGGATCTTGGAGGCCAAGAAGATTCTTGGAATGGAAATCAAAAGAGGTGAAAAGGTACAACTGCTTGACTCGACTCAAGATTTGAAGAAAGTACTTTTAGGTTTGAAATTTGTGACACGAAACCTCGTAGTACACCGCTACCCACACTTCAAATTGAAAGCATTAATGTCCATATAATCCGGAAGGAGAAGATGAAGCATATTCCATATGCAAATGCAGATTGGTGCTTTAATGTATGCAATGGTATGTACAAGACCCGATATTTCACATGCCGTAAGTATGGTAAGCCGCTACATGCACAATCCCGGTAAAGGCCATTGGCAAGGAAATGGATTTTACGCACATTGTAGTACCGTGAATGTTGGTTTGAAGTCGAGAGAGACATGAATGTTGACAAACATTTAGTTGGATACGTGGATTCAGATTATGCCGGTGATCTTGACACCATCTAGAATCGTTATGTGTTCACAAGCAGGAGGACCGCTAGTTGGAGATCAACCTTACAAATCAATGCTTTGTCAACTACAGGCAGAGTATATGGCTGCGTATTTCAAGGAAGCTATTTGGCTTCATGGATCGATAAGACTGGGAATTGTTCAAAAAATGTGGTATTCCGCGATAGTCGAAAGTAATTTGTTTAGCAAAGAACCAAGTATATCATGGACGCATGAAGCATATAGATGTTCGATTTCATTTCATCCGGAGATAGTTGATGAAGGAGATATTCTACTACGAAGATCGAAGCAGATAATCCCGCAGATATGCAACCAGGTGAAATGGGATCAAGTTCCAACACCGCTTTGAACTTGATCAACATCTCGAGCTAGAGTTTGGGCGAACTGAGGCAGAAATTGATTGGTGGATTCTCGCCAAGGTGGAGATTGTTGAAAAGTGGCTTCAAATTGTTATTCATCCGAACTCAAATTTATTGTCAAAGATGGCAACTTGGTAGCAAATAATAATAGCAACTTAGTTAACAGTAAGGATTACAAATTGAAGCATTCAACATTCTGCAGAAAATTTGAATTTGTAAACTTGTATTCACATTCTGAAATGCCTATATAAGGCATGAGATCTCCGATAATTGTAGGAGTAGTAAGAGAAGCTTAGAGTTCCTGCTTTGTAAACTCTCGCAAACTTCTCTCTGAAATATATCGACGCCTCCCGTGACGTAGGCAATTGCGAACCAATAAATTCGTTGTTTGTTATTGATCTTTGTGTTTGTCTTTCAATTTCTGGGCGTTTGGCACATCAACACATTCATTTAAAGCTAAGTCTAAATAGACCAAAGAGAGAGTATATAAAATATATAAGATGAGTAGTAAGAAGGTTACTATGGTGTTCGTGTTGGTTGTGCTGGCTGGCTATGGTTCTTATACAAAACTTGGTTAGTTGTGATGAGAATATGAATATTGATGGTGAGTATATTGAGCCCAATCATCATCATCAACATCTTCGTCGTTTTGGTCATGATCATCATGAATATTATCCCCATGGCCACCACATAATAATGGAAAATATTTTTCAATGTTCCGACGGCTTTGACAGTGGATTGTATAGAAATGAGTTGGCTGAGATCTGTGCTTTTCTAGACCAATTTTCCTATTGGAACACCCAAGAATATTTTGTTGGAAACGTGAATGGGCTTTAATGCACAATGGTTGTGACGATGGCAATAATGAAGAGTAAAGATATTAAACACAACAAATAAAAATTATAAGTAAATTGAATGCACGTCAAAATAAATGGCAGAGCTCTTATAAAATTTACAGTAGCTTACACAATATAATAATTTTCAAATAAATACTTCAATAATAATATTTAAATTTATTTAAAGTCTCTGAATTTTATTGGGTTAACAGCAAATTTACACCACATATCTATTTATACTAATCCTTCTAAATGTATCATGAATTAGACATTAAACAGTCACACTTATCCATGAACCCTTGTAATTAACTGTGCATGTACCATTCATACATATAGGAACCTAATAGACTTGCATTAATAACCATGCGTGTTTATCCAAACTTATCAAGCTTAACATAAATGCCAAACATATGACCTAGCCTAGATTACACTTTCCAACTTGTTTTGCTTTCTCATAGTCCACAAGTACTAACCCAACTGATGAGAAAATCAGACTACTTGAGAAGCCGATTCCGAAGAAGGGTTCGGAGCACTGGATTTGGAAGAGAATGATTAAGTTGGAGACGCCCTTGTTGACCATTTATCCATACGGTGGAAAAATGGCTGTGATTTCTTCTACTTGCAGTCCTTTTCCTCACAGAGCTGGTAACTTGGCGAAGATTCAGTAGCAACCAACTGGCATGCTTCGGGAGCCGAGGCCGCAAAGCATTATATAGATTTGACGAGGAAGCTTCACGAGTATATGACTCCGTTTGAGTCCAACAACCCTGGAGATGCATATTTTGACTATAAAGATCTGGACTTGGGAATCAACAGTCATAATGGTAAGGCAAGCACGGAAAGGTTTATGGGGTTAGGTATTTCATAGCTAATTTTACTAGGTTTGTGGAGATTTAAGACAAAAGTTGATTCTCGTAACTTCTTTAGGAATGAACAAAGTATTCCTCTGTTCTTCCCTAATAATTGGGGAAACTAAATTGTAATGTTCATCATCAGTTATTGGGGTTTGCTCGCAGCTCATGTAATAGGTTCTTTGGTTATTCGAAAGCAGCTTTAAATGGTTGCTCTGGCAGCTTTGTCCAGTGGAAACTTTGGCTTGTCAGGAGGGCCTTTGCTTTGTGATTTTATTACAAAGCCTGGAAGATTCTCACCAAAAAAAAAACATTTACAAATGAATTAAATAGAATATAAATTAATGATTGCATATTTAATTTTTAGGAAAATGGGCAAGGGTTAGAGAGAAGTGGTCTAGGGTTAGGGGATTAGGGCTGGCCTATTGGATATGGACTGAATTAAAGAATGGGCTGAAACTTTGACGGTGGGTTGGGACTTGAGAGTGGGCTGGGCTAATCTGTGGACTGTAAGGTGTATCCGACTGTGTCGCTCATCTTTTTATATCCGTTTGGTCTATTCCGACTTTTGTAAGATTTTTTTTAGTGAGTTGAAAAACTTAATAGTTCATAGAAGATGAGCTTCGAAAGAAGAAAGAAGTGCGAACAGACAGTAAAAGTAATGATATTTAAGGATATTGGTGATCAGTCCCATTGATAATGATTATCAACGACAAATATCATTGTTCTAGAAAATATTGTGTATATGATTGAGTACTCCTTTTATTTTATTTTGTTTTTGGCTAGGTTATTTGCAGTAAGTTTTAGCTTGATTTGAGATGTTTAAACTCATTATTATTATTATTATTTAATCTTAATCATTGGATTTATGCACTTGAGATGAAAGAGTAATTTTCAAAAAAGGATATATTATAAAAAATCCAATTCATATTTGTGACTGCGTTAAATAATTTGTTAACCCTTTTATTTAAAACAAAAAGCTTAGCCTGTTACCATTTGGTAACATATTTGTTTTTTTATCTTGGATTTTTATTGTTTTGTGTTGAATTGTGTGTAATTTATTTAATTTAAGAGTTAATGAGATTTGTTAGAGGTTGTTAATCTTTTTAATTTACTACAAATGTGAAAGGAAATAGAAAATGATATATATATATATATATATATATATATATATATATTTTTACATTTATACTCGTTGCTATATATATATATATATATATTTTACCACCATTTATTTAACATAAAATATAAATCACGAATCCATCGACTCCGTGTAACTTAGCTTCTTCTTCTATTACTGTATATGGAGTGCTTCATTACCTCATTAATACATACATATGTACGAATATGAGAATCTTTCAAGAACATATTAAAAGTGCGTTCTGACATGATGGCTATAAGCAGACAAATTAATAAGTGAAAAGATGATGATAAGAATAAGGAGACAGCTATTTTTGCGACGGCTTGGTGGAATATTTTGACAGAAAATATGCAGCTGATCGGCCATTTACTTCAATTTAAGTCCGTGTAGATCGATCAAAGAGAGAGAGATGAATAGTAAGAAGGTTCTCATGGTGATGATGTTGGTTGTGGTGGCTATGCTTCTTATGCAAAACTTTGTTAGGTGTGATGAGAACATGAATATTAATGGTACGTATATTGAGCCCAATCATCATTATCATCAACATCTTCGTCGTTTTGGTCATAATCATCATGAATATTATGCCCATGGCCACAGCCACCACTTAAATAATGATAAAAAGGTGGAAGAAGGTATTTTTCGATGTTCCGGTGCTTATTGCGACAGCTTTAAATATGGTTGCCGCGATGGATGCACCTGCATTCCATACTTCGTTATCTTTGGGATATGCACGGGAGGCTGTTGCTAACTATCTATGTTTGATCATTCAAAGGATTTCCGTGGGATCCTGTTGCTTGCTATCTACGTCTGATGATATATATATATATATATATATAAATATATAAATATATATATATATATAAATATATAAATATATATATATATATATATAAATATATAAATATATATATATATAAATATATAAATATATATATATATATATATATATATATATATATATATGCGTGTGTGGTGTGTAATTTGGTTAATTGTGTGCATGACCCTCGTGATATATGAGCATAAAATAAGGCCTATACCTATAAAGATGTTTGGTTAATTGTGTGCATGACCCTCCTGATATATGAGTATAAAATAAGGGTTATACCTATAAAGATAAAAGTTAGGGTTTACATGTGCATATACCCTAATCTTTATTTTTATAAGGAGATGTTAAAGTATTGATGATAGCAATATGATATTACAGTTTCCTCTCCATATTTTCTTTGTCTTTTTCTTTTATTCATACTGTTTTATCTTCACTTTTTTTTTTTTTTTATGAATATACTGTTTTATCTTTATTGCTATGAAGAGGAATATATGGCTCCCGCCGACTGGACCTTATGGCTCATAACTCTACTTCTAATTCACATAAAATAATATTAATTTTTATGATAGGGATGTTGAGAGGGTTTCGAGCGATAAATCATAAAATATGTACAAATAATATTATTATAATAATATTATTATCCCAATGTTTTTTTACGACCATTTATTTAACATAGAATATAAAGCTTGAGTCGATTGACTCGGTGTAACTTAGCTGCTGCTTCTATTACTGTATATGGAGTGCTTCAATATTACCTCATTAACACCTACATATGTACGAATATGAGAATGTTTCAAGAACATATTAAAAGTGCGTTGTGATTAACCAAAAAAGAAAAAAAAAAAAAAAAAGAAAGCAAGAAAAAAAGTCAATGCTTAAAAAGCTTCACAAATTCAACAAATGAAAAAGTCAAAGATTAAAAAAAAGATATTGTAAGTATTACATCATTCTAGATAACGGGTGGTAAGAATGATGGCATGACACTATTTTTCGTAAAAAAAAAAAAAAAAGGTAAAAAAAGAAGTGAACATAAGAGCTAAAATTAGAGTGTCACTAATGCTTAGTACACGTATATGTATTAACAATTTAATTTCACTGTTTCGACCAAAAGATTTTCTTATCTCCTGTGGATAATTAATGTTTATTATTTAATATTTTGGATAGACCACCCTGCTAACATTTATTTATTTATTTATTATTTTTAAAGCTTCCCTCAATCAATTTGATAATTATGTAGGGCATAATAAATATTTATTGGTCTAAATTTATGATATTTGCCTAAATGTTCACACCAAGAACCAGTAGTTGTGTAACAGGAATCCGTGTAAAATGAGGAATAATAGATGGCCCTGTTTTCGCGCATGGACTGCAAGCATTATTTATTAACCTAAGAAATATCAAGATATATATATATATATATATATATATATATACACATATTTTGCTATATAACATTTGTTAAAAATGTCAAAGATATATAATAATATGGTAATGCTACAAAATTGAACTGAAATTTAAAATATACATATATATATTTCTTTAAAATATATGACAATGAGATTAACATAAATAATGCCAAATGATCTAATTAGATTACGTCTTCAAATGATACAAGCTTTTCAAATATTTTGAGTCAATAATGGAGGCAATTTGCATAATTTCCTAAACTCTTTTTTAAACTCCCATCTAGAAACACACAAATTACAAACTCAAAAAAAAAAAAAATAATAATAATAATAATAAAATAAAATTATTACCCAGAAAGATTTCCAGTATTCCAAAATTGCTTTAAATTCTTCTACTGCTCTCTCTCTGAGTTCATGTGTGTTTCCAGTTCCAGAGGTTTTCATTACATGCCTTATCAGCCATGCAAATGCTTCATATATATCCAATCTCTTCAGCAATCTTCGTCTCCTTCAAGCTTACATTCGAAACCTCCGATTCAACACCTCCACCACCCCAAAACCCTTCCTCATTGTCCTCGCTTTGCATGAATCTCACGTTCAAGCCTCCCTAATCTGCGGTCAGAAGCAGGAAGCACAGATTGGCTTAAAACATGAGAATAAAAATTAATTTTTATTGTTTTCTGAAAACAATATTAATTGTTTAACCAACTAATTTCCGAAACTGTTTTCAAACAACAAATGGCAAAAAACATGTTTAGCTGTAGAAATATGTTGTATTGAAAATGAGTTACCCTTTTATTTTTCTTTCGTTTATATAGGCATAGATTTAATTTATACTGTTCATAAATAAAAGTCTCCTTAACTCTTACAAAAAATAATTTCTCCTCACCGAAAAAAGAAATTAATCAAATACTTTTAGTTTCTTACAACTTGCAGGCCATGTTTATTAATTATTATTATCTAAAAATTGTTTTGAGTTTAAAAACTAGTAATTCAGTTGTTTTAAAAAAACAAGAGATGTTTGGCACTTAATTTTGAAAACAATTTTTAAAGAACGAAAGGTAAAATAACATGTTTAGAATAGAAACTATTTTTTACCGTTAAAATATAAGTGTTTTGTTATATTAATTCCAATCTAATCATGTATTAAAAAAAAATCAGGTCAGGCAAGGATTCAAATTTATTTTATTTTTTATCTTGTTTGGGGGGTAAAGAACAATATATAATATACGCTTGTGAATGGTTTTAGGATAATCTAATTTTTTATTCAATGTACATGAACTCCATATCTATACTACTAAGAAATTAATCCATCTATGCTTGAGGAATATTTTTGATTAAAAAGATGACGGCGATAGGCAGACAAATTAATAAGTTAAAAACAAGTTGATAAGAATAAAGACACAGCTATTTATACGACGGCTTGGTGGAATACTTTGACAGAAAATATGCAGCTGATCGGCCATTTACTTCAGTTTAAGTCTGTGTGGATCGATCAAAGAGAGCGCGAGAGAGAGATGAATGGTACTAGTAAGAACGTTAGCATGGTGATGATGTTGGTTGTGGTCGCTATGCCTTGTATGGCAAATTTTGTTAGTTGTTATCAGAATATGAATATTACTGGTTATTATACTGACACCAATCGTCATTATCACCACCATCATCATCTTCATCGTCGTTTAGATATGATCATCATGAATATTATAATCCCCATAGCCATGGCAACTACTCAAAGTCAAATAATACAGAAAAGATGGAAGGTGATGTTCCTCATTTGGATGCTTATGAGTCGCGCTGTCTCGGTGAGATATGCTACGCAATTATCCAGGATTGCCTCAATGGCTGTTTCTACGCTCCACACTTCCTTATTTTGGGATTATACCACGAAACCTGTTGCCTTTAATGGCCCTGCATGATATATGAGCACATATATATATATATATATATATATATATATATATAATATTAATAAGTAATACATTGTTAGGTTTCCAAATCCTTCACAAATTCAGTAAGTATTTGGAGTTCCCAAGCATCTTTCACAATTAATACATTTTGGTTCATCGATCTATATCCCTCTTTTTACTTTTTATTTTATTTTATTTTTTCGGCGGTATAAGCACTTGTGAGGGCACAATTAATATTTACCTATTTTGGGAAAAACTTTGGCGTTATAAATGGCTTTAATATGTGCAAGTGCAACAAATTGAAACATTAATTAATGAGCATTTCGTTCGTGAAATGACACCAATATAGATAGAATAGTGTATAGCAATTAATTAAATCCCACTTATAATATATAGTCGTTATTTGATTCTTGGAACACATCCCATATATAATGGTATGATGGACAGGTACTTCAATATCCTACTATGTATAATTTATGAGAGACCACATAATTTTTATGATTTTGTTTTTTGGTTTTTATATATGAATGAGCATTCTAAAGAAATGTTTAGCTGTTGTGTGTCAATTATTAATCCACTTATAAAGCAAGGCTTTATTTGATTAATTCTTTAAAAAATGAAAAAGGGAAAAATAAAATAAAAAATTGATTGATATAAGTTGATTTATTTCATAATTTAAACATAAAATGTGAAACAATAAAACAATATGCATATGAGAGAAAGAAACGAGTTTTCCACGTACTTAGGTGAGGAATGACCATTTTATTTTGATATAATATGAGTAATTTCTTGTAGGGATTAAATTCTGATTTATAATTTGACAATTATGACTAATTTTGTGTTACAAGATGCTTCAAAGTCTAGATTAATGAGTGATTAAAATCATAAAATTAAGCATCTTAATTGATCGTGTTATTACTTAGTATAGGGGAAAATGAAAAATGTAAATGCCCTACGAAATTCAAAATATCATTAACCTCCTTTAATTTAATAATATATATTCCCTATTTTTTCCAATGCTAATTACTTGACAACAAATTATATCCAAATAGACTATGCGAATTAAACCTCCAGGAACTAAAACACACACAGAGAAAAGGGCTAAATTATATTTATGATGTATATATATTATCAGAAATGGTCTCTGACTACATTGCTCATGAATGATAAGCTTAAATCACGTGCCTCATTACGAAGTACGAGTAAAAAAGTAAATACATAATATTTAATACCTTTTATTTTCTATTTTTAATATTTTTATTTTTATTTAAAACAAAGCCTTAGTCCATTGACTCGGTGCAACTTTGCTGCTGCTTCTATTACTGTATTACGTATGAAAAGAGTATAGCTATTCACAAAATTCCACAAACAAAAAAAGTCAAAGATTGTAAAGAAGATGTTTTGTAAGTATTACATCGTTCTAGATAAGGGGTGATAAGAAATAAGAACAATGACGTGACACTATTTTTTGTAATAAAAAAATAAAATAAAAATAAAAGATTGATATAAGAACTAAAATTAGAGTGTCACTAAATATATATATATATATATATATTAACAATTTAATTTCATTCTTGTGACCAAAAGATTTCCATATCTCCTGTGGATAATTAACGTTTATTATTTAATACATATTTTGGACGACCCTGCTAACTTGTTTATTTATTTATTTATTTATTATTATTATTTTTAAAGCTTCCCTCGAGCAATTTAATAATTTTCTAAGAAATAATAGCTTTATTTATTTATTTCACATACCTGTTCCACTAGAACAACCCAAAGTCTGGTAGGTTGTACCATACCGACAATTTTGAATTTAAAAGGAAACCAAATTATTATATGAAAATGACATAAATTAACTTTTAGTAATTAAATTCCAAAGAACGCTATCATTAATATCAATTGCTAATTAATAATGAATTTTAGTTCATACAATTCAATGCAAGTTATCCACAGAGGGATTCAGCCGAACATACGTTACAGAGTCAGAGCTTTCATAAATCCACTTAAAATTCATTAACTTTACCACTAACATAATTAACTAAACAGAGAAGGAATGTTCTGTCAGAAAAAAATATGTAGAAGATGAATAAAATTGAGTTGAAATGTCAAGTCACTTCATTTATTTATTTATTTTTGCGAGAAACAGATTTTTAAATAATGAAAATTTATTTGATCTACTTTTTTTTTTCAATAATTAATCTCCTTGTTTAGTTTTAAATGAATACAAAATATTTATAAAATGGCAAATCTCCATGAGTGGCAATTTATATTATTTATGTGGATAACTATTTTAGCATATATATATATATATATATATATATATATATCCACATTACTATATATATCAAAGAAATCGTATATTACAGGAAGCTTATCTATATGGTTTCCAAAATTTTAGTGGCCATTTGGTAATAAAGTTAATGCATTTTTTCTAAAAGAATTTATGGAAGTTTGCGTATAATTGGTTTTTTTGTTCAAATGATAGTTTGGCTTTTCACCTAACTACATGCTAAAAGTTAAATAAAATTAGATTCATTTTATTTTTTTCTTTTTGCCATTACAAATGATTATATATTGCAGTTCCCTATTTCAATCTTCTTTAAAGAATTTATGGAAGTTTGCGTATAATCGGTTTTTTTGGTTCAAATGATAGTTTGGCTTTTCACCTAACTACAAGCTAAAAATTAAATAAAATTAGATTCATTTTATTTTTTTCCTTTTTGCCATTACAAATGATTATATATTGCAGTTTAGTCATTTGTATTATAATAATAATAATAATAATAATAATAATAATAATATCAGTAATAATAATAACAATAATAATAATAATAATAATAATAAATGTTACCATACAATTAGTCTTGCGTAATATCGATGTGATTAAAATGTGCTCTAGTTCCTATCCACCAAAAAAAAAAATCCCAAATATTTAGATGATATATAATGCGCTAAGTTGGGTTAAAATTATTAATTAAGATGTACCTTTTTCTTTTTTTTTTTCTTAGAAAAAAAGGCGCTCAATAGAAATCATCAGCACATGAATCTGTTAGAATATATAGCTCATTTGCTATTTTAGTTTTGTAAGCATGTAGAAATCTATAATAGCGGACCCATCCTCTAATATTTTTTCTCCACTTTATAAGTTAGCGAGATTAAATACACTTAGCATACAAATAAAACTTGTAAGAATTTAAATTTCAACTCCTACAAATAAATATGGAGATTTAATAAGTATTTTTTTTCTTTGTATCACATCCTCAAGTAACAGATGAATCAGAGCATGGTATACCGGTAAAAGTGAAAGTTTCTAGCTCTGTAAAGCGTACACAATTGTCACCATATGCACTCACAATAATAATAATAATCGGAAAGAGATAATTTAGGCTATCACAATAATAATAATAATAATTCTCTATCACAATAATAATAATAATAATAAATTATGGTACTAAATAAAAAAAATAATAAAAATTGGACGTTGTTTATTGGTCTGAATTTATGATATTTTGTCAGACCTAGGACTAGTAGTAGTGCGCGCAACAAGTATCCGTATGTGTCATAAATGAGTTATAATAGGTGGAAATATCAATATATATATATATATATATATATATTAAGAAAGATTACTAGATAATATTTGTCAAAATTTTCAATGATTTATATAATAAAGTGATGCTACTAAATTGAACTTAAATTTTAAAAAATATATATATTTCTTTTAAATATATGACAATGAGATTAACATAAGTAATGTCAAAGGCTAAGTAGATTACGTGTTCCAATGATACAAGCTTTTCAAATAGTCCAAGTCAATAAAGGAGGTAACTTGTTTAATCTTCTAAACTCTTTTTTTTTAATTTTTCCAACTCCATTTGGCAAAAGACATAGGTTATAAATTCCCATAAAAAAGACACACAAATAACAAACTCAAAAAGAAAACACAAAACCTTTTTTAAAATAAATTCAAAAACATGTCCAATATTCCAACATTGTTTTCAATTCTTGTACTACTGCTCTCTGTGAGTTCATGTGTAGTTTCATTTCCAGAGGATTTCATTCCATGTCTTATCAGCCATGCAAATGCTTCACACCCAATCTCTTCAGCAATCTTCGTCCCCACTATCAACTCCTCCTACTCCTCAGTCCTTCAAGCTTACATTCGAAACCTCCGATTCAACACCTCCACTACCCCAAAACCCTTCCTCATTGTCACCGCTTTGCATGAATCCCACGTTCAAGCCTCCGTAATCTGCGCTCAGAAGCACAACTTGCAGATGAAGATCAGAAGTGGCGGCCATGACTATGAAGGAGTTTCCTACGTCTCTTTTACCGGCGTCCCTTTCTTTGTCCTCGACATGTTCAATCTCCGATCCATCCACGTGGACATAAACAGCGAAACTGCATGGGTTCAGACTGGTGCCACTCTTGGCGAAGTTTACTATAGAATAGCTGAGAAGAGCAACACTCACGGCTTCCCAGCCGGAGTCTGTCCCACCGTCGGTGTCGGAGGTCATTTCGGTGGTGCCGGATACGGTAACATGATGAGGAAGTACGGTCTTACCGTCGATCATATAGTGATGCTCAAATAGTGGACGTTCAAGGCCGAGTTCTTGATAGAAATTCCATGGGTGAAGATTTGTTTTGGGCCATTAGAGGCGGCGGAGGAGCGAGCTTTGGAGTTGTTCTTTCATACAAGATCAACCTCGTCCGTGTTCCAGAAACTGTAACAGTTTTCAGAGTGGAGAGGACATTGTCACAGAATGCAACAGACATTGTTTACCATTATTTACAAGTTGCAGATAGGCTGGACGAAGACCTATTCATTAGGCTAACCTTAGACGTCGTCGAAACCAACCAAACCAAAGATAATAATAAGACGGTCAGAGCTGCATTTATAGGTATGTTTCTTGGAGACTCAAAGAGCCTAGTTTCAATCACCAACAACAGCTTACCACAACTAGGTTTGAAGCAATCAGATTGTATAGAAATGAGTTGGGTGAGATCTGTGCTTTTCTGGACCAGTTTTCCCATTGGAACACCGAGGATGTTTTGCTTTCTCGTACTCCACAAGTACTAACCCACCTAAAAAGAAAATCAGACTACTTGAAGAAGCCGATTCCGAAGAAGGGTTTGGAGTGGATTTGGAAGAGAATGATTGAGTTAGAGACACCCATGTTGACCTTTAATCCATACGGTGGAAAAATGGCTGAGATTTCTTCTACTTCCAGTCCGTTTCCTCACAGAGCTGGTAACTTGGCGAAGATTCAGTATGCAACCAACTGGGATGCTTCAGGAGCTGAGGCGGCGGAGCATTATATAGATTTGACGAGGAAGCTTCACGAATATATGACTCCGTTTGTTTCCAAGAACCCTAGAGAGGCATTTTTAACTACAAAGATCTGGACTTGGGAATCAATCATAATGGTAAGGCAAGCTATGAGGAAGGAAAGGTTTATGGGGTTAAGTATTTCAAAGCTAATTTCAATAGGTTGGTGGAGATTAAGACCAAAGTTGATCCTGGTAACTTCTTTAGGAATGAACAAAGTATTCCTACGCTTCCCAAATAGGGAAACAAATTGATCTTGTTGAATAATTATTGGGGTTAATTTGTTCGTGTAATAATAGTGCTTTGATTATCCATAAGCAGCTTAGGGAATAATATGTATTAAATAAATAAAACAAAACGTAAATGATTGCTTTGTATTACACCAGCAATGATTGCATATAATGTCAACTTATTTTTATTGGTGTTCCATTAGGGACACAAGTAATTAGTCAAATGTTGAATATTTGATGAATAGTATAATAATCTAAATATATGTATGCACGAAACCATATGTATATGTGAATAAGTAAATAGAAAGAAAAATATTTTATGATTGATGTATAGTGTAGTCATCTAAAATAGATTCCCCTTCATGAGCGTGTTTGCCCATGTTCTCTGTTGTTCATTCTCTAAAAATTGTTTTTAAAGATGAGAATAAAATTTAATTTTCATTCTTTTCTGAAAAGAATAATTGTTTGGACAATTAATTTTCGAAACTGTTTTCAAATAACAAAAGGCAAAAACCATGTTTACCTGTAAAGAAATATGTTGTATTGAAAATAATTTACACTTTTATTTTTCATTCGTTTATAAATGGCATAGATACTGTTCATAAGTAAAAGTCATCTTAACTCTTACGAAAAATAAATTAATCAAACACTTTCTAACATTCATCAAACATATTTGAAACATTATAATTCTTTTATTGGAAAAAAAGATCTAGAGAAAAGTTTAAACAGAAAATAAACAATGACAATGACACCTTGAAAACATGAGACAAGTTTAAACATAATGATATGAAATTCTAATCTAATTGCTTAACCCGTAGCTAATAAACACAATCACACACAAGAAATTGAACACATATTTATTGAGGTTCAACAAAATTTGTCTATGTCCTTGTTGCTCCAGTTAGATTGATTCTCTGTACTAATTTTAACGCCAAGGAAATGTTCAGTTAACTGTGTTTATAAACTACACAGTTTTCTTTTTCTTTTTCAAACATATTCATCAAACATATTTGAAAATGTATAAGTTCTTGGATTGAATGTCCAACAAATACCAACATAAAAGGTGGACATAAGAGCTAAAATTAGATCGTGTAACTAATGCTTAGTATATAAGTACTAACAATGTAAATTGTATTAACAATTTAATTTCATTGTTGCGACCAAAAGATTTTCATATCTCCTGTGGATAATTCACGTTTATTATTTAATATTTTGGATGGTGACCACCCTGCTAACTTGTTTTCAATTATTATTATTATTTTTTAAAGCTTCCCTCAATCAAATAATAATCATGTAGGAAATAAATATTTTTTTTTAACATACTTGTTCCACGAGAACAACCCAAAATCTGGTAGGTTATATCCTCATTGGCAATTTTCAATTTCAAAAGAAAACCAAATTATTATATGAAAATGACGTAAATTAACTGGTATTAATTAAATTCCACAGAGCGTTATCTTTATCAATTGGTAATTTATAGTTAATTTCGGTTCATACAATTCAATGCATGTTATCCACAAAAATGTTTGACACAATGGAACCAGCTGTTCTATAAAATTCAGCCGAAAACGCGTTAGAGAGTCAGAGCTTTTATAAATCCACTTAAAATTCATGTCAACTTATTTCTATGGGTGTTCCATTAGGGACACAAGTAATTCGTCAAATGTTGAATGTTAGATCAATAATATAGTCATCTAAATATGTGTGTGTACGAAACTATATATATATATATATATATAAGAATAAATAAATATATGCAAAGAAAAATATTAGGTCGTAGATGAATAATTTAGTCATCTAAAATAGATGCCCCGTATGAACTTGTTTGCCTGTGTTCTCTGTTGCTCATTCTCTAAAAATTGTTTTAAAAGATGAGAATAATTAATTTTCATTCTTTTCTGCAAAGAATAATTGTTTGGCCAATTAATTTTCGAAACTTTTTTCAAATAACAAAAGGCTAAAAACATGCATGTTTAGCTGTAAAGAAATATGTTCATTGAAAATAGTTTACCCTTTTAATTTTCTTTCATTTATATAAGGCATATATTTAGTTCACATTGTTCATAATAAAAGTCACCTTAACTCTTACTAAAAATATTTGTCTTTACCCAAAAAAATTTAATCAAATACTCTTTTTTTTTTAAATACAATTTGCAGGCCATTATTTATTTATTATTCTCTAAATATTTATTGAGTTTAAAAACTAGTTCAATTGTTTTCTAAAAACAGGATCTGTTTGGCCAATTAATTTTGAAAACAATTTTTAAAGAACAAAAGGCAAAAAAATATGTTTAGAATAGAAACCAGATTTCATTATTAAATTATAAATTTTAATTATATTATTAATTCCAATCTAATCATGCTTTAAAAGAAGTTCAGGTCAGGTGATTATCCAGATTTATTTTTATGTTATTTTATTTTATTTTTGGGTACGGAACAATATACAATATATGCTTGTGAAAAGTTTTAAGACAATTTAATTTTATCCATTGTACATTGAGTGCTTGAGGAATATTTTTAATTAAAAAGATGATGGTGATAAGCAGATAATTTAAAACGTTAAAAAAGATAATGATTATATGGAGACAACTATTTATGTTACAGCCTGGTGGAATATTATGACAGAAATTATGCAGTTGACGTCCATTTTATGATATGTAATCCAATATTTAAACAAGTGTTGTAGTACACACATATAATTAAACTTAAAGTCTGTGTAGATCAAAGAGAGAGAGAGAGATGAGTAGTAAGAAGGTTAGCGTGGTGATGATGTTGGTTGTGGTGACTACGGCTTTTATGGCAAACTTTGTTAATTGCTATGAGAATATGAATATTAATGGTAATTATAATGAGCCCAATCACCATCATCATCAACATACTCGACTTATAAGTTAAAGAAGATGATGACGACAAGACAACTAAGTGCTTGTTTGATAACATAATTATTTTTTATTTTTGTTTTTAATTTTTTTTTTGAGTTATGTGTAATTTGGTTAGTTTAAAAGTTAGTTGGAGTTTGTTAGATATTAGTTAGACTAAAAATATGAAGAAAAATAAAAAATAAAAAATTGAAAATGAAAACGCTTTCAAAGTGTTTTTATTTTTTGTTTTTGTTTTTATATTTTTACTTAATTAAGTAGTCTAACTAATATTTAACAAACTCCAATCAACTTCTAAACTAATCAAATTACATATAATTTAAGAAGAAAAAATTAAAAAAAAATAATAATTTTTTGATAGAAAAAAACAACTATTTTAAAAAAAAAAAAAAATAATTGTGTTATCAAACACAACCTAATTTAAACCAATGTTGATCGGCCATTTTGCGACAGCTTGGTGGAATTTTATGACAAGAAAATATGTAGCTGATCGGCCATTTTATGATATGCTATCCAATATTTAAACAAGTGTTGTAACACATAAAAGTAAACTTTAAGTCTATGTGGATCAAAGAGAGAGAGAGAGAGAGATGAGTAGTACTAGTAAGACGGTTGGCATGGTGATAATGCTGGTTGTGGTGGCTATGCTTCTTATGGCAAACTTTGAGTAATGGCCGTGGCCATGGGGATCATAATATTGGTGATGATCATGACCTAAACGCCGATGAAGATGATGATGATTGGGCTCATTAATATAACTACCATTAATATTCATATTGGCAGCTGATGCAATATAATATTCAGTGAACAAGTCATTCGATTTTTATTTGATTTATTTTTTTATCTATGTTTAAACTTGTTTCATGTTTTCATTCAGTGAATGTGTCATTTTCATTCCTTATATTTCCATTGTTCTTTTTTAACAATATATTTTTCACCAGGTTGATGATGTGCCCTTGTAAAACAAATTAGTCTGACAAATTGAAAATAGATAAAAAAAAATGTGAGTTGTATAACAGATACACTTCTGATCATTAATCTTAATATTATTAAGTAAGTTTGTTTCTTCTAAATTCATGGTATTCTAAAGAATCTAATTTTAGGGCACAATTAATATTTAGCAATAACCATTTTGAGGGAACAATTAATATTAAGTAGTTTTGTGAATAAAATTATAATTTAGCCAACTTTTTGGATTAAATGTTCAAAACCATACGGTATATATATTACACACAATTTCACGCCAAAGAGCATTAATACATTAATGATGAACCTAATTATTTTATGGAAGATGGTTGGAACTCCAAATCTTTCACAAAGTCACACGATATTCTCTTTAGAGTTGCCACATAACCGACGAGATTTTTAGAATACCTACTGAATTTGTGAAGGATTTTGGAAACACTAACAATATCTTCCTTATTTTATATATGCTCATATATAATGCAGGGACATTAAATGAATTAGTCCATGCAACAGACTCCGGTGCATTTTCCCCAGTCGTAGACTATATTGCAGAAACAGCCAAGGGAGCATTCATTAAAACCAGGGGTGCATTCAACACCGGCACATTTTCCGGGAAACTGATCCACATGAGGATCACCACCTTCCATCTTTTAGTATTATTTGACTTTGAGTAGTGGTCATGGCTATGGGGATCAAAATATTGATGATGACCTAAACGACGATGACGATGCAGATGATGATTGGGGTCCGTATAATTCCCTGTAATATTCATATTCTCATGACTCCTCACAAAGTTTGCCATAAGAAGCAGAGCCACCATAACCAACATCATCACCATGCTAACCTTCTTACTGGTACTACCCATCTCTCTCTCTCACACACAGACTTACGTTTAATTTTATGTGTTACAACACTTTGTTAAATATTGGATAGCTTATCACAAAATGGCCGATCAGGTGCATATTTACTGTCATAATATTCCACCAAGCTGTCGCAAAATGGCCGATTAGCTGTCACTTTGTCGTCATCGTCTTCTTTAACTTATTAATTTTTCTGCTTAGCGCCATCATCTTTTTAATTAAAAATATTCCTCACGCCTCGATAGATTAATTTTTGTAATAGTATAGATATGGAGTTCATATGTTATATATTGTTCTTTAATTACCCAAAAATAAAATAAAATAAATTTGGATCCTCGCCTGACCTGAGCTTCTTTTAATACATGATTAGATTGGAATTAATACAATAAAAAACTGAATTTAACAATGAAAACAAGTTTCTATTCTAAACATGCTTTTCAGCTATTGTTCTTTAAAATGGTTTTCAAAATTAATTGGCCAAACATCTCTTGCTTTTAGAAAACAATTGGCCAAACATGGCCGTAAAATGTTTGGTCATGTTCTCAGTATTCATTCTCTAAAAATCGTTTTAAAAGATGAGAATAAAATTGAGTTTCATTATTTTGTGAAAAAATAATTGTTTGGCCAATTAATTTTTGAAATATTTTTCAAGTAAAAAAGGCAAAAACATGTTCGCTGTAAAGAAATATGTTGTATTGAAAATAATTTACCCTTTTATTTTATTTTTTTGTTTATATAAGGCATAGATTACTTAATTTATAGAGTTCATAAATAAAAGTGACTTTAACTTTTACTTTTTAACGAAAAAAAAAAATCAGATACTTTTATTTTTTTACAGTTTGCAGGCCACGTGTTTTTTTTCCTAAAAGAAAAAAAATCAAATACTTTATTTTTTACAATTTGTAGGCCATGTGTCTTTTTGTTCATTTATTATTATTTTCTAATGGCTTAATTGATAACATAATTATTTTTTATTTTTGTTTTTAATTTTTTCCCCTTGAATTATGTGTAATTTAGTTAGGGTAATTTGATAAAATGCCCATGTATTCAATAATTTTTATAAAAATAGACATGTGTTAATATTTTTTGAAAAATATCCACCATTAGATAAAAATACCTTTAAACTCTAATACTCACAACTTTATCATTATTTTTCTTATTTTTTACTTTTTTGTTTTTTTTTTATTTTCTACTCCTATAATTTTTATTAATTTTGTAACATATTTTTCTATCAAACTACATCGATTTATGAGCATTTTAGTTTTTGAATCAAGTAATTTCGTTAAGTATTGAATGATATATAATTTTTCTAAATTCTTAAACTATCCAGATTTTATTCTTCTTCTTTATTTTTTTTATTTTCTTTTGTTTCTTTTTTCTACTCCTATGATTTTTATTTATTTTGTAACATATTTGTTTTGTAATACTAGGTTAAGTGGTGAGCATTTTGGTTTTTGAATTAAGTCATTTGGATAAGTATTGAATGAAATATGATTTTTACAAATTTATTAGTTTTTTTGAAAAAAATACCAATTTTGGACGAGACCTGCCCATTTTTGGCTAGACCTGCCCAAAATGAGCGGGTTTTGCTAAAAATGGGTGGGTGGTTCTCACTATGAATTGGCGGGCCTCGCCAAGAATGGGCGAGTCTAGCCCAAAATTGGCATATTTTCAAAAAAACTAATGAATTTGTATAAATCATATCTTACTCAATACTTTATCAAATGACTTGATTCAAAAACCAAAATTCTCATCACTTGATATAGTTTTACAAAAAAATATGTTACAAAATAAATAAAAATCATAGGAGTAGAAAAAAAACAAAAAAATAAGGAAAAAAAATAAAATCTGGGTAGTTTAAGAACTTATAAAAATCATATCTCATTTAATACTTAACGAAATTACTTGATTCAAAAACCAAAATGCTCATAAATCGATGTAGTTTGATAGAAAAATGTCACAAAATTAATAAAAATCATAGAGTAGAACATGAAGAGACAAAATGTAAAAAAAAGAAAAATAATATATAGATGAGTATTAGAGTTCAAGTATTTTTATGATGAGTATTTTTCAAAAAAATTAAGGAGTGTTTATTTGTAAAATAATTACTGAGCGCATGAACATTTTGTCCAATTACCCATTTAGTTAATTTAGAGGTTAGTTAAAGTTTGTTAAATGTTAATTAGACTAAAAATGTGAAGGAAAATAAAAACACAAAATAAAAATAAAAAAAAATAAAAAGTGTTTTCATTTTTTATATTTTTACTTAATTAAATAGTCTAATTAATATTTAATAAATTCCAACCAACCTCTAAACTAATCAAATTACCCATAATTTAAGAGAAAAGAAAAACTAAAAATAAAAATAAAAATAACTATATTATCAAAAGACCTTAAATATTAACTTTGCGGATAAAAAATAGTTCAACTGTTTTCTAAAAACAAGAGAAATTTGGCCAATTAATTTTTAAAATCATTTTTCAAAGAACAAAAGGCAAAAAATAAAACATATTTAGATCATAGAAACTTGTTTTCATTGTCAAATTTCAGTTTTTTTTATTATATTAATTTGTATTAGAAAAAGTTCAGGTCAGGTGAGGATCCAAATTTATTTGATTCTTTTTTTTTTTCTTTTTTGGTTAAAGAACAATATATAATATAATTTATTTTATCCCATTTTAAGATTATTTAATTTTTTATTCAATGTACACTAACGCCATATCTATACTACTAGAAATTACTCCATCATGCTTGATGGTGATGGCGATAAGCAGACAAATTGATAAGTTAGAGAAGACGATGACAACTATGGCTAGGTGGAATATTATGACGGAAAATATGCAGCAGATCGGCCATTTTGTCATATGCTATGCAATATTTAAAAAAGTGCTGCAACACATAAAATTAAAGTTAATGTCTGTGTAGATCAAAGAGAGAAAGAGAGATGAATAGTAAGAAGGTTATCATAGTGATGATGCTGGTTGTGGTGGCTATACTTCTTATGGCAAATGTTATTAGGTGTCATGAGAAAATGAATATTACAGTTAATGATACTGAGCTCAATCATTATCATCGTCATCCTCGTTTAGGTTATCATGATCATCATCATCGATATTTTGATCCCCATAGCCATGACCACTACTCAAAGTCAAATAATACCAAAAAGATGGAAGGTGGTGATCCTCAATTGGATCAATCGTCCAAAAAATGTTCAGGTGATACTTGCACCCCTCTGTATAGTGAATGCGCCGATGGCTGTGCCTGCGTTCCATTCTACATTTCCGCTGGAGAATGCTTTGGAGCCTGTTGCTAGTACTATTTCATTTAATGGCCCTGCATTATATACGAGCATATATAAAATAAGGAAGTTATTGTTAGGGTTTCAAAATCCTTCAGAAATTCATATATAAAAAGCTAGTTGGTTGTGTGGCAACTCTGGAGGGAATATCATGTGATCATTTTGTAAAAAATTTGGAGTTCCCAAACATCTTCCATAAAATAATTTGGCTCATCAATAATGCATTAATACTTTTTGGCATGAAATTGTGTGTAATATGTATACTATGTGTCATTTTCCAATTTCTGTTTTTGAACGTTTAAACCAAAATGTAAATTATAATTTTATTCACAAAAAAATCCTTAAAATATTAATTGTGCCATCAAAAGTGGTTATTGCTAAATATTAATTGTGCCCTAGCTAAAATTAGATTCCTCAGAATACCATGAATTTAGAGAAAACTCGCTTAATAGTATTACAATTTTCAATTTGTCATCAATTTACTATTTGTTAGACTAATTCGTGTTACAAGGGCACATCATTAGGCTGGTGAAAAATATACTGTTAGAAAAGAATAATGGAAATATAAAGAATGAAAATGACACATTGAAAACATGAAACAAGTTTAAACATAAAATAATAAAAAAAAATCAAATAAAAATCAAATCATGACTTTTTCGCTCAATATTAAAATAAATGAGCCGCCGAAATCTATCTCCTTTTACTACATATTTGACATTCAAGTGCATATAATGTAAAAAATTATTGCTTTAAATTGAAAGGTTGTTATTCCTTTGTCCGAGTTCATTTTGTAGAGATGACTCCTAAAATTTTTTTTTCTGTAAAACATGTACATATAAGGGCTTATAGGCTGCAGCAATTTCTTGATATATGGTCTTTCCAAAAATTTTCGTTGCTGGTATCTGGTGGATTTAATTTATTTAGTAGCTTGATGGAAAAAAAAAATGCTGTTTTTATGTAGTTATTTTGATGTTATCACCTTTTACTTTCATCATTTTGTCATTTACCTCTCGCCTTTTGCAGTTTATTTATGTTATTTCACGATTATGCAAAACAAGGAACATGGATTAGTGAACTTTAGATGTTTTGGAATATTTTATATTTGGGATCATGCAACGTTAGGATTACAATATTTTTCTGGTAGTGGGATATATATATATATATATATTATAATATATATATATATATATAAAATTTGTAATCCCCAAAGGTAACTTAAATATATAGGAAACATAAAAGAACTAAAAAGTAATCAAAACACAATTAAAAAATCAAAATAATAAATAAATCCAAAAATTAGTAATAGAAAATCCCCAGTTTAAATATATAGAAAAAAAAATAAAAATAATTAATGTAAGGCCAATAAATAGCACTTAATCATAAAATATCCTAATTAAAACAGATCATCAAACTTAAAGAGATATGTAAAACAAGAAATTATCAAAATAAAATATTTTTGTTTACAAGGCATTATCAATCTGCTGGTGATGAAAAATATATTGTTATAATAGAATAAAGAATCGAATTGTTATCGCGTTGGTATTATCATTTTTTTAATTAATTTACTGTTGTAGTTACAATAAACTCTTTGTAATATTCATTCCCAATGTCTTCTAGCAAATTAGAAAAAAAAAGGATATATTTTATTCATATATTAGCCATTATTCTGACAGATATTGGTTTTGGTGGCTATGGTTCTTATGGCAAATTTTGTTAGGTGCCATGAGAATATGTATATCAATGGAAATCATAATGAGCTTAATCATCATAATCTTCAGCTCCATCGTCATCGTCGTTTAGGTCATGATCACCATCAGTATTATGATCCCCATGGCCAATACTCAAAGTCAAATAATAATAAGAAGACGGAAGGTGGTGTTCCTCATTGGGATGACTGTGAAACTCGTATATGTTCCTCCGTGGCCGGGATTGCCCACATGGCTGTTTTTGCAGTCCGTTCCTCATTATCTCTGGGATATGCATCGGAAGCTGCTGCTAGTACTATTTCATCTAATGGCCCTGCATCATATATATATGAGCATATATAAAATAAGGAAGATATGCTTTGGAAGCTGGTGATATCACTCTTATGAAGGGTTTCCAATATCATTCACAAGCTCAGTAATATTATAAAACCTAATTGGTTATATGGCAGCTATCTCCAGAGAAAATCCTGTCATTTAGGAAAAGATTTGGAGCTTCAACCATCTTCCGCAAAATAATTTGGTTCTTCAATACAATGTATTTAAACAAGTGTTGTAACACATAAAATTAAACATAAGTCTGTGTAAGAGAGAGAGAGATGGGTAGTACAAGTAAGAAGGTTAGCATCGTGATGATGTTTGTTATGGTGGCTATGCTTCTTATGGAAAACTTCGTGAGGTGTCATGAGAATATGAATATTACAGGCAATTATACCAACACCAATCATCATCTGCATCGTATCGTCGTTTAGGTCATCATCAATATTTTGATCCCCATAGCCATGACCACTACTCAAAGTGAAATAATACCAAAAAGATGGAAGGTGGTGTTCCTCAATTGGATCAGTATTCCGGAAAAGTTCTGGTGCTATGTGCACCCCTCTGAATGATGAAGGCGCCGATAGCTGTTCCTGCGTTTCATTCTACATTTCCGCTGGAAAATGCTTTGGAGCCTGTTGCTACTACTATTTCATTTAATGGCCCTGCATGATATACGAGCATATATAAAATAAGGAGGATATTGTTAGGGTTTCCAAAATCCTTCACAAATTCAGTATGTATTCTAAAAATCTAGTTGGTTATGTGGCGCCTATAGAGAGAATATTGTGTGATTTTGTGAAAGATTTGGAGTTGCCAAGCATCTTCCATAAAATAATTTGGCTCAGCAATGATGTATTAATGCTCTTTGGCATGAAATTGTGTATAACATATATACCGTTTGTTTTCCAATTTCTGTTTTTGAACATTTAATCCAAAATTTAGCTAAATTATAATTTTATTCACAAAATTGGTTAATATTAATTGTGCCCTCAAAACTAGTTATTGCTAAATATTAATTGTGCCCTAAAATTAGATTCCTTCGAATACCATGAATTTATAGAAAACGGAGTAAAACTCACTTAATAATATTACAATTTACATGTAAATTGTCATCAATTACCATTTTTCAGACTAGTTCGTGTTGCAAGGGCACATCATCAACCTGCTAAATTTGTTTTCTGTAAAAGATGTATATTCAGGGGCTTATAGGCTCGGCAATTTCTTGATATATGGTCTTTCCGAAATTTTCATTGCTGGTATCTGGTGGACTTAATTGATCGATTTAGTAGCGCACGATGGAAAAATGTTGTTTTTATGTAGTTATTTTGATGTACCAGCATTTACTTTCACCGTTTTATCATTTACCTCTCACCTTTTCCAGTGTGTTTGTGTTATTTTACAATTATGCAAAACAAGGCACATGGATTAGTAAAACTTTAGATATTTTGGAATATTTATACTTAGGATCATGCAACTTTAGAATTACAATATTTTTCTTGTAGTACTGGGATATTGTACAATGCAAATTATATGGCAGGATATAATATATATATATATATATATACATATATTATAATATATAATACATTTATATGTAATTTACAATCCCCAAAGCTAACTTAAATATATAGGAAACATAAAAGAACTAAAAAGTAATTAAAACCCAATAAAAAATTGAAATAATAAATAAATACCAAAATTAGTAGGAAAAATTCCCCCGGTTTAAAATATATAAAAAAATAAAAATATTTAATTTAAGGCCAATAAATAGCACTTAATCATAAAATCTCCTAATTAAAACTAACCAACAAACTTAAAGAGAAATGTAAAAAAAGTAATTGTTGAATAAAATATGAGACAGAATAGAAAAAATAAAAATAGATCCCCCTACATGGTCCATTTTTGTTAGAAGGCCGGCTCATCGTCAATCTTCTGGTGAAAAATATATTGTTACAAATTTTCATATAATAAAGAATCAAATTGTTACTGTGTTGGGATTATCATTTTTTTAAAAAAATAAACTCTCTTTGTAAAATTGAGTCCCAATGTCTTCTAGAAAATTAGAAAAATGAACATATTTTATTGATATATTAGCCATTAAATAAAGAAGAATAATCATTTCGACAGAAACTATGCATGCAACTTGTTGGCCATTTTGGTGATATGTACGTTAGCCAATATATAAAGAAATGTTGTAACAGAGTTAATTAAAGCTAAGTCTCTATAGATCAAAAAGAGATTTATATAAAAATTGTATATGAATAAGATGAGTAGTAAGAAGGCTACTATGGTGTTCGTGTTGGCTGTGGTGGCTATGGTTCTTTTGGCAAACTTTGTTAGGTGTCATGAGAATATGTATATTAATGGAAATTATAGTGAGCTTAATCATCATCATCCTCATGGTCATCGTCATCCTCGTTTAAGTCATGATCATCATAAGTATTATGATCCCCATGGCCAATACTCAAACTCAAATAATAATAATAAGAAGACGGAAGGTGGTGAAGAATGTGAACCTCGTGTGTGCTCCACCGTGGCCCAGGATTGCCCAGATGGCTGTTTGTGCGGTCCACTACTCTTCCTTATCGCTGGGTTTTGCGTTGGAAGCTGCTGCTAGTACTATTTCATCTAATGGCCCTGCATCATATATGAGCATATATAAAATAAGGAAGATATGCTTTGGAAGCTGGTGATAGTACTCTTGTGTAGGGTTTCCAATATCCTTCACAAGCTCAGTAAGTATTCTAAAACCTAATTGGTTATATGGCAGCTATCTCCAGAGAAAATCCTATCATTTAGGAAAAGATTTGGAGCTCAAGCATCTTCCATAAAATAATTTGGGTCATCAATAATGTATTAATGCTCTTTGGCATGAAATTATATATGAATTTATATTGTAGTTGTTTCTCCAAATTTCGTTTAATTTTGACATTAATCCAAGATGTTAGCTAAAAGTATAATTATTTTATTTTAAGAGTGAGAGGGTGAGAGAGAGAAATTTAAACTGAAAATAAAAATGAAATGACACATCGAAAACATGAGACAAGTTTAAACATAATGACATGAAATTCTAATCTAATTTGCTTAACAAGAGATTAATAAACACACAAGCAATTGAACACAGATTTAACGAGGTTCAACAAAATTTGTCCTCAAGTCCTCGTTGCTTCAGTTAGAGCAAGTCTGTATACTAATTTGGTTGAACGATTAATTATAAGCTCTCAGGCTCACCAAAATGGCTGAATCAGTAATGATGTAGCCGATGCAGTAGCAAAGATTTCTCTGTCTACCAAGTCAAACTTTGCTTGTGATGAATTTTCCTTACGCCTCATTTCACCTTGTGTTATGGAAAAATTATGGCTCAGATGGCGTTTTCTGCTTTGTAAGCCCTTCTTTGGGTTTATTTTTTGTGCTAATGCAGTTCTCTTTTCACCAAAAAAGGCTGAATCAGTAACTGTTCACACGAGAACCCACACCAATCTCTTAGCCCCAAATTAACCCTACTCACTTGAATTTTCACCAGAAAATTCTCTCACAATACCTAGAGAAAAATTGAGAAGAAAATCTTGAAAGCTACTGCAACAACTGACGTTGCACCTCCGTTTCATGCCACCATGAACTTGAAGAAGAGAAGGGCTTCTGTTAACCTTTTGAAGCTTTTAAAATCTGAAGGAGTTAAAGATGACGTGGACCAATTAAATAAGATTTTCATGTGCTTATTTATAACCACGTGACAACTTGCTAAGCTGTTAACATACAAATTGATGATCACCTCCACCAAACGACATTGTTCCATTAACTGTGTTATAAACTGCTCAGTTTTCTTCTTCTCTCTTTCAAATATTCATCAAACACGTTTGCAAATATATAAGTTCTTTGATTAAATTTCCAACAAATCCCAACATATATATAAAAGGTGGACATAAGAGCTAAAATAAGAGTGTTTCCAATGCTTAGTATATAAGTATTAGCAATTTAATTTCATTTTTGCGACCAAAATATTTTCATATCTTCTGTGGATAAGATTATACATTATCATGTTTTGTAAAATTGATAAACGTGTTTGGTCAAAAGAAGTGTGAAAATATTATTTAAACTTCAATAGTTTAACACAAAGCGTATTATATAATTAAACTAGAGAAGAAATGTTCAGTCTCTTTTAAGGGGAACAAATATTTAGAAGATAGATAAAATTTAGAAGAAATGTCAAGCTTCATTTATTTATTTATTTTTGTGAAAACAGATTTTAAAATAAAGAAAATTTATTTGGTCTGCTTTTTTTTTTTTTCTAATAATTAACCTACTTGTTAAATTTTAAATAGATATAAAAACCTATAAAATGGAAAATCTCCACTAGTAGCAATTTGTACTATTTATGTGGATAATTCTTTTAGCGTATATATTCACATTAGTATGTGCTTGTCTGATGATTTTCCACGAATATCGCAGGTGTGAGACTAATGTCTTTTGGATGCAAGCGCGCATAAGACTAATCTTGTTCGCGGTTTATGATTACTCCTCCCAATAAATATTTCTGTCAATGTTTAAACATTAAGGTAAACTGTAGAGGTTCAACTATAAAAGATTAATCTAATATGGGGAGCAATTCAAATCACCTAATAAATTCTGTAAGATCCTTATTTAGAATCAATGTGGTAATTTGGTTTTTTATTCAAACGATAGTACTTTGGCTTTTCACCAAACTATAAAGTTAAAAATTAAATAAAATTAGATTAATTTTATCTTATTTTTTCTTTTTGCCATTACGAATGATTATACAATTAGCCCTTGCGCAATAAAAATAATAAAACATAAACGTTACCACACAATTAGCCCTTACATAATATCGATGTGATTATAATTTGATAGTTTTCCTATCTACCATACAAAAAAAATCCCAAATATTTAAGTGATATATAATGTGCTAAATTGGGTTAAGATTATAAACTAAGATGTAGCTGAAAGGAAAGACAAGAACCTAAAAGAAGTTAATAATAATAATAATAATAATAATAATAATAATAATAATAATAATAATAATAATTGGAACGAGGTAGCTTAGGCTATTGGAGAAATCAGAGAAGACATATAGTCAACCCCAAACAACTCTAAAAACCTAAGCAAAAGTTATTAATGAAAAATTAAAAAATTACCAGAAGAAAAGATAGATAATAAAGCAACTGTTATCAAAAACAGTACCAAAGAAGTAAATGAATAGAAAGTAGTAACTTGAGAAGCCCGTATAAAAGGCTTCATCAATCACAAATCCGCTATCGCAATCTATAATTTCCTTGGACGACCCGGTTTTTTTTTAACCTTACTACATAAATTCTGATCAATGGTTTTGAAGCTTGATGGAAAGGTTCGTGCATTAATCTGCAACCCTGTTTCAAGCCACACTTTTCTTGATCGACCCGGTTTTCTTTTAACCACATTCTTTAAATAATAATAATAATAATAATAATAATAATAAAGGTGATATATTTATGTACAAAGTGACAGATGCATTAGGGCATGGTATGGACCGTATGTCCTTGTAAGCTGCATGTACAAGCTCCTTGCTCTATAAAGCTGAAAATTATGTACTCAATAATAATAACAATAAATACTGACGTTGTTTATTGGTCTGAATTTATGATGTTTGCCTACAAATTCAGAACTGCAGGACCAGTAGTAGCGTAGCAAGTATCTGTATGTGTTATAAATGAGAAATAATAGGTGGCACTGTATTTGCGTGTGGACTGCAAGCATTATTTACTAACCAAAGAAATATCTATATCTATATATATATTAAAAAAAGATTGCTGTATAACATTTGTCAAAAATTTCAAAGTTATGTACAATTTAGTAATGCTGCTAAATTGAACTTAAATTTAATTTGCTAAAACAAATCTTTCAAATAAGATTAATAAGCACTAGTCTATTGGAATTATTAGAGATTCATTATCTTTTATGCAATAATTAATTAAGTACATAGGCAGACCATGCAAGTGATATTTATGCATGGAGGTTAGTACGAAGAAGATATTCGTTCGGCATATATATATGTGTGTGTTATTTTTAATTTTATGGGAAATTATTTATATATATACGTGCTCATAAAACATATACCTTTACCGCAGAAGTAGTATAATCTCTGTTATTTATGTCCAGCCGGCCGCCAGTAGCATGTACGTAGCTGCCAATTACAAGCTTCTGTAAGAATGCTTTTTTTTTAATAGAACTTTTCATTTGTAGGACATATTTTATTGATATATTAGCCATTATTATGACATAAACTATGCAAGTAATTGATGGACATTTTGGTGGTATGTACGTTAGCCAATATATAAAAGAAATGTTAACACATGGTTAGCATGGTGATGATGTTGGTTGCGGTGGCTATGGTTTTTATAGCAAACTTTGTTAGGTGCCATGAGAATATGAATATTACAGGTAATTATACTGTGCCCAATCATATTAATAATTCGTCATCGTCGTTTAGGTCATGATGATCATCCATATTTTGATCCCCATAGCCATCATGACCACTACTCAAATTCAAATATTTGGATAAGTCGCGAAGAATGTGTCGGTGGTAAAATACATAAAATAATTTGGCTCATCAATAATGGTGTTAGTGCTCTTTGGCATGAAATTATGTGAGTACATATACTGTGTGTTGTTTTCCAATTTCTTTTTTCTGTAAAAGATGTACATTTAGGGGCTTAGACTTAGAGGCCGCAGCAATTTCCTGATATGTGGTCTTTCCGAAATTTTCATTGCTGGTATCTGGTGGATTTAATTGATTTAGTAGCAAGATGGAATATATATATATATATATATATATTGGTATGTAGTTATTTTGATGTTATCACCTTTTACTTTCATCATTTTTATCATTCACCTTTCACCTTTTGCAGTTTGTTTGTGTTATTTCATGATTATGCAAAACAAGGCACATGGATTAGTGAACCTTGAATATTTTGGAATATCTTATACTTAGGATTATGCAACTTTAGAATTACAATATTTTTCTGGTAGTGGGATATGTATTGTACAATTATGCAAATTATGTACAAGGATATATAATATATAAATATATATATATATATATTGTAATATATATAATTTACAATCCCCAAAGTAAACTTAAATATATAGGAAACATAAAATAACTAAAAAGTAATTAAAACACAATAAAAAATTGAAATAATAAATAAATAAATAAATTAGTAATAAAAATTCCCAGTTTAAATATATAGAAAAAATAAAAATATTTTATTTAAGGCCAATAAATAGCACTTAATTATCATAAAATATCCTAATTACAAGTAACCACTAAACATAAAGAGACAAATTGTTGAAATAAAATACGAGACAAAATAGAAAAAACAAAAATAAATCCCCTTATTTGGTCCATTTTGTCACAAGGCCGGATCATCATCAATCTGGTGAAAAATATACTGTCATAATAGAATAAAGAATCGAATTGTTGTCGTGTTATCATTTTTAATTAATTTATTGTTGTAATTACAATAGACTCTCTTTGTAAAATTTACTCCAATGTCTTTTAGGAAATTAGAAAAAAGGACGTATTTTATTGATATATTAACCATCATATAAAGTAGGAATATTATTATGACAGAAACTATGCAAATGAACGGCCATTTTGGTGATACGTACGTTAACCCAATATATAAAGAAATGCTGTAACAGATTTAATTAAAGCTAAGTCTGTATGGATCAAAGAGAGAGATTTATATAAAAAGTACATATGTATGAGATGAGTAGTGAGAAGGTTACTATAGTGTTCGTGTTGGTTGTGGTGGCTATGGTTCATATGGCAAACTTTGTTAGGTGCCATGAGAATATATATATTAATGGAAATTACAGTGAGTTTCATCATCATCATCTTTATCGTCATCGTCAATTAGGTCATGATCATCATCAATATTATGATCCCCATGGCCAATACTTGAAGTCAAATAATAAGAAAAAGAAGGAAGGTGGTGTTCCTCATTTGGATGGCTGTGAAACTCGTGTATGTTCCTCCGTGGCCCAGGATTGCCCACATGGCTGTTTTTGCGGACCAGTGTTCATTCTCGTTGGGATATGCTTTGGAAGCTGTTGCTAGTACTATTTCATCTGATGGCTCTGCATGATATATATATGAGCATATATAAAATAAGGAAGATATGCTTTGGAAGCTGTTGCTAGTACTTTTGTGAAGGGTCTCCAAAATCCTTCACAAACTCAGTAAGTATTCTAAAAACCTAATTGGTTATATCGCAGCTCTCTCTCGAGAAAATACTGTCATTTTGGGAAAGATTTGGAGCTCCCAAACATCTTCCACAAAATAATTTGGTTCATCAATAATGTATTAATGCTCTTTGGCATGAAATTATATATGATGAATTTATATTGTAGTTGTTTTTCAAAATTTTTTTAAATTTTAACATTTAATCCAAAAAGTTAACTTGAATTGTAATTATTTTATTGGGAAAAAAAAAAAAGAGAGAGATAGAGAAATGTTTAAACAGAGAATAAACAATGAAAATGACACCTTGAAAACATGAGACAAGTTTAAACATAATGATGTGAAATTCTAATCTAATTGCTTAACAAGTAACTAATAAACACAAATCATACACAAGCATTTGAACAGAGATCTATCGAGGTTCCAAAAAATTTGTCTACATCTTCGCTGCTCGAGTTAGAGCGAGTCTCTATACTAATTTGATTGAAGGATTATAAGCTCTCAGGCTCACCAAAAAATGGCTGAATCAGCTGCAGTTCACACAAGAACCCAAACCAATCTCTTAGCCCCAAATTCACCCTATTCGCATGAATTTTCCCCAGAAAACTCTCACACAACACCAAGAGAAAAATAGAGAAGAAAATCTTGGAAAGCTACTGCCGCAATTGACGTTGCTGCTCTGTGTCATGCCACCAAGAACTTGGACAAGAGAAGGGCTTCTGTTAGCATTTAGTAGCTTTTAAATGCTGACGGAGTTAAAGATGACGTGGACCAATAATAAGACTTTCATGTGCATATTTATAACCACGTGACAGCTTGCTAAGCTGTTAAAATACAAATTGATGATCACCTCTACCAAACGACATCGTTCCATTAACTGTGTTATAAACTGCTCAGTTTTCTTCTTCTCTCTTTCAAATATTCATCAAACACGTTTGCAAATATACAAGTTCTTTGATCAAATTTCCAACAAATACCAACATATATATATATATATATATATACAATGGTGGACATGAGAGCTAAAATTAGAGTGTCTCTAATGCTTAGTATATATGTATTAACAATTTAATTTCATTTTTGCGACCAAAATATTTTCATATCTTCTGTGGATAATTAACTATTATTATTTTAATATTTTGGATATTGAATACTTTTTTCTTTTCTTTTTACTTTTTTGGATAGTGAATACCTTGCCAACTTGTTTTTATTTTTTATTTTTTTTTTAAAAGCTTCCCTCCAGCAATTTAATAATTGTGTAGGGAATAATACTTTTTTTCCCCCACATACTTATTCCACCAGATTAACTCTGGTAGGTTATATCCTCATTGACAATTTTGAATTTCAAAGGAAAACCAAAATATTATATGAGTAGTCTGTTGGAATTATTAGAGATTCATCATCTTTTAAGCAATAATTAATTAAGTACATAGGCACACCGTGCAAGTGATATTTATGGATGGGGGTTAGTGCGAAGAAGATATTCGTTCGGCATATATGTGTGTGTTATTTTTATTTTTTTATGGGAAATTATATATATATATATATATATATATATGTATACACACACACACACACACATACATGCTCATAAAACATATACCTTTACCGCAGAAGTAGTATAATCTCTGTTATTTATTTCCAGCCGGCCGCCAGTAGCATCTAGGTAGCTGCCAATTACAAGCTTCTGTAATAATGATTTTTTTAATAAAACTTTTCATTTATAACACTTTTCATTCATAGGACATATTTTATTGATCTATTAGCTATTATTATGACAGAAACTATGCAAGCAATTGATGGCCATTTTGATGGTATGTGCGTTAGCCAATATATAAAAGAAATGTTATAACGCATTCAACTAAAGCTAAGTCTATATAGATCAAAGAGAGATTAATATAAAATATATATATATATATATATATATATATACATATATATGTAAGATGAGTAGTAAGAAGGTTAATATGGTGATGATATTGGTTGTGGTGGCTCTTATAACAAACTTTGTTAGTTGCCATAAGAATATGTATACTAATGAAAATTATAGTGAGCTTATATCATCTTCATCGTCGCCGTCGTTTAGGTCATAATCATCATCAGTATTATGATCCCCATGGCCAATACTCAAAGTCGAATACTGAAACAAAGACGGAAGGTGGTGCTGCTTATCATTTGGATGACTGTGAAATTCGTATATGTTCCACCGTGGCTCAGGATTGCCCAGATGGCTGTTTCTGCGGTCCAGTCGTGATTATTGCTGGGGTATGCTATGGAAGCTCTTGCTAGTACTATTTTATCTAATGGCCCTGCATTATATATGAGCATATATATATATATATATATATAATAAGGAAGAAGCTGTTGCTAGTACTTTTGTGAAGGGTTTCCAAAATCCTTCACAAACTCAGTAAGTATTCTAAAACCCTAACTGGTTCTACGGCACCTATCTCAAGAGAAAATCCTGTCATTTTGGAAAGATTTGGAGCTCCCAAGCATCTTCCACAAAATAATTTGGTTTTCAATAATGTATTAATGCTCTTTGGCATGAAATTATATATGAATTTATATTGTAGTTGTTTCTCAAAATTTCGTTTAATTTTGACATTAATCCAAAAGGTTAGCTAAAATTATAATTATTTTATTGGAAGAGACAGAGAGAGAGAGAGAGAGAGAGAGAGAGAGAAATTTAAACAGAAAATCAAAAATGAAAATGACACTTTGAAATCATGAGACAAGTTTAAACATAATGATATGAAATTCTAATCTAATTGCTTAACAAGTAACTAATAAACACACAAGAAATTGAACACAGATTTATCGAAATTCGACAAAATTTGTCCATGTCCTCGTTTCTCTAGTTAGAGCGAGTCTCTATACTAATTTGATTGACGGATTATATGATCCCAGGCACACCAAAAATGGCTGAATCAGTTATTGTTCACACAAGAACCCAAGCCAATCTCTTAGCCCCAAAATTTTCCCTAATCACATGAATTTTCCCCATAAAATTCTCTCACAACACCTAGAGAAAAATAGAGAAGAAAATGTTGGAAAGCTACTGCCGCAATTGACGTTGCTCCTCTGTTTCACGCCCCCAAGAACTTGGAGAAGAGAAGGGCTTCTGTTAGCCTTTTGAAGCTTTTAAAAGCTGATGAGTCAAAGATGACGTGGACCAATAAAATAAGAGTTTCATGGGCTTATTTATAACCACGTGACAACTTGCGGAGATGTTAACATACAAACTGATGATCACCTCCACCAAACGACATCGTTCAATAAACTGTGTTATAAACTGCTCAGTGTTGTCACAGAAGATTTTCATATCTTCTGTGGATCATTAATGTTTATTATTCAATATTTTGGATAGTGAACACCTTGCTAACTTGTTTTCTATTTTATTATTATTATTATTTTATAAAGCTTCCCTGCAGCAATTTAATAATTGTGTAGGAAATAATATATATTTTTTTTCAACGTACTTATTCCACCAGAACAACCCAAAATCTGGTAGGTTATGTGCTCATTGACAATTTTGAATTTCAAAAGAAAACCAAATTATTATATGAAACTGATATACATTAACTGTTACTAATTAAATTCGATCAATTGGTATTTAATAATTAATTTTAGTTCATACAATTCAATGCATGCTGTCCCCAATTAAAATGTTTCTCACAGTGGAACCGTGTGCTGTTCTACAAGATTCAGCCGCACGCAAACACGTTAGAGAGTCAGAGCTTTCATAATTACTTAAAATTCATTAACTTTACCAGTAAGATTATACATTATCATGATTTGTAAAGTTGATAAACGTGTTTGGTAAAAGAAAAAAAAACCTTGAAAATATTATTTAAACCATTAATAGTTTAACACCAAGTGTATTATATATATAATTAAACTAGAGAAGAAATGGTCAGTCACTTTTAAGGGGAAAAATATGCAGAAGATAGATAAAATTGAGAAGAAATGTTCAGTCACTTTTAAGGGGAAAAATATGCAGAAGATAGATAACATTGAGAAGAAACGTCAAGCTTCATTTATTTACTTATTTTTGTCAAAAACAGATTTTAAAGTAAAGAAAATTAATATTTTCTGCCTTTTTTTTTCTAATAATTAATCTACTGGTTAAATTTTAACAAAATCTTTATAAAATGAAAAATTTCCACGACTGGCAATTAGTACTATTTATGTGGATAATTCCTTTAGCGTATATATCCACATTAGTATGTACTTCTCTAACAAAGTTGTTTTTGATACCTATCAACAAATCATATATTACATTAAGCTTATCAATTTTGTTTACAAAATTTTAGCTCATGTAGTAAAGATTATGCGTTTTTTTTTGTATTTTCCGCCGTTATCACCACATCCTTTGAGTATGAGAGTAATCTAATTTGGGGGTTTGTGGCTGCCCTCCCAACAACTACTTCTTTAAAGAACTTACAAACTATGTGAAAGTCTTAATTAAATATACTCTCCTTAATAAGTTTGCGTATATTTGATTTTTTATTCAAATGATAGTTTGGCTTTTAACGTAACTAAAAGGCTAAAAGTTAAACAAAATTTGATTCATTTTATTTTATTTTATTTTTTCTTTTTGCCATTACAAATGATTATAAAATTAGCCCTTACCTAATAATAAAAAATAAATAAATAAAAAACGTTACAATACAATTAGTCCTTACGTAATATCGATGTGATTAAAATGTAATAGTTTTCCTATCTACCAAAAAAACCCATTAATATTGTTTTTATATTTTTGTGAGTCGAAGGACCGTGACAAGGATATATTGGAGCATTCCGTCATGTACCAAATAAAAGGAATTGCCGAATTGCTGTTTTTCTTGTTTTATTCAACAAAATTTTTGACATAGAATTTCAAAGTTATGAAAAATAATTAATCACGTACGAACAGAAAAATCGATAATGTAATGTGTTGATTTATGCACGAACAACCTAATATTAGATATTCAAAACAAGAATTGGAGATTCAAAATTGATTCCGTAGATCGAATACCACGATTTAGATAAAACAGAGTAAAACTCACTCAGTAATACTGAGAATCGTCAAAAGCCTATAAGTATAGTGATCCAAGTGTGTGTGCATCCATTCGGCCTTATCATCTGGGCGTTGGGAAACTGTTACTAACTATATATATATGTATATAACAATTGCGCGCGTGATATATATGAGCATAAAATAAGGATTATATTAGTTTTCCCCAAATCCTTCTCAAATTTATTTACAAAATGTTTCCACGTAATTATCTCTAGTTTCATTTAATTAACATCTCATTTATTTAATTGTGGTGGCAGACTTAATGTTGCCACGTTACTTTTTTTCTTTTTTTTTTGGAAAAAAAAACCATTATCAAATCTGATTAATTATATAATTTCTACATCTGATGAAATATATATATTTGAAAACATTTAATAAAAACATTCTGAGTTGAGTTATGTGAATTAATTGGTAAAAGCGATGGATGAAAAATTGAAGGTCCGAGTATATATGCAGTGAAATGGTCAAATGAAACAGTCCTAAACTAAAGAAGGATCCAAGTATTTTAATTACGCAACTATAATTGAGCAGCATATAATTAGAATCCTCTTCTTATCTCACCTATATTTCATTACATACTTCGAAAGCTATCTCTATAATAATAGGTTGATTATGTTTTTAATTAAAAATGTTCGCCCATAGTAAAATTAGTTTAGAAAGGAATTCGTTTCTGGTTGAACGACCTGAAAAACGCCGTGGTCTTTACAAGTCAGGAAGCCACTGGTTGAGTCCTCCCAGTTAAGATGAGAGATATACTTCAATGTCCATATGTTACTAATAATGATTACCACTAACTGAAAAGAGAGAGAGAGAATCTACACCGTCGATCATGCCAGGTGCAAGGTAAGAAAAGGGAAAAAAAAAAGGCCTTCTCTCTAGCTAATTTTTTATGAGCTTCTTCTTCCTCAATAATACACTGTAATTCTATCTCTAATAAAGAGCAAACGCTGACTTGAGCATCAGAGAGTCAAATCGGTGACCACCTTTCTCCTCAGTTTGGCTTTCTAACCTAAGTTTGTCCATTGTGCTGTGCAGGTGAGAAGGAATTCGAGGTCGTACAGTCATTGTTCAACTGAGTTGGAGCACGTTGATTCACGAAGCTTATTCAAATATATTTCTATTCGAGGTTGAATATTGGAGCTCGAAATTATATTTTCTGTGTGATTACTTGTATAAAAGCGAGTGTTACAACAAAAAAGATGATAACAATAAGCTGTCATTTTAATAAGTATATATTACAAATCATATTTATTTAATAAATGATGATGCACAGACAACTATTTGTGTTACAGCTTGCAGGAATATTATGACAGAAAATATGCAGTTGACGGCCATTTTGTGATCCGTAATCCAGTATTTAAACAAGTGTCATAACACATAAAATTAAACTTAAGTCTGTTGAGATCACAGAAGAGCGAGAGAGATGAGGAATAAGAAGGTTAGGATGGCGCTCATGTTGGTTGCGGTGGCTATGGTTCTTATAGAAAACTTCGTTACGTGTGATGAGAATATGAATATTAATGGTAATTATATTGAGGCCAATCATCATCATCATTATGATCGTCAACATCGTGGTCGTTTCGGTCCTGATCATCACGAATATTATCTCCATGGCCACGGCCGCTACACAAAGTCGAACAAAATAAAAAGATGGAAGGTGGTATTCCTCATTTGGATGGTTTCTGTCCTGGTAACGGGTGCGACCTTCATCCAGAATTGTCGCGGTGGCTGTGCCTGCGTTCCATTCTTCGTTCTCGTTGGGGTTTGCACGGGATCCTGTTGCTAGCTATCTACGTTTTAGTGATTTAAGTTTTATAAAATCGTACCTACACTAGAGCTACGAATAATCAATGAGGTTTTGGGCCTTGTTTTCTAAGAAGTGATTGACACAGAAAAAATAAGATGTTGAGTTATAGATATTTTCCGTAACTTCATACTCTTTTATTACGGGCTTTGAATAATGACTGAGTTATGAAATATTTTCTAATTAAAAGTTCTACAGCTACAAGAAAAGGCTTTTAACAACAACAATTTATTGTTTGCTGAAACTTAAAATAATAAATAGATCCCAAAATTACTTAATAAAATAATCCCTAGTTTAAACAAACAGAAAATATTTAATTTAGGGCCAATAAATAGCATGAAATCATAGAATATCCTAATTAAAACTAACCAATCAACATCCTCGTCGTTTAGGTCATGATCATCAAAATTTTGGCTCATTTGGTAAAGTTTATGCGTGTTTTGTTTTTTTTTTCACGGATATGACCACCTCCTTTGAGTATAAGAGTAATCTCATTCGAAGTTTGTAGCTGCCCCTCCCAACTGCTTCTTTAGAGAATTTAAATAAGTTTGCGTATAATTGGTCTTTTATTCAAATGATAGTTTGGCTTTTAACGTAACTAAAAGGCTAAAAGTTAAATAAAATTAGATTTTTTTATTTTCTTTTTTCTTTTTGCCATTACAAATGATTATACAATTTGCCCTTACGTAATAATAATAAGTAAATAAACGCTACCATACAATTAGTCCTTACGTAATATCGATGTGATTAAAATGTGATAGTTTTCCTATCTACCAAAAAAAAAAAAACCATTAATGTTGTTTTTTATATTTTTGTGAGTTGAAGGACCGTGACAAGGACATATTGGAGCATTCCATGATGTACCAAATAAAAGGAATTGCTGTTTTCTTGTTTTATTCAACAAAATTTTTGACATAGCATTTCAAAGCTATGAAAAAATAATTAATCACGTACGAACACAAAAATCGATAATGTAATGTGTTGATTCATGCACGAACAACCTAATATTAAATATTCAAAACAAGAATTGGAGATTCAAAATTGATTCCGTAGATCGAATACCACGAATTTAGATATAACAGAGTAAAACTCACTTAATAATACTAAGAATCATCAAAAGGCTATAAGTAAGGTGATCCATGTGTGTGTGCATTCCATTCGGCCTTATCATCTGGTGCGTTGGGACAGTACTGTTACTATATATATATATATATATATATATATATATATATATAACAATTCTCTTAGCAGGTCGACCCAATAATGTACAGACTATAAATTTATGTAGATGAGTCTATAAGTATTTTCCTTAATTGCGTGCGTGATATATATGAGCATAAAAGAAGGATTATATTAGTTTTCCCCAAATCCTTCTCAAATTCATTTACAAAATGTTTCCACGTACTTATTTGACGAACCTCAAATTAATCTCTAAGTTCGTTTCGTTTGATTAAAATCTCATTTATTTAATTGATGGTGGCTGACTTTATGTTATTGCCACGTTACTTTTCTAAAAAAAAGCCTTATCAAATCTGATTAATTATATAATTTCTAAATCTGATGAAATATATACATTTGAAAACATTTAATAAAAACGTTCTGAGTTCAGTTATGTGAATTAATTGGTAGAAGGGGTAGATGAAAAATTGAAGGTCCAAGTATATATGCAGTGAAATGGTCTAATGAAACAGTACTAAATTAAAGAAGGATCCAAGTATTTTAATTACTCAACTATAATTGAGCAGCATATAATTAGAATCCTATTCTTATCTCAGCTTTATTTTATTACAGATTTCGAAAGCTATCTCTATAATAATAGGTTGATTATGTTTTTAATTAAAAATGGTCCCCATAGTGAAATTAGTTTAGAAAGGAATTCGTTCCTGGTTGAAGGATCTGACGATTAGCCCAATTTCACTAGAAAAACGCCCTGGTCTTTACTAGCTAGGAAGCCACTGGTTGGCTCCTCCCTGTTAAGAGGAGAGATATGCTTCAATGCACACATGTTACTAATAATGATTACTGCTAACTAACCGAAAAGATGAGAGAAAGAATCTACACCGTCGATCATGCAAGGTGCACCATAAAAAAAAGGAAAAAGGCCTTCTCTCTAGCTAATTTTTATGAGCTTCTTCTTATTCAATAATACATTATAATTCTATCTCTAATAAAGAACAAACGCTGAGTGTCGGAGAGTCAAACCGGTGGCCACCTTCCTCTTCAGTTTGGCTTTCTAACCTCAGTTTGTCCACTGTACTGCACAGATGGGAAGGAATTCGAGGTCGTACTGTCATTGTTCAACTGAGTTTCAAATATATCTCGATTCAAGGTTGAATATTGCAGCTCGAAATTATATTTTCTGTGTGATTACTTGTATAAAAGCGAGTGTTACAACCAAAAAGATGATAACAATAAGCTGACATTTTAATAAGTATATATTACAAATCATATTTATTTAATAAATGATGATTATGTCCAGACAACTATTTAAGTTAATATTATGACAGAAAATATGCAGTTGACGGCCATTTTGTGATCCGTAATCCAATATTTAAACAAGTGTTATTACACATATAATTAAACTTAAGTGTATTGAGATCACAAAAGGAGAGCTAGAGAGATGAGCAGTAAGAAGGTTAGGATGGCGTTAATGTTGGTTGCGGTGGCTGTGGCTCTTATAGAAAACTTTGTTAGATGTGATGAGAATATGAATATTAATGGTAATTATATTGAGCCCAATCATCATCATCATTATGATCGTCAACATCGTGGTCGTTTCGGTCATGATCATCATGAATACTATCTCCGTGGCCAAGGCCGCTACTCAAAGTCGAATAAAAATAAAAAGATGGAAGGTGGTATTCCTCATTTGGATGTTTTCTGTCCCGGTGACGGGTGCGACCCCTTCGCCCAGGATTGCATCGGTGACTGTTTCTGCTTTCCGCTCTACCTTTTCACTGGGATATGCTTGGGATCCTGTTGCTAGCTATCTAATTTTATGATTTAAGGTATATATATATATATATATATGTATATGTATGTATTTCTCTGTATGTATCTCTAAAAACCTCCCTAAGTGGTTATGTGGCATCCGTAGAGAGAATACTATCATTTGGTAAAGATTTGAAAACCCAAAATTTTTTATCCGAGTATTTTCCATAAAATAATTTAATCTATCAATTTATTATGCGAATCCATATTGTATGTTGTTGCTGAGCGCCTAATTATGGATATGAGGACCAGGTGGTGACGAAGGACTATGCTTGAAAACTATGGAACAAAAATAAATCGCACCAATAATGCTAGGTGTACCAACAAGTTTTATTAAGATTATTTAATCTTAACACAATATTGAAGTGCCGACCTGTTAGCTTCCATTAATTGGTATTTTTTTTAATTAATTTATTGTTGTAATTACTAAAATTCCAGCAAATTAAAAAAAAAAATAAAAAAAAAGGAAAAGAGAGAGATGCTTAAACAGGAAAAAAAACACTTTGTTGACTGAATACCACAGCTGCGAAAAGTTATATCGATAACTATTGGTTATATTTTTTATTAGAACGATGATAACGATAAGAAACAAATTTATAAGTTTTTATTAGAACGATGATAACGATAAGAAACAAATTTATAAGTATAATAAAATATAATTTATAGGTTATTATTAGTTAAAAAGCAGAGCCGGCCTATATATTTTGGGAGTTTAGACCATTCTAAAATATGGGGCACATATATATAATTAAAAATATATATATATATATATAACAAATATAAGAAATATTTTATATTTAATAAAAATATAAAAAAATTATGAAAATAACAATTTAAATCTTTAAAAGTCTATATTAAATTTATTCTTCTAGCATTTTTTGATAAAAAATCAGCAATTGCACTATTATTATCAGTCTATTTGAGAAATTTTTACTTCATCTTGAAATACTTATCAATCAAATCTTTACTTAAACTTTTGATTTTACTATTAATATTACTAAAAAAAAATTTATATAGCTATGCTTGACATGAATAAACTCTTCATTTTGTTTTTTGTTTTTTCTCTTTTCATCCCCAAACAAATATTTTCTAGTAAACATATTAAACCAATTAACAATCCAGAATAAATTTAATATTCAACTATAAATTAGTTGAGGGAATAGTTAAACTTGATAAAATATTTTCATTTAGATGTACTAATAGACAAATATTCTCTTCAACATATAAAATTTTAAAAATAAGAATTCCTTAAAATTCATATTTTTCTTCTTTAATTAAAAAAAAGGGCTTTGCAATAATTTGATGGACTTAGTATGGAATTATCCTGATCAACAAAATATTTTTATTATTGATACACTTTTTAGAATTTGATAAATTAATCACTCAGCTTCTAAATTGTCCAATTAAAAAATAAAGAAAATAACACAAATTGAATTTTTTATTCTTATAAAACCATAATAGCAAAAGTATTTTATATTAAAATAAAATTCACATATAAAATTATTAATTATAAAAAAATAAAATAAAAAATAAACTTACTAAAGTCACTCTTAATATTGTGTCTTTATTTTTTTTTGGTGAAAAGAGTAATGCATTAGCACAAAAGAAAAACCTCCAAAGGGATTACAGAGCAGCGGCCTGCTCAGCCATAATCTTTTCCAAAATACAAAAAGAAGCTCATGTAAAGAAAATTCATCTAGACTAAAGCCACAATTATTTGAGACGGAATATTTTGCAACCAGATCCGCTAAAGTATTACTAAGTCAACTTTTCCAAAGTAGCTGCCAATCTTGATTTTCAAATCTCTCTATGCTTATAATTAAAATCTGCACTTTTTGATAGAATAAGAAGATGAAGGAAAACGATGAAGAAAATAAACGTCAAAAAGGATAAATGGAAAAAATTAAAAAATATAACAAAAATTAAAAAGTAATTTATTAGGATATTAATTTTAAATATATATGAAATCGTAGAATATTATTAAAATATTTAATTTTAACTATTTTATTATATTAAATATATTTTATATATATTAAAAAAAAAATTAGAAGGGCCCTCATTATTGGGGGCTTACGCAGTTAGCTGCTTATAGTGAGGGCCGGCTCTGGTTAAAAGAAATTATGAAAATGAGCAGAAGAATATTAATGTTACAGCTTGGTGGAATATATGCGATTGACGGCCATTTTTGTTACAGAAGTAATGTTCTGAAGAAATATTATGACAGAAACTATGCAATTGACGGCTATTTCGATGATAATGTTAACCCATATATAAAGAAGTGCTGTAACACATTCAATTAAAGCTAAGTCTTATTAGATCAAAAGAGAGATTTATATAAAATATATATATATGTATAAGAGATGAGTAGTAAGAAGGTTACTGTGGTGTTCATGTCTGTTTTGGTGGCCATGGTTCTTATAGTAAACTTTGTTAGTTGTGATGAGAATATGAATATGAATGCTAATTGTATCGAGCCTAATCATCATCGTCAACATTGTGGTCGTTTTGGTCGTGATCATCATGAATATTATCCCTATGGCCTCACCCGCTACTCAAAGTCAAATAAAAATAAAAAGTTGGAAGGTGGTGTTCCTCATTTGGATGTTTTCTGTCTCGGTGGCGGGTGCGACCCCTTCAGCCAGGATTGTCGCGATGGCTGTGTGTGCGTTCCATTCTACGTTCTCATTGGGTTATGCACGGGATCCTGTTGCTAGCTATCTACGTTTAGTGATTTAAGTTTTATACACTAAAGGTACAAATAATCAATGAGGTTTTGGGCCTTGTTTTCTAAGAAGTGATTGTTTAGACACAGAAAAAATTAGATGTTTAGTTATAGATATTTTCCGTAACTTCATGTTCTTTTATTATGGACTTTGAATAATGACCGAGTTATGAAATATTTTCTAATTAAATGTCCTACAGCTACAAAAAAAAAAAGGCCTTTAACTACAACAGTCTATTGTTTGCTGAAATTAAAATAATAAATAAATCCCAAAATTAATTAATAAAATAATCCCTAGTTTTAACACACAGAAAATATTTAATTTAGGGCCAATAAATAGCATGAAATCATAGAATATCCTAATTAAAACTAACCACTAAATTTCAGTGAGAAAATGTAAAAACAAGAAATTGTGGAAAAAAAGTATGAGACATAATAGAAAAACAAAAATAGATCCCCCTATATGGGCCCTTTTAATTACAAGGGCTCATCGTCAACGTGAAATATGTACTGTTAAAATAGAATAAAAAACGAATTGTTGTCCAGTTGGAATTATCGTTTTTTTTAATTAATTTATTGATGTAATTACAATAAACTCTCTTTGAATTCACTTCTAACGTCTTTTAGCAAATTTAAAGAGGAAAAAATAATGACTTTTTGACTGAATATATACTACAGCTGCCAAAAATTATATCGATCACAATTCGCTAATTATATTTTTTTATTAGAAAAATTATGGAGATAATCAGACGAATTAGTAAGTATTATAAAATATAATTTATAGGTCATTAGTAGCTAGTTAAGAGGAATGATGAAGATATTAATGCTACAGCTTGTGGAATATTATGACAGAGTATGTGGAATATTATGACTGAGTATGGAATATTATGACAGAGTATGGAATTGACGGACATTTTTGTGATATATTTGCCAATATAAATAAAGTATCGCGATAGAGCTTAGAGGAATTTTTATGACAGAAACTATGCACTTGACGGCCACTTTGGTGATATGTTAACCAATATATAAAGACGTGCTGTAAGACATTCAATTAAAGCTATAAGTCTGCATACATCAAAGAGAGAGATTTATATAAATATATATATATATATATATGTATATGTATAAGATGAGTAATAAGAAGGTTACTATGGTGTTCATGCTGGTTGTGGTGAATATGGTTCTTAGACAAAACTTTGTTAGATGTGATGATGAGAATATAAATATCAATGGTGAGTATATTGAGCCCAATCAACATCCTCGGCGTTTAGGTCATGATCATCATAAATATTATCCACATGGCCACAGCCACTACACAACGTCGAACAAAAATAAAAAGATGGAAGGTGGTGTTCCTCATTTGGATGGTGACTGTTCGGGTCATGTTTGCAACGTCTTAGCCCAGAGTTGCAAAGATGGCTGTGGCTGCATTCCATGGATGATTTTCGCTGGGATATGCCATGGAGACTGTTGCTAGCTATCTATGTTTGATGATTTAAGGGATATGCGTGGGATCCTGTAGCTAGCTATCTGCGTTTGATGATTTAAGTTATATATGCATGTGTGTGAACGTGTGTGGTATATAATTTGGTTAATTGTGTGCATGGCCCTCATGATATATGTATGAGCATAAAATAAGGAAAACATATATTGTTTAGAGTTCCCAAAAGTTCAATAACACAGGTTGCCACATAATTTGATCCATCATTGTATTAATGCTCTTTGGCATGATATTTTGTGAATCCATATAATTAATTTTATGTTGTTGTTGAGTACCTAATTGTTCCAATTTATTTTTTAGAACATCTAATCCAAAAAGTTAGCTAAAACTTTACTTTTTTTTTCATCAATTTACAGTGTGTCAGACTAAATTGAGTTACGAGGGCACACATCATCAGCCTGGTGAAAAATATGTGGTTAAAGAAGAAGAAACGATTAGACAAGTTTAAACAATGAAAATGAGACATTGAAAGCATGAGACAAGTTTAAACATAAAATAAAATAAAGCTGAAACGACTTGTTCACTGAATAGTAAATTACATGAGCTGCCAAAATCTTTCTCGTTGAATAATGTATAACACTATATCCTCATAATTGGTTAATTTATAATTTTGTTACAAATATGACCACGATAAAAAGACAAATTTGTAATAAGTATATTCTAAACTATTATTTTTAAGTTAGTTTAAATAAATAGATGATACCGATTTATAAGCAGACAAACATTAATCTCTGTTACAGCTTAATTAGTAATATTATGACAAAAAAAATATGCAATTGATGGCTACTTTTTTTTATATGTTATCTAATATATAAAGAACCTCTGTTTACATTTAATTGAAATTTAAGTCTGTATACAACATCAAAGAGATCCATGCATTTATTAACATATATATATATATATATATATATAATTGTATTAGATGATAACTACTAAAAAGGCAATAAGTATATAGCGATGCTGTTGGTTGTGGCAATTATTGGTGGTTCTTTATGACAAACTTTGTTAGGTGTGAAGAGAAAATGAATCTTAGTACAGTGATCACGATTCAGGACCGCGAAGATGTGTGTGAGTGCATTCCATTCGGCCTTATCATTGGGCGGAGTGTTGGACAGTACTGTTGCTAGCCAGTAGCTATCTACGTTTGAAAATAATTTGTTATATATATATAGATATATATTGATGAAATCTGTGGTATAGATAAAGGAGATTTACAGAGAGAAGAAAGCTATGAATAAAAAATAATTAATTCAATCTTTCTTTTCATACAGCAAGTTGCTGTATGTGGAGCTTTTATATGGAAAGATTTATTTGATATCAATGAATTTTTCTAGTGAATATTTTAAAAATTAATAGAAATTTGATTATGATAATATAGTTTTCAAGACATAAATTTATTATTTTTCTTGATTTCAATATTCTTATCCAAGATGTTTCACTATTTTCATTTTGGAAAAATAGTCCTAAAAAAATATTACAGAACAATTTGAAAAAAATGGTTTTGGCCGGACAATGTCCCCAAACAGTTAAATATTCAAAATTGATTCCGCCTAATACCATGAATTGAAAACAATGGAAATCATCAAAATTCTATCAAATCTATTCAAAACTTTTGTTGATATTAATCACATACAAACACATAACATTAGATATTTAAAACTAGAATTGGAGATTCAGATTTGATTCCGTAGAATACCATGAATTTAGAGAAAACAGAGTAAAAAGCTCACTTAATAATAGTAAGAATCATATCAAAATTAGTCTATCTATAACAAGAAAAATCGACCTACATAGTTTTGTATCAGAAGGTGCGTGCATATATACAATACATATTGTTTTTATATAAATGAATGTGTTGGTTTATTGTCGAGGTTTAACTTTTACGAATCCAACGACTAGTCGGTGATATATATGGACCATGCACTGGCCCATTCCCTCGTACCGCATAAAGGAATTTTGTTTTTCTTGTTTTATTCAAATAGATGATTGACACAGCATGTAAGCTATGAAAAGATAATAAATCGCACAAATATAGACAAAGTAAATTTTGAATTAGAGAGTTTTGAATTTTTTATTCCGCCTATTACCATGAATTAAGAAAAAATGTAAGGATAATCATCAAAAGTCTATTACAATTTACAATCCCCAAAGCTATCTATATACAGGAAACATTAAAAAAAAAAAGAGAAAGAGAGAGAGAGAGATGGTTCTCGTATTTTAACTTTGTCCTTGTACTGAGTTGAAAGGTGGGAACCTCGTATTTTAACAATATACGACAACAATATTTCACGTTTATCGATTTTAACAATATATTTTTCACCAGCAAGTTGATGATGAGCCATTGTAACAAAAATTAGTCTGACAGATAATAAGTATATATAAACAGCATAACTAATGGATAAATAAACAGACACACATTTGGTTTCATACACATTGATCAAGACAACAAATTAATGAATAAAAGCATTCATAAAGAATAGATAATTACTTGGAGGATTATTTTTATTAGTCTGTTTCTTTTCATATGCTTCTCCTTCTACATAGATAACTTGGGCTTGAATTTTGAATCTTGGCGATGCACATAATATTTTATTCATAAGCAAAAGAAATCATATTCATATGTAATACACAACACTATATTGAATTTTGATAGGAATTATAATTTGCTAGTGTTCTTTACTACATATATAGCACAAGTAGCGCTACAAGTACCTCATAGTTTGAATAATGCTACATAACACAGATTCATAAAAAAAAATGCTACATAACACAGGTTATGATTCATAATACCTAATAACAAACATAAATATATTAAGACAAAAACAAAGTATGCACTCCTAATCCAAAACTGCGTAGATCTAGCTCATTGATTTGTGATATATGGTAGAGATATTTCTGGTAGTTTATATGTAAGACGGATTATAATTTTGTGTCTTTTTATTTATTTTACTTCTCATTTATCGATTTTGCGTTCTTTTGTGAAATAACCCCTTTTCGAGTGCGTTAACCATTTTTTAAAATAAAATTATAAGTTTAGCTAAGTTTTTGGAATAAATGTTCCAAAAAAATAAAAACAAAAACTTCTGAAACGATCAGGCACTTATCAACAACGTATATACAATATGAATTCATATCATAACATGCCAAAGAGCATTAGTAAAAATGTTGGACCTTAAAAAACCTAGAATCCGGTACTTAGAAGTCAAAACCAATATGGCACTTTACCTTTGTAATTTCCAATATCTCCCTCGAATGAAGTACCACAGGCTTCCTCCGAAGCAACAATCCCCTTGAACTCACGCACCCCTCGCAAGTGACAATCTTCTATCCCCATCTCATCGAGGCCCTCTCTATGATGGGGAGGCTAATTATCTGGCCTCCTCCATCATCATGGGGTCTCATGGAGGTCTCCTCACCCAATATAGGACTTGCACCGACAACTATCTCAACACGAATTTACAACATCACCGCCTACTACCACCTCGATATAAAATTTCATCATCGCCTTATGACAGCAACCATGGGGTTTCACACATGCACCACAATATTCTATGAGGGCCCACTACCATGCTTTGAAGTTATGAAGATTAATCACTTACATCCACATGGCACTGAGACCTAAGCTCGGATACCACTTGATAGAGTATGATAATCAAAATAGATTTAAAGTTCCACCACAAAAGGTTAACCGAATATGGGAAGTAACCAAACCACCTTATAAATCTTTTAGGACCCTTATTTAGAATTCTAATGTAGTACTTAATTTGCATATATTCCAACATCATAGCTGAATTAATTCAAAATCTATTTGAATTTGGTTTCCTGTTGGAAATTAGTTTCTGATTAGGATTTGGTTTACCAATTAGCCTTCTTCAATGGCTATAGATACTATGTTGTGTGTGTAACAATTAGATTTTGAGAGAGAGTTTGAGGGGCACTCTTATAGGAAACCAATCTTCTTGTATGTCATGAGAATCTGAGCACGGATTAAAATATAGATTGTATTCTATATATTTGTAATCATATGAGAGGTTTACTTATGTGTAAACAATTAATAATAGTATAGAGGCCCTACACGATCGGAGCAATGAGGACGTAAGTAGGTTAGTAGGCCCGGTGGCAATTTTTTAGTATAGGTATACATGTAGGTATAGATATGGAATCAGGAGTTGAAACAATAGATTTGAATTTGCATCGATGCACCATCTAAACAAAACTACCTAGGTCTAAATATAACTTGTGTTTTTTTTATATTTTATTCCTCATCTGTCTTTCTTTTTCTTTTCTTCCTCCTCCTGTTTTAGCTACCTTTTTGGATTTGATTTTCAAAAACAATTATGGAAAAATTAGGCACTCAACAACAACATACAATATGGATTCCCATAAGATCATGCCAAAGAACATTATTACATTGATGGATCAAATTATTTTCTGGAAAATGCTCGGATAAAATTTTTTGGGTTTTCAAATTTTTACCAAATGACACGTTATTCTCTTTATAGATGCCACATAACCATTTAGGAGGCTTTTAGACATACATACATATAACTTAAATCATTAAAAGTAGAAGCTAGCAACATTCTCCCATACATATCCCAGTGTAAGCGAAGAGCATAATGCAGGTACAGCCATCCTTGCAAGGCGGGGTGCTGTCGTCGCACATGTCACTGAAACAGAAACCATCTAAATGAGGAGCACCACCTTCCATCTTTTTATTTTTATTTGACTTTGAGTAGCGGCCGCGGCCATGGAGATAATATTCATGATGATCATGACCGAAACGACTAGGATATTGATCATGATGATGTTGAGGAGAATGCTGGTGATTGGACTCAATATAATTACCACTAATATTTATATTCTCATCACACCTAACAAAGTTTTCTATAAGAACCATAGCCACAACCAACACGAAAACCATACTAACCTTCTTACTACCCATCTTATACATATGTATATTTTATATAAATCTCTCTCTTTGATCTATACAGATTTAGCTTTAATCCAATGTGTTGCAACACTTCCTTATATATTGAATAACATATCACAAAAATATCCGTCAATTGCATAGTTTTTGTCATAATATTCCACCATGCTGTAATAATATTCGTCTGCTTATGATTATCTCTTCCTTTAAATAATAATAACTTATAAATTAATTAGACTTTGTAATACTTATCAATTTGGCTGCTTATCGCCATAACCCTTTCTAATTAAAAAATATAAGCAATTATATATGATCGATATAAGTTTTTGCAGCTGTGGTATTCAGTGAATTTTATTCTGTTTAAACTCGTCTCTTCTCTTTTGGTTTCATGTTAATTAATTTGATTTTGCAAGACAATCGCGAGTGAATTTTACAAGGAGAGTTTATTATATATAGTTATTAGAATAAATTAATTAACAAATGATAATACCTACTAGACAACAATATTCGCTTAAGAAAAGAAAGAAGATGAGAAATATATTCTTAAAATAGAATAAAGAATCGAATTGGTATCTAGTTGGTATCATTATATTTTTTAATTAATTTATTGTTGTAATTACAATAAATTCTCTTGTAAAATTCACTCCCATTGTCTTTTACCAAGTTTAAACAGAAAAAAGAAAATAACTTATTGACTGAATTCGGCAGCTGTACCTTAACTTAATTCGATCATAATTGGTTAATTATACTTTTTATTAGAATGATGATGGTACTAACCAGACAAATTTATAAGTATTATAGAATATTATTTATATTTATTATAGAGTATAATTTATATAAACAGTCTGGAGGAACAATTGACGGCCATTTTGGTGTGTTAGCCAATATATAAAAAAGTGTTGTTAACACATTAATTAAAGCTAAGTCTATACAGAATAAAGAGAAATTTATATAATATATATATAAGAGCATCTTTAAGGGGCTATTTATATATCTTAAACTCTTTATTTTAAAAAATCTATCACATAATATTAAAGTCTAAGAGACTTTTTATCTTTTAAAAACAAAATAACGTAATACTTTTTCTTGAAAAGCAAAATAAAGAAAAAAAATATAAAAAGTTCATTGCACTTAAATAAAAATTTTCACTCTTTATATGTAAATATTGATAAATGCGTTCTTTATTATACAAAAAGTACACTTTAAAATAAAGAACGCAATTGAAGATACTCTAAAAATATATATAAGATTAGTAGTAAGGTAGATGCGGCCTGTATAACCGTCTTTAAGATGTCCTCCTAACACCACTTTCCTCGTAGCCTTGTCCTTCCCAAGCACAGAATGAGAGTGAATTCAACAAAGGTATTATTTACTGAGGTTAATCTTACAATACTGAGTAAATTTCTAGATATGCAAGGCATATGCATGAAGCATATGCTTAAGATAAATTGCACCATTTGCAGTATTAAAAACTGAACATCCAATATTATTTATAACCATACCTTTCCCATAACCAATTTGTCAATTTCTCTACTCCAGTGTATTCATGTTTTGATGAATATTACTTGAATTTGCTATCACATGATTACTGGCTCCACTGTCCATTAGCCATTCTGCATTATAAGCAAGATCGGGTGTAGCAAGATGAGCATTAGCATTATTCTTAGACCCTTGAAAAGATATGCTATCACATGATTACTGGCTCCACTGTCCGTTAGCCATTCTGCATTATAAGCAAGATCAGGTGTAGCAAGATGAGCATTAGGATTATTCTTAGACCCTTGAAAAGATTGGTCGAACCGATGATAGCATTTGAGACAGTGTGACCAGTTCTTCCACACAATTGACACCACAACCTTTTGTTAGACCGACCTCTACCACGGCCTCATCCTCGATTTCCATTACCTCTATGATTATCGTTAGTCTGCCCACGATTTTGCTCATTAGAATCAGACTTTTTACCTTCACGATCAACCACATGCGCCGTCGGAATAACTTCTGAGGTTGCCTGCAGCAACCTGATTTCTTGGCCTGTGATTTTGTTGGTCTAACACTAACGCAAGTACTTCTCCCGCATAGAAGGATGTACGACTGGAATTCACATTACCAACAATTGCATCATACTCTAAAGGCAATCCTGCAAGAAGATGCAGCACAAGATCCTCATCTGAAACAATATGACTTGCCATTGCCAGATTGTCAGTAAGTTGTTTAATTTTCGAAAAGTATGCATTAATCAAAAGATTATTTTTCTTCATGGACTGAAGTTCCAGTTTTAGCTGCATGAGATTTGCCTGAGATTGACTCCTAAACATCCTTTCCGGCTAGCTCCATAGCTTGAATGAAGTAGTTGGATGGTAATCTGGATATGAACATCTTTTGAGACAGATTTCAGCAACCACCCAAGTAAAGCTTGATCAAGCTAATGCCACCTTTTATATTCTAGACTATTTATAGCCCGGTGTAATATTATGACAGAAAATATGCAGTTGACGGCAATTTTGTTATATGCGTAATCCAATATATAGACAAGTGTTGTAGCACATACAATTAAAGTCTGTCACAAACCAATGTGACATAGCTAATTACGTAGTTTTGAAGAAAATACTATAATTAGTCCCCCGTTGTTTGAAAACTTATTGAGGGAGGGAGGCCAAAACGACATCGCTTTAATAATTAAATTACCACTGTTCCTGAAAGCAAAAATATAAACTGACGGGAAGGGGATATATAGATTATTTATTTCATAAAACAATGTGCGAAATGCAAAAAAGAAAATTAAAAAAAAAATTGTTAGAAATAAAATATGAGAGACACAATAGAAACAACAAAAATAGATCCCCTAAGCCATATGGGCCATTTTTGTTTCAAGGCCGGCTCAGCATCAACCTGCTGGTAAAAAATATATAGGTTTTTTAATGCCATGTCAATGTCAGTATTCCATTCAACTTTTTTATCCAGTTTTGATATAACTAAAATTTTAACAAAATTGCACTTGAGGTGTAGCCTAACTATAAGGAAATTGACCAAATCCTCGTACTAGTATGTGAAAGTTGCGGTTTGAATTTTGGTAAGCTCCTGTCAAGGCCATAGGTGTATTCAGCTTTACTAAAGGCCAGGTAAAGGGGAAACTATTAGGTAAGTGGATTTACTGCTCTAAACTCTTAAAGGGTTGTAAAATTAGAGTAGCAATAAAATCTTATCTCCTAATAGAATTCAGAATTAATAATTCTCATATTGAGGCCCTTCTTTTTCTATTAAAAAAAAATTTTAACAAAATTTTATAGTGAAAAATTAAAATCATCCTTAATTATAATAAATAAAAACATTGACTCACACAAACCACAAGAGACAGCAGCTGCAAAATAACACGATCTGGCCATTATCCCACCTCATCTCCATCACCAACTGCGGTTTTTGTAGGCCGATCGAAAGAACGCTTGCTTTTCTTTCTTCTTCGGTGGACGTCGAAGCCTTCTTTTTCTTCTTCTTCACCTTCGCTTTCTTTTTCTTTAATATTGCCATGATTCATAATAAGTTACCACTTTTTGTAAGGGCTGTCTCCTCTTAACATATTTTCCATACCTTCGTCTGTAAAAAAAGAAATCAAGCCTTGGCCAGGAAGATAATATCTAAATCCATAAACTTTTGAACGTTGTGACCCTATTGAATTTATAATCATCATGAAATCTAAAGTGCCATCCCTCAAACGAATGATTCGAAGCCCATCGAAATTACACCGACGCCCATCGAACTGCAGCGAAATCCATCGAGTTTTAACGAAGCACTTCTTCGTCTCATCGAGCTGCACCGACTTGCATGGATCCCATCTATTCACACCGAAGCCCGTCTTATTTATTTAATTAAATAAGTCAGATATTTAAAAACCATAATTCCCCATCACCATATTTACACGATAATTTCTCAATTAGTATTTTATTTACATTATATCTAAATTAAAAATATCATTGATATACTTAATAAATGATCGAAAAAGATAGATAATTGCTTATGTCGGCATTATTTTTCTCGAGCAAAAATTTTAATTTTACTTTTTTTTGAATAATTAGAAATAAAATAATAATTCAAAATAAAACAGGTTAAAAAAATTCAAATCCATATGAGCCTGTATGGCATAAAAAAACATAATATATAGTTAAAATAAAATAAAGAACCGAAGTGTAATCGTGTTGGAATTATCATTTTTTAATTAATTTATTGATGTAATTTACATGAAACTTCTTTGCAAAATTCACTGCAACGTCTTTTACATATTAAAAAAAACGAAAAAAAAAAAAACACTGAGAGAAGTTTAAACAGCAAAAGGAAATAACAAAATGACTTGTTGACTGGATACTACAGCTGCCAAAAGTTATATCGATCATACTTGGTTAATTATATTTTTTGTTACAAAGTTGATGGCGATAGAGTGACAAATTAATAAGTATTATAGGTTATTTTTTGTTAAAAGAAATGATGAAGAAAATCTGAAAATAATAGTGTTACACTTTGATGGAATATTATGACAGAGAATATACAATTGACGGTCGTTTTCTGATATATTAACCAAAATATATATAAAAAATAATAATGTTACAGCTTTGAGGAATATTATTACAGAAACTATGCAATTGCAATTACGGCCATTTTGGCCGTATGTTACCAGTACATAAAGACGTGTTGCAGGGCATTCAATTAAAGCTATGTCTGTATAGATCAAACAAAGATTTATATAAAATATATATATGTATAAGATGAGTAAAAAGAAGGTTAGTGTGGTGTTCATATTGGTTGTGGTGGCCATGGTTCTTATGGAAAACTTTGTTTGGTGCGATGAGAATATGAATATTAATGGTAAGTATGTTGAGCCCAATCATCATCAGCATCCTCGTCGCTTTGGTCATGATCATTATGAATATTATCCCCATAGCCACAGCCACTACTCGAAGCCAAACAAAAATAAAAAGATGGAAGGTGGTGTTCCTCGTTTGGATGGCGACTGCTCGGGTCATTTTTGCAACGTCTTAGGCCAGAGTTGCGAAGATGGTTGTGCCTGCCTTCCATGGTTCCTTTTCGCTGGGATATGCCATGGAGACTGTTGCTAGCCATCTATGTTTGATGATTTGAGGGATATGCATGGGATTCTGTAGCTAGCTAGCTATCTATGTTTGATGATTTAAGTTATAATATGCATGTGTGAACGTGTGTGGATTGTATGATTTGGTTAATTGTGTGCATGCCCTCACTATATATATGTGATCGGAAAACATATATTGTTAGGAGTTCACAAATCATTTACAAGTTCAATAATACAGGTTGCCATGTAATTTGATCCATCATTGTATTAATGCTCTTTGGCATGATATTATGTGAATCCATATAATTAATTGTATGTTGCTGTTAAGTGCCTAATTGTACCAATTTATTTTTTTCAACATCCAATCCAAGAAGTTAGCTGAAACTTTAATTTACTACATAAAAATGGGTAACTATTATTTGTGCCTTCTGAAAGGTTATTTCACCAGACAAAAAAAAAAGAAAAAAGAAAAGAAAAGAGGACAGATGAGGAGTAAAATAAAAAGACACAAAATTATGTTCAGACTTAACACAAAATTGTGTTCGCACAAATTAACATAAATATCTCTATCATATATATATAACAAACCAATGCGACCTATACAGTTTTAAGAATCTAACGAATATATATATATATATATATATATATATTTGTCTGTGTGTATATATCCCTGTCAAGTTAACATATATAACTATGATCAGTTTGATATACATGTACCAGATTTTACCTTTCCAAAAGTATATCCCAAAAAAAAGCCACCAAGATTTTACTTTTTACGAAAATTTTATGCCAAGAAACGGCTTCCAAGAAAAATTCATGTAACAGTGTCATGATCAGTTTAATATAAATCTCCATCCACTAGATCACCTGTAAAAAGGAAACAGAATTTGTCACAAAAATTATACAATTACACACACCATCATTTGGTAATATCCTGCTTGCCAATAATATTATCTACAAAATTTAAAAATAAAATATATATATATATATATATATATAAACACACACACACATATACATTATTGTTCTTTACCAGAGAAACAGAAACAAAAGGACTAATTGCTCCGTCATAAGGCATTATTGTCTATATGAAAGGAGGCACATGCACATACATGCAAGAAGGGGGGTTTAGTGGTGTTCATAACATGAGATTCTCATATAGAATATAGTCATTAGGTGCAATTATAAACCAAGATTTATTAAACTTTGTTAACCTTAACTACCTTCTGATTCCCTCATAGTCATATTTAAAACGAGCTCATAACCAGCATTTTAAAATTACAATGAAACAAAAGGTGATTTTGCCAAATTTTAGTTGGTGGGTAATTAACACGCACTTTATATTGACTTTATAAAATTATTCAGAAACCACAAATACCAAACAGTCTTTAAATTAGCTATTAATGGCACCAACAATACCAGATAGAGCATGCAAGTTATAAAAATCCTTGTTGCAATGGTTAAATATTCTTATACAATAATCAATACCAATTAAAGAGCTCGATCAAATAAGATAGTAATTCCATGAACAATTTATACCACTTAACCTAACACCTCAGAAACTTACTAGTCGATTCAAATCTTAAAAGCTAGATCCTCTTCCACATTTGCAGTATAGTGACAATTCTTAATCAAACAAAAACTATATATACAACTCAATCAAAAAAAAAAATCACTTAGTTACAATGTTTAATGAAACACCGAGACGCTTTAATTATTATAAGGAAACAAACACTTATTCCAAACAGTCTCTAATGATGTCATGAGCAATCTATACCACACAACAAAACATAGCAGGCCATGCAATTTATAAAAGTTTGTTACTGTTATGAAACTAGTAACTAAGGGTAAGAACACTATGTAAGTACTAAAGTAAGAATACTTTGAGAGAACAAAATAGTAGAAATTTAATTTGCTATTCTCTTTTGTTGTATCTCTCATCGATCCCCAAACTTCTATATTTAGGCTAATGTAAGCTATAAACTGCATTAATGAGAATCAATTACAAGGTAATCAAATTATAATAAACTAGGAACTACAAATGTAACGTATTGAGAGTTACAAATAGGCGTTTAATATCCGTAACAGTTGCCAGTTAATTGACATCTGATCAAAGCTAAGAGTTCCTGTTGTTCACATTGCAATGTAGTTACTATGCTTAAGCATATTCTTATCTATTAGAAGTCGAAATATATTGTATAAACAAGGAACCCATACAAAAATGAAGAACAATCTTGTATTATCATTTTTTAATTAATTTATTGTTGTAATTTACATTAAACTCTCTTTGTAAAATTCACTACAACGTCTTTTACAAAAAAATTCTGAGAGAAGTTTAAATAGGAAATGGAAAAAAAAAAATGACTTGTTGACTAAGTACTACAGCTGCCAAAAGTTATATCGATCATACTTGGTTAATTATATTTTTTTTATTACAAAGATGATGGCGCATTGAGAGATAAATTAATAAGTATTATAGGTTATTATTTGTTAAAAGAAATGATGAAGAAAAGCAGAAAATAATAATGTTACACCTTGATGGAGTATTATGAGAGGGAATATACAATTGACGGCCGTTTTGTGATATATTAGCCAAAATATAGATATAAAAAAATAATGTTACAGCTTGGAGGAATATTATTACAGAAACTATGCAATTGCAATTACGGCCATTTTGGCCGTATGTTACCAGTATATAAAGACGTGTAGTAGGACACTCAATTAAAGCTATGTCTGTATAGATCAAACAGAGTGTTTTATAATATATATATATATATATATATATGTATAAGATGAGTAGTAAGAAGGTTAGTGTAGTGTTCATGTTGGTTGTGGTGGCTATGGTTCTTATAGAAAACTTTGTTTGGTGTGAGGAGAATATGAATATTAATGGTAAGTCTATTGAGCCCAATCATCATCAACATCATCCTCGTTTTGGTCATGATCATTATGAATATTATCCCCATGGCCACAGCCACTACTCGAAGCCAAACAAAAATAAAAATATAGAAGGTGGTGTTCCTCATTTGGATGGTGACTGTTCGGGTAATGTTTGCAACGTCTTAGGCCAGAGTTGCGAAGATGATTGTGTCTGCTTTCCATGGTTCCTTTTCGCTGGGATATGCCATGGAGACTGTTGCTAGCTGTCTATGTTTGATGATTTAAGGGATATGCGTGGGATCCTGTAGCTAGCTATCTATGTTTGATGATTTAAGTTATATATGCATGCGTGTGAACGTGTGTGGATTGTATAATTTGGTTTGGTTAATTGTGTGCATGCCCTCACCATATATGTATAAGCATAAAATAAGGAAAACATATATTGTTAAGAGTTCCCAAATCCTTTACAAGTTCAATAACACAGGTTGCCACGTAATTTGAAACATCATTGTATTAATGCTCTTTAGCATGATATTATGTGAATCCATATAATGAATTGTATGTTGTTTTTTTGGTGAATAATGAATTGTATGTTGTTGTTAAGTGCCTATTTGTACCAATTTATTTTTTTGAACATCTAATCCAAGAAGTTAGCTGAAACTTTAATTTACTACATAGAAATGGCTAAATATTATTTGTGGCCTAAGGTTATTTCACCAAAAAAAAAAAAGGACAGATGAGAGTAAAATAAAAAGACACAAAATTATGTTCAGACTTATACAAAATTGTGTTCACACTAATTAATATAAATATATGTCTATCATACATAGTTTTGTATTAGAAGGTGCGTGCATCCATACAATATATATATATAGTTTTTGTATTCATGAATGTGTTGGTTAATTGTATAGGTTTAAATTTTATGAATCTAACGAATAGTTGGTGATATGGACCATACATTGGCCCAATCCATCATACCACATAAATGAATTTTTTTTTTATTCATGCATGAAAGCTATGAACGATAATTATAAGATTACAAGATTAATGGTGATGGACAGAGTTGAAAGGTGGGAACCTTCTAGTGAGACAGTGGGAATTTTCGTCCTCTTCTCCGGTGCCATACTACCTCCGGGTATGTGATTTTCAAATTAAGTTCTCTTTTTTCTTGGTGTGTTAGGGTTTAGATATATATTTTGGGATTTGGTTTGTAAGATATAATTTATGGGTTCTTCCCTTCCTTAATTTGTTCATTAAGTTAAACCTGAAAATAAGGTCTGTAAACAGTTTTAGTAGGCATGGATAACTAGTATTTCAATTAATTATAGGATTGAAAATTCCTATCAAGAATGAAAATTTGAGAAGGAAAAATATTTAGGGCGTTTGAATCAAGCATGTAAATAGTGTTTTTTAAAAGCATTTTTATTTAAGCACTTTAATAATAAAACAGTTTATATTTGATGAAAACTATAAAAAAGTGCTTTAAAAATATTTCACATCTTTGAAAAGATTTTTAAAAGCACCTATCAGGTGCTTCTCAAAAAAAGTGCTTTTTTTTATAAAAAAAATACTTTATAATTTTTTTGCCAAACATATTTCAAACTGCTTTTTTTATAAAAAAAGTAATTTTTCATTTAAAAAAGCCAAACGGCAAAGCCGAGGTACATGCTTTCCTTTCATAGATCAATTAATTTATATTTTTAACATGATATTTCAAGTGATTTGTTTATGAGAATTTTAATATTGTGTGGAATGAAATCAGATTTCAAAAAGGATGTTATGTTTAATGATACTCCCATACGTCCCATACGCAATATGTAATCGCTATTCTTGTTCCACATATGAGAAAGGTTCTAGATTCTTATAATATTTTCTTTTTTAATTTTTTTTTAGAGAAAGAAAAGGAAGGGTTTTTGTGGCAATGCCTTCTGAGCAAGGGTGAAGGAGTGAAAGAAGGAAGGCAAAACGCCGCCGTTTTAGTCCCCACAAACGATTTCTATCAAACCTTGACGATCACACACCCTTAATTGCAACAGAATTGAAACTAGAGCTTCTTAATCGAAACAATTAAAAATAAACGTTTAATATCCCTTAGAATAATCAAAAGCCTAACAAAAGAGGGATGAAACTATTAATTTGTTATCATAATATCCCTTAGTATCAGCATATATATATATATATATATATATATATATATGCCTGTGTGTATATCCCTGTCAAGTTAACATATATAACTATGTCATATGACCAGTTTGATATTTATGTACAAGAGTTTACCTTTCCAGAAGTATATCCCAAAAAAAGGCCACCAAGATTTTACTTTTACGAAAATTGTATGCCAAGAAACGGCTTCCAAGCTAACATATGTAACAGTGCCCGTTTAATATAAATCTCCATCCACTAGATCACCTGTAAAAAAATAAACAAAATAAAATTTGTCACAAAAATTACACAATTATAAAATTACACGCCATCAGTTGCCAGTATCCTGTTTTCCAATAACATTATCTACAAAATTTAAAAATAATATATATATATATATATATACACATACACATATACATATGTAAAAAACTATGGCAATAACACATCATTCTTCTTTACCAGAAAAACAGAAACAAAAGGATTAATTGCTCCGTCATAAGGCATTGTTGTCTATATGAAAGCAGGCACATGCACATATGCGCAAAAAAGGAGGTTTAGTGGTGTTCATAATTTGAGATTCTCATACTAGAATATAGTCATTACTGAAATTATAAACCAAGATTTATTAAACTTTGTTAATCTTAACTACCTTCTGATTCCCTCATAGTCATATTTAAAACAAGCTCATAATCAGCATTTTAGAATTACAATGAAACAAAAGGTGATTTTGCCAAAATCTATTTGGTGGGTAATTAACACGCACTTTATATTGACTTAAAATTATTCAAAAATCACAAATACCAAACAGTCTTTAAATTAGCTACTAATGGCATAAACAATACCAGATAGAGCATGCAATTTATAAAAATCCTTGTTGCAATGGTTAAACATTCTTATACAATAATCAATACCAATTAAAGAGCTCGATCAAATAAGATAGTAATTCCATGAACAATTTATACCACATGACCTAACACCTCAGAAACTTACTATTTGATTCAAATCTTAACAGCTAGATCCTCTTCCACATTTGCAGTATAGTTACAATTCTTAATCACACAAAAACTATATATACAACTTAATAAAAAAAAATCACTTACTTATAATGTTTAATCAAACACTTAGACGCTTCAATTATTATAAGGAAACAAACACTTATTCCAAACAGTCTCAAATGATGTCGTGAGCAATCTATACCACATAACAAAACATATCAGAGCAAGCAATTTATAAAAGTTCGTTACTGTTATGAAACTAGTAACTAAGGGTAAGAACACTATGTAAGTACTAAAGTAAGAATACTTTGACAGAACAAAATAGTAGAAATTTAATTTGCTATTCTCTTTTGTTGTATCTTTCATAGATCTCCAAACTTCTATATTTAGGCTAATGTCGGCTATGAACTACATTAATGAGAATGAATTACATAGGTAATCAAATTATAATAAACTAGGAATTACAAATGTAACGTATTGGGAGTTACAAATTACATGAAACTGAAAATTACAGTTTTAGGTGCAAGTGTGTGGAAGCAGCTAAAAAAGAGTCCAAAATTACTTAAATAGGCTCAAAGATGGAATTATTGGTTAGTGTCCTTTTAAGTTGTCTATCCCTCTCAATTATCAATTTAACTGAAAGCTAATCATACACAACTTCTAGAGAAATTATACAGAACCTACCAAACTTAATTAACAAAACAATGAAAATATCAGGTTGGTACTACATTGCAAAAAGGGAAAAGGGATGGAACTACTACATGCATACATCAAATCACTTAAACAAGCTCAGAGACTACTCAAAGTCAAAGACGTACAAAAACAAAACGTACCCAATTCATCAAAGAACCCTCATCTAGTCCAAACCAAAATAAATTCAACCAAATGTTATAAATGGGGAATTTCAATAACAGCCAAAACATGAAGAGAAAAAAGATAGTAATAACGCACTCTTACTTTCCACTCGGTGTTTGGTTGAGCCAAGTTGGTGGAGGCCAGAAAATCCGAGAATAGCCAACAACAGAGGTCAATGGCCGAGACACATCTTCCACCAAGTCATACAAGCTAGCATTCAAACCAGGGTAGTTTTCCTCAACACCACTGTAGAAATCACTCTCGTCAGTGAAATACACACAATTCACTTTGCATCCCTCAAACTCTTTCGCCGAAACAGAGTAGGAACACCCATCTCCAATGAAAAACACCCTATCCTTCTCCAAGTCTTGCACTGCAACCCACAAGCCATGCTCTTCATCAAGCTTGAAAACATCTAATGGAGGTAATTCTGACACTGACCCACCAATGTACTTCACCATAAACAAATCCCCAAATGAACTCACCAAGTAGGCTTTGCGAGGGCCAAATCTATGACTAACCCTATAGTTAAAAGCCGGAGGAGCAACTTTAGAAACTTCCAACGAAGAAGAATATTCAACTTTGCTAGTCGCTCCCATGGAATCTAAAACGTAAAAGTTCCCTTTATGAAAAGCAATTTCTTGGTACTTACTTAATCCTTCATGCTCTGTAACTAAATTTGCCCATCTTTTTCACCCATTTTCCAAGCTTTCAATTCTCCACTAAAATGTAACATCATGACCACAATTTCACCATCTTTGTTCTCACCCACAACAACTTTCTTAATTTCCTTGGAAACCGACTTGTTAACTTCACTAGTAGTCCCATTTTCGTTTTCTTCTTGGCTCAATCCAACATATTTAAGAAAGTATTCTTTGGCTACTTTTTTACCCAGAAATCTACCAAGTTAATCGTCTTGGGTAGCCCAATGATATTCCCCAATTTCTTCGTAGAAAGTGGTTCTTTCAGACGCACTTTGTGGGAGTCGACCTCTTCAATTTTGACGAACCAATTGCTCGTAGTTTTCCAAAGTAGTAAATCTTTCTCAGAGGTTGGAGGCAGTAGACGGTGTTCTCTTTGAGTGTAAAGTGGCCTCCGTGTTTGGGGCTGAGAAAGATTGAGATGGAGGTTTCAAAGACTCACCGAGAGTGGAGTCGTTGGGTGGGAATGGGATTTTGGAACGCCAAGATTTGCAGACAGCTCGTAGACGGATGATCTCTCTGCGAGTTTCAAAACGGCTTGTGATGATTTCGAGTATGTCTCGTCGAGGATTCGACCATTTGGAGGGCCTAGAAGTCCTCCTCTCTGTTCTTCTTCTTCTTCCTCCTCCTCCAGAGGAACAAGAAGATGATGAACAGCACCAAGGTTTTGGGATATCCTCCATGTCTTCCATTTTCAGTCTCTGTGACTAGACCGTTGGTCTCCTGCCATATATATATAATAATAATATATATGTAGACGCGTACACACTATACATAGAGATTTAGGGCACTACGTGTATAAATCATTTTATTTATTAAATAATATGAAAAAGAACATACAGATTAAATTATAAAATAAAAGATATGAGATGAAAAAATGCGGTATTAATTACATATTAATATAAATTATTTTACATTCATAAAAAAAAAATATAAATTATTTTATAAATAATTAATAAAAGTAATAGATATAAACTGAGATAACAATAATTAAAACATTTAAAATTCAACTAATAAGGTTTAATTGTGCTGGTTGTTGTTAAACTTAAACCCCCACTATAACCATCATTAAACCAAATTTTCATCCAAGTTCCAAATGAAGTTTTAGAGTGTATAGGCGCTGAAATTTGGAATCAGTAGTAGTGAAATCTTGAGTACGATTTCCAACCAAAAAGTACAACCTCTCATTCTTCTTCTTGAACAACGTACGTACATTTAACTTTTTCAAAGCTGTACTTGTGATATCCAACATGCATCCAGTGGTTAGCTTATTGAATTTTTTTAATATCAAAATGAGCGCTGGTAGCCCCAATTACATTAGTTATTAGTTGATCACCTGTAAAATTTATAACTATATTTTTACCTTTTGAGAAATTTGACTATGGAGAGAAGTAGAAGAAGACGTACGTACGGACGGAAATTAGGGTTTTGGTTTTCCACCGTGATTGCTATGTCTAGATTTCAGTCAGCCAGTTTTCTTGAAGAAGAAGAAATAGACGGAAGCGCACATTTATTTTTAAATTTTGAAATGAAACAGTAAGCATTGCTCTGCACAGTAAAACGGTGCCGTATAATGGGTATTGTTAAAGGGTTGCGTCGAATTCGGGGTTCGGTCGTCGTTGCGAATAGTGGATTTTTAAAAAAATATATATATTTTTTTTTTACAATTATGGAAAATTTTTAAAGATAAATATCCAACATTGTCTCCTACTCAAAAGGAAACAATGTAAATGAAAACGTTGACAAGTATGTACCTTCCAATTCTTTTATCCTCAGCAAAATCTTAAAGCTTAAGTCTTGAAACTTTCCATTTTCAATATATTTGTTATACCCATTAAATACAAATCAATAGCCAAAGATGTGCATCAACATTTTTTGCAAATCAACTGCATTTCTTAATTTGGTCTATAAAAATCCATTGACATTAATTCCTTGCGTTTTTTGTGATTTGTATGATTATAAAACAAATGTCTTGGGGGGGTTAAGTATGTAGAAAAACGTAAAGAAAATAAAAATGAAACCCATTTATATTAAATATTCATCATAATAATTATAAGCTATGCGATTTACATGATTTTAAAAATACTTTATTATTAGCATCTAATTGGATTTTGTTCTTCACCCACCCTGGGGTGGACTAGGTCTGGCCAGCCACACAAAAAAAAAAAAAATTCTTAATTAAAAGGCTCGTGAGCAAATTACAAGCCACTGTGCATTAATGACGATGCGCGTCCGACACCCCCTTTGTGTATAAGTACACAAGAAACACCCACAATCATCTCTGGTCTTGGTGTGGGCAAGTGAAGCTCGTTAGTTAGTTTCACATTTTTAAATCACACCCATATACTGAAAAACCAAAAACAAGAAAGCTAACCAAATCCAAATTTTCTTTTTTCTTTAAAATTTTCTTATAGAAATGGCGACTGCCAGTGCTTTTTCTATATGGAATACAGAGATGGGAGCTTTCTCCGAGTCTTCAAGGGAGGGTGAAGAGGATGAAGAAGCTCTTAAATGGGCAGCGATTGAGAAACTTCCCACCTATAACCGTTTGAAGAAAGGTTTGCTCGTATCACCAAACGAGCGACGCGAGATTGACATACATAATCTTTCATTTATAGAGCGCAAGGAGTTGATACAGAGGTTATTGGGAGAAGCAGAGGACGACCGTGAAAAATTCTTGTCCAAGCTCAGGTCTCGCATCGATAGGTAACTTACATCACGTGAAACTGGAAGAAACGGTGTCGTGTTATAATCATATATCTTGATCCCATGTGTCCAGTTTCACTCGACCGTGAATAGGGGCGCTTTCTTTTTTACTCAACGCCGGTAACGTGGGGTCGACATTTTTGCGGCGGTTCGTTGAAGCTAACAGTGTCAATCCCCACCAATATAAATTAATGACCCTCGTGTGAGAATTGAGGAACATGTATAATTTAACACGTAAAATGCAAAAATATTTTGGTTTTTCATGCATGCTTAATTTAATGTTTTCTTTTATTTATTTTTTTGGTTCCTCAGAGTCGGAATTAGTATTCCTACAATAGAGGTCCGATTCGAGGATTTAAGCGTTGATGCAGAAGCCTATGTTGGAGGCAGAGCTTTGCCCACATTCTTTAACTACTGCGTCAATTTATTGGAGGTAATTAATTAATATAGCGCACATATATATGATCAACTGCATGTACATATATATTTATCATAAAGAAAAAAAAAAACCTGCAAGTATGTATATATATAATATATATATATAGGTAGAAAGCAAACTCCATTTTTGATTCATTCCAATATTTCCGAGCTTTACAAAATAATATTTGTTTGGATTCCAAAGGGCTGCTTCAACTGCCTCCATGTACTTCCAACTAGAAAGAAGCACTTTTCTGTACTCAAAGATGTTAGAGGGGTCATTAAGCCTTGCAGAATGGCATTGCTTTTGGGTCCTCCTGGTTCTGGGAAGTCCACGCTCTTGTCAGCTTTGGCCGGAAAGCTTGACCCGGATCTTAAGGTTGTATAAAACAAAGTGCATTTCTTTTTGTTTGTTTATATTTCACTATTCTTGAACTTAAATTTGTAACTGAAGATGAAATTTCATTCGGGTTTTTTAAGTTTTCGGGAAGGGTGACTTACAATGGCCATGACATGCATGAGTTTGTGCCTCAAAGAGCTGCTGCATATGTTGGTCAGCATGATCTCCATATTGGAGAAATGACTGTCAGAGAAACCTTGGCCTTCTCTGCTAGATGTCAAGGGGTTGGATCACGTTACGGTGGGTTTATATATGAATTTCTTCTTCTTAATCAAGCCTCTTTGTAATATTTAGGATTTAGTCAAATGGCTTTCATCAATTAAAGGATGCATGACCGACGACTGTTTTGGTTTTTTCTAGAGATTCTAGCAGACTTGGCTAGAAGAGAAAAAGAACCAAATATCAAGCCTGACCCAGATATAGATATCTTTATGAAGGTGAGAAAGAAAGCTACTTCCATGAACCTGTTTTCTTTAGGAGATTTATATGTTTTCTATAATTGACAAACTTTGGAAATACAAACAAATATAGGCAGTAGCAGCAAAAGGCCAGGAGACTAGCATTGTGACAGATTATGTTCTGAAGGTAATGTCACTGCTTCAAAGATGAAAAACTAAGGATAAAAAAATAAGAATACCCAGTTCAATTCCTATGATTCATTAATCATATGATCGATATTGGTTTTCAGGTTTTAGGATTGGATACCTGTGCTGATATCTTGGTTGGAAATGAATTGTTAAGAGGCATCTCTGGAGGACAAAAGAAGAGGGTTACAACGGGTACATAACCTCTATATATATTACATTAAAAAACTTTTGTCTGTAGTTTTAGGCGTCAAAATAAGTTTCTTAAGAAATCACAAACAAAACAACATTCAAAGGTAAAACATAGCAAGAGAAACAATGGGAAAGAGACAATGACTATATCAATAATCATACTTACATTTAACAAAACCAAGGTTATTTAACTTTGAGTTGATTAAGTGCAACAAAAACACACTAACCTTAACATTTCTGTAAAATTAACTGTAAATTCTTCTTCGAATAATGTGTCTATAGGGGAGATGCTGGTCGGACCCGCAAAGGCATTGTTCATGGACGAAATATCTACTGGCTTGGATAGTTCAACAACTTTTCAGATTGTGAATTCTATCAAGCAGTATGTTCACATTCTTAAGGGGACCGCATTCATCTCACTCTTGCAGCCGGCGCCAGAGACTTATGATCTTTTCGATGACATTGTTCTTCTCTCTGATGGTCAAATAGTGTATCAGGGTTCCCGAGAACAGGTTCTTGAGTTCTTCAAATCCATGGGCTTTAAGTGCCCTGAGAGAAAAGGAGTTGCTGACTTCTTGCAAGAAGTAAGCTTTCATTTATATCATATATGGCTTCTGTTTATCTATCCAGGTTATCACCAAATGGGAATTATTTAATTTATATCCAATTTTTGCAGGTGACATCGAGGAAAGACCAGGAGCAGTATTGGGCACGAAAAGATGAGCCTTACAGTTTTGTCTCGGTCAAGGAATTTGTTGAGGCCTTCCAATCATTTCATGTGGGACGAAAACTTGGAGATGAACTTGCAACTCCGTTTGACAAATCCAAGAGCCATCCAGCTGCATTGACAACTAAAAAGTACGGTGTTACAAAGAAGGAATTGTTGAATGCTTGTTTCTCAAGAGAATTCTTGCTCATGAAGAGAAATTCATTTGTCTATATTTTCATGCTCTTTCGGGTGGGTTTTTAAGTTTGACTTGCATACTTTTTCTCCTTTTAAATTTTTGTGTGCAAGATTTTGATTAGGTATGGTACTTTATTTACTCGTTTTAGCTTACAATGATGGCGCTGATGGCAATGACTGTGTTCCTACGAACTGAGATGCACTGTGATTCAGTAACTAATGGGGGAGTTTATGTGGGGGCTTTGTTCTTGACCTTGGTTACTATTATGTTCAATGGAATGTCTGAGCTCTCCATGACTGTTGTAAAGCTTCCTGTTTTTTACAAACAAAGGGACCTCCTCTTCTTTCCTCCATGGGCATATGCCATTCCTGCATGGATCCTGAAGATCCCTATCACGCTTACAGAAGTGGCTATTTGGGTATTTATTACCTACTATGTCATTGGATTTGACCCTAACGTGGAAAGGTAAGACTTAGAAGTCTGGATTATTTATCACAGAGCAGTGAAGTTTTTGTTTTGCCAATTCGGTCCATCCCAATAACATTGCACATTTACATACTGCATGCAGATTATTTAGGCAATACTTTGTGCTCGCTCTTGTTAATCAGATGGCCTCTGGATTGAACCGATTTCTAGCTGCAGTTGCTAGGGACTTGATTGTTGCTTCTACCATTTCCTCATTTTCTCTGATTATACTTTTTTCTTTGGGTGGTTTCGTTCTTTCAAGAGGTATGTGTCTTTAATTACAAGTTTAAAGTAGAAAAGAGAAACATTTTTCCAATTTGCTGTATAATTCATCTTTCCTCTCTGTACTTGATGTCACAGAGCACATAAAGAAATGGTGGATTTGGGGTTACTGGATATCTCCTTTGATGTATGGGCAAAATGGAATAGTAGTTAATGAGTTCCTGGGAAAAAGTTGGACAAAAGTAATTTCTCACTCAATTTTTTTTTTGTAACCTCTTTGTTCTTTCCTCTTGATCACCATCTAACTTCTGAAAGTATTCTCCTATTAAAGGTTCTCCCAAATTCATCGCAACCCCCTGGAGTTGCAGTTCTGAGGTCCCGTGGATTTTTCACTCAATCATATTGGTATTGGATAGGCATGGGAGCATTGTTGATATACGTCTTACTATTCAATTTCTGTTTTGGTCTGGCCCTTACTTATCTCAACCGTGAGTGTCTTTACTTAATCTGCATAAAATCTAAAAGTTGAGAGCTCGTGTAGTCAAATGTTGAAATCTACTAATTGTTGTGCAGCATTTGGGAAGCAGCATGCTGGTAAATCAGAAGAATCTCAAATCAATGAAATTGTCAGCGGGTCAAGAGAAGCCATTAGATTACAGTCTAGAGAGAATAGCTCAAGTCCACGAGCTAACAAAGGTTGCATAATTTTACATAGGGTCTGATATTGTATTATTAATTCATATTATTTTGGTAAGATGGTAATTGAATTCTAATTGACATGTAGAGAATGGAGATCATGAAATCAAGTTTGGAAATACCCTCTTCGGGTCCTCATCTTTAAAGAGGAAAGCTGGTGCAGATATCAATTTTAACAGGAAAACTGGAATGATTCTTCCATTTGAACCACATTTCATTACTTTCGATGAAATCACTTACTCCATTGACATGCCAGAGGTAACAAAATAAGAAACAAAACTGATTATGTTTGAAATTGATAAAGATTGCTGTTCAACTATCAGATTTGAATGGCTAAAAAATGTATGTCCCATTTTTCTATATTTCACTTGCAGGAGATGAAAAATCAGGTTGTCCTTGAGGATAAATTGGTGCTTCTCAACCGTGTGAGTGGGGCTTTCAGGCCAGGTGTTCTCACAGCTTTGATGGGTGTAAGTGGTGCTGGTAAAACAACTCTGATGGATGTTCTGGCTGGTAGGAAAACTAGAGGGTATATAGAAGGAAAATCAAAATTTCCGGGTTCCCAAAGAACCAAGAAACATTTGCTCGAATTTCCGGATACTGTGAACAAAATGACATCCACTCTCATCATGTTTCTGTATATGAATCCCTGCTCTACTCAGCATGGCTGCGTTTGTCCCCTGAAGTCAATTCTGAAACCAGGAAGGTTGGTATTTTAAATCAAAATTCTTTTTAGGCTTTTGCTTTTTGTAGATCATAACCAATTGATTGAGAATTGTAATGTTTAGCTGAGATATAGTCAATTCTGACTTAACTTGAACTGAAGCCAGAGTCAGCAAATTTTTTGTTCAAATTTCGCATTTGTGAATTTCGTAACATTGGGCTTTCCGTAGTCAAGGTTGATCAAGACAAGTCAAAGCAATTTAACCAGTATTGTTGACTGTTTTAATGTGTTAAATAGTTCGTATATTAAACTGACTGTACAGAACTTATTATACATGGAAAGTAAAAGCAAAAGCTGAGATTGTATAGTTTGTATACCTGATATCTTAATCTGCAATTTAACAATCTATAGTGAAACAATTTTCATTAGGTTGGTTTTGATGCCATCCAAACAAAAGAAACAGGGGACAGTGAAAACCAAATTTGTTGCTTTGTTTCTTGGAAATGGTGAGAAAATTCGTGCACTGATGGATCAAAGTTTGCCCAAATTGGGTCTCAAACAAGAGGACTACATGGAAATGAACTGGATCCAATCAGTGCTCTTTTGGTCAAACTATCCAAATGGAACTTCCATGGATCTTTTACTTAAAAGACAACCAAAATCATCTTTACATGATCTTGCTCTTCTCTGCTATTCTGTAATAAACTTCACCAAGAGTCGCCCCGGATTCGACCCAAGCACTTCCATTTTCTACATCCAAACTTATAGCACGGAGATTGAACATGTCGATTATGACGAATGGGACATCAGAAACATAACAAAGACCATCGTAGTCGTGGCCTCCACTTCGAATTCTGACTTGAAGGCCATGGATTTTGGAGCAAATGATTGAAGCTTGGATGTGGGAAACATGGGTCGGAGCTACAATGAACAGTGGCTTTGGAGTTGTGTTGGACATGAATGTGAGGTTTCTGATGTATGATTGCAGGACTGGTACGTACAAGGATCGTTGGGGAAAAATGAAACGGAGGATATTGGAGTGGAGGACTGAGAGTGGTTGGAGAGGCATTGGAGGATGATTTCCTGGGTGGGATCTGAAGCTCCCATTGAAACATGGATGAGAGAGATTGAGAAAATTGCTGAAATTGAAGAACTACGAACTCCCATTACAACATTTGCTTCAGATTTTCCTTTGTTTTATTTTTCCTTTTTTTGGCTAAAGGCCATGAATTTGTTGTTTCCAAAGAAATAGGAGCAGGCAGAGTAAGATTAAAGCAACGAATGAGCAGGAAGTTTCGACTTGCAAGTCAATTGGCGGTGGGCATTTTATAAGCGAAGAGAGAGAGGTTTTTTTTTTCTTTTTTTTTGGTGGGAGGCAATCAAACCTGGTCGAACCAGGTTGACGGAAGGTGCACCTCAGCGTGTTACCGCTGGGCCGTACAAAGAGAGAGGCTAGTTTACACCGTACGCCCATTAAATGTCTTACAACCAATACATATATATATATATATATACTAGATCATGTCACATGCTTTGCAGGTGATTTTCAAAAATATTAATTGAAATTTTAATTATTTTTTTGATATTCTTTATTAAATATAATTATTATATTTAATATTTTAAATTTTATTAATTTAAAAAAGAAATTAATAATTTTATTTTTCTTTTGGCGATGATTATTGGTGATGTGTATAAAATAGTTAATTAAATTGGTATCTCTCATGAAATTGATTATAAAATCATATTAAAAGAGAAAGTAAATATGCACAGTATAAAATATCGTTAAGAATTTATAGAGAATAAATTGTACTTAATTTTAAAAATATCATCCAGGGCGTGAACCAATGCATGATAGTGGGGCACCAACGCACTGGTGGTGGTGGGGCACCAACGCCCTGGTGGTGGGGCAACAATATACTGATGGTGGTGGGGCACCAACACCCTATTAATCATAATCTTTATATCTAATATTCAAATTGTTTTTTTATCCATCATATACAATTCAATATCCTGGAAAAAAAAATAAAATAATTAAAACATCTATAAATAATTTATTTTAAAGAAAAAATACAATAAAAAAAACAACTTACATCCAACGAATAAATCACAATAAATATTACTAACAAAAAAATAGTCACTACCATTTGATTATGTTGCTTAAATTGTAATAGTATACATGAACAATTAGGAAATGAAAAAAAAAAAAAAAAACTATATCTTCAGACATGTGTCAACATTATAATGATTATGTATACGGCAATAATCCAACAATCCTGTGACTTTACGTTAAAGATGTTATATGTTAATAAGTATCAAATATTTAAAGTTTGAATTAATAAATTTGTTTTCAATTTCTTCTAACCCTCGATTTGCTTATGAGGAAACAAGTATATAATTGTATGTGTGTGTGCATTATTATACAGCAAAAAAGTACAAATAAGACCTCAAATAAACCACAATTTTTTTTTTTTGTTTTATAGTAACATGTAATTAAATTGAATATTATCATGCTGTCAGATATCCAAATTAGCAAGTTCATAGTGTTGCATTTCATCCTTATTTCCGTGCACTATCAGCAAAACAAACTCAGAGTCAGATTCCATTTTAAATATAAAATCGACATTGATCGAGAAAAGGAGTTCTAACTCTTGAAAAGAACAATCTTTATATTTCTGAGCAAAAAATAAATTCATGCAACATGGTCATAAGCAAGAGGAGCTAAAAAAGAAACCCCAGTAGTATTGTCTCACTCGAAGAAAATGGAAGCCCCTATTTCCTCAATTCCTAAATCATAAAAATAAAATAAATACAAAAATTAGACATTAAATATTCTTTTCAATTTTTACCCCTTTCTCATAAATAAACAGCGCATAGCCTCACAAACCTCCCTCCCACCTTCCCTCCAAACTGTATATACCATCTGCATTTCCTCTATTCACAAACAATAGAATTTTTAATCTTTTAATATTAAAAAAAAAAAAAGGTTCCTTTCACTCTTTGCTACATTTTCTCAGCTGCCAAACGGATATGCAGCAGAAACGGATTACGATCACAAAAAGAACATGAAAGTAAGGAGGGATGAGCTTACTCTGAAAAACCAGAAGAAAGAAAGGACTTGGAATCGGGCTTAATATCAAGATTTGCCTGGTGATAGATTTGAATGCTGCAAAAGCATACATTAGTTGTCAAAACTTGGAATTTATCCATTTTCTATTATATAAAAACTTTTTGGAAACATCTGAAGGCTCTTGAATCTTGAAAGAGAAAAGATTAACCTTTTTTGTTTTTGCAGGTAGTGTTCCTCTGTGATCGCTGACAATCGCAACTTGTTTCTAAGGATCTATTCTAAGCACAATTCATCCACGCATTACCAATTTAAGCTTTTTTAAAGTACTCACCAAGAAAAAATTTACTAAAATGTCGATTTTAGTAAACTGCAACAAAAATAAGTAAAATAAAGTTCAACGCGTACACATGTTCAAACAGAACTCACCCACTACACACAAGATCATGCAATTCAAAGTTCATACTTGATTGGAAATTTGGTAATAAAAGAAGAAACAAATATGGAATAAACTTTCAGAGCAAATTCTATTAGTTAAAGGCTAAAAGCAGAACATCTTAGAGAATTAATTATAAGCGTTTAAGGTGCTACAAACCTACATATGTTCATTAAATCAAATGCAGGAAACTTTCTCATTATTCCCAAATTAGGATTAAATGACATGGAAATAGACAGTAGAGATCCAGAAACACAGAGTGAGGCACACGCGCACACCCACATTATCAGTAAGTCTCACATTAGAAACATGGATCGAGCTAGCTTAAGAGAAAGCTAAACCAGAAGCTAACAAACATTAAAAATCAAAACGCCATTCTGAAATTCAAAACACAAAACTCAGCAATCTCAGTCAAAAACATTCGTATGGAACAGCATCGGCTCTCCGATAACATACCTTTTTCCGAGCAACCAAAATACTTTATATCCACAGAGAAGGGTTTCCATCTGTGACAAGATGCCATCACAATCAGGAATTTGATCATGGAGTGATACCAAATTATCACTTTCTTTTATGTAGTCCTGCAATGCTGAAATGGTAGAAATATCAACTAACTATTAAACTGTTGATAGCAAAGACAAAATTCTTAAGATCAACCACAAACCTGAATTGCATCCAATTCAACTTGCCGCAGATTTTTCTCAACCCCCTTCGTATACTCCCGCAGTTTAGTACATTTGTAACAAATAATATAATTTATGTTGGATAATGTTTAAATACTTTTTAAGTTGCAGGAATAACACTATCTTGACCGTTGCTTCAATGGGATTTTGTTCTTTTTGGTTTTTTGGTGTGCAGGCCTTAATTTACTCTGGTTTATCCCTTGTTAGTGGCTTTTTCGTTTCACGGTTCCTCTTAAATTGCAATTTCTTAATTGGGGATTATTGATTTCCTATAGATTTCCTTTTTGTTTTTTCTTTTGCTTTGTGAAAACCACATATCTGACAGAAAAATATATTCTTTAATCTAAATGTCTTATTATAGGTTTGCTTCTCTTCAAGCAATAGAAAGTGATTCACAATCCAAAAATTAGCAATGTCAAATCTTTTAAATTGGTAACATGCACATCTTGTGTTTAAATTACTTTGAAATAGCTTCTGAATGTTAGCTTGTATTAAATAGTTGTGTTTATTCTTGGAGATTAAGTTTATTGTCTAAACTTTTGTAATATAGTCAATTTAAAACAAGCTGCTTTTGAGAGGGACTGCCATTTGACCCTACTCCAATTTATTAGTGTACTGTATTTACTATGTACATTCATACTTAAATAAAGGAAAATCTTCATTTTTATTGCTATGCTTCTTCAGCCTTCTAGTTTACCTCGTAACACGGTTGAAGCTGCCTGACAACAATTATCTTTTTAACATTGTTGTAGTTTCCCTATTGCAAAAGAAAAGGCACACCCCCTAAACCGGGCGAAGTTATGATCCCTTTATGACAGATCACACAAGACAACTCATCAATAAATAGGTTCTATTTGGGTATTTATCAAATGAAAAAAATAAAATAAAATAAAGGAGAGAGAATATTTAACCATTTATTTAGTCTATTATTTAAGAGTTAAATCTAACACGTATGCATTAAAAATACATTTTGAGACTTTGTTCCTTGTCCAAGACTTCGCTTAAACCATTCATCAAACCTTTTTCTTAGCTGATTGAGCTAAGGTGATGCATACAGGAGACAAGATATACCAGATAAAAGACTTGATGGCATACTCCAAAATGAAAACTATCAAACGAGATTTCACTATCATTGGAATGGGAAGTCAGTCAAATAGCAGACGGACAATATATATACACCCTATCTTCAGCGTGAATTGTCTCCATCAATGGGGCAGTGATATCAATAGTAATTGGGTATGGTGGAACCATATTTCCTCGAAAACATATTCCACATAATATGAACGACCGAGTCTTTAACACAGCGAATAGTTACCCATTTTGTTCCACAGGATTTAAGGGTGACTAACTGCTTTTGGCAAATGTTGCAAATCGTTCTAAACCACGAACAAGTAAGCCTTCAAGAAATGGTTGCAGTGCCTGGATAATATTAGCATCACAAACAAAACGAAGGGTTATTCCATGCAACTCCTATGAGTAAAAGGAAACATCTTAAACATTACTTGAATCTTTCCTTGAAAGAAGGAACGTCAATGGAAACAAAAATATGGAATCCACTCCAAAAAATTACTCCTTATTCCATCTTAAAACAACATATGAATTTGTTTTCACTGATTTAAGCCCGTTCAAGTCCCCTGTGTGGAGTGCAAAAACATCCAATCAGAGTCAGAATGCTTACTGATGCCACTGGAGCTAAAAGTTGCGGGACTTCATAAGAGACTGTTAGCTGGAAGGAAAAGTTAGAACAGCAGATTGAGCAACTCAAACGAAGATAAACACAAAAAAGGAGAATAATAATAATAAGTTATATACATTTTCCCATTTAAAGTTTCCCTCAATCCTCAAATAAGCCTGGAGAGCAATCCATTTCCATGGGGAATTAGAAAGGAAATCAAAACGACGATTAAATTTAGAACCCATGCAATGGATATTCCTCTCCATTCCATCGAAGGAGGGACCAAAGTCCTAAAACTGTCAGATTTGAGTAGTTTAATCTCCCAATTGAGGCATCGTTTGGATGGCCTTCATAAGCTCATGTAATGCAATAAAATCTGGGCAGTTAGAGGTGATGAAGGGAGCTAGGTAAGAAAGATTCACACTCGCAAAAACAATAATTTGCTAAAATGTCAAGTTTTAGATAATTTATAAAGAAGCCTCACTTCTACTATGCATGCTGAAGGACCTTTTGGGTAGAATCGAACAGCACCTCTGCAATTCGAGTATCAATTTATCAATATTCTACCAATAACTAAAGGGAAATGAAATAACATCAGAAATATACGAGTATATCGTTCAACATTTGTCGATATACGTTTTCACGAGTTGAAATTTGAAATGCAAAGAATGTTCACATGAACAAGCAAAGCAGCGCTGAAAAAAGTATCAAAATGCATGTGCAATACTGTGTTCCAATCACCAATATAACTTATGATGATAATTAACACTTATCAGTGCTTCACTCTGTAAAATGTTGCAGCAAGCAAAAATGCAATAAGATAATATAAATCATGTTACATTTTTTCTCTTAGGTTACCTGTTGGGAAGACCTTCCAGAGATCTCCAGTGGATTTTCTGATTCGGAATTGGCTGCAAGAAGGCAATCACGCCCCAGATTCAAAGAATGGTTTTATCAGACAAATCAAGTACATAGTGAGAAAGAGATTGAATATATGATGATCGTTGCCTGCATATTCCGAGCAAGCCATGAGAATTCAATATCACGACCAAAAGCTTTATATTTGAGCGACCATCGTGATAGGTCAGGCTTGTCTTCCAATATCTGTTAAGCAAAATCAAACATCAAAATCCAATATGTGAAATTTGAATCTATAATCAGCCAAAAGGAAAACAAGTAAATTATACCCATTAATCCAAACAGAAATTATATGTGTAATTTCAGAAAAGCCATTGCTTTCTTACATTTAACAAGACTTGATAAAGTATTTGACTCTCAAACTGATTTTATAAGGGTCTTAAAATGTGAATTAAATATCAAGAATTTCACCCATAATTTGCAACTTGTAATGGACCAGAAATGATGCTTTAAAATGAACAAGGAGGAAGTAATTGCAAGAAAATTTCAGGAAAAGAAAACAAATTTAAAACATTGAAAGGATGGTTAGAGTGTTGTGGACCTTGACGGATGAAATAAAAGGCATCCACCGAGGAATTGATTCACGATCAGAGTAACGATCATAGGCAACTGAAGTAGGCACGTCGATTTCCATCTTAACTCTGCATTCAGTAACGGTCAACTAAAAGTAAGCAATTAAGGAAACAAGACAAGTCAAATTGTTTGAAAGAAAAAGAAGGAGAAGGGATGAGTTTACGTGCAGTCCTGCCATTCCATGACAGGGGTAAAGGGTGCGAATCCAGTGAAGGCTGATTTTCGCTTCAAAGAGCCCCAAAACCAAAGAGATCAAAATAGCAGAAACCCAGAACACAAAAACCACAACCGATTCTTCACAGTATGCCTTAATCATAACCCCAGGCTGTTTCTTTTTGAACCAAAACCCACCTAAGAAACAGCCTCAAATTTACAACTTTAGGTCCCAAGTGTCTCCATCTCCTTCTACCACACCGAAAGCATCCAAAATCAGAAAGCACCCAAAACACAACCAACCTCAAATCACAACAAAAGAAAAAGAAAAAAAAAATGTCTTGGCCTCTGATTTCACGTCGTGTTGCTATAAATAAAATGAAACGACGAAGACGGTGGAGACAGCTTCCATAAAACAGAAGTCTCAAGGCCTTATCTTCAATACCCACGAACAAAAAACCAAAACAGAGTCGAAAAGAAATAACAATTTTTTCTCAACAACACCTCTCCGTAGTAAATTTACAAAAATTTACATAACAAATGATCAATTACAAATTAATATTGCCATTAATATTTAAGATTTCAAAAAGACGATCTTTTTAGATTATCTGAAGCACGATGATTGTAGGAAAGCATGCAGCCTATCTTAAATAATTACATTCATGATCTTTTAAATCAAATTCTCCAAAAACAAAAATAAAATTATGATTTTTATTAGCAAGATATATAGACAGCCACAGCCCACAGGAAAGTGACAAAAAAATAAATATAATAAAATAAAAAACCGAAACGTTCTTAAGTGGTTTCGTGAAGGCCATTAATGCGGACAGGTAATTGTCAAAGATGAGAGCCTGTTTTCTTCCAGAGGACGACACGCAGGGAATCAAATTGATTTTGAAGGTCCTCTTGATCAACGGCGGTAGCCCTGTTGGTTCTAAAACCAGTTGGGTATTTTCTGTCTCTGACACAGAAGAAATACCATTACTTTTTGCCCGTTTTAGCCCTCCCTAATTCATTGAAACAAACACCAAAAAGTAAAATATGTCAGAAACAACTTAACCAGAAAATTAAAAAAAAAAAAAAACCAACTTTGAAAAATCTCAAATGAATATGATTCAGAAAACCTAGAAGGCAAATTCCAAGGCTCATACTTATTCAAATCAGCCTCGCCGATGGCTCCAGTACAGAACTGGCTGTTGAGAACCTCGGGTGAAAGATAGTGAGTTATGAGTTCTTCGTCTGTGGCGTGAAATCGAAACCCTGGAGGCAATTCCATCTGTCATCTTCCTTATTAGCCCACAAGTGTTTTCCATCCCCCTAAAACCCTCTGTTTTTGTTCAATCAAACCAGAAAAATCGTTTCTCTGAATCTGAATATGGGTTTATAGGAAATGAGTTATAATTCCCCAAAACAAATACAAAAAAGAAACAAACCTAAAGAGCCAAAACTCATAGTAAGATAAGGATCAAAGAGGGAATTAACAGGCTGTTTGTAAAAATGCCAAAGAAAAAAGAAGAAGAAATGCAAAAGGTTGAAACTTGGAGGAAGAGGAACAAGAGAGAAAATAGGGTGAGCGAGTTCCCACCCACTTCGACGCAAACAAGGCAGAGTAGAAAAACAACTGTTGCACCCACTCCCACCCACCTTCACGTGAAAAGATAAAATACTAAAAAAAGTTCGGAAAACCTTCAAAACGGCGTCGTTTTGATGCTGTAATTGAAAAAAAAAAAAAAAACAAAAAACAAAAGAGGAAAGGAGGAAGAAAAACAACGAAAGTTACTGTGATTTGGCTAGTACCGCGCTTTATATATAAGGATAGATTTTATGAAAAAATCATTGCATTAAGCACAAAAAGCATCTCAAAGAGGCTTACACAGACAGACCTAGGTTCCGTTGGTCTTGGACAATAGTTTCCCAAACACAACTAGGCGAGATAGGGTCCAAAAGATCAAAGAAAAAAAATAATATACAATTACACCCTATATCTTAATGTACACTAGAGCGGGTTGATGGTTTAAGTATAAATACAATGTTACTTTTTGATATAATAACAAAGAAAATTTAGGGATGATAATTTACCCTCCTTTTGTACCTAATAGGGTGGGGGTTCTCGGCCTGTATATATTTTAATATACATGTACATTAAATTTCTAATTTTTTATATTTTTTAATTTTTATTAGCTATTTGCAATTTATTTTAAATATAAAAATATTAATATTTAAAAAAAAGGAAAAAAAAAAAAAAGGCACGGGATGGGGTGATCCCTGCTTCATGTTTGATCTCCCTGTAAACAGAAATTGGGGGGATTGAGCATGAAGATTCCAAATTAGACAGGGCACAGGGAGGGGCACCCAAGCAGGAACGGAGTATAAAAATTCCATACTGAAGGACACCCCGTTGCCATCCCTAAGGAAATTTAAAGTACATTTAATAATATTTTTAAAAAATATATTGAAATGGACAAATTCTAGGAGTTCACGCTGGGAAATCTCAATTGCAAAGCATTTTCCTTCTTCCTCATAAGCAAGAAAGGGCACTAAATGGGTTGTTACCAAGCAAGATAAAAGGAGAATAAAAACAAAAATGTATTACTCATCATTCTCATAAATCCATGAATTGTTTTCATCTCACAAGTTAGTTAGAAAGGGTAGAGACAAATTAATAAGTATTATAGGTTATTATTTGTTAAAAGAAATAATGAAAAGCAGAAAATAATAATGTTACACCTTTATGTTGACAGAGAATATACAATTGACGGCCGTTTTGTGATATATTAGCCGAAATATAGATATAAAAAAATAATGTTACAGCTTGGAGGAATATTATTACAGAAACTATGCGATTGCAATTACGGCCATTTTGGCCGTATGTTACCACTATATAAAACGTGTTGCAGGACACTTAATTAAAGCTATGTCTGTATAGATCAAACAGAGTTTTATATAAAATATGTATGTATATATATATACATATGTATATATATATATATATATATGTATGTATGTATAAAATGAGTAGTAAGAAGGTTAGTGTGGTGTTCATGTTGTTTGTGGTGGCTATGGTTATTATAGAAAACTTTGTTTGGTGTGGAGAATATAAATATTAATGGTAAACAAGGATGAAAAAATTAAAAATATCCACGAAATTTTATGGATATTTTATTTTTTTAGTATATGGATATTATTCATCAACAGAAATAGAAAATGATTATAATTTCTGTAATTTTCGTCGAAATTTTAAATATTTTTTCGAAATTTCTGTTAAAATTTCTATATCAATTCCTTCACAATTTGGTCAGAATATCCATAATTTCCATGAAAATTGTAAAAATTTCCATGAAAATTTTTAAAATTTCTAAAATATCCATATTAACTATTAAATTCAACATTAATATTTTTTTTTTCAAATTATAATTATTAAACTTATATGATTTCAAATTTCAACATTTCACATATTGTATAGAGTTTTTTTATTTTTTTAAAAACTGTAATTATAATATTCTTATATATTACATAAATTACTAAAGTACAAAGTATCTTTTTTTGTTTTATATTATTATTAAGTTATTAAATATTTAAGTTAATGAGTGATGTATGAATGCTTGTCATAATGAATTTGAATGTCTCAATTATTAGACTGTACCAAATACAATTGGAATTGGACTACGCCTACTGAAAATACCCTTATTCAAATCAAAATTTTAAATTGTTATAATTTATAGATACATTTTCAAGTTCAACCATCAAGGAGCAGCAGTTATGTACATAGTCAATCAATATCATATTCATATTATGATTATCAACAATAATTATATATGATACTATATCTATATGATTGACATATGAATAATTACATGCAAAACTATCAAGGATATGCGTTCTTTGATCAATACTTCTCTCAATACACTATTGAAAATGAAAATGTGGAAGAAAATGAATATTTTCAATCACAAATAAATTATATATGGTATTAAGTTATATTTAAATAATTATATATTTGTATCATTATTCTAATTAATAAATATTTATTATAAAAATAATAATAGCATTTTTGTTACTGTCAGCGAGTACTATAGGTTTCTTAATTATGAAAAATATAATTTGTGCTCAATAGTTTTTTAATTTTTATAGTTAAATTGATAAAGTAATTAATAAATAAATATATCTTAAAATTTCATTGAAAATTTTCATATTTTGTTATCAATTTATGTTATTTCATTTAAAGTTTTATCGATATCGATATTTTGTCAATATTTCCACTGATATTTTCATATTTTTATTTGATATTTCCATCGATACTGATATTTTTATCATTGATGGTAAGTATATTGAGCCCAATCATCATCAACATAGTCCTCATTTTGGTCATGATCATTATGAATATTATTCTCATGGCCACAACCACTACTTGAAACCAAACGAAAATAAAAAGATGGAAGGTGGTGTTCCTCATTTGGATGGTGACTGTTCAAGTCATGTTTGCAACGTCTTAGGCCAGAGTTGCGAAGATGACTATGTCTGCCTTCCATGGTTCCTTTTCGCTGAGATATGCCATGGAGACTGTTGCTAGCTATCTATGTTTGAAGATTTAAGGGATATGCGTCGGATTCTGTAGCTAGCTATCTACGTTTGATGATTTAAGTTATATATGCATGTATGTGAACGTGTGTGAATTATATAATTTGGTTAATTGTGTGTATGCCCTCACCATATATCTATGAGCATAAAATAAGGAAAACATATATTGTTAGAGTTCCCAAATCCTTTACAAATTCAATAACAGGTTGCCACATAATTTGGTTAATTGTGTGCATGTCCTCACCATATATGTATGAGCATAAAATAAGGAAAACATAAATTTAAAGGAGTTCACAAATCCTTTATAAATTCAATAGCACAGGTTGCCACGTAATTTGGTTAATTTTGTGCATCCCTTCACCATATATGTATGAGCATAAAATAAGAAAATGCTCTGGCATGATAGTATGTGAATCCATATAATTAATTATATGTTGTTGTTAAGATTCATGTGTAACGGACTATATAATTAATTGTATGCTGTTGTTAAGCCAAATCGGTTTCTTTAATACACAATATTTTGTCCACCTCTTGTGTTAAGATGGGTTTTGCCTCTAACGAATTATTAGGAACTTTTGTACCAATTTTAGTTTATTGGTTGTATTCTAGAATCTATATTGTTTTAGGTTCAAGATTCTTGGATAATTATCGATTACGCTCCAAGAAAGATGAGGATGAGAAGAATTTGGCTTCTAAAGAAGATGTGATCAAAGGATTATTCTTCAGCAGATTATTCAAGCTGTTGTAGCTATTTTCTTATTTATGGTAAAAGTAATATCTTCCCTACTTTTGACACGTATCATTTATAATCAAAGAGTTATTCTCTTGTTTATGGTAAGAGTAATATCTTCCCTAGTTTTAATACGTATCATCTATAATCAACGATCATCTATAATCAAAGATCATTCAAAGAGTTCTTTTTTTCTTTGATTGTTCCAAATTATTTTTTTCTCTTTGATTGTTCCAAATTGTTTTTGAACTTGTTTAATTGTTCCAAAATGAAAATCACGTACTTGTTGTGAACCTTACAGAGATAAACTAGAGAGAGATTGGGAGAATGAGAATGTATTACTTAACTCTTAGATGGTTTGGCTAATGAAGCATCCCCTTATTTATAAGCTTACAATGATCGACCTAACGGTTATAATACATCTGATTCTATGGTGGAGATTAAGTTTCTAAAATCCTCTACCAAGTGCTATACAACTAAGTGACAACTAAGCAAGTACTAAAGTCTTCTAGAAGATTCTACACAAGTCTAGAGAGCCCCACATGCTTTTTGTCCAAGTATACAGAAAATGCCCCAAATACCTGACATGTATCATCTATAATTTGCAAATTGTTGTGTGATGATTTGCAATATTTCTAGTGAATTCTTTCTATTGTATAGGTGACAAGAGATGAGGAGTGAACAGGTCCAAAACCAATACTTCATGCACAGATTGTTGCATCACAATAAGTTCTTATACAAGCACATCCATTCTCACCATCACAAACTTGTTGTACCTTATGCATTTGGAACCTTGTATAATCATCCATTGGAGGGTCTTCTTATTGACACAATTGGTGGTGCTCTCTCTTTTCTCCTCTCTGGAATGTCTACTTGAGTATCCATCTTCTTTTTCTCCTTTGCCATCATCAAATCGGTAGATGACCATTACGGGTTATGGCTTCCCTGCAACCCCTTCCACATTTTCTTTACAAATAATACAGCCTATCATGATGTTCACCATCAGCTTTACGGTGCCAAGTACAACTTCTCGCAGCCATTCTTTATAATGTAGGATAAAATACTTGGAACTCATATGCCTTGCTCATTAAAGAAGCGAGCAGATGGAGGCTTTGAAACACAGCCATTGAAAGAAGGCAGGGGAGAGTAATAGTTGGATGATGAACGTTCACTTGTGTTGTGTTTGTTTGTATCAGTATTATGTTCACCCTTATCAGTGAATCACACTACTTATTATTTTGTTTAATACATACATCTACCGTGTCTTCTGGCTTATACTTTGGATTTCTATGAATTATACATATACTTATAGACCATAGCCCGTGTGTGCATTTGTGAATTTTATTCCAATTTTACCGCATATTATGAAGTCATCAACCCAATGTCTAATGTCCCATGTTTTAATAAAGTTTTGATTCAAATTCATTTCTCAACAACTGATGGTTTCTAGAATTGATGATATATATATATACTAGATCATGCCATTACGTGGTTTCAAAAAAATTAATTGAAATATTACTTAATTTTTTTTATATTTTTCTTTAAATATAATTATTATATTTAATATTTTCTTATTTGTGGTAAAAGTAATATCTTCCCTAATTTTGATACGTATCATTTATAATCAAAGAGCTATTCTCTTGTTTATGGTAAAAGTAATATCTTTCCTAATTTTGACACGTATCATCTATAATCATCTATAATCTATAATCAAAGATCATTCAAAGAGTTTTTTTTTCTTTGATTGTTCCAAATTATTTTTTTTCTTTAATTGTTACAAATTGTTTTCGGACTTGTTTGATTGTTCCAAAATGGAAATCACGTACTTGTTGTGAACCTTACAGAGAGAAACTAGAGAGAGATTGGGAGAATAAGAATGTATTATTCAACTCTTAGATGGTTTGGCTAATGAAATCTTCCCTTATTTATAAGCTTACAACGATCGATCTAACGGTTATAATACATCTAATTTTATGGTGGAGATTAAGTTTCTAGACTCCCCTATCAAGTGCTATACAAATAAGTGACAACTAAGTAGGTACTAAAGTCTTCTAGAAGATTCTACACAAGTCTAGAGAACTCTACATGCTTCTTGTCCAAGTGTGCAGAAAATGCCTCAAATACATAACATGTATCATCTACAATCTGCAAATTAATGTGTGATGATTTGCAATATTTCTAATTCTTTCTGTTGTATAGGGGACATGAAGAGATGAGGAGCAAACAGGTCCAAAGCCTTCTTTGATTGTTGTAGCAATACAGTTTGTTACTGTAATGGTGGTTTTGGATACTTGGCAATACTTCATGCACAGATTGTTGCATCACAACAAGTTCTTATACAAGCACATCCATTCTCACTATCACAGGCTTGTTGTACCTTATGCATTTGGTGCCCTGTACAATCATCCATTGGAGGGTCTTCTTATTGACACAATTAGTGGTGCTCTCTCTTTTCTTCTCTCTAGAATGTCTCCTTGAGTATCTATCTTCTTTTTCTCCTTTGCCACCATCAAATCAGTAGATGACAATTGCGGGTTATGGCTTCCCGGTAACCCCTTCCACATTTTCTTTACAAATAATACAGCCTATCATGATGTTCACCATCATCTATACGACACCAAGTACAACTTCTCGCAACCATTCTTTGTGATGTGGGACAAAATACTTGGAACTCATATGCCTTGCTCATTAAAGAAGCGAGCAGATAGAGGCTTTGAAACACAGCCATTGAAAGAAGGCAGGGGAAAGTAATAGTTGGATGATGAACATTCACTTGTGTTGTGTTTGTTTGTATCAGTACTATGTTCGCCCTTATCAGTGAATCACACTACTTATTATTTTGTTTAATACATGCATCTACTGTGTCTTCTGGCTTGTACTTTGGATTTCTATGGTTTATACATATAACTATAGGTTATAGCCCGTGTCTGCATTTGTGAATTTTATTCCAATTTTACTGCATATTATGAAGCCATCAACCCAATGTCTAATGTCCCATGTTTTAATAATGTTTTTCTTTAAATTCATTTCTCAACAGCTGATGGCTTCTAGAATTGATGACATATATATATATACTAGATCAAGCCACTACGTGGTTTTCAAAAAAATTAATTGAAATATTACTTAAATTTTTTATATTTTTATCTAATATAATTATTATATTTAATATTTTCTCGTTTATGGTAAAAGTAATATCTTCTTATTTATTGTAAAAGTAATATATTTCCTAATTTTGACATGTATCATCTATAATCAAAGAGTTATTCTCTTGTTTATGGTAAGAGTAATATCTTTCCTAGTTTTGATACGTATCATTTATAATCAACTATCATCTATAATCAAAGATCATTCAAAGACTTTTCTAAATTGTTTTCTTTTTTTTCTTATTGTTCCAAATTGTTTTCGAACTTGTTTGATTATTCCAAATTAGAAATCACGTACTTGTTGTGAACCTTACAGAAAGAAACTAAAGAGAGATTAGAAGAATGGGAATGTATTACTCAACTCTTAGATGGTTTGGTTAATGAAGCATCCTCTTATTTATAAGCTTACAACAATCGATCTAACGACTATAATACACCTGATTCTACGATAAAGATTGAGTTTCTAGAATCCTCTAGCAAATGTTATATAATTAAGTAACAACTAAGCAAACACTAAAGTCTTCTAAAAGATTTTACATGAGTTTAGAGAACTCCACATGTTTCTTGTCTAAGTGTGCAGAAAATGCCCCAAATACCTGGCATGTATCATCTATAATTTGCAAATTGCTATGTGATGATTTGCAATATCTCTAGTGAATTCTTTCTGTTGTATAGGTGACAGGAAGAGATAAGGAGCAAACAGGTCCAAAGCCTTCTTTGATTGTTGTAACAATATAGTTTGTTACTACAATAGTGGTTTTGGATACTTGGCAATACTTCATGCACAGATTGTTGCATCACAACAAGTTTTTATACAAGCACATCCATTTTCACCATCATAGGCTTGCTGTACCTTATGCATTTGGAGCCCTGTACAATCATTCATTGGAGGGGTCTTCTTATTGACACAATTGGTGGTACTCTCTCTTTTCTCCTCTCTGGAATGTCTCCTCGAGTATCCATCTTCTTCTTCTCCTTTGCCACAATCAAATCGATACATGACCATTGCGGGTTATGGCTTCCTAGTAACCCTTTTCACATTTTCTTTACAAATAATACAGTATATCATGATGTACAACATCAGCTTTACGGCACCAAGTACCACTTCTCACAACCATTCTTTATGATGTGGGATAAAATACTTGAAACCCATATGCCTTACTCATTAAAGAAGAGAGCAGATGGAGACTTCGAAACACCACCATTGAAAGAAGGCAAGGGAGAGTAATAGTTGGATGTGAACGTTCACTTATGTTGTGTTTGTTTGTATCAGTATTATGTTCGCCCCTATCAGTGAATCACACTACTTATTATTTTGTGTAATACATATATCTATTATGCCTTTTGGCTTGTACTTTAGGTTATTATTTTGTGTAATACATATATCTATTGTGCCTTTTGACTTGTACTTTGGATTTATCTAGTTTATACATATAACTATAAGTCATAGTCCATATATGCATTTGTGAATTTTATTCCAATTTTACCGCATATTATGAAGCCATCAATCTAATGTCCAATGTCCCATGTTTTAATAAAGTTTTTCTTCAAATTTATTTCTCAACAGCTGATGGCTTCTAGAATTGATGATATATATATGTATATATATATATATATATACACTAAATCATAGTTTTTAAAAAAATTAATTAAAATATTACTTAATTTTTATATTTTTATTTAAATATAATTATTATATTTAATATTTTAAGTTGTAAAAAAAAATTAATCTTAATTTAGAAAAAATTATTGATGATGTTTATAAAATGATTAATTAAAACCGAATGTGAGAGGGAATTGAGCTCTGACGCCGTCGTATATTTCTGCCTCGTCGTCCTCCATCGTCGCCTGCTCTGTTTCTTCTTTTTATTCTTCAATGCCCCAAAACAATGGTTTCATGAAAATCCGAAACCGCCAGTCTTACAATTTGGATTGGATAACTTTTGTTGTGGCCCACATACTGGGGCTCAATTAATGTTCTTGGGCTGAGACTAATTGTTTATAGAGAGCACTTTAAAGCCTTGGAGGTTGGATATACACAGACATAAATACTCACACTCACACACCGTCACACCCCACTTCCTCACGACATATCATATTTATTTATTTATGTGGTTTCCCCTCTTCTATTTATTCTTCTTTCAATGACCAAATTCAACCAACCTTTGACCAGAATGTTAAAATAATCCAATAAAGTTATCATCCATAATTAGTTTACATTCAACTACCACGATTTCGATATTGGAACATCATCAAGTTGGGATTCATTCGTTCAAGGAAGAGTTTATGGGATGAAGTATTTTAAAGATAATTATGATAGGTTGGTGAGAGTGAAGACAATGGTGGATCCTCATAATGTCTTTAGGAATGAACAGAGCATGCCTAGTACCCTTTCTAACTAACTTGTGAGATAAAAGCAATTCATGGATTTATGAGCATAATGAGTATTACTTTTTTTTTTTTTATTCTCTTTTTATCTTGCTTGGTACCGACCCATTTTTTTTATTTTGCTAACCCAGTGCCCTTTTTTGCTTATGAGATGAGGTATTGCTATTTGCTTGTTCTTTGTACGTAGGAATAACGAAAATGCTTTGTTTAATGGATTTATAAATAAATATGTTGACTTTTTATGCAATTTGAGATTTCCCAAGAACTCCTAAAATTTTTCAATTTCAATATTTTTAAAAAATATTATTAAATATACTTTAAATTTCCTCAGGGATGGCGACGGAGTGTCCCTCAGTATGGAACTTTTACACCCCGTTCCTGCTTGGGTGCCCCTCCCCGTGCCCTGTCTAATTTGGAATCTTCACCCAATTTCTGTTTACAGGGAGATCAAACATGCGGCAGGGATCACCCCATCCCGTGCTTTTTTATGTTTTTTTTTTTTTTAAGTATTAATATTTTTATATTTAAAATAAATTGCGAATAGACTAGGGGCAAATATCATGCATGGTTGTGCTGTACTAACTGGAGTTTCTTTTTTTCCTTTGTTATTACATCAAAAAGTAACGTTGTATTTATACTTAAACCATCAACCCACTGTAGTGTGCATTAAGATATAGGGTGTAAGATATTTAATGGGCGTATGGTGTAGGCTATAAAGCCTCTCTCTCTCTTCAATCATAAAAAGCCCACCGCCCATTGACTTGCAAGTCGAAACTTCCTGCTCATTCGTTAGCTTTAATCTTACTCCGCCTCCTCCTATTTCTTTGGAAACAACAAATTCATGGTCTTTAGCCAAAAAAAAACAAGAAAAATAAAACAAAGGAAAATCTGAAGCAAATGTTGTTAAGGGAGTTCGTAGTTCTTCAATTTCAGCAATTTTCTCAATCTTTCTCATCCATGTTTCAATGGGAGCTTCAGATCCCACTCAGGAAATCATCCTCCAATGCCTCTCCAACCACTCTCCGTCCTCCACTCCAATATCCTCCGTCACATTTTTCCCCAACGATCCTTCCTACGTACCAGTCCTGCAATCATACATCAGAAACCTCAGATTCATGTCCACCACAACTCCAAAGCCACTGTTCATTGTAGCTCCGGCCCATGTTTCCCACATCCAAGCTTCAATCATTGGCTCCAAAATCCATGGCCTTCAAGTCAGAATTCGAAGCGGAGGCCACGACTACGATGTTCTTTCTTATGTTTCTGATGTCCCATTCATCATAATCGACATGTTCAATCTCCGTGCTATAAGTTTGGATGTAGAAAATGGAAGTGCTTGGGTCGAATCCGGGCAACTCTGGGTGAAGTTTATTACAGAATAGCAGAGAAGAGCAAGATCCATGGCTTCCCAGCTGGGGTTTGTCCAACAGTAGGTGTGGGTGGGCATTTTAGTGGAGGGTACGGAAACTTGATGAGAAGGAACCGGAGTGTACGGTTACTTACCATGAGTGATATTTGTGGAAAGAATAGAGAAGGAACCGGAGCCGACTATGTTGGAGCGCAATTATGTGATTATTGGGGACTTCAATCTATTAGGACTTATACACGAAGTAAACCCGCTGTTACGTGGATTAGCATCAAAGGAGCTTCACTTTCATCGACAAGCTCTCATGCATGGCCATATAAAGGAATGAAAATAAAAACAAACTAGAGCTGTGTTTTGGGAGAAGCTTCACTTTCATCAACAAGCTCTCATGCATGGCCATATAAAGGGGAGGAGCATCAACAGAGAACGGCTACACAACTCTACACACACAATTACTCACACCAAAATCATGTCAAATTGCTACCTGCTAGTTCTTTCTGTTATTTCTTCACGTAATTGCTGAGATATTGTTTAGTTTAGTATCTTGTTTACTTCACAGATTTCTCTTAGATTAGTTCAATATATGTCAGTGTTCTTTACAACTGCGCAGATTTGTATTTCTTTAGTTTTAAATTTATTGAAGTTCAAAGTATTAATTCAATTAAAATTGTTCTTAGTTTTCTTCATCAATTTATATTTTCTCTACTGTTAAAACTTTAATCTTTATGATTTAATGTCGATCATTACTTTTGTGTTCTTTACCTTAGATTTTGCTTTTCAACTTTAAAAGTAAATTTTTCTTGTTAATCTTAATTTTAATTGTTCTTTAATTTACTTTTAATTAATTATTGTCAATTAAATTTCATGCAATTCTAAAGTCCTTTTTCTTTTACGTTATTAAGATCCTAGTGTAAAATTCTTTATTGTTCTTTATATCTATCATAATCGTCTGTTCAATTTTAATCTTATTATTATTTTTGTTACTATTATTATTTTATTTTTCTTATTATTATTTTTGTTACTATTATTATTTTATTTTTCTTCAATTTGTCATTAATTTGAAAGATGACACGCTTGCAATCATCACAGAGACTGAATATACCTTTAATTTAAAGGGAAGGGGAACGTAACTCAAACTAATAATCTCATAAGTGTAATTGCGAGGGGGCATGTCACTAGACGAACCTTACTCATATTAGAGGCTTATCAATTGGTATATATTAAAAAAGGAATTCACTGACTAAAATATTAGAAGAGTATATTTTAATTTATATTTTTTAAAGTTTTTTTGTATTATTTTTTTGAACTTTTTAAATATTTTTGTTTCATAAAAAATATTATTTTCACTGTTATATGTATTTTCTTTTTAAAAAAAGTATACTATACTATTATATGTATTTTTTTACAGAAAAATTATTTGTAAGGGCCCGCCCCATAATTGCTGGTAACCCAAAGCCCCCAATTTGCTAGTGCCGCCTACATTTAACCAAACATGCATTTAGAAGAAATTGCATATTTGTTTTGCATCGTAACCATGACCTTTTCAACAATATTTGTTTGCATCGTGTAAAAAAATGATATTGATCGATGTTTGTATTTAAATGCGCATATTGGTGTGTATCAATTTTATGGTTTGAAATATGTGAAAAAGATGAGTTCTTTGTAAACACCTACGATGTATGACACTTTAGTGCCAAAACAAAGGCCCTTAGTCAATTTCGAAGACAATCAAATGTTACCGAATCACCATCGAACCTCCTCATACAACATACAATTGTATATTTGGGCAACTACAGTTCTATTGAATACCTAATAGTAGTGTATTCAGTTTTATATTCGGGTAATTTCGGTGAACTTTGTTCGATTTTTTTTTTTTTTTTTAACTTCTCATTAAACACACACCATAGTTATATACGTAGTTTGTTTATTTAGAAGCTAGTTTCTTTCAACGAATTAAAGATACACAAAATAAAATTCGCAAGGGGACATTCTAGTGGCTACCACTTAACCCAGAAGTACTCCTGGGTTAATAAGCACATATGTATAATTGTTTTGAGCACGGTCCTTCAATTAATAAGTAATTTATTAATTTACTTTTCTTTTTTTTCTTCTTTCTATATAATCTTCATCCTTTCATTAAAAATATTCATGTTGACATCAATATGGAAAACTCTATGCCATTTTTTCCATTTTTATGGGAAGTCGATGCCCCGTTTCCTTTTTATGGGGAGTCGGTGCCCCATTTCCTTCTCTCTTTTTTTTTTCTTTTTTTTTTTAAATATTAATATATTTATATTTAAAATAAAAAATTAATATTTTTTACATATATTTTAATTAAAATTAAAAATATAAAATATTGAAATATATAATATATATTAAAATATATGTTATAATATATAGAAAAATATATTAGATATATTAATATATATATATATATTATATACACCGGGTGGGGATAGTGATCCCCGACCCCATCCTGGAGCAAAAAAATTTTTCCCAGCCCTGGCTCTTTACCCCACTAAATGGGAAATTCTTGCCCTGTTTGTAAAAAAAATATCTGATACTTTCGGAGTATGTATTCTTTACCGTTGAGATGATACCACATAAATATAAATATTTATAAACTATTACATAACACAATCTTAACGGTACAGGAATACATACTCCAGGAGTACCAAAATTTTTTCCTTGTTTGTGCTGGAACCCAACTGGGTGGGGCTGAAATTTTTTGCCACCCCTATTTGAGATTTATTGGTTCGAGTAATACCTCCACCTATTTAAATTAGGAATTTATAATCTAATTCAAAAGAAAAAAATTACAAAAGCAAACTATAAATAATAAATCCAACTTCTTAACAAAATATAAAAGTAATTAGAAATTAGTGATAGTAAAGAACACTAGGTTTTTTTTTAATGTATAAGCTTCTCATATTCCCGGTTGTTCATTTATTAAATAACTAGTACTTTTTTTCTGTTATAATTAAAAGTTTCAAAATAATAATACAATGACAGGAGTTATAACTAAGAGGGCAATTTAAAATTATTTTTAAAATTCAAAATTATTGATACAAACTTCAAATTTTATAAATAAAAGGGCAATTTATAATTATCTTTAAAATTCAGAACTATTAGTATAAATTTTAAAATTTAAGGGACTACTCTGTGCAAAGCGCAAATTTAGTGTTTGGAGTCTAAATGCATCGCTATCTTCTTGCTCCCCTAAAGCCAACATTACAGCCGCAAAGACGGAGTCGCTCTCGGGAGAAAAATGAAAATGCAGAAGGGCACCACGCCGCCATCAGGCTGGTCGGAGCTCCCTCGAGAACTTGTGGGACAGTTCGTGAAGGGCTTAGACGCTCGCATCGACATCCTTCATTCACGGGCAGTCCGTCAAAGTTTGGAGAAGCTGCATCCCTCACCCTCATTAGACCCCCATTTTAAGCTTCAATTGCCACCCATTCCACCTGAAATTTCTAAGGTTGAAGGCCGGTTGTTGCTCAAGCAAATCATCATTTATTGCGTTCAACCCTCAGAGCCATCTCCTACAGAGAACAGTGCCTACTGGTTTGTTAGGAATGAAGGGACAAGTCCGGAAAAGTGCGTGTTATAGACCCACTTACCCTTGAGTCGATATTGCAGTCTACTCGATCACTCAAGTCGTTCAACGTACATCACAAGGTGAGTTAGAGAGCTAGGGGTAGATTACAAGCTTCAGTCTTAATTTTTGATCTTGATCTGCCGATTAAAGAAAGTTATTAGGCATTTTTTTATCTTGATCTGCCGATTAAGAAAATTATTGTAGGCAAGAAGACAAAGAATTCTGCATTTGTGGTCATGGCTTTGACTACTGTTGCTGCTGGTTCTGGTTCGGGTACTAGTATGTTGTAACATACTAGTTGAATTTTAGGAACCTAGTAAAGTACACAAACAAGTGCATATATGCTTATTGTCTTGCAAGGTTGAATTGTTTTGTATTTATCATTTTCCATACTAATGAAATCTGTGTGTGCAATGCATGGACATTTTTCAGTAAGTCCAATCACTATCTTCAAGTTTAGAGTGTTAATTAGTGGACAGGAAAATACAGAGGAAGTAACCTTGTCAGAAAAGTATTTTGCTATCATTTGCATTTTGCATAGATTAATAAATATCAATGCAATGCAGACATGGACAAATTGAAGGTAAGGAACAGAGCATCAAGTATTACTCTAGTTCATTACTTTCAATTTGTCCATGTAGAGTACAATTGATTGTCCGTGTCTAGTTCATCAAGTGTACACTACTAGGTTCCTACAATTGGACTAGTATGTGTACTTTACTAGGTTTCTACAATTCGACTAGTATGTTACAACGCAGAACCAGCAGCAACAGTAGTCAGAGCCATGACCACAAATTCAGACTTTATCAAAAGATTAAGACTGAAGCTTGTTATCTACTCCTAACACTCTCATCATGTGATCCAGTAAGTTGAATGACTTGAGTGATCGAGTAGACTGCTACATCGGCTCAAGGGTAAGTGAGTCTATAACACGCACATTTCCAGACTTGATCCCTTAAATCCTAACAAACCAGTAGGCACTGTTAGCCGCGTGCTCTGTAGGAGATGGCGTTGAGGATTGAACGCAGTAAATGGTGGTTTGCTTGATGCAAGGAACAGAGCATAAGTATACTTTGCTAGGTTCCTACAATTTGATTAGTATGTTACAACACATATAGCTGTTGGTACGACGGCACTTAAGACAGTTGGAGATGTGTTACTCCTTTCCTGCAATTCCATATATATAATTGTCTGATCATCGAAGTATCTCTGCATTGGAATGTTTTATCTGTTTAAAAAGAATCTATGTACCAGGAGCTAGTAGTTTTGTAGTATGTTATATGACAAAGGAAAAAAATAAAAATGGAAAAAGGCCAAAAATTACTTCAAAATCCTTAATCAAATTCATGGAAAAAGATTTCGTAAAATGAATAACGTCATGCCAACACCTAGTAAAAACAACCCATGTGATATGAAGAATACCTTTGTATGTGATACAATTTTGGTTCAAAAACCAAAGAGATTATTGGTTAGCGTCCCTTCACGTTCTCCTATCCCTCTAACGTTAATTTTGATTATCAACGACAATCAGTTTTGCTACCAATTAATCGTGCACAACATCTAGTGTAAATCCTTCCGAATTAAAATATATACAAAAGCCACAAAACAGTGCCATGTTCAGATTGGTATAAACTGTACAAGAAGATACAAACGCACATTAATTAATTAAAACAGTAGAGGTCATATGGAATAAATATGTATCTCAACAAAATAAAGTTTATTACTTTCACAAACAATTTCCATTATTTTAGCCAGCCACTGTAAGCTTCCATCAATCTTCAGTAAAAGCAAAAGGAGTTGTTCTATTTTAAGATATAGTGATTTTGCCACAATCTTGGCTGTGGTTAATTCACCAAACTCTTATTATAAGAAATCACTTCTTTAGGGATCAATAATCTATTTTCTCAAACAGGTTCCAACAAGGCTACTTATTCATGCATGAACATATTCTAAACCAACTAGCTGAAAATGGAATAGAATATTCAATTTTCAAAAGCAATGCTAAAACATAGAAGTAGGAAAGATACACAAATATATATATATATATATATATAGTTAATGTTTGAAGATATAAATATGCGTAAATCCATACATCTATGAACCATTCAAGTGGGTGTTTACCAAAAAAAAAAAGAACAAAAATGAATCCGTTCTGGAAATTAAGCATGATCCAACCAAAGTGAAATTATTTTTTTGCAATTTATTTTTCCTACAAATCAAAAAATTGACAAATCCTAGCTATCACCAATCCGTTGGAATATTTCCGAAACAGCATAGTTAACACACCTCATTAAACATTAGCTAAGAATATTAGAAGAGTAAATTTAATTTAAACTTTTTTAAAAAATTTAGTATTATTTTTATAACTTTAAATATTTTTATTTAATAAAAATTATTAATTTTCATATTTATAGGTAACTTGTTTTAAAATATATATATATTATAAAAATTTATAAGGCTTCGTACTCTATGAGCATCACAATTTTTGTTTATCTCACAGTTCATGCTCTGCTGTACTTTAAGATACAGGGTGTAGAGTATTAGTAGGGTGTTAGATATTTAATGGGTATTTGGTGTAGGCTATAAAGCCTCTCTCTCTCCAATTATAAAAAACCCACCGCCAATTGGCATGCAAGTCACAACTTCCTGCTCATTCGTTAGCTTTAATCTTACTCTGCCTCCTCCTATTTCTTTGGAAACAACAAATTCATGGTCTTAAGGAAAACAAAGGAAAATCTGAAGCACATTTGTGATGGGAGCTTGTACTTATTCAATTTCAGCAATTTTCTCAATCTTTCTCATCCATGTTTCAATGGGAGCTTCAGATCCCACCGAGGAAAACATCCTCCAATGCCTCTCCAACCACTCTTGGTCCTCCCCTCCAATATCCTCCGTCACATTTTTCCCCAACGATCCTTCGTACGTATCAGTCCTGCAATCATACATCAGAAACCACAGATTCATGTCCACCACAACTCCAAATCCACTGTTCATTGTAGCTCCGACCCATGTTTCCCACATCCAAGCTTCAATCATTTGCTCCAAAATCCATGGTCTTCAAGTCAGAATTAGGAGCGGAGGCCACGGTCTTTCTTATGTCTCTGATGTCCCATTCATCACAATCGACATGTTCAATCTCCGTGCTATAAGTTTGGATGTAGAAAATGGAAGTGCTTGGGTCGAATCCGGGGCAACTCTTGGTGAAGTTTATTACAGAATAGCAGAGAAGAGCAAGATCCATGGCTTCCCAGCTGGGGTTTGTCCGACAGTAGGTGTGGGTGGGCATTTTAGTGGAGGAGGGTACGGAAACTTGATGAGAAAATATGGGTTGTCTGTGGATAATGTAATCGATGCGAAAATTGTTGATGTTAATGGAAGGTTACTGGATAGAGAATCAATGGGTGACAAGCTGGTTTCTGTCCCGGAAAAAGTCGCGGTTTTAAAGTTGAAAGGGCCTTGGAACAAGGTGCTTCTGAGATTGTTCAGCAATGGCAGGAAGTTGCTGATGAGATAAACGAAGACCTTTTCATTAGGGTGTTTCTGATGCCATCCAAACAAAAGAAACAGAGGACAGTGAAAGCCAAATTTGTTGCTTTGTTTCTTGGAAATGCTGAGAAACTTCGTGCACTGATGGATCAAAGTTTTCCCAAATTGGGTCTCAAACAAGAGGACTACATGGAAATGAACTGGATCCAATCAGTGCTCTTTTGGTCGAACTATCCAAATGGAACTTCCATGAATGTTTTACTTGAAAGACAACCAAAATCAGAGAAGTTTCTGAAGAAAAAATCAGATTATGTACAAGAACCAATTCAAAAGCCAGGCCTTGAAGGACTTTGGAAGAAAATGATGGAATTAGGTAAGCCAGTGCTGACATTCAACCCATATGGTGGGAAAATGAGTGAAATCTCTGAGCTTGACACACCATTTCCTCACAGGGCAGGTAACAAGTATAAGATTCAGTACTCAGTGAATTGGAAAGAGGAAGGTGTTGAGGCATCAGATAGGGATCTATATCTGATAAGAAAGCTTTATGATTATATGACACCCTATGTGTCAAAGCCACCAAGGTGTTCTTATCTGAATTACAGAGATGTGGATTTGGGTACAAATGGAATTGGAACTGGTAGCTATTCAGAAGCTAGTATTTGGGGGACCAAGTATTTCAAAGGCAATTTTGACAAGCTGGTCCAAGTGAAGAGTGTGGCAGATCCACACAACTTTTTCAGGTATGAACAAAGCATCCCACCTATAACAGATTGGAAGGGTAAATTGGCAGAGTAGGGTATGTTAATGTCAATTGAACTTGTGGATTCCATTTAGGTTAAGAAAAAAGAGGCATTTATAAATAGTTATTTTGTTTTTTGCCTGTATTTTTCATTTTTAGGATCAAAATGGTTATAGAAGATCTGTGTAATATGCAAGGATTTGGGTTAGTCCCAGTGAGATTGCTCAAAAAGGTTACAAAAGCAGTCTAATTGTCATTGTATACATGCTTTTTACAGTAACATAGATGAACTTACAAGATTTGCTGATGTGTTATAGTATATAATAGGCACTTCTGTCTGCATGCAGATACTGCAGAAATTGCTTATTGAAATTGTTTTTCTGGTCAATTCCATAAATTGAAGGGATGTGATTACAAGTTACAAATGCATTTTATTTACTATCTTTGTTTGGATATTATTGGTTGCTTTTGAAAATACTAACCGCAACAGAGGGTCAAACACATACCACAAAAGGAGTGGAGATGAACAATTGATGATAGCAGAAACATCCACCACCACAACCCTGTGTGATGAAATTGCATACGTGACTTGGACATCCAATAGTTTAAAACTTTATATTACCATATTGATGATGATGATGACAATGAGGAAGACGATCAGAACGATGCATCTAATTATTATTTCCATGAAGATGATGATGATGATGAGGCCTAAGCGTAACATTTCCATTGTTCATAGTCTCACTGGTAGTGCTGCAGTTTACAAAGTTAGGCAAAAGAAGAACCAGGGCTGCAACCAACACCAGCTTCTTACTCATCTTAACCATTTACAAATACTTTCTATTCTGGCATTTTTAATTTGTAGACAAAATTAAGTAGGCCGGAAACTATACGAACATCATGGAACACGGAAGTGGATGGAGATCTTCTGTCTAATTTTTCTGTCCCCTTTCTTGTCCCCCAATACAAATTAAACACCTCATCCTACATAAAACACTCCATCTCCCCTCCGTCAACTTTTTTTTTTAATGTATTTTTTTGCCCTTTTTATTTTTGCCCAACCTTTATATTTTTTTTTTCTTTTTTGTCATTCCTATTTTTTCATTTTTTTTTCTTTATCTTTGCCGAATTAATTTAGACATTTTTTAAAAAGCTTTCTTCCCTTTTTTTTGTTCGACGATAGATGAGGAGTAAAATAAAAAAACACAAAATTATGTTCAGACTTACACAAAATTGTGTTCACACTAATTAACATAAATATCTCTATCATATATAACAATCCAATGCGACCTGCATAGTTTTGTATTAGAAGGTGCGTGCATCAATACAATATATATATATATATATATAGTTTTTGTATTCATGAATATGTTCGTTAATTGTATAGGTTTAACTTTTAAGAATCTAACGAATATTTATATATATACGTATATATATATATATATATTTATATATATATATATATATATATATATATATATATATTTGTCTGTGTGTATATCCCTGTCAAGTTAACATGTGTAACTATGTCATGACGAGTTTGATATTTATGTACAAGAGTTTACCTTTCCAAAAGTATATCCCAAAAAAAGGCCACCAAGATTTTACTTTTAAGAAAATTGTATGCCAAGAAACAGCTTCCAAGCTAATATATATAACAGTGCCACGATCAGTTTAATATAAATCTCCATCCACCAGATCACCTGTAAAAAGAAAAAAGAATTTGTCACAAAAATTATACAATTACACACCATCATTTGGCAATATCCTGCTTTCCAATAATATTATCTACAAAATTATATATATATATATATATACACATATATATATATATACACACACATATACATATGTCAAAAACTACGGCAATAATACATTATGGTTCACTCTCCCTTTTAAAAGTTTAGCCATAGCAGCATATTAGTAAAAATCAAAAGAGTTGAAACTTGCTTTCCAATAACATGTACCACAAAGCTTATAGAAAACCATGACGAGTTTCTAAGCCCATCTTAACAAACTCTGTCATCTTTCACCGGAAAGTTGATCTTTCCCCTGTTTCAGGTCGTTCGCAAGTAGTTTACCTGTTTTAATCAGTTTCCAATGGAAAAGGCACAGGAAACAACAGCAAACTTATAGGCTGCTCTTCGCAACCTTTCTTTACAGCCTAAAGAAGAAGGAGCAACAGATATTATCAACATTACTCTGCTGGGCAAGTTTTTATCTTCAAGGAATTTCAGAAGATTTCCTTTGAAGGAATTGATTCCTAAAGTTTTGGAAGTTGAAGTCAGAAGTTAAAATTGAGAAGCTTGGTGAGAATATTTTTAAATTCACCTTTGACAACAAAAGAGATAAAGACTATATATTTGGACAGCGACCATGGTCATTTGATGGCTCCCATCTAATCCTCAAGGACCGGTCGGAATATCTAAGCCTACAGGAAGTGGACTTCACTACTACTACTTTCTATTTCCAAATCCATGGGCTTCCACCAGCTTACCTTCACCAAGACGCAGCTTTTCAGATAGGGGACCAAATTGGTACGGTGATTTTATCGTCAGTCACTCCAAGATGCGTGGTAGCTAATCGGTTTATGCGGATTCGAGTGGATATTGCTATAAGAAACCCCATTCCAGTGGGCTATTTCATGGAAAGGGACCAAGGAGAAGATCTATGGGTTCAATTCAAATACGAGACGTTGTCGGATTTTTGTTACAGACGTTTGGATCACATAACTGGCAGGTGTACGCTCAAGAGCCAGTTATGATAGAAGATAAGAAGGGGAGACAGGCGAAACTTTACGGCCCATGGTTGAAAGTAGAGAGAAGTGGAGGGATCACCTTTACTGTAACTCCGGCACCGGAGGAGCGAATACCGAGGAGCTTACCCTCGTTTCAAAATTCAAAACGCTCTTCCAAGATATTGCCTTAATTGAAGATAACCCAGCTCAGCAATCACCATACTCTAAGAAAAGTAGGCTATCAGTTACCCTGCAAAGGGACGTAACGCCGCTGAAGATGGCAGACACGCCGGATTTTACGCAGACATCTAGAGAACAATGCTCAGACCCAAAGCAACACAGCGTCTCAAATCAAATTAATGGTATATGGGCTTTTCTTCAAACCCAAAAGGAGATACGCTCAGAAATGATGATAGGTAAACAGATAGATAGGTTGGGCCTGGGCCTGGGCCCTAGGAAGGCGTCGGAGAAAGCTGTTTATTTGAAAACCTAGCCCAACAAGAAAGTGCAGGAGACAATCCAGTTCCATTTGGACACTAGCCTCAGAAAAGGGCCGGGAAGAGTATCCAGTTAAGAGAAATAAACCCTCTTGAGAAGCAGGTAGAGGATCTATATGTCAAGGCAGATCTTTATAGTGTAGAGGACAGTGAACGGGAGAAGGAACAATTGGAAGATGATGGACATATAGGAAGGACAGTAGAATTTCTTGAGGCACGTCATCTGGGAGTTTCGACGGAGACTGAAGGAGAAGATGAAATCCAAAACACAGTAAGTCATCATGACTCACCAATCCCTTCCCTCCCAAAAAAGGGGAACAATGAAGATTCCACTGGTTTTGTTTGCAAATATTATACTAGAGCTAGCAATAAGACCTGATCATGGAATTTTGTTTGCAAATATTATACTAGAGCTAGCAATAAGACCTGATCATGGAAAAAAGCAGCAAGGTACAGAGAAGGAAGAGAACCAGAGAATAACTCACGAAGAGGTCAAAGCTCCAAAACTTCCGGATCTACAAGCCATGCAGATTTTCAGTAGGCCGAAGAGGCGGGCCTACTCAAGCCCCCCTATACAATCTAAGTGTTTTATCTTGGAATTGTAGAGGATTGGGAAATCCAAGGATTCTTAGATCGCTTCAAAGGTTGGTGAGGAATTACAATCCCGCTTGTATTTTTCTAATGGAGACAAAGAGCAATAAAGAAAGGATGGAGGCAGTGGGCCAAAAATTAGGCTTCAATAAGGCTGAAGTGGTAGAAGCGAAAGGTTTGGCTGGAGGGCTAGCGTTTTTCTGGAAGGAAGGGCAGAACATTAAGTTGGAATGGAAGACATAGAGAATCTTTTGCATGGAGGTTTCTAATGCGGAAGGAAGCAGGAGCTACAAGATGCTAGGTTGCTACAGCACACCGTATTATAGGGAAAAGAAAGCTTTCTGAGAAGATTTTGGTGAAGTTATGAAAGAGGTAGAGGGGCCTTGGGTAATTTTTGGTGAGTTCAATGAGATAATTTCTGAATCGGAGAAATGGGGAGGAGTCAGTATATGGAAAAAACAATTATTCCTGAAGAATTTCATGATGAAAGTAGGCGGAATCGATCTGGGATTTTCAGGAAGTAAATACACATGGCAGAACAATCAAGAAGGGAAAGCTTTCATAAGAGAAAGGCTTGACAGGGCATTAGCCAACCAAAGCTGGATAATTGATTATCCCAACTCAGAGATTAACACCTGACCGAGGAGGAGTCTGATCATTTGTCTATTCTTATTAGAATGCATGTTGAAGAGAAGCGACAGCAACGCCCTTTCCGATTTTTCAAGACTTGGATTACTGATCCTTCATGCATTCATATTGTTCGAAAGGCTTGGTTGGAGGATAACAGAAGTGGAATGGCATGCCATAAACTTGGCTGGAGTCTGAGGCTAACAGCAGTAGCTCTCAAGAAATGGAGTAGAGAAGTTTTTGGGTACGCTGACCAAAATATTCTTCGTTTGGAAAAGGAGCTTGAAGGAATCCAATAACAGGAAGGAGACGTAAGGGAGACCCATCAGAAAATTAAGGAAGAATTGAAAAAGCAAAGGGATAGATAGGAATCTATTCTAAAACAGAAATCTAGAGATTATGGTTGAGAGAGAGGGATTGCAATATAAAGTTTTTCCATACTAGTTTGGTGATGAGGAAAAGACACAATAACATTCAGAATATAAGGAATGGCACAGAATGGATATCGGGTAAGGAAGAGATAGGAGAATACTTTCTTTAAAATTTTCATACTCTCTTCCAATCTAGTCATCCACACATCCCTGATGATTTGGAGAGCCTGGGGTAGCAACTGATCTCGTGTGAAGAGAATGATTAATTGATGCGGATACCGACAGAGGAAGAGATTAAAGATTGCATTTGGAATCTTCATCCTCTCAAATCCCCTGGGCCGGATGGTTTCTCAGGTATTTTTTATCGCCAATACTGGTCTGTAATTAAAGAAAGAGTTATAAGTTTTGTGCAGGAGTGCTTCAGATTAAAGAAAATACCTGCTAGTGTGAACCAAACGTTTATAGTGCTGATCCCAAAGGTTAACAATGCTGCCAACTTTAGTTAATTTCGTCCAATTAGTTTATGCAACTTCTCATATAAGATAGTTGCCAAGATCATCACTTTAAGATTGAGTGCTTACATGGATTGGATCATATCTCCCAACCAAGGAGCCTTCGTTAAAGGACGTTGGATTGCAGAAAACACGGTGATTGTTCAAGAATTAACTCATAAAGTTTCTAAATACAAAGGTAAAAAAGGACTGATGATGTTAAAGATGGATTTGAAGAAAGCATATGACAGATTGGAGTGGAGCTTCATTGATAAGGCACTGGATGCATAGGGGTTTTCAGAAAATTCTAGAGAGTTGATTGGGAGCTGTGTCAATTCAGTTAACTTCTCTCTTCTGATCAATGAGACTATTACCAAGTCTTTTACTCCATATCGTGGATTAAGGCAGGGAGACCCACTCTCCCCTTTTCTTTTTATTCTCTGTGCGGAATTCCTCTCTTGGGTGCTAGTAAGGGAAGAAAGAGAGGAACACATCCATGGCATTAAGATCAGTAAAAATGGCCCTGCAATCTCGCATCTTCTTTATGCAGACGACCTGCTAATTACTTGTCATGTAAATGATCGAGAAGCAGCTTTTGTCATGGAAAGTTTTAAAAAATATTGTTACTAGACTGGACAAGAAGCCAATTTGGAAAAGTCAAGCGTTTATCTTTCCAAGGGAGTTACAGGAAGGGAGAAGAGAGATATCAAGAGAGTTACCGGAATGAAAACTATGAAAAAAGGAGCAATTTATCTGGGAAACGTTATGGTGCTAGGCAGGTCTAAGGTTAGAGAATTTGGTAGACTGAAAGATAACGTTCAAAACCAGTTGGATAGTTGGAAAAACCAGTGCCTCTCAAAAGCAAGGAAATTAACTCTGATCAAATCTGTAATGCAAGCAGTCCCTACTTACACGATGGCAACCTTTGAGGTGCCTAAATCAATGTGTAATGATCTGGATAGAATTTCTAGGCATTTCTGGTGGGGAGTAAGTGATGATAAACAACACTATTTGGCTTTAAAGTCCTGGAAGAATATTTGCAAGCCTAAAGCATGTGGAGGTCTTGGTCTCAGGCTCTCAAAGGAGGCTAATGTGGCTTTATTAGCCAAGTTAGGGTGGATGGTAGCAGCCGGAGAAAGAAGATTGTGGACTGAGATGCTCTCGAAAAAGTACTTGAAAGGAGAGAGTTTTTTTAAACACAAGCTGAAGAAGGGGGCCTCACATGTTTGGAGGAGGATCCTAATCACAAGGAAGGTTTTGGAAGAGAATTCCTGTTTCAAATTAGGAGATGGGGCTAACATCAATTTTTGGGAGGATCCTTGGGTTCCGGAATTAGTTGGTTATAAACCAATAGCAAAAGAGGGTGTGGATATTTCAAGCTGGAAAAGGGTAATTGACTTTAAAAAGGAATCCACAAATGAATGGAATGAGGAGTTGCTGAGACAAACTTGTGAGACAAGAACTGTTGAGGCTATCCTGAAGCTTCAGTGGCCAAGTATAGTTTGTAAAGATAAGCTGATTTGGATAGGCAGAGATAAGGGATTGTTTACAGTCCAAAAGTGTTACCAAGCATTATTGAATGTTGAATTAAGCAAGGGAGATGAAGGTACTTGGTCCCGGCTTTGGGAGTTAAAGATACATGAGCGGTTGAAGATACTTCTGTGGCGTATGCACGCAGAGGTCCTACCTACTAATCTCACTCTTCACCAGAGAACAGGAAGAGGCGATACAATATGTGTCCTCTGTGGTGAGGAAGATGAAAGCATTATTCACCTCTTCAAGAAGTGTAAGGTTACAAAGATGGCAGCTTTCACAAGTAAATGGAATTGTAGGTTGGAAGCGTGGAATCTGAAAAATTAATCAGAACTTTTGAATTTTTGTATTGATCCTCCAAAAGAGGCTTGTATATATGGAGCAAACAAAGGTTTCATTGTTATTTTTCTAGCATATTTGTTTTACATAATTTGGAATTATAGGAACTATATAGTCCATTCTGGCAGGAAAAGTTTGGAGGAGGTAGTTAGCTTGCTGAATGAGAATGTAATGGATTTTGTGAGGGTTTGAGAAGTCTCTTCTCCTAACACAAATAAAAGAAAAACAAGGGAGGTGTGGAAGCCACATTCACCTGGCTGGTTAAAAGGAAGTTTTGATGCTGCTTTTAAGGATGGCAAGATAGCAATGGTGATGGTGATAAGAGATGATAGAAGACGAATAATATATATAGCCACCAAAACAGGAGAGGCAACAAACCTGCTGGAAGCTAAGATGAAAGCTTTCGCGTGGGCTTTGGAGATAGTAGTTACAAAACCTTGGTCTCGAATTCATTAATCTTCAGACGCGAAGCTACTGGTTGCAGAAATCAATTTATCCCATGATCCGTATGATTGGAATTTAAGATATTTGACACTTTTTGGCAAGCAGACATTGAAATTCAAAGGGTGGTTTTTGACGTGGGATGAAAGAGATTCAAATAGGCTGGCAGATAGAGTTGCTAAAATCTCTTTTAGAAGTGAAGTTCATATTTTATTTTCTTCTGCTGATTTAAGTTGTAATTTTCTTCCTTTAAACTTGTTAGACGTTGTTACACAGGACCATTGTACTGAAGGTCCTTTTTTGGCCTTTTTTGTACTTAATGCAAGTATTATTCACCAAAAAAAAATATACATTATGGTTCTTTACTAGAAAAACAGAAACAAAAGGATTAATTGCTCCATCATAAGGCATTATTGTCTATATGAAAGTAGGCACATGCACATACGTGCAAGAAAGGAGGTTTAGTGGTGTTCATAATTTGAGATTCTCATACTAGAATATAGACATTAGTGAAATTATAAACCAAGATTTTTTAAACTTTGTTAACCTTAACTACCTTCTGATTGCCTCATAGTCATATTTAAAACAAGCCCATAACTAGCATTTTAGAATTACAATGAAACAAAAGGTGATTTTGCCAAAATCTAGTTGGTGGGTCATTAGCAACGAAGTTGACGAACCATTTCATCATTAGCGATGAACCACTTCGTCAAAGACGAATTTAGCGACGAATTCACTTGTCAATGATGAATGAGCGACGAAATTCATTAAGGGTATATTTGATTTTTCATTCAAAAATTGGCTAAAATAATAATTATAAGGAGAGTTGGTTAAAAAAATTCAAATAGGTCTAGAACATGATATGATATCGAAAAACCCTAGGTGTATCAGCCCCTATAACCTAGGGATAAAAGCTAAAGTACCAACTATTATTTATCACATGAAGATATATACAGATATAATAAAGTCTACCACTAACCGTGTAGATATCCACTATTGCAATACAAAATCATCCTTATCAAGTTACGCTAACAGCCCCCCTCAAGCGAGAATGTGACTCTTGGACATTGAGCTTGGATCGTAAGATTGTAAACCGAGGACAAGGAAGGACTTTAGTCAGAATATCTGCTAGTTGATCAGTGCTAGGGACATAACGAACTTCAACCTCTTTTTGCAATACTTTGTCACAAACAAAATGGACATCTATTTCGATGTGTTTTGTTCGTGCATGAAAAACTGAATTATTGACAAGGTGTCCAGCACTGATATTGTCACACTAAAGAATAAGAATGGAAGGTGACATGTAACTTAAGTCCTTTAACAACGATTGATCCCAAGATACTTCAATAGCACAAGTAGCCAATGCTCTATATTCAGACTCCATGCTTGACCTCGCAATGACATATTGTTTCTTCGATAACCATGAGACCAAATTGTCACCAAGAAAGACATAGTATCCCCCTGTGGAATGATGATCATCGACGTCGGAGGCCCAATCAGCATCTGTATAGCCTTGCACACGTTGATGAGAGGAAGGTCGAATGAGAAATCCATGTAAAAGGCACTCAATAACATTGTCATGTAAAGAGTTAGCTTACTTCATATTTTTGTTTCATGGGAAAAACCCATGTGTATCGAGAATAATTATCTTGAAAAAGAAGATAATATCGAAAGCCTTCTCTAGACACAACTGGCGCTGGACCCCATACATTAGAGAAAACAAGATCAAGAGGAGCAAGACTTTTGGTGTTAGAAGGAGGAGCAAACAATCTGTGATTTTTCCCAAGTTAGCAAGAGGGACAAATGGTAGTTTCACTAACAAAAAATGAATTATTACAACAATTTGCAACTTTATTCAAAATTAATAGTGTAGGAAGTCCTAATCTAAGATGCCACAATTTATTTATAGAAGTATTGGAACAAAAACATTTAACAGAGTGCGAGATTGAATTCAAGGAAGTAGAAAATGAAAAAGATTTATTATGAGCGGCATTAGGAGAGAAGATACGGTACAAGCCATCCGTAAGCATTCCTTGCAAGAGAACCTTCTTTATAGTTTTGTCCTTCACAAACACAGAAAACAGGGTGAAATTCCACAACAACATTATTATCACAAGTCAATTTGGCAATACTCAATAAATTGTTGGTGATTTAAGGCATGCAAAATAATTTTCAAGTGAATGTGTCCAGTAGAAAAGTAAAGAACAAAAGAACCTGTATTTTGAATAGGAAGTCCCTAGCCATTGTCGACCACTAATTTCTCACCACCTCTATATTCGGTCCTTTGAAACAAAGTTGTTTAAGTTAGAGGTGATGTGGTTGGTTGCATCATTATCAAGCAGCCATTCAGGAGTATTGACATTTTCTAAGGTAGCATAATATGAACTGGGTTGATTAGTGATAGGACCTTGGTAGTTTTGATCAAAACGAATATAACACTTGGCTTCCATGTGCCCAAAACAACCACAAATTTGACATTGAGGACAGTTGTTGTTGTTCCAACCTCCTCTTCCTTAACCACGACCATATCCTCGTCTTTCGCCTCTGACATTATTACTAGACCGATTTTGATTATTGTGGTCATTCCATTTGCCTTACTTATCAGCTACTTGGGCAACTTGAGGTGTCTCTACGACAAACTGCTGCAAATGAATCTCTTAGACTCAATAGCAGGGATAATATCTTATCAATAGTAAGAACTAAGTGTTGGGTGTTTATGTTGGTGACTACGACATCATACTCACTAGGTAGTCCATTCAACAATTGCATGATGAAGTCATCATCTGTGACATTACATCTAGCCAGAAGTAACCCATTTGAGATCTCCTTCATTTTGCCAAAAATATTGAGAGATAGTTAAACCTTCTTTCTTAGTTGACTAAAGCTGAAGTTTCAATTGCATCATTTTGGAACGAGACTGTTTACCAAAGAGCTTTTCTAGAGATGACCACACATCATGAGAGGATGGTAAGGAGGAGACCTTATAGATTTGAGTACGAATTTTCTTAGTGATGGACGAGAGAAGCCAACCGACCAGGGCCTGACCCAATCTATGCCAAAGTTGGTAGTCAGGATTGATAACTTCACGAAAGGTTGTGGGGGTAGAATCTATGGCTTCAGTCACAGTTGGAGGGGGTGCTTTTAAAGCCCCTGCGATGAACTGTTCCATGTTACATCCGATTATGGTTGGTAAAATTTGTGACTTCCAGAGGATGTAATTGTTGCTTTCAAGTTTCTTAGGAAATACATAATTGGGTAGAGAGGTTTGAGAAGGAAGTGCGGTGAGAGAGGAACGGACAATGGAGAGGTGTTGGATGCCATTGATGCGTTTGTCTATGAATGCTCTAATACCATGAAAGAAAAGTACCAACGCAACTATGAGATGTGAAAACTGATGCATTTATTCACTGATTGTATTGAAATACATATATACAATTGCAGAGGTGTAGGTGTATCAGCCCCTGTAACCTAGGGATAAAAGCTAAAGTACCAACTATTGTTTATCATGTGAAGATATATATAGATATAATAAAGTCTACCACTAACTATGTAGATATCCACTATTGCAATACAAAATCATCCTTATCAAGTTACGCTAACAGTTCGGGTCATGTTTACGACGTCTTAGGCCAGAGTTGTGAAGATGACTATGTCTGCCTTTCATGGTTCCTTTTTACTGGGATATGCCATGGAGATTGTTGCTAGCTATCTATGATTGATGATTTAAGGGATGTGCATGGGATCCTGTAGCTAGCTATCTACGTTTGATGATTTACGTTATATATGCATGTGTGTGAACGTGTGTGGATTGTATAATTTGGTTAGTTGTGTACATGCCCTCACCATATATGTATGAGCATAAAATAAGGAAAGCATATACCGTTAGGAGTTCCCAAATCCTTTACAAATTCAATAACACAGGTTGCCATGTAATTTGGTTAATTGTGAAGTGAAACATCTTCAGGAACTAAATGAAATAAATATAGAGCATTTCGCTCAGAAAGACAGAAGAATTTCATATTTAGAGTCTAAAATAGCTATTTTGAATTCTGAAAAAGAAATAGAAAATCATCAGTCAAAATAAAATAATATAAATAATCCTTCTCAAGATAAAGCTAAGCTTGGTAAAAGTCAGTTGCACTCTGCACATAAAGCTGATGATCCTAAAAAACTTACCTACAAATTACCACCTAAGAAACCTACCTACAAACTGCCACAAGCTTGGTAAGAGTCAGTCATACTTTCCACATAAAGCTGATGATCCTAAGAAACCTACCTACAAACTGTAATAGACTATATAATTAATTGTATGTTGTTGTTAAGCCACACCGGTTTCTTTAATACATAATATTTTGTCCACCTTTCTTGTTAAGATGGATTTTGTCTCTTATGAATTATTAGGAATTTTTGTGCCACTTTTAATTTATTGGTTGTATTCTGGAATCTATGTTGTTTTAGGTTCAGATTTCTTGGATAATTATCGATTATACTCCAAGAAAGATGAGGATGAGAAAATTTTGATTTCTAAAAGAGATGTGATCAAAGGGGTTATTCTTCAGCAGATCATTCAAACTGTTGTAGCTATTCTCTTGTTTATAGTAAGAGTAATATCTTCCCTAATTTTGATACGTATCATCTATAATCAAAGAATTATTCTCTTGTTTATGGTAAAAGTAATATCTTCCCTATTTTGGACACGTATCATTTATAATCAATGAATCATCTTTTAGTTTTGACACGTATCATCTTCTCTTGTTTATTCTCTTGTAACCAATTTGCCCACACAAGAAGAGAAAGCTCTTGTAACTAACTTGCCTACCAAGAACAACTTGCCCAAGAAGAGAAAGCAAGACCTAGAGAAAGAAACTAGAGGGAGATTGGGAGAATGAGAATGTATTACTCAACTCTTAGATGGTTTGGCTAATGAAGCCTCCCCCTATTTATAAGCTTACAACAATCGATCTGATAGCTATAATACATTTCATTCTACAGTGGAGATTGAATTTCTAGAATCTTTTACCAAGTGTTATACAACTAAGCGACAGCTAAGTAAGCACTAGAGTCTTCTAGAAGATTCTATACAAGTCTAAAAAACTCCACATGCTTTTTGTCCAAGTGTGCAGAAAATACCCCCAAATACCTAACATGTATCATCTATAATCTGTAAATTGTTGTATGATTTGCAATATTTCTAGTAAATTATTTCTGTTGTATAGGTGACAGGAAGAGATGAGGAGCAAACAACCTTCTTTGATTGTTGTAGCAATATAGTTTGTTACTGCAATTATGGTTTTGGATACTTGGCAATACTTCATGCACAGATTGTTGCATCACAACAAGTTTTTATACAATCACATCCATTCTCACCATCATAGGTTGTTGTACCTTATGCATTTGGAGCCTTGTACAATCATCCATTGGAGGGTGTTCTTATTGACACAATTGGTGGTGCTCTCTCTTTTCTCCTCTCTAGAATGTCTCCTCGTATATCCATCTTCTTCTTCTCCTTTGCCACCATCAAATCGGTAGATGACATTGCAGGTTATGGCTTTTCAGCAACCCCTTCCACATTTTCTTTACAAATAATACAACCTATCATGATGTTCACCATCAACTTTACGGCACCAAATACAACTTCTCGCAACCATTCTTTGTGATATAGGATAAAATACTTGGAACCCATATGCCTTGCTCATTAAAGAAGAAAGCAGATGGAGGCTTCGAAACACGGCCATTGAAAGAAAGCAAGGGAGAGTAATAGTTAGATAATGAACGTTCACTTGTCTTATGTTTGTTTGTATCAGTATTATGTTCGCCCCTATCAATGAATACACTGCTTATTATTTTTTGTAATACATACATCTACTGTGCTTTTTGGCTTGTACTTTGGATTTATCTAGTTTATACATATACTAGGCCATAGCCCATGTGTGCATTTGTGAATTTTATTCCAATTTTACCACATATTATGAAACCATCAACCCAATGTCCAATGTCCCATGTTTTAATAAAGTTTTTCTTCAAATTCATTTATCAACAGCTAATGGCTTCTAAAATTGATGATATACGTATATACATATATACTAGATCATGCCACTACGTGGATTTCAAAAAAATTAATTGAAATATTACTTAATTTTTTTACATTTTTATTTAAATATAATTATTATATTTAATATTTTAAGTGTTGTAAGAAAAAATTAATCTTAATTTAGAAAAAATTATTGATGATGTTTATAAAATGATTAATTAAAGCCGAATGTGAGAGGAAATTGAGCTCCGAAAGCATCTCTAAGGGATTTGTATATTATTAAAATTTTTCATTTTAAAAAATTATTCTATAAAATTATAGTCCAACAGACTTTTTATATCTAAAAAAATAAATTAAAGAGTCAATTGGGCTCTCTACATCTAGAGAGTTAAAACTCACTATTTATTTAGACTTTAATTAATACGCTTTAAATTTTTATGTGCTCTATTAATTAATTTTTATAATATTTTTATTTTTATATGCTCTATTAATTAATTTTTATAATATTTTTATTCCTGTCTTATAATACGAGGGAAATCTGAAGAAAAAAAAAAAAAAAAGCAAAACGAAAAATAAAAATATAAAAAATTTATTAAATTTGAATAAACTTTTTCACTTTTTTATCTTTAAATATTAATAAAAATATTCATTATTATATAAATTATACTTTTTACTTTAAAGAACATAATTGAAGATGCTGCGAAGCCATCGTATATTTCTGCCTCGTCGTCCTCCCATCGTGGCCTGCTCTGTTTCTTCTTCCTCTTCAATGCCCTAAAACTAATCGTGTCTTGAAAATCCGAAACCGCCAATGGGTCTTACAATTTGGACTGGACAACTTTTGTGCTGGCCCACATATTTGAGCTCAATTAATGTTATGGTTTATAAAGAGCTCGTTAAGCCCTTGGAGGTTGAATATACACACTACATAAATACTCCATACACTCACACAACGTCACACCCCCCTTCCTCACGTCATATCATATTTTTTTTTTTTTTTTGTTAACGTCATATCATATTTATTTATTTATATGGTTTCCCCTCTTCTATTTATTCTTCTTTCAATGACCAAATTCAACCAACCTTTGACCAGAATATTAAAATAATCCAATAAACTTATCATCCATAATTAGTTTCTATTCCACTCGTATGTTTTTAAGCGTCGGATTCATTAACTTTTTTTTTTCTTTTTTTAACATGTTTCATATAAAAAAAATAAAAATAAAAATTTCTTAAAATTGTATAGAAGACAGTTAAATGTTTCAGATTTTTCTTCTTCACTTTGAATTATTGGAATAAAATAAATAATTAAATTTAGTATTTTTAGAATTTAAGAATGTGCATGTAAGGTTATTTGAATATATAGTTTTTGAAATCTAAACAATTAAATTATTATTTATAGTAATATTAGAACAATTAAATGTAGTATATATCTTTATAAAAGAAATATCTTTGCAGTTATAATGATAAATAACATATTTCTTTTTGTAATTTTCCAAACAAAACATACATCTTTTTGTATTTGGGCTTTTTTGTTTTTTGTTTTTTTTTAAAAAACTCGTAAAACGTCTTTTTTGTGGTTTCCAAAACCTATCCGTATTTTCAAAGTTGTATCGTAAAATTTTAAATACAATATCTCAAATATAACAACTGGACATATTTTTTAAGTGTTTTTAAATTTGTAAAATAATTTTTTATTTTACAAATTAGTGACGGACGAGCCCTAAGGTTGCACATATCAAATAATTGAATATAAGCCAAAGTTTATTTTCAGAAAAAAAAATTAACTACAAATCAATTAAACTGTTTATTTCTAAACTGGCATACCGGATAAAAGTTGATATACACCATAGAATATATCATATGTATTTATTCTTTAATACTTCAGATATATTCAATCTCAGTGAATGATAAATAATTTCATATATACTTAATTTTTAATATTCTACATATATTCAACTTTTTATATTTATTCAATTTTTAGTACGATGTACTAAACCTTAGTTGTGAATAGTTAATAGATCTATCTTTTAATTAATTTATGAATTAATAATTTTCATGTTAAAATTTTTTTATATTTAAAAAAAATTATTTTTGAAAAATATTTTATTTTATTTTTTTGATTAAAAAAAAAGTGACGTTTGACGTGATCCAAGACCCTTGGTGTTCTTGGTTGGCATAACACTAATAGGTACTAAAATCCAACTTTTTATTTACCCATTTAACTTGGAGAGCCAAACACTAAAGTCCAGCTTTTTATTTACCCATTTAACTTGAGTTACCAAATTTGTAGTACGTGTTGTAATTTTCAAACTCAATGTTCAATTCCAAATTCTTCGGCTTCAGCCTTAAGCTTTGGCTTATTACCAAAAAAAGGCTTCAGCTTTAGCTTTGGCTTATTACCAAAAAAAGATTTAGCTTTACCTTCCAATCCAATGCTTAATTTGTATTCCACTAGTAGTCTAGGTTCAATTAGGTCTAATTATTCAGATTGAACAGGTAAGCTAATATAAAAAAAATTAATTAAAAAAAAGGCTCGTTTGCAAATTATAAGCTACTGTGCATTGGTGGATGATCACATGATGACAAAAAAAACTTACAGATCACGTTTGGTATGCAGGATATATAATGATAGAAAATGATAGGATGGGAGAGAAAAAAATAATGTTATCCTATGTTTGATATTGACGAGATTAAAAATAGAATTACATACTGTGTTTAGTGCACGAGGGGATAAAATGTGATAAAAAATATATTATTTTAAAATTTAATTTGTATAAGAATTTTTAAAATATATATTTATATTATATTATTCCGGTTAATTTTTAATCTTTAAAAATAAATATAATAGTGAATAATTTATTCATTTTATCAATTATTAAATTTTTATCAATAAAAATAATTATAGCTGAATAATATTATTATTTTCAGTTTTAATTAAAAATGATATTAATTTTTTTTATCTTGAAGAATAACTTTAGCTTTGGTGAATAATAAACAAATTTTTAATATATTTTTTTTAGTTTGAATTATTTGGAAGCCTTGGATATATAAAAATTAAAGTAAAAAAAAAATATACTTTTATTGCTTGTAAGGGCTCACTTATTTTCTAATGTATTTGCATTGTACATTAATTCCATGAATACTGCTCACATGGTTTGGTTTTACAAAATGATAGTAGGGATGATGATATTTAAACTGATTATATACTATATAGTCCTAGTACGGTGTTTGGTGTTGCACTTCGTATTATGTCGGAATTATCTAAAAATTTTTTTAATACGATATTCATCGTATTATTCTGACTCACTCAAATATAAAGTCAGAATAATACAATGTTCTTTTAATATTTAATTTGAATATTATATGTTGAATTTTACTATAACAATTTAAATTATTGATATAAATAACTATTAAAATTTAAATATTTTTTATTTATAAATATTATATAATTTTTTAAAATAAAATATTAATATTTTATTTTAAAGAAAAATATTAAAATTAAATTTTTTATGTAATATAATATAAATTTTAAATGATATTATAATACTATTTACGTTAAATAATAAAAGAAATAGTCTAGTATGATGTATATTAAATATAGTATAATTATTTAAATTTTTAGTCCAAAATTACATCTAATACAGTACAATACTAATTTGTTCAGTTCAATTCAGACCAAACCATTTCAGTCTGGATATTAATTAATAATACAGTACAACCCTACACATCGAACATGGCCAAAGTAAACTTGTAACTTGTTTATCATCATCTTGTAAGATATATTTGGTATAAGAATGTTATAAGGGCAAATCCCTGCTCTCAAAAGATTGTCATTCAGTTAGGATCCCATCTTCATTATCTTTGCCTTGCACTTCGAAGGTCTGCTCCTGGTTTCCTCTTTTTTTATTATTATCCCAAGCTGGATTTATTCGGGCAATCTATAGTCGTCGGGTTGTAACGAGAGTTGGAATGCTGGTTGTTCAGGCAGTGCTTGGAGAACCCTGCAGTAGTACTAAGCTGCAGCCTGGTAATACACAGTAAAATAGAATAGTAAGAATTTGTATAAGAATTTTTAAGATATTTATTTATATTATACAAATATATATTTATATTACATTATTTCAATTAATTCTTAATCTTCGGGATCTCCTTCATCTTCTACTACTCCACCGGAGAAGTCCTCATCACCTGCATCACCATCCTGATAATCAACTTCATCATCATCGTCATCATCTGTATCACTCGGATCTTTGTTTTTTGGAACAGGCCATTTCAATTTGTGAAGTTCATCAAAAGGAAACCTGCACACATCAGTAACACCACTGATTATCTCACTCACATCAAGTACTAACGAGGCACATATAGATATTATTATTACCTTCCATCCATTGCTGTCGAATTTGGTAACAAGCCAACATCATTCAACAGTGATCCTGACTGAAAAAACCTTAATTCATGTTGGTGAGACATCTCATACAACAACTTAGAATAAAGAAGAACATGCTTTCTCTCATGTTATATACTACAGAGGCACTCTATCTATGTTCTACATCTCAAACATTGTAGTATTTATTCCAATTTATTGATGTAACTATTACAAAAATTATGTGAACATTAAAGTGAAAAACTACAAGGAATAAACGTAAAAGGAAACCTATCTTCAATAGTGAACTTCACAAATTGATAAAGGTTATAGTAGAAACAGAACAACTAAAAGCAGTAGGACCTCTTAAGCACAGAACAGGGAATTTGTAATCAATGGTTTGCATTGTAATATTGTTTTTAATTAACAGCAGAAACATCATATAAGTATAGAATTTCTACAAGCAAGAAGAAACCAAACCCATCTAATACAATGCTACATTATGCGAAAACCACATGGAAATGTAGAAAACCCAGTACTGGAACCCAATTCAATCAAAAATTTCAGGTCAGGATATGATCCAGGAAATAACTAACAGCCAGAATAAAATTTTAGTAGAGATTTTAGAACATAAACAGAGGACGAATCTAATTAGAAAGCTAAGAAATTTACTCAGTCTTGTTCACAAAACAAGCAAAATCTGACGATAGATAGACGAAACAGAGAAAATGAAGAAATTAGATCAAGAGGCAATAGAGCTAAGATTGAAATCTGACGATAGAAGAAAGAGAACCTCTGAGAAGAAAAGGAAATGCACGGAAAGTGAAGGGGTATCTGAAAGTGAAGTGGAAGAAACATGGTGTTCTTCGTCGTCATCGAGGAAAACCCTTTCTCTCATTGTCCTCCTCCTCCTTCTTCTTTTTCTTCTTCCTCTTCTTTATTTTTTAGAGTTTTTTTTGTATTATTTTTTTGAAATTTTTAAATATTTTTGTTTCATAAGAAATATTATTTTCACTGTTATATGTATTTTCTTTTTTAAAAAAGTATACTATACTATTATATGTATTTTTTTACAGAAAAATTATTTGTAAGGGCCCGCCCCATAATTGCTGGTAACCCAAAGCCCCCAATTTGCTAGTGCCGCCTACATTTAACCAAACATTTTTTTTTTTTTTTATAAATTACATTTAACCAAACATGCATCTAGAAGAAAATGCATATTTGTTTTGCATGTAACCATGACCTTTTCAAAAAAAAAAAAAACTATGACCTTTTCAACAATATTTGTTTGCATCGTGTAAACAAATGATATTGATCGATATTTGTATTTAAATGCGCATATTGGTGTGTATCAATTTTATGGTTTGAAATATGTGAAAAAGATGAGTTCTTTGTGAACACCAGTAATGTATGTCCTTTTAGTGCCAAACAAACACTATCAAATCACTGCCGAACTTATTCACCAAAAAAAATCACTGCCGAACTTTGACATATTATATTTAAGTTTTTTTTTTTTTAATATATATAAGTTTCTCATAGTCCCGGTCTTTCATTTATTAAATAATTAATTTTTTTTTCTGCTATAATTAAAAGCTTTAAATAATAATACAATGACAGCACTTATAATATTAAGAGAGCAATTTAAATTATTTTTAAAATTCAAAACTATTGGTCTAAATTTTAAAATTTACAAATAAAAGGGTAATTTATAGTTATCTTTAAAATTCAGAACTATTAGTATAAATTTTAAAATTTAAGGGACTCCTATGTGCAAAGCACAAATTTAGGGTTTGGAGTCTAGATACATCGCTATCTTCTTGCTCCCCTAAAGCCAACATTACAGCCGCCCTAAAGCCCATTTAAATTAAAAATTTATAATTTGATTCAAAAGAAAAAAATACAAAAGCAAACTATAAATAATAAATCATACTTCTTAACAAAATATAAAAGTAATTAGAAATTTCAAGTGATAGTAAAGAGCACTAAGTTTTTTTTTTTTTTTAATGTACAAGTTTTTCATAGTACCGGTTGTTCATTTATTAAATAATTAATATTTTTTTCTGTTATAATTAAAAGTTTCAAATAATAATACAATGGCAGCACTTATAATTAAGAGGGCAATTTAAAATTATTTTTAAAATTAAAAAATATTGATAAAAAATTCAAAATTTATAAATGAAAGGATAATTTATAATTATTTTTGAAATTCAGAACTATTAGTTTACATTTTAAAATTTAAGGGCACAAATTTAGGGTTTGGAGTCTAAATACATCGCTATCTTCTTGCTTCCCTAAAGCCAACATTACAGCCGCAAAGATGGAGTCGCACTCGGGAGAAGAAATGGAAAGGCAGAAGAGCACCACGCGGCCATCAGGCTGGTCAGAGCTCCCTCGAGAACTTGTGAAACAGTTCGTGAAGGGCTTAGACGCTCGCATCGACATCCTTCATTTACGGTAGTCTGCCAAGCTGCATCCCTTACCCTCCATTAGACCCCATTTTAAGCTTCAATTACCACTCATTCAGAATTGTTTGTCTTCTCGCCTACAATAACTTTCTTAATCGACGGATCAATTACCCCTAACTCTCTCAGCTTGTGGTCCAGTAAGTTGAACGACTTGAGTTAAGACAAGAAAGTTCTTGTAGGCACTTGAGTTAAAGACCCCCTTAAGAAAGTTATTGTAGGCACGAAAGACAAAGAATTCTGAATTTGTGGTCATAGTTTTGACTACTGTTGTTGCTGGTACTGGGTTATTGGTGTGGAAAAGGGGTGATGGGTTTGTGTTCACAGAAACCAGCAGCAACAGCATTTCATAGGATATTGTTTTTTAGGTCTGCGGTTTTAAACAGTGTGCTGGGGCAACAGCATTTCATAGGATATTGTTTTTTAGGTCTGCCGTTTTAAACAGTGTGCTGGGGATTTGTTGTTTTGCTTGATGCAAAAATGGTCAAGAGTCTAGACTCCTCGCTTTCTTGATATTAAATTTTGTGAAGTTTCTTAGAAGTGTATAGTTTCTAATATTTGCTTTCTTTGAAAGGCCTCAATGATTGATTGGCACAGTGGACCGAATTCTGAATCGGTGGGCACAATTTGCGAAAAAGTATAGCTTTATTCCACTCATGGAGGATGGATCTACCAAGTATGTCTTCAATATAATAATTGAATGTGTGTAAATGTAATTCACATTCATTTGTCATGTGTTAATGACTTTAATTATGAGTGGCTGCACTTTCTATGCCCCTTTTCTAACTTTGTAATGGATATCTTCCCGAGGAACTTTTCCTTGCAGAATCCAACCTGTATATATCAAGATCAAAAAACAAAGTTACAAGGAAGTTTTGTCTCGGTCTAGGAATTTGTTGAGGCCTTCCAATCATTTAATGTGGGACGAAAACTTGAGATGAACTTGCAAGTCGGTTTTATAAATCCAAGAGCCATCCAGCTGCTTTGACAACTAAAAAGTATGGTGTTACAAAGAAGGAATTTTTGAAAGCTTGCTTCTCAAGAGAATTCTTGCTCATGAAGAGAAATTCATTTGTCTACATTTCCATGCTCTTTCGGGTGGGTTTTTAAGTTTGTGTTACATACTCTTTTTCCTTTTAAATTTGTGTGTGCAATATTTTGATTATTTATGGTACTTTATTTTCTCCTTTTAAAGTTAAATGATGGCGCTGATGACAATGACTGTATTCCTACGAACTGAGATGCTCTATGATTCAGTAACTGATGGAGGAGTTTGTGGCGGCTTTGTTCTTCACCGTGGTTACTATTTTGTTCAATGGAATGTCTGAACTCTCCATGACTGTTGTAAAGCTTCCTGTCTTTTACAAACAAAGGGACCTCCTCTTCTTTCCTCCATGGGCAAATGCCATTCCTGCATGGATCCTGAAGATCCCTATCACGCTTACAGAAGTGGTTGTTTGGGTATTTATTACCTACTATGTCATGGGATTTGACTTAATATGGAAAGATAAGATTTAGATGTCTGGATTGTTTATCACAGAGTAGTGAAGTTTTTGTTTTGTTCTTTCTAGAGGTATGTATCTTCAATTGCAAGTTTGAGTTCTTTTCCAATTTGTTGTGTAACTCTTCTTTCTTCTCTTTACTTGGTGTCACAGAGCACATAAAGAAATGGTGGATTTGGGGTTACTGGATATCTCCTTTGATGTATGAGCAAAATGCAATAGTAGTTAATGAGTTCCTGGGAAAAAGTTGGGCAAAAGTAATTTCTCACTCAATTGTTCATTAGCAACCTGGTTGTGCTTTCCTCTTGATCACCATGTAACTTCTAAAAGTATTTTCCTATTAAAGGTTCTCCCAAACTCATCGGAAACACTTGGAGTTGCAGTTCTGAGTTCCCGTGGATTTTTCACTCAATCATATTGGTATTGGATAGGGATAGGAGCATTGTTGATATACGTGTTTCTATTCAATTTCTGTTTCAGTCTGGCCCTTACTTATCTCAACCGTGAGTATATTTATGTAATCAATATAAAGGCTTAAAAGTATGGGCTTGTGTACTCAAATATTGAAATCTATTAATTATTGTGCAGCATTTGGGAAGCAGCATGCTTGAAAATCAGATGAATCTCAAATCAATGAAATTGTTAGAAGGTCAAGAGAAGCCATTAGATTTCAGTCTAAAGAGAATAGCTCAAGTTGACAAGCCTACAAAGGTTCCATAATTGTAACTTTACACAGGGTCTGATAGTGTATTCTTAATTCATATTATTTTGGTAAGATGGTAATTGAATTCTAATTGACATGCAGAGAGTGGAGATCATGAAATCAAGATGGAAATACCCCCTTCAGGTCCTCATCGTTAAGGAAGGAAGCTGCTGCAGATATCAATTTTAACAGGAAAACTAGAATGATTCTTCCATTTGAACCACATTTCATTACTTTCGATGAAATCACCTACTCTGTTGACATGCCAGAGGTAACATAATAAGAAACAAAATTGATTTATGTTTGAAATTGATAAAGATTGTGATTCAACTATCAGATTCGAGTAGCTAAAAAAATTGAAGTCGTGTTTATCTGAATTTCACTTGCAGGAAATGAAAAATCAGGGTGTCGTTGAGGATAAACTTGTGCTTCTCAACCATGTGAGTGGGGTTTTCAGGCCAGGTGTTCTCACAGCTTTGATGGGTGTAAGTGGTGCTGGTAAAACAACTCTGATGGATGTTCTGGCTGGTAGGAAAACTGGAGGGTATATAGAAGGAAGAATCACAATTTCAGGGTTCCCAAAGAACCAAGAAACATTTGCTCGAATTTCCGGATACTGTGAACAAAATGACATCCACTCTCCTCATGTTACTGTATATGAATCCTTGCTCTACTCAGCATGGCTGAGTTTGTCCCCTGAAGTCAATTCTGAAACCAGGAAGGTTGGTATTTTAAATCTAAATTCTTTTCAGGCTTTTGCTTTTTGTAAATCATAACCAATTAACTGATAATTGTAATGTTTAGCTGAGATATAGTCTGTTCTGACTTTAAATTGAACGGAAGCCAGAGTCAATAAAATTTTTTGTTCATGTTTTCCTTGTGTGAATTTCATATCACAGGGCTTTCTCCTGTCATGGCTGATCGGGACAGGTCAAGGCAATTTAACCAGTATTGTTAAACTTTTATATAGCCGTGTATATTCTATTGACTGTACAAAACTTATTATATGTGCAAAGTGAAAGCAAAAGCTGAGATTGTACACCTGATATCAAACAATTTATATTGAAACAATTTTTGCTTTGACATAATAAGCCTTGGATCTTAACCAGCCCCAATTAATGCTAATGTTTCTAAAACTGGCTAATGCTTGTAGATGTTCGTTGAGGAAGTGATGGAACTTGTGGAATTGAACCCATTAAGACAAGCAATAGTGGGGTTGCCTGGTGTAAATGGTCTTCCAACTGAGCAGTGCAAGAGGCTAACAATTGCGGTTGAGCTAGTAGCTAATCCCACCATAATATTTGTGGATGAACCAACTTCTGGGCTGGATGCGAGAGTGGCTGCCATTGTTATGAGAACAGTTAGGAACACTGTGGACACTGGAAGAACAGTTGTGTGCACCATCCATCAGCCAAACATTGACATATTCGAAGCTTTTGATGAGGTTAGAAATGCTAATAGTCCAAAATAGTTGGTTATTTGTATGTTTTCTTATATTTAAAATGGCATTGCAGCTATTCCTAATGAGACGTGGAGGACAAGAGAGATACATGGGTCCATTGGGTCGACACTTGCCATTTAATCAAGTACTTTGAGGTATGGTGTTCTGAAAAAACTAGGAACTAAATGCAGTACAAACTTTCTTTGAATTGTAATCATTGTGAGAAGTTTACTGATACATAAGCATTTCTGTTTCTTATAAAGGGAATGGAAGGAGTCAGTAAAATTAAAGATGGTTACAATCCAGCAACTTTGATGTTGGAAGCCACAGCTTTTGTGAGAGAGAGATTTGGGAGTTGATTTTGCTGATGTATACAGAAAATCAGAACTTTACATGTAAGTCTTATAGTTACATTGAAGGACACCGATGCAAAATTATTGCTAAAAAGCTACTCCTGTTTATGCAATATCTTTGTTGTAATGCTAATTTCATATCTCATATGTTTCAGGAGAAACAAAGCACTTATTAGGGAGCTAAGCAACCCTGTTCCTAGTTCAAAGGGCCTCTATTTTCCTACTCAATACCCACCGTCAACGTACCCACCGTCATGAACAGTGTGCACTGTAGGACCAAATAGAACCAAATAAACATAGAAGTCGCAAGTATTGTAGGTTTTGTTTTTAAGTTCCATGTATGATCTGTGGGCACTGTAAATCCTAGGTCAAAGCAACAAGATTTTTTCAACGCGATGGGTTCCATGTATGTTGTTGTCCTCTTTGTTGGTGTTAAAGATTTATCAGTAATTCAACCAGCAGTCTCTATTGAGCGAACAGTCTTTTATAGAGATCAAGCAGCTGGCATGTATTCAACATGACCATATTGTTGCACAGGTGACTAAATAATTTCCATACTTTTACAATGTTCCATTACGAAAAAATACATGCCTTTCTCTAAAGAGATGGATGTTTCACTTTCTTTATATATGCAGGTTTTAATCGAGGTCCCTTATGTGTTTGTTCAATGCCGCCTTGACATTGATTTTCAAAAGGGTATGTCAATCTTAAAGAATGAAAGTTTTTATGTAAATCTGTGGAAAGAAGTTTGAAGTCATAGCAGAATACCATGGCATGAACAAACACATAAGGGACCTCGATTAAAACCTGCATATATAAAGAAAGTGAAACATCATCTCTTCAGAGATAGGCATGTATTTTTTCGTAATGGAACTTTGTAAAAGTATGGAAATTATTTAGTCGCCCGTGCAACAGCATATGATAATGCTGAATACATTCCAGCTGCTCGTTCTCTATAGAAACTGTTCACTCAACAGCGACCAGTGGCTTAACTACTGATGAATTTTTAACACCAAGAAAGAGGACAGCAGCATACATGGAACCCATTGCGTTGAAAAGATCTTGTTGCTTTGACCTGAGATTTACAGTGCCCACAGATGAATTTTTAACACCAAGAAAGAGGACAGCAGCATACATGGAACCCATTGCGTTGAAAAGATCTTGTTGCTTTGACCTGAGATTTACAGTGCCCACAGATTATACAAAGAACTGAAAAAACAAAACTTGCAGCACTTGCAGCTTCTATGTTTATTTGGTTTTATTTGAACTAACCTTTTGGAACCAAGATTCCAGAACATTGACCCAAATATTATGGCTATGAAGGTTGTGAAAAGAAATATTATGGCAGTGTATTGTGGGTCGCGTCAATATGACCAATGTTGTTTCCACAAGCAAGCCATGCATTGAGTAAAAAATTATTATGAGTATTGGGTATGGAAATAGAGGTCCTTTGAGCCAGGAACAGGGTTGCTTTAACTCCTTAATAAGCGCTTTGTTTCTCCTGAAACATATGAGATATGAAATTAGCATTCCAACAGAGATATTACATAAACAGGACTAGCTTTTTAACAATAATGTTGTAAGAAGATAAAAATTCTGAATTTGTGGTCATGGCTTTGACTACTGTTGCTACTGGTTCTGGGCTATTGGTGTGGAAAATCTGGGTTATTGGTGTGGAAAAGGTGTGATGAGAAATGGAAAAAGGAAGGGTTTGTGTTCACAGATATTGCTTACCATAAGGGAAGGTTTTATGGTGTGGATTTTGGAAGGAGGACTGTTGAAGTTGATCCTTCTCTTTACATTCAACTTTGTTGCTCCAAGTCTACCTAGCAAAGATGATTTTTCAACATGCGAAAAGCATAATTTCTTGGTCAGTTCTTTTGAGGACTTATTTTTAGTTAATGTGTACACTGTTTATGACGGTGGGTTTGTTGACGGAGAGGTTTGAAACTTGATGAAAATGCACACGGATGGATATTCTTAAACAATGACTTGGAACGCATTCTGTTCGTGGAGAATGAGTCTTCTCAGTTTGGGCTAACGAGTTTGGTAGATTGAAAGAAAACTGCATTTGTATTATGCCTTTCCGCTTTGAATACGTTAATGCTGACCTTCCTGGCTATGGTACTTACCTGTTTGACTTGAAGGAGAATATTACAGCCTGTTCTGACATTTTCTGACTTCCACCTTCTTGGCTCAAGCAAACACCAAGCTGAATATAAGTGGGTGGAAATATAGTTTTTGGTATAATGTATGTCTTGGGTGTAATATATTCTTATATATATTTCCTGTTGTTTATCATGATCTGCTGCTAAATTTTGAAGAATGCTGTTCCATAGAACATTTCTTTTTCTCTTTAGTGAGTATATGTTTTTGATGAATTTTAGTGAGAGTATTCTGAAGACTGGTATAAGCTTAAAATTAATAATAGTAGGCTATACAATGCAGGATCCTGAAGAATCTAGACCTCTTTCAAATTTTGCAAATACTCACAGTTGTGGCAGAATGTTGTGTAGTACTGCACAGTTGTAGCTTGTGTAGTACTGCTTTACGTATGGTTGAATCATGCTTAATTTTCTGGATAATTAGTTGACTGTAATTGTGGTTTTTGCAGCTCTTGGGCACGCCAAAGTACTTTGTGTGTAGCTGTTTCCCACACTTTCATTTGGACAACATTTTTCAGTTTTATGTAGTGTATGTGTTTGGTGTAATCTATTAAATATATCTTTTCATCAAATAGAACAATCTATTTTCTTTAATGAGAGTACATTGAAGATTGATAGAAGCTTACATATAATAGAAGGGCTATAACCATCTCAGGGTCCTAACAAATGTAGACCTTATACTTTAAGGTTTTGCAGATACTCACAATTGTAGCATAATAATTCTTTTCTCACAATTATTCATACATTATGCACATTAAGAAATTTGCATTATTGTGTACCACAGGTGTTGTACTTTACTTAAAATGTTTGCAAATTACAATAGAAGATAAAACATAATCTTTGACACCATATGTTGGATCATCAGTCCCTGATTAGCTGATTGTTTTCTGCAGATATATAGACCACCGCTGGGATGTTCATGAGAAACAGGATTTAACAGAGCATCAAATATTACTCTAGTTCATTATCATGTAAAAGGCTTATTGATCACAAACTTTCCAGGGGTTGATAGTATGAGAAGCTACAAACATACTAGGAAATGAAAGCTCAACTGCAACAAAGCAACACAACAGAAGCGGTTCTAATTGAATTAACATGTTCTCTGAAAACAAAATAAAATTGTTTATTTCTTTCACAAGCAATTTAAATTATTTTAGCCAACCACTTTGTAAGCTTCCGTCAATCTTCAGTAAAAGCAAAAAGAGTTGTTCTATTTGAAGATATATCATTGCATTGATATTTACTAATCTATGCAAAATGGAAATTATAGCAAAATACTTTTTCTTACAAGGTTACTTCCTCTGTATTTTCCTGTCCACTAATTAACACTCTAAAATTGAAGACAATGATTGGACTTGCTGAAAAATGTCCATGCATTGCACGCAGATTTTATTAGTATGGAAAATGATAAATACAAAACAATTCAACCTTGCAAGACAATAAGCATATATGAACTTGCTTGTGTACTTTACTAGGTTCCTACAATTCGTCTAGTACGCTACAACACAGATAGCTGTTAGTACGACGGCACTTAAGACAGTTGGAGATATGTTACTCCTTTCCTGCAAAACCATATATATAATTGTCTGATAATCAAAGTATCTCTGCATTGGAATGTTTTATCTATGTGTAAAAAGAATCTATGTACCAGGAGCTAGTAGTTAGTAGTATGTTATATGACAAAGGAAGAAAATAAAAATGGAAAAAGGCCAAAAATTACTTCAAAATCCTCAATAGAATTCATGGAAAAAGATTTCGTAAAATGAATACTGTCATGCCAACACCTAGTAAAAATAACCCATGTGATATAAAGAATACCTTTGTATGCGATACAATTTTGGTTCAAAAACCAAAGAGATTATTGGTTAGCGTCCCTTCATGTTCTCCTATCCCTCTAAAGTTAATTTTGATTATCAACGACAATCAGTTTTGCTACCAATTAATCGTGCACAACATCTAGTGTAAATCCTTCCGAATTAAAATATATACAAAAGCCACAAAACAGTGCCATGTTCAGATTGGTATAAATTGTACAAGAAGATACAAACGCAGATTAATTAATTAAAACAGTAGAGATCATATGGAATAAATATGCATCTCAGACAAAATAAAATTGTTTATTACTTTCACAAGCAATTTAAATTATTTTAGCCAACCACTTTGTAAGCTTCCGTCAATCTTCAGTAAAAGCAAAAAGAGTTGTTCTATTTGAAGATATAGTGATTTTGCCATAATCTTGGCTGTGGTTACTTCACCAAACTCTTATTATAAGAAATCACTTCTTATGGGATCAATAATCTATTTTCTCAAACAGGTTCCAATAAGGCTACTTATTCATGCATGAACATATTCTAAACCAACTAGCTGAAAATGGAATAGAATATTCAATTTTCAAAAGCAATCCTAAAACATAGAAGTAGGAAAGATACACAAACATATATATATAAATATATATATATATATATAGTTAATGTTTGAAGATATGAATATACTTAAATCCATACATCTATGAACCATTCAAGTGGGTGTTTACCAAAAAAAAAAAGAACAAAAATGAATCCGTTCTGGAAATTAAGCATGATCCAACCAAAGCGAAATTATTTTTTTGCAATTTATTTTTCCTACAAATAAAAAAATTGACAAATCCTAGTTATCACCAATCCGTTGGAATATTTCTGAAACAGCATAGTTAACACAGCTCATTAAACATTAGCTAAAAATATTAGAAGAGTAAATTTAATTTAAACTTTTTTAAAAAAATTTAGTATTATTTTTATAATTTTAAATATTTTTATTTAATAAAAATTATTATTTTTCATATTTAAATATGCCTTTAATTTAAATATTTTAATCTCTTTTTTTTTTTAATTTTTAAATATTTTTGTTTCGTAAAAATTATTTTTTTTCACTGTTACATATATATATTCTTTTAAAAAAAAGTATATTCGTAAGGGCTCCATAATTGCTGGTACCCAATGCCCCCAATTTGCTCGTGCCGCCTACATTTAACCAAACATTTTTTTTTTTTTTGATAAATTACATTTAACCAAACATGCATCTAGAAGAAAATGCATATTTGTTTTCAAAAAAAAAAAAAAAACTATGAGCTTTTCAACAATATTTGTTTGCATCGTGTAAAAAAATGATATTGATCGATATTTGTATTTAAATGCGGATATTGGTGTGTATCAATTTTATGATTTGAAATATGTGAAAAAGATGAGTTCTTTGTAAACACCTATAATGTATGTCCCTTTAGTGCCAAACAAACACTATCAAATCACTGCCCAACTTTGACATATTATATTTAAGTTTTTTTTTTTTTTTGATATATAAGTTTATCATAGTCCCGGTTGTTCATTTATTAAATAAGTAATATTTTTTTCTGTTAGAATTAAAAGTTTTAAATAATAATGCAACAGCACTTATAATATTAAGAGTTCAATTTAAATTATTTTTAAAATTCAAAATTATTGGTACAAATTTTAAAATTTATAAATGGAGGGTAATTTATAATTATTTTTAAAATTCAGAACTATTAGTATAAATTTTAAACTTTAAGGGACTACTCTGTGCAAAGCACGAATTTAGGGTTTGGAGTCTAAATGCATCGCTATCTTCTTGCCCCCTCAAAGCCAACATTACAGCCGCAAATATGGAGTCGCACTCGGGAGAAGAAATGAAAAGGCAGAAGAGCACCAAGCCGCCATCAGCCTGGTCGGAGCTCCGAATAATTCGTGAAGGGCTTAACGCTCGCATCGACATTTGGAGAAGCTGCATCCCTCACCCTCCATAGACCCCCATTTTAAGCTTCAGTTACCATCCATTCCACCTGAAATTTCTAAGGTTGAAGGCCGTTGTTGCTCAAGCTCAACCCTCAACGCCATCTCCAACAGAGCAAGCTGCTAGCAGTGCTTACTAGTTCTTAAGGCATTGTTAGCAGCTTGCTCTGTTGGAGATGGCGTGGCATTGTTAGCAGCTTGCTCTGTTGGAGATGGCGTGGCGTTGTTGAACGCAGTAAATGATGGTTTGCTTGAGCAACAAGCGGCCTTGACCTTAGAAATTTCAGGTGGAATGGGTGGTAATTGAAGCTATGGGTGGTAATTGAAGCTTAAAATGGGGTCTAATGGAGGGTGAGGGATGCAGTATTGAAGCTTAAAAGGCTTAAAATGGGTCTAATGGAGGGTGAGGGATGCAGCTTCTCCAATATCGATGCGAGCGTCTAAGCCCTTCACGAATTGTTCGGGTGTCTAAGAATATCCATCCGGTTCATTACGCTCCTTCACGAACTGTTCGGGTGTCGAAGATCCATCCGTGTTCATTTCAAAACCTCTCCGCCATGAAGAGGACCAAGAAATTCCACTTTTTTGAAAATCATGTTTGCTAGGCCTTGTAATCTACCCCAACTTTGCTAGCGAATTTGGAGCGAGTTGAATGTGAAGATTCAGAAGCTTGTAATCTACCCCCAAGAAAAGCGCGGAATTTCTTGGTCAGGATGGTATGGTTAACGTGTATACTGTCCTTCATGGCGGTGGTGACTATTTTGACGGAAGTTTTGAAACTTGATGATGAATACGGATGGATATTCTTAGACAAGTCATTGGAACGTGGAGAATGAGTCTTCCTTCTTTGGGGAATGAGTCTTCCTTCTTTGGGCTAACGAGTTCGGTGGATTGAAAGAAAACTGCATTTGTATTATGCCTTTCCGCTATGAATACGTTAATGCTGACATTTTCTGTCCTCCACCATCTCGGCTCAAGCAAACACCGAGCTGAATGTAAGTATTTTCCTGCTGTTATTACCTTGAGACTTACTACAACTTTTGCAGGTTGAAGATTTTTCCGCTGTTATTACTTTTAGACTTACTACAACTTTTGCAGGTTGAAGAAATAGTAATTAGAGAGTCAAGCATATGGCTCTTTTGTATTTTTTTCAGAGAACATGTTAATTCACTTACAACCCCTTTTGTTGTGTTGATTCGTTGCAGTTGAGCTTTAATTTCATAGTATGTTTGTAACTTCTCATACTATCAACCCCTGAAAATGGTTGGATCACTAAGCCTTTTACATTTCAGATGAAAGTAATGAACTGGAGTAATACTTGATGCTCTGTTCCTTGCCTTCAATTTGTCCATGTCTGCATTGCATTGATATTTACTAATCTATGCAAAATGGAAATGATAGCAAAATACTTTTTGACAAGGTTACTTCCTCTGTATTTTCCTGTCCACTAATTAACACTCTAAACTTGAAGACAATGATTGGACTTACTGAAAAATGTCCATGCATTGCACACACAGATTTCATTAGTATGAAAAATGATAAATACAAAACAATTCAACCTTGCAAGACAATAAAGCATATATGTACCTTGTTTGTGTACTTTACTAGGTTCCTACAATTCGACTAGGCACTTAAGACAGTTGGAGATATGTTACTCCTTTCCTGCAAAATCATATATATAATTGTCTGATCATCAAATTATCTCTGCATTGGAATGTTTTATCTCTGTGTAAAAAGAATCTATGTACCAGGAGCTAGTAGTTAGTAGTATGTTATATGACAAAGGAAGAAAATAAAAATGGAAAAAGGCCAAAAATTACTTCAAAATCCTTAGAATTCATGGAAAAAGACTGTTTCTTTCTTCTTCTTTTTTGATGAATAAAACTATTGCATTAAGCACAAAACAAACCTCCTAGAGGTTACCAACACAGATCATTAGCTAACTGGTCTCTACGAAATCCATCCTCAATACAATCTGGAAGGATAGGACAAATATTATCAAAACTAGAGAATATAAGACACATCAGAATTAAAAGAGTATTTTGCAATTGCATCTGCAGCAACATTAGCACTTCTAGCATTCCAGACAAGTTCCCAGCTTTCCTCCTTTAGTAGCCTTCTGCAAAATAAGACACAATACCTCCTTTAGTAGCCTTCTGCAAATAAGACAAAATATCTAGTATCCCAACAGTATGGATCAGTGCTTGAGACTACCTCATTAACAATGTTTAAAGCATCCGCCGCCCAAATAACTTGATTCCACCGCTTTTCTTTAGCTAGTTCAAAATCCCACGTTAAAGCTTTCAGTTCAGCCTCCTTGGCATTTGCAGCATCTCTCAGCTTGGAGGCAAGGTAGATGACCTTCCCCTGATCATTCCTCAAAATCAAAGCTGAAGCTGTCTTTCCATCCTTGAAAGCAGCATCCACATTTGCCTTGAACCAATTTGCTGGAGGAGCAGTCCACTTTTCTTTCAGACCTTTCGTAAAATGAATAATGTCATGCCAACACCTAGTAAAAATAACCCATGCGATATAAAGAATACCTTTTTATGTGATACAATTTTGGTTCAAAATCAAAGAGATTATTGGTTAGCGTCCCTTCATGTTCTCCAGTCCCTCTAAAGTTAATTTTGATCATCAACGACAATCAGTTTTGCTACCAAGTAATCATGCACAACATCTAGTGTAAATCCTTCCAAATTAAAATATATACAAAAGCCACAAAACAGTGGCATGTTCAGGTTGGTAACGCACATTAATTAATTAAAACAGTAGAGATTATATGGAATAAATATGTATCTCAAACAAAATAAATTGTCTATTACTTTCACAAGCAATTTACATTATTTTAGCTAACCACTTTGTAAGCTTCCGTCAATCTTCAGTAAAAGCAAAAAGAGTTGTTCTATTTGAAGATATAGTGATTTTGCCATAATCTTGGCTGTGGTTAATTTACCAAACTCTTATTATAAGAAATCACTGCTTAAGGGATCAATAATCTATTTTCTCAAACCGGTTCCAATAAGGCTACTTATTCATGCATGAACATATTCTAAACCAACTAGCTGAAAATGGAATAGAATATTCAATTTTCAAAAGCAATGCTAAAACATAGAAGTAGGAACAATACACAAATGGAGAAGTATGTTGAGTACGAAGGAAGTGATCCGCAAAGGTACCTGTTACAGAATTGGAAACGGTCAAGATATTGAGCTATGGTCAGATCCTTGGGTCCCAGGTTGCGTGAGCAAAAGCCCTGTGCGCAAAGAAGGAAATTGTCTCTCAATTTCTGCAGTAGCCGATTTATTAGATCCCGACACAACTTGGAGGAACGAGACGTTGGTTAGGGAGATAATGGAAGAGGAAAGAGCAGAGGAAGTTCTGAAGATTGAGGGCATGACTATTGCCAGACAAGATAGATTATTGTGGATTGGGAACACATCAGAGATTTTCAGTGTTAGGAATGCTTACTTGGTGGATAAAGGGTTCATCAACATGGAAGCTGCCAGTGAGCTGTGGAAAACTTTGTGGAAGCTGAAGATTCACAAAAGGTTGAAATTATTTATGTGGCGTGCTATGTCAGGTTGCCTCCCCACGAGAGCCAGGTTAGATCACATTTTTAGATTATCAGATAAATCTTGTGCTATGTGTGGTGATAAGCTGGAATCTTTGGTGCATTTGTTCTGTCACTGTAATGCAATTAAGGGTATCACATTTGGGAGCAAGTGGGGTTTGAGATGGGATACACTTGTACCAAATGATCTGCTATCTCTTTTTGATTTTTGTTTAAAGCCGGAAGAGGCAAACTTTATGGGGGACTTGAGGCAGACTTCGCTAGTTTTGATACTGGCTCTGTACACCACCTGGCACTTTAGAAATGATCTTATTTTCAAGGGGAACTTTGATATTAAGAAAGCGGTTTATTTTTTTGAAAAGGCTGTAGAGGAGTTCTCACCTGCAAGTGAGACTATACCGTTGCGAAAGTCGAAGGAGGGGGCTTTGCCTTTAGTCCCTCGTGCTCATTTTATGGTTTATACTGATATAGCTACCGGGAAGGACTGTTCTTGTTTTGCTATGATTATAAGAGATGGGGAAGGTAAGCTTGTTTTCTTGGCTTCGGAAAAAAGACAGAATGGATCCTAGTATGGCTGAGCTGAAGGCAATAGGGTGGGCTACGGCTATAGCTAGGGATATGGAGCTGGGACCTGCTTGCTGGCTGTGTGATTCTCTTTCTGTAGTCACTACTATTAACAATATTGAAGAGCCGTCTTCGTGGGGATCTTATGTGGAAACTGTGATGGTTAGAAGTAGGTTTAAGGCTAATCCGTGGTCGTTACACTGGATTAGCCGGGATTTAAATGTTTTGGCTGATGCTTTAGCAAAATACTCTCTGAAAAACTGTATTACTGCTATTGCTTTTGATGTAAAAAGGGAGGTTATTCCCCTTTGCTTAGAGCTCTTCTTACAGGAGGATGTTGTGGTGGAAGGAGCTTTCTTTGTGTAGCTGTTGGGGCTGCTTTTTCTTTTGTGCTTAATGCAATCTTATTTACCAAAAAAAGGAACGATACACAAATATATATATATATATATAGTTAATGTTTGAAGATATGAATATACGTAAATCCATACATCTATGAACCATTCAAGTGGGTGTTTACCAAAAAAAAAAAAAAAAAGAACAAAAATGAATCCGTTCTGGAAATTAAGCATGATCCAACCAAAGTGAAATTATTTTTTTGCAATTTATTTTTCCTACAAATCAAAAAATTGAAAAATCCTAGCTACCACCAATCCGTTGGAATATTTCTGAAACAGCATAGTTAACACAGCTCATTAAACATTAGCTAAAAATATTAGAAGAGTAAATTTAATTTAAACTTTTTTAAAAAAAGATTAGTATTATTTTTATAACTTTAAATTATTATTTTTCATATTTATAGGTAACTTGTTTTAAAATATATATATATATTATAAAAATTTATAAGGCCTCGTACTTCTATGAGTATCACAATTCTTGTTTTATCTCACAGTTCATGCTCCACTGTACATTAAGATGTAGAGTATTAGTAGGGTGTTAGATATTTAATGGGTATTTGGTGTAGGCTATAAAGCCTCTCTCTCTCCAATTATAAAAAACCCACCGCCAATTGGCATGCAAGTCACAACTTCCTGCTCATTCGTTAGCTTTAATCTTACTCTGCCTCCTCCTATTTCTTTGGAAACAACAAATTCATGGTCTTAAGGAAAACAAAGGAAAATCTGAAGCACATTTTGTGATGGGAGCTTGTACTTATTCAATTTCAGCAATTTTCTCAATCTTTCTCATCCATGTTTCAATGGGAGCTTCAGATCCCACCCAGCGAAACATCCTCCAATGCCTCTCCAACCACTCTTGGTCCTCCCCTCCAATATCCTCCGTCGCATTTTTCCCCGACGATCCTTCGTACGTATCAGTCCTGCAATCATACATAAGAAACCTCAGATTCATGTCCACCACAACTCCAAAGCCACTGTTCATTGTAGCTCCGACCCATGTTTCCCACATCCAAGCATCAATCATTTGCTCCAAAATCCATGGTCTTCAAGTCAGAATTCGAAGCGGAGGCCACGACTACGATGGTCTTTCTTATGTCTCTGATGTCCCATTCATTATAGTCGACATGTTCAATCTCCGTGCTATAAGTTTGGATGTAGAAAATGGAAGTGCTTGGGTCGAATCCGGGGCAACTCTTGGTGAAGTTTATTACAGAATAGCAGAGAAGAGCAAGATCCTTGGCTTCCCAGCTGGGGTTTGTCCGACAGTAGGTGTTGGTGGGCATTTTAGTGGAGGAGGGTACGGAAACTTGATGAGAAAATATGGGTTGTCAGTGGATAATGTAATTGATGCGAAAATTGTTGATGTTAATGGAAGGTTACTGGATAGAGAATCAATGGGTGAAGATCTTTTCTGGGCCATTAGAGGTGGTGGTGGAGCTAGTTTTGGAGTCATAGTTTCTTGGAAAATCAAGCTGGTTTCTGTCCCGGAAAAAGTCACGGTCTTTAAAGTTGAAAGGACCTTGGAACAAGGTGCTTCTGGGATTGTTCAGCAATGGCAGGAAGTTGCGGATGAGATAAACGAAGACCTTTTCATTAGGGTGGTTTTGATGCCATCCAAACAAAAGAAACAGAGGACAGTGAAAGCCAAATTTGTTGCTTTGTTTCTTGGAAATGCTGGGAAACTTCGTGCACTGATGGATCAAAGTTTTCCCAAATTGGGTCTCAAACAAGAGGACTACATGGAAATGAACTGGATCCAATCAGTGCTCTTTTGGTCAAACTATCCAAATGGAACTTCCATGGATGTTTTACTTGAAAGACAACCAAAATCAGAGAAGTTTCTGAAGAAAAAATCAGACTATGTACAAGAACCAATTCAAAAGCCAGGCCTTGAAGGACTTTGGAAGAAAATGATGGAATTAGGTAAGCCAGTGCTGACATTCAACCCATATGGTGGGAAAATGAGTGAAATCTCTGAGCTTGACGCACCATTTCCTCACAGGGCAGGTAACAAGTACAAGATTCAGTACTCAGTGAATTGGAAAGAGGAAGGTGTTGAGGCATCAGATAGGAATCTAGATCTGATAAGAAAGCTTTTTGATTATATGACACCCTATGTGTCGAAGTCACCAAGGTGTTCTTATCTGAATTACAGAGATGTGGATTTGGGTACAAATGGAATTGGAACTGGTAGCTATTCAGAAGCTAGTATTTGGGGGACCAAGTATTTCAAAGGCAATTTTGACAAGCTGGTCCAAGTGAAGAGTGTGGCAGATCCACACAACTTTTTCAGGTATGAACAGAGCATCCCACCTATAACAAATTGGAAGGGTAAAATGGCAGAGTAGGGTATCTTAATGTCAATTGAAATTGTCGTTTTAGATGACTAAGTGTATAGAAACAGGGATCGAGAAATCAATTGTGATAAGGGAAAACAAAGGTGTTGGTTTATTATAAAACTCGTGGATTCCATTTAGGTACAGAAAAAAGAGGCATTTATAAATGGTTATTTTGTTTTTATGTCTGTAGTTTTCATTTTTCTAAATGGTTGGTAAGTAGAATCAAAATGGTTATAGAAGATCTGTGTAATATGCAAGGATTTGGGTTGGTCCTAGTGAGATTGCTCAAAACAGTCTCATTGTCATTGTATACATGCTTTTTACAGTAATATAGAGGAACTTACAAGATTTGCAGATGTGTTATAGTGTAGGCACTTCTGTCTGCATGCAGATACTGCAGAAATTGCTTATTGAAATTGTTTTTTTTGGTCAATTCCATAAATTGGAGGGATGTGATTACATGTTACAAATGCATTTTATTTACTATCTTTGTTTGGATATTATTGGTTGCTTTTGAAAATACCAAGAAAAAAAAATAATATTAATAACAAAATGCTTATTAATAACAAAATGCTTACAATAAAGAATGTAAACCTAACTTTCAAAAAAATATTATTGCTGGTATGTTTAAACTTAAACAGCTTGAAGAAATCCTTTAGCTTTGAGAAATTAATTAAGATTTGGAAAGAAAATAAATTTGACATGTTTGTACTTTGTTTAAAATGTAATAATTTTTAAATCTCAAGTAAAAATAATAAAATCATGTAAATTGTAATTGGATGTGGCCTCAAATACTTGTCTAACCAACTTTAAATCAGTCAAATTAAGAAAAATAAAACCAAAACTGGGCATTATTTATGGCTTGGGAGCCGCTCAAACTGTAGAGAGGAAAATATTGAGCATTCTTTTTGTTTGACTAATTTACCCCTTGCTCCAAATAGAAACTATAATTAATCATTATATTAAGACCTTTTTACATTAATACAAAATAGACTCTTCTCTCTCTAAAAGAATCGCCAATTAGAAAATTTGAAATGAGTTGTTAGTTACATCTATGGTTAAAAGTTTTTAAATTTACAGTTTAGCTTATCCCATTATATTTATTTCATTTTAGCCAAATTTGTCAGTTAAAACCATGAATTTTTATTTTTTAAATTGGTAATTTGGATCCTCATTTAATGAAGTTAATTAAGTTTATATTAGTATACTCGATTCAAAAACTTCACCTAAAAATGAGGAAATTTTTTCAAATTGTTCAAATTTAATTTTTAATAAAATTCATACAAAATGAGTCACTGGATAGAACAATGGTTAATTTGTCAAAATCTTAATATTATTATATTCTGTTAATTGTTGGGACTAAATTGAAACAAATAAAATGTGAGAGGGCTAACTGTAATTTCTCAAAAAATAATGTGGTCAATCTACAAAAAGCATAAAATACATAGAGCTATTTTAAAATTTTCAAAAAATAAAGAGAAAAAACCCTACACACTAAACCGAAATTTTTTTATAAAAACATGAGAGAGAGAGAGAGAGAGAGAGAGAGAGAGAGAGAGAGAGAGAGAGAGAGAGAGAGAAAAAAAAAAAAAAAGGTCATAAGTCACGTTATTAATGGTATTTGAAACCTTCATGTGGAATCTTTCATTTGTCTGAGCATTCACACCCAATCAGCCAATCACGTCGAGGATACCATTAGGGTCCCACTGTGGCCATTGGCTTCTAACTTTATCATGTGTGTCACCCAATGAGATTAGGACCCCATTTTCCATCAGAATTTATATCGTTGACATTCTACTTTAAAACTTTTTTTCTTATTTTTTTTTTAAATTTAGAAAATTGACCTTTTTACTCACAAGTATTAATGATATACAATGACACTAAGTACAAATTTGTGCAAAAATAATAAGTTAGATAATATTTCTTCGAAATGTAAAATTCTTTATGCTAGCAATAATAATATGCTAGACAAAAATGGTAAAGAAATATTAGTAGAGACTTGAGAAGGCATTGAGAGGAATTTTATAGTAAATTTGGAGGGTCAATTACGAGGGTTGCATACAAATTTTTACTTTTATTTTTTCAACTATTAGTAAATACTAAATAGTAATTAAAGAGTATATAAAAATCAAAACATCAAAATGTGTTTGGCCACCGGCCATTGAAATCCAAATAGGCAGTCCATTTGACCTTATTATATATGTACTTTAGACATCAATCGGAGACCATGCCAAAAGGTAAAACATTATATTATACATATACTTTCATTAAAATGTTATGCAAGTAGAAAAGTTGACAGAGACAGCATCTTCGTAGCACAAATTAGTCTTGGGTTTTGGAATTTGATAATGTCAAAATCTTACTTCTAGCCCACGCTGCTCTTCTGGTCTAAGAAAATGTCCACCACTTCTTCACGTTGTGTGCCCCTCAACTAGTCCAAGTGCCCACAGAGAGTCCGCGTTTTCTTTCTCTTTTTTTATTTTCTTCTTCCTTTTTCGTTTTTTTTATTTGAAAAACATGTTAATTGTATTCTAGAAGCCGGCTGTTTCTTTGTATGCTCCTCTTAGACAATGTGCTTGCACATAAATTATTAACATGTTGCAGAAATTTGTTTATAGATTATTTTACCTGCAAAATGTACTATTTCTGCTATATAAATGGGTTGCTCTTTTAATTACTATTTTAAACCACTTGTGACTGTATTTGGGGAATCATAGATTCATAGTATTGGGCCCCTTCTTCAATTAGTCTCAGGCAACTTGGCATTGATCCCTCTTGTTATATTACTATTTTCACAGAAGAATTACACTGACACTCTTTCTGTCCTGTGAATTTTTTTAGTTACCTTTGTATTTTTCATAAAATTATTGAAGCACTCTTTGCATTTCCATTTTTATATTAGTGTAACTCCTTTTATTTGAACTTTAGTTCATTAAAAAAGTTTCCCAAACAATTTTAAAATGTAAAAGTTTGCTTTTGTAATTGAAAGATAGTTCTCACAGACCATATATAGGGTTACATTTTGCTTTTATTTGATCTACTTTTTATTTTATGCAGTTTCAAAATGTCTTTAATTCATAACATAATATATTTTTTAATTGCTGTGATGTGATTTTTTTATATTAAAAATTAAAATAAATGGTCACCTAAAAAATATTTTTTAACATTTAAACATCACATAAAAAGATATACAAAATTATAAATAATTTATAACTGTTTATAAAATTTTAAAAATATTAATATCAATTTTATATTTTAGAAGTCAACTTATAATTTAATGCATAATTCGAAAGATATTATCCCAAAAGCTTTTAATTTATTAAAAAAAAAAAGAAAAGAAAAAGAAGATGAATATGCAGACCCATAAGAGCATCTCCAAAGGGCTCTTTAAATCTTTAATATTCTTTATTTTAGAGAGTAAATGATTAAAAAGAAGCTCCAACAGACTCTTTATATTATATATTTAAAATAAAGAGTAAAATTGACTTAAACGTAGAGAAACTACTCTCTTCTTCATAATAAATATACTTTTCAATTAATATTGCACAACTTTCAACTACTATTTGCATTTAATTTTGTACATTTTATATAATATTTATATTTTGCTTAATTATAAACTAAAAAATAAAATGAATAGATCATAATTATGCATTAAAAATAACAAAATAAAGATTATGATAAAGAGTCTATTGGATTTGTCTAATAAATTTACCTCTACTTCTAAAGATGCTCTTTATTTTTAAAAACGCTTCTTTATTATATAGAGTAGTGTTGGAGATGCTCTAATCACGGAGAAAGAAAATTAAACGCGCCAATAAAATTGTACGAATTTTAGTACAATCTCATAGACTTTCATAAACTACACCTTTATTTTTTTTGGCAAAAATAAATTACATCTTTATTGATTTCAAGTTCCCACAATCCCATTCATCAAAAAAAAAAAAAAAAGAAAAAAAAAAGAAAAGTTCCCACAATCCCATATATATATTTCTTTTTGATGAAACCCACAATCCCATATAAACAGAAGAAGGCATCACACTTTCCCAAAAAAAGAATAATAATATGACACACATTAATCACAATTAAACCTACCATGTCTAGGTGGATTCTCATTCTCCTAATGTAACTCTTTCCAAAAGCTCAATGCCACATGTATAAATAAAAAAGAAGAAGAAAGAAATACATACATATATATATATATGTATATGTATTTTATTTTTTCCTTCTTTTGGATTTTTCACAAAAACAATGTGCCGTTATTATAAGCCGTCCAACGTAGATAAAATGTCACGGAGTCGGCCTGAAAAATTAATACCAATTAGTTTTCAGACTATATTACGTTTCCATCACCAATTTATTTATCTTCATTAATTCCCCCAGCTAGTACGTTTTTTTTTTAATTATTATTTCACAAGAAAATTCACTCGTTATTAAAATAATATTCAAAATATACACGTCACCCATTCTTCTTCTTTGTCGTCGTCGAAGAGTCAAATACTCAAAACGACGACTCTCCAATGTCTGTGTTCTTCTGCCTTTTAAGTCATAATCTCTAAATTCGAGACAAAATTAAGTACCCTTTATAATTAAAATCACAATAATCAAAATAAAAAAAAAAAATCAATATCAATGATTAATGGAAGATTGCAATCCAGGAATGACTACCCTCTTACTAAATTTTCTCATTGTAAAAAGGTTACCCGTGGACTATTCTCGTGGATTTTCGGGGAGAGTTGGTGGATATGGAAAAGGAAAATAATAATATGGGCTTTTTATAGCACTTAATTACGCGAGCCGTTTATCTAACCCCTACCAGTCCAATCCTATATATAAAGCTTCCAAGTATGATCTTTATCACAAAAAACCAAAAACCCAAGAAGGATCGACCCAAACAAAATGAGAGAATTTCATCTTTCTCTTGCTTTTCCTCTTCTTCTTCTTCTTCTTCTCCATGTTTGTTCTTCATGGGCAGCCTCGGATTCAGTGTACGACGCCTTCCTTAAATGCCTACAAACAAACACGAACCAGTCCGACCAAGTCTCAAACATAGTGTATTCCCAAACAAACGCTTCCTACTCCATTGTTCTTCGTAATTACATCAGAAATGCCCGCTTCAACACCTCGTCGACAAGCAAACCGTTGCTCATCGTGACTCCCACTGATGAATCCCACATCGGAGCTGTTGTGATTTGCGCCAAATCCATCGGCACTCAACTCAAGATTCGAAGCGGCGGTCACGATTATGAAGGCATCTCCTACGTCTCCGACGTGCCGTTCATCATCCTCGACATGTTCAACTTCAAGTCCGTCTCCGTCGACGTCGATGACGAGTCGGTTTGGGTTCAGTCCGGCGCGACTGTCGGCGAGCTTTACTACAGGATTTGGGAGAAGAGCAAAGTCCACGCCTTTCCTGCCGGAATTTGTCCCACCGTAGGAATTGGAGGACACATCAGCGGTGGTGGGTACGGAAACTTGTTGAGGAACTTCGGCTTGGCCGTCGACTATGTTCTCGACGCGCAGATAGTCGATGTGAATGGAAAACTGCTTGACAGAAAATCAATGGGTGAAGACCTTTTCTGGGCTATCAAAGGAGGAGGAGGAGCGAGTTTCGGAGTCATATTGTCGTACAGATTGAAGCTAGTTCGTGTCCCGGAAACGGTTACTGTTTTCGGTTCGAAACGGTGTTAGATCAGAACTCGACGACGACTGACATTGTTTATAAGTGGCAACAAGTTGCTCCGAGCATTGATAATGCTCTTTTCATGAGGATGCTTCTGCAACCAATAAGTTCGAAGGTGACGAAGAAAACGAAAACAGTCAGAGCCTCCATTATCACAGAGTATCTGGGAACCTCTGATCAACTGGTTGCGTTGCTGGACAAGGAGTTTCCGGAACTGGGTTTGAAGAAGGAAGATTGTATGGAAATGAGTTGGATAGATTCAGTGCTCTGGTGGGCAAATTTCGACAATGGAACTTCGCCAAATGCTATGTTAGATAGAGAACTAGACTCTGCCAGTTTTCTCAGAAGAAAATCGGATTACGTTCAGAAACCAATTTCCAAAGATGGGTTGGAGTGGATTTTCAAGAAGTTGATCGAACAGGGCAAGCCTGGCTTCGTTTTCAATCCCTACGGTGGGAAAATGAACGAAGTCGCTGCTTCTGAGACGCCATTTCCACACAGAAAGGGAATTTGTACAAAATTCAGTACTCGGTGAATTGGGACGAACCGGGTGTTGAATATGAAAGGAATTACACAGCACAGGTTAGGAGGCTTTATAGCTACATGACGCCATTTGTGTCCAAGAACCCAAGAAGTGCTTTTCTTAATTACAGAGACCTTGACATTGGAACCAGTTCAAATGGTAATGATAGCTATGAAAAGGGAAGATTTATGGGTTGAAGTACTTCAATGAAAATTTTGATAGGTTGGTGAAGGTAAAGACTGCGGTTGATCCTGACAATTTCTTCAGGAATGAACAGAGCATCCCAACTCTTCCAAGTAAGGCATAGGAAAAAATTATTATCAGCCATTTCACCACTTGGTTTTGGTTGATTTCTTATTATTAAAGAAAGAAAAGAAACAATAATCTGGTTCAATTTTTGGCCTGGAAAAGCATTGTTTTAGTGGATATACTTTTAGTGGGTATATAAGTTTGAATCAGTTTGTCTTTCGTAGTGTTCTTAGTTTGGTACTTAAAAGTCAATATTATTATATAAATGTATGAAATATTATTAACAACCATATTCCTTTATTCATCAAAAAAAACCGTATTTATTTAGTTTAAGAGATATTTGAGAGGGTGAGGTTGACTAAGTCAATATGCAAAATCACGGTTTGTGGGGATTTTTTTTATTGTTCTTTACGAATATGGCTTGAGATTCTCGTACTTAGAGAAAGTTCTAGTGGGCTATTATTAAATCCAGCAAATATTGGGTGCTAGAGGGATTCATTTGCTTGAGCTCAAAGTCAGAATATTTGTTCTTTCGACAATGCAACCAGCAGAATATAAAATGAACGAAACTTCGTGCTTGTTGTTTGTCTCGGTGACTTTTATTCGTCAGCCACGCGGTTAAGCAAAGGACCATAATTAAATTCATGATTATTACTTGGCTTCAATTTTGATTCTGATAGGTGCTTGACTTTTAGGCTGTGAAAGGCTTACAAGCCATGTGAGTGGTTCCCATCAAAGTGTTTGCCTTTCTCCATTATAGTTGCCCACTTGCTACTCTCACCGGTGACCGTGCATTGGGTCATCTTGGTGGGGTAACAATAACGTGGGATATTTAATTATTTTTATGCCATTCATTGAATATGTGTTGTTTTTATAGTGATCGCTTCGCCGGATCAATATGCAAAATACAAACAATTAATTTTTTTTTTTACTTGTTTATGTATATTTACTTTAACTTATGGGGAGAATCGGTGAATGCTTTCTGAAATTTACCAGTGATTTCCAGATACTGGTTGTGTAGTTGTGATTTCCAGATGCATTCCCAATTTTTGCACTCAACCTATTCGACGTTATTCCTCAACGGCTTCCCTTGTGTATTATACCAAATGAGATTGTGCATTCCCAATGAAGGGGTGGAATGCACCTCTCTGCCTTTGATTGTTGTTCTTACTGTTGTTCGTGTTGTTGCTGTCTCTGCATCGTGACTTGAAATTAGCTGCAAAGCCATTTTTAGCGTTAATTCTGGTTCTTGTTTGAGGTCTGAAGTCAAAATATGTCTAGGCTGCTTAATTTAGAAATGTCTTTGGAACTAGATAGCCATCCATTTCACTTAGTTAATGTGAAAGTAATCCCATTGCAACTGCTTTTCTTCTCCATTCTTATCATTATCCAATGGCTTTTCCTCTACTTGCCAGCGATATTTTAAACAGGAGAAACTCTGTTTCGTTGCACTGCCTATTCCTGCATCATAGTTGTCAAAATAATCTATTTTTAATGTTTGAATAAGTAAATAGACATCTTCTTTACAATGCTATTTCTCAACAAACATTCGTTTGAAGTTCAGCAACTTTTGCATGCCCACAATGGTGTGAAGTTTAATCAGAAACTTAAAATTCTGTTGCCCATTTCATTCCGTTACTCTGCTTTCAGTTTGAACCCATTTTGTTTCGGAGGTGGTTCAGATCAACCACTTGGGAAAATCGCAGGCTGGCAAAGGGAGGTTGACCTCCGAAGAGTCGAAGTTTTGTAGCTTATCCTGCTTTTATATTAGCGGGTCAGAGATGATTTTGTCAATATCACTGGGAATATGAGATAAACAAATTAATGATTGTTTGAATGGTCAATCTGTAGTTACATTCTGTTGCTGTCACTCAATCCAGTTTGACTAGGTTAATCATTTTGGTCTACTCATTGCAGGTGGTGAACAAGGTGTGAGCGGTTCATCAAGGCCCAGCGTATTAACGGGAAAGCTAGTGGTACTGCTGGTCTACCTCATTCTCGGAGGGCCATAACTCCCAAATCGATTGATCTTCCTCGTACCTCTATCGGTGGCTGACTACAGACCATCTTATGCTTTGTCTAGGATGATCTTGGTATAAAGGCTTGCCTACGTGTTGTAGTTTATTCTAATGTATAAACAACTGAAATGCTTTGTTCACCCAAGCACCATCACAATCTTGCACGCATATTGTTGACCATTTAAACAATACCAACATTCAACTCTTTTTAAGTTGCGAATCAAATTATTTGAACATATATGATAGGATTTGAACTTAAAGGATAGGAAAAAAACCAGATTAAAACCATATTAAGACTTCATCTCATATTAGAAAGTAAATAGGATGGACTCATTAACAAGGACATCCTCATACAACCACATAATTTGCCACTATAGAAGCTAACTCAAAAACTCAATACTTTCTCTCCTTGCCTTTGCTTTTGTGATTTGGACACTCGACTATGAAATGCCCTTTCTTATGACAGTAGTAACACACTAAATTTTTCTTACTTTGGGACTTCGACCATGACTTTCCGCTGCCTTTGCTTCGATACTCTGTCCTTCCTCTTACAATTAAATCTTCACCTTGTGAATCCAAATTTAAATTTGCAAACTTCCACCTTGATGCGTGTAATAGTAGAGCTGCACTGTCACTTCATCATACCTGATAGTTTCCTTTCCATCCTCTAATGTAGTCACTAAATCAACATATTTTTTGGGAGTGAATTCAGGAGAATTATGGCCTTGTCTTCATCTTCAACAACTTCCTCCATATCCATCAGATCCGCAATTAATCGATCAAATTCGTTAATATGATCATTTATAGATACACCTTTCCGCATTTTAAATTTGAAAAGTTGCATCTTGAGATATAATGGATTATGAAGAAGTTTTGTCAAATACAAGCTCTCCAATTTGGTTCATATGGTAGCCGCCGATTTCTCTTTGGCCACAAATTTGGTATTGGCATGTAGAATTGGCATCCTCTTGATTATAGGTCTTATGTTTAATTTGCATCAATAAAACAATTAATAGAAGGTCTTATCAAAATCAAGCATGCAATAACTTTTGATCTTCTTAACCCTTTTGTAATTCCCTGAGATGGCAAGGCTGGAATGCTCTGCTCATTACTGAAAAAGTTGAGAGGATCAATCATGGTCTTAACACGTACAAGTCTCTCAAAGTTGTGCATGAAATACCTCAAACCCCAACTACTTGCTTGTTCATAGCTCGTATTATTATCGCCGCCGCAATTGTTGGTGCCCAAATCAAGGTCTCTGTAGTTGAAATAAGCAGCTCTCGGTGACTGCGAAACGTAGGGTTCCATATAATCATACAACCTTCTCATCCACGCAATGTGATCCTCAGTTTCATTCTCAACAGCCCAAACGCTCAGGTACTGAATTAAATACAAATTTCCTTTTCGATGTGGGAAAGGAATCTCTGAATCACTAATCTCACTCATTTTTCCACCGTAAGGTGAAAAGATCAACAACGATGTTTCGTCTTCAAGCATTCTTTGCCATAACCCTTCTAACCCAGATTCAGAAATTGGTGCTCTCACATAATCTGATTTTGCTTTGAAGAAGCTTGTAGATGTTGCGGTCCGGTTGAGCAAAACATTCAATGGCTCTTTTATTGAGAACCCGGCAAAGTAAAGAACTGACTGGATCCAACTCATTTCAGTGCAGTGACTGAGCTCTAAACCTAATTCTGGAAAGTTTTCTTGCATTAGGGTAACAAGTTGCTCGGCTGGTCCGAGAAGCAACGAAAAAAACGAGACATTAATGGTTTCGTTTCCAAAGTTTGCGCTTGAATTAGCTACTACTACGACTGCATGGAGGAAAATATCTTCATGCAGTATATTTCCAATTGTTTGCCATTTTTGAAGCAGCTCGCTAGCTCCTTGATCTAAGGTTTTTCCGAGGTTGAAGACGGTCACTGAGGGAGGAACGGGAACTAGTCTGATTCTGAATGAGAGAATGATACCGAAGCTCAAACCTCCACCACCTCGAATAGCCCAAAAGAGATCTTCTCCCATAGTTTGTCTGTTAAGAACCCTGCCATTTATGTCCACGAGCTTGGCGTCAACAACATTATCAGCTGCTAAACCATATTTTCTGAATATGGTACCGAATCCACCTCCACTTATGTGTCCCCCAACTCCAACTGTTGGACAAGAACCAGCTGGGAAGCCATGAACGTTGCTTTGCTCTGCAATTTTGTAGTACAACTCGCCAAGAGTAGCACCTGCCTCAACCCAAGCAGTTTCGGTGTTCATGTCGACGCTGATGGACCGGAAATTGACGACATCGAGGACGACGAATGGAGTACCAATCGCCACGTATGATAAACCTTCGTAGTCATGGCCTCCACTCTTGACTCTGATTTGCATGGAGTTTTCCTTGGCACAAGTTACTGATGTTTGGACGTGAGTTTCATGATAGGGAGTAATGATGAATTCTGGTTTTGGTGTTGAAGTTTTGGAGAATCTGAGGTTTCTTAAGGAAGATTGAAGGAGAGAGGTATAGGCAGAACTGTTTTTGACGAAAATCACATCGTTAATGGGGTCAGAACGGTGTATGTTAGAGAAGAAACATTGAAGAAAACCATCAGAAGCTGAAGTGACTAAAGTTGTAGAGGAAATAGAGATAGATAAGACAGTGAAAAGTAAGGGAAAGAACTTGATGTTGGAAACTTCCATTCTTCATCTACGTACAAATTTAATGAAATTATGCGACGGCTTATCAATATGTAGATATATATATATATATATATATATAAGCTTTAGTGTGTTGCTACATATTAATAATTCATTGTATATATATGCACCTCCATGAACAATATTGGAGGTATAATTGGGTGTATACGTACGAGTCGTTACAAAAATTTATGAGTTCCGAAAGTTAAAAATGAAGAGGAATCTCTACGGAAGATATGCTTTCTTTCTATTCTTGGATTCATCAAGGAAAACGCATTGTTATTCGCCAAAAAACGACAAAGCATTGTTGCTTAGCTGGGAAGCCATTAAAAAATTACTAGAGCTTGTAGTACCCTGCCGGCCATTGTGTTTGCTGGCAGTATTATGTCTATTATATGCAAAATGATCGCCTACTCATATATCCTAAATTAGAGGCACGTATCACACTATTAAATATGAGTAAAAAATATAATTACATAATGCTTATTATTATTTATTTTTTTTTTGTAATCACGTCTATATATGTAATTATTATAAGACCATCTATATATATATATATATATGTTAATATATATATATTAATTGTACTTATCTTAGCCATAAAAGAATAACTTTAGAATATATAGAAAAAGGGTCTATGTCTACCACCCTATGACAACAAATGTATATTAATTTTCATATTATGTCTAGCAATATCAAATAATATAGAACCAAGTTGTCTCGTACAAATGTGGTTAATTGGATAGTTTTTCTCTGAATTCTTAAGTCTCTGCATAGAGGATCATCCCCTTGGGAAAAGTTAAAAAATTGACGCAACAAATAATGCATAGATCATCCTATATAATCCACATCAATAATTCATATGACCAATTTCAAAATGAAATAGGTAATATGTGGGCCACAGTAACACAAAGTAAGGTCGCACGTGCCACCATCCTAGAAATTCCAGGCAGCAAAAGTATCAGAACTGGCCATATTCAATACTAATATCCGTAGTGAGCTTATTAAATAGTTCACCTTCTCAATATATAAGAGTTTAGTCCACTTAAAGAATAATGACTTTTAATAATAAATAAATAGCCATACTATTCTCCAATAATTGAACTATGAATGCTAATAGTGAAGGATTATTGGAAAAAAGCGTCCAACTTGATATTCAATTGACAATGCATTACATAATAGAGTTACAACAATGTTTGCCTAGAAATGTAAATGCTTAATATTTTAGATTTTAACTACATATTACTTTATTATTCGGGTAAATGTAAGAAGTGGTTGCCTTCTATGTATATAAGGCCATGTTTCAATTTGGGTTCATCAATTTCTTATTGAAATAATTATAAACAATTCCCTTTTTTTTTTTTTTTCAGAGTGATTTATATATAACAATGATATGTTTATTCCTAATTAAAATTGACGAAAGAATTAATGAACATGACTAGAATCTAGATCATGATAAAAATTGTTTCCTCATTAATTTTAATACAAAATTTTTCCCAAAGTAAAAACCTTAATTCAAAGTAGGTAATTTTTAAATTATAACCTACTTTTTTTTATTATCTCCTCAATGTCTTTTCGATCTTTTATTAATTTATCATATAATTAATTACTATATTGCCATCCCTTTTTATATTTTTCCTTGCTTTTCGTAGTCTGCATGTGATAAAGTTTTCCATATCCATTATCTGGAACCTAGTGTTTGATTAATTGTGATATCATATTTTAACTGAGAGTCTTAGAGCAGACAAGGTCCCATATTCACCACCTACCAAGATGTGGTCTACTTCAAAAGCTCTTTTTCTTATTATATGCTTCAATTATGTAATAATAATTTATATTCTTCTTTCTCTTGCATTATTATAATTTACCAAACCACGCGTGTTTAAATCTTATTCGCTAAACCAGCAACTAAAGGGAAGGAAATAGCTCCAAAAGAAGCTTAAAGTGAAAATAAAAATAAAGTCAAATAAATTGATGCTTGCTTAATCGTGTAAAAATGTTTATATTCTTTGATTTTGTTTTTATTGAGAAAAATAATATTTAAAGCTATAAGGTATAATGGAAGGGTTTAAAATATTTGAGGTTAACTTTCTTTTTCTTTACAAAGTACGAAGAAAAAGATGTTAGTAATTATGACATTCTAGCTGCCTAATTAAAATGTAGTTTAAGTGTGTTTTCATGCTTAATACACATCTTCAACTTTTTGAGATGGTTCATGCACGGATGGCCTCCCTGTTTCCTCGGGCAATTAATGACGTGTACTTCAAATTCCCCCCTATATATATATATATATATATATATATATATATATATATATATATATATTATTTGTGATGGATTCTACACCTTTTGCTTAATAATATATTTGAGTTTGCATCTTCCAAAAAAGAAAATTCTAGTCTATTTAAAATTGATATGTACAAGTACAAATTTATTTTTGTTGAACTTGTGATATTACTCTTTATATATATATATATATATATATATTCAAAACAATTAGTTTTGTTTAATTTTATAAAACCATAAAAAAAAAATATTTCCTCTCTTAAAAAGAGAGGACATATTTCCTTGTGAGACAATAATATGGATGCTGAATAAATGTTAGAACTTTGCGTGCACTTCACATTTCAAGAAATTGCATTATTCTATTAGAAAATTGATTGCAAAGAGGACTATTGGCAATTTAAAAGAGGTATCCTAAACATTTTTCATTTTATATTTATCAAACAAATGCGTACACATGCCTATATAGGACAATCTACATGATAAGAAACTCTGGAGTTTACCCCAGTTTCTGTAATTCTCTCTATAATTATAAAAATAAATAAATAATTTTTTTTTAAAAAAAATCTTTAGAAAAGAAAAAAAAAATCTTTAGAAAAGTGACAAAGCATATGTTAAAGAAAAATAATCATTGTGCATTTAAAACGACTTTAGATGCAACAACAACAGACAGAATGAGACAGTCATTTTTGGTTGGATTACCAAAAGCACTGTGTAAAATGTGAATGGCAATGAGTCTAATTGGACGGGTTGGACCAGCATTCTAAGACCAAGTCAAACACGTACGTCGTACACAAATTTTAGCCACTGTTTCCTAATACGTTTGATCAAGACTTTGAGATTAAAAAAAAAAATTTATCCCTGCTTTTTAAAATATACATCAAGTTGTAAATTCATGCACTTTAATTTGTAAAATTAATGTTAATATTCTTTTAATTTAAAAATAATTAAAATGACCCTGTTTTTGATAAATAAGGTTTATTTTTAACTATTTTATATGTATTTTTATGCTAATTAACGGTTTAGGTTTAGGTAAGTGGATATTAGTAAAAATAAAACAGTTTAAATATTTTCTTTTTAAATATCTCAGCAGTTGAAAAAATATTATATTTAAGCTAAAAATACACTTGTTTTTGGACAAAGATAAAAATATTTTATTATTTTAAAATATTAATATCAAAAAGTAAGATATTAGCTGGTATTAACTGGTTGGAAGAATCATATTCATGTGGTAAAGAACTATTCAGAGTCCAGTTAAAAAATACATTTGAGTCAAAGGTATTTACAACTTTTGTTTTTAAAAAAATAAAATTAAGAGATATTAATACTAATTATATAATTATAAGGGACAATAATTAATTTTGTGCCTAACAAAAACATTTTCTACTTAGAGTCTGCTACACGTCCAATTTAAGGATTCTTAAATTAGCTAGACGGACATTGTCTTCAATTTTTTTTATTCCCTTCACATTTATGCCATACTCTTTCCTTGTACTGAAATTAAAAATGAAGAAATTCAAAATCATAAAGTCAACATCATCACATGCTAAGGTTGGAAAATTAACATCTATAACCTTTAATGAAGAACTGCAGGTGCAAGATGTCTTGCAGACATTTTATCAAAAAAATAAAAAAAGATGTCTTGCAGACACATAGATACTTACATATATAATTTAATAATTAAAGTGGGGGAAAAATCAATTCTTTATTGTAAGGTAGGAACATATATTATAGATAGCGATATGGTTTATTTACTAAGTGGTGTAGATTAGCACCTAAGAGCATCTCCAACACTACTCTATATAATAAAGAGCATTTTTTTAAAAATAAAGAGCATCTTTAGAAGTAAAGAGGTAAATTTATTAGACAAATCCAATAGACTCTTTATCATAATCTTTATTTTGTTATTTTTAATGCATAATTATGATCTATTCATTTTATTTTTTAGTTTATAATTAAGCAAAATATAAATATTATATAAAATGTACAAAATTAAATGCAAATAGTAGTTGAAAGTTGTGCAATATTAATTGAATATTTTTATTATGAAGATAGTTCTCTCTACATTTGGAGTCAAATTTTCTTTATTTTAAATATATAATATAAATTCTTCTTTAATCATTTAAAAAATAAAGAATATTAAAGATTTAAAGCGGAATCTTAAGTGTGACTTATAGGAAGCCAATTAATTTTAATATTTATTTGTGAAATTACGATTTGAATTTTGATGATTAAAATTTCTACTAACTTTAATAAACGTAGAAGAAGAAATTATTAAGGAAGTGAACTTATTACTAAATTCTTATAGATTACAAAGATAAAACAGTAATAATACTCTATCTTCTAATATAATTTAAGAGTGATAATTTTATATTGAAATCTTTTTCATTAAAAAAATTATAGATTAAATTTGGATTAATCATGTGAAAGTAATCAAACAAAACCCATCATTTACATGACGTTTGCATGATCTAACAAAACTATCACGGTGTTTGCATGTATAAAATCACCACCACACTCTACTCACTCAAAACCAAAAGCAAATTAAAGTTTGATAATAAATATATCATGGTGCTTGCAAAATCTTCATTTCTATTGCTATTACTAGCCCTTCTACAAATTTCTACTTCAATATGGCCAGCTTCTTCGGCTTCAATCTTTGACGATTTCGCCAAATGTGTTTCACTTAACTCTAATCTCTCCGATACTTCACTGTCCCAAGCATTTTACACTCCTACCAATTCAGCTTTCGATTCTGTCCTCCAATCTTCTGCTCAAAACCTCAGGTGCTTAGAGCCTTCTGTTCCCAAGCCCGAGTTCATATTCACACCCTTTCATGACTCCCATGTCCAAGCTGCTGTTATTTGTTCCAAAAGCTTGGAACATATTTCAGAGTCCGAAGTGGAGGCCACGACTATGAGGGTCTCTCATATATATCCGAAATAGAAACCCCTTTATCATCGTTGACCTCGCCAAGCTTCGGTCGGTCGACGTCGACATCAAAGCAACAGTGCCTGGATTCAGACCGGTGCTACTATTGGAGAAGTTTACTATAGAATTCACCAGAAGAGCAAAGTCCATGGCTTCCTGCTGGGCTTTGCAACAGTTTGGGTATTGGTGGACACATAACTGGTGGAGCATACGGCTCCCTGATGCGAAAATACGGCCTTGGAGCCGACAACGTCGTCGATGCTCGAATCGTTGATGCCAATGGGAAAATTCTTGATAGATCAGCCATGGGAGAAGATCTGTTTTGGGCAATCAGAGGAGGAGGTGGAGCAAGCTTTGGAGTCATCCTTTGGTGGAAGATAAACCTAGTACCTGTCCGGAAACCGTGACGGTTTTACGGTTACTAAGACATTGGAACAAGGTGCTACAAAGCTCCTCCATAGATGGCAACAAGTTGTAGACAAGCTTGATGAAGACCTTTTCATCAGAGTTCTAATACAACCAGAAGGAAACGTCACCACAAAGAGAACCATATCAACTTCTTACAACTCCTTGTTTCTTGGAGATGCTAATAGACTCCTCCAAGTCGCGGAACAGAGCTTTCCCGAACTGGGTTTGACGAGAAAAGACTGTATTGAAACAACCTGGATTGATTCAGTGCTTTACATCGCAGGCTATCCAAGTGGAACCAAACCCGAAGTTCTACTCGAAGGAAAATCCGCATTCAAGAACTATTTCAAAGCCAAATCGGACTTTGTTCGAGAACCCATACCCGAAGCTGGGCTAGAAGGGCTATGGAAGAGGTTGTTGGAAGAAGAAAGTCCGCTGAGCATTTGGACTCCATATGGAGGAAAGATGAGCAAGATTCCGGAATCTGAAATTCCATTTCCACACAGAAATGGAACAATCTTCATGATACAGTATCTGTCGCTGTGGCAAGACGAGAAAGAAGATGCAACAAAGCATATAGATTGGATTAGGAAGCTTTACAACTACATGGGTCAGTACGTTTCCAAGCTTCCAAGAGAGGCGTATGTGAATTACAGAGATCTTGATCTTGGGATAAACAACAAGAGCAGCGTAAGCTTTGTGGAGGCAAGTGTTTGGGGGAACAAGTATTTCAAGGACAACTTCAATAGATTGGTGAGGGTGAAGAACAAAGTTGATCCTGATAACTTTTTCAGGCATGAACAGAGCATCCCACCTATTCCATCTCAGTAACGTCCAGGAAAAGGCATAGTCACGCTAATTTGAAGGGATAGGTATAGAGATATGGGATCGTTTATTTTATTTAATTAACTAGTTGTACTCTGTTTTTCCTTCTATTTTTTTGTTTTGTTTTGTTTTAACTTGTTTTCTCGGTAACCTTTTTTTTTTGGGTGTGGAAATGGTGGCCCATGGCCAAGAAGTTTGATGAGCAACTCTGTACGAATGAAAATATTATATATCTATGTTACTTGCCATAATTGAGAGCAATAAAAAACGTCAAATTATATAGGAAGATTATTTAGAGAGAGAGAGATTTAAGTAAATACGAAGATTATTCTCTTTCATGAATAAGAAATATCGTACAATGATTGAGAAATTGTTGAAATGTTTAGGTGCACTATTGTTTTTAAAGATGGGAAATGAAATTATTGTATTTATTTATAATAATATTTCTTATGGATTTTAAATTATTTATTTCATTTAGAGCTTACAATAAAATAAAAATAGTAAGATCTCTTTGACAAAAGAGTAAGGAATTATGCTTTTGAACCATATATACATGTTATATTAACATTTGGAAAATTAAATAAAAGAAAGAAGAAAAATAGAAATGAGGTTAAAGGATGAGATGACCGGATGAAGAACTCAGATTATCCGTTTCAGTATATATTTTTTTTCTCTCGTGCTGATGGCATAATATATATACATATAAAAATAAATAACTATTACTTTACTAACACCTCAATATTTATGCAAAAATAAATAATTATTTTACTGTATACTTGTAAAATTATTAGCTGTGAGACATGTACATAGACATGCCCGAATCTGATGAACAAAATTAGTACGAAGTAATTAAGGATGGTGACTAGGTTTAACCAGACCACATAACAATAGCACCATAGGGTAAAAAGGAATTCAATGTTTGGAACTGTGCAGTTTGGATTTGGATTTCAGGCCCGATCAAGCTTGGTCCAATTTGTCCAAATCTATATTAATCAATATTTTTATATATACAATTTATTATTTAATTAAAAGTATCAATTTGTTCAAGTTAAGTACTTGCCGGTTTTATTACAAAAAGAAAAAGAAAAGTACTTGCTCGTTTTTGTTAAGTTTCTCATAACTTTTGAGTTTTCATAACATTTTTTAGGCTCCCATTTAAATCCAAGACTCAGAACAGTTTTCGTTGAAACTAGAAAAGTTTTATTTTATTTTTGGCAAATGACGTCTCTCATTTACTTTTTATTTCCCCATAAATATCGATGTAGGTTATTGGCCGACCTATTTTTCTTTATTTCTTTTTATCCCTCTCCATTTTCTCCTCTTTTTCTTTTCTATTTTTTTTCATTGGAAAGATCTATTTAAATGTGAATATGTACTGGGAAGCCCCCAAGTTGAAGTTAAGTTATTCTAATTAATTGATTTTCAGTTTGTCAAATCATAATTCATTTATTTTAACATTATTCAAATTGATTTTCAATTTGTCAGATCGATCTATTTCTATATTTTAAGTCGAAATGTGTACAATGATTAGTTTCTAATGCAATTAATATAATTTATTAATTTGTTTTTAATAATAATTCATTTATTAATTTGATTGTGAGTGATTTAATCAACAATTGTTTATGGTATTATTTAGGGCATACATAGTTGTCAAACTTTTCCATGTAGTTTTCATTTTCTTTCACGCTTACATGTCCATAGTATTATTAATTATAAGCTAATTTCTTCTTGTTTCACGTTTACATGTCTCATTGCGTTATTTATTCGCTAATTTCTTGAAGCCAGAAAATGAAAAATTAGCTTAAATCCAAAATTTGTAAAATAATGAGAATAGGCCATGCGATGATGATTCGCAAAACTCGAGCAATGTCCAAATATTAAATCACTCTTCAATTGTTTTTGGGGTCCATGACAATTTACTTTTAATTGTCTATAATTAGTTTTGAGCTTAATTTAGCACCAAAATTTTTAAAGGCACAATACATTAAGGGTTAATTGCACCATTAGTATATAAATTATACTCATTTATACTTTGATCTATAAAAATATATATATATATTTTTATTTTTATCCTTAAACTATATATTTATTGCACTCTTGGTCTTTTCTCAAAATTCAGCTTGTTAATGGTCACCGAATCATTATGTGCAGCACAAGCATCCGTATCAATAATTGTATGATATGTCAAATTAGAGCCTGTGGTTCACAGAAAATATACACAAGTGTGCAATGCTTAATGGCTTCGTGTTGAATCACATTATCCTTTGTATTTAAGTTTTTGTTTTTTAATCTATTTTTTATTAAATACCTTTTCAACAAACATTAGCAATTTTATTCTTATTTTACAAATGATATATACTTTAAATTGACTTTTTAACTGACTCTACTGTAATAGTACCTAATTAATAATACTACTAAAACAATAATAAAAAAAAAGACATATATATTAGGAATAAAAAAAATTATATGTATTATCTGCATAAATTAGATTCCAGATTAATTTTTACAAATAAAAGAACTATTAGTATCACTTTACCCCTCCAACTATTATATATTTTACACTTTGCCCCACAGCTATAAAATGTAAGGCATAAAATTGCCCATCAATTACTGATTTTGTTCCACTTTAGTACAATGAGGCAATTTAGTCTAATAGATTTGAAAAATTAGTCATATCAATTGTATAATTATGAAATAAAGGAAATAATATTTGTACAAAAAACACATGTATAGTCTGTAAAATAAAAAAATATGTCAATATGAAAAGGAAAAAGAAGAAGAAGAAGAAGAAAAATGGTTAAGAACAAGCAATTGATATGACTAATTAGTTAAGGTGTGAAAAATATTACACGATTCTGTTACCGTTTTTTGCGTTCATATTATTTATATCAACTTTCTAATTTCTAGAAACTGACACATGACCAATGAAAATCAGTAAAAAGTTTATGTATCCAACAGTTATTTACGCTGAATCTACCCCAGAATGTAGTTAATTAAAATAAAGCTAATAGAGAAGGAAAATTTGTTAGTTTTCTTTTAACAAATAATCATCAAAATTGTTGGAAAAAGAATCACTATCAACTTTCCTATATATTTGAATAAATAAAATAATGGGTTATCATTAGTGAAAGTCTTCATCCTACACTTATTGCTCCAAAACCCGCAATTAAACTACTTTCATGATGAAAATGGAGACTTAAATGGTCCTTTAACAGCCTTCAGTGACGTTTTGCTTAAGCAAACATAGTCTCATCACCATTTCTTGGTTCATATGTATATAGCTATACATATATATAAATACACACACACACAAACACTAGAATATACAATCAAGCAACTTAACAAGATGCTTGCAAAACTATCATCTCTGGTAATACTACTACTTTTAGTTCCATTACAATTTTCAGCATCATGGGCAGCTTCAACTTCAGGCCTAGACAAATTTGTCCGATGCATTTCACTTCATTCTACACTTAATTCCCTTCAAATCCCCAAAGCCTTCTTCAGTCCAAAAAATTCCTCTTCATTCACTTCTGTGCTCCAATCAACTGCACAAAACCTCAGGTACTTGACGCCTTCAGTTCCAAAACCCGAGTTCATATTCACACCCTTACGTGATTCCCATGTCCAAGCAGCTGTTACTTGTTCAAAACAGCTTCGTATACATCTCAGAGTCAGAAGTGGAGGCCATGACTATGAGGGCGTCTCCTATGCATCTGAAATCGAAACCCCTTTCATCATCGTCGACCTCTCCAAACTCCGATCGATCAAAGTTGACATCGAAGACAACACTGCATGGGTTCAAGCCGGTGCCACTGTCGGCGAAGTTTACTATAGAATTTCTCGGGAAAGCAACACCCATGGCTTCCCTGCTGGGCTTTGCTCCAGTTTAGGCATTGGAGGGCATATAACTGGTGGGGCATATGGCTCAATGATGAGAAAATACGGCCTCGGTGCTGATAACGTCGTGGATGCTCGAATCGTGGATGCTACCGGGAGGATTCTCGACCGAGCAGCCATGGGAGAAGATCTGTTTTGGGCTATCAGAGGAGGTGGAGGAGGAAGCTTTGGAATCATTCTCTGGTGGAAGTTAAACCTAGTACCCGTCCCGGAAACCGTGACAGTTTTTACAGTTACTAAGACATTGGAACAAGGTGCTACAAAGATCCTCAATAGATGGCAACAAGTCGTGGACTCGCTTGATGAAGACCTATTCATCAGAGTCATAATACAACCAGCGAAAATCGGCAATACCACAAAACGAACCGTTTCAACTTCTTACAATTCCCTATTTCTTGGAGATGCTGATGAACTGCTCGACGTTATGGAAAAGAGCTTCCCCGAATTGGGTTTGACGAGAAAAGATTGCATTGAAACGACCTGGATTGGTTCGGTGCTTTACATCGCGGGCTATCCAACTGGGACCAAACCTGAAGTTTTGCTGGAGGGCAAATCTACGTTCAAGAGCTATTTCAAAGCCAAATCAGATTTTGTGAAAGCTCCAATACCCGAAACCGGGCTTAATGGCTTCTGGAGAAGGTTCATGCAAGAAGAAACTGCGCTGACAATTTGGACACCATATGGTGGGATGATGAGCAAGATTTCAGAGAGTGAAATTCCATTTCCACACAGAAAAGGAACAATCTTTATGATCCAGTACTTATCTAGTTGGGGAGATGGAGACAAATATGCTGAAAAGCATATAGATTGGATTAGGAAGCTTTACAATTACATGACTCCCTACGTTTCCAAGTTTCCTAGAGAAACTTATGTCAACTATAGAGATCTTGATCTGGGGATGAACAAGAAACTGAGTAACACAAGCAACTTCATAACCTCAAGTGTTTGGGGTTATAATTATTTCAAGAAGAACTTCTACAGGTTGCTGTTGGTGAAGACCAGAGTTGATCCTGATAACCTCTTCAGGCATGAACAAAGCATACCACCTCTTCCATTCAGAAAAAGGTCAAGGGCTAGCTGGACTGCTACGTACGGGTAAGTTGTTTTGTTTTTGTGTTCTTTTTTGTGTTTTGAAAAGAAAAAAGATTTGTGGATGTGGGATGGACTGAAAACTTCACGAGGCTTTAAATGATGTAAGTTAGGAGTAGGTTTTGTATTTGGACACTCCTATAAAAAGAAATAATATAAATATTTGTTACTGTTGGTGATAATTGATATATATTCTGGAACTTATGGCAGAAATTTTAATACAAAATACTTAGTGGGGGAAAATGAACTAGTTCGTTAAAATTCCTCTAGCTCAGATCCTTCCGATTGCGATAATGGAAAATATCCGTATTCTAAAAACAAATAAAAGTATATTTCTAAGCACAAAACTGCAAGCTGACTACAGCCCGTTGGGTAGGCAAGAACTAGGCCTAGCCGGGCTTGAATCAAATACGCCCAACTCGTGTCTTGTGTGATAACTATTGATCCAGCCCATGAGAAAATTAATTCGGCCGTAAAACTATTGGATTGTTACTATATACAGTCCCAAAATCTCTCCACGCACTCATTTTCTCGATATGTGTACAGTGGATTAGGAGGGGGCGCGGAGAGATTTGGGATTGCATTTAGCAACACTCACATTTAATCAACCACTGCCATGAAATGCAAGTGGAAAACTGATGAGAGACAAACTAATATATCTCATGTTTAACGACTGCACTTCTTCTTCTTTCTTTTTTTTTTTGCCTAATATGCAGTTTTTAATTGATAAATTTTATTTTATTTCGTTATTTTACAGTTTGTATGAGTAATTTTTTCTAGTTCATTACATAACATTGCATGAGTGGACTAAAGTGACTAAAAAACAACAATTAATAAATCAAATTATAAGAGGGCAACATGATGATTTTTATAGTTCCGTGGGCAAACTATTATAGCTAGGGATAGCTTAGTAGTAAAGTGATATTAATCCTTAAATTTATTTGTTCAAATTGAAGCACAATAAGTGTTTAAAGGTGGTATTGCAGCGTTTCCTTCAAGGGAGTTTTATTACGTTTATTGTTTACGCCTCTCCTCATGCAAGTCTGGTGGCTCCTGATCAGCCTTTACTAGCATAGCCTTTGGACTTTGGAACCAGAGGGCGTGCACCTATTTTACTGAATTTTCCTAGTAACCAAAAATTGGAATACAAGATAGGATAATGAGCTCATCAATCAAAAAAGCCAGAGATGTTTTGTTTTGTTTTGTTTTTTTTACACAATACCCCTAAATTATCCTCCATTTTGCACTTTAGTCTTGATTTTTTTAATATCATATTCCTTGATCTTTCATAGTTAGTGCGACTGTAGTCCAAATTATTGATAGTAATATAAATAACCAATGGGATTCATTTTCGCTTAAGCTTTTGGAAAAGCAAAACTTTCAAATGCACCAAACCTGACTAATAGAATTTTCCAAAAAAAAAAAGGAGACAAACAATGTATATATATTTTTGGTAATATATTGTTTGATTGATTTTACTGTTTGTGCAATGGATGCACATCATACATTCGTACTCTCAAACAATTAATACAAAAAATTGAAAAAATATAAATTCATTTTTGGTAACCATATGCTGTGGAAAAACTTTGTTTCAGGCAACTTGATGAATGGTTTCACCACATATTCATTTTATAGTACAAATTGGATGCTTAAAATATTCTAATTGCTTTGCTTTAAGTGCACGTCGTCCTGGTGGCTGATTCAACAATTCTTCAGAGTCTTATTTAGGGTATATCACACTTTCACGTTTCCTTAACTAGATTATGTAGCTTTGTCTTCAATTTTACCTAATGGATTTTTATTCTTCATTCACATGTATTTTTATTCTATTTTTCATTTTCTGAAAGGAACGATTGATATGGACAAATAAAACTCATACCCCAGATATGTGTATTTCCTAAGGTTTCAATAATATATAAACAGAAATATTAATGATAAAACAAAATGATTGCATATCGAATAAACTTATCTTTTATTCATAATTAGCATTGGACTAAACCATTTTTTTTTCCTTCTACGAATTAATTTGAATAATGTGGGAAAACAAATTCTTTATCTATGAAGCAACCTGACATATATTTGAAATTGAGTAGTAAAGTGGTCAACCTATAGACACTCCAAGCATATATATATATGTATATATAGAACACCATACATACTATTTCTTGGACAAGAAACAAAGAAAGTAGAGTGAAGAGACAAGCTATGGAGAGCTCAAAATCTTCAATATTTCTCTTACTTTTCATTGCCATTCTTCGATCAACTTCATGGACAGCTTCAGCTTCAGTTGTAGATGATTTCATAAAATGTGTTTCAGTCTATTCCAATCTTTCAATTCCAATTTCCACGGCCTTTTTCACCCCAAACAATTCTTCTTTCACTTCTGTCCTAGAATCTTCTGCACAAAACCTCAGGTACTTGACCCCGTCAGCACCAAAGCCTGAGTTCATATTCACACCATTCCATGATTCCCATGTCCAAGCTTCTGTTATATGTGCGAAACAGCTCGATGTGCATCTCCGAGTCCGAAGTGGAGGACATGACTACGAAGGTCTCTCTTATGTTTCCGAAATAGAAACCCCTTTCATCATTGTAGACCTTGCCAAGCTTCGATCAATTCACGTAGATATCGAAGACAACAGTGCATGGGTTCAGGCCGGTGCAACTATTGGTGAAGTTTACTATCGAATTTATCAGAAAAGCAAAACTCATGGCTTCCTGCTGGGCTTTGCACAAGTTTAGGCATTGGTGGGCATATAACTGGAGGTGCATACGGCTCAATGATGAGAAAATACGGCCTTGGCGCTGATAATGTCGTTGATGCTCGAATAGTCGATGTTACGGGGAGAATTCTCGATCGAGCAGCCATGGGAGAAGATCTATTTTGGGCCATCAGAGGTGGTGGAGGTGCAAGCTTCGGAATCATTCTTTGGTGGAAGTTAAACCTAGTACCCGTTCCTGCAACTGTGACAGTATTTACGGTAGCCAAGACATTAGAGCAAGGTGGTACAAAGCTCCTCCATAGATGGCAACAAATTGTAGATAAGCTTGATGAAGACCTGTTCATTAGAGTCATTATTCAACCAGCAAGTGGTGAAGGTGGGAATAGAACAATCTCAACTGCTTACAATTCCTTGTTTCTTGAGATACTAGTAGACTCCTCAAAATCATGGAAGGGAGCTTCCCGAATTAGGTTTGAGGAGAAAAGATTGTACTGAAACAACCTGGATTCAATCAGTCCTTTACATTGCTGGCTACCCAAGTGGTACTCCTCCTGAAGTTCTTCTCCAAGGTAAATCTACATTCAAAAACTACTTCAAAGCGAAATCGGACTTCGTGAAAGACCCTATTTCCGAATCCGGTCTCGAAGGACTATGGAAAAGATTATTGGAAGAAGATAGTCCTTTGACTATTTGGACTCCGTATGGAGGTATGATGAGCAATATTCCGGAGTCCGAAATTCCGTTCCCTCACAGAAATGGAACAATCTTCATGATCCAGTATCTTACTTTGTGGCAAGATGAGAAAGAAGATGCGGAGAAACACATGGATTGGATTAGGAAGCTTTATAACTACATGGGGCCGTACGTTTCAATGTTTCCAAGAGAAGCGTATGTAAACTACAGAGATCTTGATCTGGGGATGAACAAGAAGAGCAGCACAAGCTTCATACTGGCAAGTATATGGGGGAATAAGTATTTCAAGGACAACTTCAATAAATTGGTAAAGGTGAAGTCCAAAGTTGATCCTGATAATTTCTTCAGGCATGAGCAGAGCATCCCAACTCTTTCACTTAGCAATCACTGCTTGAATGAGCTAGAAAAAGACATCTGGTGATGAAAGACAATAGCACAAATTATACATTGTAGTTTTGTGATTCTATCTTTATTTTCTCTGTAACAAGAATGGTTTGTATAAGATTGATTATGGACAAATTATAATTTAAGAAAAAAAAATAACAAAGGTCCTGTAAGTATATATTTTGGTTCTGAGTTCATGCTTAGAAAAGTGATGTAATGGTATTTGGATATAGTATTTGAGTTTTGTTGTTTCCGTTTTGTGCATACATAATTTGTTTCTATAAAAAATTAATATGACTTTTAGTGTCAGCTTCGTCTAATTCTGAAAAACAATTTCTTTTGGCCAAAAGTAATGAAAAATTATGTTTTTCTTTTCTTTCCTTTTTTTTTCCTCTTTAAGTAGACCTGATCGAGTCCTTTTCATTTGAGCTAGCTATTTCTTTGAAATGATAAATTATACCCAACACTGCATTCATCCTTTCAAAACAACCTCATCCTTGACGAGGGGAAATATTTTTAGTAGAATAATAACATATAGAAGGCAAACACCACAGGAGCAGTAGCATATTAGTGTGAGCAGGCATGTTTAAGATAGCTTTTGCTTTTCAACATTAGAAGTAGAGGGCAAACGCTAAAGTTTTGCATATATTGTTTGATAATGTTAAGTAAAAATAGCTTTTATGAGATAATTATGGTATTTTTTGTTATTATATAATAAAGGTTGAAATAGATATTATGAAAGTTTCATTAAGTTTTAAAATAGTTTTTTTTGGCAAGGCGCTCCCAACAAGCCACCCATATTGGCTACAAAAACCTCTTTTAGAGGCTAAGAGCTCTTCTCAAGAATTTGACAAATATTATTAAAAGCTGCTTTTGAACTAAAAAGCTATTTTTCACTTTTTAAAAGCTATGCCAAATAGGATCAGCGTAAGGTCGACAATTTCAATCTTATTGTATTACGCTTCAAATGCATACTCATTTTGGTGTATGACAACTATATTCCAAACATAAATGGATGCAATTATTTATCTCTTCTAGACTCATCTTTTTGCTTCAAAATGCCCTAATTTCCGTGAATAGTATAGAGTGTGAATCAGGGAAAAAAAGAAGTAGCCAGCCTAAAGTGAACAGTCTTCATGCACTCAAAGTGTCCAATTCGACACTGCCCTGCCACTGCTTTCGTATACGGGCCACTGCCACTACCACTGCCACTGATTTCCTATACGGGGCAAATGGTAGCAAATGGTAGTGCTATACAACAGTCATTGTCTCTGACACTGATTCCTAAATAGATCGAAATATTACGATACATACATTTATCTGCTGTATTCTTTTTAATTTTATTGTCTTTTATTATTACTTTTTTCTCTTTTTCTTGCCTAAAGGAAGTGTGTGTGACTCGAATTTATGATTATCAAGATGTTGATGTGAGGGTCATACCACAAGATCAATCTCACTAGCTCAAATTGTATATAAGATGATCTAATTTGATCTTTATAGTTTGCATAGATAAATAAATTCCCTATCCAGAATTTCCCAATATTGGGGTGAATATCACAAATGTCCACGTACAACTAGCACTAGGCTTGATAATTATATTTTGTGATAACTTACAATATGCAATAACTATACTTTAAAGAATTTTTGGGTAAAATAAAACTTGCAAAAATTAAAATACAACTTTGAAATGTTGAATTGGGGTTTTGAGTTTAATTTGGGGGAATACATATACTAGTAGAGACGTTAAAGAAATTTATTTTTTAAATTAAATCACTAAAGAACTTTCATTAAAAATGATGATTAAAGAAATTTATAGAAAAGATATAAAAAAAAAATCACTTTAGAAAATATCATAAAAATAAGAACTCATCTTTAAATGAAGCAACAAGTAAAAGTCAAAAGTAAATTTTCAGTAGTTTGGTGGACCCAAAAGAGGTGTGGGTTTTCCTAATAGAGTACGCTTGCTTATCTCCCACTGAAAGGTGGTCCTTATTTCTTCTTTTCTATTCGCATGACTCTTACCAACTTGGCCACATATTTTTCTGCAATGTGTGGCTTTTTAAGCCAACTCTTAACATTTCTGCAGAAATGTCATTAAAATCATTGTTAACAAGTATTGAGCTTTCCTAAGAGGAAAAAAAAGAAAGAAAATAATTAAAAAACAAAAACAGGAACCGTTTCTAATTGTTTGATTCCACTAGTTTAGAAACAATGGGTTTATAATTTTCTAAGAGGGGAATATAATTCTTTAGGTAGACTTTGGAATATAAATATCAACCACTGAAATATATGGAATACTACACGCACCGAATGATCATGGTAGACCCAAGAACTGATGCCAGTAAGCCTCACATCTATGACGTTTGCATTAGCTCAAGTAAACGTTATTACACTCTCACAGCAACATAACAACTAGTGCACATATACAAATTGCATAACTACCTATATATATATATATATATATATATACAGCGCACATACACTACTTCTTTGTCACAAAATTGACCATGAATAATCAAGCTACGAGAATGCTCTCAAAATCTTCCATGCGGTTTCTGTTTCTGATCCTTGTGCAATTTGCAACACTGACAACTTCAACTCCAAACCTAGCCAAGTTTATACAATGCGTCTCAGTTCATTCTCTTCATTCCAGTACTCCACTTTCCTCGGCCATTTTCACTCCAAACACTTCTCAATTTACTACTGTCTTACAATCTTCAGCACAAAACCTTAGGTACTTGGTGCCTTCAATGCCGAAGCCGGAGTTCATATTCACACCACTTCAGGATTCCCACGTCCAAGCTGCTGTTATTTGTTCAAAACAGCTTGGACTTCACCTCAGAGTCCGAAGTGGAGGCCATGACTATGAGGGCCTCTCCTACGTCTCCGAAATCGAAACCCCTTTCATCATTGTAGACCTCGCCAAACTCCGGTCCATCAACGTCGATATCCAAGACAACAGCGCTTGGATTCAAGCCGGCGCTACTAATGGCGAAGTTTACTATAGAATTGCTGAGAAGAGTAAAATCCATGCTTACCCTGCTGGGCTCTGCACTAGTTTAGGCATTGGTGGCCATATAACTGGAGGAGCATATGGCTCGATGATGAGAAAATACGGGTTAGCTGCAGATAATGTGTTGGATGCTCGAATTGTGGACGCAAATGGAAGGATTCTTGATAGAGCAGCCATGGGAGAAGATCTGTTTTGGGCAATCAGAGGAGGTGGAGGAGCAAGTTTTGGAGTCATTCTTTGGTGGAAGATAAAACTTGTACCTGTTCCGCAAACCGTGACAGTTTTCACGGTAGCTAAAACCTTACAGCAAGGTGCTACAAAGCTACTCTATAGATGGCAACAAGTTGTAGATAAGCTTGATGATGATCTATTCATTAGAGTCATCATCCAAGCAACAAAGGTTGGTAACACAACAAAGAGAACCATATCAACAGCTTACAATGCATTGTTTCTTGGAGATGCTAATAGACTCCTCCAAGTTATGCAAAAGAGCTTTCCAGAATTGGGTTTGACGAGAAAAGATTGCATTGAAACAAGCTGGCTTAGATCCATTGTTTACATTGGAGGCTTTCCGAGTGGCACTGCCCCTGAAGTTCTGCTCCAAGGAAAATCCTTAAACAAGGCTTTCTTCAAGGCCAAGTCAGATTTCGTGAAAGTTCCGATACCAGAAGCAGGGATCGAAGGGTTATGGACAAGGTTTTTGGCAGAAGACAGTCCTTTGAGTATTTGGACGCCATATGGTGGGATGATGAGCAGGATTTCAGAGACAGAAACTCCATTTCCACACAGACAGGGAACAATCTTTATGATCCAGTACCTAACTTCGTGGACAGAAGGTGAAAAGGGCACGGCGAAGCACGTAGATTGGATTAGGAAGCTTTACAACTACATGGCTCGGTATGTTTCAATGTTTCCAAGAGAAGCTTATGTGAACTACAGAGATCTTGATCTGGGGATGAACAACAAGAACAACACAAACTTCATAGAGGCAAGTGTTTGGGGTTATAAGTATTTTAAGGATAACTTCAATAGATTGGTGAAGGTGAAGAGCAGAGTTGATCCTGATAACTTCTTCAGGCATGAACAGAGCATCCCACCTCTTCCGCCACAAAAAAAGATCTAGGAAGAAGGAATACGTGAAGGGTTAATCAAGTGACTAGAGTTTGGTTTATTAATGGTTTATATTTATAATTAAGTTTGTATTTTGATGTTAACAATAATATTAAATGTTGAGTAATGTGTTCATTTACTTGCATGGGTTAGTGCTAATGAACTAAGCTAAGTAAATATTACCCAACTCCGCAAAAGAGTGTTAAAAGCTAGAAAGATGAGGAATAGGATTATTAGAAAGGATCGAAAAAGCGAATTCTAATGCAACGGAATTAGCTAGAGAGAGCATATTCTCTACTTAAAAACCAAACACGCTGTTTCGAAACACGGCAGGAGTGTGCTTCTCATATAACACCAACAGCAAGAGCTCATTGCGCAGGCTGTCTGACTCGGTGACTGTATTGATATTAAGTGGGTTGGTCCTCTTTAATCAATTCATTCACGCTGTACCACTATGAAAATTAAAAAAACAAATACTTTTAACATATACTGCTTTCCCTCAGCGCTGTCTCCATATGGGAGTTGCGTGTCGAACAGCTGTGACCGCGTCACACTCGTAATACTTTTTCTAACCCTTCTCTTATTAAAACCTCACCAGACAATGAAATATAGATGCATATTACGAATGAGTGTTAGAAGCAAATTTTCTGCCATTAGGACGTGTCAGACGTTTTTGTCCGGTTGCTTTGACTTTTTTTATTGTTATTTTTTAATATATATTTTATTTATTTGTCCATGAAAAATAATATAAATTTATAGTGTTTTATGTTTATGATTAGTTTGTAGTTCATCAATGGATGTGCATTAGGGATGAAGATTCTTACCTAATCGTATTAGCTAAATAAATCAGAGTGGGTGTCTAAATACCCCAAAAAAAAAATCATTAAAGTTAATAATTTCTGACAAATTTGTAGTAAAACATATAATATGAATGTGTGCATTTACGTAATGTAATATATGTATGTATCTAACAGAACTCTTGAAAAGTTTGATTGATATCTGGAGATCCAAACCATGAAAATATGAGCCCAGCCCAAAGTAATCCCATAATAATGCCACTGATTAATCAACGCTCATGGCTCCTGCATCTTTTGTTAGTCCCCTAGCTAGCTAACAATTCTCTCAAATTTCGTTGGTCATTGCTATGGTTTACGTAACTTGCAAGCAACTTTTATGTCGGTTGAAATGAATAATATACTCAACGATATGCCTTATTGGTTGGAATAACACGATTTTTGACAATGCAATATTATATTGGGTTTATACAAGTAGTAGTTACCACTACCTAATTTTGTTATTCAATCATTAAGTATTTTTTTGAAAATATTCTAATTGAGAGCATCTAGCCGCTAGAAGAGGCAGCAATATATATAACCCAGGTGTCTTTTCTATGTAAGTTTTGTCAACTATATATATATATATATATATATGCTTAATAAGCCTAATTTAGTTAATTAAAGAAACGTTCAACATTTTATTCATGTATCTGTTAGGTTTTGTCATTCACATGATTTGACTATGATCGATCATCATCCCATAAAATAAAATGATTTAATTAACTAGCTGCTGGCTAGGGTCTTGTTAATTAGATGGTTTATTCTCCTTCTATTTTAATTGAGAAGATCACTGATTTTATCTGATGCATTGAATGAATGAGATCTGTTAAGATATAAATTAGCTGTTTTAAACTTTTATTATATTATAAAATTAAAATAGCAAAAGTATATCCATTAAATAGGGCATCAAAATCCTTTTCCATTAATAATAATAAAAGAGGAAGACCACTGACCAAGTCAACCATCCATATAAATTTCATAAAAGCTTCACTTAAGACACTTTCTAAAGAAAAGATAATTTTATGAGTGAGGTGGCATTATATCACGGGTTGGCCAATAAGGTAATGCCCAGCGAAACTGTAAAAGTTCCATTGACCTAGTCCGCCAGGTACATATAAATTTCATGAAAACTTCAAGGATGCTGACATGAATAACCTTCACAGTGTTCAATATTCTACAACGATAATAACAGTTTCACGATATTTTTAGGAGAATCTAAAGGGAAAGCCAAAGACCATAAACTTTCTTGTTATAAGTTGCTGCAGCCAAAATGGTGCATGTATAATATGTGAAATGTGTATCAGAATGAACGCGAACCAAGCTCCCCACTCCACCTTTGTCTGGTCAGTATTACTGTTAGTTGTTTTCACTCTTAGTAATGGCAGCAGTACAGAGATTGATGACATATATTGCTTGAAGTCCATCAAAGAGTCGCTAGAGGACCCGTCGGGTTATTTACATTCATGGAACTTCGAAGACGATTACGGAAGAGAAGTCTTTGTCTGTAACTTCATCGGTATAAGCTGCTGGTACCCGTTTATTGAAAACAGGGTCCGTGAAATCAATCTCACCAACATGAAGCTCAAGGGCGGTTTCCTGTAGCACTTGAAAACTGCATCTACTTGGAAGCTCTAGACCTTTCCTTCAACCAACTTTCTGGTTCTATTCCATCTGACATATCAACTATCCTCCCTTCTATCTCCATTCTTGACCTCTCCCACAATCGTTTTCGGGCAAAATTCCAAAGCATGTTGGGGATTGCTCTTACCTCAAAGTCCTTAAATTGAACGACAACCAACTCTCTGGCCAAATACCTCCGCAAATTGGCCTGCTTACTCGTCTCACCACATTTAGTGTTGCTGACAATCAGTTGGCAGGGCTCCTGCCCCAGTTTGTCTCTGCCAATTTTACATTAGACAGCTATAACAACAATCTTGAACTTTGTGGAGCCCTCTGAAACCCTGCAAAAGCCATGACTTGTTTGAAAATTTTAAAAAGGGTTTTTGTTGGTTATTTGTTTTCTGCGGTTTTGTTACAGCTAGCTTTATGAACTATTATTTTTTCTTTGGATGCAATTGAAGAACAGTAAAAAGAAGGTGAAGTTGTCTCCGTTGAGGAAGAAGAACCAACCAAGGGAAGCTTATAATCTCGCTAAAAAGTTGCCACAATATGAGGTTCTCCTCACCTTAATTCTCTTCTTAAACTTCGAGTTTCTAATTAACTAAAGAGTTCTCTCTCTCTCTACATATATATAGCTCCTGATGCACTCTGTTTGTACTCATTAACATGAACTGTCACATGTAAAAACAGAATCACAGTTTTAGTGTCAAAATGTAATTATGTTTGACATAATCAAGCATCCTTTAGTTATTAGGGAAAGCTATGAAAGTTTGGATTGAATTTATGACAATAATATTGGTTCGACATATAATTTCTTGATCCTACACTAATTGGGTGTAACTATTTATTAACATTTGTTGGCAGATTTCAGAGTTACAGAGGTGGGTTGCTAGAATGAGTTTCCAGGAAATCAGTAACTCAACTAAGAATTTCGATAAGGACAATATGATTAGCTCAGGAAAGATGGGGACAATGTACAAGGCAGTGCTTCTGAATGGCTGCTTCACTGCAGTCAAGAGGCTACATGAATCTTCAAACCTGGATGAGAAGTTCATTTATGAGATAAGGACTCTGGGTAGATTGAGACACAATAATTTAGTCCCCCTCCTAGGTTTCTGCATAGAAAGGAGAGAGAGGATTCTGGTGTACAAATACATGTCAAATGGAAACCTCTATGATTGGCTGCACCAGGGCGTAGAAGATGATAATGATCATAAGGTCATGATGAACATGGAATGGCCTTTGAGGGTTAGGATTGCAGTTGGTGTAGCAAGAGTGTTGGCATGGCTCCACCACAATTTTAATTTCAGCACAGTTCATCTCAACATAAACTCAAATTGTATCTTGCTAGATCAGAATTTCGAGCCCAAATTATCCAACTTTAGAGGGAAGATGTTGATAGATCCATATTGTCACAATTCGAGGAATATCCAGGTGGCGAATACTGAGTTTTGGAATGTGATTACAAAGAAGGATGTCTATAGCTTTGGAATTGTTCTTCTTGAGCTGATTACACTGAAGGAGCGCAGCCAAATGACTGGTCCTTGTGGCAGTAGTACTACTACGCCGGAGGATAATTTGATAGAATGGGTTGGTAGGCTCTTGAGTAGCGCTTCAGCCGGGATTTACCAAGGCATTGATAAATGTTTGGTTGGAAAAGGTTTCGATTATGAAATCTTTAGGATGCTTAGGATTGCTTCCAAGTGTGTGCAACCCTTACCAGATGAGAGGCCAACGATGCTTCTAGTCTACAAAAAACTAAGAGCTGTGGGAGAGAGATATGGGCTCACATATAATTCTGGGATTGCAAAGCAACAGCCTGAAGATGGAATTGTAGAGACGGCACATAAGATTGAATGCTGTGGAACCAATTAATTCCAGTTTTAATTGTGATATAGTTGTGTAGATATAAATGTACATAAATGAACTTGTTGTCTTGTTTCTTTACATGTAACTTTAAAGTGGTTAGTAGTTAAATTTCATGGCACTTCAGCCAATAAATCCATCAACATATATGAACTGCGCCTGACTTTATATATATATATATATATATATAATGAACTCTTTCTACTTCTTCCTCTATATATATATATATATATAATTTTTTTTTTTGAGGTGAGAGAATTCAAACTCAGATTTTTTATGGAGCAAAAAATGACTATTTTACAATTGGACAATTCCTATGGCCCTGGACAACTCTATGACGACGTCATTTGGTATATGCTTTAGTGAAATTGTTTCATGGGTCTACTACTGCCCTTCATTCAAGGCCAACACTAATTTCTAGTCTGATTCAATAACAATCTTCTCCTCATTTTTTTTCAAAAAATTTGGAAGATTTTCATGTCACGCGCAGTTCAGGTTTTTAGGGATTTTGAAAATTCGAGAAGATTTAGGGAGAGAGACTTGACTGAATTAAATTAAAAACTAGAGGGTCTCAATTAAAAGGAAAAATTTAGAAGGGCTCCAATCCAAATTTGATCAAGTTAGAGAATACTAAAATATATTAAACCTTACTAGTCATGGATAGTAAGTAACTATTTTGCTATTCATGAAGTTTTAATGTTTTTTTCTTTTGCCTCCAAACTACTCAAATTGGCATCTGAGCTATTGTATTCTGCCACTTGAGTCCAATCTTGAAATTTGACTCATAAATTTGACAATTAACTATACAGACCTATGGTAACTACATATAGGGTATTTAATATATTTTATTTCATTATTATTTGTGAAGTATGTATGTCTAGGGTTTTTTCAAATTCATTATAAAATATTTCCAAAGTTAGCAAAGTGACACCAAATTAAGGAAATTAAGGAGTAATGTGATAGGGTTTGTAGTTTGTGGGACACGGAAAAGAAGGGACAAACAGTTCAAGATGGCAATATTGACATCAACTCTTTTTTTTCTTCTCTTTCTACGTGGCACTTTTCTTACACTGAAAAAATAATAAAATAATAATAGTCAGTGTCCACAAAATTCTTTTAATTTTGATACAACGTGAATTAATTGATCACTTAAGTCCAAACGTACCGACCCACTTAATAACAATACAGTCACCATGTATGACAGCCTGCACAATGAGCTCTTGCTGTTGCTGTTATATGAGAAGCACACTCTGTTTCTAGCGGTCTTATGCTGCGTAGAAGGACAAGAAGCTGCTGGGAAAGCTCTTCGAGTTTTTCCGCAATCACTTATTAGGCATAATCAAATCCAGAGCAATGATTTTAAAGGCCTACGGCAAGGTAATATTTCCTAGTTCATTATCAATGGCCCATGGAAGTAAATGAACATAGTAACATTTAATATTATTGTTAATATCAAAATACAGACTCAATTATAAATATAAACCATTAATAAACCAAACTCTAGTCACTTAATTAACCCTTCACATATTCCTTCTTTCTATACATCTATTTTGGTGGTGGAAGAGGTGGGATGCTCTCTTCATACGTGAAGAAGTTATCAGGATCAACTCTGCTCTTCACCTTCACCAATCTGTTGAAGTTATCCTTAAAGTACTTATAACCCCAAACACCTCTGTGAGGTTCGTGTTGTTCTTCTTGTTCAACCCCAGATCAAGATCTCTGTAGTTCACATAAGCTTCTCTTTGAAGCATTGAAACATACGGAGCCATGTAGTTGTAAAGCTTACTAATCCAATCGATGTGCTTCGCCGTGCCTTTTCACCATCTTCACACCATTACATGATTCCCATGTCCAAGTTTCCGTTTTGCTCAAAACAGCTTGGTTTACATCTCCGAGTCCGAAGTGGAGGCCATGAATATGAGGGCCGCCTTTCCTATGCATCTGAAATTGAAACACCTTTCATCGTTGTCGACCTCGCTAAACTACGATCCACTAACGTTGATAATATCGACGACAACAGCGCTTGGATTTAGGCTAGCGCCACTACTGGTGAAGTTTACCGTAGAATTTCTGAGAAGAGCAAAATCCATGGCTTCCCTGCCGGGATTTTCACCAGCTTAGGCATTGGAGGACATATAACTGGAGGAGCATATGGGTCAATGATGAGAAAATATGGTCTAGCTGCAGATAGTGTCGTTGATGCTCGAATCATTGACGTTACCGGGACGATTCTGGATAGAGCAGCCATGGGAGAAGATCTGTTTTTGGCAATAACAGGAGGTGGAGGAGCAAGCTTTGGAATCATACTCTGGTGGAAGATAAAGCTAATCCTGTCCCAGAAACTGTGACAGTTTGTACAGTGACTAAGACATTAGAGCGGGTGCTACAAGGCTCCTCCATAGATGGCAACAAGTTGTAGATAATCTTGACGAAGATCTATTCATTAGAGTGCTCATACAAGCAACGAGTGCCGCGAAATCACACGACCAGAACTGTCCCAGCTTCCTACCAAAGCTTGTTTCTTGGAGACGCCAATAGACTCCTCCAAGTTATGCAAAAGGCTATAACTATTTTTATACTAATGTATTATTCATATTCCAAGTCCACTCAATATTTGCGTACTGTAATTATACTCGCACTATTTGTACTTATTATTTCTGTTTCGAAGTAATAACTTTTACTAGGCATGTTAGCATCCTTTCAATTTTTTGATCGCATAAATATCTTTTATGCCATGCAGCTGTAAAGCACTTTTGAGTTTTATAGTTTTTTTATGAATATCTTTAAGCTTTATAATATGTCTTCAATTATCACTCAAATGAATAATTGCGCACCATGATGGAAAGGTTCCATTTCTATGACCCATTTTCCTACTAAACGTGAATTTTTTTAGTATATTATATTATAATCAAAATAATATACCAGTGGCATCTGGGGTATGATTTAAGTAAAAAAATTTATCAAATTTTTATATTTATTTATAAAAATTACCATTTGAGTTTTATATATCTTTAGATTCAGTTGTATTCAATTTTATCTTTTTTTTTGATAAACATATAATTGCATTCAATCAAGAAGAACACACAAAAGAACTTCCGAAGGAGTATTACAAGCCAGCAATAACTTTTTCCTTCCTTAAACAGTCAAACAAAAGAAAAGGGAGCTCATCAATAAAAAGAAAATATTATTCGACATAGAGTATTTTTAGCAGCTAAATCTGCAACAGCATTTGCTACGCGGGGCTTCCAAGATAACTTCCAAGTCTGATTCGTGTCCAATCCATCAAGATACTTTCCACTATCTCCTTGGCATCCATTTCAAAAATAATATTTGTCCATCCACACGATTCTGCATAATCTGAAGCCCAAGCTACAGCTTTAATCTCCACACCAAATGAAAACGTCCACGCACCTTCTATTACTTTTGATGCGAGGAAGACTAGATCCCCTCACGCATTCCTTCTATTACTTTTCAGCCTTACCTAATTTCAGGTGAAAGAGTTGGATTGCAAAGCTGCAGTGAAAGCCCCACAGCAACTGCTCCAATATCTATAGTCAAAGATGAAGTGATTGATATCTTTACAATAAAGTGCAAAATCATTGAAAAACTACTGTATCAAGAAAAATCATTGAAAAACTAATGTAAAGAAATTTAAAATGTAAACTTGATGGAACATTTTGCATTACGAATTAAATTTAAAATGTAATTACCTTTGTTATTCTCATTATAACAAAGATATGTATACTACTTGGATGAGAAACTAATCAAGAAGCTAACTTATCTGGCATGGCTTTTTCAAAATCTTGTGTGTCATTTCTGTTATTCCTGTTTCTTCTCCAATATTCAGCATGTTGGGCAGTTCCAGCTCCAAGCCTAGACAAATTTATCAAATGTGCCTCACTCCATTCTCATACTCCAATTCCTATCTCCGAAGCCTTTTTCAACCCTAAAAATTCTTCATTTACGTCTGTTCTTCAAAATTCTGCACAAAACCTCAGGTTTGTGGAGCCCTCATCGCCTAAGCCAGAATTCATATTCACACCTTTCCACGATTCCCATGTTCAAGCTGCTGTGATTTGCTCAAAACAGCTTGGAATACATCTCAGAATACGCAGCGGAGGCCATGACTATGAGGGTCTTTCTTATGTATCTATAATCGAAACGCCTTTCATCGTTGTAGATCTTGGTAAACTTCGAACAATTGAAGTTAATATCGAAGTGAGTATTGATGTAATAAGATTTTTATTAACGAATTTCTGAAATTATGGGAGTGGTTATTTTGAATGTATGCCCATATTTTTCAGGTACTGTGCTGTGTGGTAGGTGATAATCATACTTCGATCAAACTTTTGTACTTTATATATGTATGCAACCTATTTGATGAAATGAGAATGAGAAGGAAGCTAATTTGCTCTGTTTTTTCTGATTTCTCAAAGTTAACAGAAAGCAATGCATGGGTACAGGCAGGTGCTACTACAGGCGAAGTTTACTATAAAATTGCAAAGAAAAGCAAAGTCCATGGCTACCCTGCAGGGATTTTTACCAGTTTAGGCTTTGGTGGGCATATAACAGGAGGAGCATATGGTTCATTGCTTAGAAAATATGGCCTTGGTGCTGATAATGTCATGGATGCTCGAATCGTTGATGCTAACGGGAAGATTCTAGATAGATCAGCCATGGGAGAAGACCTGTTTTGGGCAATCAGAGGAGGTGGAGGAGCAAGCTTTGGTATCATTCTTTGGTGGAAGATCAAACTTGTACATGTCCCAGAAACTCTCACGGCTTTCACAGTGAATAGGACATTGGAGCAAGGTGCTACAAAGCTCCTCTACAAATGGCAACAAGTTGTAGATAAGCTTGATGAAGATCTATTCCTTAGAGTCATTATAAATCCAACGAATGTTCGGGGTAACAGAACTGTTTCAACCTCTTATAATTCCTTGTTTCTTGGAAATTCTGACAGACTCCTCCAAGTAACGCAGGAAAGCTTCCCTGAATTGGGTTTGAGGCGAAAAGATTGCGTGGAAATGAGTTGGATTGAATCTGTGGTTTACATGGCAGGCTTCCCAAGTGGATCACCTTTAGAAGCTATGCTTCAGAGAAAATCCACTTTCTTAACCTTCTACAAAGCCAAATCAGACTTTGTGAGAGATCCCATACCAGAAAATGGTCTTAGTAGCTTATGGAACAAGTTACTGGAAGTGGAAGCAGACAATCCCATAATTTTTTTTACCCCATTTGGTGGGATGATGAGCAAGATTTCAGAGTCTGAAATCCCATTCCCTCATAGAAAAGGAACAATCTTTATGGTTCAGTACGTAACTGCGTGGAATGATGGGGAAAAAGGAACGGTAAAGCACTTGGATTGGATTATGAAGCTTTACAAGTACATGGCTCCGTACGTTTCAAAGTCTCCAAGAGAAGCGTATGTGAACTACAGAGATCTTGATGTGGGGATGAACAAGAAGAGAAACACAAGTTTTAAAGAAGCAAGTGTTTGGGTAACAAGTATTTCAAGAATAACTTCGACAGATTGGTGAAGGTGAAGACCAGAGTTGATCCTGATAACTTGTTCAGACATGAACAGAGCATCCCACCTCTTTCTTCATGTGTTTGATATTAGAATAATAATAATAAATAATAATAATGATAGATGTTGGATAAAGGTATAAAGATTTTCTATTGTTTGGTGCACTCTTTAAAATGTACTAGTAATCAAAATGCCTGGTTGAAAGAAAATGTACTAGTAATCAAAATCTTGGCATTGGCAAGCAATTTTATTTGATCTTATTTTAGTTTGCTCGACTACTCTTGGCAAGCAAACTTGTTACTTGAAGATATATATCCTTCTATGAATGAATGAAACCTAGCAAAGACCATAAGAAGCATTGTTTTGCTTCGCTAGGGGTAACAATCACTCTGTTCTTCACAAGCGACAGCGACCATGGTTTCTGTCAAAATCATAGAATAGTTTAATTATTTGAGCTGTGTGTTGGCGACACCACCCACGTGGCAGTGTCCACGCTACACGTAAGTCCTTTCTAAAGTGGCTGACGCTGTAGTTGGTACATTAGTTTTGATATGAATAAATTTTTTTTTTCACAGTAAGCTGTGAGTTTTCACTGTTTTTTTTTTCTAAAGTAAATGACATTTACATTTGAAGGTGTGATGTATTTGAAAATGAATCTGATTGAATATTTTTAAATGTATTTAATTTTGCTACAATACTAAAGGAGGAAAAATTATTAAAAATATGAATTTATTATTTTAAACTCTTATAAAATTATAAATTGAAATAGTTAATTTAAAATATGTATATATATATATATACACACACACACACAGCCTTGCTGAAAAAAAAGGGTATAAATTTAATATTTCATATTTTTATATAATTACAAAACTGAAATATTAAATTAAAAAAAATAAAAAAGACCGAATACAACTAATATTAAGCGAGCTTACCAAAAACTCAAAACTAATTTTTACAAGTCTTATCGATTTTTTGTTTTTTTTTTCAGTGCGGCACACCCCATGTGCCACTGACTGCTTATTATTGATTAAAATTTTAAAATGTCCCTGCTGCACTGCAGATGTTAGATTATTTATATCAATCATGTCGCTGTATTCATTTAATACTTTATTCTTTGTTTTTTTTTTTTTTCTTCGTTGCTCATTAAAATATGTTATTTGCTCGTTATAACATGTCATTGCTGATTAAAGCACATAAGATTAGCATCTTATTTGCTAAGGAACCAACCAAAGTCTAATAGCCAAAAAAAACGGTAACAAATGCTTAGAATTCTTCTTCTCGTCATTTGTTCCATTTTCATCTTTGTAAATTCAACTTCATCTTCACTGTCGGTGCATGACAATTTTATTCGATGTCTCTCGCAAAATTCTCCACCTCATCTTTCAATCTCAAAGATTCTACACGTACCCAGCAATTCATCTTACTCATACCTCCTTGAATCTTTTGCCCAAAACCTCAGATTCTCTTCCCCCATAACCCCAAAACCACTGTTTATAGTCACACCCTTGATTGATTCCCATGTAAGTGCAACAGTAATCTGCTGCAGAGAGGTTGGATTGCAGATCAGAATTGAAAGTGCTGGCCATGACTATGAAGGTCTCTCCTATACTGCTTCTCTCCCATTTGTTGTTCTCAATCTCATAAATCTCACGTCAATCAGCGTTGACTTAGAAGATAACAGTGCTTGGGTTGAATCTGGAGCAACAGTTGGTGAATTGTATTATAGAATTGCTGAGAAAAGTCCAGTCCATGGATTTCCGGCTGGGATTTGCCCAACAGTTGGGGTTGGTGGGCATATAACTGGAGGTGGGTTTGGCACAATGCTGAGGAAATATGGCTTGGCTGCTGATAATATTATTGATGCACACATAGTTGATGTTAATGGTAGAATACTTGATAGAGAATCCATGGGAGAAGCTCTGTTTTGGGCCATTAGAGGAGGTGGAGGAGCAAGCTTTTGTGTGGTTCTTTCATGGAAAGTTAAGCTTGTTTATGTTCCACCAACTGTGACTGTTTTCAGTGTTGCAAGAAACATAGACCAAGGTGGTACCAAGCTTGTTCATAAATGGCAAACAATTGGTCCAAAATTTGATGAGAACCTGTTTGTCAGAGCCATTATTGATGCTGCAGATCATGGAGGGAACAGAACTCTCAAAGTCACTTTCAATTCTTTGTTTCTTGGGAAAGCCGATAAGCTGCTTGATATAATGAATGAAAGCTTTCCCGAAATGGGTTTGAAAACCAATGACTGCAATGAAATGAGCTGGATTGAATCTGTTCTCTATTTCTCAGGGTACTCAGAAGGATCAACAATAGAAGTGCTGAGAGACAGAACACCACAAAGAAAGAACTTCTTCAAAGCTAAATCAGACTTTGTGAAGGAACCCATATCTGAATCTGTATTGGAAGAGCTATGGAAATGGTGTTTGGAAGAAGAGAAACCAATCTTAATCTTTGACCCATTTGGTGGAAAGATGGATGACATACCAGAATCAGAAATTCCTTTCCCACATAGAAAAGGGAATTTGTACAACATACAGTACTTGGTGCAATGGTATGACAGTGAAACTGCAGAGTCAACGGAGAAGCACATTGATTGGACCAGAAGGCTATATGAGCACATGACTCCTTATGTGTCTTCAAGTCCAAGGGCTGCTTATCTGAACTATAGAGATCTGGATTTGGGCAGCAATGGTGATGATAAAACTACTACAACAAATTACCACCAAACTCAAAGTTGGGGCCTCATGTATTTTAAAGACAATTTCAAGAGGCTAGCAATTGTGAAGGGTGAGGTTGATCCACAAAATTTCTTTGCATTTGAACAGAGCATCCCTCCTCTCATTTTGAATGAAGAAGAGAGAAACAGAGCAAAAAAAAAACAGATGGTATGGTTTTATTAAGACAAATTATGTTAGAAATTATTTTGTGCACATGTTAGATTATCTCAGTAAGTTACAAGGCGTTAGTAAGTTACTGTGGGTTAAATAATTTTATCTTATTATATAGCACTAGTATACATACTAAGTGCTCGTGCAATTGTAACTCATTTTCAATGTCAAACAGATATTTCCATATATTTGTCTTCTCTATCAATTTTGCCAAACAAAACACTTTTGCTATTTATGCTTTCTATTAAATTGATCATCCTTTAATTTGTAACTCTATGATTATTTCCCTAAAAAAAAAAAACTCTTTGATTGTTTGAATCTTTTACATCATTATTTAAGTTATTCTTCTTCTAGCTAAGAAATAAAAAATGGGTACCTTTTGTTAGATTAGAATTTGTAGTTATTTTATTTTATTTTCAATAGTTTAACTGATATAAAAGTAGTACATTATTTTGTCCAAGCAACGATAGGTTCAAAACTGAAGTGGTAGGTTTTTGTCGTTTCTGTCCCATTTATATATTATTAGTTTCTTTAGAGTTTTGGTTAGAAGCATAAAAATATTTTCTAAATGCATACATCTCTAAATACATGTTAATTTATAATTTTAAAATATTATAAAATTCTATATATAAATATATATGTATACACACTTTAAACTTCCCAAATTAACCCTACCTCATTCAAATTTGCATATAAACAAAATTATGCATTTAGCAAGGTGTCTATAAAGATATAGAAAAACAATAATCCTAGTCAAAATCTTGGACAATCTAGAGGCTTAAAAAATCCGAAACTAAAAATAAAATAAGAAAAAACTATTTGTTTAAAATAACCACATAATTTTCATGAAAAAAAAAAAAAGAGAGAAAAAAAGTGTATCCATATAATTTATACTCGAAAGGAGGTGAGTTCAATATTCTTCTGCAAGAATTTCATCAGAAAAAGAAAAAGAAAGTATTAGTAAGAAACTAAAAATTGTATATGTATAATCGGTCTCTCTCTGGTGATATAGAAAGCCAATTTATATATGTGAAACGACCATATCTGAACAGCGACTCCAAGCAACACCCGACTAAAAACACAGAAAATAAATCAGTCAATCTCGTTAAAAAAAAAAGAGAGTGAATTTCCCGAGGATCATCACTACTTACATAGAGTTTACTTTGGGTTAAGTTGTATAGAAATAGTACACCTTAAGGTATAAAATGGTTATTAGCTATAGGCGGACATGTTAGCTGACTAATTTTATTTTATTTTTTTTTCTAATTTAGAAGATTAATTGATTAATTATTGAATTTAATGTGATAACAGATGTATAATTTATTATTTTATGGCGCTAAAAGTACACGTAATAATACAATGCAAACGCCTCTTTTAAGGCGAAAAAATTCATGTTATATTAATATATACATATATATATATATATTCTCCTTGACATTAATTGGAGTTTCCTGTTTCGTTGGCGTTTCTTATATTAATTATATTTTCATTACGTACATATATATATATATATATATATATATATATATGGTTATTAAGAGGAAATTAAAAGTTAAATCGGACGTTTTAAACCAATCACAATATTTGTTGAGAATTTGCAGATCCTTTCCCTACTGAGTTTTACCTGACCTTAAATTTTAAGGATTGAATGACACGTGGCGATGCTGAATTGTATTTTTGTATATTAACATTCATTCTATCTTATTTTAATTACCACTAACTTTCATATAAAAAGGTTTGAAATAAACCTATCTATTTGTTTTTTCAAAAAATAAATATGGTGGGGAATATATCTAACTAATTATAACATCATTAAACCTTCTTTAATTATAATTTTGATTTTTGTTTCAAACTTTCTCTTTCATCTATGTATTTATGAGTGCTGTTATGGGTCAATTTGAAAATCTGAGAAATTAAATAATTGTTTAAAGAAACATAGGTTAGGGCATAACAATTTTGGATATCCAAGATTTATTCATGAGTCGTAACTTCTCTTTTAATTTTAATACCTTAAAATTAATTGGATTCTCAGTATCTTTGTATTTTCCTTTCTTTAATGCTTTTATTAATTGGAGTATCCAGATCTTCACCACCAACAAATTTAAAAAGTACATAGATTTTTAGCAAACACCTTAGGTAAGGAGATGACCTAAATCCAATAAATTAACTATTTTAGAAAGCAATGAGACAGGAACTAAAAATGGGAACGTTTCTCATCTTCGCAATATTTTCTCTAATTTTCTTGGTTTCTACTACAACATCCCAAACAACCTTTGGAAATAACTTTGAATCTTGTTTTACCATCAATTCTCCAATTCACATCACCAACATTACCAAAATCGTTCATAACATTTCTCACCCTTCATATCCACCTATACTTTACTCTTCCATACAAAACCTCAGATTTAACTCCACCAATCTAAAACCCCATTTCATCATCACGCCAGAACATCCTGGTCATGTCCAAGCAGCAGTCACTTGTAGCAAATGTCATGATCTGCAAGTTAGGGTTCGAAGTGGTGGACACGACTACGAAGGCCTTTCTTACAAAGCAAACACGCCCTTTATCATCATAGATCTAATCAACCATCGAGAAGTCAGAATCGACGTCGAAAATGGAAATGCATGGGTTCAAGCCGGCGCTACACTTGGCGAACTTTACTATAAAATCGCCAATGTTAGCAAAAACCATGGTTTTCCGGCTGGTACTTGCCCTACAATTGGCGTTGGTGGCCATATTAGTGGTGGTGGACAAGGTACATTGATGAGAAAATTTGGTCTTGCGGCTGATAATGTTTTGGACGCAATTCTTGTCAATGCTTATGGAGAAATTGTTGATAGGGAATCCATGGGTGAAGACCTTTTTTGGGCCATTAGAGGAGGAGGAGCTGCAAGCTTTGGAGTCGTCCTTCAATGGAAATTAAACTTGGTTCCTATTCCTCCTCAAGTTACAGCCTTCACCGTCATGAAAACCCAAAACCAGGGTGCTACCCAATTGCTCCACAGGTTTCAGCAGGTTGCTGATAAGTTTAGTGAAGATTTATTTATAAGACCCATGATATTTGTACGTAATGATGCTAATGGTACAAAAACAGTGCAAGTAAATTTTCAGTCATTGTTTCTTGGAACTGTGGATAAGCTTATTCCATTAATGGAACAAAGCTTTCCGGAGCTGGGATTGAAGCCACAGGACTGCAGAGAAATGAGTTGGGTAGAGTCTATTTTATATATTGATGATGGTTTCCCTAAAGGGGAATCCATAGAGGTTCTTCTTGATAGGAATCATAACGTAAATAAGGGATTCTTCAAAGCGAAATCAGATTTCGTGACCGAACCCATCTCGGAAAACGATCTAGAAACCATATGGAAGGTGATGCAAGATGGTGAATCCGGAATCATGATTTGGGAACCTTATGGAGGGAAAATGGGGGAGATATCGGAATCCGAAACTCCATTTCCACATAGAGCAGGAGTTCTGTTCAACATACAATATTTCAAAAGGTGGCAAGAACCTGGAAATGAGACGGAAGCGGAGCATTTGAATGGGATAAACAAGCTCTATGAGTCAATGACTCCTTTTGTTTCGAAGAATCCGAGGACTGCTTATCTTAATTACAGAGACTTGGACTTGGGAAAAAATAAAAATGGAAGTTTCTCAGAAGCCAAGGTTTGGGGTGAGAAGTACTTCAAGAACAATTTCAATCGTTTGGCAAAGGTAAAAGGTGAAGTTGATCCAGAGAACTTCTTTAAGAATGAACAAAGCATCGTTGCACCAAATGTTTCTGTGTCTTAAATTGATGATATATGTGAGAGGATGATCCAAATTAAATACTTGTGATGGCTTTTAATAAGGATTTTCTTTGAACTTTTTGAGATAGTTAGATCTTATAATTTTGGATTTGGCCAAGGTCTCTTACCCACTTTTTTCTTTCTAAATTAACATTTTAGTGGAAATTACTTTGATTGGTAATTGGGTTTCTTGATTTCATTTTCTTTTCAACATATATATGTATCTATAGATTGCATATATACTCATGCAAAACTTCAATAAAAGATGGTTGTGTAAGAAACTTAAAACATTATACTTAACTATTAACGTCATTTTATATTTGGTATGCATGTTTTTGTATATATGACGATTTTCAATATTCGTCGCTTAAACCCCTACCATCAGTCAAGTTTTATTAAAATTAATGGTTAAGGGGTGAAAAAGACTTTGCACACGATAATATGAATAATGAAATTTAAAACACATTTTTGTTTAAAATATTAAACTAATAGTTTAAATTTTTTTTACTAAATATTTTTTTGTAAATTGTATACTCAATATATTTTTTAAAAGTTGGATAAATTTAATAATGCTATTTTGGGTAATTATTTAATTTGTATTAGGTAAATATTTAATTTATTAGATATCTTACATTCTAAATGAATACAAATATATATATATATATATATATATATATATATTAGTGGCTTACCTATAAAATTTGTATTCATATAATATGGTAAAACCCTATTTGTATTTATTTTAAAACGAAATTAATCAATAGTATATGTTTAGTATCTTGACTTATTTTGTTTGGTACTAAAATGAAAATGAAAATTAAATCAAAATTTTATAAGTCAAAGTGGTAAAAATGTAGCGAAGTGTATTTACACCAAACTTCACAAAGTACATCTGACGAATTTTTAAACTTATGGTAGCAAAATATATTTACATAAAACCTTAGGCCTAGGGAATTCAATTTTTCCTTATTAATCCTTAATAGACGTGCGTGGATCCTACAAAAGGGCCATGAGAGTCGGCCGGCAAAAAGAGAGAGATGCATTAAATTATATGTACGTTTTCAAACACATTACCAAATCTATTAACACGCGAGTTAAACAAGAGTTAAGACAAACCGATCTAAACTATCAAAGGATTGAAGAAGACAAAGCACAATCACACCAAAAGAAAAACATAAGCACACAAGAAATTTACGTGGTTCACCCAAATGTCTTGAGTTACGTCCACGAAGCTCCAGCGTAGAGAGCACACTTCACTATTCACAAAGATTTACACACTTTTAGCACCAACATACCCTCACAAATATAAGAGTAATTAACCCTTTTAACCCAGATCACCGAGACTCTACAACATATGAGAGCCCTAAGAATTAAAATAGAAAAAGTTACAGATCCAGGGAAGGAAGAATCCTGTAGAGAAAACACAGAAAATCCTAGACCTCTTAGCCAGCAAAACTAAGGCATAATTTTCGAGGAACAAGGCTTAAATACAAGGGTTAGAAAATCAAAACAATTACAGAGATTAATTGGTACAAAATACATCAATGATCCATAATTAATAAAACAAAACGATATAGCAATAGCTTGTAAAATGGTGAACAGTTGGTTACCACAAAATCCATCCTCAAAACTGCATCATTTTGCTATGGACTAGGGCCATGTGTTGGAGCTTCACACCAACATTATATACACCTGTTAGCTTTATAAAGTTACAAGTGGTTATGGACTTTGACAAATTCCGTCCATGCAGCACATTCATATGAAAGTTCCATGAATTACCCATTTAAAACCACTCCCTATTGTCTTTTATTATAAATGTTGATTACAAATGGAAGTAGCATTGAAGCAGTGACCTAATTAGGCATATATAGGTAACACCTCATATAAATGTGATTTCTATGTTAATAAGAGACTAGGTCATCCTCTGTACAAATTTAAAATCATGTACTAGATTTATGTTTTTTAAAATTAAACTTATGTCGACTATTGGTCATAAAGGACAAATCTGGTTTAGTTTGAAAGATCAATATCCTTCATTCTTTTCATAGGAATTATCAATTTGATTCACTTGTGATTCTTTTCATAGGAATTATCACTTTGATTCACTTACCTATTGTTTGTATGTAACCGGCCGACTATATATGTATAAAGCATCTTTCTATGTGAATGTTAATTAATTAATTTCATTCCCAAAAAAGACAAACGAGCTTAGGATAGATACACACCCATAAAACTTGATCTTATAAGCCTAAATTTCTCAGAAAATTGATAAACAGAAAAATGGGTTTCATTGCCCTGCTTTATTTCCTTCACGTTTCATTTTCATTCACAACTGCTTCTTATCCCGTCCATGAAATTTTCATGCAGTGCATGTCAACCAAATTCAATGCCTACACCAAAAACATGCAGATCATCCACAACCAAAACTCACCTTTATACTCCCATCTCTTGCAATCTTCTCAGCAAAATCCCAGATGGTTGAATTCCACAACACTACCAAAACCTCTTATCGTCCTCACACCATTCCATGAATCAGAAATTCAAGCCGCCATTGTTTGCAGCAAAATGCTTGGCTTACAAGTCAGAGTCAGAAGTGGAGGCCATGACTACGAAGGCCTATCTTACCTCTGCAAAAAACCATTCGTCCTCGTTGACCTCGTCAACCTCCGGTCCATTGAAATAAATGTTGAAGAAAAGACAGCATGGGTTCAGTCAGGTGCCACACTGGGCGAGCTTTACTACGCCATTGCCAAAGAAACTGGAGTGTACGGATTCCCAGCAGGGTTGTGCCCTAGCGTAGGGATTGGTGGCCACTTCAGTGGAGGTGGGTTGGGCACCATGTTGAGAAAATACGGCTTAGCAGCAGACAATGTCATTGACGCTTACCTAGTCGATGCTAATGGAAAAGTTCTTGGAAGAAAAGAAATGGGTGAGGATCTATTTTGGGCCATTAGAGGTGGTGGTGGAGGAACCTTTGGGATCGTACTTTCATGGAAGATCAAACTGGTTCCGGTCCCACCAAAGGTGACTGGTTTTACAGTTTCGAAATCTCTGAAACAGGGTGTTGGAAAGCTTGTCCATAGGTGGCAGTACATTGTAGACAAGCTTCATGAAGATCTCTTTGTCAGGGTCATCATCCAGGACGTGGGAAAAGGTAATGAGAAAACAGTTCAAGCTTCTTTCAACTCACTGTTTCTTGGAGGAATCGACAAGTTGATTCCATTGATGAACAAAAGCTTTCCGGAACTTGGTTTGCAGGCCAAAGACTGCGTTGAAATGAGTTGGATCCAGTCCGTACTTTACTTTTCAGGGTACCAAATGGATCAGCCATTGGAGGTCTTACTTGACAGGAATGTTCTTTACAAGAGCTATTTCAAGGCAAAATCCGATTTTGTCAAGGAACCAATATCTGAAGCTGGATTAGAAGGGATTTGGGAGAGGTTTTTGGAAGAAGAATTGGTATTCATGATAATGGATCCATTTGGAGGAAAAATGAATGAGATTTCAGAATCTGAAATTCCTTTTCCACATAGAAATGGTAATTTGTACAATATACAATACTTGGTGAAGTGGGAAGTGAATGGTTTTAGGGCTTCCAATAAGCATGTTCATTGGATAAGAATGCTTTATAGGTACATGAAGCCCTATGTGTCTAGCTCTCCAAGGGCTGCTTATATAAACTATAGGGATCTTGATTTGGGAAGAAACAAGATAGAAAATAATTTTACAAGTTATGAAGAAGGCAGTGTTTGGGGTACAAAGTATTTTAAGGGTAACTTCAAGAGATTAGTGGATGTCAAAAGCAAAGTTGATCCCCTCAACTTCTTCAGAAACGAGCAGAGTATTCCATCTCTTCCAGTATCAATATAGAGTGAAAACCCACTGTGAGAACTTCGGCAACATACAACAGTTTGTAGGACGCACGACGTAATTGATTATAGTGAGTATGTGCCTTTTTGTAGCATAATTGTTGCCTTCGGCGAAACCAAAACTGCCTACCTAATTGATTTTTTTTTTTTTTTTTTGGTGAAACCTAATTGATAAATATTGCAAGGCTTTGTAGAGCTAATTTTGTCAGTTTTTCTGATTCAATATATATATATATATATATATATATATATTATATCAATTTTGCTGATTTAACAAATATATATATGAAATGCAGCCCAAGATGCGCTGATTCGAGAAGAACAAGAAAATGAATGAGCAAGGAAGATTTGTCAGAATCAGGATGCTAATTAGTTGCTTTTCAGTTTGTTCACTCCGTGATTCCAAGTGAAAAATGTTTGATTTTTTATATAAATCACATTGCAGCTATGCATACGTATATTTATAGCTAGCTAGCTTATTCGTGTCGGTGAGAGTAATGTGTACGTAGTTGAGCCATGCAAATTTAAAGTCAAACCAAGTCTTGTTTCTATATTTAAGTACGTAATCGTTAGAGTACAAGTAATTGAAAAGCCACATTGCAGGTTACATACCTATATGTGTGTGTGATATATATATATATATATAGTGCATGTTTCTCCTACCACTTGTTCATACATACAGAAAAATGAAAGCGACTTTTCCAAGAGAATTATCCATTATATTAAAGATGGATAAAAAGATTTCAAATCCACCAATGTTCCATTTATTTCACCACCTTTCTGTTCGTAGCAATTGTATCTCTCAAACAATTTAAACAATGTTTGATTTCGTACTGCACTTAATAAACATGTGAAAAGGGAACAACGCGAGTAATTTGTAACTTTCAAGCGATTTGGGAACAAAAGTTCAATGCATTCACGGGTTGTCAAAAACAAAAAAGATAATAATAGTAATAACCATTTAATTAATTAAAACGATGACCATCACAAAGGATAATTTTTGATAGGATAAGTAATTATAAAGTAAAATTAAGTCGTGTAATAAGAAGGTTTTTTTTGAACCACTACTCCCCTAACTTTTCTAAAATTAAATGAACTATGGCACACCTAGTAAATTTGTCTAGAATTGAAGTTGAAGCTGCAGCCCAAGATGATGATCGGAGAAGAACTAGAAATTGAAAATAGCACCCAAGCAGTCTTTAAATTCTAAACTGAAAACCCTAAAAAGAATACATTCAATTAGCTCTTTTGGAAGAGGTTTAGGAGAGTTTTTTCTTTTTCTTTTTTTTTTTTTTGAATAGGTTTAGGAGTGTATTATAGAAAGAGAAGGGAATGTTTTAAAAGAACCATGATGCTTTTAAACACAAAGTTCAATGCATTCACGGGTTGTCAAAAAAAATAATAATAAAATAAAAAATAAAAAAAGAGAGTAAAATAAAATGCCATCAAATATTTATGGGGAAAGTGAAACTGGAAAAAAATGAAATTTAATCATATATGAATTTAACATTATACTCGTGTTAAATATTAAGAGTTAGTGTGCTAATTTAAGGCCCTTCTAGTAGTGTTTTGTTTTAATTCTTTTGCTTGTAGGTTTTTTCTTAATTGTGTAGTTTGAAATGGTGGTTGTACTTCAATTAACAAGACTGTTCCTCAATAAATAAATAAATATTTGATAACATCCATTAAATTTGTACAGAAAATTTTCTTTTGTAGGAAAAAATAGATACCGGCCACTTGAGAATTGTCAAATAACCATATTATAAACTAAGAGACGGCAATAGATAAAAAAAAGAATGTTTACAAAGAAAATATGCTGAACTCCCCAAATCATCTATAGCTATAACCAATCAAAAGACTGAAACCCTTGGAGTTAATTTATGGACTTCTAGCAGCAGCTTTTGATTGAGGAAGTGTTCCAAACACCCTATCCCACAACGATGAAGTTATTCCAAAGCCTTTATTGTGGATCCGAAAGTGATGATTCAAATGGTATTTCTACGAAAACAGAGCAATAATAATAGAATTCAGCAATGTCAAGATTGATTTGTCATCAAGACTAAAACAAAATTTAGTAATGTGAAAAAAATAAATTAAAATTTCTAGCACTTAAATATCTACTGCTCGTACCTTTAGATTTCGTTGCATCGCCATTGATGGCTGACCATGGTGAAGGTAGTAATGGGTAACATCATATATCACATAACCCAATAGACCGCCTCCAAACAGAGCAGGGGCAATAGAAGGTGTGAATATAAATTTAACCAAGTTCCAGAACTGCCATAAGTTGATGGTAAAATTTTATTTAGAACTCAATTGTATAGGTGCTCACGAAAGGGGTATGTTAGGATGATTAAAAATACAAAAAGTTGACAGTACTAGTCAAGCTCCATTTAAGATAAGTACCCACGATGAAATGTTAGTTGTGCTTTCCATTAATCAGAAGAAATCATCTCAAATACTAAGGAATTTTCAGTCACAGTAGCCATCCATTATGTTTCTATAACAAAAGCAAGCATCACAATGTTGAAAAAACATGAAGGGATTAGGGGGCATACTGGTAGCAATAGAATAGCTGTTGCAGTAGGAGGGAAAACAAGGCGTAAGCCGTCCATAGGGTGTTTATGATGGCAGCCATGAAGAAGATAATGCAAGGTGTTTCCCCTAATGCAATCCCAACCAAATTAGTATACTGTTACAGATGGGTGAGGAAATACAGCGGACAAATTGAGCAAACAGAAGGAGAGAGATTAAGTTTAGAAGCAAACCAATAGCTCTTTGTTTTTATGTGGAAAAGGAAACGGTGTAGTGTATACTCAAGCAATGTCCAGATTAAAATGCCAAATGCAACCATTAGAGCTATCTGTGGATACGCATAGCCAAACCGTACAGATTTGGAAATGGACCAGCACACAACTGGAAGCCAAACGATGGGAATTACCCACCATTTTGTGCGGGTCAAACGCTGTAATTCAAGAAGTAATAAATCAGAGAAGATGTACAACTATAAATTCTTGAAGAAAGCATATTTTAAACTAGTACTTGATTAAAAAGAATGAATATAGAGAATCAAACAGCTAAATTTATGAATCAGGAATTCTATCAGCTATGACCCTATGACTGACCTTAATGAAGTTTCATCCTTAAAAAAAAAAAAAAAAAAAATGAAGTACCTCCCAAAAATCACTTTCAAAATATCGAGGGCTTTCCTTGCCAGGAATAGGCTGATGAACCCAATCCTGATAAGCTTCTCCAAGATGACCAACCTGTGAAAGATTGTCTAAATTTAAGTTAACAATAAAACAATCACCATCAACAAAGTTAAGTGAACTTAAACTAGCTTTGATTAAGTAAATAAAATAAATCCAGTAAAATACAGGTCAAGAATTAAAAAGCAGAACAAGATAAAGAAAATCAATGCCTCCAAAAGTCGAATGTAGTAAAGAAAGTATATAGTTAACTAAACTTCTTATAAAGTTTCGTTTCTTATTCCCCAAAAAAAAAAGATAAAAAAAAGAAGGTAAAGTTCCACAATCATTCTGACAACATATTCAGCTCATATGAATACCAAAAATAGTTCCCAAAAAGTTATTACCTGAAAGACAAGTGGTTTATTTAAATCCACAATAAAGCCCTGCGCAACCATCTTCTCACCTAAAATACTTTTGAGGCAAAGATAAATGAAAGCAAAGTGGGTAAGTGACAAACTCTAACAGTAAGGAACAACAGAGAGTAAAAGGATAGATTTTTAGTTCTTACCAAATTTTGTTTTGGCATGTCAACAGTTAATGGAGGTTTGCACATAAAAGTTTAAACTACTGACTTATTTAAAATTTTCAATGGAATAAATGGTTAACTTCTATAACTCCTAACAATAAAAGAAAATTTAGATCAAACAATGGCAAAACTATATGATGAGTATCTATAAAGGTAGCAAATTTAAACAAGTTTTCTCCCTCATTTCTCAATGTTGCAGGAAAAATTTACTGAGTGATGTTAGATTCTGAGGGGTAAGGATGTTCAATTGACATAAAACCTCGCAACGATAGTAAACTCAGTATCTTTTAACCATATATAAGAAATTGGTCTTGGTATCAATTTCACATCACTGTGCAATTGGTTATCCACTATTAGGAAAGACAGAAATTTCTATGTTGACTAAAACTGTAACAGTATACTACAAGTTTATAAAAACTGCAAAAATAAGCACCTCCCTACTACAATTTAAACCAAGAGGTTTTTCAGTACCTAAACTTAAATCTAAAATTGTGTATACTTATTAAGGAATTCATGTTACTATCAAGGGCAGTATAATTTTAAGATCTTGCTTTCCTGTCAAAATTTTGCCCTCAATTTTGTCCAACATAACAATTTTCAAAATCGTAATTGAAAATCACTCTCCACAAACCATATTCCCCAATAATAACACAAAAAAAAAAAGTAAAATAAAAAATGGAAAATCACAGTTTCATCTAAACGCTTATGTTTTGAAGTGGCGCATTATTATGATATACCCAATTTCAAAAAGCAACATTTTCTTGATGGTATTCGTTTATTTGTTCTGTTTTCCTATAACTACATTGAATATAATAACGGGATGAAGCATAAAATTATCATTGCCTTTTAGCAGTAAAAAGAAGAAGTTCACTTAATAAACACAACTAAGCAATTGATTTTAGACCCATCTCATGCCAGCTACAAAAACAGAAAATTCCCAAATCAAACCTCAAAAAGCTTTTCTTTACTCTCATAGGACAGATTTTCTTAGTAGCCAAACAGAATTCATTCAACATCGCCATCGCCATCACATCAAGAAGCATACACTTCAACTATAAAAGAAAAAGAAAAAAAACGGAAACAGCCAAAACACCACCCTTCAAGACCAAAACTAAAACCCAACTCAAAAATCCCCAGAAAAACCATAATTTTCCCGAAAGAAAACGAAAACTGACAAAGACCCTAGACCCAGAAATTCAACGGCAACCAATAAAATCAGATAAGCAAGACAAAACAAAGAAACTAACCCAGACACAATGCAGGTCGGATCCAACTCAACAAAGGCTTTGTAATTGTTTCCCTCTTCGAAACTCTAGCCCCACACCGCCGCCAAAGACCACCGCCCCCCAACGACCATCCGAAAGGGGGTTTCAGAGTGTTACAGGGTCTGGAAGAGTAGCCGTGTTCAAGTGGGGAAGATAGGATTCTTTCTAATCTTCCGCGTTAAGAGTCTCTGGCGCAAAATTGACAGTTTAGAGAATGGAGAAATCTGGGCCGTCCATTTTTGTATTCGCTAATAAGTGACAGAATCAGCCAACAGATTTTGACGTTGGATTCTGAACGGTTGCCAGTCTGGCTCTTTTCGATATGCAGCTTTTGGAGAATTGCATGTGGTGGGGTTACGTACGTTGTCACCACTGCGGGCTGACCAAAATATCCCTTTTATTATCCTACCAAAAATATCCCTTTTATTATTTTTAATATTTCTTTTTTTTAAATAATAATTAATAATGATTATAGAGAAATAAATAAATAAGAACCGGTTTTATAGGACCATGTTTGCTTTTGTGATTTAAAAATAGTTTTTTTTTAATGAATAAATAGTTTATTGCTATCTTATTAATTTTCTAATTATTCATATCAATGTTATATTTTTACTCATACTGAATTCTTTGAGTAATTTATTTATTTATTTAAGTTTGGGATATTAGCTCCTTTAGTCTGTCAATTTTAGGGTTAGTTGCACTTTTGTTCTTAAACTCTCTTTTTTTAGCACTTTTGTCTAAATTTTAGTTGCTGTTGCACCCTTAGTCTTTATATTATTTCATATTAATATTTTGCAATTTTAAGGGGGTAGAGAAGTCATTTCACTATTACCATTTTTTTTTATACAGTGATTGTAGGGTTTTTAGTACTCGTAAGTTTGTAGAGTGATTTTAAGGTTTTGTTTTTTTAGTACTTTTAAATTTTATTCTATAAGTTTGTAAAATAAAATAATGTTACCATATATTTATAAAAAAAAAAGGTTAATAGTGAAATGATTCTTCCTATCCTTTAAAATTTAACAAAAAAATATTATAATAACTAATGGTGCAATAATACTTGAAATTTAAGGATGAAAATGTTAAAAAAAAAAAATAGAGATGAAATTGCAACTAATTCTAAAATTAAAATACTAATAAAGCTAATAATCTTCATTTTAGAACCGAATATATGGTGAATGTCCCATCAGTCCATCACATATGTAAGAGAGAGAGGTGGGAGTGGAGGAAAGTGACTGAGAAAAATGATAAAGCCATGTTTGATAGACATGGGATTCGGAACAATTACAACTTTTTGAAGGACTTAAAATCTATTGCCTCAAAAAGTCTCACCACCACCTTGGATCGCCAAAATAAAGTTGATGCTGCTATCTACTTTTTTTTGGTTCTTTCTTATAACCGCTCTTTCTATGAAAGATTAGGGACTAGAATATATATATATATATTTTTTTTTTATATTTTTTTTTAATTTTTGGGGTAAGATTTGAATTAGAAAGGCAGTACTTGTTATAATTATAAATGATTCGCAAATTATAACAAACACAAACTAAACCACCAACATTTATTCGTACTAATTAAAAAAAAAAAAAAAATAGTACTGTATGAGAGCCAGGCTCCTTTCCGAACAGATCACACTACTAGAAGCAAGCCACTCACACATAAACAGTCTGACGTATAATTTGTTTTTGTCTAATTAAGCAAACTTTGTTGAAGGGAGTGTTCCGAAGACCTTGTCCCATATGGATGATGTAACCCCAAATCCCATGCTGTCGACTCGAAAGTGATGGTCCATGTGATATCTCTGTTAGTCAATTTGTTAAAGACAAACAAAAGTGTTAATATACTATAAGAGCTTTGATATACATTAGGTTAAGTTGGGTTCAACATGATATCAGAGCTAGCTTGGTTATATATGATTTGAGAGAGAAAGAGTTTTGAGAAGAAAACAAGCTCCAAGAAATATTACCTTGAGATTAAGAATTAAACCTTTAGATGGCTTCGCATGATGGAGGTAGTAATGAGTAATATCATACACTACATATTCCAACAAGATCCCTCCAAACAAAGCAGGTGCGGTAGAAGGTGTTGATAAAACCCTAATCACACTCCAAAGCTAACCAAAAAAATGACCACCATCAATCACAAACCATATATGTTCATATATATCTTAAATTAGTCCATATATACTTCTTTTTTGCCTTTCATAGTCTAATTAAACCCCAACATATAAATGTATAAATTCACCAATTAAAATATATATATTTGATAAAAGTATTAGTGCAATAATGTGCCATACTGGTACACATAGAATAGCAGTTGCTGCAGGGGGAAAAACAAGTCGTAATCCATCCATAGGGTGCTTGTGATGAAAACCATGAATTAGGTAATGTATAGTGTTTTCCGTGGAAAAAGTTCTCTAAAAATGAATAAATATATCAAATAAGTAATAAAATTAATATATGAAAAAATGGCAGAAACTGATACAAAGAGTAAGTGAGACTGAGACTGAGAGAGAACAAAACCAATAGCTTTTGGTCTTCACGTGGAAAAGGAAGCGATGCACAATGTACTCCAGCAATGTGGCAATGAAGATGCCACCAAGAATTGTTGAAGTTAATTGACTTGGAGTAAGGCCTTTTTGGATTGAAATGGAAACTAACCAGCATATTACGGGCAACCAAACAAGTGGAATTACCCACCAAACTGTGCGGGTTAATAACTGTTTCATAATAAAATAAAATAAAAAAATATAAGACAACGATTACATATACATCTATCACGAAAACAAAAGTTATAGATAAACACAGAGTAATTCTCAGATGAGGAATCTCATAGAGTTAAATCGGTGATTGTCTATGTAAGTACGTGTCAACCTGTTAAAAACATCTATATATGAAATCATTATTAGATGTACAGCTTGTACTTTTATTTAATGCATATGTATATATATATATATATGTAAGATGTAATTAGAGTAACACCTCACAAAAGCCATTTTTGAAAAATCTTGGTCCTTCGTTGCTTGTGAACCCATTCATTGTAAGCTTCTCCAAGATGGCCAACCTGTAAAACATTTCAGCTCCGTAAAATGATATCTAACAATGTATTATATAACTAAGCAATATAATTAGTTTTTGGACTTTTAAAAAATATAAAGAAAAAGTCAAAGAGAAAGGAATGAGAAATAAGATCTGACCTGGAAAACAAGAGGCTCATTCAAATTTACGGTAAAATGTTTGCTGACCAGCTTAGAAAGTTCTTATGTAACTGGAAGCATATATATATATATATATATATATATATATATATATTTCAATAAAAAGAAGAAAATAAATGAGAACACATTCTTATAAATAACAACATACAAACATTAAAACAAAAAATAAAAAGAAAAAAATCATGAATTTTATTCTGTTGAGAGATATGTGCTGAATTATAATGGGAGACCTGCTTATGTGGTAAGAAATACGAAGATGCATGGACCATATTGACATCCTTCCCACAGTGTAGGGCTGTTTTGTGTAATTAACCTTTAATTTTACTGTAAAGAGATAATATATTAGCCTAATTAATTGATCATTCGTAAATCGTAAACCTGCATGCACACAAAACCATATCATGACAATTGACATGCATGCATAGTCCGTCGGATAGTGTGTAATACATTTCCACAGTATTCCTAGCAACCAAACAAAAAATAAATGTAACCAAATTAAAGATAAGCAAAACAAACCTTCAGTACAATTGATGCTGGATATTAACTTGCAAGTCTCTCCCAAGAAGAGTATTAGAATTCTTAATCACACTTTTTTTCCTTTTCCTCCTTTTGAAATGTAATGGGATCACCAGCAGTCTGTAATATTTATATTCTAAACTTTGCTTGTTAGATCGAGATTATATGATCTGGATATATATATGTGTATATATATATATACACACATGCATATGTACATATATATGACACGCACACCCAAATATAAAATATGTAAGGTTTGATACACATGAATCTGATAAAATATTCGACTAGCTACGATTAGTTGTTGCTTGTTGCACCGTTCCCCAGCATTTTAGGGTAAACAAGTTCAATATGACGAAGAAAATATGAGAAGATCTTGAAAGTGAGATATTGTTGCACAGCTCTAGAGCTAATGATTCAAAGTTGATAAATGCATGTGTATATACAATATACTATATGGGTTTGTATAATAACTAATTATATATATATATATATATATATATTACATGTATAGTTGCGTTTGTTTAATTATTAATTAAAGTGTTTTTGTGTCTATCATGTATGTTTATTAGTGGCGTTGGGTTCTTAATTATACAATTCCAAAAGCACAAGACTAACAAATTAATTAAGGCCTAAACTTTAGGTTATAGATCCATATATTGATTCTAATTAGACTTGACTAGAATATTTTCTTTCATATGGTGAATGTGAAATTAAAAATGATATGGTAATTTGTACCTCATTGGGTTTTGTTCAGTAAAAAATTCACATATATAGACTGATTTTATGTTTTGTGAAAATTATTTTTACCTGTTCAACCGAGAAAAAAAAAAGTTTGTTTATATATACTTAGAAAAGATAATTATAGAAGATAACTGTGTTTTTTCTTTCTAATCAATATTTATATCATTTACATAAAATGATAGAAAAACTGAAACGTTGAATAAATAAAAATAAAAATTGGGAATTAAATACATGATTGTGATAAAGTAACTTTTACGGACCAACCATGTGTGCAGCGTGATGGTCCTTCCTTCTTAATCAATCCCAATTCACATCCAATTTCTTAATCTTTTAAATTCAAATCAAATTAAAACTTGTCATTAATTGTTAACGAACTTGCATGTGTGTGCCTTATTGTTTGCTCTAGGTTTGAAAGCACGTGTACCTTGTCCTAAAAGTCAGCGTCGTGATCCATTGTGTTTAAAGGATTCAGATTTGAATCTCCACCACATTTAAGTTGTGATAGACAGCTGCTGTTAACAACAGCTTATTTATATGTTTAACCAATTAAAAATTATCACGCCTCTTATTAAAATTCATAAATTATGATACGCCACATATAAAAATTCTAAATTATGATTAAAAGTATTGTTCTAAAAGTTTAAGTCAATAAACTTCCTTTTTTGTTTTGATGAATGTCAATAAACTTGCTTTTTGGTTTTGATGAATGTCAATAAAACTTCCTTTGTATGGCCCACTGTTGTGTTAAACACCAATGGTGATCCCATAGCCTTTTTTTTTTTTTTTTATAAAATTTAAAATAGCTGTTAATACGGTTCCAAGTTCAAACTAATTCGTAGTCTCTAATGACAAAGTTATCGTTTATATAATTTCATCTATTAACGGTCCTGAAATAGATACACCCACCACTAACTTTACACATAAGGCCCTTTTGTTGAACACTTATTGCAAATCAACCTCATACTTTGGGAGCTAGTATTAATTTGTTTTGTTCTCCACACTATATTAAATATGAAGATATTTCTCTATACATGTTACATTTATTTTTTCTTTCAAATTAATTTGTTTTTCATATAGCACATTAAGAGAAAATTGATAAGACTCTCACATCTGTTTGTGAAAATTGAGGTTCAAAGTTTAATATGCTTCTATAATTAAATATGAGGTGAAAAAGAAACTATATTATTTTTAAAAGGTTATATTTACTTAAAATCCTATCAAAGTTCTTGTTTATTTAGTGTACTTGTGTGTGCATATATCTTTTTTTCATTTGTTGGACTTTTATTTAAGAAAAATGTCAATGGTTGTCACCACTGATCGCCAATGGGATGCTGAAATAGTAAATTTTAATTGGACAGTGGCCTTAACAGGATTCGCTATCCTTCCCCAATTAGTTTTTAGCATTTTAGTATAAAATCTTTTTCCATGTCAACTTCTGAACCCACTAGTGATCATCACCATAGCAAAACTCTTTCTCTAATCCTGTAGTTTTGTTTTTATTTTTTATTTTAAAGAGAAAATGAGCCACATCATTCAGGAAGATTGGACATTAATTGACATTGGAAAGAACAAGTTCTTCATACAGTTTCGATATTGTTACCCTGGAAAAACATATGCCATAACCGGCAATGCTTCACCACAATATTGAAAAGAGGCAGCCTCCTTAATCTACGAAGTTGAAGCCAACAGCCACAAAATCTGATACAGGATAATTTTTAGTACACTGACTATTTTACAAAGCGGCCTTTGTTGGAGGGAGTGTTCCAAACACACTGTCCCATATAGGGGAAGTAATCCCAAATCCCGAGCTTCGAATTCTGAAGTGATGATTCAAGTGATATCTCTGTAAAAAGACAACGAAAAACAATAAATACAAAGTCAATTCTCTATTGAACGTATATGCACACACACAGAGAGAAAAGAGTAGGAAAAAATGTCTCCCACAATGACGATTATTACCTTGAGATTTTGAGTGAAAGCTTTTGATGGCTTCCCATGATGCAGGTAGTAATGAGTAAGATCATACATTACATATCCCAACACGATCCCTCCAAATAAAGCAGGTGCAGTGGAAGGTGTCGATAAAGCTCTAGTAACCGTCCAAACCTAGCCAAAAGACCACCATCAATCACAAGCACCCTAATGTATAGCATAAATTAATCCATACACGAGAATATATTTATCTCTGTAACTTTTTAATATGACATATATACAGTGCGATACACCAAACTTTTGACCAAATAGGGGAATGGATCTTACTGGTACACATATAATTGCTGCTAATACTGGAGGGAAAACAAGTCGTAATCCATCTGTAGGGTGTTTGTGATGGCAACCATGAAGAAGATAGTGCATAGTATTTGCCCTGAAAAAGGTTCTCAATATGAATGACGTTTCCCTTGCTTGCAGTGACAAAGTGACAGAGCAGATAGGGTGTGACCAAAGAGAGAACTAACCAATAGCTTTCTGTTTTTATGTGAAAAAGGAAGCGGTGCAAACTATACTCCAGCAATGTCCAAATGAAGACGCCACCAACTAATGCATAAGCTACTTGATGAGGAGTAAGGTCCCTTTGGAAAGAGATGGAAACTAACCAGCATACTACAGGCAGCCAAATAAGTGGAATCACCCACCATGGTGTGTGGGTAAAGAACTGATGCAAACAATAGTCAGAAAGGACATCACTTACATCTACTACAAAACAGTTATCAAGCATATCTATGTACAACGTTAATACCTTTAAGCAAGTAATTTTTTTTAAAAAAAAAAATTCATATATTAAATATATATAAAACTTCTATAACTTTATGCGCAGCGCAGGCAAACATAAAAATATTAATACCCTTGTTTTTAACCACATATAGAAAATATATATTGATACTGGAATTATCGTTATTGCAACTATTATAGATATTACTCGAAGTGCTTTAGTTTAGGATAACATGTCAGAACACAAACAAGAAATGAAATTAAAAGACATAAATATTAGTTCTTATATTAGCGAGAGATGAAAGATCCTCATATAGTATATTTATGAGCAATCTATCTTCCCAAATTATTCGGTGCCCTGTTCTCACCAATTACATGACTGGTTAAACCTTTAATTTGAATGAAGTTTCCTAGAAAGAAGTATGTTATGATCTGTTTCAAATAACAAAAACCTTGCACTAAAATTTTCTGCATCCGTTTTCTGCAACAATGTGAATAATTTGAATAGTTATTTATCCATATCTAGTGTGAATAATTTTTCCAGAAGGGAAAAAATTAGGCAACAATGTTTTGTGAGAATGAATTTTTTTTATTATATGTTGTTGTGGGTGCTGTAGGTACAGAAGTTATTTTAATTCTTAAGCAAGAAATCTATAAACTTATTAATGCTGAACCTTAGGATCAACATTGAAGATGAGTATTGGATGAACAGTTCAGGACAAAATTTTGTCCAATTTCATCGGTAGGAAATAATAATTCCTATGATAAAAAAAGACAGGTAATTTAATCACCCCAATGCGGTTTCGAATTTTTACATGAGTCATAATTCAATGGAAACAAAAGATCTATTTCCTTTATTAATCAATGGTTGGCAATTTGGCACAAATTAGCTTCTACAAAAATCATTTCAGGGACCACAGATTCCAAGTGAAAATTTGTAGCATTAGCATGAACTTTAAGAAAAGAATGCAAAGGTTTAGCCATATAATAAAAGACAAGTGATGAGCATAAAACATATTTATTTATGTCAAGAAGTAATTTGAGTATTTACCTCGCAAAAGCCATTTGCAAAAAGTCTGGGTCCTTCCTTGCTTACTATAGGCTGGTGAACCCACTCATCGTAATTTTCTCCGAGATGGCCAACCTGTCAAACATCCCAGCACTGAAAAAGGTCAAATAGTCTATAAGGCTGAGAGAAAATTGAAGTTAGTCAAAGGCCAGTCCTATATCTAGCTTCTCAGCATTAGGCGTGAATAAAGGGCTGAGTAATTGACTAAAGGGTCATTGACTAGGGGCTTTAAATAATAAGACTGGTTCTTCCAAACTTTTACTTTTCACTTACACTTCTTGTGCAATAAATTGAAAAATCACAACAGCAAATGCTAATGCTTGTTCATTGTTGGTCAATGCTTGATTCCCTTGATTTCCACCTTATTCTTGGATTCTGTTCAATATGTCCCTAAATTTACATAAAATCTTATCTCCATAACTAAGCTTAATTACCAAAAATCTAAATTGCTTCTTAACCTTCTTTCCTCTTTATTGTGTGATACAAGACTGAGCAATGGGAAAGATGATTGGCCATGCTAGAGAACACAGTGGGCTTTATTTTCATAAGAGTAAGGGTATAAATGGTGATCTTGTTCTTGTGGCTCATTTATCCCAACTGAAAGGCAGAGATGTTTTACTTTGGCATAATAAATTAAGACAACCTTCTTTTCCTCTAAAGGTTCCTTTATTCGAGTTCAATAAATGACAAGTTATTGTGAAATAGCTAAACACCATTGCTCTTCTTTTTCTCCTTCAAATGTTAAAGAGTATTTTTTCCTTTCAGACTTATTCATACTGATGTGTCAGGTCCATCACAATTACAACATTTTGGGAACTAAGTAGTTTGTTACATTCACACTTGACTGCACTAGGGCTACTTAGTATTTTCTTCTAACATAAAAATTCAAAGTCACCATATTTTCCGAATTTTTCCATACAAAATGCTTGGTAATCAATTTAAACAAAAATTCAAACCTCTCCAGTCTAATAAATGGCAAGTAGTATTTCAATTACGAACTCATCTCTTACAGTAAAAAAGAAGGTATCATTCATCAATCTTCCAGTATTGATATTTCTCAATACACCAGGGTTGCAAAGAGGAAAATTAGACACCTACTGGGAGTTCCTACATCACTTCTTTCAAAATCAAACTTACTTTTGAATTCCTATCTTCAGGGAAGAGTAACAATGAAGATGGTAATGTTCTATTCTAGTTGTCCTATTTCAAGCTCTGTGTCAATCCAAATTTATCACCTTTCTTTACGGCTTTCGTCACTCAACTGCTTCAATAGAAGTGCCCAAAATTGTCCAAGAAACAGTCAAAGAACCTTACCGGAAACAAACCATGATTGAAGAAATGAGGGCCTCAAAACACAAGAGAACATTGGAAATAGTGGAAACCTATGGGGTGTAAATGAATTTTTTATATGGAACATCTAATGTTGATTGGAGTCTTATCATGTCCATAAATATGTAAGCGGAAAAAGGGAACAGTCAACCTTTCAGATTGAGATTAAATTAGAAGTCAAACCAAAGATAGAATAGCCAATTTGAATAAGAAATTCAGTCTGCTTTAAAGATCTAGCTAAATGTTAAATAACTTCCAACATAAAAGAAGAGAAAAGCATAAATACATAACATGCAAGGATGTTTGAAATCTGTTAAGATATCTCTATAATTTGTGGACTTACAGAGAAACAGAGACAAGTCAATGGAAAAGGAAAGAGAAATGAGATCTGACCTGGAAAACAAGAGGCTCATTCAAATTTACTGTAAAAGGTTCGTTGACCATCTTGGAACTTCTTCTGTAACTGGAGGTATACCAATATTAAGCCCAGAAAAAAAGTAAATAAAATATTGAGGAAGCATTCCTATAACAGCATATTATGAATAAAGAAAAAATTAAAGAAAATCAAAATGAGGTGACTTGAGTAAGAGTCAATTCTATTCAATGACAGTAAAATCTTGCACATATTTTTCTTAAAAATTTACACCAGCTAAAGTAATCATAAGCTTCAAAGCATCAATAATTTTGTTCATTTATGTAGTCCTCAAATCCAGGCTGAATGTGTCAAAAGAAAATTGAGAACTTAAATCTTTAAGACATTCATTGCAGTCTTGTTAGTGTAATTACAAAAACAGGATTACTCTCTACAACCACTTGATTAGTTTCACCAAAGCGCTTAGAAACGTAACCAGGAAAATTGATGATCTTCCCCAAGTCATAAAGAAGACCAGTTACAGATACGACAAGCTTTTTTGGACTAAATTTTATAGTTAAGACTAACAGTACCTACAGGGTCGTTTTAAAAACTATACAAGTTCTTTGTCTAAAACAAAAATAGATTTCAATGGCACTGTGAATTGTTAGATGCAGATAGAATAAACTTTCAGAAATATAACACTATATTTTGTGGAAAATGTCAAATTAATTGAGTAGGCCTGTCATTCCTCTCCTATCTTCATCGTTTCAATTCCAACCATTTAACCAATAAAATTGTTGTTGAAACTGAATATCGTGAGCTATTAGAGGCTCATTAAAAGAACAAAAGAAATATGTGGACATTGTTCAAAACACTAGATGAAATCAGGACCAAAATGCTGAGAACATATTAGCAGGAAAACAGAAACAAAAAAGTAGATGAAGTTAAATCACTTTTAAGGTTAAGTATGAACTCAATTTTAATCTTAAAGATATTAGTGACCAACCAATTCTAGCATTACACTAGATGAAATCAGGACCAAAATGCTGAGAACATATTAGCAGGAAAACAGAAACAAAATGGTAGATGAAGTTAAATAACTTTTAAGGTTAAGCATGCACTCAATTTTAATCTTAAAGATTTTAGTGACCAACCAATTCTAGCAATACATATAGATCTTAGATGTTAATAAACCATTAACAATATAGTTTTGATTCATTAGCAAAGCAAAAAGCTCATGTCAATAACACTAACAAAATCACAGATTTAAACACTAGAAGACACACAATCAGTCGGATGGTGAAGATTTGATTTTCTAATTTCCATTTCCAGAGAAAGGAAATGAAAATTCAAATGACGACGAATTTAATTGTCGAAATTCGAGTATTTTCATTACTGAAATCTTTAACACCAATGTCGTCACAAAAGAAGAGAATAAATAACTCAGGCATAATGCATTCACAGCCAAAGAACCCAGATCAAAACTAGAAACAGTAACCCATTACGCATACAGAAAACCCATAACAACATATCACATAAAACAAATTAACATTAAAATTTTGTTTGCATTTCCACTATATTCTCAGCAACCAAACAGAAAACTAATATACTCAAAAGATTTAAAAGAAGAGAAAGGAAAAAACGAACCTTTCAGACAAATGCTGGATGAACTTGCGAGCTCTTTGGCTTTGGGGAAGTGAGAATCCCACAAAAAGTTTGAGAGAAAGGATGTCAAAGTTCTTTCTTTTTCTCTCTCCCCCTTGTCTTTTCACTGCTCTGTGTGTGTGTGTGGTTTGTGGCATGTGGCTTGTCAAAATTCACATGGAATGAATAAACAAATCCAATTCTGTGATGGGAAAGATGCGTTGGAAGACAACTCAAATCTCGAAATCACAGGTTGGCTCTCTTTGAAGTCATTTTCCTTTCAGCGGTTGATTTATTTAATTATTTTTTCAAATCAAGAAGTGAAAACAGAAAACACTTTTTAAATCAGAACCAAACAAGGCCTTAATTAAGCTAATTATTTTTGTTTTTGATAAAATAATTAAGCTAATTATGGTTTGGTGAAAAAGTGAAACTCTATATCATAATTGACGGACTACATTCCAAATTTTCAAGACTTTACAATGGAAATTTAAAATTTTAGTGAAACTTGAAAAGGGCATCTAGCAGTTGAGTGAAATTAGATTTACGTTAATAATTGATTTTCTTTTACGTTAATACTTCGACCTTAGATTTTCTTATAATTACTATTTTGTCTCGCTGAAATGACTTTCTTAAAAATTAATAAATACGTCCTTTTCCATTTTCCAAACTAATTATACATTTTATTTATTTGCAAAAAAAAATATAATTTGTACAGGAGTGTCTAAACTAGAAAATACTTTCTTAAAAAAAAATGTTAATTATAATTTTATAAATTAAAGCCAAGTAGATATTTAATGAAATACAAAATTTTCATATATCTAAGATATTTTTTTAAAGGAAAAACACAAGTTTTTTTGGTAAAATGGAAAAACACAAGTTGGTCCCAACGACTTGCTGATAGTCTTGTTTTGTTTGGGAAAAAAAAAAGAGAATTTTTACACAAATACCCCTGAACTATAGATAATGTTATCATTTAAATTATAAAATTTATATTAATACTTTTAGGATTTAAAATATATATATATTTTAAATTATCCTTTAAACTGTAAAATTGATATGGATATTTGTAAATTTCAAAAATAATTATAAATTATTTCTTAAATTTTTTAAGTCGGTGAACCACATCGTACTCGTTTACTTGAAAGGCCTTGGCAAAGAATATCATCCTCAATGCCCGGTTTCGATCCGAAAACTGCAATAGCAATGGCGACCACTCCAGGAATTTGGCTGCTCAAAGCAGAGATTGAAATCGCATAGGCACAGGCATAGCCAACACTTCGCTGGAAGTGTACGAGTCCAATAAGGGAAGACAAACACATCACCCTTTTGGAGGACCTTCGTGATGAGGTGGGTGTTGGGGGTTGGACGTCACAAATTAACTTGAAGAACCAATATAGGAATAGCAGGTAAAGTTGTATATGCGACTGTTTGGTACAATTTAATTAGTAGCTCTTTTGTTAAGTTTATGTGTAGGCTTTTGGTTTTCTATTTTATTTTTTTGGTTAAGAAACTAATTATGCATCTATCAACGTTTATAGTCATTAGTAATATAAACGAAACAACGCGTAAACACTCCAATTACCTGGGCGACTAAGGGTCTGCAACACAGAAATCTTGCAAAGGACTAGGCTCAAAAGCAATGGCCAGAGCAAATGTGGTGGATAACAAATTAACTCAGAATGAAAACCTGGCATTTCATTTGAAGTTAGAAATGGAAATGAAGGTGTAATTTGATGGGAGATACGTGTGTAAATTTATTATTGCATGGACTGCCTTATATACAATGCAGTAGCTAATGGGGCTATCAACAATCTAGTAAATAGCTTTTAAGAGAAAAGTTGAAGGCCGGTGTAACACTATATGGATTGCCGAAATTTTCTATAAACCGTCTTTAATCCAATATTATTTAAGAAACTTGATCCATTTACAAATTTTAAACATGCCATTCTAATATCTTCAAGCTAAAATGTGGGACCCAAATAATTTGACCTTAGTCAAAGAATCCACGTGTGCCATTATAATTTAGTATTTGAAAAATATCAAAGGTTTTAAATTTTGATGTTTCAACTCTCTATAAATGAAAAATAATATCACAAGTGTCATGTCAGCACTAAAAAAAATTAGTTTTTAACTCAGCATCATTAAACATATAAATAAAAACTTTAAAAATAAACATTACCATTTATAATATCCTAATTCTCTGTGGTCTTTAACTATAACATATATGAACCGAACAAATTAATTAAGAACACGGCCTGCAGTACAACAACAGAATATTCAAAATCAATGAGCTGGTAAACCTGAACAAGTATAAGGAAACACAATCTAACAAATATACAAGCTAGAATTTTCCAAATTGAGAAAAATATTTATATTTATTAAACAAGTACGAGAATCTTTTAAAGGAGGCAAGTAAGGGTGCATATTCTCGTAATTATTCAAAGAAGAATTAACCAAAAATCAATGTTAAGGAATAATGATAATTTTTCATTAATTATATGCCTCATATTTTGATCAAATTATTAATTTGGATTTAGGACCAAGTTTTTTCTATTTAGATTTAATGTAATATCATCATAGTGATAATTTTCATTAATTATGTGCCTCACATTTTGATCAAATTTATTAATTGGGCCCAAGTTCTCTGTATTTAGATTTAAGTTAATATCATCTTAATTAATCACCAACACCACCAGTATTGGCCAATAAGAAGTACTATTTACATATAAAATCATGCAGAACCTGCATAAAGGGCTACCCTTAAACAATTATTTAGTCTTCAATTGCCGTTCACGACGTATTATATTTGTGTGGACACATATATACTACATATGTTACTGCATTCTTAACTTGACTCATGTATGCTAGGGATTCTTTCCCACATTTATGCTCCGACTTTTGGACTTCAGTGTTCAACTTTTATATTATATATAGTTTTGGACTGAACGGATAGGCCTGTAGTTAGAAAGGGTCTTGATGAACTCAAGATTAAAATTCAAAGACTCGTTCAATATCAATACTCTAGAACACGGTGTTCGATCGGCCGGCATATAAGCAATACGTACTTGTCACGTTCTCTATAAATAATGACTTCCACATAACAATTTCTTCACAACTTAATTACTCTCCAATTACATTCTTCATTTCCATAAATATTTGACATATAATTAATCTTCTAGCTAAACGAGACAGAGAGCTATACTGAAGATGGCAAAGAGGGCTTTGATGTTGTGTTTGATAGTCATAACATGTGCGGTGACCATTAATGCTTTTGAGCCTAGTCCGTTGCAAGATTTCTGCGTTGCCGACCCTAGCAGCCAAGGTACGTAATTGGAGATTATCAATGCATTTGGTTAATTTTGAGCTTTGCTTAATTAACTTGTACTGCAAGTAATTCACTTTGCGCATATATCATTGCAGCACGAGTAAATGGGCTTGCTTGCTTGGATTCCAAGCTTGTAACTGCTCAGCATTTCAGCTTTAGCGGAGTTCACATAGCAGGCAACACATCGAATCCTCTTGGCTCGAGGGTTACACCAGTAAATGTTGTTCAAATTCCAGGGCTCAACACCCTCGGCATCTCATTGGCTCGTATTGACTATGCACCCACCGGCGTTGTCCCTCCCCACACACATCCCCGAGCCACCGAGGTTCTGACAGTCTTAGAAGGCAGTCTGTATGTAGGGTTTGTGACATCAAACCCTAACAACCAGCTCATCACAAAGGTTCTCCAAAAGGGTGATGTATTTGTCTTCCCTGTTGGACTCGTACACTTCCAGAAGAATGTGGGCTATGGCAACACTGTCTCCATCTCTGCCTTGAGCAGCCAAAATCCTGGTGTCATAACTATTGCTAATGCTGTGTTTGGATCCAACCCAAGCATTGAAGACAGTGTTCTTGCCAAGGCTTTCCAGATTGACAAATCCATAATTAGTCGTCTTCAGGCTCAATTTTAGATGAAGTTCATGATCATCTTCTGGTTTCATGTTACTAGGCTTTTGTCTTGGGATTGAGAGAGTATTGGAGTAATTTGATGTGTACCCTGTGTGAATCTTGCAAGAACCATATGGTCCTTGGTTAATTAATGAACTTATGTAGTTTTTAAATTTTGTGGAGTTAATTAAAAAGTTCTTTTATTTATGTTTGGAATTAACGCTATATTTTTTCTTCGCAGAGTGGTTCTTTTTTGAACTGCAAAACAAACTTTATACACACATTCTTTTCACCAATAAAATGATTTTCGCTCTTTTTACCAAAAAAAAAAAAAATAATAATAATAAAATGATTTTCGCTCTTGATAATTCCACATACAAGTAAATAGTATTTCCCCGTTCACAAGGCCGGCATGGCCTCTAAGGTCATTGCCTAAGGCCCGCAAGAAGAAGGCCCAACAAATTATTTTATATTTAATATTTTTAATATATATATATATATATATATTTTTAAAATAACACTTTGTAAACTAATTTTAAATTTTATTTACGTAGTTTTCAATTTTTCATTTTAATCCCTTTCTTTTTACCATGTAATAAGTATTTCGATGTTAAAATTTATTAATTCCTAATTTAATAAGATAGTGACGTAATAATATTTTAAAATTATATAATAATATTCAAAAATATCTATTCGATTTATAAATGTATATTTCACTAATTGAGGGAATGATATCCTTTTAAATCAGATAAAATATTTTAACAAATTTTTTACCAAAAAAAATGTTAAATAACATATATTACTTATACAAGCTATGTGCAAGTTGGTCAATTCTGTCAAACTCTAACAAAAAATCAGAGGGATCTATTTTACAGGTATTAACAGTGCATGATTGATTGTGTTGTGCTCGATTGGTGGAAACCAAAAGAAATATGCAGTTTTTTTTACAATTAGACATTAATGCAGGCTCTAAGGTAATAATGGCCAAAGTGGTGAAGAGCTTGCTATTTGTGGATGCTCTGATAAATTCTTTCTCTCTTATTATTATTTTTTTTCTTTTTTTTGTTTGTCTGATTTCAGTGTCATTGCAGTTTGCAAGTTTCGAAAGAGTGTTGTATTGAAGCATCCTTTTATGTAAAGTTTTTATTTTATTTTTTCTTTGCCCTGTTTTGTGTTGTGTTTTTATTCCAGTGTTACATTTGTCGTCAAAGCCCATACCTAGTGTAACCCAAAAAAGCCCAAAAAGCCTTACCCTCAATATCATTTGCAAAAGTCTAGACCCACTTTCATACGTTAAGAGGTAAAGCCCAGACCAACTTAATACCAGTCCTACAGCTACTCCAAGAGAGAAAAAAAAGCCCAGATCCACTGTCTTCCCCGAAGAAAACGAAACAGCCCAGACCAACTTTTCTACTTAGGAATGAAATTAAAAAAATAAAAAAAAAAAAATTAAAACTTTATATAAGATTTTGAGACACAACGCAAAATATGAAAGTGAATTTTGTAATTATTTATATATAAACAAAGAAAAAGGGATATTTGCGCCAACGCTACCTAAACTATGTCTAATTTGCACATTGCATCTCAATGACTTTTTCTTTTTTTCCTTTTTGTACACATGTTTTCCTAAACTTAGGTTGCGACCTTAAATATGAGCATAGGTTGCCACCTTTAAAACAAGTAAAAAAATTTTAAGTCTTCAGAATTTTCTTAATTTTTCTCCACAAATATCGACATGATATGTAATTAAATAATTAATTTGGTCCATAGGCGGCATTCTTTTGAAGACCTTAATGATCTTCGTATTCTTTTATTTTAATTCTAGTCAAAGGTTACAAGACCTTTGAACTATATATTCCAACTGATGTCTTCTATTACTGTTATTTATTTATTTTTTAATATATATATATATATCAAGGTCAAGGACCTCAATTTCTTTTAGTTTTGGTAAAATAACAAATACCTTTGAACTTTCACCTTAGTTTCAATTAAACACTAAACTTGTTTTTCTTTTTTTCTTTTCTTTTCTTTTTAAAAAATGCTCCCTCAGAACTTTGTCGCCATATTATTCAAATCAGTTAAAATTTGATGCACCTCATGTTGCAGATAACGTTATCATGTGCTACACAGGTGATTTCTTTAGTAAGTTTTGTTTGGTTTTTTTTTTAAGTCAAAATGCTCATTATAATATTAATATTAAAAAGTTTAATACATGAACAACTATAATTTCAATTTAAGTATATTTTCCAAATTTTTCATATATCCATGTCAAATTGAATAAAAAATATTAAAAAAATAAAACAAAAATAAAATATATACCTTAATAAATTACAGTTCAGTTAATTATTTAAGTTTATAATGAACTTTTTTTTTCCTTTTTTTTTTAAAAAAAAAATTTGGCTTGGACACTTTGACCTACACTTGCATTGAAATTATGATGATTTACTTATCAAATTTTTTTAATCCAAATATTGCAAAGAACACTTTAATATAAAAGAGAACAACAGTACTCTCTCTATATATGTGTATCACATGTATGGCACATGATATATTCCATCCAATTTTAACTGGACTTGTTCAACCCCAGCGCCTATATTTGTAATTTTGCATTAACTTTATAAAAACTAAAGAGGAAACCGCAGGTCCTCGATTGAAAGAGCAAATTTTGCAAGGAATAAGACTTTTGTTTTTAGCAATGCTTAAGTTTGATAACTCCAAGCGTCGACAAAACAGCTTACATAGTTACATATGGCATGCACCAAAATCCTGTTTGGATTGGTCCCATCATCCTTTTATTACCAAAAAAACTCAAAGAGTCTAAATTGAAAACATGAACACTAATAAATCATTTCGTTTCATTAAAGATAAGTAAAAATAAAATTCTGTAACATTACAAACATGAATATATATAAAATTAACATGGACAAAGATTCATCAGAGATAACCAACCACGCATACACACGGTTCCAGCTTGCAACAACACAAAAGTTCACACCAACAAATCCTCACACTTCCAAAACAAAATCAACAAAAAGTTGTGACATCAAATTAACCAAAAGACAATCAACTCTATCATCTACAATGGTGCTTGAAGACGACTGATTATAGATTTGTCAACCTGGAAAGCCTTAGCAAGAACACTGTCGTCAATGCCTGGGTTGGATCCAAATACTGCATTGGCAATAGTAATCACACCAGGATTTTGGCTGCTCAATGCAGAGAATGATACAGCGTTGGTGTAGCCCACATTCTTCTGGAAGTGTACGAGTCCAACAGGGAAGACAAACACATCACCCTTGTGGAGGACCTTTGTGATGAGCTGGTTGTTAGGGTTTGAGGTCACAAACCCTACATAAAGGCTGCCTTCTAAGACTGTCAAAATCTCAGTGGCACGAGGATGTGTGTGGGGAGGGACAACGCCTCCAGACGCATAGTCGATACGAGCCAAGGAGATGCCGAGGGTGTTGAGTCCTGGGATTTGAACAACATTTACTGGTGTAACCCTAGAGCCAAGAGGATTCGATGTGCTGCCTGCTATGTGAACTCCGCTAAAGCTGAAATGCTGAGCAGTTACAAGCTTGGAATCCAAGCAAGCCAAGCCATTTACTCTTGCTGCAATGATATACGTGCACAAAGTAATAATTAAAATCATATGTGATGTATTAGTAGAAATTAATCAAAAAAAGCTCAAAACTAAGTAAATGTACATTAAGCTCCAATTACCTTGGCTGGTAGGGTCTGCAACACAGAAATCTTGCAATGGACTTGGCTCAAAAGCATTAATGGTTACAGCACACGTTATGGCTACCAAACAAAATACCAAAATGCTCTTTGCCATTTTCAGCAACCTCTCTCTCCCTCTCTCTCTTCTTTAAGATTATGATTATATTTTTATGAAAAATGTATTGGAGTGAATTTGGATGTGAAGCAATTGTTATAATGGAGATCATTATTTATAGAGAAGGACCAGAAGGTGATGAGCAGAAGCAGCTTCTGAAGCCGGCTGAGCACCAATATACACTGAATGAGCGGTCCTAATGAATTTTTCAATTCATCTAGACTCAGCGCAATTCTAACTACGGGCCTATGGTTCAGTCCAAAATTCTCGAAAAAACGTATCCATTTATTAATATTAAATTATTATTATATGTATATTAGTTAAAGCTCGACGGACATATAAGTTAAACAAATATAACAGTCCAAACATTCTTCATAAATTGTGAGTCCAATTCATTCGATTATTCATGCGTCAAGAAATCTTTGTTTAACTGGGCCAATGGTCATGTAATAGAATTTGTAAGATAGATGTAATTAATATGTAAACTGCTTAGTAATGCCAATATAGGTTAACCATCTGAACTATTTTTAACAACAAAACCATTTTGTCAAAAATAATTCTTTGTATCACATACTTATGCTGTGAATTTGCACAAATTACGCTAAATAGCAAATACTCTTTTGTTAAACAAGTTTCTTATTATAATAATATTTATAATTGTTACAACAACTATTTATTATTTATAGTCTTTAATTAAAATAAAAAATAAAAAACTTATATTGTTAAGAATTTTATTGAAGTAGGCAATATATGTCAATCATTACACATATTTTACTGTCCAAAATTAAAGTTTGATGAAGTGATCAATAAAATTTTAGAATAAAACTTATGAAATAACACACACACACACATATATATATATATATTAATATGGGTAGAAATCCAATTTTATCCTTGGCATTATTTTAATGGGTCAATGATGTTCAAGTGTAATTTGATAATTTAACATTTTAAATTAACGGTTGTGGTCTCTTGGTTTAAACGATCGACACTCCGTTTCTACTCATCCATTACATGAATTTTTCTGCGTTCATGAAAAATCCAAAAGCACTGCACCCAAGGAATTTTAACTACTATAATAGTAAATTTACTTCAATTCTCGTCCAATGGATAAAGGCCCGTATTACTGTAATAATTCTATAACAGTGTGCATTATGCCTAATGATCTATTATTAATTTGATCCGTGATTAAGTTTTACAAAGTATGTACAGTATTTTACAATTGGTATCAGAGTTTGGCATGATAGATCATTAGGTTAATGTGTTATATGAATTTTCCCATGTTGGATTAGGGTGGAATTATGGCAAGTTAATTTTCAAAAATTAAACATATACAACAACTATTTTGATTATAAAAAATATCAGCTTCTCCGCTAAGTTAATGTGGGTCCCATGAATTCGACTATGAATGTGTCAAAGAATCCATGTATAGCTAAGCCAAATTAGTAAGTAAGAATCGTACTTGTAAGATCAAGGGGGAAAAATGTGAGAGTCAGAGATTATAATTATTGTTCTTGTGGATCTATTAATTGATCTTCTTTGAATAAATATGAGATTGACGTTCTTGTGGATGTCTACTTTTTCTCCATCTAGATATATTCTCGCGAATTTAGCTCTTTTTTTATCCTTTTTTTTTTAAGGTTCGCCGGCTCGTTGATTTTGAATTTTGTGCGTGTTGGTGTATAATTTAGGCTATTTGGTCGTTTTGGATTAATATAATTATATATATATATATATATATATATGCTTTACAAATTGCATACGTGAATTTAATTTCCTTTTTAAGACTAAATCAACCAAATAATACATTTTGTTTCGAAACCAATTCTTTAAAACCGCCAAAGGAGAAGAACATCACGGAGTGAAAATATGCATGCAAAGCGCGTATCATTATTCTGTATGTTGACAGACTATGTATATACAACTGTGAAACATTCCGGAAGATGATAATTTAATTTCTTATGAAATTACATATACTAGTGGGATACACATCATGCATGTTTCTACAAGTAATTGGACCAAGTCCATGGGCAATTAAGAAGCTAAAATTCAATTAATCAACTTCTGGATAATGAAAGGAAATATAAAATTTGTAAGTTATTTGACCAAATCAAACAAATTAGGACCCACGTGAAGAATTAAATTTTTTATTTTTTTTATCTTCATTTTAAGAAAGTATTTGTTAGTGGGTTCTTGAGTTGTCTTTTCAATAACTATTATTAGCTGTTTCAGAATTGATACTTTTTAAATTTGTAAGCTAATGCATTTTGTCGTTGTTTGCTAATGGGTCATATTTATAAATAATTTATATATATATATATATATTTAATGAGCGTTGATGTACATAGATTCTTTGACCAAAGTCAAATTAACAGGGACGTCGTCCCACATTCTAGTAAGGGTTTGATGTTCTTGGACTGATATGTTTACCATATGTATATACGTTTATGATCCTAGCTACATGAACAAAATAAACAATGTATATATGGGGTTAATTAAGTTTCCTTCTAGTTCAAGACTGAAGAGATTGGCCTTAATCTTCCTAGAATCTTCCCAGAATCTTCCCAATCCATATATTAGTGTGAGGCCGGCCACTAAAAGCCTGCAACTTTTCAATTGTAAGCTCTATTAATTAGATGGCAAACCTAGTAGTTTTCACTCTGAGTTTGCTAGCCACCTCATGTGCTCTAGCTATTGTTTTGAGCCTAGTCCTCTGCAAGATTTCTGTGTTGCAGACCCTACTAGCCAAGGTAGTGTATAGGAAGCGATCAATGCTTTAAGCTTTAACCTTTGTTTAATTAATTCGTACTAAAAGTTCATATATTTCAAGTTTTTCTTCTTTTATATATGTTCAACTGATTTTGCTCACATGTATTTATGACATTGCAGCGAGAGTAAATGGCCTGGCTTGCTTAGATGCTAAGCTCGTAACGGCTGAGCATTTCGGCTTTAGTGGACTTCACATAGCCGGCAACACATCGAATCCTCTTCGCTCTACGGCTACACGACTGACTGTTGATTTAATCCCAGGACTCAACACCCTCGGCATCTCCTTGGCTCGTAACGACTTTGCACCGACCGGCGTTGGCGCTCCACACATACACCCTCGCGCCACAGAGATTACAACAGTCATACAAGGAAGTCTGTATGTAGGGTTTGTAACCTCAAACCCTAACAACCAGCTCATCACAAAGGTCCTCCAAAAGGGTGATGTGTTTGTCTTCCCTAAAGGACTCGTACACTTCCAGAAGAATGTAGGCTATGGCAACGCTCTCTCAATCTCTGCCTTCAGCAGCCAAAATCCTGGTATCATCACTATTGCTAATGCAGTTTTCGGATCGAAACCGGGGATTGAGAATGATGTTCTTTCCAAGGCTTTTCAGGTGGACAAATATGTTGTTGATCGTCTTCAAGGGCAATTTCAGACGAGTTATTAATTTCCATATATAAAGAGACGATTTAAAATCCTGGGGTCATAATTATTGCTAACGCAGTGTTTGGATCCAACCCAATCATTGAAGACAGTGTTCTTGCCAAGGCTTTCCAGATTGGCAAATCTATAATTAGTCGTCTACAGGCTCAATTTTACATGAAGTTCATGATCATCTTCCGGTTTGATGGTTCTACTTGGTTTTTGTTTTGGGAGTGAGAGAGTATTTCATTAATTTGATGTGTGAATCTTGCAAGAACCATATAGTCCTTAGTTAATTAATGAAATTATATTATGTACTTTTTTAAATTTTGAGTTAATTAGAAAGTTCTTTTATTTATGTTTGGAATTAATGCTACATATTTCTTTGCATAGTGGTGCTTTTCGAACTGCAAAACAAACTTTATACTTCAATAAAATGATTTTCGCTCTTGAGAATTTCACAAACAAAGGTGTGTGTATAGAGTTTGTTCGGAGTGAAATAGTATTTCCTTTCTGGACAGGGCCGGCAGGGCCTCTAAGGAGATTGCTTAAGGCCCGCAAGAAGAAGGCCCAAACAAATATTTTATATTAAATATATATTTTATATTAATTTTTAGAAAAATAAAATCTTTAATCTAATTTTTTTAATTTTATTTACATAGTTTTCAATTTTTCATTTTAATCTCTTTCTTTTTACCATGTAATTCAATTTATTAATTCATAATTAAATAATATAATAACATTATAATATCTTAAGGTAATATAATTATATTCAAAAGAAGATATCCTTGTGATCAGATAAAAGATTTTAAATTTTTTTTATTGAAAACGATATATGTTAAGTAACATATGCTATATAACTATTGTAATGCATAGTTCAGGACTGAAAATATTCTTAAAAAAGTTAAAACTTCGTTTAGATTCTGAGAGACAAAGCAAACTATGTAAATGAAATTTGTAATTATGTCCCAATGCTACTAAACTATGTCCCATTTGCACATCGCAACTCAATTTTTATTTATTTTTCTTTTTTACACGTATTTTCCTAAACTTAGGTTACCACCTTAAATATGAGCAATATAGGTTACCACCTTTAATACATGTCAAAAAATTTCAAGTGTCAGAATTATCGTTTTCTACATAAATATGGACTTGATATCTTGGCCACAGAAATAGTCTTGAACGAACCGCATAGTGACATATGCTTCAGCAAAATAATTTGGTTAAAAATATGAGACAAAAGAAACCCAAAAAGGAAATTTATATTCAAACACTAGGCTGCCATTCATGATGGTGCATAATTTTATATATACTTAATTTATTTCGATCTTAGACGGCACTCTTTTGAAGGCATTAATCTCCTTCTTCTCTTATTTTAATTTTAGTCAAAGGTTATAAGACTGTGGTTGAACTATAAATATAGACAAGTCATCGGTATGTATGCCACTTTATGTTGCAAATCCTGGTACTTCTCTGACCAATAGCATGTGTCTATCCAATATCTTCTTTCTATTCTTTCTGATCTTCTTCGCTTCTACTCATGGTTAATTCAATATTCCGTTCCTTAATATTGGTTCTCGACGCAGTCACTCTTCACACTTGAGGCAACTACTTCGTGTCCTAAGATTTGGCAATGAAGGATATGCATGGCACACTTAATTTATGCCAATCAAGAAACGTTAACCTTGGTAGGAGTGAGTTTAAGATATATATATATATATATATATATATGTGCAAAAGGATGGTATAATTTATTACCCTCTATATTCCAATTATATATTGATCCGAATTCAATTGTTGTCTTCTATTATTGTTATGTTTATTTAATCAAGGACCTTAATTTCTTTTAGTTTTTGGGAATATAACAAATACCTCTGAACTTTTCACCTTGGTTTCGATTAACCACCTAAACTTTTTATTTTTATTTTTAAAACAATATCCTCCCTCAACTGTGTCAAATTCATTAAAATTGGATGCGGTTTGTTTTGTAAGTTGCATCTGATGCTATCATGTGTCATGCTAGTGCTGTTGTTGTTTTTTTTTTTTTTTTTTTAAGTTGTCTTTGCTTATTTTAAATTGAAAACATGAACATTAATGAATCATTTCATTTCATTAAAGATGAGTAAAAATAAAATCCTGAAGCATTACAAACATGAATAGATAGAAGTAACATGGACATAGATTCATCAGCGTTAACCAACCACGCACACAGATGGTTCCATCTTGCAACAACATACAAGTGCACATCAAGCAAATCCTCACACTTCCAAAACAAAATCAACAAAAAGTTCTGACATCAAATTAACCAAAAGACAATCAACTCCATCATCTAATATGGTGCTTGAAGACGACTGATTATAGATTTGTCAACCTGGAAAGCCTTGGCAAGAACACTGTCTTCAATGCCTGGGTTGGATCCAAATACTGCATTGGCAATAGTAATCACACCAGGATTTTGGCTGCTCAATGCAGAGAGTGCGACAGCATTGGTGTAGCCCACATTCTTCTGGAAGTGTACGAGTCCGATAGGGAAGACAAACACATCACCCTTGTGGAGGACCTTTGTGATGAGCTGGTTGTTGGGGTTTGAGGTCACAAACCCTACATAAAGGCTGCCTTCTAAGACTGTCAAAACCTCAGTGGCACGAGGATGCGTGTGGGGTGGGACAACGCCTCCCCACCTATAGTCTAGACGAGCCAAGGAGATGCCTAGGGTGTTGAGTCCTGGGATTTGAACAACATTTACTGGTGTAACCTTAGAGCCAAGAGGATTCGATGTGTTGCCTGCCATGTGAACTCCACTAAAGCTAAAATGCTGAGCAGTTACAAGCTTGGAATCCAAGCAAGCCAAGCCATTTACTCTTGCTGCAATGTTATACATGCACAAAGTGCTTGAAGATCAGATCTTTGAATTGTAGTAGACTAATTAAAATTATATTTGATTTTTTTAGTATAAATTAACCAAGAAAAGCTCAAAACCAACGAAATGCATATTAAGTTCCAATTACCTGGGCTGGTAGGGTCTGCAACACAGAAATCTTGCAACGGACTAGGCTCAAAAGCATTAATAGTCGCAGTAAATGTTATGGCTACGAAAAACACTACCAAAATGCTCTTTGCCATTTTCAGGAAACTATCTCTCTCTCCTTTAAGATTATGATTATATTTATATGAAAAATGTATTGGAGTGAATTGGATGTGAAGCAATTGTTATAATGGAGTTCATTATTTATAGAGAAGGACTAGAAGGTGATAATCAGAAGTAGCTTCTGAAGCCGGCTGAATTCCAATATACACTGAATGAGCTGTCTTAATGAATTTTTAAATCCAAGACCCAGCAATTCTAACTACAGGCCTATGGTTCGATCCAAAATTCGCAATAAAACTTTATCGATTTTATTAATGTTGAATTATTATTGTTATATGTATATAAGTTAAAGCTCAACAGATATATAAGTTAAACATATCTAACCTCTCCAAAATTTCTTTATAAAATGTGGGTCCAATTTATTCGACTATTCATGTGTCAAAGAATCTTTGTTTAACTGGGCGAATGGTTATGTAATAGAATTTGTAAGTTAGAGGTAAGTAATATGTAAATTGCTTAGTAATGCCATTATATAAGTTAACCATCTGAACTCTTTTTAAAAATAAAACCATTTTGTCAAGAATAATTCTTTGTATCACATATTATGCTAAAGAAATTTGTTGAACAAGTTTCTTTTTATAATAATATTTATAATTATTACAACAACTATCTATTATTCGTGGTCTTTAAAAAATTAAAAAAAAAACACTTATCAATAAGTATTTTGGCGTTTGTCTTGTCACTCTTCCTTGAATTCGTATTACAACTATCTAGTGCACATTTCTTTACCTCTCTCGCCATTTTTCTTCAATAAATCTTTGGGTATCAAGAAGTTTTACCAATCGACATAGAAGTTGATATAGCAATAATTGAAAACCATTTAGAATTGAATTAACCATTTTTATATTATATTAAAGAGTATTGATATTTAATATAAATTGTGTGATTTACTGTATGGGGTCATGTCACATGGACCCTAAGAGTATAATAAAAAAAAACCTTATTCTTATATTAAATTGTGAATCAATATTGTACTGTCATCTGAACTGTCATGTAATCAGTAGGCAAATTGGTAAAAATTTTGGTACCCATAGCATTACTCATTTTTTTAACTTCCAAGTTTCGGATTCTCATACTTTAGTTATTTATGTATCCGACAAGTATAAAATATTCTTACATAAAAAAATATTCAAGATATTTTTTTCTAGCTTTTTAGTATTTTGATAGCTCGTGTCTTTCTGTTAATGCGATCCTTGATTTTGAATTTTCTTCTGTTGTATATATTGTGGGGTTGCATATATGTATGCTTGTTAGGTGTCCATTTTTTTCTTGTAATCAAAGTTACATTGGAGAAGGTAGTAGTCTCCTGTACATATATAATTAGGACTGGAGCAACTCCTGGCCTCCTCCTGGCCTATTCCATGAAACAGCCATGAAAAATTAGATCTATAATCATTGATTCCGAAGATCATGAAATTAAGAGGTTAATTTCTTGAGGATCAGGGACCAAATCTAATGAACTTTTATGTACAACGCTGCTAAACAGATGATGTTCATCGACTCCAAAGATTCATGCATGCAAAATTGGCAATAATCAAGTGCATGCATGCAGAGAATATTATTTAATTTCCTAAGAGCATGAACATCACCGGTTTTGGTTAGCATCCTCGAGAGATTAGCCTCTAGTTCTTGAACTTAATTAATTTTGATTCTCTACCACCGGACACACCGATTACATGCTTTTTCCTTTTTTTAGTTTATTACTAGAGAATTTTTATGGCAATATTGTGGAAAATCAAACTTATCCTTTGATAAAGAAAGAAAAAAACCAGCTTCTCTGCTAAGTTAATGTGGGTCCAGTTTATTCGACGATGAATGTGTCAAAGAATCCATGTACAACTAAGCCAAATGGATAAGTAAGAATCGAACTTGTAATAAGATTAGGGGGAAAGATGTAAGAGTAAGAGAAATCACAATTATTGTTCTAGAATATATATTGATCTTCTTTCAATAAATATGAGATTGACACTCTTGTGGATGTCTACTTTTTCTCCAACTAGATTCTCGTACTTATTTATAGAAAATAAAATACTTTTCACACTTCTGATAAGCATAGAAATCTTAAAATATTTAGCTCTTTTTTTTTGTGTTTTTGTTGTTGTGTGAAGGTTTGCCGGCTCTTTTGATTTTGCATTTTGTGTTGGTGTATAATTTAGGTTCTTTGGTGGTTTTGAACTGATAAAATTTTTGTACAAATTTTTTTTTTTCTTTTGCAATTGCATATATGAATTAATTTTCCTTTTTACGACTAAATCAAAACCTAATAATACATTTTGTTTCAAAACGAATTCTTTAAAACTACTAAACAAGAAGAACATTATGGAGTGAAAATATGCATGCAAAGCGGGTACCATTATTCTGTTTGTGGACAGAATACGTACATACAAATGTTTAGCACTCCGGAAGATGATAATTCCTTATGAAATTATATATATAGTATATATTACACATCATGCATGTTTCTCTAACTAATTTGACCAAGTCCATGGGCAATTAAGAAGTTAAAAATTTAATGAATTAACTTCTGGACAATGAAAGGAAATATAAATTTATTAGTAACTTGGCCATATCAAACAAATTAGGACCCACGTAAAGAATTAAAATTTTAATTCTAAATTATTTTTGTTTAATCTTCATGTTAGGAAACAATTTGTTAGTGGGTTCTTGATTTGTCTTTTCAATAACAATTATTAGCTGTTTCAGAATTAATACCTTTTTATTTATAAGCTAATATGCATTTTTGTTGTTGTTTGCTAATGGGTCTTATTTATAAATATATTTTTTTTTATTCTTATATATAACTCAGCGTTGGCCTACATAGATTCTTTGACCGAAGTCAAATTAACTGGGACGTCCCGCATTCTACTATGGTTTAAAGTCCGAGAATGAGAAAATTGGCCTTAAGAAGGTTCCTAGAATTTTCCCAATCCCTCTATTAGTGTTAGGCAGGCCACTAAAAGCGTGCAACTTTTCAATTGTATGCAGCATTAATTTTATAAATGTCCACATTAAGTAGCCCATTAGCTAGTAGCGCAACTTCATTATATATAGGGCAGTCCATATTACAATAATTTCACACAAGTCTCCAATCAAAATCTTCATCTCCATAATATCTATAACTTCCCAATTAGTATCTAATTAATTAGATGGCAAACCAAGTAGTTTTCATTTTGAGTTTGCTAACCACGTCATTTGCTCTAGCCATTGCTTTTGAGCCTAGTCCTTTGCAAGATTTCTGTGTTGCAGACCCTACTAGCCAAGGTAATGTATATGAAATGATCAATGCGTTTAGCCTTAACCTTTTGTTTAATTAATTTGTGCTAAAAATTCATATATATTTCAAATGTGGCATTGCAGCTAGAGTAAACGGCCTGGCTTGCTTAGATGCTAAGCTCGTAACGGCTCAGCATTTCAGCTTTAGCGGAGTTTACATAGCCGGCAACACATCAAATCCCCATGGCTCTAGGGTTACACCAGTGAATGTTGTTCAAATCCCAGGACTCAACACCCTCGGCATCTCCTTGGCTTGCATCGACTATGCACCGACCGGTGTTGTCCCTCCATGCACATACACACCCTCGCGCCACCGAGGTTCTAACAGTCATAGAATGAAGTTTGTATGTAGGGTTTGTGACCTCAAACCCTAACAACCAGCTCATCACAAAGGTCCTCCAAAAGGGTGATGTGTTTGTCTTCCCTGTTGGACTCGTACGTACACTTCCAGAAGAATGTAGGCTATGGCAATGCTGTCTCAATCTCTGCCTTGAGCAGCCAAAATCGTGGTGTCATCACTATTGCTAACGCAGTTTTCGGATCGAAACCGGGGATTGATGATGATGTTCTTTCCAAGGCTCTTCAGGCGGACAAATATGTTGTTGATCGTCTCCAATGGCAATTCTAGACGAGTTATTAATTTCCATATATAAAGGGACGAGAAGGTTTTATGTGACTTTATGTCATTGGTTTTGAGTGTGTGTGTCTATCTATTTAATGTACAATGCTATGATATTAATTAAGCCATTCGTATAAGGTAGTTTTGTATTGGAAATTTATTAAGATTGCATGTGTTGTCCATTTAAGGCTACAATACTACCCCTCTATTATGTCTGAATTTTGGCTCATAATTAACACTGTTTTGCTATTTTGTGAATTTACCTATTTATATATATATATATATATCTTTGTGAATTTTTTTTTTTCTTTTACAATATATAATTATTTTTTGAACTTTTTAGAAACCCAAAATATCCTTTTCCCCTTTTCAATGGCAATTTAAACACATTTGTTAGGTACATGAAATTACACAATTACCCTTCTTTGAAAACTCTCATGACTTTTGGCTACTGTTTGCGCACATTAAAGAGCCTACAATGAGATTGATTCGTCTTTTTAATAATCAGAAGTTCATTTGAAGTAGACCTCCACCGAGTGTTATGATTGCTTAAGGCAGTTTAGAGCAACTTAGTAATATGACCAGCAGTAATTAAATGACAACTTAATCTGTATTAATTAGATTAATACAGATTAATTATTTTTAAGATTCGTTTTTTAATTATTTTCAGAATTCTATTTATTCTCTACGTTATGTCTTAGCCAAACTTCTTTGAGCAGTTTCCTCCTTTAACTTTTTCACTATTTTAATTTTTAGTTGTTATTTTCATTATTGAATTTCATTATTTATTTAAAGTCCATTCATTTCTAAGGCATTAAAATCCAATGTAAAATTTTTTAACTTTTTTATTATTCTTTTATTGTACTACAATTGTAAGATCAATTCTTTTTTTTTTAATACACCCACATCACAAAGACATTAATATTACAAGCACACCCTATAAATTTGACCCAGCTCCCACAATGCCGGTAGATTTTTGAGAATCAAAAAACTCTTCAGCAATTTGGAATCATAGTGTAGCACTGTGTAAATTATGTTACAATATTGGTAAAATGAGGGTTTGAGAGAAATAGGTTACTGTCTCAAATGCATGCGAACTACTTTGGAGTTTTCTTGTAGTGCCCATTTGGTAACCTATGAACCTTTTGTGTTAAGGAAAGCATGAAGGGCATAACCAATATGCCATATCCACATGCAAAACCACACAACAAAATGTGGGCTTCTTTTTCTTTTCTTTTTTATTTTTGGTTGGGAAAACACTGATAATAGCTTTTGCATACACTTTAGACACCAGAAGAAAGTATGATTTAACAACCAAATGATCTATTTTTTGAAAATTCAAACTCATCTATAGTCTCTCATAACTTTGCCCCTTACATGTGTCAAAACCAATATAGAGAGCAGCAAAAGAAATTAGTGAAAAGTGGTTGACATCTAATCCTAGCTTGCTTTGTGCTCCCAATTTTACATTGCAGTGTGCAAAGTTTGCCTAGGATAAGCAAGCCTCTCTTTTTTTTTTGGATAAATAAAAATAAGCCCTACTGTGGGGATTACAGACCCATAGAATAGATCAAGACTAAAGACCATTTCTAAACGAGCTGTATAATTTATAGGGGTCTTTTTTTTTTTTGGTAAATTAAGCTACATATTATTGTATTTATAGGTAACCTCCCGGTTAAATAATGTCCAAATAAAAAAAATCCCGATTAAATAAGAAAATCCCAAAAAGAAAATTCTAAAATTTCAAAGACTAGAAATCCACCAAATAATATCAAAACTGTTAAAAGACCCAAAAAAAAAAAAAAAAGGCCCCTCTAAATATACTAAAAATGAATGAAAAAATTTCCAGATGGTACAGCAAAGTTTACTAAAAATGAACATGTAGTTTGTAACTTTATAATGTATGTGATGGGCATCAAAAGGTAAATATAGTTTACAGGTCTGCTTGATATTTGTATACTTTTAAGAAAAATACATAAAGTAAAAAACAACTTGATATTTGTATACATTTAAGAAAAATACATAAAGTAATAAACAATAATACTAAATGTACCAGATCAAACCTTTTTCATTTTTTATTTGCTTTTGGTAAATATCCAGGTCAAACTTTAAATATGGAATAACGTGGCAGAAGATATTTATGAGAAAAAGCACTGCAATTCGCACTATAAGAGCATGTGAGAATAATATAATCAAATAAATAAAATAGTATAATATCACTTCTTATACAAATTTATAATTTTAACACAAATTATATATTAATTTACATACAGATTTTTCATTCATTTTCTCCCCCAAAAAGTTAAGCTTTCCAAAAGGAAGGGATAATGAAATCTCACAACTTCTACATGAATCAGAACATATCAAGAATTTTCACATTAAAATTCCTTTCAATTACTCATTCAGAGAACCAGAAAAGCATAACTAGTCAAAAAAGCAGAGCAGAGAAACAGAATCTAAAGTGAAATGGCAGACACTTTTTTGGACATATAAACTGAAATGAAAACATGAACATCATAAGCATCACAAAATATATTAAAAAAAAACCCAGAAAATATGAAGAATGTACTATGTTTTTGTATAATGTAAAACTTTTTACAGTTTTGGTTACAATACAACTGTTCGGCTACCAACAAAAGGTTGGCAATTTCTTTCTACGACCACCTTCTTAATACAGAAAACTATACCAGAAGACAAAAAACAACCAACACTGTGAAGTGAACAGAAGGAGAAAAAAAGGCTTCAATTTAAGCAAAAACTCCCCAAAATTCTTTCTTGAGATTGCGACAGAAGACCTTAAAGGAGGAAAATTTATAGACAATGCTTGTGTCCCTATTAACTTCAACATCAAACACCAAGCTATGGTAAGCAGCAGAGCAACAATTCGACCTCCCATCAATCCAGCAAGCCCAATTAGGAAGAGAATTGGATAACCCAAAATGCCTTTTCTTCCTCTTCCTTCTTTTCATCCATCACTGGTTCTTCCAAACCAACCTTGCATGGTATTTCACCATCAAAACCAGAACTTTCACTGTCAACCCCTTCTTGTTCATGCACTTTTTCTACAGTTGGTAAAAGCAATACTCTGTTTTCACTTCCTTGACTTGGTTGTTTCCCTTGGTGTTTGGATTCTTGTTCTCTATGACTCTCTAATTTATGATCTTCAATGGAAGTAGAAACCTCACTCATTGAGTCCTCGTATACCTTACACTTTTTCCCTTTGTTAGAACCACGAAACAACCTCTTAGGCACTAAGTACTTGAAGACCTTGGCTTTAATTCTAGCCTTTTGCTCTTATGTTTGTGCTTTTCTACCAAAGCTTCACTGTCCTCCACGGCCTTTGTCTTGATGTCCTCCATATCCAAACTTCCCGATTTCGTCTCACGGCTCAGGAACGCAAGCTCAGGTCTTGTGCTTGAAAATTCTTCGCGCTTAGAATCTGCTATTTCAATTTCTTCACTTGAAGAATTTGATCGCATCCCATCAACTACCGATGATTCAGACACACCAAAAGCCTCTAATTTGTTGTGATTCTCAACCTTATCGAAATTTTTCGGTTCCGAGGGAAAGTCTTTCTGGGTCATAGAATTCAACATTACCTTTGCTTTGGAGCACGGTTTCAAGAAGCAAACTAAGCGTTTGCTTACGAATTCGACAAAGAGAAGCACAAAGGCAGACAATGTGATCCCCAAAGCGAGTCGCTTGGTGCTCAAAGCCAAAACCACAACCACAAAAACTTTCAGCGCCGCCATGATAACAGCACTTGAATCCCTACCGACACATTCTTCCTCCTCCTCCTCCTCGTCATCAAGAACGACAAAACTGCGATTCTGATTCTCGATTTTAGCCATCAACCCGGACCCACTACTTCGCTCAACACCACCATCACCATGGCTCGCTCCTTTTTCCTCGTTGACGCGACTCAAATTCTTGATCTGCCCGCAACTGGGTCGGACGATCCGACACGAATTATTCTTCTCCGAACCGATCCAGCCGCCGCCGGCGACATGGACATCATCACCGTGGTTGACAACATCGCTGTTGCTCTTCCTCTTCCTCTTATTCTTGGATTTCCTCATACGGTCACGGTTCTTGACGAAGAGGTCGACGAGGGAGGTTGGGAAACCGGTCTCCACAACAAGAGAGCCACCGTGCTTTGGAGAGTGAATATCAGCGACGATTTGAGAAATCCGGTTGACGCCGGTCTTCTTCCACGGGAGCGGCATGGCTATTATTGATTTGGGTATAATTTTTTCTTTTAGCCCAGAGGAAGAAGAATTTAGCAGGAGGGCCAGAGAATTACATGGTGAGACAGCCAGCAGTGGGTCTGGGGTTTTCATAAGGCAACCAAACAACAACAAAAATAAATAAATAATGTGAAAATTTGGGTTAGAGAGAGAAAGTGTGTTAATGGAGGTAGTGGGAAATTGAGAGGAAATTCACGGTGCGACGCGTGTGCGCGTTGGTGGTTGACGGGAAGGCCGTGTGCCGTTTACTATAAAGTGCATCAAAACTGAGCCTCTCTCTCTTCTTTTTTTTTTCTTTCTAATTAATTTATAGGAAATACTGAAAACAATTCTTTTTTTTTTAATTGTAAAACAAAAGAAATATTAAATTTATTTTTCATAATTATTGGTGAGTAGTATTCCACACCCAGAAAAAGAAAAAAAATAATTGGTAGGTATCATATAAGTGTAAAACCAAAATTAATAATTTAGTTTGTCAAAAAAAAAAAATTAATGATACGGTTGTTTCTTTTTGTTCTAATTTTTAAAATAGGGTGATCCAAAATTATAACACAACGAAATGAGAATAAGAAACTGTCTATGTGTAATTGGCCTTTAATGTGGGAATGTTATTTGGTTTGTGATAATAGTTCTCCTTCAATCTTTGAGAAGAGATTTAAATTACATTTTGTCTCTTCAAATTCTCATGTATTTTCATTTTGTTCCTTAAATTATAAAAAATCTTTGCATAGAATTTCTGATAATTTTTTTAGTTAGTGTAATTAGTAATTATACAAATGTGCTATCAACACTAGTCTAGTAATATTAGGATATATTCATTTAATGAAACTACGTTATTATAATAAGGACCGAAATATAGATTTTTTTTTTATCGAAAAATTCATTTTAATTAATTTGGAATTTTTTTTTTTCTTTTTGAGAGAAGGGAAACTAAATTGCAACTAACCCTTAATATAGAGTATTAAAAAAATTCCAGAACTCTTTTGTTTTTTTTAACTTTTGAAATAAGGATTGCACTTTGAATTTCAAAAATCACGTATTTTGTTCGTTTTTTTTTTTTTAAATATGCATTTACTTCTACGAGAAAAATAAAAATACGCATTTAGTTCTGCATACTCATAGTATATATAAAAAAAAAATAATAATAAAAACAAAAATAGTGAGTATTATTGGGCTGTGCATGACATTAATTGCTAGGAAGTGAGTTAGGTGATTGTCTCCCAATTGGCTCAAAACATGGCTAGGAAAGGAAAGTGCATGCATGTATACGAACTTTTAATTTCTTTTAATTTTTCCACTTTTTGAAAGTACATACAAATAAGTTAAAATGTAATAACATATCTACATTTATGAATAAGCTTTTTGTGGTAAGCATGCATGGCTGGATTAAACTTCATACCCTAAAAACTACCTATAATTGTCTTCATAAGAGAAATCCTAGTTGCTTAAAACTATTGTTATATTATTAGACAAATTCCAATTTTTCATTCAAATAAAAAAAAAATTCCTTAAATTTAACACATATGAGAGAACAAAATTGATATATATTTTTGTAAATAAAAAAAGGTCTTCCTCCATATGTATGCTAGCAGATTAAGTATATTTGATATATAAATAAGGTTTGTCAAATATTAAATTAGATTAAATACACTTGAGGCTTATGAAAATCCATTTTTTACCCCAGTTTTTAGCTAATGATGCTGTTTCCATTTCATAATTAACGTATTAAATATATATATATATATGTATATATATAAATGAAACATAGATTTTACCTAGCCGTAGGAATATATATTTTTTTCTCTAAATTGCAATACTTTATCCACAATTAAAAGTCGATTGGGAGCGTTTTTCTATGAAGACCGAGACGTCTCGATTAAGAAAATTTCTAAATATAAATTATTGATTTCTATTAGTGTGATAATATTAACAATTATTGGACCTGCATGACCTATAAATTAAAGTGGCCCGTGCGAATAATGGAAAAAAGAAAATAATTAATTTGTCAATTCTCGGATTGGATTGATAATAACGTCAATTTGTGAAAATAGGTTTTGAAATTTCCACAACCCAAAACTTGCGATAGGTTTGTGGTCCTATGTTCCTATTGCACTTCCTTTACCCAACAAATCAACCAAAAATAAAAATTGCAAATAATCTGTGTTATTAATTATGGTGCTTAATTTTAGTGGGTGTTGAAAGCTGAAACATTTAATGGTACGAAGATGTTTCAAATGTCAATTAATTAGCAGTGTGTGTCAATTGTTTCCTAACTTTATATCCAAAGCCAACAATAATAATACCACCACGCGTCTGCCAAATCCAAATCCACATATATAGTACGTAGCATCATCTTTGTGTTTACAACTTTTGCATTAACTTTCTCAAAAATGTCTCATGTTAATCTATATGTAACTCTTTTGATGTATAAATATACATATATGTATAAAAGTTGAAACAAAATTACTCGCTTAGGGACATAACTTGTGGATAGATGCGTACTAAATAAGTTGAAAGATTAGATGTCAAATCTCACAAAAATTTAAATTAACAAAAGTTGATCATGGATTCTCTGTATCTGCGTCCTAAATAAACTAATGGACTTCTTGAAAGTGAATAAAACCTTGCGTTGATTGGATGAATTAATGGTAATAAGCACATGATTAGTTTTAACAAAACACACAAATTTCATATGTCTTTATATATGTATAAAAAAATTGGCATCTCTGCCTAATTAAAAAGAGGTTCTGTAACTTTTTAGGTCAACAAATTACTGAGGAAAATAGGGTTTTTTTTTTATATATATATATAATTAAGTTTTTTCATGCGTGAATGTCTCCCACTCCACGCTGAAACAATGACCACCACTTGGGGACATGATCTTGACCAGGTTAGGATGCTTCTTAAATGGGACCCAATGTCCCATCTGTGATTGATTAGAATCCAATGGGAGGGATTGCTTTTGGCGCATAAGGCACTTGAATTTCTAGATTTAAAAAACTGAAAGTTAAAAACGTGTAGGAAAGCTGTGAGAATTTTAAGTGAGAACGTAGTTGGGAGTATCATTGTGGGTGTTAGTGAAGGCAATAGGTGGGACCCGATACTCCTTGTAACGTGGAATCAATGTGGTTTTACTCGCAGAGTCTGTATGCGACACGGTAAGGGCGTCCTCAGTTCTCTTATCCTGAGGTCGTCCTTCTTTTACTAGGGTTATGCCACGATGATTGTTGCGATGGTCCTATTGGATGCACTCAAGTCACGACAATATTAATTAAGACATATTTTTGTAATATCAGTTGTTAAAAAAAAATCAATGAGTATTTTATAACATAAATTTAAAAATAAGGGCAAATAATATATGGTCAATGAAATACACTTTGAACAAGTATGAGAATTATATATGTGTATAATTCGTTTTGGTTTTTGTTAAAGAAAAAAAAAATTACATGAAACATATGACATAAAAATATGGAAAAGACTAATTAATAAATTTAATATTTACGTGCATTGGTATAAAAGTACGGTTAAATAAATATGGGAACTAAAAGTGCGGTTAAATAAATATCTTTACTTTGAGTAAGATGTATCATTGTTACAATACTAGACAATAAATTTAATATTTTATAAACTAATATATATTTCAAATAAAAATAAGAAGAAAAGAAACTCCAACCTAAAAATTGTTTTGACAATATATGTTGTTCGATCATAACAAAAGCTTATAATAAAATAATTTATACCTTAACATGAAAGAATAAGAGACTTAATATATATATATATAGGGGAACTAATATTTGACTAACAAAAATGAAATTTGAGAGAGCTGTAGTGTAATTTTTATAAATATGATAGTATTCTACAAAAATGTAAACACACAAAGGACAATTTTGAAATTCACCCTACAATTTTTAAAAATTATTTTCCAATCAAGTTGCATGAAAGTGTTTTTTTAAAAAAAAAAAAAAAAAAAGAGTAATACCAGACTTGCTAATTTTATTTTATATTCATTAAAGTGATAACATATTATTGGTTGATAGTTTAAAATATTTTAATAATAAATTAAAATGTGGAAGCCAATAATATGTCAGTTCATAAATAAAATTGATAATTATAACATTATTGCTGAGAAATATTTTAGGTTAGAAAAAAGAAAGAAGGCAATGGAGGCACAGGGAGGCCTGATATCATTAGGTAGCGCTTGCTGTATCTGAAAATAAAACAAAAACAAGGTGTGGAGTAAATTGAAAGGAAAATAAATTGTGAGCAAATCATTGGTGGAGAAAGAAAAACAATATGCACAGGAAATAGAAACGACAAACACGTGAAATGATTGTGTTTGACTGAAGTTTTCAATCATGTTTTTTAAGGGAGGCCGCATGGTCTTGTTTGTTTACAGCTGTAATAAAGCTACAAGCTCTTTCAACTTAAAAGTCTCAAAGCGTGAATCTTTTTTTTTTTTTACCATATTATTGCACCGCTTCTTTTTCATTAATTATATATATATATATATATATATATATATATAAAATATTTTTTTTTCATTATTCTTTTATTATTATTATTATTGAAAAGACATTAAAGTTAATAATTTTTTTTTTAATACGTTGGTTTCAATTGTCAATTACTTAATGACTAAAATATATCTTAGACCGCAATTAATATCTATTGTTAACCTTTTATCCTTTAGCTGCGTCCTCCATTAAGATTAAGAGATTATGGTGTGAAAAATTAGTTCAAGACTAAATATATAAAATCCCTTTAATTAAATTATAACTCAATAACTTACGAAAATAACTAATACTTGTATGCAAAAAATCACTAATCTTATGAAAATAAAATACAAAATAGAAGGGTTACTTTGAAATTTACCCTTGATAAGTTCTTGTAATGTCTCATAAATAAGTTTTCATCACACATTGATCCATGTCCAAGCTAGCTTTGCAAATTGTTCATATTCTTAATATAAATCAAGTCCAATTCAGATGGACACATGGGTTTGGTTTTGCTTTGGACATTACATGGCCCATACGGACCTTTTTTAACAATCATATTAGAGTTACTATGTTTGACAACATTTGGGCAAATAATGGACCTCATAGTCCATTAAAACATAAATTCCCTATTAGAGTACTTCTATCAACCGAAATGAGTTTTTATTTCTTAAATCTGTTTCATAAACTTATTTCATCTTTAAGCTTTTGATTAAATGCTTAATTTCAAAGTTGATTTAATCATATTTTCTATAAGATTGGTTTGGAAAATCACACATGCACGATACACTTTTAATCCATCTCTAGTACTCAGACATCTATTCCATTATTTTTTTTAAAAAAAAAAAACAAATAAAAAGGGATTTGAGAGAGAAACAAAGTTTAAAGGGAAGAAAAAATTCGAATCACATCATGCATTGTATGGGCTTAAAATTCACTCCAATTGAATAGGCCCAAACTTTAGGCCCATGAAACTGCCCGATGCCATGAATGAGCATGTTTGATCCCAAATTGGTTTATAAAAAAGAAAAACACATAGAGGAGACTTTTCCCCGGCATTAACACAAATTAGTTTATAAAACATGACACTGAATTCAACTTGATAAGGGAAAAAGGAAAAGAGAAGACTATGTAAATTCCATTACAGATTAGACATGTCATGCCAAGGAATGCATATCATTATTTTTGTTGATTAAAGTTAGAAATCTAAGAAATAAACTGAACAAAAAATAATAACATACATTTATAGTTAGTGTTGTTCTTCAATAAAAAACAAGGAAAAAAAAGAAATGGAAAGAAAGAAACATCTATATTGTTGCTCATGCTATATTGACTAAGTAATTAAACAATAATAATTAATGTTTTCATTGTACAATTAACACTTTCACATAATATTTCCACAAAAGTAAATTTTATTAAAGTAGAAGAGACTCATAATTTTAAGCATATTCGGAATGTTCCAATAATTAGTCAATCACATCGTTTTAAAAAGCAATCCTAGTAATCATCGCCCTTTCCCTAAACACCAAAAATAATAAAAAAAATTAAAAAATAAAAAAAAAAGAAAAAGAAAAAGAGACATAAATATCAATTTAAGAAAAAGACATATTTTGTTTTGCTTGAAATAGAAGGGAAGGGTGGTGGTGGTGGCGGTGGTTACTGACCCTTATATAATCATTCTCAAATATTTAAAAATCCAGAAAGGTCGAATTTATTAAAACCCCTATCCAGATATTATCATCCATATGTGAAATACCACAAATATCCAACCGACCAACGCCAACGTGGGCCAAGTGTACCAGAACAATCACTTGCAAGTTACAGCTCAGCACCTGAAAAGTTTATGAAAGGCCGAAAGCCCCACAAAAACAACCAATTAGCGATCAGTATTATCTTAATTTCCCAAAATAGCCCGCATTAGTCTGATTATTTACACACCCAACCTGTCCTTTTCTAAATTTCATGTACAGGCCCCTCCGCATTTCCACCCAAAATTCGTTCCAAATCCATACAATTTTTCCCTCAGATCCCGAAATTTTCCCATACTTCTACTTTTCACACTTTCCCGAGAAACAAACAGCGAAGAGAAGAGGAGAAAATTAGAAGAAAATGAGAGAAATCCTTCACATCCAGGGCGGACAATGTGGAAACCAGATCGGCGCCAAATTCTGGGAAGTGATCTGCGATGAGCATGGCATTGACCACACCGGGAAGTATAGTGGTGACTCTGAGCTTCAGCTCGAGCGCATCAATGTCTACTACAACGAGGCCAGTGGTGGCAGGTACGTCCCACGCGCCGTTCTCATGGATCTGGAGCCTGGTACCATGGATTCCGTCAGATCCGGCCCATTCGGACAGATCTTTAGGCCAGATAACTTCGTGTTTGGGCAGTCCGGCGCTGGAAATAACTGGGCGAAAGGCCATTACACGGAGGGTGCCGAGCTCATCGATTCTGTGCTCGATGTTGTTCGCAAGGAGGCCGAGAATTGCGATTGCTTGCAAGGTATTGAAAATGAAACGTTGACCTTATTTGTTCCCGAATTGGCTATGTTGATTGGTTTTAGGGAAGATCCGATTTGCGTCTATTTACTTGAGAATAATTGTGAGATCAATTGTCTGTGTTTGCTTTATTTTTCTGAATGATATTGGATCTCATCTTCTTCTACATGATTTCCATTTGTGTTTGCTTTGAGCCGTTTTCATATTAGCTGAATTTGGGTTTTCTTGTTCAATATGAGCTGCAGTCTCTTGTTTATTTCATTTTTTTTTTTTTTATGTTGTAAGAAGATTGTAGACTTACGGTAATGGTTTTTTGATTGCGAGCTGTATACAGTAGAACTTTGTATTATAGTGTTGGAGAATTAGAACTTCACAGATTGTGCAAAACAGTGATTTTAGAATTTGGTCTTCTTGTTGCATTGATGGTATTGCACTTGGATTAGAGTTTTCTTTTCTATTTTTGTCTTTTTATTTTATGTTCTCTCACAATTTTGTCCCACTTTTTCACTTATCTATTATTTCTTATTGTATTACAGTATATAGGTTGTTTTTGTGAAGTATTTCTATATTGGTTCTCATGATTATATTTTCATTCGTGCATCGTACGTATGTTGCTTATATTACTCACAGATTTAAGGCCTTACGATTTCTTTATTGTTTTTGTGTTAGTGCTTTATTTTAGGTATCTGTTAAGTCTTGTAGGATTTGTTCTTGAGAACTTGCATCTGTGTAGGGCTGCATATTCTGGCATACAGAAATGGTCCTTAGTCCCTTTAATTATTAGAAGCAGTATCCAGAGAATTTGTGCTGTTTCCTTGTGTAATTTTTAGAAAATCCAAATTTTGTTTTCTTTAAGTTATTGGCTACTCCATAGTTTTGCGTTCCAGGTTGACTTCAAATCTTTCCTTTTGGTCCTGCATTCTGAAATGACCAAGTTAAAGCCTCTTGTTTTGAGGCTTGTGTACTGGATGATTATCATTCATAAGCAAGTCTTGAGAAAATTTGTGTTTGCAAGTTAGATTCTTTTGTGCGGTGTCCAACATTGTGAAATTTATTATTTCTTCTTTAGTTTGTTGCTTGTATTTCTTTTTTAAATTATTGATTTACTTAACAGACTTTTTACCTCACGGTGAGGTTCTATCTTGGATTATATTTTATTGCTGTTTTTGGAAGGTTAATGTATTTACCTTTTACTTTGCTTTTCTGGTTGTGACTTCACTTTAGTCTTTCAATTTTATCATTTTGTTAGTTTTTCATTTGTTGCCTAGAAGTCCTATTTGTCCTTTTTTTTCTTTGTGGCTTTATGAAAGTTGAGTTTACTTCATAGCTTTTAACAACCATGAGCAATTCTGTTACTTTATGTGTATCAAAAGTAGACTGTAACATTTTGTTTCACAATATGAAAGGGGATTGATGTTATACACCCTCTTTTTCCATCCATATGTTCTGAGTCTCATAATTTTTAAATTGAACAGGATTCCAAGTTTGTCATTCATTGGGTGGTGGCACTGGCTCTGGCATGGGAACTCTTCTTATTTCCAAAATCAGGGAAGAGTATCCAGACCGGATGATGTTGACATTTTCTGTCTTCCCTTCCCCCAAGGTGTCTGACACAGTTGTTGAGCCATACAATGCCACTCTCTCGGTGCATCAGCTTGTTGAAAATGCTGATGAATGTATGGTCCTGGACAATGAGGCTCTCTATGACATCTGCTTCCGAACTCTCAAGCTTGCCACTCCTACTTGTAAGCCCCTTTTATCTATTTGAAAGGCCTCTTACTAGTAATTGGTAATTTGGTAGTGTTGTTTATATTTATGTTCTATAATTTTAACATGTGATAATATGGCAAGGCAGTTTATCTTTCAATTTTATATTTCATGAATGAGAATTAAGCTTACTGGTTTTTAATTGTCAGTCTATTGGGTTGCATAGAATTATGGAGAATGGCTTTCTTGTAGTCTTGTTTATTGCGGTTAAATATGTGGGTCGTATAAGTCTTTCTAGTTATTTCTTGTCCATCCTTTTAATATTATTTTGTCTTGAGTTTTTTCTGTCTCTTTCCGAATCAGGAAAACAACTTAATGAATATGTTATATGTAATCTATCTTTTACTCTAGTGATAGACAATTTGTAGTTTAACTGACTCTTCTTATGCCATTGTATGCTTTCTTATATCAGTCGGTGATCTCAACCATCTCATCTCTGCTACAATGAGTGGTGTCACATGTTGTCTCCGGTTCCCTGGACAGCTGAACTCTGACCTTAGGAAGCTTGCAGTTAACCTCATTCCTTTCCCACGTCTACATTTCTTCATGGTTGGGTTTGCACCCCTAACATCAAGAGGATCCCAGCAGTACCGTGCCCTAACTGTGCCAGAATTGACCCAGCAGATGTGGGATGCCAAAAACATGATGTGCGCTGCTGATCCACGCCATGGCCGGTACTTAACTGCCTCTGCCATGTTCCGTGGTAAGATGAGCACCAAAGAAGTCGACGAACAGATGATTAATGTCCAGAACAAGAACTCCTCCTACTTTGTTGAGTGGATTCCGAATAATGTTAAGTCCAGCGTGTGTGACATCCCACCCAAGGGTCTGAAGATGGCATCGACTTTCATTGGAAATTCAACTTCGATTCAGGAGATGTTCCGCAGGGTCAGTGAGCAGTTCACAGCAATGTTTAGGCGCAAGGCTTTCTTGCACTGGTACACTGGCGAGGGAATGGATGAGATGGAGTTTACTGAGGCAGAGAGTAACATGAATGATCTGGTGGCTGAGTACCAGCAATACCAGGATGCAACCGCTGATGAGGAGTACGAGGAGGAGGAGGAGGAAGAAGAGGAAGTTGCTGAATGATGTATCGTCGTAGTTCTGTTCAGATTGTCTAAAAATGGTATGTTCTTCTTGGCTTAGTTTCAGCGAGTGATTGTCTGTTGGCCGCGCAAGGTCAATTTAGATTTGACATATTGATGTGTATTGATTGTGGGTCATTTGTATAAGAGATGGGTTTTGGTGACAATACTTTTGTTTTGATTTGAATGGTGATATTATTTTGTATTCAGTAGTTTATATATGATGTGAAGCTTTTTCTCCCGCTTTATTTTACTTTATTTTTGGTTACCTTTTCGTATTTTCTAGATGATTGATTACCAGCTTATCTTTCTAGCCAGAAAAAGAAAATCTAAACTTGTCCAAAATTCGCGTACATTAATGAAGACCTGTTATTGAATATGGGCCATTATTTATCTAGCGGACGCATGTTGTGTTTTCTTTACTACTAAATAGCCAATTTGGGCAATCACAAAACACAAAAAAAAGAAAAGAAAAAAGGAAAAAAGAACCTCAAAATTCAACCAAACCAAATCTAGGCTATTCAGTTATGTATCAAAGTAGGAGATTAAATTTTTTTGAAGCACAACTCATTGCCACAAGTTGAGAACTACAATTTTAATGACATGCCATCTACTTGACAATGATAGACAATCAGTCAACATTATAAATGAGCCTGTGAAAACTCACAAATTGTGATGCATAATCTAAAAACATGTATAACACCAAGTTCATCAATTTTGATATTTTGTCGTACTTTTTATTTAGCTTATTTTATTTTATTTTTTAAGTGATTTGATGTCTTAGCCGCTAAGCCACATGAGGATGTCAAGACAACATCTTCCTGCTGTCAATAATCATTAAAAAGTGGAAAGAATGGGTATACATATATCACTACAAAAATAACTTTGAAAGCTGTTTATATATAGAGTAGAATATATGAATTCTGTGGTGGCATCTTCATGTTTTGTACAGAATCATTGTAATGTTGACACGTGTCATTACATTGTTTTCCAAGTTTTTCATTCAGAGATGTGGAGCCTTCTATCCTGAAGTTCTTTTTCTGATTGGACCCTGATTCTAAGGTCCTCATCATTAGCTTCTTATATATTAATGGATTGTGGTCACTCCCAACCCTTTTCTATTACTCACTCATTTCCTACAATTTACTATTCATATATCATTACCTCAAGTATCAAATTTTTTTGTAGAATAAATCAAATTAATAATACCAAGTCTAAAAAGTTTAACAAGCTGCTATGCAGAATAATGGCCTTTTTGTTCTAAACTAAACCACTATTTATTACCCTCTATATACAAACATATTGATTCAAACTATAAAGAATTTGACATTGCCTTTTTTTAGCAATAAACCAAATTATTCATTGAAGCTGCGCATGGAGAAATGGCTATTACTCTGTTCCCTATTGCATAAACACAATTGGTCAAGCTCTGCCCACTTATAACCCTAAAAACTACCATGCACTCTTGCACGAGGCCAAGGACATTATACTTCTAATGTAGCACGCGGTCATGCTACTAGACTAACAAAATTGCGTATACACAATTTATGGGAAAGTTGGAGACCTTTTGCCTATTTCATTGCCTTCCATGGATACCAAACTTGCTGTTTCTTTATACACACATATATATTTATAGCAGCACAATTTATATCTCTCAAAATTGAACATAGCTGCATTGAAAACTCAAAAGTTCGTGGACAATATGGCAATATTTAGCACGACCATCTTCATGTTTCTTGCTTTGTCTTTGTCAATGGTGTTGGCATCTGATCACAGTCCTCTTCAAGATTTCTGTGTGGCAGACCTAACGAGTCAAGGTAATTGAAGATTTGTTTATTTTCTTGTTCCTTTGAAGTTCACTCTTGCATAATCATACTTGTATATATACTTCGCCTATATGTAGTATGAAATAATTGCTTACTTTGTATAGGCTGCTAAAATAAAAGAAAACTGTCTTCTACTTGTTATGGTAAATTGGCAGTGCATATGAATGGAATAGCCTGCAAAGATCCAAAGATAGTCGGAGCTAATGATTTTGCTTTCAGTGGACTTCACAAAGCCGGAAACACATCGAATCCTATTGGCTCAGTAGTGACTCCAGTCACTGTGTTCCAATTGCAAGGACTTAACACTCTTGGAATTTCACTCGTTCGTATTGATTATGCTCCATGGGGAACTAACCCTCCCCACACTCACCCTCGAGCCTCCGAAGTCTTGACGGTTCTCGAAGGTAGCCTCGAAGTCGGGTTCATAACTTCGAGCCCCGAGAACCGGCACATCACCAAGGTGTTGCACAAGGGTGATGTGTTTGCATTCCCTATTGGATTGGTTCATTATCAGAGAAATGTTGGATCAGGCAATGCTGTTGCCATTGCAGCTCTCAGCAGCCAAAATCCAGGTGTGATTACTGTTGCGAATGCGGTGTTTGGCTCGGTTCCGGATATATCTGGAAACATTCTTTCCAGGGCTTTTCAACTTAATAAGAGTGTTGTTAATTACCTTCAATCCCAGTTTTAAACGAGCAATAAAATAGATTACCAAAGCAACAAAGTTCAACATTAACAGAGATTATTTATGTCTTGCGGTAATGGTTTTGTTCATTTATTTATTTATTTTTGTATGTAATTGAGTTAATAGCCGTTGTTTACATCTCAATCCGAATTTCAATGGATCATTTTAAGAAAAAAATTTTACCCTTTGAGAAAGGAAAGTAGATATGCTGTTTCTGGAGAAAACAGAGTAAGAAACAGAGCAGACCAAAATGATTTTATTTGTTACATGTAATGGATGTGTAGCTTTATGAGTTATATTTGATCCCCAACTAATGAAGACATGCCATATCACTTGTATTCTAATATAAATTGTGATGAAAAATTTTATTACATAAAAGAGTAAAAAGAGTAGTAGAAAGAACAGAATTTAACAATCATATTGGATACAACTTTAATTAAGCTTTATAAAAATTTAAATTAAAACAATTTGTTTGTTCTAAAGCACTTTAAACAAAACAATTTATACAAATTTCACATGTTCATTTCTTTTCAAAATTTTTTGTTTAACAAACAATGAGCACAAATTAATTGAAACAAAGATCTAATCCCTTCTACATAAAAAATAAGATGCTACCAAAACAGATCCATTATTCTATTTTAATTAATCACAGCTGTAATCCCACAGACAAGTGGTTGTAAAACAGACAAGTGGAATAACATTAATAATCTTCTACATTTTAAATTTCTTTTTTTCTTCTTTTGTTTTTAGAAACATAAGAAACACGGTGTTCACTGTTCTGACAACATTCAAGTGTAATTGATTTAATAAAATAAATAATTGAAGCAATTGACATATATTATAAACTTTATCATATTGACCAAACCAAAGATCTAGTACGTACTTATATGCATACATGTTACGTAGAGGTCGGCCGGCTGAAAGAATCATTTTACAGTTAAGTACTAACACAGCTTGAGTTATAATACAAGTGATATGACATACTTTTATGATTATGTGTAAATCTCCAACCAATAAAAATATGTCATAATATTTGTGTTACAATATAAATGAAAAGTTTTATTCATATTGTTTGCATAAGAAAACTGCAAGGTAAGTGCATGTCTTTATGCGGTCTTAAATATTTCCTACCAAATTAATAAAGACTGTTTCATAGAGCTTAGGACGGCATTTGCATGCTTACTAGTTCACGTTTGTACCTCATTTTCTCCGCCACAAACCTGAACTGATAATCCGTACACCGCAAAACAAGATGAACGTGAAGCACTTGGGTGGTTACAGCCAAAGACATTCACGCCAAGTCGAAATGTTTGAGTTTACTTTGGACTTTTGAATGCGATCAATTTAGTTGCCTTGCATCTGATATGAGTGGATAGTGAGATATTTATAGGCTTGGCTACTTCTTACCACCAAGAATAGGAAAACCTAGCATCTGTAAGTAGTTTCCAATTTGGTTCTTCCTGACTTGGAAGGTTGGATATAGGAAAGTGTATAGCATTGATTGAATGAACTTTCCTATCTTGAACTTTCCACATCCAAGTCAAGAAAGACCGCATTAAGCCAATATGGCTGTCCGCTGTTCGCTTCTTACAACATGAGCCGCCAATTCAAATACTCACCCCGAAGCATTCACCAGCCGAGCCGATCAGCCACTGGATCCCCTACCCGGTTGATCGCCTCGACAACCGGCTCAAAGATCTGGCCCATCCCTGGGGCCCAGATAATCCGTACTCAACCTTCCACCTCGGTCCCGACTTGGCTCGCCCAACGAGGAATTTGGTCATCAGGCATTACCAGCCAACGTAGTGTGATTAGTGGTCTCGCCATCGTAAGTCTTTTTCCACCTCTCAACACCAAGCTTCTCGACAGCCGCCATTTTCCTAACAATCATGGCGGGTCACGGCACCGCCACGAACCAAGAGACGCTCTCCAACATGGATGGCCGATTCAAATTTCAATTTGAATCTTAACCGCCACCACCTAGGTTAAATACCTACGCCTTTCAATTTTACTTTCGACCTTCCACCGTTTTCGCATCCTCTACACCTTCATCCTTTCCAACGCCATTTCATTAACTAAAAACCTTACTCGTCCAATCCCCAAATAGATACATTGATCTCGTAGAACTCCGATCAAAGCAAAACTAACTTTGCTTCTATTTTACCTCGAAGTCGCAAAAGTAAAAGCTATCATAGCTTCCTCCCTTACTCATCAACTCCACCAAGAACCTTATCACCCAGGGAACTGTGTTAGGAGTTTGATCCTCTTCTCTTCAATCTTTCGTGAATCGTGTTCTTATTTCATTTCTTACCAAAATGTCGCCTGAGACTCCTTTGAACCCTTCTTAGAATACTCGGCCTCCAAACCTACACCATCGCATCCACCAGCTCGGTATTAGATCGTAGAGCCAAATCAAGTAGCCGAGCAAAACCAACCGACGGGAATTAAATATGATCCGGCGAAAGCCAAGTGAACATGGACAAAAATCGTCATTCAACACCACGACAAAACCGACATCCCTTCAATCTTCAACCTCGTGCATGCCGCCTCAAAAGAGGTACGGCTTTCCTGAAATGCAATACTATCACCCAACAGACGGAGAAAGAGCGATCGGTCTACATGGATGGATCTCGCTTACGATAGCCTTTGCTTTAGTTACCTTTCACCGCATCACAAGCATGGTGTGAGATATTTTAATCTTGCTCCCGCCGCCTGATGCGAACGGGTGGCGCACCTCCTGTGGTGATAGTTCTATCCGAAATCGGACAACACATAGACATGCCCATCTTCCTTCACTTTACCTTAAACCGAGCTTGAGGGTTATGCATTCTACGCCAAAACAAACCAAACTCGACCGGCGCATCAACGAAATGATAAAGGCCGGAAGGAGATACTTCTTCAAAAAAGAGGTTGTTGAGGCCCCGGCTGCCCATCCGATTGGGAATTCGCCGGCTATTGTAAAGAGGTATTTGCTGATCGAGTATTCGCTTTTCCTTGCTTTAGACCAAACTCACTCTCAATTTGTGCGCCTTGAATCAAAGCCAAACTTTCCACCAACGCGGCGTAACAATTGATCAACGCTTACGCGCAAGAAGAACCTCAACCTTTACTCTCCCAAATCATTTCACAGTAGTGTAACGCCATCAAAACAAAAGAACCAAGAAGCAAGTCCTTCCCAGCTAAAGATAAGCTACGACCGAGCCAATCCGGTATCCTCTTCCTTTTATTGAAGTACCGATACCCACGTTCGGGGGCAGATTAGATTATTATCTGAAACCAATCACCCTCAAGGGCTCTTACCCAACAAGAGACATGGGAAAGATGAAGGTACTGCACCAAACAATTTTTTCGCGGAGAAGGAGAGAGGAAAAGAAAGGAGAAGAAAGCCCCGAAAGGCTGAGAGTCGACTAAATAAGCAATCCGAGCCAACCCCGAATGGAACGATTACAATCCAACCAAAGGACTTATGGTCATGTACAGAGCCATAAATCTCCACCTAAGAGCATACGCACTCTAGTCCCTCTAGCCACAACGGCAAAGAGCCCTGGCCCTTAACCTAGGTTTGAGGATCCTCTATCCGCGACTCAAACCTCGACCGCCCAATCGTGGATTGCTTAATGACCCGCCACGATAAGATCTCAAGAGCATGCCCCTAGGACATCCGCCATGGCCGAATCGGAGCGCCAAGGTATAACCTAAACATTCAATTTCATCCCGCCACATTTATACGCCATAACTTATCAGCCCTTTGCTATACCAACGAAACGAAGTGTACCTCCAGGTGGTGGTAGGTTGACAGCGCTTTCAAGAAAAGTGCCTGCTCAAGTGTCGTAGCGACAAACAAAATCACAAGTTTAACATTCTTGAATTCAAACAAGTTCGATGCCAATGCTCGCAGGAAGTCGAGAAAATGGTCCGCACCAAAAGCTTCCTTGGAGAGAGAACTGGAATCCTCGACCGGATTTCACCGGCCACGAAAGAGATGAATGGCGAATTGGCCCGCCGGCCACTAAGAAAAAGATCGTGTACCGCATGGCAAGATGCCTATCAAGCCCAAAAGGAGATGATCCTCAAGTTCTTGCACGCCTACACCGAGCCAAGCGAGGATGAGGGTGACGCAAGACAAGTGAAATTTCCTCCAACGTAATCCGAAGTCAACATGTTGGCCTGCAGAAGCACTCCACTCATGTCAAGAGGAAGCTCTTCCCGCAGACTCTTTTATCGAGGCAATGGAAGCTGCCGTGACGACACCTGCAACCAAATTCCAATATGGAAAGTCGCGGTTGCACCTCAACCGAGCCGGTAGACCATCCATGAACTTGTAACCACATTTCTTTACGCTGTAACTTCGCTCCAATTTGAATGAAATGTCGCTATCGATTCATTCTTCCGCACCTTAATTATTTTAACAATTGTCCTGTACTTTGATATCCGATCCGATTTTAACTAATTGACCAAGTTGTGCTAACAACTCGACCGACCTAATTAAAATATTACAAGCCGTGAAATGTAGTTGACCTTCCTGGACGGCCGTCCCTACATCTTACAAGGCCAAAAGGTGTACCAAATCAAGGTCAAACCACCAGCAAAGACCACCGGTTAAACATGACCCAACCCCATAATTTTGACCGCACTTGAATTTTTCGGTTGTAAAGGTGGAAGTCGAGCTCACGACTCCTTAACCAAACTCATCCACAAAGATAAACATGGAGCGCATTTATTTGTATGTAAATGAAGGTACCATTTATTAATCCAATGTAAAGAGCCAAGCCGCATAAAAATTAAATGACTTAGAAAATGCAAAAGCATCGATGCCATTTACTAACGAAAGTATTGAGATGAACCAGCTCAGCCCGGTGCACATCAGCATCGCTCAGATTGTAGGTGTAAGTCCCCGGTCCGGTATGTCCAAGACCCGATAAGGACCTTCCCATTCGCCCAAGCTTTCCCGTGTTGCTCTCGGTGTTTGGAAGACCCCGCGAATACAAAATCTCCAATTAAAACCGCCGAGGACTTAACTTTGGCGTTGTAATGCCTAGCGATGCGCTTTTTGTACACCGCCATCCAGATAAAGCTTGTTCACCCTCCAAGTTGTCCAGCATTGTCGCCCGGTCATGTTTATCCCGACCGCCGCCACCCGACCGCCGAACGGCACTTCACAGTATACCGCCTCGGCCCCATATGTTAATGCGAGCGGAGTTTCCGCGGTATGAGCGTGGTTGGCTAGCCCACGCATTCCCCGGCAACTCGTCCGGCCACCTCCCTTTAGCTTGTTCCAGCCGCTTCTTTAGATTGGCAATTATAGTTTTATTTGTGGACTCGGCTTGTCTTTTCTTGGGTGGCGGGTGAAAGCATGGTGATCTTCCACTCCATACAAAACTCTCGAAGTTACCAAGCTAATGAACCGACCCATTGTCCATCACTAAAACTCGCGGCAAGCCAAACCGCATATGATATTTTTCCGCATAAATCGAACCACATCCTTGTCCTAATTGGGAGTAGGCTTCGGCCCACCCATCAAGAATCGGCCACCGTGATAAATCTTTTCTCGGCCACGCCGGAAGGGTCCTACGATGTCAAGCCCCCATTACAATGGCCATGGGCTCGCTAGATTTGTTAGCTTCAGAGGTAAATGAGGAACCGGAAAAACCGCTGGCATTTCACGCCTCCGAATAGTCCGGGCCCTTTCGCATGGTTGGCAAGAATAACCCCGCGACATGGCTTTACGGGCTGTCCTCAATGATCACACAATGCCTCATGAACTCCGCTAACTGGTCACCTGCCTTCGCTCAAACACCTCAAAGAATGGACCGAACGCCTCCTATATAACTGCCATCGATCATCGAGTACCGAAATGAGAGCCTAACCTTCCGGCCTCCGACTTATCCGGAAGTTGATCCCGGTTAGAAATCAACAATTGATTTCATCCAACCACCCGCTCAATCGTATTGACGACATTGTCTCTTCATCCTCTCTTAACCATATTTAATACCTCTACCAAGAATTCCACGGTATCATTCGACGCCACCTCACCATACCCCCCCGAGTATCCCACGATTCAGAATCGACGAACTCCCACCTTCAATCCGAATGAGTTCCTTTACTAGCTAGGTAGGCAACCATCTTTCCATCCTCCAAATACGCCTGCTAACCTCGCTCACAATAAGCTGAATCACTATACACAAGCAATTGTACCGTTGCCGCAATTGTATCCTCGATCGCTGCTTCATATTCGCTATTTGACGCTGAAAATTGAAATGAATAGCGTTTCGCCCAAACCATCCGGTCTTAAGCACATCCGCCATGCCCCAGAGCCATCAACGAATAACTCCCATGTTCGCTCCAATGCTTCGCCTCGAGATGCTTCATCCGGCCTTAGTTCATGCGCCATGGCGTAATCAATCGCTCGCCTAAACCGCTATCTCATTCCCTACGCTTGGTTCTTCCCTTCCCCGAATTCCCAACAAAGTCACGTAACCCAGACTCATGGTTGTTCGAGGCCGTATTCTATTCCGACCGAATTCAATCGCCCAACGATCATCCTCCCCGCTATGTCCGCTATGAAGGCAGTAGGGTAGTTACTACAATGATCTTGTGGCATTGGAAATACGGTCTTAATTTCTGTAAGACGAAGCAGAGCCAACGCCATCTTTTCAATGAGGAGTATCGAAGCTCAGATCCCAGTTGCTCGCTAACGTAGTAAACGGATGTTGTCTTTCCTTCCGCCGACGCACGGATGACAGATGATCCGGACGAGAGATACAATACAATGGCTCCCCATTTTGGTTTGACAAAATAGGTGGAGAGGCCGTATAACTCGAGTCACAAACGCTTCACCTCTTCACCCATACAAAGTCCTTGTTTCCCTTCAACGCCTGGAAAATGAAAGACAATGATCCATGCTTTGGAGATGAATCGACCGCTTATTCGTCCATTTAACCTCTGCACCTCGATAGTTTCGGGAAGGCATGTCAAGAAGCCCTTATTTGACTGGATTGGCTTCAATTCCATAGGCCACTAGATACCTAGGAATTGCCCCAACCAACCCCAAAATGTACACTTAGCGGATTCAACTTCATTTGATGCGGCCCAAATCAGAAAGCGCCCGAGCCGTGCCATACATGGTCACCGCGACGCCGACTCAAGATGTCGCCTACATACACCTCCATGGTCGAGCCAAGATGCGCGAACATTTTATTCACCAACCTTTGATAGGCACCCGTTTTTAATCCGAACGCATGACCTTGTAACAATAGATTCCCTTCCGTAACAAACGCCGCTTTTCATCCGTGCATCATAATTTGATTATACCGAGTAGCATCCATGAAGTTCAGTAATCGATGACCAAGTAGAGGCCCACCATCATATCAATCTTAAGCTGGAAACTATCCTTCAAGTACGCCTTATTCAAATCCGCGGAAATCAATACACACTCTGGGCTTCCGCTTTTCTTCAACTACTACTACATCAAGCAGCCACCGGATGCATGCACTGACGGGGTTATTTTTCAACAAATTTGTCTACTTCGCTGATAACTTGGTTTCGCCTTCAAAACTTCTCTTTGTCTTACAGGTTTGTAATCGATCTACGCTCAACCCGCGAGAGATGATGCGATCTATTCCCACCATGTCATCCGTAACCACGCGAAGTACTACGGTGGTCTTTAGGAATCAATTAAACCGCCGAACCTCCGATCCATTCGTTCCAATCTTTGTCGCGACGGGTGGTCCGATCTACCGACGCCCTCCGGATCCTCCAAGGCATCCATCTTATCAATGTGTGCCCCCCGGCTCGTGGATCGCTATTTGTTTTTCCCATCCACGCTATGTAACAAATCCGGCCGTGGATCGTCACCCTTCACTCGGCCCACCCCGCTTTTGGGAACTTGACCTTCGATGGTAAGAAGATGGGACGCTTTCATTGGCAACCATGGCCTTCCCAAGATCATGTTGTAGCCGGTGGAGCGTCAACTACCATCATCTCTCATCCGGTTACGCTAACCGCAATGGAGGATGATTCTCCTTTCGCCGCTCATTCCTTATCGCACTCCAACCGAGTGGCTCGTCTTGGATCACGAGGGATTGATTCCCATCTTTCTGTGCTTCAAGAACACGATATATCTGCCGAAGCTTTGTCTACCAATATCCGCTGGATGCAATTGCCACATCCGTGACCACCAAAGCGTCGGGTAAATACCCAACAAAGTCGTTCGCGGTGAAAGCGATAGTTGGCTCTTCGCCGGACCGCTGCTCGTGATATGGGTTGCCGCGTAGGCCCTCCCCTTCTCGCCGTTCCTCCGCGCATGCCACCTCCATGAATGAATGAATGACTTTCCGCACTCGACCTCAACATCCCTTTCGGGTAGTCTTTGGGAATTCTCCTTACGCGTGAGCCCGCTTTGTCCTACCCGACGAATTGTTTGAGTACCCCTCGAAAGTAACTCTTCGATTTGCGCTTTTAGCGCCCACTCTTCGTAGTGCTCCGCTTTTGAAAAGGCACACCATGTAGAGTTGTCTCTTGTATTCTGGACGGAGTTCACGGGTCGCGGCCACCGTACCTCGTGAATCCTTTCCATGTGCCGCACTAATCGGGTTGGGAGACCGCCAACCCAAATTTCGCAGCGGTCTCTTGCCCATCAAACTCATGCCTCCCGCGTATTCGTTCGCCATTTTGAATCTCCAACCGCTGTGGCGCTGCATTTCGGCCGGATTGGCCACCGATTTGATACTCAGAAGCGTGCCGCTGAACTTAACCGCTGGCTCGCTTTACCGCTTCGCTTGGCACAACACGCCCTCTCTTGGCCGCCTCGCATATCCATTCTCGCTTCCTCTTCCAAGATCAAAACTCGAAGAAGTTCGCGAAGAGGTTCCCGGGCTTTTTCAACCATATAATCATAGATTTTGGCCGAAGTAACCTCGCTGAACGCGTTACACGCGACTACATCCTGACAATCCATAATCTCGACCTTCATATCATTGAATCGCCGGATGTAATTAGGGCGGTTCATTCCTCTGTCGGATTCGAACGTCGTCCGGATCCTTCTGCATCACACTGAGGCTTAATCGAGTCATAAATTGTTGCGCCAGCCGGAAACGACCTTATACCGCGGATGGTAATCGACTAAACCGAGCAGAAGCCGACCTCAGGCTTAAGCGTAACACTTTGCACATTACCGCATCTCTATCCGACCGGGGATGCAGGTAGGATCATGGCCGCCTCGCTGTATCACGTGGTCTCCGGATCAGACCGCCATATAATGTAAACTTTGGTGCGAGGCTCACTGTGTTGATTTTGTAATTCCATCGACAAACGGAGTGTCCGTATATCGTCATACCACCATTGGTTCGCCTCTTCCCCGCCAGCCAAATCGCGCCGTCGGTTGTCCTTGTTCGATTTTCGAGCCGGCCCCTGGCTACCTTTTTCGCCGTATGGGGCGTTCGTCAGAATAAGATTCCTCGCTGATTCGATCTCTTAAATTTCGCCTGAACCAGCCCCGCTTCTCCTCTCTCGCTTTGTTCGACCACCGCTGCCAGATCTCCTCTTCCCGCCGGCGGTTCTTTCCCACGATCGTTACTTCGCCCCTTGTCTTCTCGCAAGTCCGCTTTGCTGCTCTACGGGTGTCCGCGACGCATTGAAGGCTTCCGTTGCCCGTTAACCCGCTAACTTGCTACGCCGCCGGGCCTTGTTGATTGGACTAACTCCTCCATCCGAGCCGTGAGTTGCCGAGGCGATTATCATTATCGATAGCTCGCCGCCCGGTTGGTCCGCAATATGGCTGTGGATCGGCGTAACTCTTCCTCTTGTTGGTCGCATGATGACCATAGAGGATAAGCGGGACGCCGCTCCGCTGCTGTAATATGAGTGAATCTGCGGTGTGCCCGCTGGGGTTTGGTGCCAAAACGCAGCCGCAGCCCTCCTTCTAGCGCCAAACTTGTACGGATTTTGCTCCGCCACAAACCGCCGCGGTAATCCGTCGACCTGCAAAACAAGATGAACGTGAAGGCGGGGCACCGTACGTACCGCCAGAACATAACGCCAAGTCAGATGTGTTTGAGTTTACTTTGACTTTTGAATGCGATCAATTTAGTGTATGCATCTTTGCTATGGTGTGATAAGAGATATTTATAGGCTTGGCTTCGCCCTTACCACCAAGAATAGGAAAACCTAGCTTTGATTCAGGCAAAGTTTCAATTTGGTTCTTGGACTTGGAAGGTTGATATAGGAAAGTGTATATCATTGATTGTGAATGAACTTTCCTATCTTGAACTTTCCACATCCAAGTCAAGAAAGACCGCCCAGCCAATATATGGCTGTCCGCTCTGCCTTACAACATGTGAGCCAATTCAAATACTCACCCCGAAAGCATTCCACCAGCCGAGCCGATCAGCCACTGGATCCCCTACGGTTGGATCGGCTCTGACAACCAGTTCAAAGATCTGTCCATCCTCTCCTTGGGCCCAGATAATCCAGACCAACCTTCCACCTCGGTCCTACTTGGCTCGGCCCAATGAGGAATTTGGTCATACACTAGTTCACGCGGTGTTAAGGCCTCAAAATTTCTCTATATAAACCAACCTGAACTGATAACTTCGTACTTCCACAAACAATTAGCTTTCTAGTGCTCAGCACTTCTCCTTCTCCGTCTTATTTCTCAACTTACACTGAGAATTAAAGCCACTTTTAGCTATAATACCCAAAATGGCCTCCCCTGTTCTCATCGTCTTCGGTCTTCTAGCTCTATCTTTTTCTGTTGCCTTGGCATCTGATCATAGTCCTCTTCAGGACTTTTGTGTCTCTGACTCAAAAACTGAAGGTACATATACATATACGTGATGCATGTATGGACAGTTTTTTTTCTGCTTTGTTTTGTAATCTACGTGTGTATGTAGATATTAAGTTTCTAATCTTCACTACATACAAAGCTAATTGTGTTATTTAAGCTAATTTATTGAACGTTCAAGCGCTTATTATGTCCATATTTCATATAATTATTGTCTATTTTTAATTATGGATATATATGACTAATTACATATAACATGCATTAATTAATTTGTTCAATAGTGTTGGTGAATGGTGTGGCCTGCAAGGACCCCAAACTTGTTCAAGCAGACGACTTCTTCTTCGATGGACTTCGCGTAGCAGGCAACACATCAAACGCGGTGGGATCGAAAGTGACACCAGCGGCAGTCTTGCAGATTCCAGGTCTCAACACTCTTGGAATCTCGGTTGCACGCGTAGACTATGCTCCATGGGGCATAAACCCTCCCATTATCATCCCCGTGCAACTGAAATACTAACAGTCTTGGAAGGAAGCCTCGAAGTCGGTTTCGTCACCTCAATCCAGAAAACAAACATTTCAGGGCGGTTTTGCAGAAGGGTGACGCGTTTGTGTTCCCAGTTGGTCTCGTCCACTATCAGAGAAATCTTGGTTCCACAAACGCCATTGCTTTTGCAGCTCTCAGCAGCCAGAACCCTGGCGTTGCAACCATTGCAAATGCAGTGTTTGGGTCAACTCCTGATATTGCCAGCGATGTTCTTGTAAAGGCTTTTCAGTTGGATGGCAACGTTGTCAAGTACATGCAGTCCAAGTTTTAGAGAAGCATTCTCAGTATAACAATGTCAGACAGTTTGCGCTTGCAATTGTATTGCAGTTTCTCTGTGTGTTTTGGTGTGCTTAATTTTTATTTTTATTTTTGTGCTTTTAGTTATAATATTCATTTATTTTGTACTTTCGTGAAATATGATTCTTTCTTGGGTCTCGTTCGGGACTATATAAATACATTGTAATTTCTATTTATTTTTTAAAGCAAATTCTCAAGAGTCAAGGTTTTTTTTTATTTGTCAGATTTACAAAATAAATCCACGTCATAAATTCTCAAGTCAGGGTAAAAGTTTAGGTGCTTAATTCGTTCTCTTCCTCGTTGCAATTTTTCTCTTTGCAACTTAATTAAATTTCACCATTTATTACATAAATCTCATGGCACGGACTCCATTTCAGTTCAAATGGTGTGGGTATCCATTTAATGAAAATCGATCTTACATACAGGCTTCACAGATTTGTCAATATATGTTTACTCACTAGTATATTCTTAGTTAGAATATAGATTTTATTCAGTGTATGGATACAATTTGCAGGAAAGGAAACCAATATTGGAAAATGATGATGTGGATCAGTTCATCAAAGTAAAGGTATAAAGTTCTTGGTCATTGTCTAAAGCTATTTATTGTATGTGCTTGCATGTGTTTCTCTTACCGAAATTTACAACTTGCTTGTGCTGTGTATCTATGTATTACTAGTACTTGGGGTGTGTGTCAGCATTCACTATTCAAATGAGGTCTAAACTTTACAAGTTTGAAGAGCGTTCTAACGATCAAACTTGATTTAGAGTTTAACATTTATTTTCAACTTGATAATGGCGACAGAATATAATGAGCAGCCCGATTTCTGCACTTTATACTGAGCTGAATAACTCAATTGTTGTGCAATGTATAATGAGCAGCCCGATTTCTGGACAAACCCAAAAAGGGCTGTCAAGAGAGCATATAAGACTACAGATGACAAAATTTTAGGAAATGTAGTTTGTTTCCGAGGAGGCTTGACAGCAGTTACTGCAATACTAATCAATCAAGAGAAGCCAATTGTAGCCAATGTCGGGGACTGTCGGGGTATCTTATGCCGGAATGGTCATGTAAAACAAACAACTGTAGATCATGAACCTCAAAAGGAGAAAGAGCTTGTTGAGAGCAGAGGCGGATTTGTGTCTCAACTTCCTGGTATAGTATTTCAATCTTTTGCTATTGATAATTATATGGAAAATTGGTGATCCTATAATATTATATTTTCACAAGTTTTAGGGATTCAAAGACTGGTAATCTGGCTTTCCCTTATATTTGTTTTGACAAATGAGCCTTGGCCTTGAAGACCAAGCTTAATACGTCTATGATTCTTGCTTTCTATTCTGTTTTCAGGAAATGTTCCTCGTGTTGATGGCAACTTAGCCATGACAAGGGCATTCGGGGATGCGAAAGTGAAGGAACACATAACATCAAAACCATATGTTAGGATTGAAAACATCGACATGAATACTGAATTCATCATTTTGGCAAGTGATGGCCCTTAGAAGGTAAGATTTGCAGTTATCTTTATGTTTTAGCCTTTCATTTTAATAATATATTCCACAGAGATACCTTACCATAAGGAATTCCTGTTGAAGTTAATTGAGAATAATAAAATTTGAATCATAGGGAAAAAATACATTCTGTACAGACAATTACATAGTTTGAATTTGACAACATGGCTAAAAGCAAAAGATGAGTTCTCATTTCTTAACCTATTATAGTTTACTAGAGATCAACATTGTGGTATAATTTGGATATTATCCGTAGAAGTGGCCGATCAGCTGCTAATTAATTGGCCGAATTGGCGGGGAATCGGGAATGGTGTGTGACATGACCTTCAAAATTAATTTCAAGTCGAAAGATGCAACCAAGAATTTGCATAATTTTGAAGTACACAACTTTTGAAACCAATTTTGAAGTACATAAAAGTAGTTAGGTACAATAATTTTGCTCTGAAAATGAAAAAGGAAATGCATGTATGCCATGAGCTAATTAACCATGTTAAATTTTTTTGTTATGGTCGAAGCTTGGAAGCATATATCAATGGCTTTGTGTTTTACGTATGCAGGTGATGTCCAACCAAGAGGCGTCAGATTATATTAAAAGCCTAGACGATGCTGAAGAAACCTCGAAGAAGTTGATTAGAGAAGCTTTACACAGAAAGAGCCACGATGATATATCTTGTGTGGTGGTAATTTTCTACTAAATAACTCAGCTTTTGGGGATGATATACAAAAGCTGCATGCTACAGTATGTGGATCTGTAAGTGAACATCTGTGTTTTACAGATGACTATTACCTAGTTCAAATAACAAGTGTATCAAATGAAGGTCCATGCAATGAGTAGGCCACAAATGTAACAACATTACAAGGACTAATAGGCCAGCACTTGTATTGAATTTTGCTTAATTTGTTATATCAAATAATACATGTTTTCTCAAAAACACTTCATTCTCAAACGACGTAACATTAAATTACGATGTAACTTTTTAATTATGATAAAGTGATCGCGTCATGATTAAGAATCAAATTACTACAGGGAATAAATTAATTAATCTTCTAGCCTTCCTGAAAAACAATACATAAGCTACAAAACAATGCACAAATTTTACAAAAAGATCAATCTGATTATATTGAAAAGTATAGAATTGAGATTTGAGGTTGTTTAAATAAAAATGTGCATAGACTATGTAGGTTGACGTACCCAGATGCGACAAATGAAATTAACCCAAAAATAATAAAATGATTCTCCATCGTGCTTCATGCAGTGGTGGGTTCTACCTCATTCATTGATATCCAACGTACGCTACATTGCACCAGCACTAAAGACAGGGCCAGGGAAGACTATTGACGTGTATTCTTTATAGTCAACTCAGCAAATAATGGTTTTGTACAATACTATTTATTTATTTTTATGGCCCTCATTTTTTTTTCTTTTTCTAAATGCATTGTCTGGCTAAGACTTGGGGAATGAAGAATACATTATTATATTAGAGTTGGCATTGAAAAATGAAGGAAAATGCTTACATTTCTTCAATTTCTTTTCTTATTTCTTAACATACAATAATAATAAAAGAAGAATATCAACAATTGTAAGGAAAAATAATACCATATGCTAAGTCTCGTCTTCTTCTTCTTTTGTTTTATTATATGGCACATCAACAGGAATTTTCATAGCAATAATGCCGATTTACTTACAAAGTTACAATAAAAAAAAGAACAAGCTTCTAAAATTTTCAATCTGCAGCATGCTATTTGTTACCCTATAGCAAAACAAAGGAAGACGACTAGCAGATATGGTCCTATTCGTTATTTTCTTTCTTTGATAAAATAAGCAGAGGACAAAAGTCCACAAATGCTGTGGGAGGTAAGTGTTCAAATAGGAAGGCATCCAAAAATTGGGATGGACTTTATAGTCTGCCTTTGCACTTTCTACTACAATAATAGGTAATGTCCCATTGGAGTCTAAGCTCATTGCTGAATTAAATAATTCTCTTTCAGTTCATGCTTGATAGCTTGCTTTGCATGAATTAATTTCGACCATAATTTCTTAAATTATAAGAGACAAACATATATATACATATATATTGTTGAAATTAATTCATGTTTGTCTCTTATAATTTAAGAAATTATGGTCGAAATTAATTCATGCAAAGCAAGCTATCAAGCATGAACTGAAAGAGAATTATTTAATTCAGCAATGAGCTTTGACTCCAATGGGACATTATCTATTATTGTGGTACATATATATATATATGGGTGCATTTGGAGGTGTGACTTAGCAGAAAGGAATTTGATTGTTTCATTACACTGCCATGAGTTGTGATTTGAATTTTGATAAGCCTCTCTAATGCTGCCACAACTCTTGACAAGCTCCACTAATGCCTCAGGTATACTTAATCTCGCATCGAATGTAAGATGGATGGGAACTATTAGAGGAGTGAGATAGAGTTATAGGTTGATGAATTTATATTGAGACCCCTTTTAATTCAAATATATATATATATATATATATATAGGTGAAGTTATGGTTAGGTCCATCTTGGCTAGTGTTAATGTCCCCAATTAATACTAAAACCTAAGCTAATATGGCTTACACCGGCTTCTAAAAAGTTAACTTTGGCTTACGAAACAATTACCTTTTTTTAGTACTCCTTATCCTCTAATATGAGTTCTTTTCCCCTAAAAAGACAAAATGTGGGACCCTCAAATATGTGTTAGGGTTTCAAACCCTAATTGGTATTAATTTTGCCATTAAATGGTTTTTAATACTTTGATTTATTACTAAATAAATTCTCTGCAAATATGGTATGCAATGAATTCGACCTAAGGGACTTGGTTAGGGTTATGAAGATAATGAAGTGATTGACGATTCTCCTGAATGTAAGAGTTATTTTGAAGAGTTGGGAGCATCAAGCGGAAAAGGAATGTGATTCGCCGAGGCCAATTAGGCTAAGTCCCAGAAGGAAAAAGACCTTCCTTTTGCTAGTAAGGTGGTTGTTAAACCCCTAGAGAGTTGGAGGTTAAGGAGATGGGGATGATGTCAGCGAATAAGAAACCGTGAAAGGAGTTAAAGCGCTTAGTTTAGTTTCATTTATGAGTTAATTAAAATAAATGAGCGTGTTATGCTACATTATGATCTTGGCATATGTTTTGTTACACTTGAATTTGATTTGAAATTATTTATCTTATTATGAATTATATGGAGGCTTATTACATTTTGTGATGTATTAAATGTTGGCATTCTTTTGCAATGATTATGTGTTGAGTAACTTTGTGGTTAAAGTATATGAAAGTGAGTGAATGAATGAAACTTCGAAGACTTGATTTATTGTCTTTCCTCGAAGTTTCATTAAATTGTATGTGACTTATGTATAGTCAAGAATGGCATGTACAAGGAATGAGGTATCTATCAAACAAGCCCTTGGTGTCATGGAAGCTGTTTAAGCTGTGTTGAAAGCCTTAGCGGCTAACATGTGACTTGCACCATATGGGCCAAGGGATAAGATTGCTAATATGGTGGCAGGTACGCTTTTAGTATCTGATCATGATGCGCTTGTTTTATTTGATTGTGGATCGACACATACTTTTGTGTCTAGAAAGTTTGCTGAAAATCTTTGTATGAAATCCAAGAAATTGGATTTTGAATTATGTGTTTCCACACCTGCTGGAACTATAATGTGTGCTTGTGATATGTTAAAGTCATGCAAGGTTGTGTTTAGAGGCAAAACCTTATTAGTTGATTTAATTATTCTTGATATGAATGACTTTGATGTCATTTTTGGCATGGATTGGATGTCCATGCATGAAGTTAATATTGACTGTAAAGAGAAGCAGATCCTCTTTACCTTGGAGGGTGAAATTGTGACATTTGAAGGAGTAAGATCCAAATCACCCGTGTGTTATTTCTGCACTTCAAGCTATGAGAAGTGTAAAGAAAGGATGTCAAGCTTATTTGGCAAGTGTGGTGGATACTAGCAAGATAGTATCGACGCTCATAGACGTAAAGGTTGTTCGAGATTTTGAAGACGTTTTTCCGGAAGATCTACCGGGAGTGCCCCCGGAGTGAGAAGTAGAGTTCACAATTGAGCTGATACCTGGAACTGCACCAATATCGAAGACTCCATATAGAATGGCACCAGTAGAACTGAAGGAACTCAAACAGCAATTACAAGATCTACTGGATAAGGGTTTTATTCGACCAAGTGTATTACCATGGGGAGCACCTATTTTGTTCGTGAAAAAGAAGGATGACACGATGCGAATGTGTATCGACTATCGAGAACTCAATCGTGTAACGATCAAGAACAAGTATCCCTTACCGCGGATTGAGGATCTATTTGACCAGTTGCGAGGAGCTCAAGTATTCTCGAAGATAGATCTTCGATCTGGGTATTATCAATTGAGGAGAAAGGAAGGAGATATACCTAAGAGTGCATTCCGGACCAGGTGCCACTACGAGTTCTTAGTAATGCCTTTTGGGTTGACAAATGCCCTGCTGCTTTCATGGATCTCATGGATAGGGTATTTAAGGACTATTTGGATAAGTTCGTAATAGTTTTCATCGACGACATCCTAATATACTCCAAGAATGAAGAAGAACACGAGCAACACTTGTAATCCGTCTTGCAAAGACTTAGAGAAAAGAGTTTGTTTGCAAAGTTCAAGAAGTGTGAATTTTAGTTAGAAACCATATCCTTTCTTGGTCATGTGGTTTCTAAAAGGGAATAAGTCGACCGAATAAGGTTCTGCAGTTCAAGATTGGAAGACGCCGACCAATGTTGGAGAAGTAAGAAGTTTTCTTGGGTTAGCTGGTTACTATCAAAAATTCGTTCAAGGATTCTCGAAGATCGCTTCTCCTTTGACGGAGTTGACAAAGAAATATGTTAAGTTCATTTGGTCCGAAGCTTGTGAGAAGAGTTTTCAAGAACTTAAGAAAAGATTGATTCGCACTGCTATCCATACCAACGAGCATGAGAAGTTCACTATTTATAGTGGCGGAACTAGTATTAGGCGTGTCTGATCAGAAGGAAAGGTGATAGCTTATGCATCACGAAAATTGAAGTCATATGAAAAAACTACCCTACACATGACTTGGAATTTGTTGTAGTTTTGCATTGAAAATTTGGAGGCATTATCTCTACGGAGTGAAATGCGAAATTTTCACCGACCATAAGAGTTTGAAGTATTTCTTTACACAAAAAGATTTGAATATGAGGCAAAGAAGATGGTTGGAATTGGTTAAGGATTATGATTGTGTGATTGACTACCATCCGGGAAAAGCAAACTCTGTGGCAGATGCATTGAGTAGGATGTATGCTGGTTTTAGTGCCAACCTCATAACCAAGCAAAGACAGATATTAGAAGATTTAAGGAAGCTAGATATTGAAGTAGTCATTGGACAACACTCGACCACTTTAGCTACTCTCAAGGTGCAATCTGTTATCATCGAAAGAATCAAACTGACACAACGACAAGATTCTAACTTGCTAAAGATAAGAAATGAAGTACTCGAGGGAAGGAGACCGGATTTCAACATTTGTGGTGATGGTACTTTAATATTCGGAGATCGTCTTTGCATACTTAATGATCGTGAATTGAAGAATGAAGTTATGACTGAAGCTCATTGCACTCCATACTCTATTCATCCTGGAAGCACGAAGATGTTTAGAGACTTGAAATGCACATTTTGGTGGACAAACATGCGAAGGGAAGTTGCTCAATTTGTTGAGCAATGCTTAACTTGTCAACAAGTCAAGGCGGAACACCAAAGACCATCAGGTTTGTTAAAACCATTGATGATTCCTTTATGAAAGTGGGAGCACATTACCATGGACTTCGTGGTTGGATTACCTCAAACCTTCCGAGGGTTAAATGTTGTGTGGGTAATAGTGGATAGACTTACAAAGTCCGCCTATTTCCTACCCATAAAGACGACTTACTCATTGGATCATTTGGCTCAACTCTACGTTAATGAGATCGTGAGACTGCATGGAGTGCCTATTTCTATTGTATCCGATAGAGACCCCCGTTTTACATCGATGTTTTGGAAAAGTTTGCATGGAGTTATGAGAACAAAATTGAAGTTCAGCACGGCTTTTCATCCACAAATGGATGGACAGTCTGAGAGGACTATACAAACATTGGAGGACATGCTGAGAGCTTGTATGTTAGACTTCAAGGACTCTTGGGAAGCTCATTTACCACTTGTAGAGTTTGCGTACAACAATATTTTTCAAGCAACTATTGGCATGGCACCCTACGAGGCATTGTATGAGAGGAAGTGTAAATCCTCTATACATTGGGATGAAGTAGGCGAGCGGAAGCTTGTTGGACCTGAAATTCTACAACAAACCCAAGATGTGGTTTCAAGGATTAGAGAAAGAATCAAAGCCGCAAGGCCACAAAAGAGTTATGCCGACAACCAAAAAGCGAGCTTGAGTTCTGATTGGAGATAAAGTGTTCCTAAAAATAGCACCCATGAAGGGGATAATGAGGTTCGAGAAGAGGGGAAAATTAAGTCCACGCTACATCGGACCTTTTGAAATTCTTAAGAGAGTTGGTGATGTGGCTTATCGTTTGGCCTTACCTCCCAATCTTTCAAGTGTTCATAACGTGTTCCACGTTTCAATGCTGAGAAGGTATGTATTCGATCCTTTACACGTGCTCAGTTATGATCCGTTGGAGATTCGCGAAGACTTAACCTATGAGGAGCAACCCGAGAAAATATCCTCATTTGTTTGACAACTAATGTAAGCTTTTACTTGTTTAGAAATCAAGTTAGGTTTAAGTTTTTATTGTATGTTTTTTCTTTTAATTTCGAGGACGAAATTCTTTTAAATGGTAGATAGTTGTGGTGGGACCCTCAAATATGTGTTAGGGTTTCAAACCCTAATTGGTATTAATTTTGCCATTAAATGGTTTTTAATACTTTGATTTATTACTAAATAAATTCTCAGCAAATATGGTATGCAATGAATTTGATTTATGGTATTTATGACAGTTGACTATGAATTTTAGGAAAGTGTTATTAATTCCGTAATTAATGACAAAACCCTAGAAACTGTCTATTTAAAGGCAGCATATAAGCTTAAGACAGGTTCTTTTTCCCTGTCTATGTTCTTTTTCTCTGTAACCTTGTCGATTATCAATTCTTCTTCCTCTCATTCTTTTATTCAAAAAGACGTTTTGGTTCATTTTGGTTTTCTGACGAGGAACTTTTCAGATCTGTTGAGGAGTTCAAGAGTTTAAGGTAGGTTTTTCCTAAACCATCTTTTTGTTTAATGATTTTCTGGATGATTTATATATATTATTATTATTTATGTTTATTTTTTTTATTATTAAGAAGAGATTTACGATTTATATACTATTTGATGAGTTTGATGGATTTTTGAAATACCAATATATGTTTAATATTTTTTTTTATATTTTTCGTCATTAGATCTATCCTCTACGAATATTCTCCTTTTTGTTTCGCCTCAATCGGATTTTTGTAGAAATAGTTATAATTTTTCGAAGCTCATACTGTCAATCTGGAAAATTATGACCAATGAGTATTTTCTGTATAATTTCGTGAGGCATATGGATTTATTTTCCTTTGAAACTTTTACAGTTTGGACTTAAGAGATTTATGAACATTTTCAAATTAAAATTTTTATTTTTCGGTCTGTAATGAATAAGTTATGGATTTTTGAAGTTTAAGGCATTGGTGCTGGAATACTGAGACTGTTATGATTTTCGGATAAGCATGTTAGGTTTCTTTGCCTGGATTGGAATGAAAGAATTTATACAGCTACCTTTACTTGTTATGGTTTTATTGCCGCTGGTTTTGGCAGAAAAGATTTTTGTGTAATTTATTAAAAAATTTTGATCGTCTCTGGTTCACTGTAGAATTTGTGTGACAGTTCATATTAAAAAATAGATATTAAATATTTACTTGTTTTTAAAAATTATGAGAAAATTATGGCTCATCCGAGACATATAAGAGATCCTAGTGCTTTTGGAATCATGTGATTTGGATGAGTATTGAATTTATTATGAATTTTACAATACAGCTGTTGTGTAATTTTCATATGTGTTTATTGGATAACATGTCTTGGAAATTTTGAGGTTATTGTTATAGCATGAATTTGATGAGTATGATATGTATATGTGATCTACGCATGTTTATTTGAACAAGAATTAATGCATACATGCATGTGCACAAAAATGTAAGGACTATGAAGTACATTACATTTGGTTTGTATTTTCTTATATAAGTTTTGAAGTTTGATCATGACAAACCATGTAAGGTTGAGCATGTGCTGGTGCAAAAAATATGCACTGGGATATTAGCTATATATATATATAAGTATATATTTATATCGTAATAGATTTATTTCTAAAAATATTTATTTTCAAGTTAAGAGGTATAAAAATTAAAAATAATAAATATAAAAAAATTCAAAATAAAAGGGCACTTTTTAAATTTTGCACGACCTTAAATCTCGACATGTAAGCTATAAGTAAAGCTTACGGTGTTATGTTATAAGTGAGATTGAGATGCATGCACTTTGAGAATTTGTTTAGAAATCCAACCATTATGTGATAAGCTCATTAATTATGCATGCATTACAAGTTTTCTTTTTGATTATGTTATAAGTTTATGATGAGCTATGAAATGTTATGAATCTTCAAGTATGTAAGACATTTATGATTAAGCAAGTTTATGATCAGTTTGTTATTGTGATTTTTATTGACATGTGAAGTTATATGTATGCTTTGACGTTTTGTATGAATTTTTTTGGGAAAGCCTACTGAGTTTTGTAAACTCATGTTTTTCTTATTTTCTTTTTCAGGTGAGCACGCTTAGACTGTATACTTACTCGAGCTTGTGGGGATGGTAGTGGTAGCTCGAGAGGAGGTTCCTTGAGGGTATCTAAATAAATCAATAAAGTTGTCTACCTAATGGTGATATTGTTTTTATTTCATTTTCAACTGAGAACTATTTTCCTATTAAATTGAAGTGTTTTTAATGTGGTTGGACGTGTGTTGAAGTATAGTTATAATCCTTTGACTTAACTTATTAATATTTTTATAATTATGTTGGGAGTTATGTATTTAATTAGTTACTATAATATTTTGTGATAATTATTTAAGCATTTAATAGTAGTCTAAGTATGAGTTTGACTGTCACTGTCTATGCAAATATGATTGAATAAGTTTTAAATTTTTCCGCAATTTCCGCATATTAAGTTTTGGTAGCCACTTTAATCTTGTTCGACCTAAGGGACTTGGTTAGGGTGTGTTACCAAAACAAGAGAAGAAGACTTGACTTGGCATATAAAACAACTCGTTTTATCTCTTCTTTTTTATTAAAATAGAAAGAAAAAAAAATAGAGTAGAAAAGCGGACTAGAATCAAGCTGTGAAACGTATTCAAAGGGAAAGGCGCCCCGTAAATGGGGATGCACTATATGCCCTGTCACTGTCTCCAATAATTAATTTTCTCTGAAACTTAATTGGACGTCCCAATTTGTTTCAAACTTCATTGGTTGAATTAAATCAAATGCTTTGCATCAATAAATTTCAACGAATGGTTCTTAAATTAAGAGAGAACCTATACAACCATGACTAGTGATATATTTTCCGTAGATGAAAAAGCCTAAGTGATGGTTAGACGTACAAATTAAGGTAAATCTGAAAATTAATGCATACAAAAATTTGCGCCCGAAAGCTGAAGCCTAACCTTACCTAATAAGTCATATTCTGAGCGCCAATTGACTATTATACTTTTTTTTTTTTTTTTGGTAAAAAACCAATTGACTATTATACTTGAAAGCACATTAGATGTGAAAGATGAAAAAGTATGCATGCCTGTTATGTGAGTACTATACACATGGGATCTATGACCTAGTCAAACTATTATGTATCGAATGGTCTTCGAGTAGCACCTCCTTCACCGTAAATTAGACGATTAGAAAATTATTGTAATCATGACCAAAAGTAAGAAAAATATAGAGTTTCAACATCTATATCTCTTCCATTCCCCGTTGGTTATAAAAGGACTTGCTACGTTCCACACAACGTGCGCACACAAACACATATATACTTCTTCACAAGCAATAATATATATCTAAATACTTAATTATGGCTTTTACTTTGAGAAAAATGGAGTTACTACGCATGGTCTCACAGGGGATACTACTCGAGCAATTCTCTTTGGCCATCGTAGTAATACTAGTTGTTTTAGCTGCTGCAACAGCAGGACAACAATCCGACTGGAGTAAAAGATGCGGCGATGTAGATGTTCCATTTCCATTCGCAATGGATGATAAAACCTACTTGGACGACACATTCTTAATCACCTGCAACACATCTTTAAATCCTCCAAAAGCTTTTCTAGGGGAAAGTAATATCGAAGTTACTAACATATCCGTTGATGAAGGTGAGTTGAGTGTCATGCATTTCATAGCCAAAGATTGCTACATTAAGTCGGGAAATCGAACCCTAGGAAACCGACCTTCCATTCAGTTCTCCAAATACACCATCTCTTCTACCAAAAACAAGTTCTATGCAATTGGCTGCGATACTTATGCATTGGTTCAAGACGCAGAAAGTGAGGAGAGATATGCCACTGGTTGTATATCATTCTGTGGTAACAAAACCACAAGCTTTGCAAGCGAGTCTTGCTCTGGCGCTGGGTGTTGCAAAGCTACCATCGCCGACGGACATAAAAATGTTACCGTGCTGTTGAATAGCTATTATAATCATTCTCAACTATTGGAATCTAACCCATGTAGCTATGCCTTCGTTACCGATGAAACCAAGTTCAATTCTCCGAACAATACCAGTTTCAAAGATTTGGAGTCCACAGAAAAGCTTCCAATGGTTATTAATTGGGCGATTGGGAACGAGAGGGTGAGCTGTGATGGTGCCAAAAGAGAAACAACTGCACCTGCAAAATAATAGCGAGTGTGTTGACGTCCACGACGGATCTGGTGATTACCGGTGCCGATGCTTGACCGGTTTTGAAGGCAATCCTTACTACCTACACGGTTGTCGAGGTACATATATACAATAAATACAATATAATTAATTTAACAGTGTTTTGGTTCTTTGTTGGAGAATAATATAAATTCCAATTTCTTTTTTTTTTATCAATTAATAATAGTTTTTATTTTTGTTTTCAAAAGCCAACTACGCATGCTTTTTTTGTATTTTAAAATAATATATTTATTCACGCGTTTAAAAACTTTTCGCATTTAAATTATGAGATATGTGGTATGTGGATTTGTGGAGGTTTTAATGTAAAATTGTATTTTGACAAATAATCTAACGGAGCATGTCGTTATAACTTTTACTAAGTTGTAGCTTTTATTTAGTTATTTATTTATTTTTAATCTTTTCTGTTCAAGTATGGATGAACTTCTATTCATTGTTGGATATGAAAAATGAAGGGCTAAAATACTTTGTTTAAAAAATTTGTCAAAAATCTGGAAAGGAGGAACGGTCCCCTTCCAATATATGACATTAATTCATAATTAATTCGTATATACTTTCTTAATTTTCAGATATTGATGAATGCAAACTTCCAGCAAACCCGTGCGGTCCTGGAGTGTGCGAAAATTTACAAGGGACGTGGAAGTGTATATCATGTCCAAAGGGGTACACTATAGCTAATAATGGAACGGCCTGCAACGAAAGCAGTATTATTCCTGGCGATCGTAGCAGGAAAGTTCTGTTTATTACACTGGGTAAGTATATTCTCCTATTCCTATATATATATACATGCAGTGCTTAATTGGATTTTATTTTAAATGAAATGGCTTTACACTTGCTTTGACAAGAAATTAAGTTTGATTTTTCATGCTTCTAGCGTTTTTTATTACACATGCAGTACTCAATGATATTTTGGTTTCATCTATGTAGTATTCAATAATATAGGTACCTCGGTACTTTTACAAGTCCTCTGCTTGTTTTTCATTTTTTACTGTCTCTGTCTCAGCTTCGTTTTTTGCACTAAAAAATGGTTTGCTTACATGTTTATTATCAATTTAAATTTTAGTTAAAAGTTATGCTGATTAGAGGACTGTTTATTATACAAATTGATTGATAACACACAGCTAGATTGAATAACAAGTAGAGGAAAAACAAGCAGAGGATCGAGGATCCTAGTAAGCGTTAGTCTTTCCTATGAAAATTCTATAAATTAACTAGTTGTGCAAACACAGAGGTATATATTTTGTTTACAACTCAACTCTCTATTGTATCGTTATCGAACATAAGCATAAGACATTCAAGAGTATGATTTTAAATATAGGTTATGCTGATTGAAATCATGCAGGTGCAAGCATAGCATTATTAGTTGTTATTTCAATATTTTGCTGGGGAATGAAGAAAAGAAAGGTGAGCAAATTGAAAAGAAGTTCTTTGAACAAAATGGTGGTTTAGCGTTACAACAAAAGCTGTACTCAAGCTCAGGCCGTAGACAATCTCATGGAACAACACAGATCTTTAGTGAAGAAGAATTGAAGAAGGCAACAAACAATTACCATGCCAGCAGAGTTGTTGGTGAAGGAGGCTGTGGAATAGTTTATAAAGGAACATTACCAAATAACAAGGTGGTTGCCATTAAGAAGTCCAAATTTGGTGCCCATAAGGTTAACGAACAATTCATCAATGAGGTGGTTATGCTTTTGCAAATCAACCATAGGAATGTGGTTAAGCTGCTTGGTTGTTGTTTAGAGACAGAAGTGCCTTTACTTGTTTCTGAGTTCATTAGCAATGGGACTGTTTTTGAACATATTCACAACAAAGGCCAAGGATATTCACCACTTCCATGGGAATTGAGACTGAAGATAGCAACAGATACCGCGGGCGCATTAGCATACTTGCATTCTGCAACTTCTACGCCCATTATACATAGAGATGTGAAAACTGGTAATATACTCCTTGATGAAAGTTTCACAGCAAAAGTTTCGGACTTCGGAGCTTCACGGTTGATTCCTCTGGACCAAACTCAACTTTCAACTGTTGTACAAGGAACACTGGGATACTTAGATCCAGAATACATGCAAACGAGCCAACTGACAGAAAAAAGTGATGTATACAGTTTTGGAGTGGTTTTGGCGGAGCTACTAACTGGCAAGAAAGCGTGGTGTTTGCGTAGACCTGAGAATGAAAGGAATCTGGCCAAGTTCTTCGTTTCTTCTATGAAAGACGATCGATTACTCGAGATTATCGATGATGATATAATCATTGAAGGAAATGTGGAGGAACTAAAGTATGTTGCCAGTATCGCAAAAAGATGTCTGCAGATTAAAAGCCAGGAAAGACCTAACATGAGAGAAGTTGCAATGGATCTAGAAGGATTACTGAGAAGTAGTACGGAAATACATGAATGGGAAAAAGCTTATAGATACACGCAAGAAAATGAGTACTTTGCTTACGAGGGAGCCCTCAGATCTATATGCAATTAGTGGATCAATTTGTTCCGAATAATAGATGATCATCCTAATAGTTAGGATGATGCCAGTAATATATTTGCACTATTTTAGGCAACATTCAACCTTTGATATTTTAGTGTGCTTAATTTGTGAAAATATTTAGAGTACGTGTTTTCCATTAGGATTGCATAAATGTTCAATAAAATAGTGAGGGAGAATGTAAACGGTGGGAGAAAAATGTTTAGATATATGTCAGAATCGTTTTTCATATGAATGGCTAAGATCTAATCTTAATCTTCTTCTTCTTTATTTTATTTTTATTTTAAATTTCAGTGATTTTAATACTTTTAAATATGTTAATTAGGATATCCTTAATTAATGAACATGTTTTTAGGGAAAATGATATATTTATATGTCCTCCCTTTTTAGAAATTATTAATATTATTTGTTAATTGATGGTAAAAAATACACTCAATAATTCCAGCTGGCTTTTACCGAAATTACAGGTATAACCAAATTCTCTCATCAAAGTGTGTTCATGTGGATCAGGGCTGCCCTCGAAGAGAAAATACACGTGTTGGTATTTAGACTTGAAAAGGAACCTTCTTGATCATAGCGAAGAAATTTCTTAGTGGTTTGCATTTTTCATTTTAGAAGACTTAAAAGGAAGCTACTTTTTTGTTGATTTTATATTGTTTGGAAAACAAGCGTCGTGCATGACAGCGCACAAAATTCTCTCTCTCTGTGTTATTTTATTGTGAATGCTTTCCGTACAAAATATTAAAAAAAAAAAAAGTCACTTTACAAATTGGCAAATTTTATAATACAAGATACACTATATGGTATAGGATGTATCAACCGTTAGATCTGTAGAAGGGTAAGAAATTCAAAAATGATCCAACGGCAGTCCTGATTTTGTAGAGTAGAAGAAGTTACAAGGCAGCCTTCCAGACTCCGCTTATAGCTTCTCCAATTAATAACTACTAAAATATCAATTTTAACCCTCTTCAGTACCAGTGACAATATTATAATACTGTAATCAATATCCATTTTAGTAATTATAAATAGACGCAGTAATAAAATACTTATATTTACCAAACACTCGAATGCAAATTTTGAAACAACAATTTACCAAACACCTAGCTTGATTTCTGAGCTAATTCTTTCGTCAGCACAGCTAAAGTTGATTATCTTAAAATCTATGTTAATACCATACCAAGCCTTAATATGTATATTAATCTATAATTTTGAGGTGTGTTGACAGGTATACGACTCCAACGCATACCATTTGACAAACTTTATTCATTAGATACTCCTGTTAGTTTAGAAACCTATCTATCAATTGCACTACATAAATTAAGGCAAAAATGCTTTTATCTTCTTTTTTTTTTTTTTTTGAAATAAATTTTTTTAAATGTTGTCAAATCTCACCTTCTAAACTAGCTTACTCAATCTGATGACTACATTCTTTATGCTTCAGATTATTTAATGAAGTCCTTTCAAGGCATCAGAACCCTATTGTGACGAAGGTACGTACATACAGGCATGATGTAGCTGCAAACAAATTTCATCATTTGACTAAATCTTTTCTTATAGGTTCATTGTCAATGTCATGATATTAGGTGGAGTGACAACAGTAAGAAAAATAGTATTACTTGTAGGAGTTAAATTGATACTATTTTCAAAAGTTTAAGCTATAAGTTAATTAATAATCTATATATGATTAAGAGGGAGATATAGAGAGAATGTCAACGATAGTAATCTTGTCAAACATAACACGGTTTCGCATTAATAATATATTATACGCAAGTATATCTTATTTGTGCCATCCATTTCATTAACTAGCTTCATGGAAACTACCAATATCAATACATACATACATATATATATATATATATAATATTTACTCATGGAAACTACCAGGCTGACGACCTCTCTATAACCTCAGACACTTACCATATGGCACACATGTTTGTATATAAACAGTCGCCTGGGCGGCCAAGAGGCACTACTGATCAGGTCCTTCCCTTGCACATATATGCCAACTACAAAGCCTAACGCTTCATCAGATCGATATTGAAAATATGGGCTTTCATGGCATGCCCTTGCCATTGATATTCTTTGTGGGAAATATAATGATGGACAACATCATCATCAGCTGCGATCAATCCTTGTCTGGTTGCCTTGGTCTTCGATATCACTTTATGAGGATGTTGCTTGATGATTGAGTATTGATACTGGTGAAGATTCAAGAAACTAAGAATCCAGCTGATCCGTGGACGTTGCTGATCCACGCCATGGCCCGTACTTAACTGCCTCTGCCATGTTCCGTGGTAAGATGAGCACCAAAGAAGTCGACGAACAGATGATTAATGTCCAGAAAAGAACTCCTCCTACTTTGTTGCGTGGATTCCGAATAATGTTAAGTCCAGCGTGTGTGACATCCCACCCAAGGGTCTGAAGATGGCATCGACTTTCATTGGAAATTCAACTTCGATTCAGGAGATGTTCCGCAGGGTCAGTGAGCAGTTCATGGCAATGTTCAGGCGCAAGGCTTTCTTGCACTGGTACACTGGTGAGGGAATGGATGAGATGGAGTTTACTGAGGCAGAGAGTAACATGAATGATCTGGTGGCTGAGTACCAGCAATACCAGGATGCAACCGCTGATGAGGAGTACGAGGAGGAGGAGGAAGAAGAGGAAGTTGCTGAATGATGTGTCTTCGTAGTTCTGTTCAGATTGTCTAAAATATGGTATGTTCTTCTTGGCTTAGTCTCAGCGAGTGATTGTCTGTTGGCCGCGCAAGGTCAATTTAGATTTGACATATTGATGTGTATTGATTGTGGGTCATTTGTATAAGAGATCGGTTTTGGTGACAATACTTTTGTTTTGATTTGAATGGTGATATTATTTTGTATTCAGTAGCTTGCTGTGCCAAACGCCCAGAAATTGAAAGACAGACACAAAGATCAATAACAAACACACAGAATTTACGTGGTTCGGCAATTGCCTACGCCCATCACATATTTCCGAGAGAAGTTTGAGAGTTTACAAAACAGAACTCGCTTCTCTTTACTCACTCCTTACAATTATCGAGATCTCATGCCCTTATATAGGCATTTCGAGTGTGAATATAAGTTTACAAATTCAAATTATAACGCGAAATGTTGAATTTGCTTCATTGTAATCCTTGACTTGTTGAGTTGCCTTCTTTGCACCCATATTTGTTAGTTGCCAATCTTGAACAAAATATTCAAGCCATTATTCAACAATCTCCACCTTGGCGAAATCCACCACCACCTCGCCTCAGCTTAAGCTCGAGATGTTGATCAAGTTCAAACAATGTTGGAACTTGATCCAATACCTTGGTTAGCATATCTGCAGGATTATCTGCTTCGATCAGTAGTAGAATATCTCCTTCATCAATTATCTCCTGATGAAGTGAAATCAACATCTATATGCTTAGCGTCCATGATATACTTGGTTCTTTCTAAACAAATTGCACTCACTATCGTATACCTCCACATTTTTGAACAATTCCCAAGTCTTCTATCAATCCATGAAGCCAAATAGCTTTGAAAACCATATACTCCTCAGAGTTGACAAAGCCATTTGATCTGTAAGGTTGATCTCCAACTAACTGGTCCTCCCGCTATTGTGAACACATAACCAAGTAGTGATAAGATCATAATGAATCCACGTATCCAACTAAATGTTTATCAACATTCTTGTCTCTCGAACTTCAAACCAACATTCACAAGGAATGCAATAAAATCCATTTCAGAATGGCCTTTACCGATTGTGCATGTAACGGCTTACCATACTTATGTGAAATATCAGACATACCATTGCATACATTAAAGCACCAACGCATTTGCATATGGAATATGCTTCATCTTCTCCTTCTAATTTGGTGACATTAATGCACTCAATTTGAAGTGAGCTAATCAAGTACTTCTGGTTTTGTTTTGTCACAAATTTCAAACCTCAAGTACTTTCTTCAAATAAGTCCGAGTCAAACATATTGTACCTTTCACCCTATCTCTTTTGATTTCCATTCCAAGAATCTTCTTCTCAAGATCCTTCATCTCAACTCGAGCTTAATCGAGCATCAATCTCCTTCTCCTTAGATGCTATGATGTCATCCACATATAGGAGCAAATAAACAAAAGTACCATCTTGAAGTTTAAAATAGACAATGATCAAACTGATTATGTACCTCTGATTTATCATAAAGAAACCTGTACGCGCTTTAAACCATACAATGACTTACTTAATTTGCAAGCCCAATTCTCTTCCATGAACTTTAAACCCATCTCGTGAGACATATAGATTTCCTCATCTAAAGTTCCATGGAGGAATGCAGTTCACGTCGAGTAAATAACTCCAGATCAAATTGGTAACCAAAGCCAATAATATTCGAGATGCATGTTTGACACCGGTGAGAATACCTCTGTAATCTATTCCTTCCTTTGAGCATAACCTTTCGCTACAAGTCCGCTTTATATGATATTGTCTTTACGAATTCCTTCCTTCGCATAAACCCATTTGCACCCAATTGCTTTTTATCCTTGGAAGTGGAACCAACTTCCAAGTCGATTCAATGAAGTGATGTCATTTCTTCATCCATTTCCACTGCATTGCGATCTACTTCCTTGTAAGTATTCTGGACATCATCATCTATCACCGGAAGAGCGTATGCCACCATGTCGAAGCTTTTCGAATGTTCCTTTCGGCCTCATGGTAGCTATAGACTCGATCTTGTAGAAGATGAAACATCCACCACTCGAGATTGTCTTGATCATTCATAGTCAGATGATCAATAACAAGGTGTTCTTTTGGAATGTCGATTCGTCAAACTCCACGTAGAATTCAGATTCTCATTATCTTTTCTCAAGTTTTCTGCTTCAGCATTGCATTCATCAAAGGTAACGTCTCGACTTACAACGATCTTTTTGAACGGTTCCATAGGAATGCCTTAACTCCAATAAAGCCCATAAAATACTTTCTGGCTCAGGATCCGCTTTGATTCTGACATGATAATATATAGTTATAATCAAGCAAATTTTCCGACTACCTCATGGAGTTTTCCATCAATTGCCATAATACTCATACATCAACAAAATGCTTTCCAAGCCTGGAGATAACATACATCAACTTTATCAACCGTGGTTCGATTATTCGCTTACACCATTTTGTTGTGGAGTGAAATGAAGTGTCCATTATTCCTTCATTGAAACTTTCGTGAATGGATCGATTTGTATTCTCCACCATTATCCGAAAGTGCCGAGCTTTCTACGGTTGAGTTTCAATCATCTTCTTCCATTTAAAGAAGATATCTAACTTCATCTTTATGCTTCATAGTGTAAACCCAAACATATCCGGAAAAGTCATCAATAAAAGTTACAAAGTAACGCTTACCTCCCAATGAAGCATTTGTGGAAGGACCCCATATGTGTGAACATAATCCGAAAGTTCAATTTGACTATTTTGCTTCCCTAAAACACAATGTTCACGTAAACTTAGTTTTCCGGATTGCACCTTTCAAGTTGTTTTATCAAACTTTGGGCCTTTTCTCCAACATGTCCTAAGCGCATGTGCGAGGGAAGTGTCGGATTCTTCATCTTCTAATTATTGGATATATTAAATTTCAGTGATTTTTTTATCTAAAATAGGATATTCTTCAGTACCTTCATGCAAATGATAACCTTCATGACTCCATTTTCAAAATCATTAAACTAAGTCTAAAACCCCGAGATATGAGATTCTTTTCAAATTACAACATACCTAACATCATCAAAGTGTGTTTATTGGATGCATCTTCAAGAATTGTTCCAATACCTTTTTATGATGTATTATCAAATAAGTTACCATCAAGCTTTTTAGAAGCTTGAGAACCACTTTTTATTGACACATATGGTAGGAACATCCATGAATCCAAAATCCATCTATCTGTGGTCATGATGAAACCGTAAAAATATTCCTCTTCATTTACAAATTGGCAATGTTTGCAATTTACACTATTTGGACAATCCTTTTCAACCCTTTCTGTACAATAGGCAATTCATCCTTTCAAGATTTTTTGATGATAATCCTCTTGACTTTGGATCCGCTTAGCCTCCAAATCCTACTATTTTCAATTTTAACCTCCCTTCACTATAGTGAAATGTGTTGTTTCCATGATCATTTGATCCTTTTCCAATACTCATTGTTCACCAAACAGAAACATCTACAAATTTAACCTCATCTTTTCCATATTCAGTAGTGGTTAAATGCTTAGATTTAATAACAATAGCATTAAATAATATCAACTTTAAATTCAGGTATCAAAGAATTTTATTGAAATTATCTAAATGCTCAATCATTTAGATACCTTCTTGTACATAAAAAGGCAAAAGTTTCTTCTTTACCGTTCTATACTTTTGTCATGTACTTGTCCAACTGCTTACTCAGACTTGCTGCTACATTCCTTCATCAAAGTATTTAATGATCTTTCAAGGCATCAGAAATTGTGACAAGCGACGATTTATGTAATCCCAAACTTTATCGGACATATCTTTTCTTTAGCAATATGTGATCCTATTAGGTGGATCCAAAACTGTATTACTTGTAAGTTATTGTGCTATCAAATTTTTCCACCTATAACCTTGCAATTGACAACATATATCTTTAAGAGGATGATATAGAGTGTTTTGGATAGAGCATTGAAAATATCTACGCAAGAATCTTAATAATTCAATCGGATGAATAACTGAGCTTCATGGATGAACAATATGTACATATTATGATAAATATCCGGATGAATAGTTCTGAATAGTGATGAATGTGAACAAGATGCCTGATCTTAAAGCGGCTTCAGATAAATGGCTCAACATGCCCTGCCTATAAAGATTATCATGTCGCCTTCTTTGCCTTCTTCGATATCAAAAATTTTTTAATTTTTCTCCCAAATTTCAGCAGCCTCAACCTGATCCGTGGTTTTTCTCGCATCGAACTTCTGCCTCACCATGTACCTCAAAACACGATTTCGACTTTCAATTTTGGAAAAGTTTGAAAAATTGCTGCTTCAAGCAAAAGTCCAGCTCATACAATAAACGCCTTTAAATTGAAAGAACAAAGATCAATAACAAACATGAATTTCGTTGCCTACGTCCACGAGGCGAAGATATTTTCGAGAGAAGTTTGCGAGAGTTTACATCTACTCACTCCTTACATTATCGAGATCTGATAGGCATTTCTGAGTGTGAATATAAGTTTACAAATTCAAATTATATTTGTTGAATTTGAGATTTGAATATTGATGTGTATTGAGTTGGGTCTTTGTATAAGAGATCGGTGCCAATCTTGAACAAAATATTGAAGCCATTTATTTTGTATTCATAGCTTATATATGATGTGATGCTTTTTCTCCCTGCTTTATTTTACTTTATTTTTGGTTACCTTTTCTTATTTTCTAGATGATTGATTACCAGCTTATCTTTCTAGCCAGAAAAGAAAATCTAAACTTGTCCAAAATTCGCGTACATTAATGAAGACATGTTATTGAATATGGGCCATTATTTATCTAGCGGACGCATGTTGCGTTTTCTTTACTACTAAATAATCAATTTGGGCAATCACAAAAGCACAAAAAAAAAAAGGAAAAAGAAAAAAAGAAAAACCTCAAAATTCAACCAAACCAAATCTAGGCTATTCAGTTATGTATCAAAGTAGGAGATTAAAATTTTTAAAGCACAACTCATTGTCACAAGTTGAGAACTACAATTTTAATGACATGCCATCTACGTTGACAATGATGGACAGTCAGTCAACATTATAAATGAGCCTGTGAAAACTCACAAATTGTGATGCATAATCTAAAAACATGTATAACACCAGGTTCATCAATTTTGATATTTTGTCACACTTTTTATTTAGCTTATTTTATTTTATTTTTTGTAAGTGAAATTTGATGTCTTAGCCGCTAAGCCACATGAGGATGTCAAGACAACATCTTCCTGCTGTCAATAATCACCAAAAGTGGAAAGAATGGGTATACATATATCACTACAATAATAACTTTGAAAGCTGTTTATATATAGAGTAGAATATATGAATTCCGTGGTGACATCTTCATGTTTTGGACAGAATCATTGTAATGTTGACACGTGTCATTACATTGTTTTCCAAGTTTTTCAATCAAAGATGTGGAGCCTTCTATTCTGAAGTTCTTTCTCTGATTGGACCCTGATTCTAAGGTACTCATCATTAGCTTCTTATATATTAATGGATTGTGGTCACTCCCAACCCTTTTATATTACTCACTCATTTCCTACAATTTATTATTCATATATCATTACCTCAAGTGTCAAATTTTTTTGTAGAATAAATCACATTAATAATACCGAGTCTACAAAGTTTAACAAGATGCTATGCAGAATAATGGCCTTTTTGTTCTAAACTAAACCACTATTTATTACCCTCTATATATAAACATATTGATTCAAGCTATAAAGAATTTGACGCCAAATTATTCATTGAAGCTGCGCATGGAGAAATGGCTATTACTCTGTTCCCTATTGCATAAACACAATTGGCCAAGCTCTGCCCACTTATAACCCTAAAAACTACCATGCACTCTTGCACGAGGCCAAGGACATTATACTTCTAATGTAGCACGCGGTCATGCTACTAAACTAACAAAATTGCGTATACACAATTTATGGGAAAGTTAGGGACCTTTTGCCTATTTCAGTGCCTTCCGTGGATACCAGACTTTCTGTTTCTTTATATACACAAAAACACACATATATATCTATAGCCGCACAATTTATATAAATTGAACACAGTTTGCATTGAAAACTCAAACATTCGTGGACATATGGCAATATTTAGCACCGCCATCTTCATGTTTCTTGCTTTGTCTTTGTCAATGGTGTTGGCATCTGATCACAGTCGTCTTCAAGATTTCTGTGTCGCAGATCTAACGAGTCAAGGTAATTGAAGATTTGTTTATTTCGTCCTTGTTCCTTTCACTCCTGCATAATCATACTTGTATATATACTTCGCCTATATGTAGTATGAAATAATTACTTACTTTGTATGGGCTGCTAAAATAAAAGAAAACTGTCTTCTACTTGTTATGGGGAATTGGCAGTGCATGTGAACGGAATAGCCTGCAAAGATCCAAAGACAGTAGTCCAGTCACTGTGTTCCAATTGCAAGGACTTAACACTCTTGGAATTTCACTCGTTCGTATTGATTATGCTCCATGGGGAACTAACCACCACCCCCCACACTCACGTGAACGGAATAGCCTGCAAAGATCCAAAGACAGTTGGAGCTAATGATTTTGCTTTCAGTGGACTTCACAAAGCCGGAAACACATCGAATCCTATTGGCTCAGTAGTGACTCCAGTCACTGTGTTCCAATTGCAAGGACTTAACACTCTTGGAATTTCACTCGTTCGTATTGATTATGCTCCAAGGTAATTGAAGATTTGTTTATTTCGTCCTTGTTCGTTTCACTCCTGCATAATCATACTTGTATATATACTTCGCCTATATGTAGTATGAAATAATTACTTACTTTGTATGTAGGAGCTGGTTGTTTCTCTGTTTTATGGCAGCAAAACAGGGTATTAAGTATAGAAACGGGTATGGGTATTGCAAGAAGAAACAATGCATAAAGGTTTCGACTTTAGCTGTGTTTATGCTCTGTTTTCTGAAGATAAAGTAGAGAAAATATGGCTGTGAGTTGGATACACGAAAATGGCATAAAGGTTGCTACTTTCATTGAAAAAGAAAATGGCTTTTATACCAAAAGCCTACGGGATACAAAGTTTCAATTTTTAAGAACAAAATACATCATTGCCTATTTCTTACAACCTAAAACAGAAAGTTTACGTGTCCACTACAACAATAAAAAACTAATCTTTCATTGGGAAATACAAAGCTTAGCTTTGCAAACTCTAAAGTAAAACATATATTTGTTTATGGCAAAATTGCCACTGCTTCAACAGAAGTCGGGTTCATAACTTCGAGCCCCGAGAACCGGCACATCACCAAGGTGTTGCACTAGGGTGATGTGTTTGCATTCCCTATTGGTTTGGTTCATTATCAGAGATATGTTGGATCAGGCAATGCTGTTGCCATTGCAGCTCTCAGCAGCCAAAATCCCGGTGCGATTACTGTTGCGAATGCGGTGTTTGGCTCGGTTCCTGATATATCTGGAAACATTATTTCCAGGGCTTTTCAACTTAATAAGAGTGTTGTTAATTACCTTCAATCCCAGTTTTAAACGAGCAATAAAATAGATTACCAAAGCAACAAAGTTCAACATTAACAGAGATCATTTATGTCTTGCGGTAATGGTTTTGTTTATTTATTTATTTATTTTTGTATGTAATTGAGTTAATAGCCGTTGTTTACATCTCAATCCGAATTTCAATGGATCATTTCAAGAAAAAAAATTTACCCTTTGAGAAAGGAAAGTAGATATGCTGTTTCTGGAGAAAACAGAGTAAGAAACAGAGCAGACCAAAATGATTTTATTTGTTACATGTAATATATGTGTAGCTTTATGAGTTATTTGTGATCCCCAACTAATGAAGACATGCCACATCATTTGTATTCTAATATAAATTGTGATGAAAAATTTTATTACATAAAAGAGAAAAAAGAGTAGTAGAAAGAACAGAATTGAACAATCATATTGGATACAACTTTAATTAAGCTTTATAAAAATTCAAATTAAAACAATTTGTTTGATCTAAAGCACTTTAAACAAAACAATTTATACAAATTTCTCATGTTCATTTCTTTTCAAAATTTTTTGTTTGTTAAACAATGAGTACAAATTAATTGAAACAAAGATCTAATCCCTTCTACATAAAAAATAAGATGTTACCAAAACAGATCCATTATTCTATTTCAATTAATCACAGCTGTAATCCCACAGACAAGTGGTTGTAAAACAGACAAGTGGAATAACATTAATAATCTTCTACATTTTAAATTTATCATATTGACCTAACCAAAGATCTAATATGTACTTATATGCATACATGTTACATAGAGGCCGGCCGGCTAAAAGAATCATTTTATACAGTTAAGTACTAACACAACTTGAGTTATAATACAAGTGATATGATATACTTTTATGGTTACGTGTAATTCTATAACCAATAAAAACATACCATAATATTTGCGTTCTAATATAAATTGTGATTAAAAGTTTTATTCTTATTGTTTGCATAAGAAAACTGCATGGTCAGTGCATGTCTTTATGCGGTCTTCAATATTTCCTACCAAATTAATAAGGACTGTTTCATAGAGTTTAGGACGGCATTTGCATGCTTACTAGTTTACGCGGCGTTAAGAGCCTCAAAATTTCTCTATATAAACCAACCTGAACTGATAACTTCGTACTTCCACAAACAATTAGCTTTCTAGTACTCAGCACTTCTCCTTCTCCTTCTTATTTCTCAACTTACACTGAGAATTAAAGCCACTTTTAGCTATAATACCCGAAATGCCCCCCCCCCTGTTTTCATCGTCTTCGGTCTTCTAACTCTATCTTTTTCTGTTGCCTTGGCATCTGATCATAGTCCTCTTCAGGACTATAGTGACTCTGACTCAAATGCTGAAGGTACATGTACATATACGTGATGCATGCACAGTCATTTTCTGCTTTGTGTTTAATCTACGTCTGTAGGTAGATATTAAGTTTCTAATCTTCACTACATATAAAGCTTATAGTGTTGTTTAAACAAATTTATTGAACGTTCAAGCGCCTATTATCTCCATATTTGATATAATTATTGTCTGTTTTTTCATTATGGATATATATGACTAATTACATATAACATGCATTAATTTGTTCAATATTGTTGGTGAATGGTGTGGCCTGCAAGGACCCCAAACTTGTTCAAGCAGACGACTTCTTCTTCGATGGACTTCGCGTAGCAGGCAACACATCAAACGCGGTGGGATCGAAAGTGACACCAGCGGCAGTCTTGCAGATTCCAGGTCTCAACACTCTTGGAATCTCGGTTGCACGCGTAGACTATGCTCCATGGGGCATAAACCCTCCCCATTATCATCCCCGTGCAACTGAAATACTAACAGTCTTGGAAGGAAGCCTCGAAGTCGGTTTCGTCACCTCCAATCCAGAAAACAAACATTTCATGGGCGGTTTTGCAGAAGGGTGATGCGTTTGTGTCCCCAGTTGGTCTCGTCCACTATCAGAGAAATCTTGGTTCTACAAACGCCATTGCTTTTGCAGCTCTCAGCAGCCAGAAGCCTGGCGTTGCAACCATTGCAGATGCAGTGTTTGGGTCAACTCCTGATATTGCTAGCGATGTTCTTGTCAAGGCTTTTCAGTTGGATGGCAACGTTGTGAAGCACATGCAGTCCAAGTTTTCGAGAAGCATTCTCAGTATAACAATGTCAGACAGTTTGCGCTTGCAATTGTAGTGCAGTTTCTGTGTGCGTTTGCGTGAATTATGATTCTTTCTTGTCTCTCGTTCGGTACTATATAAATACATTGTAATTTCTGTTTATTTTTATACGATCAAGAGTCAGGTTTTTTTTTTCCTCTTTTAAGTGTAAGATTTATAAATTTTTTAATCTGAAGCGCAAATCCACAATCTCAAAGATGTAGCTTCGAGGACATACCATGCTATAGGAGGTTTTGTATACATATTTAAAAACAAGAAAGAGACAAATAGAAATTTGCAACGTAATATATGCTCAGCTTACAAAATAAATCCACGTCATCAAGCAAACCGCCAGTCAATGGCCACTTGTAAGCTTCTCCATGAGCGGTCGTGGACACTAATAACTTCATGTGTTTCTTTCTTTCGCGCAACTTTTTTGTATCGCCGCTGTGAAAAAAACTTCAGTATTTCGAGAGTTGGTACTTCCGTCCTGTTGAGATAGTGCTATATAGATAAAAATATTAATAAAATATTACATGACACCATCTCAACGGGGTGATATTACCAACTTTCGGAGTGCTGGAGTTTTTTTCCGCCGCTGTATATATCTATGTGGACTTCTTAATCCCTAACCTGGGAGGACGAAGAGCAGAAGATTCAACGGAAATGAAGGTGACCCAATTCACCCACTCTTAATTTAGTACCATTGATTAATTTAAATATCAATTTATGGTTTTTCTGTGTTGCTTTTTCGTGAGTAATTAGGGTAAAAGTTTAGGTGCCTAATTCGTTCTCGTCCTCGTTGCAATTTTCCTCTTTGCAACTTAATTAAATTTTACCATTTATTACATAAATCTCATGGCACGGACTCCATTTCAGTTCGAATGCTGGGTATCCATTTAATGAAAGCAGGATCCATCTTACAGATGGGCTTCACTGATTTGTCACATATATGTTTACTCACTAGTATATTCTTAGGTAGAATATATATTTTATTCAGTGTATGGATTCAATTTGCAGGAAAGGAAACCAATACTGGAAACTGATGATGTGGATCAGTTCATTAAAGTAAAGGTATAAAGTTCATGGTCATTGTTTAAAGCTATTTATTGTATGTGCTTGCTTGTGTTTCTTTCTTACCAAAATTTACAACTTGCTTGTGCTGTGAATCCAAGTATTACTAGTACTTGGGGTGTGTGTCAGCATTCTCTATTCAAATGAGGTTTAAACTTTACGAGTTTGAAGAACGTTATAACCATCAAACTTGATTTAGAGTTTAACATATTTATTATCAAATAGATAATGGCGACAGAATATAAGTTAGTATAAATATATTTTTCTGTTCAGGTTTCTACTTGAACTTACTATTGTATAGTCATAGGCCAATATTTGATGCTTCAACAAGGTTGTAGAAGAATAAAAGATGATTACATTAAATTTTCAAGGTATGTGATTTCTTGCCATTAGTGGCACAAAATTGGAGAGGTTTCTTCCGTCACAAGTTAAATGATTGGATTAAATTTTCAACTATCTCTTCGTCAAGAACAATGCAGGACACTCAGAAAAATGATGTGGACTTCATAAAAGTAAAGGTATGCACTTGTTCTTGGTCCTCTCTCTATTGCACTTGTTACAATTGGTTGTACAGCTATCTACAAATGTTACTAATATTTCTTCCATAACGTCAAGAGAACCGTGCTTTTCATTTGTGCATGTTTTACTAATAGAGGAGACGATCATGTCGAGCAAACGATAGGCAGACCAATGAAGTAGACGTATGAAACTCTTATCTCGCTCTTTCTTTTTTTCTTAATTTTATTTTATTTTTCAAATTGAACTCAATTACATATGTTATTTATACTAAGTTGTTCAAATTATATGTATATTTTAGTTCCATGTGTTCTTGAAAACTTGGAGATTGTAGGCCATTCCTTTAATGTGGCTTTTGTCATTCAGTTTTTTTTTTTTCCCGATAAAACAACCAAACATAAGTCATTATCCATTGATAATCTATTTGTTTATACTTTATCCTACAAAAATGTTCATCAATTCAAGATACGACAAAACCAGAATTCGTGCTTTGGTATGAATAATATTTGCAATTTATGTACTTTTGATCAGTTTTCAATATTTTCTCACTTTCAAACCTTAACGTCTATGACATTAATGGCTTAATTAAGAGAAATTAGAATATCAGTTGTCCGGGGTTGACGAAGAAGATGACAAGGAGGAGATAGCGAGTCGACATGTCACCCATGGATTCCATCTGGTTAAGGGTAAAAGGGACCATGGAATGGAGGATTATATTGTGGCTGAAAATACGGAAGTCAATGGCTACAAGTTAGGATTACATGCAATCTTTGGTGGCCACTCAGGTCGTGATGTTGCAGAGTATTTACATAGCCATCTATTTGATAACATACTGGTAAGGGCACTAATTAAAATTTCTTTTGTAGATTCCATATGTACCTCTACATGGTTATCTTCTGCAATTTATACTGAGCTGAAAAACTCAACTGTTGTGCAATGTATAATGAGCAGCCGATTTCTGGACAAACCCAAAAAGGGCTGTCAAGAGAGCATATAAGACTGCAGATGACAAAATTTTAGGAAATGTAATTGGTTTTCGAGGAGGCTCCAAAGCAGTTACTGCAATATTAATCAATCAAGAGAAGCTAATTGTAGCCAATGTCGGGGACTCTCAAGCTATCTTATGCCGGAATGGTCATGTGAAACAGATAACTGTAGATCATTAACCTCAGAAGGAGAAAGAGCTTGTTGAGAGCAGAGGCAGATTTTTGTCCCAACTTCCTGGTATAGTATTTCAATTTTTTGTTATTGATAATTATATGGAAAATTGGTGATCCTATAATATTTTATTTTCACAAGTCTTAGGGATTCAAAGACTGGTAATCTGGCTTTCCCTTACATTTGTTTTGACAATTGAGCCTTGGCCTTGAAGACCAAGCTTAATACGTCTATGATTCTTGCCTTCTATTCTGTTTTCAGGAAATGTTTCTCGTGTTGATGGCACCTTAGTCATGACAAGGGGCATTCGGGGATGTGAAAGTGAAGGAACAAATAACATCAAAACTTATGTTAGGATTGAAAACATCAACATGAATTCTGAATTCATCATTTTGGCAAGTGATGGCCTTTGGAAGGTAAGATTTGTAGTTCTCTTTATGTTTTAGCTTTTCATTTTAATAATATATTCCAAATTTAATTCTACAGAGATACCTTACTACAAGGAATTCCTGTTGACGTTAATTGAGAATCGTAAAATTTGGATCATAGGGAAAAAATACATTCTGTACAGACAATTACATAGCTTGAATTTGACAACATGGCTAAAAGCAAAAGATGAGTTCTCATTTCTTAACCTATTATAGTTTACTAGAGATCAACATTGTGGTATAATTTCAGTAGAAGTGGCTGATCAGCTGCTAATTAATTAGCCGAATTGGCGGGGAATGGGGAATGGTGTGTGACATGACCTTTAAAATTAATTTCTAGTCAAAAGATGCAACCAAGGATTTGCATAATTTTGAAGTACACAACTTTTGAAACCAAGAATGTGCATAATTTTGAATTACATATAAGTAGTTAGGTACAATAATTTGCTCTAAAAATGAGAAAGGAAATGCATGTAATCCATGAGCTAACTAACCATGTTAAATTTTTTTATTATATATGGTTGAAGCTTGGAAGCATATATCAATGTCTTTGTGTTTTACGTATGCTGGTGATGTCCAACCAAGAGGCGTCAGATTATATTAAAAACCTAGACGATGCTCGAAGAAGCATCGAAGAAGTTGATTAGAGAAGCTTTACACAGAAAGAGCCACGTTGATATATATTGTGTGGTGGTAATTTTCCACTAAATAACTCAGCTTTTCGGGGATGATATACAAGAAGCTGCATGCTACAATATGTGGATCTGTACGTGAACATCTGTGATGACTATTACCTAGTTCAAATAACAAGTTTATCAAATGAAGGTCCATGCAATGAGCAGGCCACAAATATAATATATATAAATGTAACAACATTACAAGGACTAATAGGCCAGTACTTGTATTGAATTTTGCTTAATTTGTTATATCATATAATACTTGTTTTCTCAAAGACACTTCATTCTCAAACGACGTACCCTTAAATTAAATTATGATGTAACTTTTTTAATTATGATAAAGTGATCGAGTCATGATTGAGAATCATATTCCTGCAGGGAATGAATTAATTAATCTTCTAGCCTTCCTGAAAAACAATGCACAAAATTTACAATAGATCAATTTGGTAATATTGATAAGTCTAGATAATATTGAAAAGTGTAGAGTTGAAATTTGAGATTGTTTAAATAAAAAGTGTGCATAGACTATGTAGGTCGACGTACCCCAGATGATAAATGTAAAGACAGGGCTATTGACCTGTAGTCTTTATAGTCAATTCAATATTGAGTCAACTCGACAAATAATGGTTTTGTATAAGACTATTTATTTTTTTACTTTTATTTATTTTCATCCTTAATTATGGGGAAAATTAGAGTTAACACAGAACCTTTCACAGCAATACTGCAATTGTGAAACTTCACTTTTTTTTTAAATCTTTTTTCTAAATGCGTTGTCTGGCTAAGACTTGGGGAATGAAGAATACAGTTATTATATTACTGGAGTTGCCATTGAAAAATGAAGGAAAATGCTTAGCATCCTAGAACATTTCTTCAATTTCTTTTCTTATTTCTTAACGTACAATAATAATAAAAGAAGAATATCAACAATTATAAGGAAAAATAATATATACCATATGCTAAGTCGTCGTCTTCTTCTTTTATTTTATTATATGGTACATCAACAGCAATTTTCAAAGCAATACTGACTATTTACTTAAAAAGTTACAATAAAAAAAAGAATAAGCTTCTAAAATTTTCAATCAGCAGCATACCATTTGTTACCCTATAGCAAAAAACAAAGGAAGACGACTAGCATAAATGGTGCTATTCGTTATTTTCTTTCTTTGATAAAATAAGCAGAGGACAAAAGTCCACAAATGCTGTGGGAGGTAAGTGTTCAATAGGAAGGCATCCAAAAATGGGGATGGACCGATGGACTTTATGGTCTGGCCCTTGCACTGTCTACTACGATAATAGATAATGTCCCATTGAAGTCGAAATTCATTGCTGAATTAAATAATTTCAATTCATGTTTGATAGCTAGCTTTGCATGAATTAATTTCGACGATAATTTCTTAAATTATAAGAGACAAACATGAATTAATTTCGACTATATATATATATATATGTTTGTATCTTATATATATATATATATATAGGTGAAGTTATGGTTAGGTCCAATACTAAAACCTAAGCTAATATAGATGAGTTCATACAGCTGGCTAGTATTAACTTAGGCTTCTAAAACAGTTACCGTTTTTTTAGTACTCCTTATCCTCTAATATGAGTTCTTTTCCCCTAAAAAAACAAATGTTTCGAACATTCAATCGGCATGCGTTATTGCTCTGTAAAGTGCTGCCAGTGTAACCTATACCAAAACAAGAGAAGATGACTTGACCTGGCATATAAAACAATTCGTTTTATCTCCTTTTTTTTTTTTTAAATAGAAAGAATAAAAAATAGAGTAGAAAAGTGGATTAGAATCAAGCTGTGAAACGTATTCAAAGGGAAAGGCGCCCCAAAAATGGGGATGCACTATATGGACGTCCCAATTTGTTTCAAAATTCATTGGTTGAATTAATGCACACAAAAATTTGTGCCTGAAAGCTAAAGCCTAACCTTAACAAATAAGTCATATTCTGAGTGCCAATTGACTATTATAATTAAAACCGCATTAGATGTGAAAGATGAAAAAGTATTCGCCGTGTTCAACGTGGTGGACTTAGTACAGACTATTATGTATCCAATGATCTTCGAGTTGCGCCTCCTTCCCTGTAAATTAGACGATTAGAAAATTATTGTAATCATAACAAAAAGTAGGAGAAAATTATAGATTTCAACATCATTATCTCTTCCATTCCCCGTTGGGTATGAAAGGACTTGCTACGTACCATACCAAGTGCGCGCACAAACACAATATACTTCTTCACAAGCAATAATATATATCTAATGCTTAATTATGGCTTTTACTATGAGAAAAATGGAGCTACTCGAGCAAATCTCTTTGGCCATCGTAGTAATACTAGCTTTTTTAGCTGCTGCAACAGCAGGACAACAATCCGACTGGAGTAAAAGATGCGGCGATGTAGATGTTCCATTTCCATTCGGAATGGATAGCGAAACTTACTTGGACGACACATTCTTAATCACCTGCAACACATCTCTCAATCCTCCCAAAGCTTTCCTACGGGAAAGTGAAATCGAAGTTACTAACATATCCCTTGATGAAGGTGAGTTGAGTGTCATGCAGCAGTTCATAGCCAAAGATTGCTACGATCAGTTGGGAAATACAACCCTAAATAGCGACGCTTCCATTTGGTTCTCCAAAAACACCATCTCTTCTAGCAAAAACAAGTTCTTTGCAATTGGCTGCGATACTAATGCTTTTGTTCAAGCTGTAGAAGTTCGCGAGAGATATGCTACTGGTTGTATATCATTCTGCGGTAACAAAACCACAAGCTTTATGAGCGAGTCCTGCTCTGGCACTGGGTGCTGCAAAACTACCATCGCCGACCGACTTAAATATATTAACGTGGTGGTGAATAGCTATTATAATCATTCCGAAATATGGGAATCTAACCCATGTGGCTATGCCTTCGTTGCCGATGAAACCAAGTTCAAGTTGAAGTTTCCGGCCAATACTAGTTTCAAAAAGTTGAAGTCCATAAAAGGGCTTCCAATGGTTATTAATTGGGCGATTGGGAACGACAGCGTGAGGTGTGATGATGCCAAAAAGAAAGACAACTACGCCTGCAAAAATAATAGCGACTGTGTTGATGTCCATGACGGATCTGGTGGTTATCGGTGCCGATGCTTGAAAAATTTTGAAGGCAATCCTTACTCCCGACACGGTTGTCGAGGTACATATATACAATACATACATATAATTAATTTAACAGTTTTTGGTTTTTGGTTGGAGAATAATATAAATTCCAATTTTTTTTATCAATTAATAATATTTTTTTTTTGTTTTCAAAAGCCAACTACGCATGCTTTTTTGTTTATTATAAAATAATAAATGTATTCTTGCGTTTAAAAATCTTTTCGCATTTAAATTATGAAATATGTGGTATGTGGATTTGGGTTCAAGTATGGATGAACTTCTATTTATTGTTGGATATGAAAAATGAAGGGCGAAAATATTTTGTTAAAAAAATTTGTCAAAAATCTGGAAAGGAGGAACTGCCCCTTCCAATATATGACATTAATTCATAATAAATTCTTATATGCTTTCTTAATTTTCAGATATTGATGAATGCAAGCCTCCAGCAAACCCGTGCAGTCCTGGAGTGTGCGAAAATTTACAAGGGACGTGGAAGTGTATATCATGTCCAAAGGGGTACACTAATAATGGAACGGCCTGCAACGAACGCAGTATTATTCTTGGCGATCTTAGTAGGAAAGTTCTGTTTATTACGCTGGGTATGCATGTCTTCCTATTCCTATATATACATGCAGCGCTTCATTGGATTTTATTTAAAATGAAAATGTTTGACAAGAAATTAAGTTGGATTTTTCATGCGTCTAGCATTTTTTATTACACATGCAGTACTCGATGATAGTTTGGTCACATCTATGCAGTATTCAATAATATAGGTACCTTGTATTTTTACAAGTCCTCTGCTTGTTTTTCTTTTTTAAATGTCTCTGTCTCTGCTTCTTTTTTTGCACTAAAAAATGGTTTGCCTGCATGTTTATTATCAATTTAAATTTTAGTTGAAAAATTATGTTGATCAGAGGACTGATTATTATACAAATTGATTGATAATACACAGCTAGATTGAATAACAAGTAGAGTAGAAACAAGCAGAGGATCGGGGGTCCTAGTAATCGTTGGTCTTTCCTATGAAAATTCTATAAATTAAGTAATTAGTTGTATAAACAAACAGATATATATTTTTTTAACAACTCAACTCTCTATTATATCCTTGTCGAACATAAGCATAAGACATTCAAGAGTATGATTTTAAATATAGGTTATGCTGATTCAAATCATGCAGGTGTAAGCGTAGCATTAATAGTTGCTATTTCAATATTTTGCTGGGGAATGAAGAAAAGAAAGGTGAACAAATTGAAAAAGAAGTTCTTTGTACAAAATGGTGGATTAACGTTACAACAGCAACTGTACTCAAGCTCAGGCCGTAGACAACCTCATGAAACAACACAGATCTTTAGTGCAGAAGAATTGAAGAAGGCAACAAACAATTACCATGCAAGCAGAGTTGCTGGTCAAGGAGGCTGTGGAATAGTTTATAAAGGAATATTACCAACTAACAAGGTGGTCGCCATTAAGAAGTCCAAATTTGGTGCCCATAAGGTTAACGAGCAATTTATCAATGAGGTGGTTATGCTTTTGCAAATCAACCATAGGAATGTGGTTAAGCTACTTGGTTGTTGTTTAGAGACAGAAGTGCCTTTACTTGTTTATGAGTTCATTAGCAATGGGACTGTTTTCGAACATATTCACAACAAAGGTCAAGGATATTCACCACTTCCATGGGAATTGAGACTGAAGATAGCAACAGATACCGCGGGAGCATTAGCATACTTGCATTCTGCAACTTCTACACCCATTATACATAGAGATGTGAAGACTGGTAATATACTCCTTGATGAATATTTCACTGCAAAAGTTTCGGACTTTGGAGCTTCACGGTTGATTCCACTGGACCAAACTCAACTTTCAACTGTTGTACAAGGAACACTGGGATACTTAGATCCAGAATACATGCAAACGAGCCAACTGACAGAAAAAAGTGATGTATACAGTTTTGGAGTGGTTTTGGCGGAGCTACTAACTGGCAAGAAAGCGTGGTGTTTGCATAGACCTGAGAAAGAAAGAAATCTGGCCAAGCTCTTCGTTTCTTTTATGGAAGACGATCGATTACTCGAGATTATCGATGATGATATAATCATTGAAGGAAATGTGGAGGAACTAAAGTATGTTGCCAGTATCGCAAAAAGATGTCTACAGATTAAAAGCCAGGAAAGACCTAACATGAGAGAGGTCGCAATGGATCTAGAAGCAGTGCTAAGAAATAGTATGGAAATGCATGAATGGGGAAAAGGTGATAGGTACACAGAAGAAACTGAGTACTTGCTTACGAGGGAGCCCTCAGATGTATATGCAATTGATGTTAATTAGTGGACCAATTTGTTCCCAATAGATGATCAGCCTCATGGTTATGATGATGATGATGTCAGTAACATATTTGTAGTGTTTTAGGCGACATTCAGCCTTTAATATTTTTGTGTGTTTAATTTGTGAAAATGTCTATAGTATGTGTTTCAATAAAATAGTGAATGGAGAATGGAGAAAAACGTTTAAATATATATCATGGTGTTTGGAATTGGCTCATCTTCTTAACCAAGGATCTAATGTCGCATGTCGTTTTTCATATGAATGGTTAAGATCTAATCTTCATCTTTCTTATAAGTTTAAGTGATTTTGATACCTTCAAATACGTTAATTAGGATATCCTTAATTAATGAACATGCTTTTATGGAAAATGATGTATTTATAAGTCCTTTTTTTTTTTTTTCAAATTATTACTATTATTTGTTGATTGATGGTAAAAAATACACTAATTATTCCAACTGGCTATTACCAAAATTACATGTATACCCAAATTTTCTCATCAAAGTGTGTCTATGCGGATCAGGACTGCCCTTGAAGTGAAAATACACGTGTTGCTATTTAGACTTCAAAAGGAACCTTCTTAATCATAGCGAAGAAATTTCTTAGTCGTTTCCATTTTCCATTTTAGAAGACTTAAGGAAGCTACTTTTTGTTGAGTTCATTAGATACTCTTGTTAGTTTAGAAACCTATCTATCAATTGCACTGCATAAATTAAGGCAAAAATGCTTTTATTTTTTAAAATAATAAATCTTAAATGTTATCAAGTCTTAAATCTAAAGTAGCTTAATCTGATGACTACATTCTTTATGCTTCAGATTATTTAACGCTAAAGTCCTTTTCAATGCACCAGAACCCTATTGTGACGAAGCTACGTACATACAGGCATGATGTAGCTACAAACTAATCTTTTCTTATAAGTTTATTGTCAATGTCATGAAGTTAGGTGGAGCGACAACAGTAAAAAAAAATAGTAATATTTGTGGGTGTTAAATTAACATGATTTTCAAAAGTTTAAGCTATAAGTTAATTAATAATCTATATATGATTAAGAGGGAGATATAGAGAGAATGTCAACGGTAGTAATCTTGTCAAACATAACACGGTTTCGCATTAATAATAGATTATACGCAAGTTATATTATCTGTGCCATCCATTTCATTAACTAGCTTCATGGAAACTACCAATATCAATATATATATAAAAAGAAAAGAAAATTACTCATGGAAACTACCGGTCTAACGAACTCTATAACCTCAGACACTTAACATGTTTGTATATAAACAGTCGCCTGGGCGGCAAGAGGCACTACTCAGGTCCTTCCCTTGCACATATACGCCAACTACAAAGCCTAACACTTTATCATGGCATGCCCTTGCCATTGATATTCTTTGTGGGAAATATAATGATGGACAACATCATCATCAGCTGCGATCGATCCTTATCTGGTTGCCTTGGTCTTCGATATCACTTTATAAGGATGTTGCTTGATGATGTAGTGTTGACATTGGTGAAGATTAAAAAAAAAAAAGAATTCAGCTGACATATTAACCAAATTAGTGACTACAGAAAAATTGGAGCTGTGCACAGTTTCAGTGAGTCTTTGAGGTTGAGGACGTTTTATTAAGTGCACCAAACATGGTTCATTGAAGGAAATGAATGTACAACATCTTCTTTAGTCTTCAAGTGGGAGATTGTTAGCATCATCGTGTGAAGCCAAAGCAGTCGATGACCTTGTCAGAGCATGTCAAGCCCCATGTCAAGTATGATGTCAGGGGCATGACATGTTCCAGAAGTGTATATGGCATCCAGAGGATGTCAGGTTCAATGTCAGGCGCCTGACATGTCCTAACATATTTCTGAAGATTATGAATGTCAGGTGTACTGTCAAGAGCAATGTTAGGCGTATGATATGATGTAAAACCAAGTTAAATTGTAATTTAACAATTTTGTCCTTAGGGTTATTATAAATAGCCTGTTATGTTGTATGGTTAGGGTAAGTGAGAAAAGTGATGAAAATTATTGCAGAAAGTGGTAGAGAGAGCCAAAACAGAGAAAAAAGTAGAGAGTAAGCTATTTCTCATCTGTGTGAGAAAGGTTTACACTGTAATCCCTCAAGTTGATAGTAGATTTGTGTACTGGTGTGCTTCATGAATGTAGGGATCACATTGATTGTCAAACCACGGTAAATCTCATCTCCTTTATTTTTTTTGTAATTTATTTTGTGCTGTGTAGTTGTTTAATTCGTCTAAATTCATCAATTCCAAAATCCTTAAAAATTAAGCAGCGCCCTAATTTCCCTGACAAAAAGTTGATGGGTACACAGAAGAAATTGAATATTTACTTGCTATGCAACCCTCATATTGAAGTGCTATTGATGTTAGTGGACCATTGTTTTCCCGGTAGATGAGCAAGTACCTGTTGATAATGATGATGCCAATATATTTGTTGTGTCTCGACAACATAGCCTTTGAGTTTTAGGGGTCTATAATTTGAAAAAATTTCTAGACTATGTGCGCGTCCCAGTGGATTGTAATAAATGTTGAATAAATAATATTAAAAGGATAATGTGTAAAAGGTGAGAAAAACTAGTATTCAAATATTAGCCTTTGAGCACGTAGTTCCTTCTTAGGGGTTGTGTTCCTACATGACTTAGTTCATTGGGTTCGAAGATTATAGAGTCGTCTTCCAATTACATCTATTAACTTTCAATAGCTTCAAGATAACGGACCTCAAGAAGATGGATGACTTAGTATGCATTGTCTGGTTAAGACATGGGGAATGAACAATTATATATATTAGTGGCAAATGAAGGAAAATACTTAGGATCCTAAAACATTTCTTCAATTTCTTTTCTTGTTTCTTAACATAAAATAACAATAACAATAATAATAATAATAATAATAATAAAAGAAATAACAACAATTATCTTTTAATATAATTGTTTCTCCAGACTTAGCATATGGTATTATCTTTTAATATACTGTTTTTAATTATGAAGAATAATTTCTAGAGTCATATAGATTATATATATATTAATTAATATTTGAACTCCCTTGTTCTTACTATTATTATTATTATTATTTTTAAATGGCTATATATGATTGGAGCCCATCATTTAGGTTTTAGCATTTGGGGACAGCAATACTAGCTAGCCAGTGTGGACCTCAACGTAACTTGGCAAATACATGTATGTTTATCTCTCTTAATTTAAAGAAACTTTCGTCCAAATTAATTCATGCAAAGCAAGCTATCAAACATGTATTAAAAAGTGAATTATGTAATTCAGCAATGAGCTTTCACTCTATTGCGACATTCAATTAAGTTTGGGAGAAAAATAGTGCAATTATATATATTATTCACTACAAAAAAATGGAGCTTTGGCTACAGAATCTTTGCTACAATTTTTAATTTCGTAGTGAAAGGGATAATGTTTAACTACAAAATTATGTTCGTTACTTAGAGTTGAAAATTTTTTACCGTTAGCAACGACATAGACATTGTAGCTAAATTTTGTAACAAAACCCAAATAATTTTGAATTTAAATTTTCCAAAAAATATATATAGATGACGTGGCACATTTTTATAACAGTTACAGAATCGTTCTCACTAATTAATATAAAATTAAAAATTAATTTTAATTTTAAACAGCTACAAAATAATTCTATGACTGATTGTTTTGAAATAAAAAATAATAATTTTTAATGAATATTAAGCTACAAAAAAAAGTTTTAAAACTGATTGGTATAAATAAAATATTAATTTTTTTTATCAAAACTACGTCGTTTCATATCATTTTACGCCCTAAATCTAATTTTGTCCCCCTTCCTATTTCGTCTCCCTCATCTTTCTCTGTGTCCCCTTCAAACGCAACTCTGCAACTCAGTCCACACCACCGCCCCCATCCTCAACGCCGTTCTGCCATCGACGCCACCTACATCCACACTGTCCAAATCCGATGTGAACAAATCCGGTGCCTTCAAACCCAGATCCCGCGCCGCCGAGCCATGGTTCTTCCTCCATGGCAGTGATTCTTTATCTTCCTCCATCGTCGTGTCCATTTGTGGCTGGGTAAGTTTTCTTTTCCTATTTTGTGTCTCTGCTGAAAAATGCTATCGTTGAGGGAGGAATTTTGTACACCTGAAGTATTAAGAACATGCAAAATATACAATAGAGCTTACCACTGTGAATCTGCGAATTTTGCCCTCTGGTCCTACAGGCTTGTCTCTAATTTGTAGTTTAAGTTTTGATGATAGGTTTCTTCTGCTTTGTCCATTTATATGCTTGACAGTTGAAAATATTTCTATTTCTATGACTTTGCAGGGTCAGAAATATATCAGGAAATGCTGGTGTAAGATAAACCGCACGTTCTTCGCTTTGAAATTAAATTCAGCCTACTTTCCTAGTTTCTTATTTTGCTGCTTTGCTGAGATTGCGTCTAATTTTGGTTATTCATATTTTGGTTAACGTTATTGTATTTGCTATCATTACCTAATTTTCTTTTATTCTTTCTGGAGATGTTAAAGTCTAATAAATGGGGATATTTAACAAATGTGCTGTAGGGTTTATCATCAAAGGAAGCTGAGCTACTGAAGGATGGATTTAATGCATATAAATCATGCAACTGCATCAAATAGAGCCTACCCACTGACTCGGCAAAGACCATAGATCCGTCTACTTGTCAAGCTGGGGCGCCTAGCTCTTCCAATGCATCTTCCTTGGGCCCACAATGTCAACCAAAGTTGGAATCTGACTGTGTTCCCTCCTCTTCAGCATCCAAGAGTTATTCGTTTAAACTAGGTGTGCCATTTTAGGTTATTCTTCAATGGGTCTTTCGCTGTAGCTCTCTTAGAATCCAACAAACTTGAGATGTTTTTGGAGTTTAAATAGGCATAATTTCTGTTAAACATGAATCATGCAGGTTATGGAGTAAGGTTCAATCAAGTTTCCAGTGGCTTGTATTCATCAGCATCTTCATCAAAGTTAATCTATAAGTAACTTATTCATGCCAATTTCTAGTATATTTAATCCATTTTCTAAAGAACTTATTTGTGGTCCTTTTTGTAGTTTGTCTATGATGTCTGTCTACATTCTAGATGCTTCACTTGCTGTCGTAGTTAGGGTGTATAATTTTCTAGGAAGTTCCTACGTACTGTTAATGATGTTTAGCAGAAATTTCTCTTACAGCTCAAATGGTCATTAATAAGATATTGCCTTTTGTTCTGAAATAAGTTGAAGAACTAGATTACTCCTTCCTTTGAAGTTAACAACTTTATGTATGATTATCTGGGAAGTTCCTACGTGTTGTTATTGATGTCTAGCAGAAATTTCTATTACAGCACAAATGATCATGAACAAGGCATTGCTTCTGAAATAAGTTGAACTAGGTTACCCTTTCCTTTGAAGCTAACGACTTTATGTAGCTCGGATCCATTAAAATATTCTAAATTTTTGCCTTAGGTTTGTTTAAAATTTAGTTGAACTTTAACTTTTTCATAACCATTTGTCATGCCTTGTTACTTAATTTACAGGGGCCTTCCTAGGGGAATCTGGGGAAAGGTTATGTTACTTTTTGAGGAGAATCCTTTGTCAAAAGTTGGTGTAAGATTTGCTAAACCTATACCTGATGGGGTTGACCTTGGTGGCATTTGTGAAGTCTGTCATGGATTCTTAATAATAAGTATACATTCTATATGGTATCGTATTATTATGTAATATTTTCCTTAATATAAATGTATGTTAGTCATAACAAGTACATACTGATCCAATAGATGAATAATAATACTAATATGCATGCATGTCCATGTTATATGGCGGAACTAGAATAATGTGTTTCATCTGTGTGCTTCTTCTCATCTTGCTTTCAGCATAGTAAATGTGTTTGTCCTTTTCTTGCTTCTTTCATGCCTTTTACTTGTTTCTAAAACTTATTTGTTATCAATTGAATGTTACTGCTGGTGAGATTTTTATTTTTATTACATTATTGACCTTTCTTAATTACCTTTGTTAAATTTAATTTGTAGATGTTAGGTTTCATTTAAGTCTAAACTATTGGAAAATTTCCCATAAATTTAAATGAACTGGGTTGTGAAGGTCAACTCCAACCTAAATTCTGGCACTTCATTCTTTAATGATTTATACTTTGGAGTTTGAATGCATTGATTTATCTTTTGCCAACATAAATTATAGAATCCTTTCAAATTTGTTGTTTTGATGCCCCTGCAGGTTTGTGATTTTGGTTTGTCACGCTTGAAGCACCACACTTTTCTGTCTTCAAAGTCTACTGCTGGAATGGTATGGCTTGTTAAAAATGATTAAGTTCAAGCATATCGCTCATTCCCTATTTCAGATGGTCAAGTGTTATTTTATCTAATAAAAGTATAGTGTACTAAAGGGTATGATATTGGACTGCAGCCTGAATGGATGGCACCTGAGGTTTTAAGAAATGAACCAGCCAATTAGAAGTAAGTTACTGGAGCATAGTGCGCTTTGGAATATAATAATCTGGAGGCTTCTATAATAGTATGTCTTGCTTGCAGGTGTGATGTATATAGTTTCGGTGTGAGATTATGGTAATTGACTACCTGTAGTATCCCATGGAAAGGATTGATACCATTGCAGGTCGTTGGAGCTGTAGGGTTCCATAATAGACGCATTGAAATTCCAGAAGATGTTGATCCAGTAGTAGCCCAAATAATCTGTGATTATTGGCAAAGGTAAGTTCATCATCTTCATAATATTTATTTTGATAATATATCTGGTGTAGCAGACTACACATAATTCAGTCTCTAGGCATTATCAAGTCTGTAAATTTTAATTGAAATATGGAGTTAAATATTGATGAGATTTGGGAGGAATAGATCAAAAGTTTGGATGCTAATATGTTGTTGAATCATATAGTTGCTAAAGCTTTGTTTATAATGAAGAGGAAGGAGAAGGCTGGTTGCAGACATAGACTTTAAGTTTTTTTTTTTTAAATGTTCCCCTTGGTGCTAATAACATGAATATTAATCTGCTTGGTGATGCTCAATCGCAATACATTATTGATCATTGCTAATACAATATATATATATATGGCTTTCTAAGTTTGAGATTTAGTGGAAGGTAATAGATGCGTGTCTTATATTCATAGACATCTACTTGCCACTGGTGAAAACTAAGGCAATATTTGTTTCACATGATATTTCTCTCAAATCTTTTACCAAGTTTTGAAAGATGTAGATATATGACTATCAGACTAAACTTTGGATAGCCATATTAACTTGATTATATTGGATGTCTACCTGCAGCTCCAGCAGTTACCAAAGATTCATGGGAAAAATCAGTTCTGAACTGTGAAACCCCTGTCCTAATTGGATCAATTTGGACTTTGGGCTTATGATTTTTCCATATTACAGTGAATTGTCATTTTTTGCACATGGACCTGAGGTCAAACTATGAGCAATTTTTTTCTTTTAAACCACAAAAACAAATAAATACAAAAACCTTAGGTACTTAGAGAAGCAAAAACAATCTATGCCACTACAAATGTAGTACTGCCAAGGGTAGTGACATTTTTTCCTTTGGTGAAATGATAATAATCATTTTAGTATACACTCCCAAGGGTAGTGACATTTTTTCCTTTGGTGAAATGGATTGGCTTCTATTTCATAGCATGCCATGTTATACACTCTCTTCGTCCTTCCTTTCCACTTCTCTTTTACTTTTTCTCAGTGAAAAAGAAAAGCACTGTGTGTGCATGAGAGTGTGTGAAGTGAAGACAAAGAGAGCGAAGCCAAAACAGAGTAAATAGAAAATATTATCTTGAAACTTATTATTTTTTTTCTACAAACCCCTCTTTTAAATGTTTTTCAATGGTGCAGAGCCAATTTAGAGTTGTGGTGGCATCTTTTCTGAAGGTACAAAGGATTATAGCTGGTAGTTTCATTTTGTTGTTGTCATAATACTTGTGTGTGCTTTGAATTTCATTGTTATTACATTGGTTACCTAGAATCTCATTGTTGTAGAATCCTAAGTTACAAACATTTTAAATGTACCTCGTTTTCAATTTTATTCTTTTGGATTATGACAGGTCTGGCTTTCTTTTGGTGTTATTAGCATATATTATCACTTTCCAAGAAATTGTATGACTGAATTATGTTTGTATAATGGGCTGCTATTTCTAAAGTAATTGTTTATCATTTTATTAGTTTGTTCTTTTTAGAAGTGTAACTACATCTGGTTATGTGCAAGGTCTTGGTCTTGGACCTAAGCCAATTGGAAAAAGGCATAGACTACTTGAGCAGCAAAAAAAAGAAGTGGAAGATAGAGCTAAAGCTGCAGGGGAAAGGAATGAGGAGTTAATGGCACGGCAAGTTTCAATTGAGCAATCAATGTTGGACAGAATTAGAGCTCATGTACAAGCACATTTGCAACGGGCAAGACTTTTTGTGGATACACCATCTTGGATGCAAGACAACACTCAAGATGGTGAGTGGATTCAACATATTGGTGGAGTAATAGTTAGATGCTCAATACTAGTTCATTTTTCTTCCTCTCCCTCCAGTATGCTTATAATACACACACGCATATATATATATATATATATATATATAATTAATGAGTCCAAGTTAAAGTCTCTAGCTGTCAAACTTTCTGTCTGTTTAAGAGGATGGGTTAAGGGGGGTTTAATTAATAGCCAAGAAGAAACAATATTATTTAAGAGCAATCATACATTCTGCTGGTTAAGAGTTGGGTTGTTATAATGCCTTCGCTTCTTTCAATTACTGTTCAGTTGTGTTAAGAAAAACATTGCAGTCTTATGTTGTTTTATTTTCTTTATAATACTTCTCATTTTTCACTTATGTAATGCTACATTACCTGTTCATTCTTCTTTTTAATTTCCTGGTTTTTTTGGTTTGTGTAACATTACAAGGCAGTCTTCATTTCACTTTGGTTACTGGCTGTGATTTGCAGGTGTTAAATATGCTTTGTTGTTGGGTGAAAGATCCAAATTCAGTGGCCTTCAAGTTGCATCCTCCAGATAATCCATAATTATCTATGGATTGTTGTAGATGGCATGAAGATGTAGGTTCAAATTATTTTATGTTGCCGTTGACTACTTTGACACATTCTGAATGATGTAGAAAATATAAGAATATTAGGGAAAAGTTTTGCTAAGGGCATTTATGTATTGTTTTTTTATTTATGGACATATAATTTATATTAATTATGTTATTTACAAGTATTTGTATTACAATAGTTTTTGAATTGTTTATAATACAGATGTGTATTGAACAATTAGTATGAGAAATACAAAATAATAATAATAAGAATTGTAGCCACAAAAATATTTGTAACTATGTGCCATCAGTGACAAAAATTTTGAGTTGTAGCTGCATGATATATACTTAATTCTTGTGGCTATTTATGTAAGTAACAAAGTAAAAAGGTTTTGAGTCCTATTAGCTACGAACTGATTGTGTGGACACGAAAAAAAAAGGTGTTTAGTCATGTATATTTTTGAAGCTAAAAAAAAGGTGTTTAGTCATGTATATTTTTGAAGCTGTATAATCAATTTAGCTACGAAAAATCACTCGTACCAAAATAATTTGGTTTCAATTACAGGATTGATTTTGTTTTACTCTTGATTTTTTACTACGATCATTCGGTCATGACCTAACAACGCATAATTTTTGTAACTGATTAGGTTATAATTACAAAAAAGGACATTCAGCTACAGCTTGTGGCTAAACCTCAACTTTTTTGCAGTGATTATAGTAGACAGTGCAAGGGCAGAGACAGTGCTAGTGAATTATTTAATAATGCTGCAGACTGAATTTTTTTAAAATTAGTCGTTTTGTTATTATAGTTTTTAAGTATACAATGTTTCAAACTTTCAGTTGGCATTAATGCTTTGGAAAGTGCTGTCGATGTAGCATATAATAAAACAAAGAAGAAGAAGAAAGAAAATGACAATTTACAGCTTGTTTGATAATATAGTTTTTTATTTTTTATTTTTCCTTTTAAATTATATATAATTTAGTTAGTTTAGAGGTTGGTTAGAATTTATTAAATATTAATTAAATTATTTAATTAAATAAAAATAAAAATACTTATATTTTTATTAAATTTAATAATTTAATTAATATTTAATAAATTAAAATCAACTTCTAAAATAATTAAATTATATATAATTTTTAAAAAAATTAAAACTAAAAACAAAAAATAATCGTGATATTATTTTTTATATAGAGAATTATGGGGAAGTTATTTGTGTGGATGAGAAATAATGAAAAATCATACACTTAATATAAAGAAAATAAATGTCGTGGTCACGAAGTGTCTGTTTCATTTGAAATTTTCTCCTATCTCCCGGTTAGTCAACAGTGGGCCCAGCGTTGAAGCTTTGCAAACGGATTGTGCAAGACGTCCTTGACCGGTCGTCATCATGGCTACCCCCTAAAATAAATGTAGTGAAGCAAGCAATGGTCACTGATCAGCATGCCCAAGGCCCCACCTTGGTGAGGTACCCCTAAAATAATAATATTTTTAATATATATACATAAACTCGTTAAAAGACATTTATAAATAAAAGTTTAAAATTGATGGACTTTTTTTTCGTTTTTTAATAACTTAATTACCTTTATTAAAAGTGTGGCTCACCGATCCATCTTTTTTCTTTCTCTGCTTAAATGTGTTTCTTATTCCTAAGGGATTTTTTTTTTTTAAGATCAAAAATCGTTTTTTATTTGTAAGGCTCGTGATTAGTTTGGAGTTTGAACAAACAATTTGATTTTGGAAGGGACTTACGAATTAAGCGTTCTTTTTGTAAAAGTGGTCCCCAAAAAAAGATTAGGAAAAATTGCATTAATTTTTTAAAGTTTATTTTTTTTCTAATTAGTGTTTTACTATAAAATTTTAAATACTATTTAATTAGGTTGAACTGTAAAAACTCTATATATATATATATATATATATATATTGCTAAGATAGCATATGCTATGTCATTTGGAATCCTATCAATTTTCTAAAAAAATTGTTGAGTTCTTCCTTCCATATATATTACGTCATTGAAAGTTCTTAAATTCAGTTGACTTTAAAGAATCATAAAAATGGTGGGTAGATTTTGAAAATCATGTATAACCATTTACACACGAGTGTAAATGTTGAAAACCATGTGTAACCATTTACATCCTTGAGAGATACATTATTACTTAATTAATTTGTTCATTTTGGTCAAGGCTACTAGCATTAAATCAGAACTTTGGTTTGTATTCTTGTTTTTTGGAAGATGCTCTTCAGTCCTCAGCTCAGCTCAGCTCCAAATATTTACTTGTTGTAACCATTCAGAAGCTGCCACAAGGCCACTAATGGCAGCACTTTTTCCTATGTTCTTAATTATGTAAAATGTAGCAATAATAATATCTGATGAAGAAAATATAAATGAAGCTTTCCAACTAATTACAATCTTTTTTTAAAAAAAAAAATTTTGAGCCTGAGAAAAGAAAGAAAATTACAAACAGATACATTTGCTTGTAGACATACACATTAAAGTAAATCTGAAAATTAATGCATAGAAAGATTTGAGCCTGAAAGCTAAAGCCTAACCTTACCAAATAAGTCATATTGTGAGTGCCAATTGGCTATAAGAATCATCAGCTAGTCTCTTGAATCAGTCTTATCAAACGTCTTGCCAAATCACAACCTAACTACTATACTTTTTGAGCATATTAAATGTGAGATGAAAAAGTATGCGTGTTCAGTGACTATACACGTGGGATCCATGACCTAGTCAACGTGGTGGACATAGTGCATACTATTATGTATCCAATGATCTTCCAGTAGCGCATCCTTCCCCTTACATTAGACGATAAGAAAATGATTGTAATCATGACAAAAAGTAGGAGAAAAATATAGAGTTTCAACATCTTTCTCTTCCATTCCTCGTTGGTTATAAAAGGACCTGCTACGTACCATACAAAGTGCGCGCACAAACACATATATACTTCTTCACAAGCAATAATATATATCTAAGTACTTAATTATGGCTTTTACTATGAGAAAAATGGAGTTACTACGCATGGTCTCACAGGGGATACTACTGGAGCAGTTCTCTTTGGCCGTCGTATTTATACTAGCTGTTTTAGCTGCTGCAACAGCAGGACAACAATCCGACTGGAGTAAAAGATGCGGCGATGTAGATGTTCCATTTCCATTCGGAATGGATGATAAAACTTACTTGGACGACACATTCTTAATCACCTGCAGCACATCTTTCAATCCTCCAAAAGCTTTTCTAAGGAACACATCTTTTGAAGTTACTAACATATCCGTTGATGAAGGTGAGTTGAGTGTCATGCAGTCAATAGCCAAAGATTGCTACAACGAGTTGGGAATTAGAGACGAAACCAAAAGCTACTACTTTTACGTTTGGTTCACCGTAAACACAGTCTCTTCTACCAAAAACAAGTTCTTTGCAATTGGCTGCGATACTAATGGATATGTTGAAGCCAGAGTTGGGGAGAGATATTCTACTGGTTGTATATCATACTGCGGTAACAAAACCACAAGCTTTATAAGCGAGTCTTGCTCTGGCGCTGGGTGTTGCGAAGCTCCTATCGCCGACGGACTTAAAAATTTTAGCTTGGTGGCGCTAAGCTATTATAATCATTCCGGAATATTGGAATCTAACCCATGTAGCTATGCCTTCGTTACCGATGAAACAAAGTTCAAGTCTTCGACCAATACCAGTTTCAAAGATTTGGATTCCATAGAAAAGCTTCCCATGGTTATTAATTGGGCGATAGGGAACGAGAGCGTGAGGTGCGATGATGCTCAAAAGAGAAACAACTACGTCTGCAAAAAAAATAGCGAGTGTGTTGATGTCCACGACGGATCTGGTGATTACCGGTGCCGATGCTTGACCGGTTTTGAAGGCAATCCTTACTACCAACACGGTTGTCGAGGTACATATTTACAATACATACAATATAATTAATTTAACAGTTTTTGGTTGGAGGCAATCCTTACTACCAAATTTTTTTTATCAATTAATAGTAGTTTTTGTTTTTGTTTTCAAAAGCCAACTACACATGCTTTTTTGTTTATTATAAAATAATAAATGTATTCTTGCGTTTAAAAAACTTTTTGCATTTAAATTATGAAATATGTGGTATTTGGAGGTTTTAGTGTAAAATAGTATTTTGACAAATAATCTATCGGAGCATATCGTTTTAACTTTTACTGAGTTGCAACTTTTTTTTTTTTTTTTGGGTTCAAGTATGGATCAACTTCTATTTATTGTTGGATATGAAAAATGAAGGGCTAAAATATTTTGTTACCAAAATTTGTCAAAACTCTTGAAAGGAGGAACTGTCGCTTTCCAATATATGACATTAATTCATAATTACTTCGTATATACTTTCTTAATTTTCAGATATTGATGAATGCAAGCTTCCAGCAAACCCATGCAGTCCTGGAGTTTGCGAAAATTTACAAGGGACGTGGAAGTGTAAATCATGTCCAAAGGGGTACACTAACAATGGAACAGCCTGCAACGAACGCAGTATTATTCCTGGCGATCGCAGTAGGAAAGTCCTGTTTATTACACTGGGTATGCATATCTTCCTATTCCTATATTTACCTGCAGTGCTTAATTGGATTTTATTTAAAATGAAAATGAAATGGCTTTACACTTTCTTCGACAAGAAATTAAGTTTGATTTTTCGTGCTTCTAGCATTTTTTATTACACAATGATATTTTGGTTACATCTATGTAGTATTCAATAATATGTACCTCGTGCTTTTACAAGTCCTCTGCTTGTTTTTCATTTTTTACTCTCTGTCTCTGCTTCGTTTTTTGCACTAGAAAATGGTTTGCTTACATGTTTATTATCAATTTAAATTTTAGTTAAAAAATTATGTTGATTAGAGGACTGTTTATTATACAAATTGATTGATAATACACAGCTAGATTGAATAACAAGTAGAGGAAAAACAAGCAGAGATCGAGGATCCTAGTAAGCGTTAGTCTTTCCTATGAAAATTCTATAAATTAACTAGTTGTACAAACACAGAGCATATATTTTGTTTACAACTCAACTCTCTATTGTATCGTTATCGAACATAAGCATAAGACATTCAAGAGTATGATTTTAAATATAGGTTATGTTGATTGAAATCATGCAGGTGCAAGCATAGCATTATTAGTTGTTATTTCAATATTTTGCTGGGGAATGAAGAAAAGAAAGGTGAGCAAATTGAAAAAGAAGTTCTTTGAACAAAATGGCGGTTTAGCGTTACAACAAAAACTGTACTCAAGCTCAGGCCGTAGACAATCTCATGGAACAACACAGATCTTTAGTGAAGAAGAATTGAAGAAGGCAACAAACAATTACCATGCCAGCAGAGTTGTTGGTGAAGGAGGCTGTGGAATAGTTTATAAAGGAACATTACCAAATAACAAGGTGGTTGCCATTAAGAAGTCCAAATTTGGTGCCCATAAGGTTAACGAACAATTCATCAATGAGGTGGTTATGCTTTTGCAAATCAACCATAGGAATGTGGTTAAGCTGCTTGGTTGTTGCTTAGAGACAGAAGTGCCTTTACTTGTTTCTGAGTTCATTAGCAATGGGACTGTTTTCGAACATATTCACAACAAAGGTGAAGGATATTCACCACTTCCATGGGAATTGAGACTGAAGATAGCAACAGATACCGCAGGCGCATTAGCATACTTGCATTCTGCAACTTCTACGCCCATTATACATAGAGATGTGAAAACTGGTAATATACTCCTTGATGAAAGTTTCACAGCAAAAGTTTCGGACTTTGGAGCTTCACGGTTGATTCCTCTAGACCAAACCCGACTTTCAACTGTTGTGCAAGGAACATTGGGATACTTAGATCCAGAATACATGGAGACGAGCCAACTGACAGAAAAAAGTGATGTATACAGTTTTGGAGTGGTTTTGGCGGAGCTACTAACTGGCAAGAAAGCGTTGTGTTTGCATAGATCTGAGAATGAAAGAAACCTGGCCAAGTTCTTCGTTTCTTTTATGAAAGACGATCGATTACTCGAGATTATTGATGATGATATAATCATTGAAGGAAATGTGGAGGAATTAAAGTATGTTGCCAGTATCGCAAAAAGATGTCTACATATTAAAAGTCAGGAAAGACCTAACATGAGAGAAGTTGCAATGGAGCTAGAAGGAGTACTGAGAAATTATATGGAAATACATGAATGGGGAAATGTTGATGGGTACACAGACGAAACTGAGTGCTTGTTTACGAGGGAGTCCTCAGATCTTTATGCAATCGATGTTAATTAGTGGACGAAATTTGTTTCCAATAGATGATCAACTTCATGGTTATAATGATGCCAGAGTGTTTTTAATTTGCAAAAATGTGTAGAATATGTGTTTTCCAGTTGTTATAAATGTTCAATAAAATAGTGAATGGAGAATGTAAAAGGTGGGAGAAAAATGTTTGAACATATATCACATGGTGTTTGGAATTGGCTCATCTTCTCAATTAAGGATCTAATATCACATGGCTTTTCTCATATGAATGGCTAAGATCTAATCTTAATCTTTCTTATTAAGTTCCAGTGATTTTAATGCCTTCAAATACGTTAATTAGAATATCCTTAACAAATGAACATGTTTTTAGGAAAAATGACGTATATAAATATAAACCTGTCATGGCCTTGAAAGTGTCTGGTATCTCTAGAAAGAGATTGAACTTTGTCCGTCAAACATTCAAATGTGCATTGCCGCTAATAATTTGAATGATCAACCTTGGAGATTAATTTTATCCAACTTGTTAACGACTATATTTAATCCAATTAATCTTAACCAAACTTGTTAACATAGACTATATATATAAAGCTAATTAATGTTAATTAACCATCTTTTAACATAGAGTAAATATAATATAATAATCTTTAGAAAGAGATTGAGTATAATTTAATAAATAAAACTCTGTTAATTAAGCTTTTGTATTATATTATTGACTATGTGTCGAATGTACAAAAGAGTATTTATATATAACGTACAGAGAAAGACAGAGATGAAACTACAAAAGTGCTTCAGACATAATTAATTGATATATGCTAGCAAAGAGTACTGGGTCTTCCAATGACACCTATTAAACCAGGTAAACAAGTATAAAGAAAAGGGATTAGTACTGGGTCTTCCAACTACATCGATTAACTTGTATAGCCTTCCTCAGAAAGACAAAGATAAAGAAAATACAAACGTGTTTCAGACATAATTAATTGATAGGTAACCCATACCACCCAGATGGTTGCCAAGGTACATTAAATATCTATACTTTACTTTTATCGTTCTCTTTTTTCGTACACTTCTATATACTATATATTAATTAGTCTATTATAATAAACAGTAGCGTCTGAACACATGATGATTAATGATTAGCTAACCCACAAAATTAAAAAACTCTCCCAATTAATATATTCTTATTATATTTTGTGATACCCAACGTTATACAAGTACGGCTTTGGTTTTGATTACATAATTAATTACAACTAAGATATACCTCTGAATACAAAAAGATATATACAACTAAATCTGTGATTTATTACTAGAGTAAGATATACCACGGTTTTTAATCATACAACTATTTATATCTGATTAATTAGTAGGCTATATAAAAAGACAAGCAATCTTTTCAGGCACATGTTATACTCTGGCTAGCTAATTAAACTACTAAAAATCGTTACTCTATAAGCTGCATGGTGTTTGTAAAAAAAAATAAAAAAGAAAATGCACTAATTGAAGACATTTTCGCTTACGATGAATGTACATTTGTTGTAGCTGAAAACATTTTAGGATATAGAATCCACATGTTCATAACATATTATAGAGATTAGTAACTTTTGTCACAAAATATTTTTGGCGCTAATGACCTTTTTTATTTTAATTTTTATAGAGTGGTATTAATACTTGCAATTAAATTCCTCATTACCCAATTATAATGATTATTTATACTGTTTATATGTATTTTCTTTACTTTTTTGGCTTAAGTGCATAATTATATTAATATTTTTTGGCCTTATATTACGTGGAAAATCCTAAAAATTGGTTTTGATGGCATTATGTTATGTTGGGATAGTACATTTGTTTCTATTATTCAACACAAATTATGTTGGGATGGCATTAATCAACAAAATTTTTACACTAATTCAAAGACGAATTTAGCTGTTTTTCATTATAGGTGTAACAAAACAAAATAAGAAATGTATTATTGCGTTTAAAATATTTTTCGCATTAAAATTCTGAAATATGTGGCATGTGAACTTGTAGAGCTTTTTAATATAGAAAAGTATTTTGACAAATAATCTAACAGCGCATATCCTTTTAATTTTTACTGAGTTGTATCTTCTTTTCTTTTTCTTTTTTTTTTTTTTTTTTTAAGCACGTATGAAAAAGGTGAACAGCTAAAATTATTTGTTAATTAAATTTGTCAAATTAATATATTGAGGGGAGAAAGTTCAAATATATATTACAATAATTCTTTACTTTGTATATACTTTCTTAATTTTCAGATATTAAATGACTCGCTATGGACGTGGATAATGAATTCATCATTTTGGTGAATGATGATAAGAAGATCATAGCTACGTAGGCAAACAAAACATTGTGTGCATGGTACAGACATTACATATCTTGAATTTGACAACATGTTAAAAAGAAAATTAAGATGAGTTTTCATTTCTCTGGCTAGAGAATAGTTAATCAGTTAGGAGCTAATTATATATTAAACATCAAAATTGTGGTACAATTTGGATCTTATGGAATTGATTTCCCTGATCTTGAATCAGTATAAGTAGCAGAACATCAGCTGCTAATTAGCATAAATTGGTGGAGAATGGTGTGTGACATGACCTTTCAATTTGATCTTTAGTCAAAAGATGTAACAAAGAACCTAAGAATGTGAAATGAAAGTAGTCGAGTGGTTTGAGCACAATTAGAACCTTTGATTTTCCATGTCACATTTTTGTTTATGGCATTCGCCCCCATCCCTACTACTTATTTGCTTATTTTGGCGAGAAAACTCTACTCGTTGAACGGTCCATACATAACATGATTTCACTGAATGCATGTTCTCTTTCATTCATACATTACGTGACATTGCATTAAGCTATATGCAAGGTAGCTGTCAATACAAATACGTAAAAAAAGAATATTTATTTAATTTTTAAAAATAGCCAGGAACTTTTTAAGTTATATATATATATATATATATATATATATACACTCACACGTAGTCACCATCCAGAAGCAACATTAATAGTTCCTAGTTGAAGCATGCAAGTGGACTTCGTCTAATTGATCTCTAGTCAATTAAGGTATCGAGAGGATGAGATCTGATGAAATGAAAAAGGATCAAATGAGATAAAAATAATATTATACTATATTTGATATTGATTGAATTAGAAATTAAATTATACATACTGAACAATAACAGAGCTCTTATTGTCTAGTGACCTAACCTCCAGGAACTTTCATGAAAGTTCATTATTGCTTGCTAAGTGCTGTCGGTGTAACCTATAATAAAACAAAAGTAGAAGACTTGGCATATTAAACAAATTCGTTTTTTCCACTTCTTTTTTAAAACAAAGCAAATATATATATATATATATATATATATATAGAGTAGAAAAGTCGACTACAGTAGTCTGTGAAACTTATTCTAAGGGGAGGACCCCATGCCCTGTCTACTATAAACGTAGATATAGTTTAATATATTATTTCCTCTGAAACCTTAATTGGACGTCCCGATTTGTTTCAAAATTCGTTGGCTGAATTAAATCAAGTACATACATATTTGACAGCTTGCATTGCATGAATTAATTTCGACGAGTATAAGAGGGTGTGCAAGAAATGATAAAATCTTCACATTTATTTGTGTAAATTAGAGTTTGAATTTTAATATATTTCATATAATATTTTAAATAGATAGGGGAAGAATTTTTATTAGTATAAATTTATTATTTTGAACTTCTATAAAATTATAGACAGAATAATAAAATTTTTTATCAATTAACCGATTTCAAATCGATTTTCATATTGTAGTTATTTTTTTATTTACAAAAAAAAATTAATTTCGGGGAAAGGTTCTTAAATTAACATAGAAACGGTCCCATTAGTACAAATTAAATAGTAATGGAGGCAGGGCCAGGGCCAGGAAGACTATTAACTTTGTGGTTTTTATGGTCAAGTCAACAATTTGTCAACTCAATCGTTTTGTAGAACTTTTTTTTGTTTTTACTTTTATTAAACCAGTTTTTTTAATAACAAAAATAGAAATTAGATGTGGATGTAATCAGTGTAGAATTTTATTAGTGAAAATAATTTTTTACTGTTTTAGTTTTATAATTTTTTAAAAATTTAAAGTAGCTGATCCATACCTTTTAATAGATCATTTTTTTTTAATGTATTAAATAAAATTAAATATATCTGAGATAATAATAAAATTTGTCAAAATTCAAATTATAATGGAATAATCAACTTCTTTTCTACTAAAGCACTAAGGCTATCAATATAAATACCCCATATCATACCCCAATACCCCAGATGATGCGGAATAATAAATATAATTAACCCAAAAACAACAAAATGATTCTCCATCGCGCTTCACGGAGTAGCGGCTTCAACCTCATTCACTGACATTTAATGTACGCCGCAATAAATTAAGCGAGTTCTAGCCCACAGGCTGTCAATATAAATACGTCAAATTCAACATCCAAATTATAATATTCAAACATTACTCATGAACGGCCCACCAGTACGAAAGACAGGGCCAGGGAAGACTATTTACCTGTATTCTTTATAGTCAAGTCAATACTGAGTCAACACAACAAATAATGGTTTTGTACAAGACTATTTATTTATTTTTTTTACTTTTATTTATTTTCTTCCTTAATTATGGGGAAAATTACAGTTAACCCAGCACCTTTCACAGCATTACTGCAATTGTGAAACTTCACTTTTTCTTTTTCTTTTCCTTTTATTTTATTTTATTTTATTCTCTCTCTCTCTCTCTAAATGCATTGTCTGGCTAAGACTTGGGGAATGAAGAATACAGTTATTATATTAGTGGAGTTGCCATTGAAAAATGAAGGAAAATGCTTAGCATCCTAGAATATTTCTTCAATTTCTTTTCTTATTTCTAAACATACAATAATAATAAAAGAAGAATATCAACAATTATAAGGAAAAATAATATATACCATATGCTAAGTCGTCGTCTTCTCCTTTTGTTTTATTATATGGTACATCAACAGCAATTTTCAAAGCAATAATGACTATTTACTTAAAAAGTTACAATAAAAAAAGAATAAGCTTCTAAAATTTTCAATCTGCAGCATGCCATTTGCAAAAACAAAGGAAGACGACTAGCATATATTGTGCTATTCGTTATTTTCTTTCTTTGATAAAATAAGCAGAGGACGAAAGTCCACAAATGCTGTGGGAGGTAAGTGTTCAAATAGGAAGGCATCAAAAATGGGGATGGACAGATGGACTTTATAGTCTGCCCTTGCATTGTCCACTACAATAATAGATAATGTCCCATTGTAGTTGAAGCTCATTGCTAAATTAAATTATTCTCTTTTAATTTATGTTTGATAGCTTGCTTTGTATGAATTAATTTCGACGATAATTTATTAAATTATAAGAGATAAATATGAATTAATATGTTTATCTCTTATAATTTAAAAAATTATCGTTGAAATTAATTCATGCAAAGTAAATTATCAAACATAAATTGAAAAGAATTATTTAATTAATCAATGAGTTTTAGGTATATGGAGGAGAAATTATTAGTAGTATATATTTATTAATCTAAACTTTTATAAAATTATATAAATAAAATAATAAATAAATTTAATCTCTTAATTGATTTTTAAATCTGAATTGATAATCCTCATATTAAAAAAATTTATTTGAAAAAAATTAATTTCCACTAAAGGTTCTTAAATTAAGAGAAAACGGTCCCACTAGTATAAATTAAATAGTAATAGAGGCAGTGTAGAGATGGCTATTAACCTTGTGGTTTTTATGGTCAAGTCAACAATTAGTCAACTCAGTCGTTTTGTAAAACTTTTTTTTTACTTTTATTTATTTTCTTCCTTAATTATGGGGAGAATTAAGAGCTAGCTGCACCTTTCACAGCAATATTGCAATTGAAAATTTGAAACTTCATTTTTTTAAGATGCATTTTCACGTGGGGAATGAACAATATATATACTTATAATATATATTAGTGGCAATTGAAGGAAAATACTTAGTATCCTAAAACATTTCTTCAATTTCTTTTCTTGTTTCTTAACATAAAATAATAATAATAATAAAAGAAATAACAACAATTATGAAAGATAATGCCATATGCTAAAGTCTTCTTCTTCTTCTTTGTTTTATTATATGGTACATCGACAGCACTTTCCAATTCAGTAACGCCGATTGAAAGTTTTAAACATTATATATTTAAAAAAATTGTAATAAAAAAAAGAATAAATTTAAAAATTTCAAACTGCAGCATTATTACCCTACAGGAAAACAAAGGACGACGACTATAACATGATGCTATTCGTTATTAATTTTCTTTCTTTATTCATTTAAAAATAATAATAATAATAGTAAGAACAAGGGAGTTGAAATATTAATATATATATATATATATATATATCTACATAACTATAGAAATTATTCTTCATAATTAAAAACATTGTATTAATCTATCTAATTCTGAAATTAAACTATTGTTCATGATTAAAAACATTGATCAGTTGGAGAGATTTGGAGTATGATAGAGAGGTTGTTTGTGTGGATGATAAATAATGAAAAATCATATACTTAATATAAAGAAAATAAATGTCATAGTCACGAAGTACCTGCTTCATTTGAAGGTTTCTCCTTACTCCGGGCATGTTCCTCTACAGTTTACAGCGTGTAGGTTTTTGATCGATGAACTTTTTTCCTTAATAATAAAAATAATAATAATAATTACTTTCCAGTTAACAGTGGGCCCAGCATTAAAGCTTGTAATTTAATATAGTGTTTTCTCTTAAGCTTCAATATTGTTTTAAAATTCTTTCATTGAATTAAATCAATTACATATTTGACAGCTTGCGTCGCATGAATAAATTTCAACGAAAGGTTCTTAAATTAAGAGAGAACGTATACGTAGTGGTGAAGTTATGGTTAGGCAACCATGACTGGTGTTATATATTTTCCGTAGAAGAAAAAGCCTAAGTGATGGCTTCCAATCATACCAAGCCAGTTAGGAAAATGGAAAAAAGAAAGAAAATTACAAAGAGAGTTGGTATATATATATAGTGGGATACATTGACTGCTTTTAGACGCGCAAATTAAAGTAAACCTGAAAATTAACGCATAGAAAAATTTATGCCTGAAAGCTACAGCCTAACCGTACCAGATAAGTCATATTCTGAGTGCCAATTGGCTATTATACGTAAAAGCACATTAAATGTCAAAGATGAAAAAGTATGCGTGTTCAGTGACTATACACATGGGATCTTTGACCTAGTCAAACTCTTATGTATCGAATGATCTTCGAGTAGCACCTCCTTCACCGTAAATTAGACGATTAGAAAATTATTGTAATCATGACCAAAAGTAAGAGAAAAATATAGAGTTTCAACATCTTTATATATCTCTTCCATTCCCCGTTGGTTATAAAAGGACTTGCTAAGTACCATACAAAGTGCGCACACAAACACATATATACTTCTTCACAAGCAATAATATATGTCTAAATACTTAATTATGGCTTTTACTATGGGAAAAATGGAGTTACTATGCATGGTCTCACAGCAATTCTCTTTGGCCATCTTAGTAATCTTAGTTGTTTTAGCTGCTGCAACAGCAAGCCAACAATCCGACTGCAGTAAAAGATGCGGCGATGTAGACGTTCCACTTCCATTCGGAATGGATGATAAAACTTACTTGGACGACACATTCTTAATCACCTGCAACAAATCTTTCAATCCTCCAAAAGCTTTTCTAATGACAAGTAATATCGAAGTTAAAAACATATCCATTGATGAAGGTGAGTTGAGTGTCATGAAGTTCATAGCCAAAGATTGCTACAATGAGTTGGGAATTAGAAACGAAATCAAAAGCAACCGCCCTTCCACTAGGTTCACCGTAAACACCATCTCTTCTACCAAAAATAAGTTCTTTGCAATTGGCTGCGATACTAATGCTTTTGTTCAAGCCGTAGAAGTTGGTGAGAGATATGCTACTGGTTGTATATCATTCTGTGGTGACAAAACCACAAGCTTTATAAGCGAGTCTTGCTCTGGCGCTGGGTGTTGCAAAACAACCATCGCTGATGGACTTAAAAGAATTAAAGTGGTGGTGAATAGCTATTATAATCATTCCGGAATATTGGAAGCTAACCCATGTAGCTATGCCTTCGTTGCCGATGAAACCAAGTTCAAGTTGATGTTTCCGGCCAATACCAGTTTCAAAGAGTTTGAGTCCATAGAAAAGCTTCCAATGGTTATTAATTGGGCGATTGGGAACGAGAGCGTGAGGTGCGATGTTGCCAAAAAGAGAAACAACTACGCCTGCAAAAATAATAGCGACTGTGTTGATGTCCATGACGGATCTGGTGGTTATCGGTGCCGATGCTTGATTGGTTTTGAAGGCAATCCATACTCCCAACACGGTTGTCGAGGTACAATACATACAATATAATTAATTTAACAGTTTTTTGGTTCTTTGTTGGAGAATAATATACATTCCAAATTTTTTTTATCAATTAATAATATTTTTTATTTTTGTTTTCAAAAGCCAACTACGCATGCTTTTTTGTTTATTATAAAATAATAAATGTATTCTTGCGTTTAAAAATCTTTTCGCATTTAAAGTATGAAATATGTGGTATGTGGATTTGTGGAGGTAAAATAGCATTTTGACAAATAATCTAACGGAGCATATCGTTTTAACTTTTACTGAGCTTTAACTCTTTTTTTTTTTTTGGGGTTCAAGTATGGATGAACTTCTATTTATTGTTGGATATGAAAAATGAAGGGCTAAAATATGTTCACAAAATTTGACAAAAATCTTGAAAGGAGAAAACTGTCCCCTTCCAATATATGACATTAATTCATAATTAATTCTTATATGCTTTCTTAATTTTCAGATATTGATGAATGCAAGCCTCCAGCAAAGCGGTGCAGTCCTGGAGTGTGCGAAAATTTACAAGGGACGTGGAAGTGTAAATCATGTCCAAAGGGGTACACTAATAATGGAACGGCCTGCAACGAACGCAGTATTATTCTTGGCGATCTTAGTAGGAAAGTTCTGTTTATTACGCTGGGTATGCATGTCTTCCTATTCCTATATATACATGCAGCGCTTCATTGGATTTTATTTAAAATGAAAATGTTTGACAAGAAATTAAGTTGGATTTTTCATGCGTCTAGCATTTTTTATTACACATGCAGTACTCGATGATAGTTTGGTCACATCTATGCAGTATTCAATAATATAGGTACCTTGTATTTTTACAAGTCCTCTGCTTGTTTTTCTTTTTTAAATGTCTCTGTCTCTGTTTCCTTTTTTGCACTAAAAAATGGTTTGCCTGCATGTTTATTATCAATTTAAATTTTAGTTAAAAAATTATGTTGATTAGAGGACTGATTATTATACAAATTGATTGATAATACACAGCTAGATTGAATAACAAGTAGAGTAGAAACAAGCAGAGGATCGGGGGTCCTAGTAATCGTTAGTCTTTCCTATGAAAATTCTATAAATTAAGTAATTAGTTGTATAAACAAACAGATATATATTTTTTTAACAACTCAACTCTCTATTATATCCTTGTCGAACATAAGCATAAGACATTCAAGAGTATGATTTTAAATATAGGTTATGCTGATTCAAATCATGCAGGTGTAAGCGTAGCATTAATAGTTGCTATTTCAATATTTTGCTGGGGAATGAAGAAAAGAAAGGTGAACAAATTGAAAAAGAAGTTCTTTGTACAAAATGGTGGATTAACGTTACAACAGCAACTGTACTCAAGCTCAGGCCGTAGACAATCTCATGAAACAACACAGATCTTGAGTGCAGAAGAATTGAAGAAGGCAACAGACAATTACCATGCAAGCAGAGTTGCTGGTCAAGGAGGCTGTGGAATAGTTTATAAAGGAATATTACCAACTAACAAGGTGGTCGCCATTAAGAAGTCCAAATTTGGTGCCCATAAGGTTAACGAGCAATTTATCAATGAGGTGGTTATGCTTTTGCAAATCAACCATAGGAATGTGGTTAAGCTACTTGGTTGTTGTTTAGAGACAGAAGTGCCTTTACTTGTTTATGAGTTCATTAGCAATGGGACTGTTTTCGAACATATTCACAACAAAGGTCAAGGATATTCACCACTTCCATGGGAATTGAGACTGAAGATAGCAACAGAAACCGCGGGAGCATTAGCATACTTGCATTCTGCAACTTCTACACCCATTATACATAGAGATGTGAAGACTGGTAATATACTCCTTGATGAAAATTTGACTGCAAAAGTTTCGGACTTTGGAGCTTCACGGTTGATTCCTCAGGACCAAACTCAACTTTCAACTGTTGTACAAGGAACACTGGGATACTTAGATCCAGAATACATGCAAACGAGCCAACTGACCGAAAAAAGTGATGTGTACAGTTTTGGAGTTGTTTTGGCGGAGCAATTAACTGGCAAGAAAGCGTGGTGTTTGGATAGACCTGAGAATGAAAGAAACCTGGCCATGTTCTACGTTTCTTTTATGAAAGACGATCGCGTACTCGAGATTATCGATGATGATATAATCATTGAAGGAAATGTGGACGAATTAAAGTATGTTGCCAGTATCGCAAAAAGATGTCTGCAGATTAAAAGCCAGGAAAGACCTAACATGAAAGAAGTTGCAATGGAGCTAGAAGGAGTACTGAGAAGTAGTATGGAAATGCATGAATGGGGAAAAGCTGATAGGTACACAGAAGAAACTGAGTACTTGCTTAATAGGGAGCCCTCAGATCTATATCCAATTGATGTTAGTGGACCAATTTGTTCCCAATAGCTGATCAACCTCATGGTTATAATGACGCCAGTAACATATTTGTAGTGTGTTACACTACTTTCAGCCTATGATGTTTCAATGTGTTTAATATGCGAAAATGTCTAGAATATGTGTTTTCCGGTAGGGTGGTTATAAATGTTCAATAAAATAGTGAATGGAGAATGTAAAAGGTGGAAGAAAAATGTTTGAATATATATATATATATATATATATATATATCACATGGCGTTTGGAATTGGCTCATCTTCTTAATTAAGGATCGAAAGCCACATGGCTTTTTTGATATGAATGGCTAAGATCTAATCTTAATCATCCTTATAAGTTTCAGTGATTTTAATACCTTTAAATACGTTAATTAGGATATCCTTTATTAATGAACATGTTTTTAGGAAAAATAATGTATATAATGATGTAAACCTTCAAATGTCTTGTATCTCTAGAAAGAGATTTAACGTTGTCCGTCAAACATTGTGCATTGCCGCTAATAATTTGAATGATCAAGCTTGGAGATTAAATTTATCCAACTTGTAAACTATATTTAATCTAATTAATCTTAACCAAAATTGTTAACACAGACTATATATATAAAGCTAATTAATGTTAATTGACCATCTTTTAACAGACTAAATATAATATAATAATCTTTAGAAAGAGATTGAATATAATTTAATAACAATTAATATAGAAAGATAATAAATAATACTCTGTTAATTAAGCTTTTGTATTATATTATTGACAATGTGTCGAATGTACAAAAGAGTATTTATATATAGTACAGAGAAAAATAGAGATATAGAAACTACAAAAGTGCTTCGGACATAATTGATTGATATATGTTAACAAAGAGTACTGGTTCTTCCAATGACACCTATTAAACCAGTTAAACAAGTAAAAAGAAAAGGGATTAGTACTGGGTCTTCCAATTACATCGATTAACTTGTATAGCCTTCCTTAGACAAGATAATACAAACGTGCTTCAGACATAATTAATTGATAGGTAACCCATTCCACCCTGATGGTTGCCAAGGTACATTAAATATCTATACCTTTTATCGTTCTCCTTTTTCATAAACTTGTATATACTATATATTAATTAGTCTATTATAATAAACAGAAGCGTCTGAACAAATGATGATTAATGATTACCTACCCAACAAAAATAAAAAGCTCTCTCAGTTAATTTATATTCTTACTATATTTTGTGATACCCAACATTATTCAAGTACGGCCTGCTTTTGATTACATAATTAATTACAACTGAGATGTACCGCTGAGTACAAAAAAGATATATACAACTAAATCTGTGATTTATTATTAGAGTAAGATATAACAAGGTTTTTAATCATACAACTATGTATATCTGATTAATTAATAGGCTATACAAAAAGACAAGCAATCTTTTTAGACCCATATTATATTCTGGCTAGCTAATTGAATTACAAAAAATCGTTACTCTATAAGCTGCATTAATTGATGTTTGCAAAAAAATAAAAATGAAAATGCACTAATTTGAAGACATTTTCGCTTACGATAAATGTACATTTGTTGTAGCTAAAAACATTTTAGTATATAGAATCCACATGTTCATAACATATTGTAGAGATTAGTACTTTTAGTCACAAAATATTTTTGGCGCTGATGACCTTTTTTATTTTAATTTTATCATCCTGAGAGTGGAATTACTACTTGCAATAAAATTCCTCATTACCCAATTATAATGATTATTTATACTGTTTATGTGTATTTTCTTTACTTTTATGGCTTTTATCGGGAGTATTTTTTGGCCTTATATTAGGTGGGAAATCCTAAAAATTAGTTTTGATGGCATTATGTTGGGATAGTACATTTGTTTTCATTATTCAATACAAATTATGTTGGGATGGCATTGGTCAACAAAATTTTCACATTAATTCAAAGACGAATTTAGCTGTCTTTCATTATAGGTGTAACGAAACAAAATAACAATTGTATTCTTCCGTTTAAAATATTTTTCGCATTAAAACTCTGAAATATGTGGTATGTGAACTTGTAGAGCTCTTTAATGTAAAGAAGTATTTTGACAAATAATCTAACGGAGCATATGCTTTTAATTTTTACTGAGTTGTATCTTTTTTTTTAATTGTTTAAGTACTGATGGACTTCTGTTCATTGTTTTTTTTTTTGGTAAAAAGAAAAATGCATTAGCACCAAAACAAGAAACCCCGGGAAAAGAGGTTACAAAGCAGCAGCCTGCTCAGCCAAAAGAACTTCCAAAATAAAGGAGGGATAAAATCTAGAGAGAATTCATCAAAAACAAAATCACGCCTAATAGAAAGGGACAGCTTTGCTGCAGCATCTGCAACACGATTACAACTCCTACTCTTCCAAACCACCTTCCAACCTTGATTGTCAAAGCACTCCCTAATGCTACAAATGGAATAGTGAGCATACCAACAAGGATCGTCATTCGTACTGACTGCTTTTTCCACATCCTTAGCATCCGTTTCCCATTCAACATCTTTCCAAACACACCGAACCGCATATCCAGCTGCCCAACGCAACGCTTCCGCTTCAGCCTCAAACGGGGACCCACATTTCATCAGTTTAGAAGCCAAGTAAAGGAGATGGCCTTGATCATTTCTAACCACCAGGGCCGCAGCTGCTTGACCTTTGGCAAAAGCCACATCCATGTTAACCTTAATGAAACCTTGATTAGGAGGACACCAGATTTGGAATCCCGAGGCCCCTGAAGGAGCTGGTGTTGGAGGGTTCTTGTAACTGTCCATGAACTCTTCCACCGCTGAATTAAAGCTCTTTATGAAAGTGTACCAGTTGATAGTCCCTTAAAAAAAAACAAACAGCGAACTCTACAGATTGCGTAAAAAAGCGACGTGCTAAACACTGCGAAATCCTCCCACTGCATGCCATCCACCAGCACCTCCACCATTGGGTTGAAGCAAAACTTGATTAGATCAAAAATCCTATTGCCTTTCCAAGAATCCAATCTGTACCCGCAGCGGCTCCCAAAAGCTAAGGGCCTCCCTAGATGGCAGTTATTGAAAATGTGCAAACTGGATTCCACATCGGCACCACAGAAATGACATGAAGCGACCACTGACCCTGTTATCTGAACAACAATTTCTCTGGTGGGAGGAGCATTCGAGAGCATCCTCCAGCAGTGAAGCTTCAGCCTTTCATGCAGTTTGTTCTTCCAAAGTTGCTTCCAAATGGGGTCAAAATCCTCCCCAATCCTATATGATCTCCTCATAACAGCTCCTCACTGAAAACAAGCCTGTATTGTTTCCCATCCAGCAAAGTTTATCCAACCCAGGAGACGCCGGGCACTCAACTTGTAGGATTGCTTCCGCCAAGCCTTGATCACAAATACTTACAATAACCTCTTGGTCCCACTGCAAGCTAGTTCCAATCCTAAGATTGGCTACCACTTTCCAGAGAGAAACATCAACATTTTCTTTGATTTTTGGGACCGAGTTAGGCAGCCAAGGGATCCAAGGATCCTTCCACGGGTTAATCAAACAACCATCACCAAGCTTGAAACAGGAAGCTTTTCTAATAATCGGCAAGGTAGAGAGAACACCCCTCCAAACCATAGAATCCCCTCTTTTCCGAACACAATCAAAGAACGGAGAGTTAATAAGGTATCTAGCCTTAAACAACTTAACCCAAAGGCAATTCTTATCAGACACTATACTCCATTATCAGACGCAATTCTTCTCAACTTAACCAACTTCTGTTCATTGTTGGATATGAAAAGACGAACAGCTAAAATTATTTGTTAACAAAAATTTTCAATTATATTGGGAGGAGAAAGTTTAAACATATATATACAATAATTCTTTAATTTGTATATACTTTCTTAATTTTCTAACATTAAATGACTCTATGGACGTGGATAATGAATTCATTATTTTGGTGAATGATGATAAGATCTTAGCTACGTAGGCAAACAAAACATTGTGTACATCCTACATATCTTGAATTTGATAACATGTTAAAAAGTAAATTAAGATGAGTTTTCATTTCTCTGGCTAGAGAATAGTTAATTAGTTAGGAGCTAATTATATATTAAACATCAAAATTGTGGTCTAGTTTGGATCTTATGGAATTGATTTCCCTGACCTTGAATCAGTATAAGTGGCTGATCACCAGCTGCTAATTAGCATAAATTGGTGGAGAATGGCGTGTGACATGACCTTTCAGTTTGATCTTTAGTCAAAAGATGTAACAAAGAACCTAAAAATGTGAAATGAAAGTAGTCGAGTGGTTTGAGTATAATTAGAATCTTTGATTTTCCATGTCACATTTTTGTTTATGGCATTCGCCCCCATCCCTACCACTTATTTTGGGGAGATAACACTACCCATTAATCCTTGAACGTCCATGCATAACATGATTTTACTGAATGCAGGTTCTCTTTCATTCATACATTCAACGTACGTAACATTGTATCAAGTTAGTTCACGCATATATGCAAGGTAGCTGTCAATAAAAATACGTAAAAAAAGAATATCTATTAAAATTTTAAAATTCATTGGCTGAATTAAATCTACGTACATATTTGACAGCTTGCATTGCATGAATTAATTTCGTTAAGGAGAAGAGGGTGTCAGACAATGAAAGAAAGCCCACAAGATCTTCACATTTATTTACTTGAGTTGGAATTTAAATTTTGATATACTCTATATAATATTTTAGGTGAACTTAGATGAAGGAGAATTTTTAATAGTGCGAGTCTACTATTTTAAATTCTTAAAAAATTATATAAAATAATAAATAAATTTTATTTCTTAACTTATTTTTGAATTAATTTCCATATTGAAGTTATTTTTTTATTGTAAAAAAATTAATTTGATGGAAGGTTCTTAAATTAAGAGAGAAACGGTCCCACTAGTACAAACTAAATAATAATAGAGGCAGGGCCAGGAAGATTATTAACCTTGTGGTTTTTATGGTCAAGTCAACAATTAATCAACTCAATCATTTTGTAGAACTTTTTTTTTTTTACTTTTATTTATTTTCTTCCTTAATTATGGGTTGAATTAAGAGGTAACAGCACCTTTCACAGCAATATTTCAATTTAAGGTTTGAAACTTCATTTTTTTAAGATGCATTTTCTGGTTAAGACATGGGGAATGAACAATATACTTATTATAGATACTTGTGGCAATTGAAGGAAAATACTTATTAGTATCCTAAAACATTTCTTCAATTTCTTTTCTTTTTTCTTAACATAAAATAATAATGATAAAAGAAATAACAACAATTATAAAAGATAATACCATATGCTAAAGTTAACAGCACTTTCCAAAGCACTAATGCCGATTGAAAGTTTGAAAGATTATATGCTTAAAAATAATAATAATAAAAAGAATAAATTTCAAAAATTTTATTATTACCCTACAGCAAAACCAAGGAAGACGACTATCATATGCAGCTATCCGTTATTAATTTTCTTTCTTTAGTAAGAACAAGGGAGTTGAAATATTGCGGTGATGTAAAAATTCCATACCCTTTTGGCACACGCACTAATTGTTGTTACTCTGAAAAGTTTTTCATAGAATGTGATGACCAATCTTTAATTTTGTTTTGACGTTTTAAAGGTTTTTTTTTTTTATATCGTTACCCTTCTAAAAAAATTATTTTTATCTAAGAGCTTTCTAGTACTTCTGTTCCCCTAAAACATACGTGCTGCCAGTGTAGCCTATACTAAAACAGGAGAAGAAGACTTAGCATATAAAACAATTCATTTTTTCTCTTCTTTTTCAAAATAGAAATAAATAACAAAAAAAAAAAAGAAAAGAAAAGAAAAGTCGACCCCCAGAAAGGTGTGAAACGTATTTAAAGGGCAAAGCCCCCAGAGACGGGGATCTATTATATGGTCTGACCCATCCCATGTCACTGTCTACTACAATTGTAGATATGTAATTTAATATACTATTTTCTCTTAAGCTTAAATATTGTTTTAAAATTCTTTCGTTGAATTAAGTCAATTACATATTTGACAGCTTGCGTCGCATGAATAAATTTCAACCAAAGGTTCTCAAATTAAGAGAGAAACGTATACGTAGTGGTGAAGTTATGTTTAGGCAACAATGGCTAGTGTTATATATTTTCCGTAAGAGAAATTGCCCAAGTGATGGCTTCCAATCATCCAACCCAGTTAGGAAAAAAAAAATCACTTTTATATATTTCCAATGAGCATTCCAGTTAACAGTGGGCCCTGCATTAAAGCATGCAAAAGGGCATGTGCAAGACGAATAGTAATAATAATAACAATTACTTTCCACTCAACATGGACTTCCATTATTATATATATATATATATATATGTATTTATTCTTCCAAATTAAAACTCCTTAGGCCAGTTTCTCTAAAACGGATTCGATAGCTACGAACCTAAAATATTAAAATATAAAATAGACTAGATTTTGGGAATATGTAGGAAATTCTCTATTTTTTCTTATTTCGGACGCCTGTTTCTAATTTCCTATTCCCTAAACTCTCGTACATCCAAAAACAAATAAATAGACAGTTTTAAATTTTCAATTGCAGTATTGATCATCTGAATGGTGGTGTTGATCTATCCTTGGCTATATAATTACACAAACACTAGTTATAAATAAAAATAAACCAATAGAGAGAAAATAAAAATAAAAAGAAAACAACATCGTAAGGTATATTGAACATTTTTAAAAGGGAAGAAAAGTTTATACGGAAACAAGGGAAAAAAAACAGTGACTCACAAAGAGTATTTCCCACGACAATAATTATTTACCATCGTTCATATTTGGCAGATGCTTATTATGCGTATCCACTGTCCAATGACTATAGACATGAGATCTATGACCTCGTCATAAACGTGAACAAAGTAGTCTATCTACGACGAATACCTCCCTCTTCTCTTCTCTTCCTAGATTAGAAGGTTAAAAAATTATTGGGATTATAGTAAAAATTCATAAAAATAGAGAGTTTCAACATCTTTATCTCTCCGTTTCCCCGTTGGTTATATAAGGACTTGGTATCATATACACACTCGTCCACACAACTATACATACCTCTTCACAACCAATTATATATCCAAAAACTTAACTATGGCTCTTACCGTGAGAAAACAGAAATTACTAGGCATGGTCTCACATTAGGTGGCAAATGAAGGAAAATACTTAGGATCCTAAAATATTTCTTCAATTTCTTTTCTTGTTTCTTAACATAAAATAATAATAATAATAATAATAATAATAATAATAATAATAAAAGAAATGACAACAATTATCTTTTAATATAATTGTTTCTACTCATATGGTATTATCTTTCAATATAATTTTACTATTATTATTATTACTATTATTTTTAAATGGCTATATATGATTGGAGCCCATCATTTAGGTTTTAACATTTGGGGACAGCAATACTAGCTAGCCAGTGTGGACCTAAACTCAACTTGGCAAATGCATTTATGTTTATCCCTCTTAATTTAAGAAACTTTCGTCCAAATTAATTCATGCAAAGGAAGCTACGAAACATGTATTAAAAGTGAATTATTTAATTCAGCAATAAGCTTTCACTCTGATGGAACACTCAATTAAGTTTGGGAGAAAAATAGTACAATTATACATATATTAAGTAGACAGTGCAAGGGCAGAGACTAAAGTCCACCCCCATTTTTGAGACGTTCATATTTAAACACGTACGTTTCACAGTCTTTGTGAACCTTTATCCTCCACTTATAATGTGAAGTTATTTATTATTTGTAATAAAATTAATAAAATTTATTTAATTATACACTTTTTTTTCGATGGTCACTTATAAAACTGCAGTTAAAAGTCCGTAAAATTCATTATTTTTTTATTAAAATAAAAAATGAATTTATTAATTAACATTTCGCGATGATTAAGATAACGATTGTCGGAAAAAATCCTATTTTTTTTTTTAAGGTGGCCATGGTTTGGTCAACTAACCTGTTGCAAATATTTAGCGATGGTCAGTCAAAAAATCTTTAGGTTACATGCATTTGAAAACTTGCAGTCATAAACGACCTTAATTCTACATCACGTACATGTTAAATGTAAAAGAAAACATTGTGTATAGGCTACAGACATTATATATCTTGAGTTTGACAAAATGGGTAAAAAGAAAATTAAGACGAGTTTTCATTTCTCTAGCTACACAGTGGTTAATTAATTAGGAGCTAATCATATATTAAAAATCAAAATTGTGGTGTAATTTGGATCTTATGGAATTGATTTCGCTGACCTTGAATCAGTATAAGTGGCTGATCATCAGCTGCTAATTAGCATAGATTGGTGGACAATGGTGTGTTACATGATCTTTCAACTTGATCTTTAATCAAAAGATGCAACAAAGAACCTAAGAATGTGAAAATTTTAAAGTACATGAAAGTAGTCCAGTGGTTTGAGTACAATTAGAATCTAATTTTCCATGTCACATTTTTATTTATGGCATTCGCGCCCCCACCCCTACCCCTTATTTCTTTATTTTGGTGAGAAAACACTACTCATTAATCGTTGAATTCATTCATACATTCAAAGTACGTGACATTGAATTAAGCTAGTTCACGCATATATGCTAGCTAGCTGTCAATACAAACGCGTAAAAAAAGAATATTTATTAAATTTTTAAAAATAGCCAGGAACTTTTTTAGTTATTTAAAAATACATATGCAAATGGACTTCGACCATTGACCTCCAGTCAATTTAATTAGCTCATCTCAAGTCAATTGACCTGTCCTCCAGGACCTTTCAATATGCACGGCATTATTGCTCTGTCGAGTGCTGTCAGTGTAACATATAATAAAACAAGAGAAGAAGACTTAGCATATAAAAGAAATTCGTTTCACTTCTTTTCTAAATAAAAACAAAGAGAAAATTATATATATTAGAGTATAAAAGTAGACTAGGGTAGGCTGTGAAACGTATTCGAAGGAAAGGACCCCATGCCCTGTCTACTATAAATGTAGATATAATTTAATATATTATTTCCTCTGAAAGCTTAATTGGACGTCCCAATCATTGGCTGAATTAAATCAAATAGCATTGCCCGGGTGTCCTGACCATATGATAGTCGTCTTCCTTTATTATTATAATTTTTAAGCATATATAATGTTTCAAACTTTCAATCGGGCATCATTGCTTTGGAAAGTGCTGTTGATATATAAAACAAAGAAGAAGAAGAGAGGAAGAAGACTTAGCTTATGGTATTATCTTTGATAGAGTATGATAGAGAGGTTGTTTTTGTGGATGATAAATAATGAAAAATCATATACTTAAACATAAACATAAAGAAAATAAATGTCATAGTCACGAAGTATCTGTTTCATTTGAAAGTTTCTCCTAACTCCGGGTTTGTTCCTCTACAGGGTACAGTAAACAGTGGGCCCAGCATTAAAGCTTGCAAAAGGAAATGTGCAACTTGGTGACTAGACAGTTTTACAAAATAAATTGGCCCGGTGAGCACGTGGTGAAGCAAGCAATGCTCAGCACGCCCAAGGCCCCACCTTGGTGAGGTAATCCTAAAATAATAATTAAAATTTTTTGTCATGAAAAGACATTTATAAATAAAAGTTTAAAATTGATGGATTTTTTTAGTAAATTACTTTTGTTAAAATTGTGGCTCACCTAGCTATCTTGTTTCTTTTTCTACTTAGATGTGTTTCTTATTCCTAAGGTTTTTTCTTTTTAGCTCAAACATTGTTTTTTATTTGTACGGCTCGTGATTAGGTTGAAGTTTGAACAAGCAATTTGTTTTTGGACGGGACTAACGACTTGAGCGTTCATTTTGTTAAAGTAAAAAAATAAAAATAAGAGAATCCCAAAAAAGATAAAAAAAAAGAAGAAAAATTTGCATTAATTTTTTAAAATTTACTTTTTTCAAATAGTATTTTAGTATAAAATTTTAAATACCATTTAATTAGGTTGAGCTGTAAAAACTCTATTATATATATATATATATATATATATATTTGTTAACATAGCATTTGCTATGTCATTTGGGATCCTATGAATTTAAAAAAAAAAAAAATTGTTTTCTTCCTTCCATATTACATCATTGAAAGTTCTTAAATTCAACTGTATTAAAAGAACCAAAAAAATGGTGGGGTGGATTTTGAAAACACCTCTTTGAAAAGCATGTGTACCATTTTTGAAAACCATGTGTAACCATTTAAATCCTTGAGAGAGACATCATTACTTAATTAATTTGTTCATTTTGGTCAGAACTTCACTTAATATTGATCAGAACTTACTTAGTATTCTCGTATTTTGGAAGATGCGCTTCAGTTTTCAGCTCAGCTCAACTCCAGAAATTTACGTGCTGTAAACCATTCAGTAGGTGCCACAGTGCCACTTATGGCATGGCAGCACTTTTACCTTTGTTCTTAATTATGTAAAATGTAGCAGTAATAATATCCGATGCAGTAAATTTGAGCCTGAAAGCTAAAGCCTAACCTTACAAATAAGTCATATTCTGAGTGCCAATTGACTATTTAGAATTACCAGCTAGTCTCTTGATCAGTTTTATCAAACGTCTTGCTAAATCACAACGTAACTACTACACCTAAAAGCACATTAAATGTGAAAGATGAAAAAGTATGCGATGACCTAGTCAACGTGATGGACGTAGTACAGACGATTATGTTTCCAATGATCTTGGAGTAGCACCTCCTTCCCCGTAAATTGGACGATTAGAAAATTATTGAAATCGCGACCAGAAGTAAGAGAAAAACATCTTTATCTTTTCCATTCCCCGTTGGTTATAAAAGGACTTGCTACATACCATACGAAGTGCGCACACAAACACACATACTTCTTCACAAGCAATAATATATATCTAAGTAATTACCAAAAAAATAATATATATCTAAGTACTTAGTTATAGTTTTTAGTATGAGAAAAATGGAGTTGCTACGTATGGTCTCACAAGGGCTACTACTCGAGCAATTCTCTTTGGCCATCGTAGTAATACTAGTTGTTTTAGTTGCTGCAACAGCAGGACAACAATCCGCCTGGAGTAAAAGATGCGGCGATGTAGATGTTCCATTTCCATTCGGAATGGATGATGAAAATTACTTGGACGACACATTCTTAATCACCTGCAACACATCTTTCAAACCTCCAAAAGCTTTTCTAGGGGAAAGTGATATCAAAGTTACTAACATATCCGTTGATGAAGGTGAGTTGAGTGTCATGCAGTTCATAGCCACAGATTGCTACAATCAGTTGGGAATTAGAGACGAAACCGAAAGCTACGACGCTTCCATTCGGTTCTCCGTACGCACAGTCTCTTCTACCAAAAACAAGTTCTTTGCAATTGGCTGCGATACTAATGGATATGTTGATGCCAAAGAAGTTGAGGAAAGATATTCCACTGGTTGTTCATCATACTGCAGTAACAAAACCACAAGCTTTATAAGGGGTCTTGCTCTGGTGCTGGATGTTGCGAAACTACCTTCGTCGGCGGACTTAAAAATATTAAGGTGGGGGTGAATAGCTATGAGAATCATTCCGGAATATTGGAATCTAACCCATGTAGCTATGCCTTCGTTGCGGATGAAACCAAGTTCAAGATGATGTTTCCGGGCAATACCGATTTCAGAGAGCTGGAGTCCATAGAAGAGCTTCCAATGGTTGTTAATTGGGCGATTGGGAACGAGAGCGTGAAGTGCGATGATGCCAAAAAGAGAAACAACTACGCCTGCAAAAATAATAGCGACTGTGTTGATGTCCATGACGGATCTGGTGGTTATCGGTGCCGATGCTTGACTGGTTTTGAAGGCAACCCTTACTCCCTACACGGTTGTCGAGGTACATAAAATACAATCCATACAATATAATTAATTTAATAGTGTTTTGGTTCTTTGTTGGAGAATAATGTAAATTCCAATTTTCTTTTTACCAATTAATAATAGTTTTTATTTTTGTTTTCAAAAGCCAACTACGCATGCTTTTTTATTTATTATAAAATGATAAATTTATTCTTGCGTTTAAAATATATTTCGCATTTAAATTATGAAATATGTGGTATGTGGATTTGTGGAGGCTTTAGTGTAAAATAGTATTTTGACAAATAATCTAACGGAGCATCTCATTTTAACTTTGTGTAACTTTTTTTTTTTTGGGTAATTTGTGTAACTTTTTTTAACTTTCACTGAGTTGTAACTTTTTTATTTGGTTCAAGTATGGATGAACCTCTGTTCATTGTTGGATATGAAAAATGAAGGGCTAAAATATTTTGTTAACAAAATTTTTTAAAAAACGTCGAAGGAGGAACTGTCCCCCTTCCAATATATGACATTAATTCGTATATACATTCTCTATTTTCAGATATTGATGAATGCAAGCCTCCAGCGCTAAACCCGTGCGGTCCTGGAGTGTGCGAAAATTTAGAAGGGACGTGGAAGTGTAAATCGTGTCCAAAGGGGTACACTAATAATGGAATGGCCTGCAACGAACTCAGGACTACTCCTGGCGATCTAAGTAGGAAAGTTCTGTTTATTACACTGGGTATGTATATCCTCCTATTCCTATATATACATGCAGTGCTTCATTGGATTTTATTTAAAATGAAAATGAAATGGCTTTACACTTGCTTTGACAAGAAATTAAGTTCGACTTTTCCTGCGTCTAACATTTTTTATTACACATGCAGTACCCAATGATATTTTGGTTACATCTATATATGCAGTATTCAATAATATAGGTACCTTGCCTGTTTTTCTTTTTTGACTGTCTCTGTCTCTGCTTCGTTTTTTGCACTAAAAAATGGTTTGCCTCCATGTTTATTATCAATTAAAATTTTAGTTAAGAATTATGTTGATTAGAGGACTGATTATTATACAAATTGATTGATAATACACAGCTAGAGAATCGAGGATCCTAGTAATCGTTAGACTTTCCTATGAAAATTCTATAAATTAATTAATTAGTTGTATAAACACAGAGATATATATTTTGTTTACAACTCAACTCTCTATTATATCCTTATCAAACATAAGCATAAGACATTCAAGAGTATGATTTTAAATATAGGTTATGATGATTCAAATCATGCAGGTATAAGCATAGCATTAATAGTTGCTATTTTCATATTTTGCTGGGGAATGAAGAAAATAAAGGTGAACAAATTGAAAAAGAAGTTCTTTGAACAAAATGGTGGATTAGCGTTACAACAACAACTGTACTCAGGCTCAAGCAGTAGACAATCTCATGAAACAACACAGATCTTTAGTGCAGAAGAATTGAAGAAGGCAACAAACAATTACCATGCAAGCAGAGTTGTTGGTCAAGGAGGCTGTGGAATAGTTTATAAAGGAACATTGCCAACTAACAAGGTGGTTGCCATTAAGAAGTCCATATTTGGTGCCCATAAGGTTAACGAACAATTCATAAATGAGGTGGTTATGCTTTTGCAAATCAACCATAGGAATGTGGTTAAGCTCCTTGGTTGTTGTTTAGAGACAGAAGTGCCTTTACTTGTTTATGAGTTCATTAGCAATGGGACCCTTTCCGAACATATTCATAACGAAGGCCAAGGATATTCACCACTTCCATGGGAATTGAGACTGAAGATAGCAACTGATAGCGCGGGCGCATTAGCATACTTGCATTCTGCAGCTTCTACGCCCATTATACATAGAGATGTGAAAACTGGTAATATACTCCTTGACGAAAGTTTCACAGCAAAAGTTTCGGACTTTGGAGCTTCACGGTTGATTCCTCTAGACGAAACTCGACTTTTAACTGTTGTGCAAGGAACATTGGGATACTTAGATCCAGAATACATGGAAACGAGCCAACTGACAGAAAAAAGTGATGTATACAGTTTTGGAGTTGTTTTGGCGGAGCTACTTACTGGGAAAAAAGCGTGGAGTTTGGATAGACCTGAGAATGAAAGAAACCTGGCCAAGTTCTTCGTTTCTTTTATGAAAGACGATCGATTACTCGAGATTATCGATGATGGTATAATCATTGAAGGAAATGTGGAGGAATTAAAGTATGTTGCCAGTATCGCAAAAAGATGTCTACTGATTAAAAGTCAAGAAAGACCTAACATGAGAGAAGTTGCAATGGAGCTAGAAGGAGTACTGAGAAGTAGAATGGAAATGCATGAATGGAGAAAAGTTGATGGGTACACAGCTGAGTGCTTGTTTGCGAGGGAGCCCTCAGATCTATATGCAATTGATGTTAAATAGTGGACGAAATTTGTTCCCAATAGATGATCAACCTCATGGTTAAAATGATGCCAGTAACATATTTGTAGTGTTGTTGTACACAGCTATCAGCGTTTGATGTTTCAGTGTGTTTAATTTACGAAAATATCTAGAATATGTGTTTTCAAGTGGGGTTGCTATAAATGATCAATAAAATAGTGAATGGAGAATGTAAAAGGTGGGACAAAAATGTTTAAATATATATTACATGGTGTTTGGAATTGGCTCATCTTCTTAACCAAGGATCTAATGTCACATGGCTTTTTTCATATGAATGGCTAAGATCTAATTTTAATCTTTCATATAAGTTTCAGACATTTTAATACCTTCAAATATGTTAATTAGGATATCCTTAATTAATGAACATGTTTTTTGGGAAAATGATGTATATAATGATGTAAACCTGTCATGGTCTTGAAAGTGTCTGGTATCTCTAGAAAGAGATTTGTCCGTCAAACAATCAAATGTGCATTGCCGCTAATAATTTGAATGGTCAAGCTTGGAGATCGATTAATTTTATCCAACTTGTTAACGACTGTATTTAATCTAATTAATCTTAACCAAACTTGTTAACATAGACTATATATATAAAGCTAATTAATATTAATTAACCATCCTTTAACACAGACTAAATGTAATATAATAATCTTTAGAAAGAGATTGAATATAATTTAATAACTAGAAAGTTAACAATTAATATAGAAAGATAATAAATAATACTCTGTTAACTATGCTTTTGTATTTTATTATTGACTATGTGTTGAATGTACAAAAGAGTATTCATATATAATACAGAGAAAGACAGATATAGAAACTACAAAAGTGCTTCAGACATAATTAATTGATGTATGTTAACAAAGAGTACTGGGTCTTCCAATTACACCTATTAAACCAGTTAAACAAGTAAAAAGAAAAGGGGTTAGTACCGGGTCTTCCAATTACATCGATTAACTTGTATAGCCTTCCTTAGAAAGACAAAGATAAAGAAAATACAAACGTGCTTCAGACATAATTAATTGATATATGTATCCATACCACCCTGATGGTTGCCAAGGTACATTAAATATCTATACTTTTTATCGTTCTCTTTTTTCGTACACTTGTATATGCTATATATTAATTAGTCCATTATAATAAACAGTAACGTCTGAACACATGATGATAAATGATTAGCTAACCCACAAAAATAAAAAACTCTCTCAATTAATATATTCTTATGATATTTTTTGATACCCAACATTATACAACTACAGCCTTGGTTTTGATTACATAATTAATTACAACTAAGATGTACCTCAGAATACGAAAAAGGTATATACAACTAAATCTGTGATTTATTATTAGAGTAAGATATAACAAGGTTTTTAATCGTACAGCTATGTATATCTGATTAATTAGTAGGCTATATGAAAAGACAAGCAATCTTTTTAGGCACATGTTATATTCTGGCTAGCTAATTAAATTACTAAAAATCGTTACTCTATAAGCTGCATTAATTGATGTTTGCAGAAAAAATAAAAATGAAAATGCATTAATTGGAAGACATTTTCGCTTACGATAAATGTACATTTGTTGTAGCTACAAACATTTGAGGATATAGAATCCACATGTTCATAACATATTATAGAGATTCGTACTTTTAGTCACAAAATATTTTTGGCGCTAAAGACCTTTTTGTATTTTAATTTTTATCATCCTGAAAGTGGAATTAATACATGCAATAAAATTCCTCATTAACCAATTATAATGATTATTTATACTGTTTATATTTATTTTTTTTTATTTTTTTTTTACTTTTATGGCTTTTATCGGGAGTATTAAGTGTATAATTGGATTAATATTTGTTGGCCTTATATAACGTGGAATATCCTAAAAATTGGTTGTGATGGCATTAATTATGTTGGGATAATACATTTGTTTTCATTATTCAACACAACTTATGTTGGGATGGCATTAGTCAACAAAATTTTTACATTAATTCAAAGACGGATTTAGCTGTCTTTCATTCTAGGTGTAACAAAACAAAATAACAAATGTATTCTTGATTCTGCAAAAAAAAAAACAAATGTATTCTTGCGTTTAAAATATTTTTCGCATTAAAATTCTGAAATATGTGGTATGTGAACTCGTAGAGGTTTTTAATGTAAAAAAGTATTTTGACAAATAATCTAGCGGAGCATATCCTTTTAACTTTTACTGAGTTGTATCTTTCTTTACCTTTTTTTTTTTAATTGTTTAGGTATTGATGAACTTCTTTTCATTGTTGGATATGAAAAGATGAACAGCTAAAGTTATTTGTTGACAAAATTTGTCAAATATACTGGGAGGAGAAAGTTCAAATATATATTACAATAATTCTTTAATTTGTATATATTTTCTTAATTTTCAGATATTGATGACTGCAATCCTTCAAACCCGTGCAGTCCTGGAGAGTGCGAAAATTTACCTGGGACGTGGAATTGTACATCACGTCCAAAGGAATACATTAATAATGCAATAGCCTGCAACAAACTCAATATTACTCCTGGCCATCATAGTAGGAAAATTCTGTTTATTACATTAGGTACGTATATTTTCCTATCCCTATATAGCATATATGTATACATGCAGTGCGTAATTGGATTTTATTTAAAATAAAAATGAAATGGCTTTACACTTGCTTCGATAAGAAATTAAGTTTGTGTTGTCATGCGTATAACAGTACTTTTTATTACACATGCAGTACTGAATGATATTTTGGTTACATCTATGCATTATTCAATAACATAGGTACTGAATGATCTGCTTGTTTGTGCTCTCTGTCTGTCTATGTCTCTGCTTGTTCTTTTACACTAAAAAATAGTTTGAATAAATGTTTATCATCAATTAAATTTGTTCATTAGATAACAGGTTGTAATATATCCACTTGATTGAAAATACAGAGCTAGATTGAAAAATAAGTAGAGGAAAAAAGAAAAGAAAAGATTATCCTCGTATTAATTAGTCTTTCATATGAAAATTCTACAAATTAAATAGTTAAATAATTTACACTTCCACTCTCTATTATATTCTTAACCAACATAAGCATAAGACATTGAAGAGTATGATTTTAAGTATAGGTTATGCTGATTCGAAACATGCAGGTGTAGACATAGTATATGTGGTTGCTGCTATTTCACCAATATGGTGGGGAATGAAGAAAAGAAAGGTGAATAAATTGAAAAAGAAGTTTTCTGAACAAAATGGTGGATGCATGTTAGAAACACAAATTGCACATAAGCGGTAGACAATCTTATGAAACATCACAGATCTTTAGTGCAGGAGCATTGAAAAAGGCAACAAACAATTACCATGAAAGCAGAGTTCTTGGCCAAGGAGGCTATGGAATAGTTTATAAAGGAATATTACCAACTAATAACAAGGTGGTTGCCATTAAGAAGTCCAAACTTGGTGCCCAAAGGATTAATGAACAATTCATCAATGAGGTGGTTATGCTTTTGCAAATCAACCATAGTAATGTGAAGCTACTTGATTGTTGTTTACAGACAGAAGGACCTTTACTTCTTTATGAGTTCATAAGCAATGGGACTCTTTTTGAAAATATTCACAAAAAAGGCCAAGGATATTCACCACTTTCATGGCAATTGAGATTGAAGATAGCAACAGATACCGCAAGTGCATTAGCATACTTGCATTCTGCAACTTCTACGCCCATTATACATAGAGATGTGAAAACTGGTAATATACTCCTTGTTGAAAGTTCACAGCAAAAGTTTCGGACTTTGGAGCTTCACGGTTGATTCCTCTGGACCAAACTCAACTCTCAACTGTTGTACAAGGAACATTTGGATACTTAGATCCATAATACATGCATACGAGCAAGCTCACAGGAAAGAGTTTTTTGATAGACCTGAGGGTCAAAGAAACCTGTTTTGGAGTTGTTTTGGCGGAGCTACTAACGGGAAAGAAGGTTGTGTCTTTTGATAGACCTGAGGATCAAAGAAATTAACCTGGCAATTTTCTTTGTTTCGTTTATGAAAAACGATCGATCAACAATAGATTATCGATGATGATATAATCATTGAAGAAAATGTGGAGGAATTAAAGTATGTTCCTAATATTGCAGAAGGATGTTTATGGATTAAAAGCCAGGATAGACCGAACATGAAAGATGTTGCAATGGAGCTAGAAGGAGTACTGAGAAGTATTATGGAAGAGTATGAATGGGGAAAAGTTTATGGGTACACAGAAGAAACTGAGTATTTTCTTACTATGGAACCCTTAGATCCAGATGCTATTGATGTTAGTGGATCAATGTTTTCCGGTAGATGAACAAGTACCTGTTGGTTATGATTTTGCCAATAATATATTTTTTGTGTTTTAACATTCAGCCTTTTTGATGTTTTAGGGTATTTAATCTGCAATTATGTCTAGACTATGAGTGCATTCCAGTCGGTTGTAATAAATGTTGAATAAAAAAGTGAATAATATTGGACAATGTAAATGATGAGAAAAAGCTTTTAAATAAATATTGCGTACCTAGTAATAAAATTATTAATTGTGTTATGTGGGATGAGATGTTAGTACACACAACACATTAGGTACCAGTAGCTTGTTTCTTTATGGGAGTGGTCATTTCACTCTTAGGATCTTTTGCAGGGTGTCCGGCTTACTTATTTGGGTCTATTATTTTTTAAAATTATTGAAAAAAGTGCATTGATATAATAAGGAATACCATGTTATTTGGAAAGATATAATACTTGGGATCCCAAATATTTTCTATGACTATGGGTTATTGATTTTAATTTTTCCATTACGCACTTTCTAGTACATAATATTGCCAACATTATGGTGCATACAACAGGGGTAGGATAGACAATGTGAATTACCGAAGAAAAACAAAAGGCTTGTAGGCAAATGGCAAGTGTCATTAGATCCTTCAAAGCTTCGCTAAAACTCAAGTAAGGAGAGGATCCAAATGCCAATTATGTAATGACGTAAAAATATATTTTTGCTAATATGGGTTATATACCATAATGTAAGCAACATTATAGGGAAAATTGTTGATCCTACAATATCAATTAGAGTAGAAAAGTCGACTAGAGTAGGCTTTGAAACGTATCAAAGGAGAGGACCCCATGCTCCGATTTAAGTCAAGTACGTACATATTTGACAGCTTGCATTGCATGAATTAATTTCAACAAGCACGTATGGTGCAGCGCAATAAAACAAAAAGGGATAAATAATGACAGAAAATAAATGATAGAGATGTTGTTTGTGCGCACAGTAAATAATGGAAAATAATAAAATATCCTGCTATTTTATATAAAAATAACCGCTTAATAATAAAAAATTATAATTTTAATTTGAATCAGTTATAAATAGTAATAAATTTTATATTATAATGAATTATAAATTTTTAAGATCTCATCTTAAAAAATTTACCTCTTTATAATAATAATTATATATATTATAAAAAATATATACTTTATTACAGGTTTAAAATAAAAAAAAATATTTATTATTCTATCTAAAGTTATTTTATAGTTACTATTTTATTTTTTAATTTGCATATACATGATAACTAATTAATATATATTAAAATATTAAAGAGAATACAATTTATATTTTTAATATAACTTTGTACATTCAATATTATATAAATATATATATTTTATTTTTTTAAAACTATATTAGTATTTTTTATTAATATACATACTTTGAGATTTAAAATATTATATTAATTAAAAAAAATATAATTATACCTCAAATTATAATACCTTTATAATAATGAAATTTATTAAGTCAATAATATAATTAGATATTTTATTGTATTTAATATAAAGAAAATAAATGTCATAGTCACGAAGTACCTGCTTCATTTGAAAATCTCTCCTCGCTCACTCCGGGTATCTTCCTCTACAGCTTATGATTTTGGTCGATGAACCTTTTTTCTCACGCCAAAACAATAATAATAATAATAATAATAACTACTTTCCAGTTAACAGTGGGCCCAGCATCAAAGCTTCCATTATTAATATATATATATATATATATTTATTCTTCCAAAAACCCCTTCGGCCAGTTGCTCTAAAAAGGATTCGATAGTACGAACCTAAAATATTAAAAAATAAAATAAAATCCAAATCCTTTTTTTTTCTTATGAATAAAAAGTATGGATCTCATCAAATTGTTAGTGGGTAGGCCTTCTTCTACTCCTTTATAATTCTATAGAGTCTTCCAAAACAGATCCCTCCATTAGTACACTGAGAATAACTTATCAAGACTCGAATCACAACTCTCGCAAGCTAGTGTGATGGAACGGTTGGCTTCCTTTCCATTAGGTCACACCCCCAGGTGCAAATAAAATCCAAATCCTAATTAGTAGCAAGTAGCCATAATTGTTGTTTATCTGAAAAGTTTTTCATAGAATGTGATGACCAATCTTTAATTTTTGTTTTGACATTGTAAAATTTTTTTAATAACATTAGCCTTCTAAAAAACTTATTTTTGTCTAAGAGCTCTCTAGCTAGTACTCCTTTTCCCCTAATATGAGCTCTTTTCCCTTAAAAAAGAAAAAAATGGTTCCAAACAATAAGCATTCAATCGGCATGCATTGTTGCTCTATAACGTGCTGTCAATGTACCCTATACTTGAACAAGAGAAGAACACTTAGCATATAAAACAATTCATTTTTTCTCTTCTTTTTCAAAATAGAAATAAATAACAAAAACAAGAAAAAAAAGAAAAAGAAAAGTTGACTTGGATGAAGGTGTGAAACGTATTCAAATGGAATGGGGATGTACTATATGGTCTGACCCCATGCCATGTCACTGTCTACTATAATTGTAGATATGTAATTTATTATACTATTTTCTCTTAAGCTTCAATATTGTTTTAAAATTCTTTCGTTGAATTAAATCAATTACATATTTGACAGCTTACGTCGCATGAATAAATTCAACGAAAAGTTCTTAAATTAAGAGAGAAACGTATACGTTGTGGCGAAGTTATATTTAGGCAACAATGGTTAGTCTTATATATTTTCCGTAAAAGAAAACGCGTAAGTGATGGTTTCCAATCATACCAACCCTGTTAGGGAAAAAAAAGTAGTACTCATTCCTAAACCACGCAAATATTAAAAAGAAAAATTCACATTTATATAATTCCAATGAGCCTTCCTGGAAGCAACATACATGATAGGTGACCTCGTCAACTTGGACGACTACCTTTTATTTTATTTTTTTGGTAATAACATGGAGGACTACCTGATATAACGGTAGTACTCATTCCTAAACAACACAAATATTTAGAAAATATATAAAAAATAAATAAATTCACATTTATATATGTCCAATAATTTCCCCATGGCTATAAAAGGAGTCATGGGGCTTCCAATCATACCAACCCAGTTTGGAAAAAAAGAAAAAGGTAGGACTCATTCCTACACCACACAAATATTTAGAAAATATAAAAAAATATAAAAAATTCACTCTTATATATTTCCAATGAGCCTTCCTCGAAGCAACATACATGATAGGTGACCTCGTCAACATGGACGAGTAGCTGATACTAACGGTCACTACAAGAAAAATAGGCTTTTGCAACATAATTACAGCAACATGCATTAATAGCCTGTTGCTAAAATGGACTTATTGCAACATGCATTAAATGGATGTTGCCTTTAGGTTGATTTGTTGGATATTTTGCAACGTTCGGTAAAACACGTTGCTAAAAAGGTCTATTGCAACGTTCATTGAAGCGTTGCAAATAAAGCATTATATTTTGGCAGCGTGCACTGAAAGCATGTTGTTAAAAAGATATACTGCAACATTTGTTGCGCGTTACAAATGAGACCACCTATATTTTGCAATTAACAAGAAGCACCAAATGTTGTGACCCCAAATGTAAAATTAAACAAATAATTTAAAATCACATATCTTCTGCTCTTTCTTTCCCCAAACCTAGTCACACCGTCTCCTTCCTCCTCCTCTCTTCTGCTAAACCTAGTGTCACCCCCTGCCACCCCCAAACTGAACACCATCGAGCCCGTTCCGCTCCTGCATGAACCTAGCGCTACCGCTCACACCTGAACCTAGTGGCTGCTGCTCGCCGTTGCCATGCTCAATCCCAGCGCCACCCGCCATAAGAAGAGCTTTGGAAGGTCAGTGTCTAAGCTTTGCTCCTTTAGAACTTTTAGGCCTTTTAATTTCTTTAGGCATTTTCTATCCTTAAGCTTTGCTGAATTTGGACGTTTCAATTTTGAAATTGTTCTTTTTTTTTTTTGGTATTTCATTCAATTTTGTGTATTAAATTTCATTGATAAACTAATATGCATCTAAAAACCTCACTTTCAGAAGAGGTTGTTAGATGGCCTTGTTCGAACTAAAAACACTAGAAATTAGAGGCTGTCGCAAGCTACTCGCAAGGCAGTGGAATCAGGGAATGCTCACCTCCCTCACATCCTTGGAAATTCTAGACGTTGATGCAGAAAGGCTGGATCAAAGGAGGAAAGGAGGAAAGGCAGCTACCCACCTCTCTTACTTCTTTACTCTCTCGTCTTTTAAAAACCTTAAATCCCTAAATGAAACGGCCTTTTGACACCTCACCTCTTTTCAAATCCATCTTTGTTCTTTTCGTTTTTAAGTGGATTTGAGTTGCAGAGGACTTGGGTTTTTAGATCATAAAGTGATTCTCGTCCAAGGTTTTGGATTTTTCGTTTTCAGGTATTTAATGAGATTAATCTATATCTACACACACAAACACTCTGTATCTTTTCCTTGAACTAGTTTTCCCATAATTTATTTTTGTCATTGTTGAAAAAATCATATTACTTTTGTTAAAGATTGATTACCATGCCACTTGAGCGGATGTTATTTTTGACGTTCCATCTGTTAGACAGCTCAACCTGTCTCGATAGAGAATTTGAAGTACCAATTCTTCGTGCTCTCCATAAGCTTTCAGTATCTATCGCTTTGTTTCATTTTCACCTCTGCCATTACCATGCCACTTGAGCTGTTTTTCATCTCTGCTTATGATTTTGTACAATGTGTAACAATCAAAAAGGTTCCATTTATAACCAGGCTCCACCTAAGCTCATTATTATAACAGTAAAGAAATAATTCTTGAAATATATATAAAAGTCAACCACTCTGTTTTACCAACTCGAATCCATATCCTTATAGTTTGTTTTTAAACATAATATCGTTTCTGCTTTTTTGGTTTTAGATTTCGGCAATTTCACAATGATATTTCTAAACAATAGTCTCTTTTATTACAGAAATTCTACCATCTTAGTTCAATATCTGCTGGTATAACATGTCAAATGCCAGTGTTTATTGGGAAATGTCATGTTTTGATTCTGATGATATTGATTTTGATGCCATTCACATGTAAATTAGATGACTGTTTTGATCAATTCCTTGTGCAAGTCAATATTATGAAGATTTATTATCTATTTAAATTTCCATTTTATATCACCTGAACACTTTTCTTATTGGAGAAACACGGCATGCAACTCTTTACCCAAAATATTCCCCATTCTCTTCCTATTATGAAAAAGCTGCGACATTTTTGAGTTGGTTTTCTTTATATGATGCGTCATTCATAATCTATAATTGTTTTCTTGTAGGAATCTAGGCAACAATTTCTTTATATGATGTGTCATTTATAATCATACTTCTGGTCACGATTCTGCTGCACTCATATTTGAATTCTATGGTTTGTTTTCAATTCTAAAAGTGTTAGTGTAATTTGTTTGTTGTAATTTGATTTTGGTATGTCCATCTGCAGAAATTCCTGAAAGACATACTTAAGTCCTATGTGTGTACTGTGTACAACAACAAGGGATCTAATCAAGGAACATTGCAAGCGTGCTTATTTTATTTATTTTATTTTTTAAGGGTAGCTTATGATGGCTCATTGTTTTATTGTGAACCTAGTTTTTCGCTTCATTGACCTATATCACTGTTTATGATCTCTCTGTTTTGCACACTTTATATTCATGTATGTGCCTATAAAGTGGAAGTGGTTTCTTTTAGTTATAAATCTGAAGACAACTTAACACTTACAGAATTCTAACTTCAATGGCAGTTTCATATCTTAATTTTTGGACTCTTATAAGAGTGAGAATCCTACAACATCTAGAATTACTTTCACCGAAGTATCCTCAGTCCTCAAGTTTCTACTAACTAGGTACACATGGTCCTTTCTCTTCATTGTTCCAACTTGTTTTAAATAAGTTAATGTTTCCACTAACTAGCTCTTATTGAATTCTAATTGTTGATTATTGATTGTTTCCTTTCATCTTTTTGCAGTTTTTATTAATGACTTTTTGTTTAAAGGAAGTACAAGCTTCCTCAATGGCACAGGTGAAAGAATCATTCAACATGTGTGTTTTACTAGGTTTTGGTTTCAAAATTTGTATAAGATCTAAATTGGATACTTGGCCATTTTTGTTTGACAAATTACAAATTATACTTTGTAATATATTTAATTTAATTGGCCTTGGCCATATTTCATTGTTATTGTATAAATTTTAATTAAGGGGTTGATGTTCTTGTGTGGAATGAGATATATATATATATATATATATATATATATATCTCAATCATAATATGCAATATGAATTTGAATTATTGAGAAAGTAAAATGTAAAAGAATAATAATAAATAAAATATGTTATTTTAAAAAATAAATAAGAAATGACAACGTGCACATGAATGTTGTCAAACATAAAAGACAACATGCATGAACTGTTGTTATAAAGAGAAGACAACGTGCAACTATACGTTGCAAAAGGATCACACATCTTGTATTACCACTACATGCAAAAGTATGTTGCCAAAACCCAAATGTACGTTGCTAAACATACAATGGCAACGCACTTAGTATCATTAGCAACAGACATTGCATGTTGCTATAGTTATCGACTTTTTGGCAACATCGAGCAACGCAACATACGGATGCGCGTTGCCAAAGCCATATTACAACAAACATCGCCAGTTGCGAAAGGCCATTTTTCTTGTAGTGGGTAGTACTCATTCCTAAACCACACAAATATTTAGAAAATCTATATAAAAAAAAAATTCACATTTATATATTTCCAATAACTTCCTCATGGCTATAAAAGGAGTTACTTCCATTTCACAAAAACAATATTAGAAACTATTACAAACAAGACCTTTTTTAAGAAAGAAATTGAGTCGTAGCCATGGCATTTGGAATACTAGTAGTACTACCAATTGTTTTAGTCACTACAACAGCACCAGCAGCTCAACCTCTCAGCTCTAACTGCAATTCAAGCTGCGGAGATCTCACATTCGTTCCATATCCTTTCGGAATAGGCGAGGATTGCTACTTCAATCCGAAGTTCTTAATCACATGCAACTATTCTACGAAGCCTCCAAAAGCCTTCCTAATGGAAAGCAATCTCAATGTCAAAAGCATATCCCTCGACGGTGAGATGGTCATCGAGCATTTTGTAAGCCGAGATTGTTACAATAATAAAGTTTCTTTCTTTATTATTACCCTACAGCAAAACCAAGGAAGACGACTATCATATGAAGCTATTCGTTATTAATTTTCTTTCTTTAGTAAGAACAAGGAAGTTGAAATATTAATTAATATATATAATCTACATAACTCTAAAAATTATTCTTCATAATTAAAAACATTATATTAATCTGACATTAAACTATTATTCATGATTAAAAACATTGATCAGTTGCAGAAATTTGTAGTATGATAGAGAGCTTTGTGTGGATGGATAAATAATGAAAAATCATATACTTAATATAAAGAAAATAAAGGTCATAGTCACGAAGTATCTGCTTCATGTGAAAGTTTATCCTAACTCCCGGTTAGTTCCTCTACAGTTTACAGTAAACAGTAGGCCCCAGCATTAAAGCTTGCAAAAGGAATATGCAAGACGAGCTTGACCGATTATCATCATGACTAGAGAGTTTTACAAAATATATTGGCCTGGTGAGCATAAAATAAAACAAAGAAGAAGAAGAAGAAGACGACTTTAGCATAAAATAAAATATTAAAAAATAAAATAAAATAAAATCCAAATCCCATTTAGTAGCAGCTAGCCATGAATACGGTCTCACTGGTAGGGATGATGAATATAATTGTTATAGCAGCAGCAGTACTAGACGCTCAAATAGCATTGCCCGGGTGTCCTGACCATTGCGGTGATGTAAAAATTCCATACCCTTTTGGCACGCGCACTAGTTGTTGTTACTCTGAAAAGTTTTTCATAGAATGTGGTGACCAATCTTTAATTTTGTTTTTACGTTTTAAAGATTTTTTTTTTATAACATTACCCTTCTAAAAAAATTATTTTTATCTAAAAAGAAGACTTAGCACATAAAACAATTCATTTTTGCTCTTCTTTTTCAAAATAGAAATAGATAAAAAAAAGAAAGAAAAGAAAAGTCGACCCCCAGAAAGGTGTGAAACGTATTTAAAGGGACAGGCCCCCAGAATGGGGATCTATTATATGGTCTGACCCCATGCCATGTCACTGTCTACTATAATTGTAGATATGTAATTTAATATACTATTTTCTCTTAAGCTTAAATAATATTGTTTTAAAATTCTTTCGTTGAATTCAATCAATTACATATTTGACAGCTTGCGTCGCATGAATAAATTTCAAGGAAAGGTTCTCAAATTAAGAGATAAACGTATACATCGTGGTGAAGTTAGTGTTATATATTTTCCGTAAAATAAAATGCCCAACTGATGGCTTCCAATCATACCAACCCAGTTTGGAAAAAAAGAAAAAGGTAGGACTCATTCCTACACCACACAAATATTTAGAAAATATAAAAAAAATATAAAAAATTCACTCTTATATATTTCCAATGAGCCTTCCTCGAAGCAACATACATGATAGGTGACCTCGTCAACATGGACGACTAGCTGATACTAACGGTAGTACTCATTCCTAAACCACACAAATATTCAGAAAATATAGATAAAAAAAAATTCACATTTATATATTTCCAATAACTTCCTCATGGCTATAAAAGGAGCTACTTCCATTTCACAAAAACAATATTAGAAACTATTACAAACAAGACCTTTTTTAAGAAAGAAATTGAGTCGTAGCCATGGCATTTGGAATACTAGTAGTACTACTAATTGTTTTAGTCACTACAACAGCACCAGCAGCTCAACCTCTCAGCTCTAACTGCAATTCAAGCTGCGGAGATCTCACATTCGTTCCATATCCTTTCGGAATAGGCGAGGATTGCTACTTCAATCCGAAGTTCTTAATCACATGCAACTATTCTACGAAGCCTCCAAAAGCCTTCCTAATGGAAAGCAATCTCAATGTCAAAAGCATATCCCTCGACGGTGAGATGGTCATCGAGCATTTTGTAAGCCGAGATTGTTACAATAATAAAGCTGAACGTGTAGAACGTAGAATGCCTCGTCTCTGGCTCCAAAACTACACCGCGTCTTCAACAAGTAACAAGTTCGTGGGCATAGGCTGTGACACTCGTGCATTAGTTGAAGGCTATCGAGGTGAAGATAGATATGCAACTGGCTGTATATCTTCCTGTGACAGCCTCAATGTTTTTAATGAGTCCTGCTCTGGTGTTGGTTGTTGTCAAATTTCCATCCCTCGAGGACTCCAAAACTTTACAATCAAGTTGACTAGCTATTATAACCATTCAGGTATATTGGATGATTCTAATCCCTGTAACTATGCCTTTGTGGTCAAAGAAAACGAGTTCAACTTTTCTCTTGAAAGCTTCAAAGCATTGGAGAATAAAACGATAGAGATGCTTCCAATGGTTCTTAACTGGGCAATCGGGAATGAGGACCAAGTTGAGAGCTGTGAGGCAGCTAAAAAGAGAGTTGACTACGCATGCAAAGGAAGATATAGTGACTGTGTTGAGGTCAAAGACGGGTCTGCTGGTTACCACTGCCGGTGTTTAACTGGTTTCCAAGGGAATCCATACATCCTAGATGGTTGCCAAGGTATAGTACCTATTCCTCATTACATAAACGTATTTACGGATCAATTTTTGAACTTAAAACTTCTGCACATCTACTGTAACATTATTATTATTATTTTTAACATAATATACCCTTCAAATTTAATTTTACTTTACAATTTAATCCTTTCAGATTAACAATGGATCAGGGATTTAATATTTTAAAAAATTTCATTTGAAAAGACAAAAATGACCTATGTAAAACCTTTTTATTTGTCCACATAAGTTATAAAAAAAACTAAGGGCTTGTTTGATAGCATGATTTTTTTTTTATATTTTATATTTTTTTCTCTTAAATTATGTTTAATTTAGTTAGTTTAAAAATTAATCGAAGTTTGTTAAATGTTAGTTAGATTACTCAATTAAATAAAATTATAAAGAAAAATGAAAAATACAAACAAAAAATGAAAATATTTTTAAAGTATTTTAATTTTTTATTTGTATTTTTATATTTTTTTAATTAAATAATTTAACTAACATTTAATAAATTATAATTAATTTTTAAACTAATTAAATTACACATAAATTTTAAAAAATAAAAATAAATATAAAAAATAACTATATTATCCAACAGGACCTTAATTGATCTCTTCCCGTTGTTTGTATTCTCATGGACAGAGACATTTTGTCTCAGCCATGAGACCCATTTTCTTCTTCAAAGTCTACTCAAATTCTCAATCTTTTGAGCGGGTCTTCCAACCTGGATTTCTTATGAGTTCGCGAGTTGCGAAGTCCTTTATTAAAAGCTTTGGAGTGCTTGGATGGTTGACGGACTGTTATTAATAAATTATTAAAAAAGTTCAATTAGATTAATTTATTTAATAACAAGAGAATAAAAATTATTTTTTAGAAGTTTTTTTTTTTTTTGTCTTTTTACTTGTAGATTTTAATTTTAATTGAGTCATTAGTTGTTTAGACTTTTTCTAAGTCGAATTAACAAGTCTATAGTGAATTATCCGTTGACTTTATATTTAATAATCTTTTTAATTCTATAAAAGTTTTTAAAATGGATTCCATTACTTACTTGATCTAGCTAGTATTTTCTGCTCTTTTTATAATATTGCAACAGTACATAGCAAATTAAATATTAAATGGTTTGTGACATGATTTAAGTTGACAGATATTTTTTATTCTAAGACTCTCCCAAATAACGATATGTCAAAGATTACATTAAAGAAAGGAAAAAAAAAAAAAGGAGGAGAAAGAAAGACAGAAAAGACGAAGAAGAAAAAAAGAACAATGTGTTAAAGATATATATATATATATATATATATATATATATATATATATATAAAGGTAGCTAGCCCATTTCCCATAATTACCTATTTCTACGACAGAGTCGAAAATCTTTCAATGTCATTATATCGCATGTGTTGTTCATTTTCAGACATTGATGAATGCAAGAATAATTTGACACTCTGCAAACCTGGAAATTGCCTCAATTTGCCTGGGAACTGGACGTGTAAATGTCCAAAGAGGTACAATAATACTGGAACTGGCTGCACATTGAACAATGCTGGCTATCAATCTGAGAAACTTGTCATTTTCTGTATTGCACTAGGTACGTATATTTGTTGGTTATGTAAATTAATATGCATGAATTTAATCATTTATGCTATTTGATGCAAATAAATTCGATTATATTAATTTATACTTATAATAAAAAGGAAAAATAATAAATACTATCGAAATAATAGCTTTGTATTACTCTTTACTTGACAAGATAGCTAGTTTGAGGATATAAATCTTCTTTTGTAACATTTTCATTATATGATCAGTAGGACATGTGTGTGCTAGTGTACGTTATATTGAGTACATTTCGTAACTTATAATACGTTTTTACTGAACTCCATGGATATATGTCCTTATTCAATGTCTACCTTGTTTGATGCACTATAGAAGATTAATGCACGCACATAGAAGTTTTACTATTAATGGAAGAGGTTAGGGATCGAAAAAATTTGGTTTCCAAATGCACCATGCAGGGGTTGCCACCTCATTAAATGGTTAAAAACTGAAAACCTAAATGGACAAGCGGCAACCCATAGCACTTGCCACGTATTGTCTCAACTTATATATGTTTAGAAATATCATATACGTATTCTAAGTATTCTATCTATGTACTAGCTAGCTTTCTTATTTTACTCTCCCCACACATAATATATGATTTTTGAATGCACATGCAGGTGCAAGCCTGGCGTTATCGGTTGCAATTTCATTGACATGTTGGGGAATGAAGAAAAGAAAGCTAAGCAAATTGAAAAAGTATTTTTACAAAATGGTGGACTAATGTTACAACAACGACTCTCAAATTTCGAAACAGCCAAAATTTTTACTGCAGAGGAGCTTAAAAGGGCCACAAACAATTACGATGAAGATCGAGTTCTTGGCGAAGGAGGCTTTGGAAAGGTTTACAAAGGGATATTACCAAATAATGAGGCAGTTGCTATAAAGAAGTCCAAAATTGGCGATGAAACACAGACTGCACAGTTCATCAATGAAATCATCATGCTCTTGCAAATTAATCATAGGAATGTGGTAAAATTGTTGGGTTGTTGCTTAGAGACAGAAGTGCCTTTACTAGTTTATAAGTTCATTTCCAATGGGACTCTTTTCCACCACATTCACAATACTAGAAGAACGTCGGTACTTGCATGGAAATTGAGACTGAAGATAGCAACAGAAACTGCACAAGCACTAGCATATTTGCATTCCGCAACTTCTACACCGATAATTCATAGAGATGTGAAATCCACAAATATACTCTTGGATGACAATTACGTTGCAAATGTATCAGACTTTGGAGCGTCAAGGTTGATCCCTATAGACAAAAATCAGCTCACAACAATGGTGCAAGGAACACTCGGGTATTTAGACCCGGAATACTTCCACTCGAGCCAGTTAACAGAGAAGAGTGATGTATATAGCTTCGGAGTTGTTTTAGCTGAGTTACTGACGAGTAAGCAAGTAATTTCTTTCGACAAGCCTGAGGGGAAAGAAACTTGGCAATGTTCTTTGTTGCTGCAGTTGAACAGAATTGCTTATTCGATGTTGTTGATGGTGACATTGTCGACGAAGAAAATGTTGTGGAACTCAAGCAAGTTGCCAATCTAGCAAAAAGGTGTTTAAGTGTAAAGGGGACCAAAGACCCACCATGAAGGAAGTAGCAAATGAGCTAGAGGAATTGCAAAAATTGGAAAAACATCCATGGGAAAAAGTCGATGATTTCTGTAAAGAAGGGAATGCATATTTGCTTGGTTCATCAAACACTTATGAAACAAGTAGTGGTGCTGAAAGTGGTTTCAGGAGTAATTCAACTACTGGGTATGATAGCATGCAAAACCAGATGTTAAAGCCATATGATGATGCACGATAGTTGTACAAAGGGCCCGGACTGCATGCCTTTTAGTTTTAGTAATAAATATTTGACTACTGGGCTTATTATTAGTTTTTCTTTTCCATTCTCTTGGGATTTTTATACTCATTGGTATTGTAAGTTTTATTTTATTTTGTTTTTGTTGAACAACTTTGTAAGTTATTTATTAACTAAAATATTAGTAAGTATATGACGATGATAAATAACATCATTAATTCCGTACTTTCTTATACTAAACATTGCTTAAAGCTATCCTTAAATGGTGAAAGTAAAAACGCCGATACGTTTCGGCTTTAGGCTTTAGGCTTTAGGCTTAGGCTTAGGCTTTTCTCAGAAAAAAAAGTCTTTAGGCTTTCACATATTAGAGTAAGATTCTTTCCTTTTACAAGCCTAGTACTCTATTGCATGCCACGTGAAGTCTAATATAGATAAAGTGACTCACGTGGATTGACTTAATTCTATCTTTTATTTCTTTTTAAACACAATTGATTTGAAAATATAGAAATAAATACACTTTATATATTAAAAAAAAAAAAAACCCAAGAAAAATTAAAAACAAAAAATCTGAGGGGGCACTTGGCCCTGGGCCCTAGCCCTTGCCTGTACTTTTTATTCGTGACCAGGATTAAATAAGAGTGACTTAAGGCAGGCTATAGGCGATTTTTCTTTCTTTTCTATTTCCAAATATTCACTCCAACTTCCCTTCTTAATCAACAATATTACAAGTACTTACTTTATTTATAATTATTAATATTATTTGCTGATTGATGGTAAAAAAAAAATACACTAATTATTCCAGCTGGCTATTACCAAAATTACATGTATACCCAAATTCTGTCATCTAAGTGTGTTTATGTGCAAACCCAATTGCAATTACGGAAGCGCCACGTAAGTCTGAAAACTTGTTTTGTCGTTTTCGTGATCTACCGAAGTCCGCTGAACCAGACAACACGTGGCGACTAGCGGCTGGTTTTGTCATTTCATTAACTAGCTTCATGGAAACTACCGATATCAAAAAAAAAAAAAATTACTCATGGAAACTACCAGGCTGACGACCTCTGAAACCTCAGACACTTACCAGGTGGCATACAAGTTTGTCCATAAACAGTTGCCTGGGCGGCCAAGAGGCACTACTCAGGTCCTTCCCTTGCACATATATGCCAATTACAAAGCCTAACACTTCATCAGATCCATATTGAAAATATGGGCATGGCATGCCCTTGCCATTGATATTCTTTATGGGAAATGTAATGATGGACAACATCATCATCAGCTGCGATCAATCCTTGTCTGGTTGCCTTGGTCACCAATGCGGCGGTGATGATCCCAAAGCTCCCTCGTTTCCATATCCTTTGCGCATGGCGGCTAGGGTCTCACTGGCGACGCTGCCGGAGGTTACCATCTCTGATTCAATTATCATGTACCTGTCAGGAAGACTATGCAGTGGCGATTTGATGCTAGAAGCCAGTGAGTTACAAGTGAATCGGATGGCACAAAACTCAGTCTCGACCACTTTTTCGGAAAAAGACGTATCTTGCTCTATATTAAACAGGCTACGCCTATATATATTGGTTGATTGTTCGCAATATATATCTCACGAACTTTTAACAGAGTGTATATTACTATCTTGTTACATTTTAATTGGATATAGTTTTAAACTAACCCTTAATTTTTAATTAATCTCGTATGACCTCCGGAGATAGTCCAATGGCGAAAATTACAAAAATATTAATAATATTTATTTAGTTTCCAACTTGTGAAAAATAAATAAATAATGTCAACGCTAAACTACTTCAATTAATATCACATATTTACTGCATTTACGAAAGATAATTGACGGAGAAAAATAAATGATATTGCAAGATTAATTCTAACTCATTAAAGATCATTGATATTTTTCAAACTTGTTACCACATTTGTTTTCCAGTGCATTCAATATGACATATACAAAGCCCACCCTTTCCATCAATAGAACATATAGATTAGTTATGATGCACATAGGAGGCTGGGTTCCAGTTTTCTATTCAAAATTTCATCCACTTTGAACCCTTATTAAATATATGCATAATTGGACTAGATCTTACATGAGAAACCAAAAAGTCAATAAATAAATAAATAAGGAGAGTGAGACATAAACATAAACTTTATGTTGATTTTCGAATATTGGATTGGTGCAGGTCTCCGCATAGGCCTTCTAATTCTTCTTACAGGTATTTGTTCTTATGCTGGAATATATTCGGCAGTAAGAAAAGAAACTTTCAGAAATCAAAATACAAGTTTTTGAACAAAATGGAGAACTAATGCTCGAACAACTTCTCCGTAGTCATATTCACAAAATCAAAAATTTACGGAAGAAGAACTCGTTAGACCCACAAACAATTACCATGAGAAATCAATTCTTGGTGAAAGAAGATTTGGAAAAGTTTATAAAGGAATATTACCAGAGGAGGTAGTTGTCATCAAGGAAACCAAACTTGTTCATGAAGCCTATGTTGAGAAATTCATCAAGAGGGTGATCCAGCTTTCGCAAATTAACCATAAGAATTTGGTTAAATTACTTGGGTGTTGCTTGGAGACAAAAGTGCCTTTACTAGTCTACGAATTTGTTAACGACGGGAGTACTCTTGTCCAACATTTTCATCATGAAGGCCCAAAATCTTCACTTTCAAAAGAATCGAGCTTAAAGATAGCAACAGATATAGCACATGCCCTAGCATATATGCATTCGGGAACTTCAACGCCGATGGTACATGGGAATGTGAATCTTTTAAATATATTGTTGGATGATAATAATGTAGCAAAGTTGGATTGTGAAGTTCCGTACTTCAATAATGTCGTAGATAAAGATAAACGTATGACTGCTCCAACAACAGCATATCTTGATCCAGAATACTTTCTTTCAGAAAAACAACTGAAACGATTGATGTTTATAGCTTTGGAGTTGTTTTCAAAGAGCTATTAACCGCGAACGAAACACTTCCTATCAATGGCGGGCCGGACAATAAAAGAAGCATCGAAGTATTGTGCATCTCTTCACTGGAAAAGGATGATCAGTTACGTCAGGATGTTGATGAAGGCACTGACAACGAAGAAAACATGGAGGCAGTGAAGGACGTTATCAATCTTGCAAAAATGTGTCTAAGTGAAGAAGGGAACAATAGGCCTACGATGAAAGAAGTAGCAATGAAGCTTGAAGCCTTGAAAAATGTACATGGATAGCTAATTAGTGGCACTGGAAAGTTGACATACATACATATATTATATACACACACCGATTTTGTATATGTATGTGTACGTACTGTGCTTTGCCTGAATCAACTTGTAATATCATCCTAAGTTGCTTGATATGTGTGTATTGTATTTGTTTGGAATATATATGTATACACGTCCAATATACAGGGTAACGAGTTAATGTGATTCTAGTAGGCACGACGTAGTAGAACGTATGATAAAAGAATAAAAATTAATTAATTCATGTTAAATAATATATGTTTTGACTATAGGGGGGACTATTAGATAATTTATTTTTATAAAAAATAATTAAAATTATGTATGTTAATAATAAAACCAAAAGTTTATTATTTATCAAAGAGTTAAAAGTAGTTCATAAATTTTGCAGTTGTTGTCGACAAGTTCCATGTTCGGTAATCGATTATAAACTCAAATTAAGTTGAAAATTTTAAAATAAATTAATAAAGGAAATCATAGTCTACCACCCAGTTCAGAACCAGAAATTAAGTGTTTGACAAAAATAAAAAAATAAAAATAAAAATTGTGTGTTTTGATAAAAGAATATAAATATTGCGTGAACAAATTCAACTAAAGGAACTTGAAAGATAAGACTCTAACTAATTATAATTTTAAGTCAAACTAAAAAATATAACATATATTACAACTTTAAGTGAGGTAATTAAATAATTTAATAAAATGTAAAATTCAAATAAAAAATGATATTTTACCTAAAATTTGGAATTTTTTTCCTCAAATACGAGTAAAAAAAAAAAAAGAAACAAAGAACTGAAGGCAAGATGAAAAAAAGGAAAATAGAAAAAATGGCCCAACAGCCTAAGCATGATGCTGGAGGTAGAATTTAGAGATATAAGTCCATTTTAGAAATTAGATCAAAAAGAAGAAGAAGAGAGAGAGAGAGGCACTTGAAATTAACAAAATGTAAGTCCTTTGTTTAAAATTATTAAGACTATTTGTTAATTGATGGTAGAAATACAGTAATTATTCCAGCTGGCTTTTACGAAGATTGCAAATTTCATATCTACACTCAAATTCTCTCCTCAAAATGTATTTATATGGATCAGAATCGAGTGGTACATTTATTATTTTAAACTCTTATAAAATTATACCTGAATTGATAATTTTTATATTAAAATTTATTTTTATTAAAATAAAAAACAAATTGGATCAAGACTAGTGGGCTACCTCTATTGGTAATTTTTCCAAAAGAGCTTCAGAAGGAACCTTCTTAATCACGGAGCGAAGAAATTTCTTTGTCGTTTCCACTTTTTATTTTAGAAGACTTAAAAAGGACCTACTTTCTGTTGACCTTTTATATCCAATTTTAATGGTTTATATTATTTGGAAAATTAACATTGCGTCATGCACGACAATACAAATATCTCTTTTTCTTACTTCATGTGTTATTTTGTCATACATGCTTTTTAAAAAATTAAAATAACAAATAAAAAAACGCGTCACTTTATAAATTTGAAAATTTTAGAATACAAAGATATACTAAATATGGTATACAGCATCCTGTATCGACCGTTGGATCTGTAAAGGGTAAAAAATTCAGACCGCCGTATTGAATTTGTATAGTAAAGAGATCGTTCTCCAAAACCAAAGAGGTTTTTTTTTTAATCAGATTATTAAATTTCTAATTTGATAAAAAAGAAAAACTATGTTTTTAATTATTTAAGTGGTGACGTGGCAAATGAGATGGAAAATAATAAATTAATTATGTTTAATTAATGAGGTGGTAAGTTTTAAATGCTTAAATGTTACATGGATGGCTGTGATTGAAAAAATAAAGAAAAACAAGAAAAGAAGAAACAGAGGAGAAGATTCAGGTCCATGTCGCTTTACTTGACACATCAATTGTTAGAAGTTGAAAAACTTGTTTGTAGATGCAGCATTACTATGGCCAAAATATACAATTTTGGTTCATATTAATCCACTTAGATAAATTTCATGGAAACACCCCATGGGGTTCTGAAAGTCAAGACCAAACAGGGACTACTTTACTTATCACAATTGATAAGTTCATGGAAAAAGGATGTGTTTTTCGTTTTCTTCGTCGTGCAATTGATAAGTTCATGGAAACGACGTAGAGACGACCCACACATAACACAGAATTCTGAAAGTCAAAGGACCAAATAGGGCTCAAAGTTTTTTCCAATCTCTCACTAATTTTTTTATATAACAACAAGGCACAAACATTACCTCTGAGAACCTCCTGTAAAATGAACATGAGCTTCCATGGAATACGAATCAATAACCCACTGATAATACTCTCGATTGGATTATTGATTAATAATATTCTATGGTCATCTTCAACAACAGAAGCTCAATCTTTGCCCGGTTGCCCTGATCGCTGTGGCGATCTCAAAGTTCCATATCCATTTGGCATGGCCAAAGGTTGTTACCTAGCTGACAACTTTTTCATCACATGTAACCGGTCTTTCCAACCAGCTCCCAGAGCTTTTCTGAACCGTGATCATAGTCTTCTTCTTTCCAACATATCCCTCAACGGTGAGTTGTCTATCTTGCAGTTATCCGTAGCCCGATACTGTCACAATCAGAGTTATGATAGTTACCACAACCGAGGTACTCTCTCATTGCCTGCGCCCGACACCGTCTCTGATACCCGACTGAGAAACATTACGGTGTCGCTTTCCAGCCTTGGATCTGGTAATCATTCGTGGGAGAGACAATATTGGCTGGGATCCATGGCATGCAGCTATACTTTTGTGGTGGAAGAAAGCAAGTTCTTGACTTCCAAAAGGCGTTTTGTAAAATTAGAAGAGTCGACGACATCAATTAGTTTCGACCAATTAAAAAACACAGAGATGCTTCCACTGACTGTTAATTGGGCGATTGGGAATGAGAGGTGCGAGAAAGCTAAGAGAAGAAGCAATTTCTCATGCAAAGCAAATAGTATCTGTGTGGACCCCAGCATCGGATCTGGTTATCTTTGCCGGTGCTTACCGGGTTACCAAGGAAACCCATATCACCCAAATGGTTGCCAAGGTACATGTCAACCATTCTTATATATATAATAATTAATCATCCATATACATGTATATATGAATATCATATAGATGAATATGTAAGTTTAGTTCGAATCTTCAAACTGGATTAGGTCTTGAATTTTTTTTCTTTTTTTGTGGGTCTCAGATATTGATGAATGCGAGCTTTCAAATCGATGTGAAAATGGAAAATGCCAAAACCTCCCTGGAAGTTGGAGCTGTATATGTCCAACAGGGTACGTTCGAACTGAAAGTGGCTGCACCAAACCAGTGAGTGCCAACTATCATTCTGGAAAAAGATCGCTGCGATATATTGCACTAGCAGGTATGTATAAATTACGTCATTTTTTTTCTTCTTTTTTTTTTATGAAAATAATTAAATTAAAATAAAAGAGATAAGGTAATGTATTGAAGGAGTTGTCAGATTACTGACAATATAAATTAAAAACTAATTTATTTACAAAATCATTATTTAAAAAATAAAAAGTTACCCTTTTGACGATGGAGGCTTTTTTAAAAATTGATCACGCATAAGTTATTATTATTTAAAAAAAAGAATATCATTGGTAACGATATGTATAAAGATATGTATAAATGAATCATAAATAAGAGAACCAATACAAAATATAATTAATGTTAATGGTGCTTATTGTGAATGAAATCCCAACTTGATAAAGGCATTAATTAGGTCTTAATTAAGTTAGCATGTGATTCTTTGTTATTTCTTTCTCTTTACCATGTCAACATCAGGTTGCTTTTTTCCTTTATTTTATTTTATTTTAATCTTTGTGTTTTACTTCTTGAGGATTTATAGTGTTAGACCAAATTTGAACCGGAATTGGTCACAATTTGTACTTGTTTTCTAAATAACTACTAATTATAGTTATCGACAAAATAAATCAATAAATAAAAATTCAAAATAGGGTTAATTTTAAAATAGCCCCATGTCGACATTTTTGCATAATTTCCCCCATTATAGATTACAACCCCCTCACATTTTATTTTTATTTGAAATTAACCTATTTAACATGAAAGTCACGATCGACTTTTCAATTGACTAACTTACCCTTATTTAATAAAAAAAATTATATTAATTAGAAAACTTAAGATTTTATATTCTAGTCTTTTCTTTCAAAAAAAAAATATTTGTTACCTAACAAATAATAACTTTTAAAATATTTTCACCAAAAATAAAGAGTATATAAGATTTTTTCCTGATAAAATTATGACAGGAAAAGTGCCTCCTTGATTTAATATCTGGACCCTCACTGTATATATAGATAATTTACTTGCAGCCTAGCTAGTTGGTTATAACGCATTATGATAATGAATCATGATACATCAATTTAATTATAGTATTAAGCTACATTTTTAATTTCATGGTAATTTTGTGTAAATATTTCAAACTCTTACTAATTAATTCAAACATATATATGTGTGTGTATGCAGGTACCTGCTTAGGCCTTTTAACTCTTCTGGTTAGTTCTTATGTTGGGATATATTGGGCAGTAAAAAAGAGGAACTTTAGGAAGGTGAGAGAGAAGCTATTTGAAAAGAATGGAGGGCTGATGCTTAAGCAATATCTTGATGCTGGACATAGCAACACATTAATCAAAATCTTTACTGCTGAAGAACTCGCCTGGGCCACGAACAATTTTCATGAGAAATCTATTATTAAAGGAAGTTTTGGAAAAACATATAAAGGAATATTAGCAGGTAAGTTTGTTGTGATTAAGCAGTCCAAAATTGCTGATCCAGCATACATTGAAAAGTTCATCAACGCAGTGATTTGTCTTTCACAAATCAAGCATAAGAATGCGGTTGAATTATTAGGGTGTTGCCTAGAGACAGAAATTCCTTTTCTAGTCTATGAGTTCGTTAAGAATGGGAGTCTATCCCAATATTTTCATCAAAATGGCCTTGAATCTTCACTTTCATCAAGAGAATTGAGATTGACGATAGCTACAGATATTGCAAGAGCCCTAGCATATATGCATTATGAAGCTCCATCGACGATTACTCATGGAAACGTGACTCCTTCAAATATATATTTAGATGAAGATTACGCAGCGAAGTTGGATTATGAAATTCCATTCTGCAATGATCCTATAGAACAAGGACTAGACGGAGTTGTGAGGATCATAGGGACATTAGGATATATAGATCCGGAATGCTTTCTTTCAAGGGAGAAAACAAAAAAGAGTGATGTATATAGCTTTGGTGTTGTTTTGATAGAGCTATTAACAGGATAAAAAACAGTACTTCCTATTGATTGGAACAGTATTAGTGTTGATGATGGAATTGGAAATGGAGAAAACATGGAGGAACTAAAGGAAGTTGCCAATCTTGCAAAAATGTGCTTAAGCAGAGAAGGGCCTGAAAGGCCTACGATGATAGCTGTTGCAATGAAGCTACAGGAATTGAGAATTAATATTTATAAAAAAGCATCCACCTTGGAGAGTTGATTTATATGCATCAAAAAGAGAAAAGAGAATGAGTACGTACTACTACTCCTCATGAGACTTGACACCTTGTAATCCTTCATGGGTTTCATACAATCACTCTCGAATGTGTGTTTTAGTAGAAGCATATTTATACTCTTCCATATACTAAAGCAAATATAGTCAACAAAAATCGTCCTTGTTTTCATTCATGACTTACTTTGTTTAATTTTGTTCACCATGAAAAAAAAGGTGATGATGTGCAACAAAGTCACGCTTCCTACCAACATATACATGTTTCCAATTTGTTTAACTCCTTTTTAGACTTTTTGAACCACCACAAATTTTTTCGTATGAAAATACAATTATAAACTTTATATTTTTCGTATGTTAACAATGAAAATGAAAATTTAATTGCTACAAGTCATACCTCTTTCAGGGGAAAAAAGGGTTTTGATGTTTATATTTTGATTTGATAATTGATAATTTTTGTTTTTTTCTCACCACAGACTCATTTGCTTTTGTATATTGCTTTGATAAGTAGTATTATTTCACTGGCGCTGTTTTGGCTCTATCTCATTGGTAAATTCATATAAACTTATATTTTGTTATGTACTTTATAGCATAATTGCATTAATATGTTTCTTATACATATTTTAATTAACATACTTTTTACAATTTGTTTTTCTTCTTATAGGGTCCGCTCGATTATTTTGTAAATGTTTTAGCATCATTGTGGGAGAATTTGTACAATAAATATTTTTCCTAATTAATGTTGTAATAATGTTTAAGCAACAAATGTTTGTCTTGTTCTTCATACTTCTGAGTTGTCGGTTCTACTAAATTTTGTTGTATATATAGTGTTAATTTTAAGCACTATCCTTTTTTATTTTTACTCATTCTACTATGGAAAATATTACTTCGAATCAAAATTTTGTTGTAAGCGTTTTATGTATTCTACTAAATTGTTGTTGTAACAATGATCCACCATTTTGTTTGAAGAACTTAGCTTTCAGTCTCATCACCTTTCTTTTCTTCATTCCTCAACATATCATTTGAAATAGCAAGCAATAATGTTAATTACCACGCTTGCTCCTGTGCATATATTAAATCACAACCTTGGTTGATTGAAAACTTTGTCTGAAAATGTACAAGATTATGATTTTTTTAGTTAGGATAAATATATTGCATATGAAAATTATATTAAAATCTTATGTTTCCACCAAAAAAGACACACAGTAATTAAATATAAATTTTGGACAAAATAAAACGAATAAGAAAAATAATAGGGGGTTTATTTTCTTCACACACGACTCACTGAATAAAGCCCACAAAAAATAGTGTATCGTGTAATATTTATATATATATATATTTGGTCACTTAAATTCTAAGAACAAAATAGTCAAACAACTAATTAATTTGACATAATAGCTCGGCATCATGTCGTCTGACATCCTTTGGGTGCCCAAAATTGAAATCATGCATGTCAAGGCCTCACATGCACTAACAAATGAAGTCAACAAAAAACCCACTACAAGAAAATTTTGAATTAGTCACAAAAATATCAATTACAATTCATTTTTTTCGTAACTAAAGCATATGTTTTTGACACGAACAAAAATATTGTAATTAATAGGTATACATGTACTGCAATTTGTTATAAATCTACATTTGTTACTAAATTTTGTAGCTAAAACGTCATATATCTTTTGGCGCCAACTTTCCTCCCAAAAAATTTGCTTACGTGGTGTAAATATATCCAATCAGCTACAACAATCAATCGTAGGTAAATAAAAAAGAAAAAAATTAAATAAAAAAACTAGCAAATGACGTCGTCTAGGCCTGTAACTCACTGCACGAATCTCACATACAAACTCAGCTAAGTGAATCAGCTTCTCACGACAACTCCTCTCTCGCTACCCCCTCCTTTATCTCCCTCAATCTCATTCCATGCCACCGCTAACCCATCTTAAATTTCAATTTTTTATACTTAGATTTAAACTTTTAGGTTTTTTTTTTTATATAAAATTTTTGGATGAAACAAATTTGTTTGCTTTTTGTTCAAACAAATTTGTTCAGAAAAAAAGGGATAAAATACACAGGGACCTGGGTTTCAGATTTCTCGTTCCTATGCTTGAGCTCTTGAAGCAGCACATCCCTTCAAACACCCATTCAATTTCAGGGACGATTGGACCACCGGATTCCGCCTCCTATCCACGACATCGTTTTGTCATCGACGCCTCCTCCCTTCCATGCCGCTGAATCTGATGCGAATGAATCCAGTGCATTCACACACAGATCCGGCATTTTTGGACCAGAAGTTCTCAGATCTTGCACCACCAAGCCGTGGTTCTTGCTCCATGGCCATGATTTTTTATCTTTCTCAGTCATTATGCCTATTTGTGCCGATGCCGCTTGATACAAGCTGGTATTTGATTTACAGATTTAATAATAAAATCCATTTTTTATTTCATTGGCTGTTAGCCTTTAGATTGATAATTTTTGTTTATATTATAATAAACTTTGTCTTGTAGTTTTTTGGATTCTTTTTTGGTAGGTTTTCAGAATAATAATGTAGCTTTACCAAGTTAAATTGAGTTCTTTTTATTTTTTACCTAGCTAAATTGAGTTCTTTTTATTTTGTATTGTTGTTGTTAATGGTGGATAATTTAAAAGTTAAGTTATTTTTTTGTTTTGGCATCTAATGGTTAGGTTTGTGCTGGACTTTCATCACGACTTCAAGAATACAAATCTGAAAATACACAGCTGGAGGAACTTCTTTTTGCTGAAGCGAGACCCATCCCTATTTTCTGTTTCTTGGATTAAGTGACACATAATCTTAGATGCACGTGATATAGTCCCTGTTTTTTTGGTTTTTTTAATAGAGAGAGCTTAGTAAATCATATGAAGCTCGAATAAACCAGCTACAGCAAGATTTGTCAGTATCCAAAAATGAAGTGACGAGAGTATAGTCCAATATGGCTGAGGCCTTGGCTATAAAGAATTCTGAAATTGAGGCGCTTGTCGCTGCCGATGGACTTAAGAAACAGTGCTATATCTAAGGAAATCGGCTTCATTGGGTTCATTTCACTTACCTTCTCTCATATGTCATATTACTTTTATCCGAAAACATGTATCTTATGGCCATGGCGCTAAGGTTCCCGTATATTGCCCTATGTTCTAAATAGATTAGCAACTTCTCTGTATTATTTGGTTCTGTACTAACTAGAATGCTTCAAGAATGTTCAGAGTTGCTTCTTGTTCCCCTTCCATCCTTCCTTTCCTTTTTCTCCGACATAGGCTAGACTAGTTTGGAATCTTTGTTTGTTTTCTTTTGGTGTTTTATGATTTCACCTCTATGACCTTTTATTCAACACTAATCCCTGCTCTTCATTTTGATGAGACATAGGAACTTACGAAATGAGGATGATGCAGTGAGTGTTTGTTTCTTCCCCGCTTGTCTATTTGCACTTCATTTTATAATGACATTTGAGATATGATGTTATACTTCACCGTGCTCTAAGGGAGGTGCTAGCTTCAAAACGGAGAAGAGGAAAAGCATGCAGCATACAATGCTAGCAAAATGGTTTGTACCAAAAATAGTTTTTACAATGAATTTAATTGTCTTCCCAATATAGCAATAAATTTGTAAATTAGATTAATATGTTAGTTGAATGTATCCAATCTCTAAGAACTTTAGTTCCTTGAATTTTTCAATGGGGATATTAATGAGTTCAAATTATCACGGATTGAATAAATTTTCTATGTGGACATCTTGAAGTCTCAAATCTGAGATTTATTTAGTTAATTAGAAATTTTCAATGGTCTTTTGAATTCCTTATCGCCTCCATTAATATTATATTAGCTTGCATCTCCATAATGACAACCTTCCGTAAACCCTTGAAGTATAGTTCCTTGCTTGTAGAAACCTAGCAAATTTGATGTGTAATTCTAGTATTTTATGCAATCCTCATGATGGTTGTTTTGTGGTACTCTATGAATAGATGAAAGATCACCTTTTTTATGGACGTGTATATATTGAGATATGAAGTTTTACATAATAAATATTAAAGCTTGTTAAATGAACGTCTTCATATGAAATCCTGTCCAGATAAGCACCTTTTGACTAATATTATGTTCTAGAATCAGTTATTGCAGGCTTGCCACCTGAAGTCCCTTTGTTATACCCAACTGATGAGCATCTTAAGTTCACCTCTTTTATTAAAAAAAAAAAATGGGTATCTTGAGTTCTACTATCTTGAGGAAATCTGATCGGGATCGAGTTGAGAGGAACATGTAGATTTTAATTGCATTTATTGCTTAAAGGTATGAAGTGTATACTGTAATTGATCAAAGGATGCCCTGCTTTTACATGATTTGTAATTGTATTGTACTGTGATCTTGGAATATGTATTTTTAAGGGTTAGTGGATTGGGCTTTACATATTTTAAGAGGTTTTCTTTTTGGTCCAAATGTTCAGAAGCATATAACATCATAAATAAAAATGGGAGACAACAAACCAAGTTAATATGTTTGCAAATGATTTACGCCTACTAATACTTGTGATTAAAGTAGTGTGTAAATAAAGTAAACCGCTTGCTCTGACTTGAAACTTTCGCATGTAATTTGCATGAGAGGAATATATATATATATATATATATATATGATGTATATATGTATCCACTATAAGTATAGTTTGACCCGATTGTAATCTAAAATGATTGTTTTTGTAAAATTCTACTTGCACACACATAGAACTTTGATGCAATGCATTTCTTCTAAGTGAGGAAAAGAAAAGAAACAAAAGGAATTGATATTAACCAAAAACCCACAAGAAATGCTGCTGTATGGCATTTGTGATAAATGATTCCACATACAGTATATATACATCATATATATGTGCATGTGGGATGAACATATATATATATATAGAGAGAGAGAGAGGTAGAAATTACCAGAGGTGCATATTCTTGTTGGAATTTTTTTTAGGCATCTTATTATCTGGGTGGCACTAAATTTGGAATTGCAGCATGGAGGAATTCTTGCATCTTTTTTAATGGTTCAGCTTTAATTAACTCTGTAATTGTGTTTCCTGTCCATATGCAGAAATCATTTGTTTTTTAATCATGCAAGTAATTAGCCAACTTAATTTTTGGGACTTCTCACACTAGCTATTATCTTCCAACTTTGGCACTTGTCACAAAGCGATGTCTATATATCATTTTGTTTAATATTACCAAAATTTGCCACACTTATTCTTCTTTATGTTATTTTCTTGGCATAACCCAAAAGTAGCACTCTGACTGTACGTAAAAAGTTGCTTCTGGTGTATTGAGTGTGAAAAGCCCTTCAGAAGACTCTGAATCAGGTAAAGTATAAGTATATAAATACTATACACACACGCACACAAATATGCATGCATGTCCTTCTCTGTGAGCATTTCTCAATCCAAAGTACATTGTAATTACCTATAACTTTGAATTTATGTTTATTTAATAGAATTGGATAATAAAGTAGCAATATATATTGTTATTTGTTTGTTACAAGAGAGAAAAAGAGAGACTTAGTGTATGCAATATATATTCACTGTGAGAGCAGCCCTATAGAATAGAAAACTAAGCCTCGTCTCTCTAGTCTTTGCACAGCAGTCTAAAGTCTATGGAAAGCACACACATACTAAAAAAAATGAAAAGCACGCATATATCACATAACACAAATCATTGTACTCTCATACATGCATGAACTTAGAGACCCAGCTCATTTTTTTGGGACCCACCGAACATAACTTTCAGGGTCAAAATCAGCTTTTGATGTATAGGATTGAATTTTACATGGATATCCACTTTTTCCCTTTACTGCACATTTTGCTATATTCTTCACATCCTATCCAGTGAACACCAAGTTTGAATAATTTGGATTAGCTTTTTAAAAAATAGGAAAAAAAATAGAACAATATGAATGATGCATAGCTAGTCTCTCTCAAATGCAATATGTGGTGACTTTGATAACATAATATATATACTTATAGTGTATGTGTGCTAATTTAAAACAAAAGAGATGTGCAATTAACAAACAGAATAGGGCAACTCGACAAACACATCATTGCTCCGGGACTAAATCATTAGCTCGTGTTTGAAATGAATTGGTGAACAATTTTGTTTAATTTATTGAAAGCATTACATTTAACATATTGTATATAAGGGCTAAAAGCATGAGATATATACTATGTTTTTTGCAGATGAAAGAAAGCGTAGAGCTTGATCGAATTGAACTTTGGTTTGAGACCCACTTCAATAAGAAGACAAAGAAATGGTGTGATAACAAATCAGAGGACATATATGTAAGCATAGTTTTGGATGTCAAAATTTAATGTATACTTGAATTTACTTACTTATTTGAACAATATATGTGGTTTTACCCGTATCTTATAGAACCGCTTTGAATGAAAGAGAATTTATTATTCTCAGATTTTATGGATTTAATTCAAGTATAGTGTATATATTATGCATTGTCTGATTGTCTTGTGTTCATAGGTAATTCATAGGTAATGAATTAAATTGGATATTGTATAATTTCTAGAATAATAATTACGAACATAAGTGTAATTATTATTAAGCAATCACTTTTTTTTTGTAACTATAATATAAACACCGACAACATTAAGTGTTTGTAACAAATGACATGTATATATGGTAATTGTAACTTTTTATATTTCAATGACAAACACAAATCGTTATTAAATATATGAGAGTTACAAATTACATTACCGTAACTAATCAGTTAGTTACGAAATTCATAATCGTAGTTACAATTTACACACGAATCTAAATTTGTAACTAATATGTAGTTACGAATTGTAATTTTGTAACAATTAATCAAATAACAACGAAAGAGTGGTCGTAAGTAATAGAATGATTTTGTAACTAAATGGCCACTTGATCAACATTTAGGGTCCTAATTAGTTACGAAATGAATATTCAGTCACAGAAAAATTTGTCAATTAGTAACAATAATTTTCATAAGTAAATGTATTGTATAGTTACGAAACATGTGTCGTAAGTAAAGATGCTATCTTTAGTCACGAAATGACAATTTTCGTGACTTATTGATAATCTATTACGGTCATTTAGTCACAAACGATCCACGAAAAAATTTGTTACTATTTGATATTAAGGTACGAAAATCCGTAACTGATTAATTATTAGATACGTTTTTTGAGTTTGTGACTAATTTAAATTTTTCTTGTAGTGACCATATAGATTTAGGAGACGTAATTGAAACCAAACATGGCTTTTAAGCCACATCCCAACAAATTAAAGATAATCTTGTTTACCAAACTAAGTTTTGTATTTTACATAGGAAGAAAATGAATAGAAATAATAAAACAAAAAAGAACAGACGTAGACACTAATTATATATAAAAATAAATCAATAATAGAGCTTGGAGAAAAGAAAAACAAAAGAAAGAAAAAGTGACTCACAAAGAGTAGCCAGTGACAATAATAATCTGCCTAGGTACATATATACTTGATACACGAATTTAGGATCATCTTTTAATTTGAACACTTACTAAATTTTTACAATCTTTCACTATGTGATAAATTAAATATTATTGGTCCAGATTAAATTTTGGTAGGATCACGAGAGGATTCAAATTATTGTTGTTTCACTGGTCCAGGTGTCAAATTGTTATTTGTGCATGTCTGGAAGCTTGTATGACTGGATTTTGGGAATATATATGAAATTCTCTATTTTTCTTATTTCGGACACCTGTTCCTAATTTCGTATTCCCTAAACTCTCGCCCAAAAATAAATAAATAAATACAGTTTCAAATTTTCAATTGCATTATTGATCATCTGAATGCTGATGTTGATCTATCCTTGGCTATACAATAATACAAACAAAACACTCGTTATAAATAAAAATAAACCAATAGAGAGAAAAACAAAAAGAAAAAGAAAACAAGATCGTAAGGAATATTGTTAGACATTTTTATAGGGAAGGGCGTTTTCATGACCCCACATGCACATGAAGCTCCTGTAAAAGTTTATACGGAAACAAGAGAAAGAAACAGTGACTCACAGAGAATATTTCCCAGGACAGTGACTCGTACATATTTGGCAGATACTTATTATGTGTGTCCACTGTCCAGTGACTATAGACATTAGATCTATGACCTCGTCAAGAGCAATTATATATCCAAATACTTAGCTATGGCTCTTACCGTGAGAAAACTGGAATTACTAGGCATGTTCTCACAGGGGATGCTGCTCAAGCAATTCTCATTGGGCACCGTAGTAATACTACCTGTTTTAGCTGCTGCAACAGCAAGACAACAATCCGACTCGACTCAAAGATGCGGCGATGTTGATGTTCCATTTCCATTCGGAATGGATAACAAAACTTACTTGGACGAGACATTCTTAATCACCTGCAACGAATCCTCCAATCCTCCAAGAGCTTTTCTAAGGGAAAATAATATCGAAGTTAAAAACATATCCGTTGATGATGGTGAGTTGAGTGTCATACCGTTCATAGCGAAAGATTGCTACAATCAGTCTGGAAATCTAATCCCAAGTACCGAAGATTTCATTGGGTTCTCCAAAAACACCATTTCTTCTACCAAAAACAAGTTCTTTGTAATTGGCTGCGATACTTATGCATTAGTTCGAGCCGAAGAAGGTGAGGAAGGATATGGTTGTATATCATTCTGCGATAACAAAACCACAAGCTTTGTGAGCGAGTCTTGCTCTGGCTCTGGGTGTTGCAAAACTACCATCGCCAACCGACGTAAAAATTTTAGCATCGTGGTGGGTAGCTTTTCTAATCATTCCGAAATATTGGAATCTAATCCATGTAGCTATGCCTTCGTTGCCGATGAAACCAAGTTCAAGTTGAAGTTTCCGGCCAATACCAGTTTCAAAGAGTTGGAGTCCATAGAAGAGCTTCCAATGGTTATTAATTGGGCGATTGGGAACGAGAGCGTGAGGTGTGATGATGCCAAAAAGAGAGACAAATACGCCTGCAAAAATAATAGCAAGTGTGTTGATGTCCACGACGGATCAGGTGGTTACCGGTGCCAATGCTTGGATGGCTTTGAAGGCAATCCTTACTACCAAGACGGCTGTCGAGGTATGTATATATATATATATATATATAATATCTACATATCTACCTCCTAAGGGTTTTCATAATCAACATAAAATATATTTAATTTAACGGGTTTTTTTTTTTTTGAAAATAATATATTTTCCTTTTTCTTATCAAATAATAATCGTTTTTATTTTGGTTTTCAAAACGCAACTACGTATGATTTTTTTTTTAATTTTTTTTATTGACTAACTCCAGATTCGAAAAATATTTAATTCAACATGTTAGAGATATTTAATAACATTGTTTGTTTATTATATATCAATGAGACATCTTTGAGTTAGTATTTTGGAAAATAATAGAGGAAAATATTTGTTTATGTATTTTAAATATATACAATTTTATATTTTATTATACTTTTATACAATAGGAAGTAATAAAAATATGGCTATAGACTTGGGCATGTGATTAATTAAAGATGTAACAAGGTTTTTAATCATACAACTTTGTATAGCTGTGATTTTTTAGTAAACTAGACTAGTATTTTCAGTCACAATCAATTTTTTTTTTTTTAAGCTAATGACCTTCTTTGGATATTATCTTAGGCGTGAAATATTTGTAATAAAATTCCTTATTTATCCTATTATAATAATTATTATACTGTTTATATGTATTTTTCTTTTTTTTTCTTCTATGTTGTTTTTTTTTTGGGAGTATATAAGTGTATAATTATTTTAATATTTGTTGGCCTTATATGTATGTCGAGTCTAATAATTGAATTTGATGGCACGATGTTGGGATCTACATTTGTTTCCAGATATTGACGAGTGCAACAGTACTACTTCAAACCCCTGTGGTAAAAATGCTATATGCAAGAATTCACCTGGAAAATTTACTTGCAATTGTCTAAAAGGATTCAGTAAAGTAAATGAAACCGATTGCAGCAAAGTCATCAGTTCTCGGAGAACAATTATCTTCGTCTGTGTCTCACTTGGTACGTATATACATATATATATATATGTATGTATGTATGTATGTATGTATTAGCTTGGAATAGTAATGAATCTAAGAGTAGCAATAAATGTAAGAGTAGATATACATAACTGGCCATGTTTACAAAAAACACATAAAAAGAAAATAATAATACTGAAGAAGTATTAATAATAAACATTAATTCATAGATTATAATGATTCAATATACTTCCATATGCAGGTGTAAAGCATAGCATTAGTGGTTTCTATTTCTTTTCTTTTTTTTTTTGGTAAAATTAGTGGTTTCTATTTCACTAATATGCTGGGGAATGAGAAAAAGAAAGGTCAACAAAATGAAAAAGAAGTTCTTTGAGCAAAATAATGGATAAATATAAGAAATTTAAAATATATGTGAAAAAGAAGTTCTTTGAGCAAAATAATGGACAAATATAAAAAAAATGAAAATATATGTGTGACATGAAAGCATATTTTAAATTCATTTAAAAATTGAATAAAATTGTGAACTACTTTTGGTAAGAATTTTTATCTTTTTTTTGTTGCCAAGTGATAAGATTGAACTGAATTATTATTGTAACATGTTGATTATATATGGGTACTCATATCGAATATATATATATATATATTTTATTTACATCTTTAGCTAGGTTCCCAGTCTATTTGACTCGATAAATGTTATCATCATGCAGCTGTATGCATCAAACTATTGATTTGCTTCTCACTAATATATTGGGGAATGAAGAAAAGAAAGGCGATCAAATTGAAATTGAAGTTCTTTGAACAAAATGGAGGATTAATGTTACAACAACAATTGTCAAGCACTACATCTCTTGAGGCAACACAAATTTTTAGTTCACATGAGTTGAAAAGGGCCACAAACAATTACCATGAAAGCAGAGTTGTTGGTCAAGGAGGCTATGGAATAGTTTATAAAGGAATATTACCAACTAACAAGGAGGTTGCAATTAAGAAGTCCAAATTTAGTGCCCAAAAGGTTAATGAACAATTCATCAATGAGGTGGTTCTACTTTTGCAAATCAACCATAGGAATGTGGTTAAGCTCCTTGGTTGTTGTTTAGAGACAGAAGTGCCTTTACTTGTTTATGAGTTCATTAGCAATGGAACTCTTTCGGAACATATTCACAACAAAGACGACCAAGGACGATCACCACTTTCATGGGAAATGAGATTAAAGATTGCAAACGAAACCGCAGGCGCATTAGCATATTTGCACTCTGCAACTTCTACACCTATTATACATAGAGATGTGAAAACTGGTAATATACTCCTTGATGAAAAGTTCACAGCAAAAATTTCGGACTTTGGAGCTTCGCGGCTGATGACTCCAGATCAAAATAAACTTTCAACTGTTGTACAAGGGACATTCGGATACTTAGATCCAGAATACATGCAATCCAGCCAACTCACAGAAAAGAGTGACGTATATAGTTTTGGAGTTGTTTTGGCAGAGCTACTAACTGGCAAGAAGGTGCTGTCTTTGAGAGACCCGAGGAAGAAAGAAGCCTAGCAATGCTCTTCGTTTCTGCTATGAAAGACGATCGGTTACTCCATATTATTGACGATGACATTGTCTTTGAGGGAAATGTTGAGACATTAAAGTGCGTTGCCAATCTTACTGAAAGATGTCTACGAGTTAAAAGTGAGGAAAGACCTACCATGAAAGAAGTGGAAATGGAGCTTGAAGGATTACTAAGAACCATGGAAGTTCATCAATCGGGCAATGTACTTGATCTGTGTGTGGAAAAACTGCCTCAGCCCCTTCTGATATTGATGTTAGTAGTGGATCAATATCCCATGGTAGATGATGTTTTAGTGTCTTCAATTTTTATGGGTTTGATATTCATAGTAGTGTCTAATTTTGGTAGATGATGTTTTAGTGTCTTTAATTTTTTATGGGTTTTCAGCAACATTCAACTTTCATGTTTTTTAGTGTCTAATTTTGGGACATGTCAAGCTAGAAAATGTTCATGCTTTTGAGATGGTTATAATAAAATATGTTCAAAAAAATTGTGAAGGATGATGTATTGCAGGATAAATGTATGTTTATATTTTACGTAAGTCTTGTAGGTGTTAATTATATAATGAAATTAAACGTACGTGTCGCAGTCACTAGAGAGTTTTACAAGAATACAAACTAGATTTTTAAGCTTGCTTCATATTCAATATAACTATTTTTAGTAAATTGGGTGACGATGTAGTGAAGCAAGCAGTAACAACACTAGCACTAGTGATCGATTCTGATCACAACATATAATTATATTGAGAAAGGTAGGAAAAATACATGTATATTTTTTTATTAAAAAAAAAGACATATATATATATATATATATACTTTTGAAAAAGACAAGTAATTGATGCAATAATAGTAGGCTGAAGAAGATCACATGGGTATGTATGTTTTGTAATCACAAATGTGAAAGATCAATTTATTAATTATTGGTCGAAATGATGGTATTTCTGAATCAATAGTAATATGAAATTTTTGGATAGTATTTTATTTGCTTACATCTGGCCCCCACCATATATGGTAGATTTTGTTTTACTATCTTCAATTTTTTTTGGGTTTCACCTTCATGTTTTGTGTCTAATTTTGGAAAATGTCAAGCTAGAAATGTTTATGCTTTCCAGATGATTTAAAAAAAAAAAACAAAAAAAACAAAAAAAAAGGTTAAAAAATAATGAATGTATGAATTAATGTTAAAAGTTAATATGTAATTCTGGTTGTGAGTTTTCATTATATGTTTTGATAATAAATTAGTCTTTTTTTGGCAATAAATAAATTAATCTTTTTTTATTAACTATTTTTCTAAGTTAATAGTATTTAAAATGGTCTAAAAGTCTCTATTCTTAGTTTAAATATATATTTATGTAATATCAAACTAACTAAGGAGGTCCAGAGATCGAGAAAAAAATTAAATAAGTGTTTATCTTCATGTAAATTCTTTAGAAGCAGTAAAATTAAGATTTCAAATTATTAAATTTGATTTTATACTTTATATTTTCTTATTTTGTTTGCCATACACCCAGAGCCGGCCCTGATATTTTAGGAGCCGCAGGCAAGTTTAAAATTAGGAGTCCATATATATAATTAAAATATATATATATATATATATATATATATACATATATAACAAATATCATTAACTTGTTTTTTCTTAGCAATATCCATAGTTAGAGATTGAACAAATTCTTTATTTTATCTTTTCTTTTTTCTCTTTGTATGCTTAGACAAATACTTTCTATTAAACATATTAAATCAATTAACAACTCAAAATAAATTCAAGATTTAGCTATAAATTATTTGAGAGAATAGAAAAACCTGTAAAAAATTTCCACTTAAATGTACTGATAGACAAATAGTCTCTTTAACCTGTAAAATTTTAAGAATTAGAATTCATTAAAATTCATATTTTTCTTCTTTAATTAAAAGAGAAAGTATTAAGCAATAATTTGATGGACTTGGAAGTATCCTGATTAATAAAATATTTCAATTATTAATACAATTTTAACAATTTGAGAAATTAATCAATCAGCCTCTAAATTGTCCAACTTAAAAATAAAGAAAATAACACAAATTGAATTCTTTATTCTTATAAAACCTGATAGCAAAAATATTTTTATATTAAAATAAAATTCACATATAAAATTATTACTCATAAAAAATAAAATAAAAAATAAATTTATTAGAGTCACTCTCAGTACTCTATCTCTATGCCTGTAGTTAAAATCCGTATTCTTTGATAGAATACAGATCTAAAAAAAAATGACCAACAGACAAAAAAAACAATAAAGAGGACGAATAAAAAAAAGTAAAAAAAAAAAAAGGAAAGTAGCAAAATTAAAATGTGATTTATTAAAATATTAATTTTAGATATATGTGGGGGATAAAAAATTATTAAAATATTTCATTTTAATTATTTTATTATATTACATGTATATTCTAAATATATTAAAAAAAATTTGATGGGGCCCTCGCGATCTTATGCAGTTGCATGGCTGCCTATACTGAGGGCTAGCTCTGATTACACCCCGCAAATTGAAAGATAATTAAGAGAAATGTTATAGGATAAAGACATGTACATATGTATATATGCATATAGGTTTATATTTTACGAGTGTTTTAGCCATTAATCATTTAATGATATTAAGCTTGTGTCATCATGACATGACAAGAGAGTTTTACATGTAGGGAAGCAAGCAATGTTCAGCATGCCTCAGGCCCTACTTTTGTGAGGACCCCCTAAAGTAATAAGTTTTGAAATATTTATATTATATGTATAAACTCTTAAAATACATTTATAAAGTTTAAAATTGATGAGTTTTTTAATAAATAATTTATTTTATTAAAGTTGTGGCCCACCTAGCTATCTTTTTTTCTTTTTCTGCTTAAATGAGCTTTGTGTTCCTAAGTTTTTTTTTTTTTTTTCCTACTAAAAATCGTTTTATTTGTAAATCGTTTTATTTGTAATACTCTTGATTAAGATGAAGTTTGAACAAACAATTTCTGTTTGAACTAGACACAAATTGAGCGTTCTTTTTGTAAAAGTCAAAAAAAAAATATATATATATATCTATAGTATATATAAAGCGCGGTACTAGCCCAAGGCACAGCAACCTTCGTTGTTTTTCGTCCTCGGTTATTTTGTCATTTTGTTCTTTTTTTTTTTCAATTCCAGCCTCAAAACGACGTCGTTTTAGAGTTGATTTTTTTTCCTTCCTATATTGGCCTTTGTCCCCTTGCAACAAAGCTCCATCACCATTCCTCAACCGTCGGTGCCCCCGTCATCAGACTGTCAGTGAGGAATCAATAGTTTCATTCTTTTTTTTTTTCTCCTTGCATCGAAGCCCCATCATCACCCTCAATCGTCGGTAACCCACCACCACACCGTTGGTGGGGCACCGACGGTTAAACCTTTTTGTCTTTGTTCAGGTGGGTGGGAGTGAATGCAATAGAAAGCAGTCTCTGTTTTGCTATCTACTCCGAGTCTGTATCGCGTAAATGCTTCGGTAGCTTTCTTTTTGTCTGAACTTTCTTTTTTTTTATCTCGCTCTCTATCTGTCTATGTCGGGAATGGGTATTAGCGCAACCACACTACAAATTTATTCCATTTGGCTATAAATTCAATCTGGGTTTTCTCCATTGCAGTACCTTTTTTTAATCATTAACAACAGGTGCGCTGTTTAGCAAAGTTAGACGAAACCAGAAGATGAGCCATACACAGTCTAATATGAGTTCTGTTTGTTTCTTCACCTCCCTTCATTGTGTTAACTTCTAAATGTTGATTGCTATCAGCTCCAGAAATTCTTTATTTGCATATTTCGTTGAAGTTTAGACAGCTTGCTCATCTGATTTTCCTTTCAATGATGAGATAGTGATTTTTAAACAATTTATTAGGCAAAAGGATTTCTTTTTTCCATGAAAGTTTTGTCTTATTTTCATTTTTTGGAGTTCTAAAGGATTTTGGTTTTGGTTAAAGCTATATCTTTAAACTTGCATGGTTTCTGAGAAGTGACTTTTTGCGGTACAAACTTCAGGTAGTAGAACTGCTAGGAGGACATTTGATTTCGGAAGGACCCATGTGGTGAAGCCCGAAGGGAAACATCAAGCAACAACAGTCTGGTTACATGGCCTTTTGTAACGCCGCTGGAAGTAAGGGTGTAACTGTAAAATTGCTATTTCTACAGGAATATCATGTTCGGCGCCTCTTGTTTTCTACCTGCTTCCATCTACGTCGCAATAAATGTTTGGATAGCTTTCTTCTCTATGTGAACTTGCCGTTCAAAATCTGCTCCCTGTTTTTTTTACAGTCATAGCACTGTGTACCCATCTCAATTCATGGTTTGCTGGTTTTAGGGATTGCGTTTTAGCAGCAACTTCACGGTGGAATTTTTCACTCTTTTGAGTTAATTATTTGGTAAATATGTCTTACTTTGTTGTTCAGTCTGCTCTTTGTTTAGTTCGGATTTTTTATTCTGTAGCATTTTTTTTCTATTAGAAATTGTCGACATCGCCATCGCCGTTAGCTTCTTCTCTTTTTATTTTTTTTGGCTCTCTATTTTTCTTTGTTGATTTAATTCTTTAATGGGATTTTTCTGGGTTGGTTTTTTATTTTAGGCATTTGAGAAGAATAACGTAGAGAAGGATGTGGCAAAGAGTAATAAAGAAGGATAATTGCCTGTTGAGCACCTTGGCAGAACACCTGGCTACATCTTCTAGGAGTTCCACGAGTCCGCCTTGTGAAGTTTACGAGTAGCTGTTCAAATAAGCCGTTGTAGATTTCCTTAAAGGTTTGATTTTTTGATGAGAAATCAGGGACAATTAATTGGGTAGTAATTATTTCAGTATTTCATTAACTTGTGTGATTGAGTTTTTGCTGTTCCTTATTGTTTTCTGGGGGTTTGATGCATGCTAATGGGTTTATGGGTTGTTTTATTTCTTAAGCATGATTTGTGAGTGCCGGAGTGGAATCAGTTATTAGTAGCCTTTTTTGTTTCTCTGATCTTTGCTCATTTTCATCTTTTGCTTCAATTGGGGGACTTTTGTTATGGGTTTTCTTACTTTGGCAGTTCAAGAACTAAAAAAGATAGAAAGGAATAATTTTATTCGAAAAGTTTGCTGGGTTCCACCTGTTCCTAATTTCCAATTATATGGTTTGTAATTCTTGTTTATGCTTGGAATTGGATCTTCATGGTTGCCCTTGCACAAATATCGATCCCTTTCATAAATATAAAGGAAAAGTTTTCGTTAAATGAGCTTCCATATGTTGAATTTGTAGTTTTTAGAGGGGACCAAGTTAACTTATTTTTTACATCTGGAGTCCTTTTTTTTTTTATTCTTCTTATTATTATTTTTTTAATTTTTCCCCTTAAACTAGAATTTTATACTTGGTAGTTTCTGTTTGTCATTTCATCTCATTGGTATGTGAAACTCCTATTGGTTAATGACTTACAACTGGTTGCCATGCAAATCGCCATCACTTTACTTTGTGTTGGTCATAATGATTTGCTTTATTGTTTGTGGAAATTTATTAGCTTTAATCCCAGTTTTAGGATATATAGTTGGTATTACTAACTTTTGCAGCTTCATATTTTGTGAAAATATGAATTGGTATGCATCTAAATAGAGAATTAGATAATAGGATTGGGTTTCACTGCTAATTTTGGTATTGAATGGTCAGCCTCCTGGAATATTCTTCATGGTTATATTTAGCTTTTATTTTGTGTTGTTAGCTTTATTTTTGGGTTAATTTTAGGTTACTTTTCAGTTTTTCATTTTTTGAAAATGGATCTTTATTTGAGAGAGAAATTATTTACAAAGAGCCATAAAAAATTTTATGTGGTCTAAAAGGCATATTTTGCTGCAACATGCATTTAAATAGCAGTAACAGCCAACAAAGCTCTGTAAACTAGGTGCTTGTTTGCACCTTCTGTTATTATTATTATTTTTAATAGCTTTATTTTTATATTGTCTTTCCCTTTCTTCTATTTTTTGATTGGCAGATCTTGTACAGATATTGCAAGAAGCACAACATCGTTGGCTCTGGCCAAATGAAATCTGTAAAATACTTTGCAACTACTAAAAATTTCAATTAACACCAGATTCACCTGTTAGGCCCCCAGGTTACAACTGACATTATCTTCCATAATTTTTCATTTTCCTCTTATTTGTGTGAGGTCTTGAATAACTATTTTTTATTTTATGTGCTGGGTTGATTTTTTGTCTGGTGACATGCTCTTTATAAATTTATTGATTTGTTACCTTAAGTATTGAGAGTGCATATATTTACAATTTTATTTAGTGTATTGCAAACTTGTTTATTGTATTTTGAGGGTGTAGACGCATTAATCAAAGCTGTTTGGGTGAACGGAATTGAAATATTGCAAAGATGTGAATAAACAAATGATTTACATTATAATGATGGTGTAACTTGTAAGTGAGAGCTGTTGCAACTAATTGGATTTTGTATGATGGATTTTAATTTAGTTGGAGTGAGTCCTGTGTCAAATGAAGATTAGAAAAGGATCTTGTGGCTTACTCAAGTAGTAAGGCTTTTAACTTGAGCTTTAAGTTAATACAAACTGAAATAATCTTACTCACTGTCACAATTTGTTAGTTTAAAGGATATAACACAGCGCAAATTGTTTTCAAATGTAACGATTTATTGTGTCTCATATTGTTTTGGGATTGAAATAATTATATTGCATAGGATTTCACATATCAATTAGGAAAAGAGGCTTACAAAATTAAGATTCTTATTGTATGTTTTTGTGCTGGTTAAATGTGGGAACTATAATGAAGTTGATGTGATCCAATTTATATCTACAATGGGAAGAACCATTGAAGTTGGTGGAAGGACTCAATTGGTAATAAGAAATGCTTGAACTTTACTTGTGTCATTAATTTTCTCAAAGGACTTAAGTTGCATTTATATCAGATTTAGAATGATAAAATGATGAGTTGGGTAGGACAAATTCAAAAACATCTTTACATGATTGTGTGTAATTGTGAGTTACCTATATTCCTGCAGTAGTTATTAATAACTTTTTTTTGGATGATTTGTAGGAGCTGCTGTAACCTTAGCAGAGTTATGAGAGTATTGACTGGTTTTTGGTATTGTAAGATAACATAATTTGTTTACACAGATAGAAATAAAGTTAATTTTGTATTTGAAAGGTGTTTGATCTTTTTTGTTTTTGTTTACAAAAGTTGGGAAAATTTGTAATAAGAAAGACTTGAACTTTATTTGTTTCATTAGTTGTCTTAAAGGGGAGTGAGAAGAAAACACATAAAGTTGCATTCATATCAGATTTAGGATAAGTATAATAAGTTGAGTAGGATAGATTCAAAAACATTTTTGCTTCATTGTGTGTCATTGTGAGCCATGTATATTTCTGCTGCAGTGATTCATAAGATATTTTGGATGATTTGTAGGGAGTTGTTGTAACCTTAGTAGAGTTAGGAGATTATAGTCAGGTTTTTTGTATTGTAATATAAAATTAATTGGTTTACATAAGTGGAAATAAACTTAATTTGGTACTTGAAAGGTGATTGAATTTTTTTTCTTTTAGTTTACAGAAATTCAGAAAATTTGTATTTTTGTGATTCTGTTTTGTTGGGGAAGTTGGATTATTGGTATAGTACAACATTGTCATTATTTAACTGCATGTAATTGTAGTACACATGTAGTACGTTATCGAATTTATGATCAATATTTTTTTGGTTATTGGTTGGATGATTTTAAGTAAAAAGATAAGTGGTATTTTTATAATTACTTGGTCATTAGTTTCTCTTGCATCAAGGGATGTGTGCTGATTTCATTATTGCTTAGCTTCTCTGCTTCCCTTTGTTTCCCTCCGTATATATTTTTTGACATTGCATACTCAACTTTCAGTTATATGTAGGCTTAATTAATATATTATATAGATATAATGGAATTTATCTCAGTGAGTCAATGATTAATAATATGTGGTCACTACCACCTTTAACTTTGTGATTATATTTGGATTGTGTATAATTCCAAGACCCGTTTTAGATTGGTTGAATAGGGGGCCCAACATTGTTGTAGTGCAGGTGAGAATGTGATCTTTTGGTTGATTTGTTTATAAAAATTGTTTCATTTGCATCCCGTATTACCATGACCATTTTCGGATCTTTTTCTATGTTCAGAATGTTGACACAGTTCTGAATATATTTGTTTTTAGTGACTGCAGGGAGCATGCATAGTCAAGTTTTTGGAAACATTTAAAACAAAAATAGCTACACAGGTACAATAAAGCTTGTTTGGAAACCTTCTAGAATTTTGACAATGAAAAACAATGTGTGGTTGAGATTTATTTTATTTAGTTTTTTTTCTGGTTTGAAATATTGACTTACTTATTTACAATTTGATGCTGCTACGCTTATTTTGGTTTCCACTGGTTTTATCTGTTTTGGATTCTTTTTGTTGCCTTCTTAAGTTTTACTCAATCTGTTAGGAAGTGAAATTATAATACAAAACACACACTAACGGATTCAACTTATTCATTTCCTCGTGGCAATTAGTCAAATTGAACAACTTTGCATTCTATTTAAACATTCTTTGTTATGTTTGGAAGTCCAATGGTGAAAGTTCTGTCTTTGTGATTTATAGAGCTTGTGTCTTTTACACAGTGGTATCAATCACCAAAAAGGGTAGGTTCCTTTTGGTGTGAGCCAATTAGTAGTCCCAACGTTGAAAGTAAAATCATCTTTGATAGTACTCATGTGCAGTCAAATTTTGCTACCTATTTTATATGATTTCCACTTCAAAAATCATTTTAGTTCATTTATACCGTGTAATGAGCAGTATTTTTGCAAATTGATGAAGAGTGGAGGGAACATCACAGCTATGCATTTAGTTGTAGAAAATTTAAGATGATTTATGTTACTGGTTGTTCTCTTTATAGCCAATGTCAGTAAGTCCTTGTTTCTTTGGCATAACTTTCTACTCATGACTGATCATTTAGCATGTCTTTTCAGTTGGCATCCAACGTATGAAAGTTTACTTGGAACCAAACAGCCTTTCCCACGCACTGTGAGTCTATGGTTTTGCTGCTTCTGTAAATGCTAAATTGGATTTTAATTTGGTAGGAAATGGTAGAATTTCTGGTGAATATATGGGAGCACGAGGGGTTGTACAATTGAGATGGTGATTACAACGCCGGCTAATTGGCACTTAGGCCTTTTGCCTATTGGCCCCATAAACAAACTCTTTTACGTTTTTATTTTCATCACTACTCTCTCTTCTATTGTTGATTTAGCAATCAAAATGTAACATTTGTATATATTCTTTTAAAGGCATAATAAATATGTCTAATATACTGCTTTGTTAATTAGAGAGAGGCTTTTCAAGGTCCACGTGGAAAATGCCTTCCCAATTTGGAAGAACCTGGGAGGGAACTTGCAAGGAGATGCAGAGGTCTACCACTTTCTATTGTATTTCGCTGAAGAGTTCATGGAGGAAGATGAGGTGGAAAAGTAATGACAAGCATTCGGAGATTGGAGTCACTTCAGAGCTTTAAAATTAGAAAGTACTCGACAAATCCTATGGAGGTTGGTACTGCAGTGAATTCGCTCCCATCAACACTCACCAAGATCTCTTGGACAAGTTATGAAATTTTTTAGTAGGACACCTTCAAGGTCTTGCTTTTTGATTGGGACACCTTCAAGGTCCTAGCAAGACCTTGAAGGTATCCTAAAAGTAAAGATACTGAAAGCACGGCTGCAGCCTCATGAGCTTAAAGTAGTCGCAGGTGAGTTTTCTCAACTCCAAGTCCTTAAATTGAGGAATCTCATAATCAAAACATTGGAAATGGAGAAAGATACAATGCCCAACCTTGAGAGTCTGTTTATCGATTCATGTGACTTGGAATATCTGCCAGAAGATGACCTCTTATGCAGATCAACCCTGCAACTTGTAGAGGTGATTGGGTGGAAAGTACAAGATAAACTGAAGACTATGCTCACATATTTTAAAATAAAACACCCTGATACTCCATGTAAGATCAACTTTACTGAACGTTGAATTCTGTAGGCTTTCTTGTGTTCTTTTTTATAGTTGTGAACTTTGTTTAGCTTGTGAAGTTTGCTTATTAGTAATTTCATTGTCTTTTAAAATTCGTAGCTCTGTTGGCATACCAAAAAGAGTATCAGAAGCACCTTGTCCCCATATCTTCCAAATCTAATTAATTGAATCCCCTCCAATAACTAAGTTACAAGCACAAATTTTTAATTTTCATATTTTTCTTCTTTTATTTTTGTTCCTAATTAATAACTTAAAAACATTTTTTTTTATTTCTCTCTTGAATGTGAACAATGCAGGTGAAATTTCATAGAATTAATAAGCTGAGTTTAATTTTGTCAACTTATGAGTTATTAATCATAGTATTGAATTATGTCAACCCCAATATGACCCATTTAATAATGATGTTAGGATTGTTTACTTTAATCAAATTTACTTATTAGATTGTGTTACATGGGTTAGTTTGTAGTCATTATGCTTTAGTGACACAACAGGACAACAGCAACATGAAATCAAAAACAAAAAAATCGTTTGATTGCGTGTGTATATATATATATATATATATATTTTAAATTATCATGGGTCAATTTTGTTGTGTTTACCAATTTAGTGTCTTTCTCAAATTGTGTTACCATGTTATAACACAAATTCTCATCCCTATTAATTAATTAACGAACATTTGTATTAGTTTTTCTTATCTCTTTATTAGTATCTCAATTACGATCTAAATATTGGTGGTTTCTAGATAATATATATATATATATAATCATTTTATGGTTTAAAACAAAAATTTTTTAGCGAGATTCTCATCATCTTTTAGATGTGATAATACATATTTCAACCAATATTTTCATACGTCCTAAATAATCTGAAATAAAAATTAATATATATTTTTCTTTCATTTATCTTTTTATTTATTGTATAGTAAGAACTACAAACATATTCCAACCTTGATTGGTTTTATTTATTTATTATTTTTCTTTTGATGAAAATAATAGGCAGGTGAATGACACATAAGCAGTATCAGGAAAAAGAAAAGTTTTTCCCACTTCTACCAAACAGTCATCTAATTCAACCAATGATAAATTTCCAATGCTAAATCAAACATATACATATATATATATATATATATAATAAATCAAATAAAATACAACAAATAAATATCTGACACTTCAACCTCTACAATTTTGCTTTTAAAAAAAGAAGAAGCAATTTCAACCTATAAATAAATCAAGAAAAAGAAAGAACATTAAACACACATATGTAACAAATATTATCCACATTTGTGAATAAAAAATTAATCAAATTCAATACAACTCTAAATCATCTTAAATTCTAATATGCATAGCTACAAAATGGTGTAATTTGGGCTTGAGTGCAACGGATCATCCATCTTTAACCTAAGCTAACAAAAAAAAATAAAAAAATGAACCGTTGGTTCCCCACCACCACATCAATGGTGAGGCACCAACGGTAAGTGATGATGTAATTAGAGCTTGGGTGCAACGGAATTTCCATCTTCAACCTAAGCAAACAAAAAAAAATAAAAAAAAATTAACCTTTGGTGCCCCACCACCACATTGATGGTGAGGCACCGACGGTCCATTTAAGATTCATTCATTATAGCATACTCACTTAAATAAAAAAAAAGTTGTTGAGCAAGCAGTACATATGCTTGACAAGCATTAGTGATATGATATGTTAATTAGTAAGTATGCCATATTTTGATTTACTTAAAAATAATAATAATAGGCTAAATAATACTTGTCACATAAAAAATTCACGAAAACGTAGCAAACTATGTGATTCACGAACATAAAAAGAATGGTAATATGTAAAAAACAAACGTGTTCAACTAAAATAAACAACAAAATTAAAATGAAGTAGTTAAAAACAAAGTAAAAGATGTTTACCACATAATTACTCCAAAATTGAAAATTCCACTAAACAAACATCAATTTGATTCCAACACTCAATTTTTTTAAAAAAAATCCATAATTCCAAACATAAAAAAAAGAAGAAGACTGCAGCATAAAAAACCTCTAAAACAATCTGAAAAAAATAAAATAATAACAAGAACCTATAATTTCTAACCCATAACAACATAACCAAAATCAAAAAATATTCAAGGATAAAAATAGCAATAAAATAATTGGTGGCCACCGGTATGGTGGTTGGCACCTTAGGCTTCATACTCATTTTAAGAGCAAATGGATCCTTTCCGAATCCTCTTTCTTCGTGGATTGATTGAGGATTCTGAAAATGATTCATTTGCTCTTAAAGTGAGTATGAGCACCTTAAGATGCCCAACCACCATACCGTTGGTGGCCATCAACGGTTAATTTTATTGCTATTTTTATCATTGAATATTTTTTTTGTTCTATGTTTTTTTGTTATGTTGTTATGGTGGGTTTGAAATTATGGGTTCTTGCTATTATGGTTTTTTTTTTTTTTTTTTGTCTTTCTAGACTGTTTTTGAGGTTTTTCATGTTGCGCTCTTTTTTTTATGTTTGGAATTATGGGTTTTTTTTTTTTTTAATTTGAGTGTTGGAATCAAATTGATGTTTGTTATGTTTTTGGTGGAATTTTTCAATTTTTGGCGTAATTATGTGCTAAATATCTTTTACTTTGTTTTTTGGCTAACTCGGATTTTTTATTTTGGCGTTGCTTATTTTTTTTAGTTGAACATGTTTATTTTTTTTACATATTATCATTCTTTTTCTGTTTGTGAATCACATAGTTTGCTGTGTTTTCGAGGAATTTTTATGTGGCAAATATTCTTTAGCCTATTATTATTATTATTTTTAAGTAAATCAAAATATGACATACTTACTAATTAACACATCATATCACTGATGCTTGTCAAGCACATGTACTGCTTGCTTAACAACTTTTTTTTATTTTAGTGGGTGTGCTGTAATGAATGAATCTTAAATGTCCATTTACCGTCAGTGCCTCACCATCGATGTGGTGATGGGGCACAAATGGTTAAATTTTTTTTTTTTGCTTAGGTTGTAGATCGATGTTCTGTTGCACCCAAGCTCTAATTACAGCATCACTTACCGTTTGTGCCTCACCATTGATGTAGTGGTGGGGTACCAACGGTTTAATTTTTTTATGTTTTTTTTTTATTTGCTTAGGTTGAATATGGATGTTCCATTGCACCCAAGCCCAAATTACACCATTTTGTAGCTATGCACATTAGAATTTAAGATGATTTAGAATTGTATTGAATTTGATTAATTTTTTATTCACAAATGTGGATAATATTTGTTACATATGTGTGTTTAATGTTCTTTCTTTTTTGATTTATTTATAGGTTGAAATTACTAATTATTTTTTTGGAAGTAAAATTGTAGAGGTTGAAGTGTTAAAGATATTTGTTTGTTGTATTTTATTTAATTTCTTATATATATATATATATATATATATATGTTTGATTTAGCATTGAAAATTTATAGTTGGTTGAATTAGATGACTGTTTGGTAGATTTGGAGAAAACTTTTCTTTTTCCTGATACTGCTTATGTGTCATTCACATACCTATTGTTTTCACCAAAAAAAAAAAAAATAAATAAAACCAATCAAGATATACAATAAATAAAAAGATAAATCAAGAAAAATATATATTAATTTTTATTTCAGATTATTTAGAACGTACGAAAATATTGGTTGAAACATGTATTATCATATGTAAAAGATGATGAGAATCTCGCTCAAAATTTTTTATTTTTATTTTTAAAATGAGATATTTCTTTCACCATAAAATGATTATATGTATGTGTGTGTGTGTATATATATATATATATATATATTATCTACAAACCAACAATATTTAGATCGTAATTGAGTCGAAAACTGATATTAGTGAAATTACCTAAGAAAGGAAAATATAGTAACGAAAATAGTTTAAAATAAAATTTATTTTGAAAAAATTATGAAACTATATTTTCACAAAACAAACACGTGGATTTGATGGGTACGCAAAGATTTGCAGAAAGGAGGAAAATAAATAAAACTCCAAACACAATTTGTCCAGTCAGTCATCAAAAGGACGGCTAAGGTTTTATTTGATGAGACCGTTTTGAGGGCGAAATTGTTGATGCCCCATCATTAGACTGTTGGTGGGGCACCAACACTACTCTTAAATTGTTGGTGCCCATAGATCAAAGTGGACACCAACAAGATCATTTTATTTTTAAAGCTTTAAAATTTTGAAATAGATATGTATATATATATATATATATTTGTGTATGTCTCTTTGTGTATGGTTTTAATTAATATGAATAAATACGTATTTATATAATTATAAGTATTTGGTTTGATACACATATTTATTGTTATCGTTAATCAATATTATATTTTTTTGTCTCCTTGTCTATTTAAATTATAAGTATTTTGTTTAATATATTTTTATAGTTAAAAATATAATTAATTTTTTTATAAATATTTTGCTTTGATCCAATGTCTATCAGTTTATTTCTCCATATGTATTATATATTATATATCTATTTAGCAGTCTTATAAAATTTTAAATAAAATCGTTGGTGCTCAGTGACTATTGGTGGGGGCACCAACATTACTTTTAAACCATTGGTACCCAACCACTAGATCGTTAGTGCCTCACTACTAGACCGTTGGTGGGACATCAACAGTTTCATTTTCATTTTTTTTTAAGTTTTAAAATTTTAAAATATATATGCATATCTATATATATGTTTGTGTATGTCTCTTTGTGTATAATTTTGATTGATATCAATAAATACATATTAATAAAATTATAAGTATTTTGTTTAATATATATATTTATTATTATCATTAGTCAATATTATATTTTTTTGTCTCCATGTCTATTTAAATTATAAGTATTTTGTTTAATATATTTTTATACTTAAAAATATAATTAATCTTTCTATAAATATTTTGCTTTGATCCAATGTCTATCAATTTATTTCTCCATATGTACGATATAGTACATATCTATTTAGTAGCCTTATAAAATTTTAAATAAAACCGTTAGTGCCCTACCATTAGACTATTGGTGGGGCACCAACACTACTCTTAAACCGTTTGTGCCCCACCACTAGACTGTTGATGGGTCACCAACCGTTTTATTTTCATTTTTTAAAAACTTTAAAAATTTGAAAGAGATATGTATATCTATATATATGTTTGCGTATCTCTTTATGTATAATTTTGATTGATATGAATAAATACGTATTGATAAAATTATAAGTATTTTGTTTAATATACATATTTATTATTATCATGAGTCAATATTATATTTTTTTGTCTCCATGTCTATTTAAATTATAAGTATTTTGTTTAACATATTTTTATAGTTAAAAATATAATTAATCTTTCTATAAATATTTTGCTTTGATCCAATGTCTATCAATTTATTTCTTCATATGTAAGATATAGTATATATCTATTTTTGTTTAACATATTTTTATAGTTAAAAATATAATTAATCTTTCCATAAATATTTTGCTTTGATCCAATGCCTATCAATTTATTTCTCCATATGTATGATATAGTACATATCTATTTAGTAGTCTTATAAAATTTTAAATAAAATCGTTGGTGCCCCAACACTAGACTATTAGTGGGGCACCAACAATACTTCTAAACCATTGGTGCCTCATTATAAGCATGTGGTGGGATACCAACAGTTTTATTTTTATTTTTTTAAAGTTTTAAAATTTTGAAATAGATATGTATATCTATATATATGTTCACGTATGTCTCTTTGTGTACAATTTTGATTGATATGAATAAATACATATTGATAAAATTATAAGTATTTTGTTTAATATATATATTTATTATTATTATTATTAATCAATATTATATTTCGTTGTCTACATGTCTATTTAAATTATAAGCATTTTGTTTAATATATTTTTATAGTTAAAAATATAATTAATCTTTCTATAAATATTTTGCTTTGATCCAAAGTCTATCAATTCTGTGATGATTCGGAAATACTTCTATTTTAAATGAAAAATTATGCAAACATTTACTACAATGAAGATAAAAATAGGTAGAAAACAGTGTCTGTTTTGCTACCTACTCCGAATCTGTAAATAGAAAAGAAAAAGAAAAACCACTAAATAATATTTCAAGTTTTCACGGCAAAGTTGACCTTCCAATTACAGCATAGAGTATAAAAATAAACAAATGCAGCTTTAAGTAAGTCATCTAAATAACAATCAATTTTCTATAATTGAATAAGTAAAAGTTTTCATTTGTTAGTTTGAAATCTTATAGGAATTTTAAAATTTTAATCTACATTCCTCAACCCTAATCTACACAGTGACTAATACAAACACACTTGAGGAAGGAATTAGAGATAGCTAAAGTACATATATTAAATATACAACTTGAACAATCCTTCATCAAAAGTAGCAGCATATGCATTTACATATTCAAAAGCAGCAGCAAATGCATTTACATATACATATGCATCAACTTTGGTTATCTCACATTAACAACCATTAAATACAATTAATACAGTACACTATGATACAATACATTACAATATATTTGTCACTTTCGGAGTTGAATCCTTGCCTCTTCCAATGATGCCTTTGCTACACTTCAAGTCACTTCCCTCTCCTCACCAAGCTATTTTGCTCCTTTTACTTCTTCATATGCAGCATTTATTTTCCTTTAAGATTCCAACATGTTCTTACGAATTTCACATTCTAGATTCATCAACTTCTTATCGTCAGCCTCACAATAAGTCAACTGGTTCTCAATTTCAAGCAGCATTTCCTTCACATGCAAAGCCTTTTGCCAAACTGACTTAATTTGAAGTTTTATTTATGATGACTGATACATATGTGGCAGCTCTAAAATACAAGGATGAGATTTTAATGGCTTCTGATATGGGAGGTTAGCTGCTAATTAATTTGCTGCTCATTCAAATAATTGGAAGCTGAAGTTTTGTTGTGGTTGTAGCTCCGAATTAGTGGTGGGCTCTAACATGAATTGGGTTTGAAAGTTTTGGTATTAACATGAGCTTATATGAACAGATTTTCATCACTTGAAACTGATTTTGATATTTGTTGAACCTATACATATTATATGATGGATAATAAGCAAGAGCTATAATATTTGTTGGCGAAAATTAAATTAATTGACTTTAAAGCGACATTGTAACAGGACATGCTGATTAGTTTGAAATTGTTGGTTCTCCAACGAGCAGAAGTTATTGGACATGAAGGACTAGCCCAGAAATTTGACTTGAAGATGCTTCGAGCTCTTGGTATTTTTTTTTTCCTTTCCTCATGGTTTAGCTTCTCTATTTGCTTTAAGTTACATGCTTACATAAACTTTGACTTTATGTGCATTTGTGTATATACTTAAAATGCTTGCAGCTGCAGGTAGCTCTGCTCGCCTACGCAGTTTTAAAAAGGTATAGCTGTTTTACCTTTTCTTGTATGATTTATTCCCTATACATTGTAAACATTTTACATTCCATTCTGCACTTGTAATTGCCTCATTTAGAGGCCACTGACAAGCATACCTTATAGTATTCTGTTTTTGTTTACATTATACTATTTCTGACTTTGAAGTTGGGTATCACTATTCTTAGTAGTACTTCACTTATTTTGGATTTTAATGAAGAATTGTTTCATATTTCAATTAAGGATGCAAATGTATGAGTTCGAATATTTGTGTATGTGTATAGGAAATTTGGAATTTCTGGGGTTAATTCTTTTAGAGAACTGCATGATAAGAAAAGAAATTAGATGTGAGTATATATAAGTTTTTCTTTACTATGTCAGTATCTGTAATCACAAGTATTTTTGAATATGTAAATATATATTTTTTGCATGTTGTAGATCAAGAAAACAACTGAACTCTCAAGGCGTGAAAGGTATGCAAATATTTCGTGGCTTTTCTTGCACTTAATGTATATGTTCCATGCTATACATGTAGATAAGCATATATAGATTGGATTGTAACCTTTAAGTTTTGATGTTGAAAGTGCATGTTTACTACTTGTACATCATATAAAAGTAACACTTGATGGTTTCCTTTTATAGGTTATTAAGATGTCCTTGTTGTACTTCAATTGACATCATTAGAATGTGTGTAAATGAGGATTTTGGGTATATAGGTTTTAACTTTGATGGTGGAGCTTTATGTGATGATGATAATGATTGAAGGTCAGCTGTACTAATTAGTTTTTGGATGTTACAGTGAGGTGTGTTTGGAGGAGATGAAGAAATTTGGTCAAGATAGTGGGTCCTTTACTTGATAGGGTGGCCTCTCATTAGAGTTTGTCTAGATGGAGATTCATGGGTGTAAAAGTTCCTCTACTTTTTGGTATTTCTTTATTATTCTGAATGTAGAGTTAAAGAAAACTTCATTATGTAATATAAGGCACTTTTGTGCTTCTTATTTGTTTTGGGAAAAGACTTTAAGAAAGTCTGCTATGCTGGGGGTTGATTTAGAGGATTTTCGTTTTTGGAGAAAAAAAAAAGTGATGAAAATTTGGCATTATTTTCATCTTTTACGTTGGTGTTAATTTGGAAGTCCTTAATGTTGAATGAGAATTGATTAATAATAGTTCTGAACAATATTTTGTAATCTAACAATTTAATGTAGCTTTGCATTAAGAGAGGAAGAGGGGGGGAAGTAGATCGTCAGGTGCTTATTGAGTGTCAAGATACCTACAATAAGTAATAGAGAAATATTGGTCCTGAGAAGTTTGACAACATTATTGTCTTTAGTCTATTTCACCATTCATACCACATTTGATTTATTAAAACCCTGCTGCGCAGAAGCTCACTTGGTTGAAAACTTTGCTTTATATTGGAGGTTAATTTTCTTTTTCTTTGATAGGAATCAATCTGTTATTGATAGCGAATCAATCTGTTATTGATAGCAAATCAATACAAAGGATAAGAAAGAGGACAAGGAATCTCGTGAACAGAATTACCAAAAAAAATAAAATATATATGGCTAAACATTTAATTTAGTGTTTTAGCACACTCTTTGATTTGATATATGACTAAACGTCTGTTGTATTCTTATGTTTCCTTTTTAGCATGTGATTGAGATTGGAAATAAAAAAAGCATATGTTCATGGTGGACTTACTAAATGTTACTGGGTGCTGTTATGCTTCCAAATTGTAGATGTCAATGTTTAAAGAATCTTGGTACTTTCAATTTATACTTGCCTATGAGATTGGGAAAACTTATTACATTTCAAAGGCAAATGTGAAACCATATTTTCTTAAAAATCGGATTGTTCCTAATCCTATACAATGGATTATCAATTATCAAACCAGAGTTGAAGAAGTTGTTGGTGCTCAATCTTTGGCTGATGTAGAACATTCTTATATTCCATTTTCTCGATTACATGATGTACTTTGCTTTAACTGCTGAAAGAAGTATCAAGTATGTTACCTAAAAAAAGGAATTGCATAGAATTGAGACTTTTATCCTTGGATTTTATATTGATATTCGTGAAAAATGCTCTCTTTTGTTTTATTTATTACTGATATTTATTTGTTTATGTGCTTGGAATTGCAGGAAAAGTTCAGTTATAAAGAAACATTTCCAGTTGTTATATGCAATCGATCTGCAACTATCAATCTGGCTTTCTGGATGACGAGCTTTGGTTTCAGTGAGGTACCAGTCTCTAGCAATTATCTTTTGGTCAATAATAGTATTATTTGAAAAAAAAAAAATTAAATCACCTGTTGAGAAATAATTTTGTTCTTAACATTTCAGCTCCAAGATGAATCTTCTTTGACACTTAGATGCATTAAGGAATGTAGAGCAGGTGGATTTCAGGAAATTTTTATGACCAGGATTGATTATCCTCCAGAATATGACCATTGCGTAAGGTATTATTAATTAATTCTCTTTTGTTCACATTCAGCTAAGGATGATATTGTCTCTGTGTTGGACCGGCAATAATATATTTCACATTAGGTTTTGCCCTCTTTTCAATTACATGAATTGATTCCAGCTAATGCATTATATGTGTGTGTGTGTGTGTGTGTGTGTTGTGTATATATAAATTGATTTCTGGTGGGATTCCATTATAATTTTTAAAGAATGGTGAGAAATAGTGCTAAAATAGATTATGTTTGGGTAATCAAGAGTTAAGTATAAGGATAAATAGATAAATAACTCCATGGAGAGGAGGAATTATGAATTATGCTACTAGCTTATAAAGCACACATTTGCCATGTCTATTCATAGCAGACTATAAAAAGAATAAGTCTTTTGGATCCCTCATCTAGAAAAAGGTCTTTTTTCGTTTTGCATTTTTGTTGCTACTTATGCGGTCATGGAAATAGTTTGATGAGCACTTTTCATTTTCCAAGCTGCAGCATATCTTTGTTTCTGTTATTTTTCTAAATTTTTCTCTTTTAGGTTGAACTTGAAGGGAAATAAAGAGATTTATGATTCAGGATTATGCTAGGATAACGAATGTTGGAGGTTGTATGAGCAGAAGGTGCATAATGTTCTAACTCAAGGAATGAGAGATAGAGTGAAGTCTGTTCGTGTTATCTGGAGAAACATGCCTTCAGAAAACAGTATTTGTGATGCATAGTTTTATATGAATTATTGTTAACTACTCATAATTTATTCCAAAATTGGTTTATGACTACAGGGCTTATCAATATTTAATTCAGAGCCATTGCTCATTGGAATTTCATTGAGCTCTTTAGAGAAAGCTTTTAGGATGGTTGACATCGGTCCAAATAAATGCATCGTCTTGATGCTAAAATGAAGATGAAATGAGAAACAACCGATGAAAACGAGAAGTAAGAAATTATTATATAGCGATGATGTTTTCTATATTATATCATATACTAAAGCAAAATTGAAAACCTCAATTTGATTAGAACATAAGTTGAATTATAGTGTTTTTTTTAAAAAAATAAATGTGTGCTTTTATCACCGAAAAAAAAAAACCAATGTAGTTGGTTTCTATGTAGTTTTTTTGGTATATTGGTTTTCTACGTAGTTAGTCAACCATTGACGGGCAGATTTTTTACTTTTTTTTTATACATGTAATTCTCGGTAGTAAGTGTTTTAGATTATAACACATTTAGTTCAATTTATTTATGTATTTTTTTTTCACCAGCACACTGTTGGTGGAACCGATGGTTATTTTACCATTTTTTATTTCCCTTGCAAATCACGGCAGCAACCCTTAAACCATAGGTGCCCCACAACTACACTGGTGCTGGGAAGCCGACGGTCCACTTTTTTTTTCTTTGAGACTAAACTCTACTAGGGCCTGTCAACTGTCGATGCAACACCACTTTTTTTTTCTTTATCTCTGTTTTGTAATATTCAACCTGATGTTTTTCTCTTATACAATTTCATTTATTTTTGCTTCAACTTTCAGTTTTTTTTTCTTTCTTGTGATTAAGCTCTATATATATGCAAGCTTCATATATTTCTATATTTATTTTATAATTTAAAAAATTATTTGTGATATTCCTATTTGGAATAGGATAATTAGTCTATGAAATATAAAGCTTTTTTAAAGCATCTCATTTACCATTACTTAGGGAATAAACAGATCTACAATTTAATTTGTGTCTATATAATAGTTGTATTAAAATAGATTTACTTTCGAGATTTTTAATATACATAATGATAGAATCATGTTTACATATTTTAAAACATAATTGAACAATCATGAACATGAAGAAAATAAATTGCAAAAAATAATGCATATAAACCTTTTATCCATTAGATTTGAAAACAAAAATGAATTTTATATCAAATAATTAGAATATGTTTGATATAGTTGAAAACACTTATTGTCGTACTTATGCATAACAAGAAAGTCAAATCTTTTATAAAATGTTGTTCCATTTAAAGCTCTCATCTCTTTTATTAAGAGTTGAAATGAATCGTTTGATGGAAATCATAAAGTCAAGGGTTGTTGAACTTCTTAATTTGGAAACGGATATGCATGATCAAGGTTCGCATAATACTCATAAAGATAACGATACTAATACGGCATTCACACAGTTGTACCGTTCAGGAGAGAAAAAAGTATTTTTATTTTTTGTAAATAAATATTGATTTTTTTTAAAAAAAAAAAAAAACTTAAAGTGTTAAATAAAATAATTATATTTAAATAAAAATATTAAAAATTTAATTAATATTTCTGGAAAAACACGTGCAGAGCACGTGCTAATATCTAGTATATATATATGCTAGGGTCTCCAAAAAAAAATTACATTAATTTTGTAAAGTTAACTTTTTAATATAAAACTTGAAACACTATTTAATTAGATTGAGTGGTAAAAATTCTATCTTTATATATATATATATATATATATATTTGCTGACATATTATTTGCCATGCCATCTACAATCCCTAGTAATTTTCTAAAAAAATTATTAAGTTCTTCTTTCCAGTGGTTATATTATTGAAAGTTTGTAATTAATCCAGCTGTCTTCAAAGAACTATAAAAATGGTAGGTTGATTTTGAAAACCATGTGTAACCATTTTAATCCTTGAGAGAGACATTATTACTTAATTAATTTGTTCTTTTTGCTCTTTTTGGATAAGAACTTCACTTTGTATTCTAGTATTTTGGAAGACGCCCTTCAGTCTTCAGCTCAGCTTTAACTCCAAAAATTTACGTGTTGTGACCACTCAGTAGCTGCCACAGTGCCACTTTTGGTAGCACTTTTTCCTATGTTCTTAATTATGTAAAATTTAGCAATAATAACATCTGATGAAGAAAATGTAAATGTAGCTTTCCAACTAATTACAATCCTAAAATAAATAAATAAATTGAAATTAAAAAACAAAACTGCGCTAGAACTAAGCTATTAATTTAAAATGGTAAAAGCATTAACAAATACATAAGTAAAAGCATATCCATGGTAGAGAGCTGATTCATGTGTTTGTCAAATTTATTTGTAAATTTTAACTCTTATATATATATATATATATATATAAACACTCAATTATAACTTTGATTATCATTTTAGTTTCAACGCAAAATTTATGTGTCAACTCGTAAAATTTTATGAGCTGTCTACTTGACTTTGAATAGCTGAATTGAGAAGACTCGTGGTCAATACTCTTCTATATGGTTACGCTACTAATAATTTCGCATTAATTCCATCTTTGTCTAACAGATGACTTTGACAAGTATTTTTAAGGAAATTGACAAAAATACCGACGTAGATAATCAAAATTAAAAAAAAATATTTATTTTTTTAACCCTTATAAAATATACTCAAATTATCAATTTTACCCTTGTATTTTAGGACATGTAAAATAATAGGTCGGATTTGCCGTTGTACATATCTTAAAATACATGCAGAATAATACGTTGTATTTTAAAACATGCGGCAGGTCGGACTTGCTGAACGGCAGGTCGGACCTGCCATTTTGAATATCCTAAAATATATGATTTTAGGATATGCAGCAAGTCGGACTTGCAGAATGGTAGGTCAGATATGCGGCAAGTCGGACCTATTATAGATCAGATCTACCGTTCTGCATGTTCTAAAATACGTGTATTTTAGGATATGAAGCAGGTCTTAAAATTTTTACATGTTTTAAAATAAAATATAAGGATGAAATAGATAGTTTGAGTATATTTTAGGAGGATTAAAAAGAAATAAGTATTTTTTCAATTTCAATTATCCACGTGGATATTTTTATCAATTTTCCTATTTTTTATTTGGCGCCTTGATAGGTTCTTAATTAATTAATTGAAAATAAGATCTTTTCACTTGGAATTAAACTACAACCTAGTACAACTGTTCTCGAAGCTCAAACTATGAAGAGTGGACCGAAATTGATTTATAAACTCTGACACATTAATGAGTGCTATTTAATCCAACATACACATTTCAAGATATAGAATTTCCAGAAGAAGTTGAGACATCAAAAGCTGATCAATGTTGCTGAAAATTAAACATTACAAATATATTAATTATTGAATACAAGTAAATTATCGGCTATCATCATAACCAACAGTACTAGTTGACAATATTCCTGCACTGGAATCACATGGCCCACCGTAATCAATGGCATATGGGTTTGAGGATTGCCTGGTAAGCAACTCAGTGTCTTGTGAACACATGTCAACTTTGCCCCATTGATGCATTTCTAGAGCTCTCAATCCTTCAAGCTCCATTGCTACTTCTTTCATTTTAGGTCTTTCCTCACTTCTTATCCGTAGACATCTTATTGCAAGATTTGCAACATACTTTAATGTCTCAACATTTTCCTCATTCACAATATCACCATCAACGATCTGGAATAAACGGTCCTCTTCCATTGAAGAAACAAACAATGTTGCCAGGTTTCTTTCATTCTCAGGTCTATCAAAGCACAATACCTTCTTTCCGGTGAGTAGCTCTGCCAAAACAACTCCAAAACTATTCACATCACTCTTTCTGTGAGCTGGCTCGAATGCATGTATTCTGGATCTAAGTATCCGAGTGTCCCTTGTACAACAGTTGAAAGTTGATTTTTGTCAAGAGGAATCAACCGTGAAGCTCCAAAGTCCGAAACTTTGGGTGTGAACTTCTCATCCAGGAGTATGTTACCAGTTTTCACATTTCTATGTATGATCGGCGTAGAAGTTGCGTAGTGCAAATATGCTACTGCGCCTGCGGTCTCTGTTGCTATCTTCAATCTCAATTCCCATGAAATTGGTGATTTTTCTTGGCCATCGTTTTTGTGAATATGGTGTAAAAGACTCCCATTGTTAATGAACTCGTAAACAAGTAAAGGAATTCTGTCTCTAAACAACAGCCAAGTAGCTTAACCACATTCCTATGGTTGATTTGCAAAAGCATAATCACCTCATTGATGAATTGGTCACTACAAGTTTGAGCTCCAAGTTTTGACTTCTTAATAGCAACCAACCTGTTAGTTGGCAATATTCCTTTATAAACTATTCCATAGCCTCCTTGACCAACAACTCTACTGGGTGATAATTGTTTGTGGCTCTTTTTAGTTCTTCTGCACTGAATATTTTTGTGGTCTCAAAAGATTGTCTATGACTTGAAAATTGTTGTTGTAACATTAATCCACCATTCTGCTTAAAGAACTTCTCTTTCAGTTTGATCACCTCTCTTTTCTTCATTCCCCAGCATATTAGTGAAAGAGCAATCCCTAACATTACTATGCTTGCACCTGCACGCGCATATATTGAATCACAACGTTGGTCAGTTAAATTTTCAGCCTGAAAGATGTACAAGATGTTATGGTTTTGTTTGCTCGGGATGAATCAATGCTGGAGTTGATAATTAAAGATAATCTCGAGTTTAGCAAACTAAATTTAATTTGGATTTTGCAAAGCTAGAAGAATGGACTATTAAAGGATTTGTATTAATTCAATTTAATCTTAGAAATTGAACAAAAAAAATATTGCTATTTGATGAGAATAAAAAAGGTTCAGAAAAATTAAATCATCTCGCATCTTAAAATAATTTAGAAAAATAAAAAAGTTTCAGATAAATATCAAAATATAAATTCTTTAACCAAATTAAATGTAGTAGAATAATTTTTGTTTTCAAATAACCCACTTTATTTTACAGTGCTTTATTAATATTACCCTTAATATTTTTTGAAATTATAGATGGCCCCTCTTATTTTAAATTTGGAATTAAAGATGAATTATTCTTTAATAAAATATAATGGTACCTACCAAGTGAAATACGGAGCATGAGCACTCTCCGCTGATTTGTAAATTGTAACTCTGACTTTGCTGCAACGTCCTGTTTCAGTAGCATTGCTGAGACTGATTTGTAACACTAACATAGCGCTTGGGGTTTCGGGAAGGCTCTCGCGGAGGCTGGAGAGTGAGGTTCGGCTGGAGAAGGATGTCCCGGAAGAGAGCTTGTAGCTGGAGGTAGAGGCGTATTGGGCGCTTGAGGTGTTCGAAATCGATTGCTCGAAGGAAGACGAAGCACTGAAGGTTGGTCTTTGGGGGTCCGAGGGGACTGATTCGTCGGCTGGGCTCGCGATGTTCGGGTGGTTGGGCTTGGTTCGGCTGCATCGACTGTTTGATTTACACATACGACGGGAGAAGATTCTTCTAAATCTGGGTTTGAAGGTGGTCGGAGAGATTGGTGACACAAAAATGCTCTTGGGTTTCAGGGAAATATGATTGGGGTAGGGAAGATCAAGCAGTACTCAAACGAACATGACAAGCCCCTTGTCAGCAAGGGGAAACAAGAGGTAATGTCTTTCATTGCAATTTCTTATGGCACCATTCTATTGATTGGTATGTCTGAGTTTCTTGTATTTCCATACGTTTTTATTGGAAACTAACCAGAGTTCACCCTTCTTCTTTTTTTGTTCTTAGAGTTGGGTTTTCAAGTTTTGAGGATTAGAGTGTTTATTTGGGTTTCGAATCTTTCTCTGTAGCGTGTGCTGTATCAAAGTATAATTTCTGGGTTCTGGGTATTTTGAAACTCGTGTGGCTATGCTTCGTTTCATTTTAAGTGTATTCAGGTAGGCGATTCGTGTTCTTGGTTATTCTATCTGGTTGTTACGTTCTGGGTATTGGTGTGAAATGAGTCTTTTTTTTTTTTTTCTTTCCTTCTTTTTATCGATTACCACTTTCTAAGTTTGAAAGTGGGAATTATGGGTGGTTTTATTGAGTTGGTATTATCGGTGTATCGAATTATAGAATGTTTTTGTTGAGTTTGTGTTGTCAATTTGCCAATTTTGTTTCAAATGGTTGAACATTCTCTTGCAACCAAATTTGGTTGTAATAGGTAGTAAATTATTGAAGTTTGTAGTATATATGTCACCTTTTGATGAATGACATAAGTGTTTTGCATTTAAGCTTGGTTTAACTTTATTTTTCTTAGAAACTGAACAATTATTCAGCAATAGAAGTTGTTGAAATGATCCTTATTTTTCTCCTGTCAGCATTGGCGGTTTCAAAACTTCCAGCAGAACCAGCAATTCGTCAGCTCCTTGACCATTCCATCCTTCAGTGATAGGAGCAATGCTTCAACCCTTCCTACACCAAGGACTGAAGGTGAAATATTTTCATCTCCAAATTTGAAAGCTTTCTTATTCAATGAACTAAAAATGCCAACAGAAACTTTCGCCCTAACAGTCTTCTTGGAGAAGGTGGATTTGGATATGTTTTCAAGGGATGGATTGATGAACACACAATGACTGCCGCAAAGCCTGCTTCAGGAATGGTTGTTGCAGTCAAGAAGCTTAAACCTGAAGGTTTCCAAGGCCACAAGGAGTGGTTGGTAGGTTTTTCTTTTCTTCTTCTAGTGCGCTTGTTCAGTTTTACACTTGGGTTATTCACTGAAAGCCACTCATTTTCAGACAGAAGTAAATTATCTTGGCCAGCTTCATCATCCAAATCTGGTCAAGCTAATAGGGTACTGCTTGGAGGGTGAGAATCGGCTTTTGGTCTACGAGTTCATGCCCAAGGGAGCTTAGAAAATCATCTATTTAGAAGTAAGCTGTGGAATACAACTACTTTAGTAGTTTCACCCCCATGCCTATTTAATTTCCAATAAACAGGAATAATAACAGGGTAAAAGTAATTTAATTCCTTTGGCATTCTTCTGTTAGGTTCCTTAAGGGCCAAAGTTCTTGTCGTTATAATCATTCTTTAGGCAATATGGACAATTTTGTTCTCTTTAAGAACTTGTATAACAGTAATGGAGTGGTCTCCTAGCCTGTAAACTTTTGAAGGCATGTCTGAATGAAAGGTTCTATGGGGTAGCATTATGGATTTGGAAAATTGACTAACAATGGATTTGGAGACTTGACTAACCTTGTGTGCTCAGTTTGGAGTTTGGTGAATTTGGAAGTAAAATATACAATTATATTTGTTTTGTTCAAAATTTGAAGTCAACAGATTTCTTCTCTAAATGAAGTCAATTCTATTCCTACTGACATGCAGCCAATCACATGCATGTCAACAGAGTCTCTTTACTTGCTACTGCTAATTCCTGACATAACCTCAATGAGAACTCTAATCTTGGATAGCATGTTTTGTTTACAGGAGGGCCACAACCACTTTCATGGGCTGTAAGGATGAAAGTTGCCATTGGTGCTGCCAGAGGGCTTAGTTTTCTTCATGATGCTGAATCACAAGTTATATATCGTGATTTCAAAGCTTCTAACATTTTATTAGATGCGGTATGTTTAATTGAGGACAATATTTATTTTGATTTTTTCTAGCAGTATTTTCTGTTAGTAACTACGTAATTACTGACATTAGCCATGCATTGGGATGCAGGAATTCAATGCAAAGCTTTGGCTAAGGCAGGTCCTACTGGTGACAGGACTCACGTATCTAACCAGGTTATGGGTACTCAAGGCTATGCAGCACCTGAATATGTTGCTAAAGGTAGGTTTAATGTCTATGTTGAGCACTACTGGAGTCTTACCTTGTTATTACCATCATTAATTCTCACGCATCTCTTTGTTATTGGATGTGCTTTGGAAAAACTAAATTTTATTATGTTTAAAGGAGACTTTTTAATAGTATTTTGTATTGGTGTGAACAGAATTCATGTTGAGGTGAAAACTTAGAAAAATAATAATTCTCTCTAAACCTGTATATTGGACTCTTTATTTCCAATTTCTCTAAAAAGGTTAGCCATATGTTAAGAGTATGCTCTAGCCAAAGTATAATTTTTTCTCTAAAACTTTCTTTCTTGATATATGCCATGCGATTTCTCCTAGTTAAAGGATTTATTTCCATATTGCTTTGCAATAGTGAATAGTTTGTTCCACAACTCTTCAACCCATACTCATCATCAGCGGTAGTTAGTGGAACAATATTTACAAGCTTTTTTAGTGCTGAAGTTACTTCTATTCATGTATCGTTAACTTTATGCTACAAAAGAAGATATTTATTTATGTGAAAGATCAAAGTTGTTGGCTTCTAATTGACCAACTTTTATGCTTTTAGGAGCATTTTCAGAAATCAAGGACACTTAACAATATATATGTGATGTGTATGTTTTTATATGATACAATGTAAATAAGTTGCCGCTTGATAAGCTACACTATGCTATCTAACAATTGAAATCTGGACATGTGCAGTTTGTAAATGATGGTTGTTTTATGTGTTTGTACTTATGTTCTTACAGCAAAATTGAAACTGACCAAGTGTAATATAAAATTATTGTATGCCTATAGGACCTCAAAATGCCACTGAATACTCTATTTTTGAGATGCTTTTGTTCTTTTTCCCTTGTCAATTTTGTTTATGAATTGCAAGTATCTATGGTAGCATCGAAAGCTTATTGTCATTGGAAGTTAAGAGAACTTGGGATTTCGGAAGAAAACATAACAGTGGAGTGTCTTTTTAAATATATAGATGTTAGATTATTTTAGGATGTGTTTATGAATATTATTTTTAGTATTCTTCTACTGTCATATGATCAAAAGTTTCAACATCTTTATCTCTCCCTTTCCCCGTTGGTTATAGAGGGACTTGGTATCACATACACACTCGGCCACGCAAATATATATACCTCTTCACAAGCTAGCAATTACATATCCAAAGACTTTTACCAAAAAATTATATATCCAAATACTTAACTATGGCTCTTACCGTGAGAAAACAGGAATTATTAGGCATGGTCTCACAGGGATGCTACTCAAGAAATTCTCATTGGCCACCGCAGTAGTACTTCTTGTTTTAGCTGCTGCAACAGCAAGACAACAACCCGACTGGACTCAAAGATGCGGCAATGTTGATGTTCCATTTCCATTCGGGATGGATAACAGAACTTACTTGGACGACACATTCTTAATCACCTGTAACACATCTTTCATGGGAAATGAGATTGAAGATTACAAACGAAACCGCAGTTGCATTAGCATATTTGCATTCTGCAACTTCTACACCTATTATACATAGAGATGTGAAAACTGGTAATATACTACTTGATGAAAAGTTCACTACTAAAGTTTTGGACTTTGGAGCTTCGCGGCTGATGCCTACAGATCAAAATAAACTTTCAACTGTTGTACAAGGGACATTCGGATACTTAGTTCCAGAATACATGCAATCCACCCAACTCACAGAAAAGAGTGACGTATATAGTTTTGGAGTTGTCTTGGCAGAGCTACTAACTGGCAAGAAGGTGGTGTCTTTGAGAGACCCGAGGAAGAAAGAAGCCTAGCAATGCTCTTCGTTTCTGCTTTGAAAGACGATCGTTTACTCCAGATTATTGACGATGACAGTCTTTGAGGGAAATGTTGAGACATTAAAGTGTGTTGCCAATCTTACTTAAAGATGTCTACGAGTTAAAATTGAGGAAAGACCTACCATGAAAGAAGTGGAAATGGAGTTTGAAGGATTACTAAGAACCATGCAAATGCATCAATCGGGCAATGTACTTGATCTGTGTGTGGAAAAACTGCCTCAGACCCTTCTGATATTGATGTTGGTAGTGGATCAATATCCCATGCTAGATGATGTTTTATTGTCTTCAAGTTCTATGGTTTTGACTTTCATGTTTTTAGTGTCTAATTTCGCTAGATGATGTTTGTGTCTTTAATTTTTATGGGTTTTCGGCAACATTCAACTTTCATGTTTTTACTGTCTAATTTTGGGAAATGTCAAGCTAGAAAATGTTTATGCTTTCGAGATGGTTATTAAAAAATGCTCAAAAAATTGTAAGGATGTTGTATTATAGGATAAATATATGTTTGTATTATAAGTCTCTTGTAGGAACGTACGTGTCACAATGACTGGAGAGTTTTACAAGAATACAAACTAGATTTTTAAGCTTGCTTCATATTCAATATAACAATTTTTAGTAAATTGGGTGAGGATGTAGTGAAGCAAGCTGTAACAACACCAGCACCAGTGGTCGATTCTCACAACATATAATTATATTGAGAAAGGGCGGGAAAAATATATGTATATTTTTTTTAAAAAAAAAGACATATATATATATATATATATATATATATACTTTTGAAAAAGACAACTAATTGATGCAATGCTAGTAGGCTGAAGAAAATCACATGGGAATGTATGTTTTATAGTCACGGATGTGTCATGATGGTATTTCTGAATGAATAATTCTATGAAATTTTTGGGTAGTATTTTATTTGCTTACATTTGGGTCCCACCATAGATTAATGCATATATGTATCTCATGCCTCAATAAGTTTTCAAATGCTTAACTCTACAACATTGATATCCAAAAAACACTTGGATATAAACAAGCATTGTGCCCCATGTATTACTCAAATCCAGTTGTCATTAAAGCACCATATATAAAAATGGTAGGTGGATATATAACCATTTAAATCATTGAGAGAGGTATTATTACTTCTTCTTTTTTAATGAAAAGATAAACATTATTACTCAATTCGTATATGATTTGAACTTTGATGTCTAGAATCTTGTGGTTATGATAATATATTAAATTACCACTGTACTAAAAAAATTTAAGCTTTTAGAAACATTGGTAATTTAACATAATCAACCTTGAAGCTCCAAAGTATGTTACCAGTTTTCACATCTTTATTTATAATCGCGTAAGTACAAGTTGCGAAGTGCAAATATGACAATGAGCCTTCGGTCTCTGTTGCCATCTTCAATCCCAATTCCCATGAAAGTGGTGAGTTTTCTTGGCCATCGCTTTTGTGAATATGGTGGCAAAGAGTCCCTAAACAACAACCAATAGCTTAGCCACATTCCTACGGTTAATTTGCAAAAGAATTATCACACCTCATTGATTAATTGTTTCATTTCAATTTTGGGCACCGAATTTGGACTTCTTGATTGCAACCTCCTTGATAGTTGGTAATACTCCTTTATAAACTATTCCATCGCCTCCTTACACCATGAACTCCGCTTTCATGGTAATTGTTTGTGGCCATTTTTAATTCTTCTTCGCTAAAGATTTTTGTTGTCTCAAGAGATTGTCTATGGCTTGAATACAATTGTTGTTGCAACATTAATCCACCATTCTGTTCAAAGAACTTCTCTTTCAATTTGATCTCCTTGCATTTCTTCATTCCCCAACAAAGTAGTGAAATAGCAATCACTAATATTACTATGCTTGCGCCTGCGCATATATGGAATTACAAACTTATTTTTATTTTTACGGTGTACATGATGTTATGTCTTTGTTGGCATATTAGAAATATACTAGAGTTGAGAATTACAGATAATCTTGAGTTTAGCAAACTAAATTTTGGAAATTATGATAAGTTACTGGATCAGGTTCATAAAAATGGTAATGAAGAAAATATCCTACAATGCAAGAAGTAGCAATGACGCTAAACACAATGACATTGAAAAATATATGTAGAAAAGTATCTATATATATATATGGTACAAAAATGATTTGTATTTATGAAATATGTTTGTAACATTAAACATGATTAATTATAAATTTCGTTATGAAATTTTAAAAAATTCAACGCAAAAACTTTTAACGTGTAAATTATCTTATCTTATTAAACAACGCTATATACTTAAACTTGACTACAGAATGACTCATCAATTCTCTTACAACAATAAATCTTGCCAAAAATCATAATAAGTTGCCATTATATATATATATATATATATGTATATATACTTTAGTTTTCATTGAAATTCATTTGTAAGGAAATTCATGTGATTGGGTGGTGAATATTACAACGGACATAACCTTAGATATTGGTAGCTGAAAAACTTTTTGGTGGCAAAATTGTGACAGAAAAATTGTATTATGGAACAATAAAATAATTAGTTTTTGTGACAAATTTGATTTTTGTGGCTGAAATTTTTTTGTTATTATTATTATTATTATTATTATTTTATTGACTTTATTCCTCTTGTTAGTTTTCTTTCTTCTTTTTTTTTTTGCCAGATGCTCTATTTTTTTGAGAAACCTAAAATTTGCACTAAATAAATTAAGGCAAAAGTTTCTAATAAGAATGACAACAGTAAGGAAAAAAAACCAAAAACATAAATGTCATCAAATAGGGTAGTCCTTGCTAAACCAACTTTCAACCTGAGACTACACCGCCTTTTTTATATTGGGAATATTTAACAGTAAAGTGCTTCTTAAGGCACCAGAACCTTATTGACGAAGCTACTTACATACAGGCATGATGTAACTTCAAAAAAATTTCATTATTTGACTAAATTCTTTTTTAAAGACAAATTAAATTATAAGATTAATGTCAAGGTCATGATATACAGCGAAGTGGCAACAAAGAAAAATAATTGTATGTAAACCTGTCAAACATAATACAGTTACGCAATTATATAATATATATATATACATATATCTCTGAAAGCATATATAATTTCTGCCATCCATTTCATGCACTAACTTCACGGAAACTACCTTTATCAAAAATATAAACATAGTAAAAAAGAAAATTATTATTTAAAACATTTATATATGTATAATATAATATATATATATATATATATGTATATGTATAAACAAAGCCTAACACTTCATCTAATAGGTGGTAGATGATATTGAAATTATGGGTGATGGGGTCTAATCGCCAAGATAGATTTGGGGTTCCACCATCACCGGGGTCTAATCACCAAAATAGGCATGGGATTCCACCACCACCACCGTACATCCACATGGTTTCGACAATTGATAGGGGTTTATTAACCAAGATAGGTTTTGGTTCTACCACAAAAGGTAAGCCCAATGTGTTGAGTAACCCAAGCTACCTTATAAATCCTTTAGGACCTTTATTTAAAATCAATGTGAGACTTTGTTTTGAAACATCCCATTCCTAGAAAGTGTCTATAGAAATTTTTTTTGTTTAGAGGGTTGATTAAATTTGACTATTGGATATAGCAGTAGGTTCAAAGTTGATTTTTTCACATGTAAATTTTGACTTTGACTTTGATACTATCGTATAGAATTTATCAATACGAAGTTCGTAGACATAATGCACGCCTGAATTGGTATTATAATGCATGAGATATGGTTAATGAAAACAATGATAAAATTGTAATTTTGCTAATTTTTTTAAAAATTTCATAAACTTTCCTTTTTCTTTTTCTTTTCTTTTCTTCCCCTTCCCCTATCTTCTTCTTCCCCGACATCCCCATTGTTTTTTTCTCTCCTCTCGTGTGATTCCATTGATGGAAACGCCACAACCATGCCATCACAAGCTGCCATCAAACATCGCCGACCACCCCCATATGAACGTGGGTCCCCACTGTAACCCTACTAGCCCTCCTTTGGTTGGAAAACACTAAAAACCATTCACTTTCTCTATCATTTTTTCGCCGAATTTCAACAAATTTTCTAGCGAAAGGTTGAACTGTTCCTACTCTTTTCCACCCTCTAAACACAATTACGACCTCGTTTTAGCTCAAATATGTCCCAATTGAGCTGGACATGAAAAATCTCCTTTAGGCTGCCACTTTTCACAAAAATCTAGCCACCTTGTTTATTGCCTGATAAAATTGAAGGTATATTCTTACTTCTTATCTCATGGGTTTCAATTTAATATGTACTTTAGTAATTTTGGTTGAGTATTATAAAAAGCCCCCCAATTTGAGAGTTTAAGGTATTTTAGTGACTGTTAAATTTGAACGTCATAAATAGTTATAATGTTTAATTTTTGTTAATTTGGGCTTCCTATTGACATATAATGTTTAATTTTTGTTAATTTGGGCTTCCTAAAGATGTTTAAAGATTAATTGGAGTTATAATTTCAAGTTGAATTGGTAATTTGAAAAAACCCTCAAATCTTTAGGATTGGATTTATCCAGTTAGGTAGGTAGGAGAATAATTACGTACAAGATTATTTCAGATATTTTAGGACCATAGAAAATCTCATGAGATCAGCCAATGGTTAACCTAGGTTGATTTCATAATTCTTGGGATTTGTATACATAGTTATTAGGTACGAGGGGTGTGAATTTGATTTAACTGGATTGAGTTTAATATATTAGAGGCTTAGTAACCTATGTGAATCTTGAGTGGGAACGATTGAATATCAATAGAGATACAATCAGTGAATGACTTCTACTTAAATTGAATTTAAATTACTTTTTGGTTTCAATTTAAATATTAAGATTTATTTTATGACAACATTTGAAAATTAAAGAATAATTGTTGGAAATGAATATTTTTCTTATATTTTAAATATATATTTATTTGCTGGTTACTTGAGATATTAAATGGTTATTTTGGTATTTAAAAATTATTTTAAAAAAAATATATTGAGAATAAATAATTTTTCTAAAATATTTGATACATTTTATATATTGGTTATTTAAAATAATAATTGATATTTGGATATTATTTACTATTAGTACGATGAAAATATTTTTTATTAGGATGATATTGGATATTTTAATTATTGGTTTGATATACACCATGTATCACCTAGATACAAATATTGATTGGTTAATGAAACATATGATGATTATATTCATGCGTGAAATGTGTACAACATGTGATTCATCTCTACACCTTCGGATGCCAAGAGTAGTATGAAGGTTCCCTCCTCATCTATCTCGCCTGGGACCTCAAAAGTAGTATAACAGTTCCCTCCCCAATGATTATAGATTGACTTGGCGCATATTTTCATTAACTATGGAGATTTTATATATGAGAAATATATTTTGCAAACCCCACCTGACCCTTAACAAGATTTAGTATACCTAAAGTAGTACACGAATGATACTAAGACTTAGAACTTTAACTTTTGCAAATAAATGTGAGGGTCCTATCAGTTTTCTTTTATTGTCCCACATCGCCATGTGGATGTTAAATAATATATTATTTTTACTGGGGAAATATTAGATAATTATTTTTATTAGAAAAATAGTTAAAATTATATATGTTAATAATAAAACCAAAAATTATTATTTATTAAACAATAAAATAGTAGTTAATAAATTTTATAGTTGTCGTCAACATGTTCCATGTTCTGAAATCGATTAATCAACTCAAATTAAATTGTAAATTTTAAAATAAATTAATAAAGGAAATCTGAAGAAACTTATTAATTATTAGATATATTATAGACTACCACCCATTCCAGAACCAAAAATTAAGTGTTTTAAAAAATTAAAAATTGTGAGTTTAGACAAAAGAAAATAAAAATTGTGTGAACATGACAACTAAAGGAACTTGAAAGATAAGACTGTAACTAATTATAATTTTAAGTCAAACTACAAAATAGAATATATATTAAAACTTTAAGTGAGGTAATTAAATAATTTAATAAAATACAAAATTCAAATAAAAAATTTGGAATCTTTTTCCTAAAATTCGAGTAAAAAAATAAAGAAATGAAGGCAAGATGAAAAATTGAAAAAGAAAATATTAAGAGTATTTGTTAATTGATGGTAAAATAAACTAACTATTTCATCTGGCTTTTAACAAAATTACATGTACACCCAAATTCTCTCATGGAAGTGTGTTTACATGGATCAGGACTACTCCTGAAGTGAAAATAATCGTATTGGTAATTTTGTCAGAAGACTTCAAAAGGAACCTTCTTAATCATAGCGAAGAAATTTATTTACCGTTTCCACTTATTATTTTAATAGTTTATATTATTTGGAAAATTAACATGGCGTCATGCATGATAACACAAAAATCTCTTTCTTATCTTTCTTACTTCATGTGTTATTTCGTCCATAAAACAAGTTACTATAGAAATTGAAAAATTTTAGAATACAAGGTACACTATATCCGTTGGATCTGTTAAAAGGGTAAAAATTCAAAAGATCCAACCGCTGCACTGAATTTGTACAGTAAAAAGATGGTTCTATCTAATTAATATCCAAAATCAACAAAGCTATAGTTATAAAGAAGTTTGACAAGTGAGGTGCGGAATTATTATGTAAGATTCATTAGGACACCAACAATTATAAAATGCCACCTTACTTGACACATCAATTGTTACAAGTTGAGAAACTTCTTTCTACTTGTAGCATTACTCTATCCAAATTAAATGTACATTTTTCTTTATATTAATCCACTTGATTAATTTCATGGGAGACCTCCCATGGGATTCTGAAAGTCAAGACCGCACAGGGCCTACGTTACGTACTCATCAAAATTGGTCTTTCTGTATCTTTTTTCCAACATAAAGACTCAAACATTTCCTCTGAACTTGCTTGGATTATTCTATGTACATCTTCAACAACAAAAGCTCAATTTTTGGCCGGTTCTTGAAAATTATATAGTGAAAGGACCTTTATAATATGATATAATATATAAAAAGGATATTTGTTATTTTCGTTTATCTCTTTCTTCGTCGTCCAATTGATAAATTCGTGGAAACCACGGAGAGACGACCCACACACAACATAGGAATCTGAAAGTCAAGGACCAAAAGAAGCTTTATGGTATGCTCAATATTTCTTTCACTCACTAATTTTTTTTTATTCCAGCACAAAGACACAAACATCTCCCCTGAGAGCCTCTTGTACAATGGGCATGAGCTTCTATGGAATACGACTCAATAACCCACTCATACTAATCTTGATTGGATTATTGATTAATAATATTATTCTATGGTCACCTTCAGCAACAGAAGCTCAATCTTTGCCCGGTTGCCCTGACCGCTGTGGCGATCTCAAAGTTCCATATCCATTTGGTATGGCCAAAGGTTGTTACCTAGCTGACAACTTTTTCATCACCTGTAACCAGTCTTTCCAACCAACTCCCAGAGCTTTTCTCAACCACGATCCTAGTCTTCTTCTTTCCAACATATCCCTCGACGGTGAGTTGTCTATCTTGCAGTTATACGTAGCTCAAGATTGTCACAATCAGAGCTATGATCGGTACTTCAACCGAGCTACTGTCTCATTGCCTGTGCCGGACACCGTCGCTGATGGCCAAAACAAGTTAATTGCCGTTGGCTGCGATACACGTGCGGTTCTCGAAGGGTACCGAGGCAAAGACAGGTTAACAGTTGACTGCACTTCCTTCTGTAACCACACCAACAATAATACTTTCAAGTCTTGCTCCGGTATCGACGGTTGCTGTCAATCTTCTGTACCCGCTGGACTGAGAAACATTACAGTGTCGGTTTCGAGCCTTCGTTCTGCTAGTCATCCATCGAAGAGATATTGGCCTGGATCCATGGCATGTAGCTATGCTTTTGTGGTGGAAGAAAGCAAGTTCTTGTTCTCCAACAGAAGTTTGGTCAAATTAGAAAACTCAACGAGAATTCGTTTTGAAGAATTAGAAAACACAGAGATGCTTCCACTGGTTATTAATTGGGCGATTGGGGATGAGAGGTGCGAGAAAGCTAAGAAGAGAAGCAATTTCTCATGCAAAGAAAATAGTATCTGTGGACCCCAGCAATGGGTCTGGTTATCTTTGCCGGTGCTTACCGGGTTACCAAGGAAACCCATATCACCCAATTGGTTGCCAAGGTTTATATCACCCATTCTCGTATACATAACAATTAACCATTGATATACATGCATATAATATAGAAGAATATTTGTTTAATTTGAATCTTCAAATTGGATTAGATGTTGAGTATTTTTTTTTTTTTTTGGTCACAGATATTGATGAATGCGAGCTTTCAAATCCGTGTGAGAACGGAAAATGCCTAAACCTTCCTGGGAATTGGAGCTGTGTATGTCCAACTGGGTACTTTAGAACTGAAACTGGCTGCACAAAACTCATGAGTGTCAACCATCATTCTGGGAACAGATCGTTGCGCTATATTGCAGTAGCTGGTATGTATAAAATACGTCATATATAAATATATATATATAATGAAAAATAATTAATTAAAAAAAAAAAGATTAGGTAAGATATTGAAGGAACTAGTTGGGAGTTGACTGACAATATAAACGTTTTTACTTACGAAAATATTATTTAAAAAAATAAAAAAGTCAGTCTTTTAAAAAAAGCTTAGGTTTTATATTCTACTTTTTTCTTTTAAAAAATTTAATATTTGTTACCAAACAAATAGTAACCATATAATTTAAGATAGTTTAACCAAAAAAACAAAAGTTTAAAAGATTTTTTTCCGATAAAATTATGACACGAAAATGGACCTCTTGATTTAATTTCTAGTACCGTCACTGTATATATAGATAATTATAATTAACTTGCAACTTAGTTGGTTGTAATGCATTATGATCATGAATCATGATGCATGAATATTAGTATAGTATTAAGATGGTGGAATATGAATATTAGTATATATGGGTGCAGGTATCGGCCTGGGCCTTTTAACTCTTCTGGTTAGTTCTTATGTTGGGGTGTACTGGGCAGTAAAAAAGAGGAACTTTAGGAAGGTGAGAGAGAAGCTATTTGAAAAGAATGGAGGGCTGATGCTTAAGCAATATCTTGATGCTAGTCATAGTAACACATCAATCAAAATCTTTACTGAAGAAGAACTCGCCTGGGCCACGAACAATTTTCATGAGAAATCTATTATTGAAGGAAGTTTTGGAAAAACATATAAAGGAATATTAGCAGATAGGTTTGTTGTGATTAAGCAGTACAAAATTGTTGATCCAGCATACATTGAAAAGTTCATCAACGCAGTGATCCAGCTTTCAAAAATCCAGCATAAGAATGTGGTTCAATTGTTAGGGTGTTGTCTAGAGACAGCAATGCCTTTTCTAGTCTGCGAGTTCGTTAAGAATGGGAGTCTTGCCCAATATTTTCATCAAAATGGCCTCGAATCTTCACTTTCATCAACAGAATTGAGATTGACGATAGCTACAGATATTGCACGAGCGCTAGTGTATCTGCATTATCATAGTGGAATGCCAGTTATACATGGAAATGTGACTCCTTCAAATATATTTTTAGGCGAACATTACGAAGCGAAATTGGATTGTGAAATTCTATTCTGCAGTAATCGTATAGAACACGATCTACACAAAATTGTGTCGATCATTGGGACAATAGGATTCGTAGATCCGGAATATATTCTTTCAGGGGTGAAAACTAAAAAGAGTGATGTATATAGCTATGGTGTTGTTTTGAAAGAGCTACTAACAGGACAGAAAACTCTTCCATTTGATTGGGAAAATAATGGTGAAAGGAATTTAGAGATGCTGTTCTCCTATTCAATTAGAGAGGATGAATTACTTCAGCTTATTGTTGATGGGATTGGCAATGGAGAAAACATCGAGGTACTAAAGGAAGTTGCCATTCTTGTAAAAATGTGTTTAAGGAAAGAAGCTGAAAGGCCTACGATGATAGATGTTGCAAGGAAGCTACAGGAATTACGAATCAATGTTTGTAGAAAAGCATCCACGATGACGAAGAGTTGATTTATATACATCCAGAAGAGAATGAGTACGTACTACTATATATACTTCTCATGAGACTTGACACCTTGTATTCCGTCGTGGGTTTCATACATTCACTGATGAATGTGTGTTTTAGTTAGAAGCATATCTATATTCTTCTGTATAATAAAGCGTTTATAGTCAACAAAAATCAACTTAATTTGTTCTCATTCATGACTTTGCTTCTTTAAGTTTGTCCACCATGAATAAGGTTAGGATGTGGCAACAAAATTATACTTCCTACCAACACATGTTTCCATTTTGTTTAACTCCATTTTAGACTTTTTCCTCTACCACAATTTTTTCTATGAAATTACAATTATACCCTTCATATTTCTCTCCTACAGTTCATATGTCAAAAATGAAAATGAAAATGAAAATGAAAATTTAATTGCCACAAGTCATACCTCTTTGAGGGGGAAAAACAAAACAAAAATAAAGGAGGTGTAAAAGGGATTTTGGTGTAAATACTTTGATTTGATAATTGAGAATTTTCGTTTTCTTCTCACCACAGACCCATTTTCCTTTGTATATTGCTTTAATAAGTAATATTATTTCATTGGTGGCTGATGTGGCTCTATCTCATTAGTAAATTCATATATACTTATATTTTGTCATGTGCTTTTGTAGCATAATTGAATTAATATATTTTTATATATACATATTTTAACATACTTTTTAAAATTTGTTTTTCTTCTTGTTATAGGTGCGCTCGATTATTTTGTAAATATTTTAGCATGCATCATTGTGGGAGAATTTGTACAATAAATTTTTTTCCTAATTAATTTTGTAATAATGTTTAAGCAAGAAATGTTTGTATTATTCTTTATACTTTTGGAGTTGTCAGTTCTACTAAATTTTGTTTTATATGTAGTGTAAATTTTAAGCGCTATTTTTTTTTTATCATGCTATTATGGAAAATATTACATGGAATCACAATTTTGTTGTAAGCATTTTATGTACTCTACTAAATTGTTGTTGTAACATTGATCCACCATTTTGTTTGAAGAACTTCTTTCAGTCTCATCACCTTTCTTTTCTTCATTCCTCAACATATCATTTAAAATAGCCAGCAATAATGTTTATTGCTATGCTTGCGCCCGTGCATTTATTAAATCGCAACTTTGATTGATTGAAAATTTTTAGTCCGAAGGTGTAAAAGATTATGGTTTTGTTGCTTAGGATAATATACACTACAGATGATAATTAAAGATAATTTTGTTTACCAAACTAAAATTTGGATTTTTCAAAGGAAGAAAATGAAAAGAAATATTTGTAGTGGCACGTGGACGAACACATATATATACAAAATTGATCTTTGGTCTATGTAGATTATATTTCTTAAGCTACGTACAATAACTTGCCACATTATTAGATATAAGAAAACAAAAATACATTATCTTTTATCCTCAATGTTTACTGAATCCGTGTGAATTGATTGATTCTACTCCTATTATAACTTGGATTTACGAGCTGCTTAGTTGAGAAGATCAACCCCATATATATATATATAGGCTCGGTTCAATATTAAAAGAGGCTTTAGGCAAAAAAAAAAGGCCTTAGTTATATATAATTTTTTTATGTAATTTTATTTATTTATTTTTATTTATATAATTTTTTTTTCTATTTTGTTATTTGGATTAATTTTAATAAATTTATCAAGAGCTCATTTTTAAATTGAATTAACTTTTTTAATTTTTCTCTCTTTTTTTAAGTTTTTCACAGCCAGATTAATATTTTCTAACAGACATTATGATAATTAAAATAAAAAATAATAAACAAACAATAAATATTAAAATATATATAAAGAAAATATAAACGTTATAGAACAATAGAACCTGATTTTTTTTTTGTAATAATCAAGTTTTATAGAGCAGGAATTGAGAGAGATGCAGAGAGCAATCAATAATTTTAAAACTTAAGAAAGAAAAAAGTGATTAAGAAGATGGAAAGAAAAAATAATATTAAAAATTTAATAACCTAAAAATTTAAAAAAATATATATTATTTAAAAATAATATTTATCTTTTTCAAAAACTATTTAATTAGCATTAAATATTTATGTTTTTAAAATATTTTATTTTTATTTTGATATTTTAAAAATATGTCTATTATTATAATACATAATATAATTATATATATTTATATATACCTATTATATATATATAGTAAAAAAAATGTGGGGCCTTTTATAATATTGGGGGCTTTAAACCACCGCCTTAGTGGCCTTACCCCAAAACCGGCCATATATATATATATACATGCCTGGCTAGTTAGTTTCAATATAATTTGGCAGCTATATAATTAAAGTTCTTGATTTAGAGGTTAAACATTCGTAAAAATTATGAGTTCCCGTGCATTCTAAACCAATAATTCAATTTAATCTTAGCAATTGAACAAGAAAATAAAGTGTAGTAAATGAAAATCTGAGTAGAAAATTTTACAAAATCGTCTCACATCTAGAAGGAAAAAAAAAAAGTTTTAGAGAACCAAGTCTTCTCGTGAGTAACCCAAACCACGCTTCTATTCAAATACAAGTATATATTTCGGACACTGTCCAAAATTTCTTACTCCTGAATCTATCCACAACCTTCCCATTACTTAGGCTCTTAGGCTATATAATAAAACAAACAAGAACAGACGTAGACACCATCATTATAAAAATAAATGAATAATAGAGCTAGAGAAAAGAAATAATAAAGAGAAGTGTTTGTACCGGATTTTGCTCCACCATAAACCGTCGTGCAATCCGTCGCTGACCTGCAAAACAAGATGAGCGTGAAGGCACGGGGCAACGTGTGGTACCGCCAGATTTCCGCCGTTTCAAGACGTGTTTGAGTTCTTTGGACTTTTGAATGCTCGGTCAGTGCGTGCCTTTCTATGAGTGATAGTGGGATATTTATAGGTTTGGCGTCGCCTTCCTCACCAAGGGTAGGAAAACCTAGCCGTCTTGATTCAGGGCAAGTTTCCAATTTCGCTCTCCCAGATTTGGAAGGTTGGATATAGGAAAGTGTATAGCATTGATTGCTGAATAAACTTTCTTATTTGGGAACTTTCATCAACTCTTACCTCATTCAAGCTATGGAAGACCGTTCCAAGCCACTTGCGGCTGATTGTCGCTCTGCTCTTATCATGTCCGAGCCAATCCAACTTCAAGCACTTCTACCAGAGGATATCCTGATCGACCGAGCCGACCAATCGTTCAGACCCTATTATGGTTAGCTCGGCTCTGATAACCAATTCACTGAGTGACTTTTATCTTGGGCCCTTATGTCCCCCTCGCCCACCACCGGCCCGCCCGCTAGTGGAAATTTGTTCATACAAGTAGCTAGCCACCGAGCCAAATAAGCTTAGCTAAACGGCTTCTGTGTGTTCTTCCACCTTTTCAAATTCCGAATACCCAACTGACATTTTTCACCTCTGGAAACCAAACGCTCTCTGACATCCAACCGTCAGAACGCCGCGCATAGCAATTATGACAGGTCATGGGGTACTGCGAGCATTGAAGAGACGCCTCTATTCGCAACCGTTCATTCAAAATTCAAATTTGAATCTCAACCGTTTGTTACCAGATATAAATTCCAGCCCTAACCCTTCAATCCTACTTTCGTCTCTCCACCTCTCAGAAGTCCCATTCGGGCCGCTTCCAAAGATTTTCAGTGATTCTTCGATTAGCTCCCCGCGAATTCTGACCATCCGAGAGCTAAGTTTGAATGAACGATCGTGATTACCAGATCATTTCGATCGCAGCAAAGCCGTCGCTAGTTCATTTCGCTACCCTCCTGGCCGAAACCCCATTCTTCCGTGCTTCGCCAGTTCATCATCTCCAGCCAACCTTCATTCCTCCGGCCAAGCTCAGGTCAGGATTTCAATCCTTATTTCCTCTAGAAATTCTTTAAGTTTTGTTTCACGCCCAAAAATGTCGTCAGGAGACTCTGCCTTTGAACCCTTTTTAGAATACTCCGGCCGTTCCGCCAGCCCCACACCATCACCATCATCTGCCAGCTCGACTGTTAGGATTGTAGAGCCAAACCAAGTAGTCGAGCAAAACCCTATACCCTGCGTGGAACCAAATGTGTGTCGAGTCGGGCCAAATGAAAATAGGCCCATATCTGCTTTTCAACACCCCATCATGATCAAAACCGACATTCCTTCAATCTTCAAACCCGAAGACATGCCTTACCTCAAGAAGAGGTATAGCTTTCCGAAAATGCAAAGGCTTTCAGCCAAGAGATGGGAAAAGCGACTGTCCGTGATGGATGGGTCCGCTTTTATGAGATAGCCTTCAAACTTGGGCTTAGTTACCCTTTCACCGCATCATTAACATGGTGCTTAAATATTTTAACCTTGCCCCGCCACCGATGCGAACGGGTGGCGCTTACCTGGGGATAGTCCGAGCAACTCGGACAACACATAGATATGCCCATTTTCCTTCACTTCTTCTATCTAAAGCCGGGCGGAGAGGGTAGATATGCATTCTACGCTCGGAGGCAAACCAAACTCCTAACCGGCGCACCGACGAGTGACAAAGGCTGGAAAGACAGATACTTCTTCATTAGAAAAGAGGGTCTGTTCGATCCCGGCTCGTCCGAATTGGACATTCGCCGCCCGCGTAGAGGTATTTACGCACTTTACTGAACACTCGTCCCTTTTGACTTCGCAGGATCAAACTTACTCTCCATTTATGCAGCCTTGAATCAAAGCGCCAGACTCTCCACAAACTCCGAGCAAAACAATTCGATTGACACTCTTCATGCGGCAGGGAAGAACCTCAACCTTCTACTCTCCGCCAAATCATTCCGCAATAGGGTATTGGCCATCACAACAAAAGAAGCAAGGAACAAACACCTACCAACAGCAACCTGACCCCCCAACCGAGTCACCTTACCAAGGTATCATTTCCTCTCCTCAGAACTCCCTGTACTTGCGTACTTCAAAGCTGTATAATGTTGCTATACGCCAAACCAATTGACCCCTTGCATTTGTTTCCAGCTGATATGTGAAAGCTAAAAGTACCCCCTCCAACTAAAGAACAGCTCGCTGAGAAGGACAGGAAGAGGAAGGAAAAGAAATCAGCACGGAAGTCCAGGAAATCGGATCCGACTCAAAGGGCCGACCCAACGCTAGACAACACAGTCGCCATTTCACCGGACGTGATCGCACCATCAACTGAGGAGACTCCTCCTCAAAAGAAACAAAGACTCTCGAGCCCCCAACCCACAGCAAAGGGAAAAGAGCCTATGGTGCCCATGCCGAAGAGCAACGAGCCCCACATACAAAACAAACCGGACTAAAGATAGTTCTTCCATCCGCCTCGATTCGAGCCCATAGCCCCAATCGTGGATCGCCTGATGACCCGCGACGGAGCATCCCAAGGCCATGTCTCTCGAGGATATCGCCTGAGGTGAATTGGCACTAAAGGTATGAGCAAGACTAAGAGCTACTACACGCGTTGCTATGTATATGTAGTGAAAACCAAACCATAATGTATTGACTCGGTATTGAATGCAGTTGGCTCAGACCAGCAGATTCCTTTACGAAGCTATCGTAAAGGTGGATGCTGCCTGCAAGAAGAAGACTGCAGCATACGAAAGCTCTGCGGAAACAAACAAAACCTTGCAGGCAACAAACAAGACGCTAGAGGCAAATAACCTTCACCTCAAACAAGCTGCAGCCGATGCCAATAGCCGAGCTGAACAGGCAGAGCTAAAATTACTGCAAGCGGAAAAGAAGTGGTCCGAAACTGACCAAAAACTAGCTGAGAAAAACAAGGAGTTGGAAGCCCTCAGGCTGGACTTCTCCCATGTGGCTGCAGAGCGGGACGAGCTACAAGCTCGAGTCGGGGCTTGGCCACGTAAGAAAAAGATCGTCTACCGCAAGGGAGTGGAGGACGCCTACCTCCGAGCCCAAAAAGAAATGATTCTAAAGTTCAAGGCTGGACAAACTTCATGGGCAACACCCGAGCCGAGCGAGGATGATTCCGATGACGGTGAAGGCAGCGAAATCTCCTCTGGGGAAGACGAGCCAGAACCGAACAACGAGTCACCAGAGGACTGTACCCCAGCCCCTGAGAAGAGCTCCCCACACGAAAAGGACTCGTTTGACGAAGCAATGGAGGAGGCCAGGACTAACACCGCAGGGCCGAGCACCAATGCCAAAGAGGTTGCATCCGCCAGTCAGCCTAGCCAAGAGGAGGCGATCACACACCCAAGCCTCTTCGAATTTTGCTGTATTTACATCCCCGTTTGCTGCTGTAGTTTTCCTTATTTTATCTTTTTTTGTATTGGAACTGACGGTTCGATCGTCCATATCTAAATTTAAATTATGAATGAATCATTGGGAATGTTAGAACTGGAATCGTTGCTACGTTTACAAATAACCAAGTGATAATGTAGAATCCCGGCCGAACTAACAGTTTAATTGAAATTGACCAAGTAGCGTGCTAACAACTTGACTGACCAAACTAAACTGAGCCGAACGGTAACAAGCCAGGAAGAGCGGCTAACCTTCCGGACGGTTGTCCCCGCTTCTTGCAAGGCTAAAGCTGAACCAAATTAAGGGTCGAGGTGACCAGGCAGCACCACCTGAATAGTCCTGGACCCAATTCTATAATCAGGTTGTATCGTGGGGCGTGTTCGTGCAGACTGTGCAAAGATTAGGGTCAATCCTCCCCTTACCTTCCAAGTCGAACTCATCCACAAACAAACAAAATATAGAACACATAATTTGTATAATGCAAAAAGAAATGATTTATTGATGTGATCAAAAGAGTGCGTAAGACTGCATACATTCTTGAAAGTGCGTAAGCATTGTATATCATAGAAAATGCCCTAATGATAGTAATGGGCGAAGTTCCATTGGGTCGTTAGTACCACCCAAGGATTGTAGAGTGTAAGCCCCCGGTCTAGGAATACCCACAACCCGGTAAGGGCCTTCCCAAGTAGGTCCCAACTTCCCCGCATTCAACTCTTGAGTGTTCTGAAAGACTTTGCACAGCACGTAGTCTCCAACCCTGAACTGTCGAGGATGAACCTTGGCATTGTAATACTTAGTGATGCGTTGTTGGTATGCCGCCATTCGTACCAAAGCTTGCTCCCTCAATTCCTCCGAGCTATCCAACGATTTGCGCCGAGCTCGTCGCTCGCACGCTCAAGATAAGCGACTGACTTGTTGGTACGGCCAACTCGCAGGAATAATGCTTCCGTCCGTATACCAAAGCGAAGGGGTTTCCCCGCTGCGGTGGCGTGGTTCGCTCGCCTACGTGACACCCGTAACTCTTCGTGCCATTTTCCTTTAGCTTTCTCCAATCGCTTCTTCAGGCTAGACACGATTGTCTTGTTTGTAGATTCGGCCTGACCATTCGCCTGCGGGTGCCGAGGTGAGTAAAAACGCATGGTAATCTTCCACTCTGCGCAAAAGTCTTGTGTTACCGAGCTGATGAACTGGGACCCATTATCCGTAATCAAAATCCGAGGCAAACCATAACGGCATATGATGTTTCGCCATATGAACCGAACCACATCCTTATCTTTAACTTGGGGGTAGGATTCGGCTTCCACCCATTTGCTAAAATAATCCGTAGCAACGAGAATGAAACGTTTCTGAGCCGCAGCCAACGGTAAAGGTCCAACGATGTCGAGCCCCCATTGCATGAAAAGCCATGGGCTCGTCACATTGGTTAGTTCCTCAGGTGGCATGCGAGGTATTGGAGCAAACCACTGACACTTATCGCAGCCTCGAGAATACTCTGCAGCATCCTTCCGCATGGTAGGCCAGTAATACCCTTGCGTCATAGCCTTGTGCGCCAAAGTTCGTCCGCCTGAGTGGTTACCGCAATGGCCCTCATGAATTTCTGCCAGGACTTGGCTCGCTTCAGCTTTGTTTAAGCATCTCAACAAAGGGCCAGTGAAAGATCGCCGGTATAGTTTCCCATCTAACAATGTATACCGAGCCAAGATGAGCCTTAATTTCCGAGCCTCAGCTTTGTCTGGAGGCTCTGTACCGGAATCGAGAAAAGACACGATAGAATCCATCCATTCTGATTCCTGAACGCGGTCGATATTCATAGCTTCCTTCGCCCTGTTTTCATTTGGTACGATGCTAACGCTTGGTTCGCATGTAAATTCAAGCGGTATCTCCTCGCTTTCTCGCCGCCATTGCACCCAAAGCGCCAAGGCATCGGCAGTATTCTCGTTCTTGCAAGGCGTAACTCAAACGTTCGGCAAGGACGAGTTCCTTTACTAACGCCACATACGCAATCATCTTGCTATCCTTTACTGCATAATTGCCATTAACTTGACTTACCACGAGTTGAGAATCGCTGTAAGCCATCAAACACTAGGCTCCTACCGTCTGAGCCAACCTTATCCCCGCCAACAATGCTTCATACTCAGCCTCATTATTAGATGCAGGGAAGGAGAGATGAAAAGCCTGGCGCAAAACCAAACCATCCGGGTCTTCCAAAGTACAACCCCACTCCTGCTCCATGCCAATTGGAGGAACCGTCGACAAACAGCTTCCACACTGGTTCACATCCTTTTCCGAGTTTCCTCCCCTCGCTGGTAACGTTTGTTGGCTCAGGCACTTCTGCGGGAGGAGCAGTTTCCATTGGCTCTTCCAAATGCTCCACGTCACTCCCGACACGGACTGACTCCTCATTCCCCGTGAACTCAGCAATGAAATCAGCTAGCACTTGGGACTTAATGGCTGTCCGAGGTTGGTACTCGATCCCGTACTCCCCTAATTCGACTGCCCAACGCACCATCCTTCCTGCTATGTCAGGACTTTGAAGCGCTGCTTTGAGCGGATATGAAGTCACTACTATGACCCTATGACATTGGAAGTACGGTCGCAACTTTCTTGACGAGACAAGTAGTGCCGTAAAGCTTCAATGAAAGAGTACTGTTTCAGCATCAACCAGTGCTCTGCTCACATAGTAAATTGGGTGATGCTCCCTACCTTCGCGGGACTGAGCGGTGCGATGTTCCGGAGACGATAGGTATAAGTACTGATGGCTCTCCGTGCTTTGGCTTGGATAATATTGGAGTAGCGAGATAAATTTTTAGCTTGAAAAGCTTGTTCGCGACTCGCTTGTCCACTCAAAATCCTTATTTCCCTTCAATGCGCGGAAAAATGATATGCAATGATCGATGCCCTCAGATGAACCTACTCAAAGCCGCTAGTCTTCCATTTAACCGTTGCACCTCCTTCAAGGTTTTTGGGGAAGGCATGTCGAGCAGAGCCCGTATTTGGCTCGGGTTTGCCTCAATTCCCTTTTGCGTGACCAAATAACCTAGAAATTGGCCAGAACCAACTCCGAAAGTGCATTTGGCGGGATTCAACTTCATCTTGTGGCCTAGTACCGCGAAAAGTGAGTCTTGGACATGGTCCGGCTATGAATTTGACCAAAGATATCGTCCACATATACTTCCATAGTGTTGCCAAGATACGCTGCGAACATTTTGTTCACCAGCCTTTGGTACGTAGCCCCTGCATTTTTCAACCCAAATGGCATGACCTTGTAGCAGTAAATCCCTCTTTCCGTTACGAACGCTGTTTTTTCTTGGTCGTCTGGGTGCATCATAATCTGATTATAGCCTGAGTAGGCGTCCATGAAGCTCAACAACTGATGACCAGCGGTAGCGTCCACCATCATGTCAATCTTCGGAAGTGGAAAGCTATCCTTTGGACATGCTTTATTCAGATATGTGAAGTCGATGCAGACTCGGGGCTTTCCATTCTTTTTGCGCACCACTACCACATTTGCAAGCCAATCTGGGTAGTGTACCTCCTTGACAAAGCCGTTTTTTAGTAGCTTATTGATTTCCTCGTTGATGACCTGGTTCCGTTCGGGCGCGAACTTCCTCCTCTTTAATAGGTTTGTATCGGTCGACATTGGTTTGTGAAATAACGCCGTCTATTCCCACCATATCATCCGCGGACTGAAGGTGCAGCTGATGGTCTTTGAGAAACGAATCGCGAACCAACCCCGGATCCAAATGGGTTCCTATTTTGTGGCGCTTGGGTGGTCCGGATCCAATTGTATATCCTAGGTCTTCCAGGTGGGTCCATTTTGTCCACTGAGCCACCCCGGTTTCGTGATTGATATTTGTTTTTCCATCCACGCCTTTACATAGCGATTCGGCTGCGGATTGATCACTTCTCACTTCGCCTATCCCACTCCCCGACGGAAACTTGATCTTCCGATGGTGCGTGGATGGGATGGCTTTCATGAGTGTAACCAAGGTCGTCCAAGATCATGTTTTTACCAGAGGAGAGTTATCCCACCATCATTTTATCCCACCGGCGCTCTCTCTTTGCTTTGACCGATCCCCATTATCCCTTTGCCGGCTACCATTGTCCGATCCGCTTCATCACGCTTCCAACTCAACGAACATCGCGGATAAAGTACTCCTTCCTTTGGCGTGAAACCGTCCATCATCTCCGAGCATTTCATGTGCGAAGGTCTATCCTCTCTTCGGTTGATGCCGAACCTCCACTTCGTTGTTTGTTCGAGAGGAGTATTTTTCCTCGGGCTTCCTCTTTTGCCTAGCCAACCCCATTTATTCGGCTCTTCAACCTTCGGATATCCGCGCTTGCTTCTTCTATTTCCGCCTAAATGCGCTGCATCTTCCATGGCATGGCCACGTTCTCCGTGGAGCGCACTATGAGAATTATCTCTTCCTTGGGTCCAATTCATGGGTCGTGGCCATCGCACCTCATGGATTCGCATGCGCGCTATCAACGGGTTGGAGATACCCTAGACCAAATCCCTCAATCGATCTCTGGGGCCTTCCACCATCCCGCCTCGGCTCTTCCCTTTTCCTCCGGTCTCGTAAGTTCGTTCGGGCGCCGCATGTCGGATCGGATCGCCGCTGCTCACGGAATACTCGGTAGCTTCATTCTCGCCGAGCTCAGTATGCTTGGCGCGCTCATTGCTTCGTAGATTCAATTCGCCCCTCTTTGCTTCGTTGCATATCGGCCAATCTCTTCTTCTAATACGACGAAGCTCTGGGCCTTCGCAGTGCAGCAAGTTCCGTGGTTTCTTTCGACCATGTAATCGATATCTTAGTGCCCGGTAGCAAACCACGCGAAGGCATTGCAAGCAACGCCGTCTGGCAATCCATTATTTCTACCTTCATGTCATTGAACTGGATGTACTCGCGCTCTCCCTCACCGCTAAAACAAATCATCCGGATCCCTTCTATACCGCCGACCGGGCTAATTGGGTCATGAACTGCCGTGCTAGTTCGGTGAATGACCCTATACTCGAGGTGGAAGGCGGCAACCGAAAGCAGGCCCTTCGTGCTCGGCGAACACCTTGCACATTATCGTCTCTATCCGACCGCGGGATGGAGGTCGGGACCATAGCCGCTTAAAGTGGATGATGTGATCTCCGGATCGGCTATTCCGCCGCATGCTGAAAATTTTGGCGTGGAAAAACCGGGGTATTGACCGCGGTGATTTCATCAACAAAGGTGTGTCTTGTCGTACCAATCGTTAGTTATCCCTCTTGTGAACCAAGTCTATCAATTCAGGCCGCAGCACGATAGGCACCTCTATACCTTGATAGATTTCGATCCCTAAAGCTCTCTCCTCTCGGCGTTTATCCGTCTCGGCGGAGTCATCACTGATTGATAGCGCGCACGAAACGGTCGTTCTTCGCCGCGCGCTTGTTTGATTGGTCGCTCGACTGCTTCTTCCATCATCTCGGATTTTTTCCGCGGTCCGTGCCATATCCCTTCTCGCCGTGAGGCGGTCAACCTTCGCTACCGCCGTTGGTGTTTGCGGCATTGAATGCATCCACATGCTGTTGACCTCTTGAACCTCATTCCGTTCCGGACCGTGCCGATCGAACCAACTCCTCCATCCGGGACATGAGCTGCTCAATTTCGTGTCCATCACTACGCCGCCGTTAACGCCCGATGGTCCCGCCGTTATTCCGCCACGGGGTGTGAATTGCCCTCCCGCCGTATATGACACCCATTGTAGTATGTTTTGCCGTTGTTCGATGCCATTGATTATTTTGGTCAAGATTGCCGGAAGCAAGCTTGATGGTTTTGTACTAAAACGCAGCCGCAGCCCTCTTCTAGCGCCAAACCGCTTTGTACCACCACAAACCGCCGTAATCCGTGACACCAAAACAAGATGGCGTGAAGGCACGGGGCCGGTGTGTACCGGCCAAAGACTCCGGCCAAGTCAATACGTGTTTGAGTTCGCTTTGGACTTTGAATGCGGTCGCTTTAGTGCTGCGTACCTTTGCTATGAGTGATAGTGGGATATTTATAAGCTTGGCGTCTTCCTCACCAAGGTAGGAAAACCTAGCCGCCTTGATTCAGGCAAGTTTCCATTTCGCTCTCCCAGATTGGAAGGTTGGATATAGGAAAGTGTATAGCATTGATTCTTGAATGAGCTTTCTTATTTGGGAACTTTCCTCAACTCTTACCTCATTCAAGCTATGGAAGACCGCTCCAGCCACTTCGGTGATTGTTGTCGCTTCTTTATCATGTCCGAGCCAATCCAACTTCAAGCACTTCTACCAGGATATCCCGATCGACCGAGCACCAATCTTTCGGACCTATTATGGTTAGCTCGGCTCTGATAACCAATTCACTGAGTGACTTTTATCTTGGGCCCTTATGTCCCAGTCCGGTCCACCACCACGGGCTCCGGCCCAAATTGGTGGGAAATTTGTTCATACAAGAAGATCACAAGGAATATTGTTGGACAGTTTTAAAGGCACTTTCATTTCATGACCCCACATGCACGTGAACTTCTTGCATAATTATTTAGGTTATGGTTAAAAGGGTGTATTGTAAGCCAGATAGTATTATATCCCATATTTGAAAAAATATAATAGAAGTGTATTATATAATATAGAAATATATATTTATGTGAAAAATATGAATTAAATTATATTCTATCGATCTTCGGTTTCAATTATAATCGTTCTTCGGTTTCAATTATACTGTATTATTTAATATTATAATATAATAACTTAATTATTTTAAAATTATTTTTATATATGTACAATAAATAATATAAGCTAATACAACCTAACTAATATAATATTAAACAAAATACAGATTAATATAATACAGCATATTAAACGCGGTCTTAGGGTTCACTTTCTCCTGAGATTTTTTTAAAAAAAAATCTATCAATTTATATCTTGTCATATTTAATTTGTGTAATTGTCAATAAATTATAAAAAAAAATTAGGAAATGCTCAAATTATGAGGATCCAAATTTATTTGGCAGATGCTAATTCACCAATATATACACACACGCACATATATATATATATATATATGTATATATAATACATTTGGCAGATGCTAGCATGGTATAAATTATGAACCCATGCGCACAGTTTTTACCAAATGAGGGACATCTAAACAAGTATCTCCCTATTATTATTATTGTGGACGTGCACACAATGATTGTCATTCATTGGTTTTTATAAAATTTACATATTTTTATTTGAAAAGAAAAAGAAAAAGGGAAATTGTCTTTTCGTACATATTTGATGGCTAGCTTAGCTTGCATTAGTTTGTAATGGACCGGGGAAAACAGAAGTGAATCCAACTCCGAATCTCCGACACATAATTTTCTAGTCAACAGCTTTGTCATATTTTCAACTAGTCAAGAGCTGCCAAATCAGCTGTGAAAACTCACATATCTTCCATTATTGTTGTTTCACTTCGTCTTTTTGTTACACTGGTCCAGGTGTCAAATTGTTATTTGTGCCTGTCTGAAAGGTTGTATGACTGGATTTTGGAAATATATAGGAAATTCTCTATTTTTCTTATTTCGGACACCTGTTCCTAATTTCCTATTCCCTAAACTCTCGCCACCACAACAAAAAAATTTGAATTAGTCACGAAAGTGGTTGCTGCAATTTTAAAATTTATGACTAAAGCTTAAGATTTATTTATAAAATTATATTTCATAGCTGAATCTTCATAAGTAATTATAATTAGTTATGATATAAATATTGTAGTTATATTTCATAGCAAAAGCTAAAAAAAAAAAAAAAAAGATGACGTCCCTTCATAAAAATTTCGTTTAGTCCACAAAAATCATTGCTATTATTTTTAAAGTAGTAACTAAAGCATATTTTTCAACTATAAAATTTAATTTCGTAACGAAATCAGAAATTAATTACAATATATATTGTAACAAAATTTTATAACTAATTGATATAAATTAAATCTATTTTTTAATTTAGATGGCTACAAAAATAAATTTATAGCAAAAATATTTAAATATTTTTGCCACAAAACAACATTTCGTAGCTGAATTTTAAAAATTTATTTCGTAGCTAAATTTTGTAGCAGATGCGTAAAAATAATTTGGCGCTAAATTTCCAACCTAAAATATTGATGACGTGGCACAATTTTTACAACACCTGCAAAAACGTTTTATATATGATTGGTATATAAAAAATAAAATAAAAAAAGAAGATAAAAACAAACACATAAACTCTGTTCTCTGCAACTCCTCACTCACTAGCACCCTCTCTGCAATTCACTCCCCATCGCCCCTTTCTCCCCCACGCCCACACCCTCTCCTCCATCTCCCTCATTCTCACTCTACACCGCCACTAACCCATGCCGTTATCTCCTCCATCTCCATCAATCTCACTCATCTGCTCCACGTCGCTCCTAACCTATGTCATCCCTAGCCTACGCTGGACTGCACAAATCCGGTGGACGATGAAGAATCACGATTTGGCGCTGCCGGATCTGGGTGTGGATGCATTTCTTTGCCTTCATTACTACAATCTTATTGGTCTACTTTATGTTAAATGTGTGTTATGAATGAATCTTATTGCTCTACTTTATGTTAAATGTCTATTATGCATTTTTCGATCAACAAATATTGCGTTTTATGCTTTTGAAAATTTTAATAATACTTTGTTGCTTGAAGGTATGGGACCAAGAAAAGATTGTAATAATACCTGGAAAATATATATTTTTTTAATAGGGACGGCAGCTGCAAATGGCTTCGCGACCTCGTTCCCTTGTTTTCGCGTTTTCAATAGTGGGTCTAGAAGAGAATAGTAATGGGGTTTAGTGGTAGAGATGGTGAGGTTGGGATGCTTGCGAATTTGATGTATTCTTCAGATTTGTTTGGATTTCATTTGGGTAAGTCATATTCTTCTTCGAATTACTTGATTTAGGGTTTATATGGAACTGTGATTTCATTTCTTTAATTCCGCCACCCAATCATCCAATTCTGTCGGCATAGCACTCAATCACTATTTCTTCACCCAATCATCCAATTCCAGCAGCATAGCACCCAATCATCATTTTGTCATCGTCAGCGTTCCTCTGGTTTGATCTGCAAAAAAAATAAAAACGATTACAATTTTTCAAAGTTCTAAGGTCCCCCAAAAGCTAAAAGAGACATTAAGGGGTTTTTCCGTCGAGTACATTGCTCCAGAGCTGACGAAGACTTGATGGGTCACGGTTTCTTTATGTCAGGTGCTCTTTATAAACTCTTACAACCCACTTACAATTGCATTTTCTGAGGCGTTGGAACTCCCTGCAATTCATTCATTGGCTACTTTGCTTTTCTGCCAGTCATACTCTTTTGGGTCAGTTTTGAATGTTCGGATTTTCTTTTTTTTAGTGCATTGGGTTTTGGTGTTTTCTTTCAGGGGGTTTAATGTACTGGGTCTATATTTTGGCCAATGGGACCTCAATTCTCATTGGCCACTGTAGTAAGACTACTTGTTTTAGCTGCTGCAATACCAAGACAACAATCCGACTGGACTCAAAGATGCGGCGATGTTGATGTTCCATTTCCATTTGGAATGGATAACAAAACTTACTTGGACGACACATTCTTAATCACCTGCAACACATCTTTCAATACTCCAAAAGCTTTTCTAGGGGAAAGTAATATCGAAGTTACTAACATATCCGTTGATGACGGTGATTTGAGTGTCATGCAGTTCAGAGCCAAAGATTGCTACTATCAGTCGGGAAATCTAACCCTAAATATCGAAGCTTCCATTGAGTTCCCCAAAATCACCATCTCTTCTAGCAAAAACAAGTTCTTTGCAATTGGCTGCGATACTTATGCATTGGCTCAAGCCGCAAAACGTGAGGAGAGATATGCCACTGGTTGTATATCATTCTGCGGTAACAAAACCACAAGCTTTGTAAGCGAGTCTTGCTCTGGCTCTGGGTGTTGCAAAGCTACCATCGCCAACGGACTTAAAAATGTTACCGTTAAAAATGTTACCGTAGTGCTGAATAGCTATTTTAATCATTCCGAAATATTGGAATCTAACCCATGTAGCTATGCCTTCGTTGCCGATGAAACCAAGTTCAATTCTTCAAAAACTACCAGTTTCAAAGATTTGGAGTCCACAGAAAAGCTTCCAATTGTTATTAATTGGGCGATTGGGAACGAGAGCGTGAGGTGTGATGATGCCAAAAAGAGAAACAACTACGCCTGCAAATAGCGACTGTGTTGATGTCAATGACGGATCTGTACCATGCCTCATCAACAACGTACATTTTAACATCAACAAGAACTTGTACCATCCCTAATCCACACTCTCATCAACAACGTACATTTTAACATCATTCAACTCCCATTCTTCCAAACAAGAACTTGTACCATGCCTTAATATCCAAACACTTTCTTTATGACCTTTTTATATTCATCATTCATTGTGTTAAACAACAGCCTGGTATCACTGTTCTGGAAATTCAAACTTTGAAGAGTGGACCGAAATTGATTTGTAAACTCTGACACATTAATGAGGGCTATTTAATCCAACGTACACATTTCAAGATATAGAGTTTCCAGAAGAAGTTGAGACATCAAAAGCTGATCAATGTTGCTGAAAATTAAACATTACAAATATATTAATTATTGAATACAAGTAAATTATCGGCCATCATCATAACCAACAGTACTAGTTGACGATATTCCTGCGCTGGAATCACATGGCCCACCATAATCAATGGCATATGGGTTTGAGGATTGCCTGGTAAGCAACTTAGTGTCTTGTGAACACATGTCAACTTTGCCCCATTGATGCATTTCTAGAGCTCTCAATCCTTCAAGTTCCATTGCTACTTTTTTCATGGTAGGTCTTTCCCCACTTTTAATCCGTAGACATCTTATTGCAAGATTTGCAACATACTTTAATATCTCAACATTTTCTTCATTCACAATATCACCATCAAGGATCTAGAATAAACAGTCCTCTTCCATTGAAGAAATAAACAATATTGCCAGGTTTCTTTCATTCTCAGGTCTATCAAAACACAATACCTTCTTTCCGGTGAGTAGCTCTGCCAAAACAACTCCAAAACTATACACATCAGTCTTTTCTGTGAGCTGGCTCGAATGCATGTATTCTGGATCTAAGTATCCGAGTGTCCCTTGTACAACAGTTGAAAGTTGATTTTTGTCAAGAGGAATCAACAGTTGAAAGTTCCTTGTACCAGTTTTCACATCTCTGTGTATGATCGGAGTAGAAGTTGCGGAGTGCAAATATGCTAATGCGCCTGCGGTGTCTGTTGCTATCTTCAATCTCAATTCCCATGAAAGTGGTGATTTTTCTTGGCCATCGTTTTTGTGAATATGGTGTAAAAGAGTCCCATTGTTAATGAACTCATAAACAAGTAAAGGCACTTCTGTCTCTAAATAACAGCCAAGTAGCTTAACCACATTCCTATGGTTGATTTGCAAAAGCATAATCACCTCATTGATGAATTGATCACTACAAGTTTGAGCACCATGTTTGGACTTCTTAATAGCAACCACCTTGTTAGTTGGCAATATTCCTTTATAAACTATTCCATAGCCTCCTTGACCAACAACTCTACTTGGGTGATAATTGTTTGTGGCTCTTTTTACTTCTTCTGCACTGAAGATTTTTGTGGTCTCAAAAGATTGTCTATGACTTGACAATTGTTGTTGTAACATTAATCCACCATTCTCTTTAAAGAACTTCTCATTCAGCTTCATCACCTTTCTTTACTTCATTCCCGAGCATATTAGTGAAAGAGCAATCGCTAATGGTACTATGCTTGCATCTGCATGCGCATATATTGAACTGAAACTGGCTGCATGCCAAACCAGTGAGTGCCAACTATCATTCTGGAAAAAGATCCTTGCGATATATTGCACTAGCAGGTACGTATAAATTACATCATTTTTTTTCTTCTTTTTTTTTATGAAAATAATTAATTAAAAATAAAAGAGATAAGGTAAGATATTGAAGGAGTTGTCAGATTACTGACAATATAAATTAAAAACTAAACATATTTATTTGCAAAATGATTATTTAAAGAATAAAAGTTAGCCCTTTCGACGATAGAGGCCTTTTTAAAAATCGATCACGCATAAGTTATTATTATTTAAAAAAAGGAATATCATTGGTAACGATATGTATAAATGAATCATAAATAAGAGAACCAATACAAAATATAATTAATGTTAATGGTGCTTATTGTGAATGAAATCCCAACTTGATAAAGGGATTAATTAGGTCTTAATTAAGTTAGCATGTGATTCTTTGTTATTTCTTTCTCTTACCATGTCAGTGTCAGGTGGCTTTTCCCCTTTTTTTTTTCTTTTTTTTTTTTTTTAAATCTTTGTCTTTTCCTTCTTGAGGATTTCTAGTGTTAGACCAAATTTGAACAGGAATTGGTCGCAATTCGTACTTGTTTTCTAAATAAATACTAATTATGGTATCGAGCCCTAGCCTATATGCATTATGAAGCTCAATCGACGATTAATTCATGGAAACGTGACTCCTTCAAATATATTTTTAGATGAAAATTACACAGCGAAGTTGGATTATGAAATTCCATTCTAGAACAAGGACTAGACGGAGTTGTGAGGATCATGGGGACATTAGGATATATAGATCCGGAATGGTTTCTTTCAGGGGAGAAACAAAAAAGAGTGATTTATATAGCTTTGGTGTTGTTTTGATAGAGCTATTAACAGGACAGAAAACAGTACTTCCCATTGATTGGAACAGTATTAGTGTTGATGATGGAATTGGAAATGGAGTTAACATGGAGGAACTAAAGGAAGTTGCCAATCTTGCAAAAATGTGATTAAGCAGAGAAGGGTCTGAAAGGCCTACGATGATAGCTGTTGCAACGAAGCTACTGGAATTGAGAACTGATATTTATAAAAAAAGCATCAACCTTGGAGAGTTGATTTATATGCATCCCAAAGAGAAAAGAGAATGAGTACGTACTACTACTCCTCATGAGACTTGACACCTTATAATCCTTCATGGGTTTCATACACTCACTGATGAATGTGTGTTTTAGTAGAAGCATATTTATACTCTTCTTTATAATAAAGATTTATAGTCAACAAAAATCGTCCTTGTTTTCATTCATGACTTTGTTTAATTTTGTTCACCATGAAAAAAGGTGATGATGTGCTAACAAAGTCACACTTCCTACCAACATATACATGTTTCAATTTTGTTTTAACTCCTTTTTGGACTTTTTTTCGTATGAAAATATAATTATACACTTTATATTTTTCGTATGTCAACAATGAAAATGAAAATTTAATTGCTACAAGTCATACCTCTTTTAGGGGAAAAAGGGGTTTTGGTGTTTATATTTTGATTTGATAATTGATCATTTTTGTTTTTTCTCACCACAGACTCATTTATTTTTGTATATTGCTTTGATAAGTAATGTTGTTTCACTGGCGCTGTTTTGGCTCTATCTCATTGGTAAATTCATATAAACTTATATTTTGCTATGTACTTTTATAGCATAATTGCATTAATATGTTTCTTATACATATTTTAATTAACATACTTTTTACAATTTGTTTTTCTTCTTGTTATAGGTCCGCTCGATTATGTTGTAAATATTTTAGCATCATTGTGGGAGAATTATTTTTCCTAGTTAATATTGTAATAATGTTTAAGCAAGAAATGTTTGTATTGTTCTTCATACATCTGGAGTTGTCCGTTCTACTAAATTTTGTTGTATATATAGCGTTAATTTTAAGCACTATCTTTTTTTTCTTTTTTTTTAATATCATTCTATTATGGAAAATATTACTTCGAATCACAATTTTGTTGTAAGCGTTTTATGTATTATACTAAATTGTTGTTGGATCATTGATCCACAATTTTGTTTGAAGAACTTAGCTTTCAGTCTCATCACCTTTCTTTTCTTCATTCGTCAACATATCATTTGAAATAGCAAGCAATAATGTTAATTACTATACTTGCGCCTGTGCATATATTAAATCACAACCTTGGTTGATTGAAAATTTTTAGTCCGAAAGTGTGCAAGATGACAATTATGTTACGTAATAGTAAGTCATTGTTTTTAGTTAAGATAACATACACTATAAATGAGAATTATGTTTGGATCTTGGGGTTCCACCACAACAGACCACAGTGATTAATTATGAATTTTAAACAAAATAATACCAATAAGAAAAATAATAGGACATCAAATATTTACGTGGTTCGGCCAAGAGAATTTGACCTACATTCACGAGCGAAGACGATGAAGAAATTCCACTAATATCAAAAGAAATTACAAAATAGTGATAAAACTCACAAAATCCAAATCCCAATTACACCCAAAATTCTCTTAAGAATGAATGAAGAAAACAAAAGTTTTTTTTCTTCACACACAACTCCCAATTACATCCAAAATTCTCTCCAGAATGAATGAAGAAAAAAAAAAGGTTTTTTTTATTGACACACGACTCATTGACTAACGTTCACAAAAAATAGTGTATCATGGGATATATATATATATATATATATTGTATCTTAAACCATACGGATAAAATAGACAAACAACTGTTTAATTTGACATCACAGTTTTAGATCATGTCAAGTGCATGTCATTGAGCTTGACATCGCGCCTGACATTCTGTGAGTGCCCAAAATTGAAATCATGACATGTCAGGGCCTGACATCGCACCTAACATGCTCTGATAAACTATGCCAACAAAAAACCATATAGATTTAGAAGACCTACTTGAAATCAAACACGTGACTTTTAAGCCATATCTCAACAAATTAAAGATAATCTTATTTACCAAACTAAATTTTGTATTTTGCAAAGGAAGAAAATGAATGGAAATATTTATAATGGCACATGAACGGACATATATATATATATATATATATAATTGATTTTCTACCTAGGTAGCTTATAGTATACCTTGAGCTATATACAATGACCTGTCACATTATTAAATATAGATAAAAAAAATAAATACATTATCTTTTATTTTTACTTTTCACTAAAAGCGCATAATTTGATTGATTCTACCCTACTACAATTTATATATATGAGCTATTTAATCGAAGAGATAAACCCATATATATGAGTTACTTAATCGAGAAGATCAACCCCATATATATATATATACATGTATGTACATGCCTAGCTAGCTAGTTTTAATAATTTGACAGCTGTATAAAGTTTTTTTTTTTTTGGTAAATAGCTGTATAAAGTTCTTAATTTAGAGGTTAAACATATGTAAAAATCACGAGTTCTCATGCATTCTAAAACAATAATTCAACTTAATCTTACCAATTGAACAAGAAAATAGTGCTAGTTAATGAGAATTTGAGTAGAAAATTTTTCGTGAGTAAATCAAACCACTGCTCTCTATTCGAGTACAAGTACATATTTCGGACACCTGTCCCTAATTTCTTACACCCTGAGTCTAGCCGAGAAAAGAAACACTGCAAAAAAAGTGGGATTTAGCAACAAGCCAATTATGTAGCTGAATGTCTTTTTTCGTAACTATAACATAATAAGTTACAAAAATGCTCGTGGATCAAGGACCGTAGTAGAATGTCAAAAGTGATGAAAAATTTCATGACTAAACAGTCACGTTTTGTTACGAGGACCTGTCAGTAGTTAATATTATGACATTCAGTTACGAAGTAATATGTAGCAAATTATGTTTTTTCATGACAAATTTAACATGTTCGTAGCTGATTCATATTAACTATTTTTCAGTTTAGTCACGAAACGTAATCATTCACAAACATATTTTGTAGCTAAAATTTAGCTACTTAATGTAAATTTCATAGCTAAAATTTAACTACTTAACATAAATTTCATAGCTAAACTTTTTAGTTATAAATTTTTGTTGTAGTTAAAATTCAGTTACAATTATATTTTATTGCTGTCGGTTATCAGCTACTTAATTAATTATTTGTCGTGCACTAGTGACAAAATAATTTTGTAGCTAAGACCTATATTGACAAAATTATTTTTTCTATATAAATTTTCATACCTACAAAATCATACTATTAGTATTACACTACATATCTTTCAAACATCATAAAATATTGAATTTAAATGAAATTATATTATTAATAATGAAAACTTAAATTGTTATATACAATGGTAACCTTACATAAAAGTACTAAATAATATTCCTAAAATAATCTAACAACGTATTTGTACATCAGCTCTAATTCTCTCCAACATTGATTGCTCAATACAATCTTGTCGTGCCATTAAGCCATTCCTTTCCTCTGCAGCTTTAGCTCTATCTTTCACTTCTTCTTTTTGCTTTCTCAAGTAGTCTCGCCTTTTCCAATTGGCATAGATCCAAGACCAAGACCTTGCACATAACAGCAGACAAAATAAAATTGACAATGGTTAGCATGTGTAGTCACCAACTGAAAATAAAAAGGTTATGTTATTCAAATATTATTCTCTTTGCTAAATGGGGATAAGAAAGTAAAGTAGCTGGAAGGACATTTTCTTAAGTAAGCTTTGTGGTAGAACCATGAAAGTTTTGCTCATCATGATGATACATAACGGCACACCGATATAAAACACATGTATACAAGGTGGGCCAACTCTACCATATTTCAAACTTTTATATTCCAATTGGGAATGGGCTTCAAGTTTCAATTCTACAAGCCCTTCATTTCTTATTGAGACAATATGATAAGACTGTTGATTATGTTAGGGTGTTCATGAGCATATTGAACTTCCAATTTCCCTTTTCGCTTCCTTGAGAAGCTCTCAAGTACTTCACAAGTCTTCTTGAAAGTTCTTTACTAAAATCAACTTAATTATACAAACCATTTTCTATAAGAATTGGAGAAGATTAAAGCTTAAACAAAGCCTTATGATCTCAAGGAATGACCAAACTCAACATGTATTTATCACATATTATATACAAGGAAGTACAAATAACTTACCAATGACACGATCATGTACATCTTGCATATGTATAACATAAATTGTTTGTCAATGATTGGATTCCATCAGCTGTAAAATTGTTCTCATCCAAAGAACATAGTAGTGAGCTGGTCTACTTGTCCCCTGACGGTGAAGAAAGACATATTGTTAGTACTTTTGTATTCCTAAATTCCAAGACAATTTAGCAAAACTAGGAAAAATATGTTGTACGAGCAATAACAACAAGAAAGTTTAACTATCAAGAGAAGTGATTCCAAATCATATAATTGCAAAATTTCAACTTTGCGGATAAGGCTTAGTGCAACCTATGTAAGCAACAAGGTAATTCAAGTCGGATGTGGCAAGAAGAGATTACTTGATCAGAAAATCCATAAATTGCTTCACCATGCAAATGTGGAAAAACAGAGTAGAGGTATAGCCAACCTTTTTTATTTCATGCCACATGTCTTCTGCTATGATGCCTTGGGAATTACCAGATATTAAGAAACAAGGACAGCAGCTTCCTCTGCTGAATGGCAAAAGTAATGTGAGGGTGTCCTTTTACATTTCTGAAAAGATTATACAATTTTGATGTAAAAAATTCATCTACCTAGTCGAGCATATTAGGATCTCTTAATGGAATACATAAAAGTGATAGACCAATTTCTTGATTTATAAATATTTGCATAAACATATACAATAATTACCAATCCTTTTACCATTGAATATTGTTAATTTCATATGAGAAAGATGCTAAATTCACATAAACACCCTAAAGTAAGAAATTGCATCAAGAAAAAAACCAAAAACAAAATTAATAATATTTTCGCAAATGCAATCAACTCTTCTTATCCGATTCAAATCATTTGTACCAATATTTCATTCCATAACAATTCAACAAAACAAACCAAACCTCCAAGTTGTCAATCTAAACCCTAACTAACCAAGAGAATAAAATATGAAATTTGAACATTAAAATCACATACTAGACAGTTTGAACTTTGGGGGTTCGTTGGTACGTTTCACGATTTCACCGGTCAAGACCGAGCATGGAGTAGTCCTTCACCCTGTTTCGCAATTTTTTTCTTCATCGTTTGCATCTTGGATTCGTCGAATTTTGTTTGATTTCAACGTTGTGTTTTCGCCGATAGCCGTCGGTTCGTTCACTATCACCACGCGTTGTTCGTCATGGGTCATCGATCGTCGGTAAGCATTCATTTTGTGGCTTGGTTTCGCTTCTTCGTTCTGGTTTAGGGGAGGCAGGCGTCGATCTGGTATGCATTTGTTTTCGTGGTAAGGAGGAACGATCGAGCAGCTGCACAGAGAGGAAGAAGGGGTAAACAGCTAGGGCATTGAACCTTTAAAACGACGTAGTTTTATTAAAAGAAAATTAATATTTTATTCATAAAAATTACTGTTAAAAGTGTTCTGTAGCTTAGTATTATTTAATAATTTTTTTTATTTTATAGTAATTAGTAATAAAATTATTTTGTAGTCATTTAAAATTAAAAATAATTTTTTATATCAATTAGTGATAAAATGGTTTTGTAACTGTTACAAAAATATGCCACGTCATCTACAATATTTTTTGTGGGAAATTTAAATTCAAAATCATTTGAAATAATTTTTTTTTTATCAAATATCATTTAATGATGAAATAGATTTGTAGCTGTTAAAAAAACTAGCTACGAAAGATAAGTCATAGCTAATTTGAGTAATTTCTTAGCTATCAGTAATGAAATTATACTTTGTAACAAAATACAACAACCTTTAAGTTACAAAAAAATATCGTGGATTTCGTAGTTAAATATCGTGGAAAAGGTTTATTTGGGGTTTTTGTTACGGAATTTGGCTACAACAGGTGACTTGTTACTAAATCTACTAAATTAGATATGAATTATAGGTTCGTCACAAAATATTAATATTATGCTACAAAAATATAATTTATAACAAAGATTTCGTGGCTGAAACCTCATTTTTTTGTAGTGAAAAGATCACAAAGGAATATTGCGGATCATTTTTAAAGGGAAGGGCATTTTCATTTCATGACCCCACACACGGTAACTTCTTGCATAAGTTCGTACAAAAACAAAAAAAAGAAAAGGTGACCGACAAAGAGTGCCCCGTGACATTAATTAATACTCACTTTCTCTTGGGATTTTAAAATGAAAAAATCTGTCAATTTATATCTTGTAATACTTAATTTGTCTAGTCTCGATAAATTATAAAAAAAAAAAAAAAAAAGTTAAAACAAATGCTCTCGAGAGGATTCAAATTATTGTTGTTTCACTGGTCCAGCTGTCAAATTGTTATTTGTGCATGTCTGGAAGCTTGTATGACTGGATTTTGGGAATATATAGGAAATTCTCTATTTTTCTTATTTCGGACACCTGTTCCTAATTTCCTACTCCCTAAACTCTCGCCCAAAAATAAATACATACATAGTTTCAAATTTTCAATTGCATTATTGATAATCTGAATGGTGATGTTGATCTATCCGTGGCAAATTTTCAATTGCATTATCCAGGTGTCAAATTTTCAATTGCATTTTGTTTGTATATAATACTAAAAACAAAACACTCGTTATAAATATAAATAAACCAATGGAGAGAAAAATAAAAAGAAAAAGAAAACAAAAGAAAACAAGATCATCAAGAATATTGTTGGAAATTTTTAAAAGGGAAGGCCGTTTTCATGACCCCACATGCACATAAAGTTCCTGTAAAAGTTTATACGGAAACAAGAGAAAGAAACAGTGACTCACAGAGAGTATTTCCCAAACATCGTACATATTTGGCAGATGCTTATTATGTGTGTCCACTGTCCAGTGACTATAGACATGAAATATTATCAAAAAGACTATAGAGATTTATGACCTCGTCAGACGTGAACAAAGTAGTCTATCACGTACTCAGTGATCTGAACTTGTATGCCCCCACACCCATATCTACAAGAGGTCATGGGTTCGAGTAATACCTCCCTCTTCTCTTCTTCGTAGATTAGAAGATTAAAAAATTATTGGGATTATGATCAGAATTAATAAAAATACAGAGTTTCAACATCTTTATATCTCCCTTTCCCCGTTGGTTATAGTAGGACTTGGTATGATATACACACTCCCACACAAATATATATAGCTCTTCACAAGCAATTATAAATCCACATACTTAACTATGGCCCTTACCGTGAGAAAACAGGAATTACTAGGCATGGTCTCACAGGGGATGCTAGTCAAGCAATTCTCATTGGCCACCATAGTACTACTTCTTTTTTTAGCTGCTGCAACAGCAAGACAACGACCCGTCTGGACTCAAAGATGCGGCGATGTTGATGTTCCATTTCCATTCGAAATGGATAACAAAACTTGCTTGGACGACAAATTCTTAATCACCTGCAACACATCTTTAAATCGTACGAAAGCTTTTCTAGGAAAAGGTAATGTCGAAGTTACTAACATATCCCTTGATGATGGTGAGTTGAGTGTCATGCAGTTCATAGCCAAAGACTGCTACAATCAGTCGGGAAATCAAACCGTAAGAAACCGACCTTCCATTGCGTTCCCAAAAAACACCATCTCTTCTACCAAAAACAAGTTCTTTGCAATTGGCTGCGATACTTATGCATTAGTTCGAGCCGTAGAAGGTGAGGAAGGATATGGTTGTATATCATTCTGCGGTAACAAAACCACAAGCTTTGTAAGCGAGTCTTGCTCTGGCTGTGGGTGTTGCAAAACTACCATCGCCAAAGGACGTAAAAATTTGAGCGTCGTGGTGGGCAGCTTTGATAATTATTCCGAAATATTGGAATCTAACCCATGTAGGTATGCCTTCGTTGCCGATGAAACCAAGTTCAAGTTGAAGTTTCCGGCTAATACCAGTTTCAAAGAGTTGGAGTCCATAGAAGAGCTTCCAATGGTTATTAATTGGGCGATTGGGAACGAGAGCGTGAGGTGTGATGATGCCAAAAAGAGAGACAAATACGCCTGCAAAAATAATAGCGAGTGTGTTGATGTCGACGACGGATCTGGTGGTTACCGATGCCGATGCTTGGATGGCTTTAAAGGCAATCCTTACTACCAAGACGGTTGTGGAGGTATGTATATATATATATATATAATCGTACAACTTCGTATATCTGTGATGTTTTAGTAAACTAGACTAGTAAGTCACGATCAATTTTTTTTTAAGCTAATGACATTTTTTGGTTATTACCTTATTCGTGCAATACTTGTAATAAAATTCCTTATTTACCCTATTATAATAATTATTATACTGTTTATATGTATTTTTCTCTCTTTTATTCTTCAATGGTTTTCTATTTTTTGGGGAGTATATAAGTGTATAACCATTTTAATATTTGTTGGCCTTATATGTATGTCAAGTCTAATAATTGGGTTTGATGGCATTATGTTGGGATCTACATTTGTTTTCAGATATTGACGAGTGCAACAGTACTACTTCAAACCCCTGTGGTAAAAATACTATATGCAAGAATTCACCTGGAAAATTTACTTGCAATTGTCTAAAAGGATTCAGTAAAGTAAATGAAACCCATTGCAGCAAAGTCATCAGTTCTCGGAGAACAATTGTCATCCTCTGCGTCTCACTTTGTAAGTATATATATATGTATATATATACAGACATATATATATATATATGTATACATTAGCTTGAACAGTAATGAATTTAAAAGTAGCAATGAATGTAAGAGTAGATATATATAACTGGTCAATTTAACAAAAAAAAACATAAAAATAAATAAATAATAATACTGACGAAACATTAATTCATAGATTATAATGATTCAATATACTTGCATATGCAGGTGTAAAGCATAGCATTAGTGGTTGCTATTTCACTAATATGCTGGGGAATGAGAAAAAGAAAGGTCAACAAAATCAAAAAGAAGTTCTTTGAGAAAAATAATGGATAAATATATTTAAAAAAATTAAAAATATATGTGTGGCATGAAACTATATTTTTTAAGTACATTTAAAAATTGAATAAAATTGTGAACTACTTTTGGTTAGAATTTTTTTTTTTCTTTTGTTGTTGTCAAGTGATAAGATTGAATTGAATTATTATTGTAACATGTTAATTATATATGGGAACTCATATCGAATATATATTTTATTTACATCTCTAGCTAGGTTCCCAGTCTATTTGACTCAATAAATGTTATGATCATGCAGCTGTATGCATAAAACTATTGATTTGCTTCTCACTAATATATTGGGGAATGAAGAAAAGAAAGGCGATCAAATTGAAATTGAAGTTCTTTGAACGAAATGGAGGATTAATGTTACAACAGCAATTGTCAAGCACTGCATCTCTTGAGGCAACACAAATTTTTAGTGCAGATGAGTTGAAAAGGGCCACAAACAATTACCATGAAAATAGAATTGTTGGTCAAGGAGGCTACGGAATAGTTTATAAAGGAATATTACCAACAAACAAGGTGGTTGCAATTAAGAAGTCCAAATTTGGTGCGCAAAAGGTTAATGAACAATTCATCAATGAGGTGGTTCTGCTTTTGCAAATCAACCATAGGAATGTGGTTAAGCTCCTTGGTTGTTGTTTAGAGACAGAAGTGCCTTTACTTGTTTATGAGTTCATTAGCAATGGAACTCTTTCGGAACATATTCACAACAAAGACGACCAAGGACGATCACCACTTTCATGGGAAATGAGATTGAAGATTGCAAACGAAACCGCAGGCGCATTAGCATATTTGCACTCTGCAACTTCTACACCTATTATACATAGAGATGTGAAAACTGGTAATATACTACTTGATGAAAAGTTCACTGCAAAAATTTCGGACTTTGGAGCTTCGCGGCTGATGCCTCCAGATCAAAATAAACTTTCAACTGCTGTACAAGGGACATTCGGATACTTAGATCCAGAATACATGCAATCCAGCCAGCTCACAGAAAAGAGTGACGTATATAGTTTTGGAGTTGTTTTGGCAGAGCTACTAACTGGCAAGAAGGTGCTGTCTTTTGAGAGACCCGAGGAAGAAAGAAACCTAGCAATGCTCTTTGTTTCTGCTATGAAAGACAATCGGTTACTCCAGATTATTGACAATGACTTAGTCTTTGAGGGAAATGTTGAGACATTAAAGTGTGTTGCCAATCTTACTGAAAGATGTCTACCAGTTAAAAGTGAGGAAAGACCTACCATGAAAGGAGTGGAAATGGAGCTTGAAGGATTACTAAGAACCATGCAAATGCATCAATCGGACAATGTACTTGATCTGTGTGTGGAAAAGCTGCCTCAGACCCTTCTGATATTGATGTTAGTAGTGGATCAATATCCCAAGGTAGATGATGTTTTAGCTTCTTCAATTTTTTATGGGTTTCTTGTTTTTATTTCTAATTTTGGTAGATGATGTTTTAGTGTCTTTGCTTTTTTATGGGTTTTCAGCAACATTCAACTTTCATGTTTTTTATTGTCTAATTTTGGGAAATGTCAAGCTAGAAAATGTTTGTGCTTTTGAGATGGTTATAAAAACAACGTTCCAAAAAATTGTGAATGATGATGTATTATAGGATAAATATATGTTTATATTTTACGAGTCTTGTAGGTGTAATTAAACGTACGTGTCACAATGGCTACAGAGTTTTACAAGAATACAAACTAGATTTTTAAGCTTGCTTCATATTCAATATAACTATTTTTAGTAAATTGGGTGGGGATGCAGCGAAGCAAGCAGTAACAACACTAGCACTAGTGATCTATTCTCACAACAACAATTATATTGAGAAAGGGCAGGAAAAATATATGTATATTTAAAAAAAAACGACACATATATATATATATACACTTTTGAAAAAGACAAGTAATAGATGCAATAATAGTAGGCTGAAGAAGATCACATGGGTATATATGTTTTGTAGTAGTCACAAATGTGAAAGATCAATTTATTAATTATTGGTCGAATATATGCTTCAAATGTAGTCATTATGGTATTTCTGAATCAATAGTAATATGAAATTTTTGGATAGTATTTTATTTGCTTACATCTGGCCATATACGGTAGATTATGTTTTATTGTCTTCAATTTTTTGTGGGTTTGACTTTCATGTTTTGTTTCTAATCTTGGAAAATGTCAAGCTAGAAATGTTTATGCTTTTAAGACGATAATAATAATAATAATAATAAAAGTTCAAAACGATGAATTAATGTTAAAAGTTAATATGTAATTCTGGTTGTGAGTTTTCATTATATCTGTATTGAAAATAAATTAGTCTTTTGTTATTAACTATTTTTTTAAGTTAATAGTATTTAAAATGGTCTAAAAGTCTCTAGTATTAGTTTAAATATATATATTTATGTAATCTCGAACTGATCAAGGAGGTCCAGAGGTCGAGAACAAAATTAAATAAGTGTTTTATCTTCATATAAATTCTTTAGAAGCAGCAAAATTAAGATTTCAAATTGTTAAATTTGATTTTATACTTTATATTTTCTTATGTTGCTTACCATTGCACCCCACAATTGAAAGGTAATTAAGAGAAATGTTATAGGATAAAGATACGTAGATACTTATATACGCATATATGTTTATATTTTACGAGTCTTTTAGCTATTAATCATTTAATGATATTAAGCTTGTGTCATCATGACAAGAGAGTTTTACATGTAGTGAGGCAAGCAATGACCAGCATGCCTAAGGCCCCACTTTTGTGAGGACCCCCTAAAATTATAAGTTTTTTAATATTTATATCATATCTATAAACTCATAAAATACATTTATCAATGTTTAAAATTAATTTAAAATTGATGAGTTTTTTAATAAATAATTTATTTTATTAAATTTGTGGCCCACCTAGCTATCTTTTTTTTCTTTTTCTGCTTAAATGTGCTTCATGTTCCTAAGTTTTTTTTTTTTTTTTCTCTATTAAAAATCGTTTTATTTTTAAGACTCTTGATTAAGATGAAGTTTGAACAAACAATTTCTGTTTGCACGAGACATAAATTGAGCGTTATTTTTGAAAAAGTAAATAAAATAAAATAGAAAATGCTAGGGTCTCCAAAAAAAATTACATTAATTTTTTAAAATTCACTTTTTAATGTAAAACTTTAAACACTATTTAATTAGGTTGAGTGTTAAAAATTCTATCTTTATATATATATATATATATATATATATATTTATATTTGCCATGTTATCTAGAATTTCTAATAATTTTCTAAAAAAATTATTAAGTTCTTCTTTCCATTACTATATCATTGAAAGTTCGTAATTAATTCAGTTGTCTTCAAACGACCATAAAATGGTGGGTGGAATTTGAAAACCATGTGTAACCATTTAAATCCTTGAGAGAGACATTATTACTTAATTAATTTGTTCTTTTCGGTGAAGACAACTACATTATTACTTAATTAATTTGTTCTTTTGGTGAAGACAACTAACATTAATCTTGATAAGAACTTCACTTTGTATTCTAGTTTTTGGAAGAAGTTCTTCAGTCTTTTGCTCAGCTCAACTCCAAAATTTACGTGTTGTGACCGCTCAGTAGCTGCCACAGTGCCCCTTGTGAAAGCACTTTTCCTAGGTTCTTAATTATGTAAAATGTAGCAATAATAACATCTTTTTTGGTAATATGTAGCAATAATAACATCTGATGAAGAAAATGTAAATGTAGCTTTGCAACTAATTAAAATCTTAAAAATAAATAAATAAAAATTAAAAAACAAAAATATGGTGGAACTAAGCTATTAATTTAAAACGGTAAAAGCATTAACTAATACATAAGGAAAAGCATATCCATGGTAGACAGCTGATTTTCATGTATTTGTCAAATTTATTTGTAAATTTTAACTCATATATATATATATATATATATATATAAACTCAATTATAAATTTGATTCTGAATCATTTTAGTTTCAACGCAAAATTTATGTGTCAACTCATAATATTTTATGAGCTGTCTACTTGACTTTGAATAGTTGAATTGAGAAGACTCGTGGTCAATACTCTTTTATATGGTTACGCTACTAACAATTTAGTCTTTGTCTAACAAATGACTTTGACAAGTATCTTTTATTTGGTGCCTTTATAGGTTCTTAATTAATTGAAAATAATATCTTTTCACTTGGACAATATTATTACACACAGCACTATTTAATCCGTATTCTCATTAACAACGCACATTTTAACATCATTCAACTCACATTCTTCCAAACAAGAACTTGTACCATGCCTTAATATCCAAACACTTTCTTAATTTATGACCTTTTTATATTCGTCATTCATTGTGTTAAACAACAACCTGGTATCACTGTCGATGCTCATACGTATGATTTATAAACTCTGACACATTAATGAGTGCTACTTAATCCAACATACACATTTCAAGATATAGAATTTCCAGAAGAAGTTGAGGCATCAAAAGCTGATCAATGTTGCTGAAAATTAAACATTACAAATATTTTAATCATTGAATACAAGTAAATTATCGGCCATCATCATAACCAACGGTACTAGTTGACGATATTCCTGCACTGGAAGCACAAGGCCCACCATAATCGATGGCGTATGGGTTAGAGGATTGCCTGGTAAGCAACTCAGTGTCTTGTGAACACATGTCAACTTTGCCCCATTGATGCATTTCTAGAGCTCTCAATCCTTCAAGCTCCATTGCTACTTCTTTCATTTTAGGTCTTTCCTCACTTCTTATCCGTAGACATCTTATTGCAAGATTTGCAACATACTTTAATGTCTCAACATTTTCCTCATTCACAATATCACCATCAACGATCTGGAATAAACGGTCCTCTTCCATTGAAGAAACAAACAATGTTGCCAGGTTTCTTTCATTCTCAGGTCTATTAAAACACAATACCTTCTTTCCGGTGAGTAGCTCTGCCAAAACAACTCCAAAACTATACACATCACTCTTTCTGTGAGCTGGCTCGAATGCATGTATTCTGGATCTAAGTATCCGAGTGTCCCTTGTACAACAGTTGAAAGTTGATTTTTGTCAAGAGGAATCAACCGTGAAGCACCAAAGTCGGAAACTTTGGCTGTGAACTTCTCATCCAGGAGTATGTTACCAGTTTTCACATCTCGATGTATGATCGGCGTAGAAGTTGCGGAGTGCAAATATGCTAATGCGCCTGCGGTCTCTGTTGCTATCTTCAATCTCAATTCCCATGAAAGTGGTGATTTTTCCTGGCCTTCGTTTTTGTGAATATGGTGTAAAAGAGTCCCATTGTTAATGAACTCGTAAACAAGTAAAGGCACTTCTGTTTCTAAACAACAGCCAAGTAGCTTAACCACATTCCTATGGTTGATTTGCAAAAGCATAATCACCTCATTGATGAATTGGTCACTACAATTTTGAGCACCAAGTTTGGACTTCTTAATAGCAACCACCTTCTTAGTTGGTAATATTCCTTTATAAACTATTCCATAGCCTCCTTGACCAACAACTCTACTTGGGTGATAATTATTTGTGGCTCTTTTAGTTCTTCTGCACTGAATATTTTTGTGGTCTCAAAAGATTGTCTATGACTTGACAATTGTTGTTGTAACATTAATCCACCATTCTGTTTAAAGAACTTCTCTTTCAGCTTCATCACCTTTCTTTTCTTCATTCCCAGCATATTAGTGAAAGAGCAATCGCTAATATTACTATGCTTGCACCTGGATGCGCATATATTGAATCGCAACCTTGGTTAGTTAAATTTTTAGTCTGAAAGATGTACAAGATGTTATGGTTTTGTTTGCTCAGGATAAATCAATGCTGGAGGTGAGAATTAAAGATAATCTTGAGTTTAGCAAACTAAACTTAATTTGGATTTGCAAAGCTAGAATAATGGACTATAAAAAGATTTATATTAATTCAATTTAATCTTAGAAATTGAACAAAAAATATTGCCATTTGATGATAATAAAAAGTTAAAAAATAAAATCATCTTACATCTTAAAATAATTTAGAAAAATAAAAAGTTTCAGATAAATATCAAAATATAAATTCTTTAACAAAATTAAATTTACTAGAATAATTTTTGTTTTCAAATAGCCCACTTTATTTTACAGTGCTTTATTAATATTACCCTTAATATTTTTGAAATTATAGATAGCCCTCTTATTTTAAATTTGGAATTAAAGATGAATTGTTCTTTAATAAAATATAATGGTACCTACCAAGTGAAATACAGAGCAGGAGCACTCTCCGTTGAGACTGATTGGTAACACTGACTTTGCTGCAACGTCCAGTTTCAGTAGCAATATATCCATTTGGACAAATGCAAGTCCAATTTCCAGGTAAATTCTGGCATATACTACTTTTGTCACATGGATTGGAAGTTTCGCACTCATCAATATCTGCAAAAATTAAGAGACATAGATGCCACCTTTAATCATACAAACAGTTTTTGGACATTAATTAAACATTTTACATATCGGATAATACATAATAATCAATGGAGAGTGAATAATTAATGTACCGAGGCAACCATTTGGATGGTATGGGTTCCCTTGGTAACCCGGCAAGCACTGGCAAAGGTAACCATGCCCATTGCTCGTATCGATGCACTTGCTGTTCCCTTTGCATGTGAAATTGACACTTTTCTTAGCTTCATGACAGGTCTGGTTCCCAATCGCCCAGTTTAAAACCACTGGAAGTTTCTCTGTGTCATTTAATTTTCGGAAACTGGCTTTGGAAAACTCGAACTTGCTTTCCTCAACCACGAAAACGTAGCTGCATGGGTTAAAGTCGTACACAAACTTGTGGTTATTGTAGCTAGTCACTGACAACGTAAAATTATTAAGTCCACTGGTTATGGAAGTCTGGCAACACCCTACTCCTGAGCAAGACGACTCTGTAGTTGTATTAAAGCTATCAATGACGTCGCAGTAGGATACACAACCAGTTCTATACTCTCTTCCGCCTCTATAACCCGAAAGCACCGCGTAAGTGTCGCAGCCGACGGCAGTGAACTTGTTTTGGAGGTAGAGATATTGAGATTATAATAATTGTAATCACCGAGCCGGAGTCTGGAGTTGAAGTGGTATACTTGTACACCATCCTTGTTGTAACAATCCTTGCCTATAGAGACCATGACGACCATCTCACCACCATCTAGGTTTATGTTTAAAACTGGAAGATCATACATACTTCTACCTAGAAATGGTTTTGGAGGCTGGAAAGATTGGTCACAATCTATGAAAAATAACTTCGTCTCAGACAAGAAACAACCTTGGTTTATGCCAAAAGGGTATGGGATTTTCACTTCACCGCAGTGATCAGGGCAACCAGGCAACGATATTTGAGAATCTAGTAGCGGCGGTGATGGTGGTGGTGGTGGTGAGGCCATGGCGGCTAAAACGAAGACGTTGATCATCCCTATTGCCTGCAGTGAGAGTGGGATGAGAAAATCCGATGAGGTCATCGCTAAGCTACTGCTATTGAGATTTGGATTTTTCTCTTTAGTTGCTTGTATTTTAAGTTCGTAGCTATTTGTTTGAAGTATTATTGCAAGAAAATACTCGTGTACAAGTTTTTCTTTGGAAGTTCTTCAAAGCTCAAGTCAACGCAATAATTAGTTATATTTAGCGTAAATATAATATTTTAGTTTATATAATTTAAAATAGTTAATTTCATCAAATTTCTGTCTAAATGTATTATTTGGACTAAACCAATGAAAAGATCATAGAAAACCTTTTTTTTTCTCTTATCTTCCTTAAAAATTATCATGTAACTCAGTTCAAGTACGATCTGCCAAAATTCTTATAAAATCGTCTCTAATAATTTCAAAAGCCAGTTTTGAACTTGAAAAAAGCAAAGCAACTTTTGAAAGACAATAAAGCCATCTGTCTACATGACCACAAATTGAGTCTTATGTAATGTACAAAAATATAATTCCAGTCGGTCAAAGTCTAATTAAATGCTTACTTTTTAATGTGAATTTTACGCTGTACGTGCTACACAAGACCCCACATTCCGACATCCCAGCTGTCATGTAATAACAAAGGATTAAACTAAGACTGTGATAGGACATTTCATTTACTTGTCGAATTTTTTCATGATATAAATAAAACATATATAATAAGGAAAAAGTGATTTCTAAATGTAAATTTTTATTTTGTATCTTGGCATTGTTTAATACAACAGCTCATATTCAAGTTTGCATTTTTTAAAACGCATTAGAAAATTATTCTATACTCATATATACATATAAATATATATATATATATATGAATGTATATTTTGGTAAAAAAATAATTTTTTATATATATTATAATATTTTAAAATACGTAAAAAGACGATATTTAGACATAAGATATATAGAAGATGCCTTATATTGGAGTAAGAATTAATAAAAGCTGGTCAACATATATATATTTAGGCGCCAAAAGATTAAATTTCTTTAAAAAAGATTAAATTTTTTGAAAAAAAATAATAATTCATAATATATTAAAAATAAAAAGGAAGATAAAAATTAAATTTAGTATTAAAAAATAAAAATTATTTATAAATTATTTTTAAAAAATAATAAAATGTAATAGATAAAAATTAAATAGAAACTAAAAAAAATTTACAAAATTTTACGACCATAAAAAGTTTATAAATTTATTATACGTCAAGCTTGACTTTGACTTGAATATGGTGCATGAACTGGAAACATAGCATTAATTAATTATCTTTTTTTAAAATATATATATATATAATGAAACGTGCATGGACTTTTATCTGTGCTGCATCTCACAAACATGAATAAAAGTTAGCATTACCAAAAAAAAAAAAATGAATAAAAGTTAGCATAAAGACTTGACTCGTGGTCAATACTCAATACTTATAAGAAGACTCGTGGTCAATACTCAATGCTCTGTATTTTCTTAATAGTCTTACTGTGTTTTAGAAATTAGGATTCAATAATTGTCAAACAAAAGACTTTATAATAAGTAGTTTAAGTTATTTTCGGTGTGGTTTTCAAAAACTTTTTTTTTTTTTTTTGACTTTTAAAATCTAAAGAGAGCTTTCATATAACGGCATCTGAATAATGTTTCAGCGGATTTCATACTTCCGTGAGAGCTTTTTGCTGAGAATGAATTTTAGCTTTTTTGCTCTTGGGGTTGTGAGAAAGCTTTTTATATTTATTTATAAAAGTTATAAATAAATTTTTATTAAAATTTTAGATGTATTCAGTCTTATTAAATATCAAATAAAAAAGAAATTATTAAGAGAATAAATTTATATTTTAAACTCTTACGGAATTATAAAACCTAAATAATAATAAAATTCTAACAGAATTTTAAATCGATAATTCCCACTAAAAATTCTGTTTTTATTCATAAAAAAAAATGAATTTTAGCTTTTCTGTGACACACGTTTTCCCTTAAAATCTTTACATTTTTGTCCAGTTAAAGTCTTTTACCATAAAATCTTTGAATGATTCAATGCCAAAAGGAAAAGCTTTTAATTGCTTTTAAACTTTCTTTTGAACACTTCAAACTTTTTACTAAAAAAGAAATTTATAAAATTTCAGCCTCTCCCATGTAATGATATAATATCAAATTAGTCCTCTAGATTTTTGTTAAAAGTTTGAACTAGCTAGCTAGCGTTCGAATTTATAGTTTGAACAGTACAACACCACCTCCTCGCCCTAAACTTCCATTCAATTTCTTTGAAACCCATACCCGGCCTGCCAGTGTGTTTGCTCTATAAAATCATAGCAAGCAATTTATATAATTAACAGTTAGGAAAGCACACAATATATACCCAAAAAAAAAATTCCCAAGCTAGCCTCATGACCTCACCTGAGTTTCTCATTCAAGTCCCACAGCAAATATGGATGATCAGTATCATTGTTTTAGCAGCCATGGCAATAACAACAACATCGGCAGACGTATTAGGACCTCAAATATCGTTGCCTGGCTGCGCTGACCGCTGTGGTGGTGTAAAAGTTCCATACCCTTTTGGCATATCCCAAGGATGTTTCCTCTCTGAAAAGTTTTACATCCACTGTGACCAATCTTTCCAGCCTCCAAAACCGTTTCTAGGTAGAAGCAAAAATAACCTTCCAGTTTCAAACATAACCCTAGAGGGTGGTGAGTTGGTCATCATGGTCTATATAGGCAAAGATTGTTACAACAAGGATGGTGAACGAATATACCACTTCGACCCCAGGCTCCGGCTCGTAGATTTCAACATCGCTACTGACAGAAACAAGTTCACCGCCGTCGGCTGCGACACTTACGCGACTCTTTCAGGTTACAGAGGTGAAATAAGGTATGTGACTGGGTGTGTATCTTACTGCAACGTGATTGATGATAGTTTCGGTGCTAGTAGTAGTGATCAATCTTGCTCAGGAGTTGGGTGTTGTCAGACTTCCATACCCAGTGGACTGAAGAATTTTACGGTGTCGTTGACTAGCTACTACAACCACACATATGTGAATGACTTTAACCCATGTAGCTATGCTTTCGTGGTTGAAGAAAGCCAGTTCAAGTTCTCCAAAGCCAGTTTCCAAGAATTAAACTCCACAGACATGGTTCCAATGGTTCTAAACTGGGATATTGGGAAGGAGAGCTGTGACGAAGCTAAGAAGAGGTCAAATTTCACATGTAAAGCTAACAGCAAGTGTGTGGACGCCTCAGATGGCTCTGGTTATTTTTGCCAGTGCTTGCCCGGTTACGAAGGGAATCCATACCACCCAAATGGTTGCCAAGGTACATCCATTATTTATTTACTCCACTCATTATTATCTTTTGTATTTTTATATATAGATTTAAAATATACACACACATATACATTTCTTAGTTCCTCATACAAAATATACTTATTTATAAAATACAAACGCATATATACATTTCATGCAATTATTATTAATTAATCACATATGTATGACGTTTTTAATTTACGCAGATATTGACGAGTGCAAAATTTCAAACCCCTGCCATAAAAATAGTATATGCCAGAATATGCCTGGAAATTGGACTTGCGTTTGTTCAGACGGATACATTGCGAGTGAAACAGGTTGCGACAAAGTGTGTGGTAGCTCTCAATCTGAGTCTCACTCCCAGTCTGATCAGTCCCACAGAACGCTTGTAGCAACCGGTTATTGCATTATCAGCATTATTTTTAGTTTCATTTCTTTATATTTGTAGTTCACAAAGTATTGTATTAATCTTCTTGTGATAATTAATTTGTTGATGGGAAAAATTATAATAAGATTACTCACTTGTATTAATTTGTGGATATTTCTGAAGTATTTTTTCGTTTTTCAAAATTACATATATACCCCTTCTGTTTTTAGATTGGTTACTGACCCTGGACAGGCAACACAGTGATTGACATTAAGTTTAATATCTTAAAAGACTGATATACCCCTATCTTTTAAAATATATATATATATTTAAGTTTTTTGCTTTTGTTATTATTACTATTTTTGTTTTATATATGCGATCCTTGGTGAGAAAACAGTGGCTTGGTTTTTTACCATTATTTCAGTTTGGACCCTCTATTTTTTTTCATGCAATGTCATCCTTGAATTTTTGTAAATTCCCGAAGTGATCCTTTATTTTAGCAACAAATAAACAACACAAATTTCATACATATAAAATGTACTTTAGAAGTTTACATAATTTCATCATCCTATTTTTTAAAAAAAAACAAAAAGGAAAGAAAGAAAGAAATATCATTTGACTTTTGGGACATAATTTTTCATACTTATTTGACGAAAATTATACGTAAAAGGACCTATTTGAGCAGATAAAAGGGACACAATTTTTCATATTTATTTCCAATTATTTTCTCTTTCATAAAATAGTAGTCAAAATGAAGGAGCGCCTAATTAAGTAGATAAACATGTGCCCCATACCAAATATGTTTTTGTTATTTTTAACGTCAGAAATAATTTATAATTAAAATTTACACTAAAGTAGAATGTGAATTTTTCTTTGATGAGCATTTGTTATTTATAAATTAGTAATGATAATATATATATATATATATGTTTAAAGATAAAATGACAAACTTTGTGAAGTAATTAATTAACATAATGACTCATATAGTGAAGCAAACATAACAAAAGGAACCATCAAATGAAACTGTGGAACTGTCCATTGACTCCCAACAAATTTACTAACATCTTGTTCTTATCATTTGACACACTAGCTACTTAATAGGTACCATGCTTCCTCTGAAATTAAAGATGTGCGAAGAAAAGGTGGAGTACGAATTTGTAGACTCTTCATTTGGTGAGTAGCAATGTCAAGCAACACCAACTCTCTACCATCATCTTTATGAAAAACCAGCCCAAAATTCTTCCAAAATCCCAATGGCCTTTCATTTCATTGGAATACAATAATAAACAGCTTAGTCCATGAATCTTCCACACCAATTTCACCCAACCACCATATGTTATAGAAATTGACACCTACATGATCAAAAAGCAACATGTCCATTCAAATCCACTATGCCAACAAAACCAGCCGGACCGTTTCTTGATATAAGAAGCTCTTTTGCTGAATACCTCTTCTTACGACTCGGTAATGGAGTTAATATGATTATCTCCATGCTCATATCGAATGACAAAATCGCCTCCCTTCTCTGGTGCCGTACCGGCCAAGAACACATCCCATCTGTGCATGTACTGACAACCCTCCGCGTATTCACTTTCAAGAATCTGTCTTTAAAGTTACATCTCACCAATCTCCAACGATCCAATTTTAGGCTGTAAACCTCCACATCATAGTAAAACCCATTAGAATGAGATGATGATGGGTATCCCCAAAGATGACCACTTTATAATCATTGTTTTTATCATCGAAACCAAATCCAAAGAGGGTATCATAACTATGGGGCATAATACTTGGTCCCCTACAATATGAGTTCTTTGGTACAACTTTTACCTGTCTAGTTTTGGGTTCCAAAGAAGCACCTTCAGCGTATACTGACGATCACTAGTAATACATACGACGCTGTTACGACAACCCTGTATCTGATTATACTTTTGTTGGGTATAGGTTGAGAGTTTTGGGTATCTAAGACTCCGAGTTTCATGAGAAAGTATAGAGATCATATCTATATAATCATTCTCGGTTTCGAATTTGAGAATGAGATCATGATCATTAATGTTGCGCCTGATTTTGTTGTTGCTTAATTGTAAATATTGAATAATGAAATCGGAAGAGTTAAGAAGGGAGTACCATGACTTGCACACACACTTCCATCGAGCAACAGTTTTCAATGGAAGCTTTAACATGATGTCATTCAACATCTCGTCGTGCATGTGCTCCATCTTCAATACGTTATATAAGTTTTCTCGGTAACCAAACAGAAGGCTGAAAATAAGTGTGTGAGACGTCGAGTAATTTGTAAAGCTGCGCATGTAACAAGTTTTTCTCGGCAACCAAACTGAAACGCTGAAAATATGTGTGTGAGCGTCTTTAGTAATTTGTAAGCTGTGTACGTTTATACATATAAGTGCATGACCGTCTTCCAATTCTATTTGGTTTAGGATACACTTCAAGAAATTCTATTAGGAACTAACTGGCATTGTTTCTTCTTTTGTAAAATATTTATAATACTATTAAAAGGGATAATGTAAAAATTAAATGAAATAGTTTTATTTTGGTTTTTTTACTTAAATATTTAAAGATCACGCATATATATTTTAATTTGATTTTTTTGTTTCTTTTTTGCTTATGTTATCGTTTGAAAAGTTAATCTTTTCTTTCCTAATCTTGTGTATTTATTAGCTAGAAATAACAGAAATCCATGGAAAAATAAATCTAATTCACTACAAGAAATTTTAACATTTGTGACAATCTAAATTTGTCGCTATAGGCCATTTTTTGTCACTGTAAAATATGAGAACTCCATCTATTATGAGAAATATTTCTCATAATAAATGGAGTTCTCAAATTTTTTTAAAAAATTATTTAATAAGTTTATTTATTATCAATACTTGAAAAAAGATAAAACACACTAATTATTTATTTCTTAATTCCTCATTTCTTATTAAATTTTTACACTCATCAAAACAAATAATGTAATGTAAAAATTAATTTTTTTGGCAATTTGATTATTAGTAAAGAAAAACAGATTCTTATAAAAATAAAAACTAATTGTAAGAGTTTATGATCATGAACCACTACAAGAAATAGTAAAGTTTAGTGAAAAAATCAAATTATCATAAAAATCAAGTCTCTGTCAAATATATCTATTCTCCATCATTATTGTTATTTAATGTTTCATACAAGAGGCATTTCAATTCACACATGTTTTCCAAGCAAGCTAGCCAAGCTTTGTTGATCTTTGAATATTAAGATACCATCTGGTTAGCCTTTTGCTAAATATGTATACCTCTGCTTAGTATCACTTGGTGAAGTTTTGTTGACTGCCTAATCTTTTCCATTCTCAAATACAAAAATGCAATCATTGTTCATTAACCTTTTGCATGCACAATTCCAACTACACTAAATCAACCACAAACAATAATGGAACTTTTATTCATGAATTCAGATTCCTTTTGTTTTCTATTCTCAAAATGAATGGTAATCAAGTAATTACAGTTGAAGCAGATGGATGACATACTCTTTTAATCCCAGCTTCTTAATGTTCCTCTAGTAAAAACTTTTCCAGAACTTGTGGTGTTTCCTTTTTGCTTCAATAGAAGAAACTTTGTTCTATACATCAATCAAATAACTTTTTACAGTATACAGATGTGAATGTAAGATGTACAAACTGACACTATATAGAAATAGACAAACCTCCAAACAATGATACTTTGTGACCCAAATTATTTTCAAAATGAAAATACCTTCAAACACTGCAGGTTTAAGGATGTCCCTGCTATCTGTCTGACACTGATTCCAATTCCAGCTCATGGACTTCCTTGATGAAGAGTTATGTCCTGAAAGACCTGCAACCTGTTTCTCCTCATTGGCTTCTTCAACTTCTTACCAGAAATAGAACCTCTTCTAGTTTCCTGTAGAGGGCTTGATTCCTCAAAGTTCAAGGCCTTCCTGAGGATTGGTGATGCACAGAAGTTGTCTACTGGCTTATGGTTCTGATCAAAACACAAAGAACGCCGCACAGTTGGTTTCCTTGATGAAACAACATTCCCAGATTTACTATATCCATCTTTCATATCAAGCAATTCAAGCTTTTGGCTTAAATTTTCATCTGAGTCTGTAGACGAGGACTTTCACCAATTATGTTGGAATTCAGGTTCTCATCATTAAACTCTTCTTCGCTAGTCCATCCATCAAGATACTCAGGTCCAGTTAACAGTCCTTCTTCTTCTTCAACCATATCTGCCCAACTCTTCCTTTTACTAGATAATGAGGAATCCTGGGTTGGATGTGAATCTTCTGTGACTTGGTAGTGGTTATTATCTGCCTTACATGGGCTATTGTCTACAGAGCAGTTTATCTGATCTGATTCTCCATAGTTGGAAGCCTCCAGTGCTGTAGTATCATCAACAAGCTTTGCTGGCTCTACAGTGAAGTTTACTTTTAAATTAGTGTGTCTGCCTGAAGATTTTTTCACATCACTATTTTCCCAAGTACTACAACTCTTTCTCCAGTTCCCATTTAGTACAAGTTCCGAAGCAGTCTCTAATCTTCCTTTTATTTGGGGATATCCACCATTCCTCCATGAACCAGGTGGTGAAACAGGTTGTGCAACTGCATCACCTTTCCCATGAGCAATATCTCCGCACAGCCTTCGCCTGCTATCTTCACTTGGAAATGCAGGGAAACTAGATTCCAAATTTCTAACTGCAGGTGCTTGCAAATTGTCAGTTGTCATAGGCTGCCTTAAAGAGAAACTTCTATTTGAATTGCCAACCACTTTACTTCCCTTTCTGTTCTTTGATCTCCATCATTGAATCCCCATGGATATCTTCTTGGTTGCGTAAATGGATCTTTCAGATTGTGCCTGGAAGGAGCCGGAGAAAAATATGTTTTCTCACATAAAGGACTTGCTTCAGTTTCAACCGTATCAACCCAATTCTGTTTCATGACCAAGAACTGAGACCTGCTTTCATCTGAATCTTCATAACGATGCTGCTTCCATTTACTAACAGACATACTCGGTTGAGAATACTTTGAGGTACTTCCCACTCTGGATGATAGCCATCTCAAATTCTTATTTTCTTGGCCATGGACGTTTTCCTTGCTCTCATAGTGGTGAGCACAATGACACTCTGTATGCTGTCCAGTGACTACTTGCAAAGTTTCTTCACGTCCATCTTCCCACCTTCTGGGGCCTATGTTCCCGGAAAATGATGCTGACCTCCATTAATGAAGGTATTATCTTCTTTCAAGTTTCTGTTACTGGGAAACACCAAAGATCTCGACACTCCTTTACGGCCATCTTCATACTTTCCAATTGGTTTTAGCAATGATTGTTGCTCTATTTCAGTCAGCATCTGGTGAGCACGTTCATAGGACTTAACATATGATTCATCCATTGGCTTATTACCCGTTGAAGCCTTTACAGCTTGAAGCAGAGATTTTGCTTCCTTCAGTCTGTTTGTGTGCATTAAGCAGATAGCCAAGTTGCATTGTTTATTCTCATCTGGTTCCAGCAACAATGCTTTTCTGAAATAAAATATTATATTAAGAAACAGTTGTGCAGCTTTTCTTCAGAAGAAACATAATCTGTAGATTATGTAGGTGAATGAATAACAAAACTTACCTGTAATGTTCTTCAGCAATTTTATAATTGTTCTGCTGCAAGTAAGCCCAGGCCAAGTTACCTAGTATCCTGCAATCACCGAGAACCAAAGTAGGATGCATAGGCAGAAAATTAATTATTTAAGAAGAAATAAGAAAAGAACAACGTGATAATATTCACCTTGATTTCTCTTGCTCAATAGTTATATGAACCTTCTTTCCCTGAGATCTTGCTGTCTTTGTCTTTCTCCCACCAAAAGCTAAGACTTCATCAATGTGTTTCAATTTGGACTGAAGCATTTCAATCTCTTCTTCTGTCCTTCCTGCCCTCTGCACAAGAAACGGAAAAAGAAACAGAAAAATTTAAGCATTGGGCATTCATCATAGATGAAAAGCATTATACATCTCTTGAACAGTATTGCTGTAAGAGATTCTAAATCATACACGATGGCAAAAATCAGCAAAATATAGTATAACAGTTTTTAACAACATAATGCTGGTTTCACCTTATTGTGCATCTCCAAGCAATGCTATAAAGGTTAGACCCCATGTATATGATATAAGCTAAAGACCAGTTAATGTATTTGTACTTAATTATCTTAATTTGTGGTCTTTGTTCCTGTAGATACTCTGTATGATAGCAAATTTCACAACTTAAATTTAGCTATTAGTTAAATAAACCATTCCAACTACACCAATTTTCTTAAATAGAAATCAAATACAGGAAAACATATCTATCTTCATTTAGTGCTGACACATACTAAACATAAAAATAAAACGAATATCTTTATATACCATGATGTACAAAATGAATTTTTAGATGCTAATGGTGAAAGTGTTCGATTAATTTACTTATAAATTTACTTATACAGAAGTAAGAGATGCTTTTACCTTGTACAATTCCACGAGCACATTGTCGATGGATTCCTGAGAGTCATAGGGGCATAGATGACGGAAAGATCTGATGGCCTCAATTGCCTCATCGGCTCGATTCAATTGCTTCATCACAACTGCCATGTCTTTCAAGGCACTATCAACTCGATCTCCAGCATTTATAGCAGACCAGAAGAGGGATATGGCCCTGCTTGGATCCTTTTCTATCAACTGCAGTTGAAAATCAAAATTAAAGCATGGCATTTAGTAACTCAGAGTATGGAAAATCATACACTAAATCTAATTCAGAATCTCAGAGATATATATTATATTGACTCTAAAATGTTGGTCTAAAAGCTTACAACTCAGTTTAATTTCACAGAAACTGAAGGAAGTATTGAATTTATCAGACAAAAACGAATGTGCTCAAAAACCCCATATTGCCAGTAGTTTTAAGTAACAAAATAAATGGAATGGTCATCTCAGTAAACAAGGATGCTCAGAGATATATTTGACTCAAAATTTGGCCGAAAAGCTCACCACTCGGTCTAATTACAGAGGAAGTGAAGAAAAAATCAACAAAATCTCAATAACCCCTTAATGTATTAGGAGTTTCTACATAAACTTTACAAAGGTTAATCAGTAACCCGAATGATAAGTGACATAATATTGTAAGGTTAAAAACCCAACATAGTTTGCTCTGAATTCAAGAAAGGGGGTGGTCCAAAGAACCCTTTTTTTTTTCTCGGACATAAATTTTAAAGAAAATTAGTAAAAGACAGAAAAACGAATTAGATTCCAACGGTAGGAAAAAATTTAAAATATGAGCTCTTGTGAAACCAATCATACACACAAGAACCTCCATACTAATTAATAAGGATGATCTAAAACCAGATAGAGAAATGGCTAATCTTGGAAAAACAAGAACCAGAACACCATCAAAGAAGGTATTAAAAGCGCAGACCCGCAAAAAATCACAAAGAAGAAGGAAAAGACGAAGTTTCTGTAAAGAAAATCAAAAGCACCTAAAAATGCCTCACCTGAACTTGTTTGGCCCTGACGTACGGAGAATCACCAGCTGGCACTTTATGAATAACATGGAAAAGATCACAGTTGGCCGCAGGCGACCTGATCTTCCTCTCAGACATTGCAGTTACCGGGGGCCGAATTGACCTCAACTTCGACGACGGAGGCGGCGGCGTAGAAAACCCCATAGGCTGAGTTTTGTTATTTTTCCACATTGTCTCTTCCGGCGACAGTTTCGTTAAAAAAAAAAAAAAAAAATCTTCGAAGTTCTCAAAACCTTTTCTTAGATCTCCAAGGTGTTTCCAGTAGTTAGAAAACTACTTTTTTCCCTGCGGGAAAATTCGATGGTTGGAAAAACAAGAGAGGGTATGAAGAAGAAGAAGGCTGGGGTTGAAACTCTCGCAGGAAAACCTTTGGGAACTTTCTCAAATGAATCGGAAACTGTTTATAGTGGCAAGGAGAACCACCTTTCGCTTGCGGGAAAATCGTTTTCTCGATGATGGATTTTCTGGGAATGGGTGAGAAAAGCGATGATCATTGATTGTCTGTGTAATGAGAGAAAGTGAAGGAAGCCGTAGAAAGGTGAAGTGAGAGTGAGGAACAGAGAAGGAAAAGAAAAAACTAGCCGTTTATATAATTACTAGCCGTTGGGCTCGACACATTGCGACACGTGTCTCTCATCTCCAGTATGAGACGACGGTTGGGTGATCGTATAGCTTTTCTTTGCTGGAAGGTTGGGTGGTCGTAGCTGAATATGAACTGAGGTGACCATTCTTTTACATCTTTCAACCAAATAATTCCTTTTTTATTTTTATTTTTTTAAATCTCCGAATTAGATATTTATTTGTTTTAAAAAATAGATATTTTTCTAAATGATTGAGATCATAAACATATTTTGGGAGGTTTAAAATTCTTTATTTTGTTTTTTGAATGAATATTATAAAATTTATCAAAAATAAAAAAGTTATATTTATCATCAGTAATTAACATGGGACAAATCATTTGCTTATTTGCTTTGCGAGTATAATTCTAATTGACGAAATTGCCCTATCTACCAACCTTTTTGTCTTCGTCAGTATTTGACGAAATTGCCTATTAACATTCCTATAAGTAGCCCACATTGTCAATCATGTCAAAAATTACAACAAAACTAATAATGAAGAAAAATACTTATAAATATATACAATAAAACCTCTCCGTAATTATAATGTTTGGACTAAACTAAATTTATTATTATGAGGAATTTATAATTTAATGGAGACGTAGTTGCAAAAATTATTATTTTGACTAGTTATCCTTATTGCAAGTGGTATAGGGATAAATTATGCACTATATTAATAATTAATTAATAGAACATATTAAATCCGAGATATGAATAAACAAATTCATCTTAAAATTTCAAATTTTGCATCCTCTTATTTTTCTCTCAATTTAAATTTTCTAAATACAACGGCTAATACAATCAATGCAAACCAAAACTTCCTGCATTGAATATAAAAGCAAAGCCTAAACAACCTACATACTACATAAGCATACAGGAACATGTAAGAGGACTATTCTTTACTGTAACTATCAAAGCATACGCGAACATGCATTAAAATTCCCATATCAAAGTTTTCTTCTTTCATGCTAAATATCTAAACCAACCTCAAAATGCCACAAAAATGAAATATAAAAATAGCTCGGTGCCGTCGGCGTAAAAAAAATGAGGCACAGGGTCAGGTTTTCAAAGAGAAGATCTTGACCTACTGCTGCTACTCCATTCCCACACAACATTGTAATGGTGTTCAGAATCTGCAACCTTACGAAGATCTCCTTCATTCAAGGGGTTGCCCTTCTAAAACCGCAATCTGGGAAGCGAAACCGGTTCTATGTCCCCAGATCCACCAACCCCACTGAACTCAACACTATAATTGTGCCTTGCAGCCAACTCGGTTGCCCAGCGGTTGAACTGCTCTCTGGTCCACTCAAACTTGTGATCATGGTTGCGAAATTTACAAGCATGTGACGGGGTCTTTTCATCTGGATCCTCTTCTTGGCTTGATAGACTAGATTTCTGGAGTATGACATTGTATTCATAGTTCGGTGTAGACACAATAAGAATCTTTGGAAGAAAAGAACTCAACACCACATCACCAAAGAGACATGCCTGATATTCCTCCATGTGCTCAATTACCTAAACTCAGAAAGAAAAAACTCTTAGTAAATAGTAAAAAGGTCATCTGTAGTGACTTCATATATCGAACTACTTGTTTATATTGAACTGACATATAAGCTAAGTATCAAAATCATATTCAGGAAAAGAATAAAAAGGAAAATATTACCTCTAAGCAAGTCCCAATATCAAATCCGTACAATCGAGAATCGAAATCTGTGATCGAACCATCATAAAGAATTAAAGATTTCATCCCTGCACATGGGACATCTGATTTTGAGCTGAGTTTTGAATGAAGTACCTGATTATTAGAAGAAAAATCATATAAATGGCCAAAAAGAGGTTAAAATGAAATGAGGAGACAGTATAGCAGAGCAGTGATTGAAGATTTCTAAAAGACTTATCTGTAGACTCACTTTAGACTTTAATTTAATCAAGTGTTCTAAACAAAAGTTTAGAAATGATAAATACCTTTGCCGCACGTACAAGACTCTTGCGTGAAATATCAACGCCAACAATTTTTTCTAGAGAAGTCGAATAATTCAACAAAGAATCCAACAAACTTCCAGCTCCACACCCAAAGTCAACCTGAAACAAGAATGGAGGAGATCAGACTTAATTTGTCATCTAAACAGCAAACCTCAAAAGAGAAGAATGACCATTACCAAAGTAGTAGCACAGGATTCTTGGATGTGTTGCACTGCATATCCCACTCGCTGTTTCGAAAGTGGGGGGCTGAAAAGAGCCTGCTCCATTCTGTCCTCCAGAGGTTCTGTTACCTGCAACAAAGTTACAATGTACTCCAAAAAGCAGGATCCTGCAGGACAAAAAATAGATAAATTAGCCACAATTTAGCTCTCTGAATAAAAATCTATATCTCATTACTTTATGAAAATCAGCCGCCCCAACCCCCAGCCATATCACAGATAAAGACAGACAGTTCACCTAGTTGTCTCTGTTAATAACTATTTTACTTGCTACCACCTGATATATACAGATGATGAATATGCTTATTGTAAACCAACAACCAACTCATAATCCAAAACTGCTTGCCTTGATATGTATCAGCCTAGTTATATAACTGAGATTACATTACCATAGAACTGGCTAGTCACCCTTATAAGTTTGTCAAGGAAGAAGAGAATAACTTACTTGAAGTTAACAATGAAAGAATCCTACCACAATCATCAGCTGCAGCCAAAATCAATTCCTGAGGGGGCAAATCCATACTAAAATAAGCAGACTGACCAACAGTCATCTGTGTCACAACTGTTTCAAGATGTGAAATCACTGATCCGGACCCTATCTCAAACTCAAACTCATCACTGCTTTCAAGAAGTTCCTTTGTATTTTCACCCCTGATTGACAATGATACAGAATAACTTATGCATGATAAGCACCCATTAGATGTAGAGACTCCAGAATCAGGACCTTCTATGTCCAGAGAACAAATTCCATGTCCTGTATATGGCATGTCCACACAGTTTGATTGCAATAATTTGCCTACTTCAATCTCACTATGCCAACAGTTATGAACAGATCGACAAAGCCCAAACGCTTTCGAAAAATTTTGGGGATAAAATTGTATGTTGAGTTCATTGGCAGAGCAATTCAATCTCTCTACAGGAGCATCTGGATTCTTAAAATATGAGTCTAACAATAAAAGAACTTTCAGAGATGCATTCTGCATAGAATCTACCTGCTTCTTATAAGAATCTTTTGGTGAACACTCAATAATCAAATCCTGACACTTGGAATATATCTTTACTTCACATCTAAATGTGCCCCCCGATTCAACTTCTTCCTCAGCACCAGTAGCAACTGCACACGTATTAGCATACTGTCTCTCTTCCATAGTGGAGTCTACTACTTTCAAATTCTTGTGGGCTCCTGATGGCTCAGACATTGCTTCTGAAGATCTTATAGTGGAGAAGACAGGTTCAGAAAGACGGTGTTGACGGCAGATTATACTAAGGATTTCTCTTGGAAAGGAGCCCCTCCAGTTTGTCCTTGAATTAAAGGCTGAAGGTAAGTCAGCTGTGAGAATTGCCCCTCTGGAGAGCTTGTAAACTCCACCTGGTATCTTACTCAGAAGCATCCTGTACACACAAAACTAAGTATAACTAAATAATGCTGTAATGTACATGTTTAACCCAAATATGAATAGCTACAAAATCACACCAAATATAAATGCATCATCCTCCTCTGGAAGATAGGCTACTAATATGAAAAATTTATGATAGGCTCTGAAGAAACGACAAAGATCTTTCATGATGGTAAAAACTAATTGGTGTCTCTTAAGAACCAATTCTAAAAAGCAGAGAAGTAAATCAATTTTTTTGCTTATTATGCTACAGGCCACATAGCATGCACCCTAACCAGAGGAGAAAATGTATGAAACCAAAAGAAAGACAGGAGAGGAAATAAGTATAAAAAGTACAAGGTGCTTCAGCCTTCAGCATATGTGAAACAGAACCTACTTAAAAAACTGAGGGAAATGTAAAATTCTACAGTTGTGGAAGGCAATAATCAAGTGAATAGAGGTTAAGAACAATTTAATGAAAAATCAGTAAGAATGCAGAAGGACCTATAATATGATTGGAGAGACAAATCTTCATGGAAAAGATCCTTGGACTTCCACGTATATCCTATGGATGCCAAAATTGCATGACCATATACATCTTCACGGACAAGTAACTTGCCCTTTCATTTACAGATCCTTCATTATGTATAACTTCTTTGGCATTTAAAACATCCAAGACAGCTCCAACAAATATGACTGAGGAGCAGTAAAGTACAATCTTGTCTCAGATGATGCTTTACCAATAGGTCTGTATACAACAATTATGATTTAGTATGCACACAAGACATGGATACTCATTAAGAGACATACACTTACTATCAATTAACTGTCCTCCTGGATTTTTAATAATGTTCATTTCACCTACCTTGAAACAAGAATCTTTGAAGCATCCACTAAACCAAGTTGTTTTGCAATAAAATCCAGGTAATACCCTGTTGAAGAAATATTTAATTTTACTACTTCAACACTCTCCTCTAGTGAAAATGGTATATTTATGGCTCCAATCAAGAAGCTTTCCAGAGAGTCAGACTTTTCTATAGCTGAATCTAAAATTTCAGGAGGGTATTGAATTTGCCTCCTAATCCAAAGCTTTTCCTCAGAAGTAGCAAGAAGCCCAGATAATCTAGCAGCAGCCTTCAGGACATATGATATAACCAATAATGGATTTGACTCCACCTTAGGATTAATGACTTTACATAGATTACAAATCTTTGAATCGTAGACAGAGATGATTGAAAGTGGTATTAAACCATAACAATCACCTTCTCTCTTTAAAGACGCTCTTAAGTGACCACTTAGTGGATGAAGAGATGTAAGGAACTGTAGCAGTGAAACATAAATAAAAGAACTTGATGTCAGAGTGCATGTCTAAATATTAAAAGTTTACCATGATACTTAAGCAAGAGTTTTACCATTATACATTTAAGAACAGAGGGTCTATATCAAAATGTTTATGCAAAGGTCTGTCGTACTTGAATATTGTAGCAGAAGTATTTGTAGGTGTCTTTCCAAATCATATGAATAATTAAAAAGGTTGGAATGTGAGAGGAAGAAGGTCAGGTGATAACAGAGTTTACAGATATATAATTGCATCCTCTTTACTAATTCAATACCAAAAAAAAAAAATACGGAAGTGGAAGAAAAATTTTAACCAGATAAAGACACATACAGCAGAAAGAGCTTTCAAACTTGAGAAATCGTTCTAGCTTAGCTAAATGATATGCTAAGCGACTCTTATCAACTTATCCACATATATTGTCCAGTTATTTGTTGTGTTGATTTAATATACATCTTTTGGCTTTAGATCCTACCAAAATTAAGATTTCAGGATTTATAAAATCTTAAAATGGGATCAAAGCCAAATTATGTAATCTACATTCAAATCATGCTAACCCTCATTTCTATTACATTATTGTGAAACTTATTATTGGACAGGCTACAAAGAGGGGTGTAAAATATAAAATTGAGTTGGCTCAATATGTGGTCCAATTCCTATCAACTTAGTTTTTGGGATTCAAGGTAACTTAATATGAAAATAATAAATATAAAACAAAGTAATTGCTCCTACTACAGTGTTCCTTAACATCAAAAGAGTGCACATATCCTTATTTAGCAGAACATAAAGGTATTAAAAGCTAATTCATGCAAACTATCGACCTCATTTGAGAACAAGTGATTGAGACGAGCAACCAAATCATCCCAGGCTTCTTGCGAAGTAGGGTTATTTTCTGTAGGATGGATGCCAAGCTGCAGCAGAAAGAAAAATAATAACAAATACAATAATGAGAAACACAAACCATAATCATGAGAGAGACAGAGAGAGAGAGAAATAAAAACAAGCTATTCATAACATGCAACAACATCAAAGAAATGGGAGACAACAACCAAACAACAAAGATGGGAGATAATTCTAATCTGTGAGAACTTTTATTAAGATTATTTTGTTTCATATAAAAACCTACAGATATAGTCGCTAAACACTACCATTCACAAGGCAATAGAGCATGCTGGTAAATATTGAAATGAAGATGAAGCAAACCTTTTTTAAGGCCAATTCAGCAGCAGATTGCTCGGCATCCTTCTTCCTTTTAAAGATTCCTGAAACAACAGAAATTTCAGGAAGTTGCAAGCTACAACGATAAAGACAAGGACCCTTTTGTGAGATGGACAATCCTGGGCATCCAATGTCAGTAGCCTCCTGCACTTCCTCTACTTTATAGCATGCCTTGCTGCCAAATATTTTATATATGATAGCCTTGGGAGTGACAGTAGGCTTTTGCATTGCCACAGCTGGGGAACCTCCAGTTTCCATTAGTATCTTCTAGTTATCTGATTATTTGAATTATGAACAAAATAAATTAGAAGATGCTTCTCACCATACATTAGGATCTAAAATAGGTAACTCCCCATAGAGAACAGCTATAAAATTCAGAACCTCAACAAAGCCAGGAGGAGGAGCTCAAATACTAATGAACTCCTAATCCTGCTACAATTGCACAATTCATACAGAATGATCTCAGCTGTATATAAAGCAATGATTAAGTCTTAAATCAACCAAAACAGAAATTCCCGCTGCATAAAGCCAAAAGATAGAAAACGGAGTTCTAGACTACTTTGCCAAATGACAACAGGCATAGATACTGTAGAATAACAAAACCTATCAAATATCTCCATGAAAATTAATTGACAGGACTCAGGAATTTCAGAACCACTACCACTGTTAATGTGTACGATGATCACACCAAAACCATAAAGGAAAAGATTCATAATAGTCAATAAGTAAACTAAATTTAAAATTCATATCAACATAGCAGAAACTACTACAGAAGATTGAAAATCAATTTTTCTTCCTCTTCTTATACCTTATAAACAATGAAACAAAGGTTAGTAAATCCCAAATTTATCAGTACACCTATAACGTTTTAAAAATTACATGATGATCAAATAACTAAAATTTGGAAAATTTAAGAACAAAATATGAACTTTTACCTAATTGCTCCGGAACTTAAGCAATGTACCAATCAATTAGAACCAAAAAAATGAAGAAGAAGATATTAACAAGAAAATTAATAGTTTTCAAGAAACAAGCGAACCCAACAGAAAAATTTACACCAAACTAGTTAAAGAGACTTGAGGTTAAACAAATAAGAACAAAGCTATATACATACACAAAGCAACAATATAAGATAAAGTTCTGATAAAAACCAAAAGGCTAAATAATGTACAGAGAAACGGAAGCCAAGGGAGGGAAAGATTATCGTAGTAAGGCAGAAAAATAATAAAAATAAAAATCATACCTTTAAGCATTAAAACGGGGAAATGGTTCAGAGACACCGAGAGAATGAGAATGAGAAAGAGAAAGAATATGGATTTTGGGTCTCTTTCCTGCTTTTTAAATTTTTTTCTTTTTTTTCTCTGAGAACGAGAGAGAGAATGAGTGATATTCTCTGGTTTTTGCGTTTCTGGGTCTTTTGGGTATTGCGATTTGAGACGAAACAGGTGGTGTTTGAAAGGAAAGGAGGGAAAGGTTCAAGCTTTAGGAACTTTACTTCATGCACTTAAAATGCACTTTATTCCTTGCTACTCTTCAGTCTTCCCCACCGTTCAGTCTTCTACGAAAGCCTTTGTTGAGTCGTACTTCCTTAACTTGTTTGTTAAGGGTCATACATACATATATATATATATACACACACGTACACGCAGTCAATTTCCATGTCTTTTCAATTCTCAATATTTTTTTGGGAAAATTTTCAATTCTCAAAATGAAAAGAAAAAAGACCTTCTTCTTTTTTCTTTTTTTTCTTAGGGGAAAAAAAAAAAAAGATTATAAATTTTAGCTTCAATTATGTCCCTGTTCTGCTGTAGAGCAACACTATCGTTGTACAAATCAAATAGTAAATCATACGTGTGACCTTTTTCTTGGTTAAGTTTGCTGAGGGTCGTGATCCTAAAATTTTATAAATTTCTTGTACAATTCACCCCAAAAAAAAAGTTGGTATTTTTATAATACACAAGCACAAATTTTATTTAAGTTTAACTTTTATGAATAAAAATATATTTAGGACCTTCTTTTATTATTCAAAAAATAATAATTTGTTTTCCTAATTGGACATGATTGAGAAATGGAAAATGCTAAGAAGTTTTCAAGTGACTCGAGCGGTGAAGATGAATCATGAATGTGTTTGGAGTGGTGAATATGAGCTATTTGACATTTTACAACAATTAAGTGGAAATATTTTTAGTTAAATAATATATTTGACAAGTAAATTGATGCTCGAATCAAATTTCAAAAATAATTCTTATAGAAACTTGCCCTCTTTATTAATGAATTTTTTATTATTTTATTTAAGAGGAATTTAAATATAGCTATAGGATTTTTCTGGTAAAAAAAAATCAATTTCCTATAATTTCTCCCCTTAATTTCTTATTTTAGGTGAATTATTTCAAATAATAAAACAATATTACAACTTTCTCACATGAAATGTTAATTTGTATTGATGACTTTTTTCTTAATCAAATCACTTAAAAATGATGTTAGACAATGTTAAATAATAACGTTACCAAATTTAATCTCTCAATCAGAATATTTTAGTATATAAGATTAAGATGAAAATGAAAGTCATAAAAATACTTTTAACTCATTGTCAAATGCTATTAAAATTTATTACCAGAAAAAATGCTATTAAACTCAAAAGCTATAAATATTAATTTAACAGTTCCCATTTGTCCTTTGCTATAATTTTCACTCAAGTTCAGTGACTCAAAATATCATTGACCAATGTACCAAAATTTGTGATCGATGTGGGAGCCAATTGCGCTTCACAAATTGATAAATTTAGAAAAATATTTGAGATTCCAAATAAAATATTTTTCAACTTAATTAATAAAAAAGTAAAAAAAATAATATTTATTATATCATTAATGAATTTTAAAATTGAAATGGAAGAATTTTATTACCATTATTTTTATGTGGGATTCACTTGTAGGGTTTTAATAAAAACATAGCATGGCAAATGTTAAGTCATTAGTATTTTTCAACTCAATTAATTAAAATAAATAAATAATACTTATTGTATCATCAATGAGTCCCAAAATTAACACGGAAGAATTTTTGGTATTACTTTTATAAGGTTCACTTTTAGAATTTTAGTAAAAAAATATATTTAAATTTTTTAATGAGCTAATGTGTAATATGTTTTAAATTTTTTTTTTCTATTTTATGATATGATAAATGTCATATTATTTGGCATGCATTTGGATCCATCTTTTAAAAATTTATTAAGAACCTCATTTATTACTACCAAGTTAATATGGAAATAAATGGTGGGTGTTACACAGATCCACTCATAAGTAGAAACAAAGATTCCATACAACTGAATATCCATACACTAATGTGGTTGCTACAAATACAAATTATTAATCCATGGGTGTAAATTACAAAGTCAGGAAATGGAGTATAAAAATATCCAAGAGTATAATAAAAACAAAAGCATACAACTGTGATTGGCTACACAAACTTCTTAGTTTGACTTGCAATATATGCTAAGCTAGTTCATCCTGCAATACATCTTCAAAGATAATACTTTTGGTTTTTTTTTCTTTTGGTAAGAAAAGAGAGAACCATGATGAAATAGGCACTTAACTGGGTAGTATTGCTTGGTTTTTCCTTTGAGAGTTTTACTTGCTACCTCCATTTTCTTGTTCATGGCGTTGCAGTGTCCTCCTTTTGAGTTCTCAGGCAAGTATTACCATGTGGCTGGAGATGGGAGTGGAAGCTGTGTGAGGCAAAACAGCTTCTTTGAAGGCAAAGCAGTGCTTAATCAAGGGGTTGGCTACTCTGTCATTCTTGGGTTTGGTGCCTTTTTTGCTGTCTTCACATCTTTCCTGGTATATATGTACCCTTCTCTGCTATCCTCCCCCTTTCATTTTATGTCTTTATTTTCAAGGTAAATTTCTTCTTTGAATGCATTCTTTGTTGTTGCTATTGTTGATGTTGTTTAAAGGCCTCTATCATGCACCAGGTATTCCATTTACAACTTGCAAGCGTTCATAGTTAATTTGGATTTATCTTCATGTCGCTTGTTGGTCTAAGACATTAACCTATTACTTACTTGTAGTTTTGTTAGAAATCAATACATGGAGAAAAAACATCTTGCTTTGGAGGTGGGAGGAAATGCTTCACACCAGCTTATTTACGGTCCATGCTGTGAAGAAAAATTATAATTGGATATCCATAATACATAGAAAGTTGTTCAGTTTCCATGATTGAGACGACATGGCATTTATCCAAAGGCCCTCTTTTGTGGTTTTCTCTGGTGTTCATTGAAGATTGAATTTTTGTTTTTTATTGCATTAGTAGCATTAATTGACGTTTGAAGATTTGAGGGAAGGGCTTAATATATAATATTATTAAGCTTTTGGAACAATAAGAAAATGAACATGGCATCCGAATTATGTTGTCCAAGTTGAGTTACACCGAATCTTGGAAAACTCTCTTGCAATTTAGTATAGTCCACATTAATTTATTAGTTACAGACAGACTACTTGTGAAGAAGGGTTAGTGCATGCTGACTGTTAAGCATGCCAAACAATTATTTGATATTTTTTCTTCATGGCCATTTCTCTGGAAATTGATTATGGAAGGTCAGAACCATGAAGCTCTATCATCTTTGTTATTTTTAATTTAATTTTATGGAATCAGGTATGGCTGGAGAAGCGATATGTTGGTTCACGCCACACTTCTGAATGGTTCAACACTGCAGGCAGAAATGTCAAAACAGGACTCATTGCAAGTGTTATTGTGTCCCAGGTATCTTCTCTAGAATGCATCCATTCGTTAATTAATTTGAATTTCAATATGGCTAATAGACCTTTGTGAATCACTTGTAAAGTGGACTTGGGCGGCAACAATCTTGCAAAGCTCAAATGTTGCTTGGGAGTATGGAGTTAGTGGGCCTTTCTGGTATGCTAGTGGAGCTACTATTCAGGCAAGTTGATGATAATAGATTTTTTTGTGTTAATTCTCATCACCGGAAAGTTAAAGACACAGTTTGATTTATAGTTCTATAATGTAATAAACAGGTACTTTTGTTTGGTATAATGGCCATAGAGATTAAAAGAAAAGCCCCTCATGCTCACACTGTTTGTGAAATTGTAAAGCACGGTAGGTCATGCACTGATGACAATCTCAACTAGAACATAATGATGATCGAAAAGTTTTGCCTTTCCCTGGATTTTGTCCATAAGCATTTTCCTTACTGGTGTGATGATAATATTCTTCTTTAGATGGGGCACGGCTGCATACATTGTGTTTCTTGCTTTCTGCTTTTGACAAATATCATAGTGACTGCCATGCTGCTTCTTGGTGGTTCTGCTGTGGTAAATGCACTTACTGGAGTAAACATTTATGCTGCTAGTTTTCTGATACCTCTTGGAGTTATTGTCTACACATTAGCTGGAGGACTGAAAGCCACCTTCTTGGCAAGCTATATACATTCTGTTATAGGTGTTATGTTTTTCTTCCAGATTTCTTTCTGATTCTTTGGTCTTTTTTCTTGTTTGCCAAATTGCTTCACTTAGCCTGATCTTATTTTCAATATGCATCTGGTTTCAGTTCATGTGGTCTTGGTCATATTTGTGTACCTTGTATACACAGCAAGCAGTGAGCTTGGTAGCCCCAGCGTCATATACAACCGTTTATTGGAGGTAGCAAGTAAATCACGAATATGTCAGGAGCCAATATCACATCATGGTCAATCTTGTGGTCCTGTTAGTGGAAATTACAAAGGATCATACCTAACAATGTTGAGTTCAGGTGGGCTTGTCTTTGGCATTATCAACATTGTTGGAAACTTTGGTACTGTTTTTGTTGATAATGTAAGCTTTTCTACAACTTGAGGCATTGATGCATCCTCCTTGTATTTCAGTTCATAAATTAACTAAATTTACCATATACTAAACGTATTGGCAAAAACTTTAGGGATATTGGGTAAGCGCCATAGCTGCACGGCCCTCGTCAACTCATAAAGGCTACTTATTAGGTGGACTGGTCTGGTTTGCAGTGCCATTCTCTTTGGCAACATCACTGGGTCTGGGAGCACTTGCTCTTGATCTACCAATAACAGAAAGTGAGGCAAGCCATGGTCTGGTTCCTCCTGCTACCGCTATAGCTTTGATGGGGAAAGGGGATCTGTTCTTCTACTTACTATGCTTTTCATGTAAGTTTCAATGTCTCGCTTCATTTTTCAGTGCAATGGTAATTATGGTATATAGGAGAAGAGTTTGACATAGAATTTGTCTTCTGGTTGAATTTTGTATTGGATGCATAACCTTGAAAAATGTTTTAGTTGAAGAATTGATGATTTCCAAAATGTTAAAAATACGTACTTCTTGCTAATCTGAAAGTTAAATCATATTTGAAAAACAAGGGAATGCACAAGAACCAGACAAATTATCTTGTTTATAAAAGTATCATCCAATCTCAATTACTATGATCTGTTTCAATTTCTTGATGGTTTACATGCAGAGATTTCATTGTACAAAATTCTCACAAGATTTCTTAATGTGTTCCAAAACTGTGAACTCTGTTTTATCAGGGCAGTGACATCGGCTGGTTCCTCCGAGCTAATAGCAGTCTCCTCGCTGTGCACTTATGATATTTATCGTACGTACATAAACCCGGATGCAAGTGGGAAAAAAATACTCATGGTGTCTAGGTGTGTCATCTTTTCCTTTGGATGTTTCATGGGTCTGTTAGCAGTAATATTAAATAAGGCTGGAGTTTCATTGGGTTGGATGTATCTAGCAATGGGAGTGCTTATTGGTTCCGCTGTTCTTCCCATTGCTTTTATGCTTCTGTGGAGAAAAGCAAATGCAATTGGTGCAATTCTTGGAACAACTACTGGCTGTGTTCTTGGAATCATCACCTGGCTCTCAGTTACGAAAATTGAGTATGGCCGGGTAAACCTTGACACAACAGGTCGAAATGCACCAATGCTTGCTGGAAACCTTGTCTCAATACTTACTGGTGGAGCTGTACATGCTGTATGTAGCTTTTTGTGGCCTCAAAACTACGACTGGGAAACCACTAAGCAGATCACTGTGGTTGAGAAGGAAAAGAGTGATCTTCCAGCAGAAGAGTTCAAGGAGGACAAGTTAATTAGAGCAAAGGGTTGGATAGTGAAATGGGGTGTTGGGTTTACGATCGTGATTGTTATATTGTGGCCGGTTCTCTCTCTTCCAGCAGGTAAGTTCTTAAGCAGATGTTTTCATGCAGCAAAATGAGCCTCAGTTTGCTTTTTATCTAGATTCATATATAATATTAAACAATATAAGCTTATAATAACTGTCCTACAACTTTATTTATTACTTAAATTCTACGGCTGCAGGGCAATTCAGTGTTGGGTACTTTACATTTTGGGCAATCATTGCAGTGGCATGGGGTACCGTTGGTTCTGTTGTAATCATTGCTTTACCATTAGTAGAAAGCTGGGAAACCATCCGTAGTGTACTTTTCGGTATGTTTACGAATGACAGGCTTATGGAAAAGGTTGAAGAGATGAACTTTAAGCTACATACAATCATGTCAGCTATACCAGAAGCGGAGAGGATTTACCTACTTGAAAAGGAGAAGGCTAAGAAGAAAGAAGCATTTGAACAAGAAGCTGTATCTATTCCTCCCTAAGATCTTACAGCTCAATATATGTCAGTGTTTGATTCAATTATGAAAATCGAACAGAACCTCCTGATGACTCTGTTACTTTCATACACGAAACTACTTCAACAAATTGTTCCAATAACGGGTAAGACATCACAGTTAATACTGTGTACGAACACCCAGCAAGGATGCAAATGGCCAGTATTGGTTATTTAATCACTTAGCCCTTGTGTATTTTGAATCATGTAAATAAACCATTCATGTAGTGTACAATGTTTCTAGCATCATATTTTGAAATTTATATCAAGAAAAAAAATTGTATGTAACGTGATTTTTAGTTTGCCTGTATATTTCAAATGAATAATCTGTACTAAAGTCTCTAAAGCCTGCATGTCAATGGATTCCACAATTAGAAAGACATTATAAAGGCAAAAAACCTACAAGGTAATTGTGCAAAAGAACCAGATTCTTTTGTTGAAGCCTAGAAACCTTAATTGTTCTTTCTTATCAATTCACTCATGACGATAAGAGAACACCACTGTTCATATGGAAATGAGTTGAACTGCAGAAGAGGAGGGTGTTGCCGAGTACTTCATAATAACAATAACCAATAACTTGTGAAAAGAGGGACAATAAAATGGAGGGTGTGCTTAGAAGCCTTCATACTCAATTACAACGCAATTGTTGAAGACCAACGATATTATCAGTAATAGTCATCCAGGTACGCAAAAAAAAATATGTGACTAAAAGAAGAGGAGGGCATTGCTGAGTAGTTAATAACAAAAAAGGGTTTCACCAACTTGTGAGATTATCATAAATAATCAAGTAGCGCACCAAATGCCGCAAAAATTTGTGATTCATTACACTAAATTTTAAACTACATGTTGCTCCGGTGAAGAGCTGTAAATAGTGTTCTCTTATATTATTCACATTCTAAATCTATAATAATATTTCCAACTATGTTACATTCCATCACCGTTCAAGTTGCAAGAGAGTCTGCACCACAGAGATAATGTCAACCAGCTATAAAACTGCATATTCTTTTCAAATAACCTGCATGTTGGGAAACATTTCTGGATCTGTAGAACACTTCGTGAAAAAGCAGCAACTCAGCCGGTTGACAACATAGCAGTCGGTCGCACTGCTCAGCATTTTGATCTTCAACACTTTCATTTGGCTCGCAGAGTGACTTAAAACTTGGCCCAAAATGCATTTGGGAACATATCAACAAAATGATCCCCAGTCCATCCTAGAGCATTAGAGGTTATGTGGATTTCATGCCAACATCAAAACTCCATCTTCCTTGCAGAAGAATTTGCCGCAGTCCGCTCTTTTGTGGCTTCCTTCTCTAGCTTCTTTTTTTCAGCATCAGCCAACCTTTCATTCTCCTCTCGCGACTTGTTAAACATCTTAACGAAGACGAACAATATTTGTGTCACTGCAAGCCAGAAGTTCACAAATGAACTGTGTACTAAAAACTTGATTATGCTATAACGAAAAAAGATTAATAGTTCATAACAACCCAAAGTATTTGCACCACGAGTCCAATGAGTAGCAACCAACAAAATCTATTTGGTTGCTTTAAATTAAATGTTAAAAAACAAACATATTAATAATAAAAAAATATGTATGCAATAAAGTTATACAAAAACTACAGTTCGAGTCAATATGTTCCATTGCCTGTAGTGAAAAGAGCCATTACTCATTTTTCTCAAAATTTCATACAAATGTTTGATAACATGTTTTGAAGATATTACCAGAGGCCATTGAGGTTCCCAGTTACTGCAGAAGACAATTTGATAACAGATGTATATGTTAAGTTAAATACCTATCTATAATACTGAGCGAATATTTTAAAAAATATGTAAAGGAAGAAAAACAAATATGTAAAGGAAGAAAAACAATCTCCATTGGTAATATGGAAATCATTATGGATGCACATAAAGAAAACTGAACCAAGATTGCATTTGAGTAAGGTGGTCGACAAGTCAATGATTCAAGGATGAGCATATATCTAGATAGAGAGAGAGAAAAGGAGCTAAAATTATATAATCATTAGTGAGAAGTAGAATGACAAACAAAATACAATTTGCACACCCATGAATAGATATATATAAACAGATTCTCTCTTGCACTGTGTGTGTCATGTATATGCAAATGGAAGAACATTTCAAACCTTGTTCAAAAGGACACCGAGCTGGATCCTCCCCAAAGTATTGGGACAAAGAATCTGCATTTCTTCCCTAAAAGACAATGTGTTAGGACTAAATCCAGCAATAAAAAGCACAATAAGAACAAGAAAAACAGTGAAATAGGCTCACCACTTCAGAATACAAGGAGATTAGCAACCTTACATCAGCTTCAGCAGTATCTAGAAAATTCTTCAGCACCTGAAAAGAAGCAATTTCTATTATTTGAGTGGCATGCAATAGGAACTATAAATAATATTGAACAACCAAATGGTTAGAAAATATCCTAAGCACCAATAAATACATAGCATCTTCCATTTTACAGGAAGGCTTACAGGTGAGGAGTGTTTTGCCTATCCATAGTGTAAATTTATATACATAATTGGACACGCCGACTGAAAATGAAATTTTTTCTCCTATGACTAACAATATAACATCTAAGAAAATTTGAGGAAATGAATTAAGTGCTTAAGATGATGAAATATGATAGTCCCACTGACTTGAAGGTAAGTCGAGTGCATATGATATTTGTAAAATTCCTATGTCCACATCTTACCTTGCAAATACTTCTATTCTTCCATACTTAACAAGAAAATAGTATCAGGACATAAATAAAACAGGTCACATCTCCATACTGAAGATTTCTGCTTATGATGCTAGGAAAAAACCAAAGATGTTGATTTCTTAAAAATAACAAAAGAGCATGATAGGACTAAAACATTAGACAGCATAAAAGATTTTCGCAAACCTATTCCACTAGTAATTGGCTAAGTAGCATTATCTTCATAAATCAAAAATCTAATACTAGAAGTACGCTTTAAAACAAATCCTCACCTTTTGAAAGCCCACAGAGATTGCACCATCATATTCTGAGGCAGTGAGTTCTTGCTCAACCTTTTCAAGACCTTTGCTCACGGCTTGCATTTCTTCAGCCAGAGCTTTCAATTGAATCTATTAATTGACATGATCATAAAAAAGGTAGCACCATGCATCAAACTTTGTAGGTCACTACTATCTTTCTCCTAAAGGATCGTTATAAAAGAGGGGAAGGAGCTTATACTCGAAACAAAGCCAGCATACCTTAGAAGCAGCTTCTATATGAACAAGTTCCTTATCAAAATCCAACAACTCTGGCATTTTTTCAGCAAGGAGCTGATCAAAACAGAAGAAAGATTGCCTAAGAATCACTTGCATACCCCTTAATAAGACAAAACTTACACAAGAGTATATGATATAGGGACACAATTGTCTAACAATCACTTGCATACCCCTTAATAAGACAAAACTTACACAAGAGTATATGATATAGGGACACATAAAAATGAATATTCCCAGCAACAATAACAGCAAATAAGTAGATGTTTCGTAAAATAAAAATAAATCAAGGACACTTCTCAAGTATATGTTAAGTACATAAGAAAAACACTTCCAAAAAATGAAGAAACTAAGAAAAAAGGGAAGAGATAAAAAATCAAAGCAAAAGAGATTATAGCAATGCAACATTAATGATTTATGGTAAAGCTAAATATAGTTCAGAAGATCATTTAGCTTTTGAATGTTGGCAAGTAACTAATATCAAAACTCAAAGCAGATCTCCACAGAGAGAGAGAGAGAGAGAGAGAGAGAGAGAGAGAGGGGGATAGGGGAGGTAGATTGGGAGCTAGGGGGCTTTGAGGAGTCATGATAAAGCCAAGATGACTTGGAAAGGCCCATGAAGAACAGAAGAAGTCTTTATGATCGTCTCAATGAAATTCCATGAAAGAAAATTTAATAGGTTGATGTAAGATGAAATGAAATATCAACATTTCTCCTCGTCAGACCATGAATAAGATGGACCACAACAAACAAGTTTCATTTCCATGACATGCAGAGACAATACTTCTTTTCAAGGCATGCACTATATTTCCTTCCATAAATTTTTTAAGAGTATTTTCACCTCTTATAGGGAAACCCTTAACACCTACACAAACAGAATTATCGTTATTCCTCTTTACCTTGCACAGATAATGCATTAAAGTCATTTTGTTGTTTCTAGCACGAGTATCAGACAATTTAAGAAGGCTGTCCAATTTGAATCCTATAGCAGATCCTGAATACAAATAAAAATTTTAGCTAGGAAGCATAATGGCAGCACTAAAATGATAAAAAGGTAAGAATAAACATAAAAGGAACAAATGATTACCTCGTGCGGTGCCTTGATTCAATGCATTACCCAAAGTAAGAATTGTCTGCATTACTTGACGCAATTTCGCTGATTCTTTTACCTTGAAAATATGTGTGATATTTGAGACGTGGTGAAAAAGTACTTCCACATAAACTAGTTTAGTAACAATTGACAAATAGTTCTAGCATTACCTCTCTAGCAGCATTAATTGTATTCAGATTGTTTCAGAAATCATTCACCTGAGCAATGTCAAGCAAAAAGCTATTAGAATTGATTAAAAGCAAAATCCTATATTGAACATCATATTGCAGAATACCTGACTAGAAAAGGTGATTTTGAATGCAAATACTCGCAACTTGGATTCTACTCGGGGAACCTTCATAAGCTCCAAGAAAAACTGAAAGACTTGCACCATCAGTCAGAAATCAATTGATAGGGTATGGATCTGCTCAAGATAAGGGTAGGAGAAATAACCTGTTCACACTTTCCAAGCATTTCCTTGCCGCCCGTATAGTTCTGAAATGACAATAAAGTTGGAAAAGAAACTTGGTTTTAGAAAAGTAATAATCAAAAAGTACAAATACCAATCATAATCTTCTTTAAATCAGAGTTCAGAAGTTTTTAGGGACAAAAATGTAAGATGAGGAATTTTGACACTGTTGAGTTGAGGCAAAATCTTCAAGAAGTTAAGGTGTAACCCATAAGCCTTTTGGGAGCTCAGCTTTTTTACTAACTTATCAAAGAAAAGAAGTTATGGTTAATAAATTTTCTAAAGATAAATAGGTTCAACACGACATGCTAATGAGATAGAGAGAAAGTACCTTCAGTTGGTTGTAATGCCAACTGATGGTAATCTAATCTGGTTGTGCCATCAAAAGAACAGGTGCATTATCAATTCTACAACATACTGGAGATGGTAGCACAAGAAGACATATAAATGAGAGAGAGAGAGAGAGAGAGAGAGAGAGAGATTACCTTCAACGTTTCCATTTCTTCCTTTGTAGGACAGAATTTAATGAGATTCTCAACCTGATCAATGTCCAAAGCAGAAGAATCCAAAGCCAGAACTGCATTCTGGAAATGTAAATACGTTATAACTCTAGGAATATCAACTTCACAGGTAAAAGCTATGGAAAACAAAAGAAAAACTCAAAAAGCAGAGAATAAAAGTGCACTTATACTACCTAACAAAAGTGCGGCAAAAGAAATAACCTTACTTATATCAAGTTTGTAATTTTCTTTTTTCCTCTTTTTTTTGGTCATATCACTCAAATTAAGTTAGACATTATCTTCTCCAAATTCTTTTTTGTCCATATTACTTTCTTATCTTTCTTTTTAGTCGCATCACTCAAATCAGCCTGGTTGTCTTCTAGTTAGTAGGTGGACGGGGACATATATCTAAGGGAATGTCTTTATGTGTCATGTTGACTTGATATACATAGTTCGACATATTCAACCCAAATCAATTTAAGTGTTATCAGAAAAATGGTAACTTATCAAGAGTGGCGTAGAATGAGTTAGGATGACTAAGTTGGGTCAACAGTAAGTTTGGAAATGAATTTAAGATATGTTTGTGTTGTAATTGAAGTATTATTAGAACAAAATTAGAAAAGCGCATGCAGAATTAAGAAAGCAACAAAAATAGAATAAAAGAGAAAAAGACAGCAAACATATGACAAAAGTGCAGGGAATGAAAAATACAGCCACTTACCAATTTTGCCTCCAAAACAGAGTAATATGTTCATTAACCATCTAAATGTGACTATAGAAGCCTATTTATAGACTGAAACCACAGATACTGTTAAATTCTAGCACTTAAATTAAACTAAACAAGAGTTCATGACCGTCAACCAAAACCCTAATGAATCAAATTTTAAAAAACCAAATCCATAATCAAATATGATGACGTAGTTAACCATACTAAGCTGCAAAATTTATTATTTCATAAGATAAAATGAGAATAACAAATCACAGTGTACACTTGAACTTTAATAATCATGACTCAGACAAAGGACGCACTATATACAACAAAATTTCTTCTTACAAGCAGGAAGCTATGCTGGGCACCCACACTGGATGGTTCTTTTATACCATGTGAAGGCACTCTAAACGTTGACAAAGTTGATAGATATGTTGCAATTACTTCTCAACTTAAGCACTTCTTCTAACAATAGACCCCTAAGCCCAGACAGCTTCAAAAAACTCTAGCAATAATACCCTCAAGGGTTGTGTAATTCACATCAAAATCTTACTACTTAGTGACACTTCAACTACTAGATTTCCACCATGATGAGCATAATATAATTAAACCCAAAAGAAATCATGTCCCAGTGAAATGCACGAATATGCAGGATCAACAAATGGAGAGAACTTACTATCATATCTGGCAAAGGAACTTTTATTTTTGAGAGCATAATTTCACAATTATATGCTCTACGCAAGTCAACCTGACAGAAAAACATAAAAGAAAAGTTGAGTCCAGAAACCTTAAAAAATCTTTTAAGTTTATACAAAAAGAAAGCAATTGTACACAAAGCGAACAGTGACAATAAGAGCATGCCTTTCCATACATTATATGTGATTAGTAATTCTAATTAACTCAGAAAATTACTATTTCCATCAACTTCAACTCATTCAATAGTCTCCTTGCCTCCTATGCCAATCTCCTCTGTGAGCAGGGAATTTCCTAAGCAACCAAACCCATGACTGGTTTCTAATTGTTATGATCCTAAAAACTATTTTCGACCTTGAAACCCACAATGTTTCCCTCTATTTCATGACTCATTATAATTGACCCTCTAGTTTCCAAAAATGTTTGTAAGAACTGTCAAAGTTTCAATTGAAGATTGAAGTGAAACGCATGTTATTGAAGTTACAAGCTTTTTGTTAAATGACAAAATCATTTAATGCTTCTTTCTTTCCTAAGTGTTGTTGGGTAACAACAGCCTCCAACCCACAAGGGCACAACAGCCTCCAACACAGTAATCAAATCTGTTGATGGCATCACTAGAGATTTTTGTCACAACTTACCACTGAACTTACTGTTTTAAATGCACATAGTTAAGCACCTTAAGTGATATAGTCTTCATTATCTTAAAACTCGGTGGAATCTTCAATTTTTCATAAGCTACAAACATGGCACTTTAATGGAGTTTGATGCAAGGATTTCTATTGAAATCAGTTATTTAGATGAAAAAGACATTTTTATTTGGTTTACATCTGTTAAAATTTCAAACACAACTAAAATTTTTTCAATTCAAATTATTCCTCTCAACATGCATCCTTTGTTAATGAAGCAAATACAGGCTATCTGCACCCCATCTTACTAGCACCATAAGTATTTACGATCAGTAGAAAGCTTGTATACAATTTTGTTACCTGAGAGATACACTATAAGTAAAAGAAAAGTTTATATGATTCAAATATAAACCACTAAGCTATAAAATATTAAGTCAGTTTTACACTAAACACTTCTGGAAGGTAGCAGCTCACCAATTGCACTTTTTCTGGTTTGTTAATGTTAGAACCACGCCGACCTCCACTCTTACTGGCACTCCCATCCGAAGCAGATGCTGCTGAAAACAGACTTTCAAGTTCTGATATATCAATTTCAGGAGCCCTAACAAAAAATTTCATCATGTAACATCATAAGTGTATGCCTCCAGCCCCTCCCTTAGAGAAGAAAAAGAACAGAGAGGGAGCCAAACAAAGCATAAAGATTAGAAAGAAATAGAGCAAGATAAAAAGAAAAAATGAATGCAAGGAAAATAGCTCTTCATTCAGAAAGAGAAAACAAAATTAAGTTAAAAAGAATGTGGGACTTATAGAACAGTTCATTACAATGATAACCATAATCATGCAATCTACAGAAGGTGATCAATACAGTTTAATAAAAAGCAACTCATTTTAGTGCTTATAAAATGTTGGTTTTCAAATTAAGTATCTAGAAGAAATTCGCATGAACACACCTCGACTGATCATCCTGTTTCTGAGAATCAGCCCATAAGCTCCCTTGCATTGCTCTAGAAACTTTCACCCAATGCAAGGGCTTTAACGAAGCTTTTTTTGGGGCATTAGTAGCACCCCCAGCACCACGACCTTTTCCCTGGCTTGTTGGACCAGAAGAAGCTTTGGCCCTTCCAACAGAAGGAGGTGGTGGTGGTCCCTTTGCTCCAGGTGGTGGGGGTGGAGCCGGTGCAACAGCCTGACTTGGCTGCAGAGGAGCACTGGGCAGTTTTGGTGCTGGAGGTGGAGGCGGAGGGGTTGACCTTGCAATTCCTGAAAGAGGTGGAGGTGGAGGTGGTGGCCTTGTGGTATTATTAGGGTTACGATTGATAGGAGGTGGAGGTGGAGGAGGTGGTGCCCCATGACTTGAACTAGGAGTGGATGGTGGCGGCGGAGGCGGTGGTGGCGGCGGCGGCGGTGGCGGTGGCGGCGGCCGCGGTGTTGTATTAGGGTTACGACTGATAGGAGGTGGAGGTGGAGGAGGTGACGCCCCACGATTCAAACTAGGGGTGGATGGTGGCGGCGGAGGCGGCGGTGGCTGTATATTTGGGCTATGACTGATAGGAGGTGGAGGTGGAGGTGGAGGTGGTGGGGCCCCACAATCTGAACTAGGGATGGATGATGGAGGTGGTGGGGGTGGGGGTGGCAGTGGCGGTGGTTTCTGTAAATTGTTAGTTGTATTTACCAAGGATGGAAGTAGAGGGGGTGGAGGAGGTGGAGGGGGTGGAGGGGGTGGAGGTAAAGATTGTTGACTAGGTTTAGAGGGGGGAAGTGGTGGAGCTAGTGGAATTTTAGATGAATTAAAAGAAGGCGGCAGTGGGGGCGGTGGTGGCGGGCCTCTACTGGTAGCGAGAGATGCAGTCTCACTATTTAAAACACCAGGAGGTGGTGGTGGAGCTGTTGAAGGGGATGAACAAGGTAGAGATCCTTCACATGGAACTGATGTATGTAGATGAAGAGATGATCCAATAGGCTCAACTGACACTTGATCAGGAGATTCTGAAGCAAGAAGTGCCTCATGCAGACCATTGTTTTCTAAAGATAAAGGAACTGAATCAACCATATCCGGTATCAATGGTTTAGTGGAATCTACTGAAGCCTTGGAAATAACATCAAATGCTTCATCTGCACTGTCAGCAGTGCTAGAGGCATTGTTTTCATCTTCAGAGTCTGCAGGTGACGAATATAAACTTACTCTATTTTGAAACCTTGACAGTTCTTTTGCATCACTTAAGACAGACAGTTGTTTAAGTAACCACAAGGCTGCATCATCACTGCCATCAACCCAATCAACACCACTAAATAGTTCTTGAACCCTTGAAAAAGCTTCAATGGGTAATCCACCTTTCTCCTCACCATTTAACATTGTAGTAGGAGCTCTTGGTGGAGAGATGCTTTCAACCTCCCCAAACAGTACCTATATAGATACGTTTATCAAATCAAATGGATGGCCAAAGATAAGAATTAAAAGAAAAAAGACAGAAAGAGATAAACAAACAAAGAGACCCCCCAAGTCCGACCAAACTTCAAGCTCACTTTATTTTCCAGGGAGGAAAAAAATCAAATACAAACTCAAAAGGTCTTGTCCACCTGAAATCTAAAGAGATACTTAAAACTGTAGTCACCTCTGCTCGAAAGCTTTTAGGATAGCGCTCCTTTGAATCCCAAAGAATGTCCAAGTTATCAGAATTCAGAATCAATATGTTAGATCGAATAAATGCAGTGTTGAACATTACACGAAACATCATAACTTCCCTTTCTGGGTCCAAGTCCAAATGGACACACTCCAATACAACATCTCCTTGCACCAAACACTGAATGTCAATTTTGATCACATCACAGTCTGCCTGCAATAAAGATCACAGAGAACACTATCAATTATCTGACAAGTGGCAAATGTAAGACACAAACAAATACAACAAGAGGAACAACAAAATATGGGAACATAGACAAATACAACATGAACAACAAAACATGGGACATGTAGAACAACAAATTCTTACCTGACGGTAGTGTCTAAGTGTCTTCTTCTTGGGCATGGAGAATATCATCTGGGTTGTAAGACCACCCTTACTAAGGAGATTCCTACCAAAAATACGGATACTTGGCCGACAACCATTTTGGGGATCAAAGCTTGGAATGGCTCGAAGAATGACACAATCCAAAGAAAGTGCTCGCTCAGGGGGTGGCCACTCAGGTGCTATATTTCTCCTTGCTACATACTGAAGGTAACGAAGCTGAGATGGAAATGGATTTAAAGGTGACAAGAGGTTCAAGAAACCTTTGGGAGCTTCACGATGCACAATTTCAAGTGTCTTGCGTTCACCACTGTGAATTTTTCTAAAAACCAAAAAACTAGCCAAAACGAATGCCAAAAGTGGCCAGCCACCCCTCTCACAATGAAAAAGAATAACATTCTGCTGATTGCCAAGAGAAAGCCAACTCTCGCAGACACGCAGAAAATGTTGAATCAAAGATAACGGAAGGAGGGGACAACCCTCATACTGCCGTGGATAATCCATAACTGTAACATCATATTCACATAGTATTTCTGCAAAACGACTCCTTTTCTCACCCTCACGGAAATTGAGTGCAAGGAAGGATGACTCAGGGAATTCTTCATGTAACTCAGTAATGATTTCATGTAGATATATTTGGTACATTTCCTCAGGTAAAACTTCCGTAGAGAAACACGAATCAAAAACTGCATAAATCACAGAACAAGAAAATATGGTATGTCATTCCAATACAAAACTTATGCACCCACAACACATTAAATGCAAACTGAAAACAGCTATTTAACATCACAGAGTCAAGGATTTTACCATATACTCTTTCAATAAATTCAAGCAAGCCATCTGGGGGCCTTCTGTAAAAGAATCTACTGAGGATGGTCATTTTGCTAGTGGTAAGATCCACAACAACGAGCTAACTGCCTGCAATAAAAATAAAAACATAAAACAAACTAAACAGAGTTCCGCCTTTCGATTTCTTTGCTATTTGTATAACTTATTTGACGTTAGGCGCTTAAATTTGGAAACTTTTAACGTACCCAATTATATTTCTTGCGTGCAATACTAGAATTTAAAATATTTTTAACATTTGGTGGTCGAGACAAATGAAAAAAGAAAATTTAATATATTTTAGAATTCAAGATGATAAATTCTCCGCATACAGTCCGTCAATGTCGATCATACAACTGAGCCGGAGACAAGAACAACAACAAAATAGGTAAATTACCTGTTCGTGTGCACTCAGGGAGCGATTGACTGTGGTGACCTGAGTCCAGAAGAACCCATTGCGAGGGTCGACCACCGGAGACGAATTAGAGGATAGAGAGGCAGAGAGAGAGAGAGTGTGTGTTCCGGAAAAAGCGGGTTAGGGCAGGGGAAAATTGGGTTGGAGATGAAAATGGATTCAAAAGTTTTTGCAGAATGAGAGGGAAAAGCAGAGCTCAGAGGCTCAAATTCAGCGAGTCTATTGATGGATTTTCACAAAACCAAAAAAAACCAAAAATGCTCTACGTTTCAAAAAATCTCAAAAGCAAAGCGTCAGTGTCAGCTTCGTGTGTCTGATTTTTCAAATTTCGACATAAAATATAAGACTAATTACTCAAATTGAATTTTGAGTTTTTTTTAATTATTATTATTAATTGAATTTTAATTTAGATATATAAAAAGTATTCGCTGTCTTCTTAGAAATAAATGAAATTTAGATGAAAGAATAAGACCGATTACAAAATAATACAAATAAATTAAAAGGAACTTCTCGTATGCTTGGAAATCTATAAAAGTTATTTATCAAAAAAAAAATCTATAAAAGTTTTTTTTTTCTTTCTGTTTGTTTGGTATAAAAATTATAAAATTGCTGATTTTTTGAGAAACGTTCATTCACTACTCCAGGACTTTGGTATGCGTATAGTATCAGTTTGGTCCCTACGTTTTTTGTTTTCTATTTTTGAAGCAATTTCAACATTTTCTATATTAGAATTTCACCCCATGCTATTGTATAAATATTAAAATATCCCCTTATGCTTCTGCTGTCAAAATTCAAATCTTAATAGATTCTAACATGTCATTTTTTTTTTTTTGGTAATTAGATTCTAACATGTCATTGCCGCATCAGCATCCAAGTCTACAGATTTTTCCACATGGACTTAAAAAAAAAAATAAAGAAAAAAAATATAGGGCTGGCTGTGTTCTTTGTGTTTGTTTTCATAATAAAGAATAAAAAAACTAGTCTTAATTATTTTATAGAAACAAAGGGCGTTTGTGAAGTTATCTTTCAAAACAGTTTTCATATATAAAAAATATATGCATCTGGCTGAAATATTTATATTTTTAATGATAATTTTAAATTTTCATTTTTATAAAAATTATAAAGTTGCGTTTCTTGATTTTAAATAATTAATGCACAATATATAATTAGGAACAAATAAAATCTATCTATAAATCTTCGAATGAAAATGTTTGGAATCTCAAATGCTATCGATAATATTTAGGATCCCAATATTTTTCAATTCAATTAATTATATTATCAGTGGACCCGATATGGAAATTTTTTATTAATATTAATTTTTTATAATCCACTTTTTTTTTTTTTTACACCAGAGGTGTAAAATTTCTTACGTAGCTTTTTTTTTATATATTTTATGATATGGTATTGACATGACTCATTTGAAATATATTTAGGATTTCAAAATTTTTTCATCCTCGAATTATTTCAACCTTGACTGATATATAACCCTAAGGTTTTTGTTTTTATAGTTTCAGGTTGTATTGTATTAATTGGAGATGTAGGGTGTATAATTTTCATAGGGTATGAGATTTTTTAGGGTATTTAGTTGTGGTGTGGAATTATTATAGGATATAGAATTTTTATATGGTATTTAGTTGTAAAATGTAGAAATTTTTTAGGATTTTGGATTTTTAAGGATATTTAGTTGTAGGGTGTAAGAATTTTATAAGGTATTTAGTTGTTTGGTGTAAATTCTTTTTTATAGATTATAAGGCGGATGTAAAATTTTTATATAGTATAAGATTTTGTAAGCTCTGTACTTTTTGTAGAGTATAGCATTTTTGTAGAGCATTTTGTTGTAGGGTTTATAGGACATTTAGTTGTAGATATAGAATTTTTATATGATGTAGAATTTTTATAGAGTATTTAGCTGTACTGTATAAAATTTTTATAGGGTATAGGAACTAAATACCCTATAAAAATTCTATACCTGACAACTAAATATCCTATGAAAATTCTACATTCTATAATTAGATGTCCTACAAAACTCCTATACCCTATAAAATTCTACACCATACAACCAAATACCGTACAAAAATCCTATACCTACAAAAGTTCTACAACCTACATTTAAGTACCCTATAAAAATTTGTAAGGCTACTTCATTTTCATTTGATATATTTTCATACTGAAGGATTCTGAATATTATCCACAGCAGATATATGGCTCTGGAGCATGCAATACATGGATATTTTTCAGTAAAGTCCGATGCCTTTAGCTTCTAAGTGTTACTGTTGGAGATAATCAACGGACAAAAAATTTAAATAGTTGTTTCCGTCATGGAGAGGAAGTAGTAGACCTTCCAAGCTATGTAGGAACAAGTGCTCTGCTTCCATTTTCCATTTACCAGTGCAGTTAAGCGACGAGAAAATATTTTCATCTCTGAACATTAATCAACACTAAATAATCAATGCAATGAAGACATGGGCAAATTGGATGGAAGGTACAACTTCCGATATTACAGATAAATTGATGAAAGCTATGTCAACGGCTGAGATAATGAGATGCATTCACATAACATTGTTCTGCCTACAAAAGAATCCAGCAGACAGATCAATCATGAATACCGTCGTAGTCATGCTTAGTAGCAACTCTCTCACTTTGCCATTACCTTCAAAACCGGCATTTCTTATGCACAATAGCATTGCATCAAACAGGTCAGGTGCATCAGATTATAATTCAAGGGTGACAATCAAATAATCAATCCATATCCAATAGCAGATTTATCCAAGCATCATCAAAATGGGGCTCCAACTACTGATGTGAACCCTCGGTAGTTTCATTATATTTTTAAAATTCTGTATTTTTTCTCTTTGGGCTTAAGTATGGGAGGTTGAATTCATTACTTTTCACTTGAAAGGTGAAAGACTTATCTCGACCATCCATGTTCTCGTAATGCAAATGAAGCCAAATGCATAAACTTTTTACTTGCTAGTTTTCAACCCACAAAAGTTATAGTTGATGCCATAATACACTGCTTAACCTGTATTAAGGCCCGAGAAGTTCAGTTCAATAGATTCTATCCAAAGATAGTGTTGTAGAAAGAGAAAACAGAGTAAAAAAAAAAAAAAAGCGGTATACCAGAACTATCATTAGGGGCATCTGATATTTTATTAATCCAATAAGTAGCACTGTATTCAACTAGGCATTAGGTACTTAATTTTGGAGTTATATCATACAAGGTGACAAAGACTTGTAAACAATTGTTGAGAAATAGGTATCCTTGTTGCCATGTGAGTGAAGGCTGTGAAATGGAAGTTTCCCAGTAAGGTATCATTTGCAAGCAAAATCTGCTACGGTTCAGACTCTCTCTCGTTTTTCCCATGGTAATAATGGCGGAAAACACAGGAAAAGTCCTTGTTCTCATAACCAGCATGGCAGAGTTCTGTGTATCTGCAGAAAACAATCAGTTCGTCATGTTCAGATGTTCCAACTTATGGTATGAAGGATTATTTTTCTCCTTTCTTGGCATTTTCAGTGATGAAAATGTCAAAGAAAAAAAGAAACTCATGTTATCAATTCCCTATATACATACACATATACATATATGATGTTCAGTAGCATTTCTAGGACTTAAGATGATAGCTGAAGGGACCCTAAAATGTGCGGATTTGGTTTATCTTTTCCATAGTAAAAAAGGATCATACTTTTGTACATTGAACATTGTATCATTTACTACCTAAGTCAGTTTCCCTCCTACTATAAGTGCATTATTTTAGTGTTGTGTGAACCAACCAAATGACATATTTATCAAATTTCACTAAGTATGAGGATGCTAAAGTCTCAGAAGTTGAATCAAATAGGTAAAGGAACTCACGTCTTTTGTGCTTGGGATGTCAATGGACATTTAAGACCAACATCTTCAGCTGAAGTGGCAGCAAGGTTCAGATCTTTAGCCTGAATAATGAAGAATATAATCATTAATTTTCATTGTCATTGTCATAAGAATATTAATTATGTTTTCTACACTTTCATGCCTATTAGTGCTTTTGTTTTTTAATAATACATATGTAACCACATAAAAATGCATGAACCACTTGAAATTGGAAACTACAGCAAAGCCCTAAATTGATAATTTATTTAATTCTCTGTGATTATTCTGGGAAGGAAATACTACCGTATGGATTAGATTTTCATTAGTCAAACGAATCTTGTCAATCATAATCATTTTACACCGTACATATAAATTAACTAGTACCTTATAACAGCAAATTGATGGATAAAAGAGAAAGTCAATGCAACCAAAAGCCTACCAAATATTAGATGTAAAAACACAACATGGTCTGCAATTTGTTAGAGACTAAATGAGGTGAAAAACAGTATATCATTCCTCTTAGGCTAATCTCTGACATTAAATCTGAGTAGATTGTTACACTCCAATCAGTTGGTGACAGATTGGATTAGACATGAATTTCCTAATGGTGGATAGCAAAGGTAGAAAAAGAGTTTTAAGGCCCATAAATCTTGAGGAGCAGAATGAATATGGATTGGTGCTACTAGTTTTTTTTTTTTTTTTTCCCATTTTTGGAGAAATGCCACTTACCATAAGCTTAGATGCAAACCCACCATCATAATTCCTTGAAGAGGGCACCCCTCCCATCACTCCAGGAACAGGATTATAGGTATCACCGTCATGCATGACATGTCTTAGAATACCATATTCAACTATATAAGAAAGAAGAAAAATTACATATGAATGAACCCAAGCTGGAGAATATTACCACTAGACACTAGTAAGAATTACAGACAACCTTCCCCTCTATTAGGTTTAAAAACTGGCGAGGAAGCAATATTTTATATTTGTTTCTATGATAAATGTGTAGATATAATGAATTGTCTTTCTTGATAAACGTTTGTTCCTATTGTTCAGAAAATAAAGTAGTGAAAGTAAAAGTGGCCTTCAGGATAATACTGGAAAATGATCAAGTAATTACAGAAAACTTTAGAAATTGATTGCTGAATTCCTAGAGCATAATACATTTGTATCGAGAAAAAGTCCTCCCAGGAATTTTATTTTTTTCATTTTTTGAATGGTTTAGTTATGAAAAATCCAACAACTTTTAGTTATGAAAAATCCAAAAACTTGAGCTAACTGCTATATAAATAGAGCGAACATAATAGCTATTTCATTAAACACTCCCCCTCACAGGCCCATCTAATATTGGGACAGTTGGACCGCACATGTGTAACACAATAAAATTGGCATAAATGAGGTTTAACAGAGAATTCTAACACAAGACCAGTTAAACAATTAGATTTTGATATCAAATAGGAAAGAAAGGAGGAAATAATAACACGGAAAAGAGAATCAAATGTTAACAGGTGATCTAGAAGATAAGAAGTCAAACCTACTCCAACAGCGAGCGCTTGAAGAGCTGAATACTTTTGTCAGAGTACTGGCAGAAATTCCTAGAGACTAACCAAGAGCAAGGGCTTCAGATACCCCGAGCATACTAATAGCCATAGCTAAATTATTGCAGATCTTTGCTGCCTAAACACAAAACCAAATTATAGGTATCAGATACTTTGAAACATGAATTCCACAGTAATCTGAAGTCAGTAATTTTAGTTTGACAAGACAGCCCAAAACAAAGAACTTAGCTGTATGCTAACTTGATGTCTGAGGATGTGAGAGAAATATATGAGTTCAACAGGTAGCACTAGAAATCCATTCTCACTAGATATCCATTTTGTTTTCCAAAGTAAAAGATTTGCAACATCACAACCATGACAGTTAATCAGCATAAAACAAATTAGAGTTTTGAGTTCCATCCAACCAAGAATCACAACATATGTTTTAAAAACAAGCTTAGGGCATAACATAGGCTGGTAGGGAAGTTGGTAAAGGACATCCAACTTAGCAAAAGTCCCAGACATATTGATGGCTTATAATGCAATAAACCAATTGACCAATCTATATGTTTATTCTTGTGGTTCACCAATGGCTTGTCCTTTAGCTCTTAGTTGGACATGTTAGAATTACCCTGCGAATATAATTGTTTAAAGTTTCTGTACTGATAAGCTTAAGTACTTCTAAAAGCTTTTGTCTTGCTAAAAAAGATGGAAATACTGGGCATGGTCTTATAAAAAAAAATACTGGGCACGGGACAATTAGCAGTGACACTTGGACATTTTCTCTATCAACAATGGAAATTGGTAATAGCATATTCAATAATAAAATTTTGGTCCAAGTTCAGGTGGACATTGGGACTACATGGATGTCCAGAACAAAATTTAGGGGTATTTTGGTAGTTGTCCTCCCAATTAAAAAAAAAAAATCATTATAGGAAAATGCAAAAAGAAACTGCATTGCAAGCGTCCACTAAAAGTTCAAAACTTGCATAAAATTATTTTAAAATTTGCTAAATGTTGTGTCTCCATGTTTGATGTTTGCTGTGCTCTTCCCCATTAAAAGGAATAGGGTTTTGCAGCCATAAGCTTTCAGAGCCAACTGATATGGCCTGATATTAATATCAGAAAAATGCATTATATCTGCATACCTAATACAATCTATGACCATTTTAAAAACTAAGGGCAGTATCAGAGATGCATCTAATTTATTCTTAAAAATGTCAAACAATTCAGTAAAATTGTCACCCTTGAGAGAGACTTCATAAGCAGATAGGTCTAGCATCACAAATCATAATAAATTATTGGGCTAACACTATCAGATGGATTAAGTTTGAGATATTCGAATCAAATCATAATAAGTCAATCTTGGTTTGACTATTATGGATTTACATCCAAACCCATCAACTTCCAGCAGTAGATATTTGTGATTCAAGACATTAAAAAAAAAAACAAAGAGAGAGCAATGATGTTTTTAACTAGAAAACGAAGACAGAAAATATTTAAAAGAACTCCTAGACCAAATATAGAATCGTGAAGAAAAAGACCACCTAGAAAAAAGGTTATAAGACAGTATTAGAGAGCTTCAGTTTGTTTACTTCCATGAAGTTAAATACCAGAAACAAGGCCCAATAATTTAATTCAATCTGAGTAACCAGACCTGCCTTGCAACCATCCCCTCACCAAATTCTCTACTGAAACCATCAAATTATTTTCTCACATCATCAAATATTTACTACGAATACACTGAATCAGAATCATATAAACCAAGTGAAAACAGTATAAGTGTTAAAGAAAAAATCAAACAAATTTTACTTAACCCATGGATTTTCTCACTTCAGAGACCACAGTTTCAGCAGAATGATAAAATCCTTTAATTCTGGAGGTCAAAGTATCATACCAGGAAAGTGAGTGTCCCAGCTTCAGCAGCAAGTACACCTCCAGATACAGGAGCATCTAACATTACAGGGCTCTGGAACTCCCAATTATCTTCATGAAACATATTTGATCAGTCTGTAAGCAAAAGATCAGACATAACAAGCAAAAGTATGTGTATAAAGCTTAAAAAAGACCATATCTGAGCAATTTAGCATTTTCTTCAAAACAAAAAATACTCTTTTTCTGGTAGAAACTATACTCTACAAATACATTTAAAAAAAAAAAAGCCTTATACTACATACCAAGGATAAAGTGCAAGAGTTGCTTTTCACCATTCTATCATTAAGTAATCAATTTGTCGTAGACAACCATAATTATGCTGCTTAGATCCTTTCCCTCTATACTATAAACCAATTACCTTCGCCCTCTAAAAAGGTAAAAGCTCAAATATGCAACGTTGGCAAGGCTCTACTAAATCCATTAAATTTTGGAAAAAAAAAAACTTTAATTACTCAAGACTTGCAAACATGGATCCACATTTCTTTCGAAATCTTACAGGACAACTCATTTAATTACCAACACAAACTTAGTAAATATACAGTCATCCACGTACATAGTGGACAAAACTTTTGAGTGAAAGAAATTATGTTGGACTTGAGAAAACCTCAGATTATAAAATAGGAGATGAAGCAAGGAAAACCTCCAACTGACAAAATAAACAACAGGCTGCTAGATATTTAATTCAGTTTTGGCACCTTTTCTTTCCTTTAATATGCAGTTAGAGATGGTGGCAGAAAGCTTCCTCGATGTTTGTGGATCAATGGTAGATGAATCTATTAATAGACAAGGTCGCAAGAGATGCCCACCATGAAGCAAACCATTAGGTCCAGTGTAAACATGATCTACCTGCAAAAAATATAGATCAACAAGTCCATTCTGGCACCTAGCCAAAGTTGATGATCATAGCCTCAGAAACTAGAAACACCTTTATAAGACTAAAATCTCAATCCTATGATCGAATATTGTGAGAATTTCAGTACTCTGCCAATTGAATAAAAGCAGTAAAGTGTAGGTGCTATGTTTTAATTATTCTATAGTATGTATGCAAAATGAGGTAGTGATAGAATTTTTCTGTAGATCTTCTATATTTATCAGTCTCTTTGTTGCCTGTTGACTGTCACTTGGGGTTTAGTCTAAGAATAAAACCATTTATTGTTGTACTTCTATTGATTTTTTGCAACTCGTTATGCATGGAAGGCATATTTAAATCTCTTGTATTTCCATATTTATTAGAGATTTCATTGTGCACATGTATTGCAATCTAACAAGTAAACGACCATCAGTGGGTTTTCATGTTCTTATAACTATGCCTCTTTCACATTAACTTAATGTGTGCTTCAAAAAAAAAAAAATTAATCCTTCTATTACTGCAACTCACCTCAAATACTCTGAAGAAATTCCACCACCACTATGGTTGTCCATACACAGCTAAAGTCTTTCATGGAAAACTCTAGATGGGTAATGAATCAAGTGCATCAACATTCAGTTGCGAATTCACTATCAGTCGTTGCTCAACATTTCTAACGATATTACCCTGTTGGCCAGGTTGAGCATCTTGGGTGAAATTGGTTTTAAGCAAATGGTTTACCATGCATTAGCCATGATACAGAAGTTAAAAGGTTTCCTACTTTATTTCATTTCATTGGTTTAATATGTTTCATGCAACTTGTTTCTGAACACCAACATCCAACTAAAACTACTTTCATGCAACTAATGATCTTTTAGAACAGAGAGAAAATTTGAGTTAATAGGCAACAAATAAACTTTATATTTCTGAAGAAGAAAAAAACTTTCAAAAAGTTTATATATACAGCCAAAAGCAAAATCAACACATCAAAGGACAAAGCACCAATTTTAAGGAGTTGAGAGAATCAAAAGTTCACTTCTTTACGTCTTTTCAATTGGCTGGCAACTTGAAATATTTCAAAATGTATTTTCATATATTCCAGTGAATTTTAAAAAAATTTGGATGTTTCGCCCCTAAAAAACCTTAATGTTTCAGTTGTTTCAATAGAAATGAAACAACATTTTTTTCTTGGGGTCAGCACACTGTGGAAACCATAGTACTAAAACATTCATATAAGAGAATGGATTTTTATGAATACAGAGGAAGAGTGTATGGAATCATTAAACTCACATGAGATGAAGAAGGTAGCATCGTAATTACAACTTCACTAGCTTCGGCAACTTCAAAAGGCGTTCTCTTTGTGTCAACTCCCATGTCTGAGAATTTTTGCATAACATTTTGATTTCTGAAAAGGAATTGAAATTTCTTCAATAGTATAGATTAAACACACGCTCTTGAAAATTTGCAAAGTTACTATATTCACATACGATCATCATCGAAATATACAAGCTAAGTTTAGTTTACTTGTTAATCTCAGAAAGTACAGGTATAAAATAAAAAAGAAAAAATAAAAATAAATAAATAAATCGGTACATAAGTTAAGAGTACTATAATTGCAGTGGAGATTCCAATATATTACATGTCAGGAACAGCTACTTTGTATCCAGCCTTAAATAGATTACTCGCCATTCTGGATCCCATATTTCCCAGTCCTATAAACCCAACACTCTGCAGTACATCATTTAAATCAAATAAATTTACCATGGTTTAAAAGAAATGCCATGTTAAAAATACCTATATCTAAAATGTGTCACAATTAATATTTAAAACACAAAATAAAGAACTAAGTAGATATCAGTTTAACAGTTCACAGTAGCTGTAGAATGCTTTGATTATATAAATGTATCACAAGGAACAGAATTAAAGAACCCTTGTATTGAAAAATGACTTAAAACTATTGGAGTTTGGGAATTTTTTTGAAACAAAAGTAATGCCATTAGAAGGAGACCATTGTTGAAGTAAATCTTATTTGAAAAGTTTTCTTGCGTCCGCTGAAAGAGATGTATTTCCAGGAGCATTGTTTCCATTGCTAGAAACTAGTGTGATCATGTTCTAATAAGAGCCCTTATTTCTAAGTCAATCAACGGAGCTTGATATATAAAGTTTGATTTTATGTCTGCCCACATTATACAAAATCTATTCTACGAATGAAAAACACAAGAAAAATTGTACAAAAATTTAGTCTAAACCAGATTCAATTACACAAGAAAAGCTAACCCACTCAGTTTTCTCATTTAGAGTATTTCTAAGAACTCATATCCATCGAGAAAGAGAATGGATCATTCAAATGTTCATACTTTATCAGAAAAAATAATTACCCAAAGACCTCATCACAGTCATTACATTAGTTAATTCAGTCAAAGAAAACCAAAATGAAAATAATTAACTTAAAAAATAAAATAAAAACTCGAACAATTGATCAAACATGTAAAGGAAAAGAATAAAAACAAACCAGAGCCCATGAATTTCCCCACATACCAATTGCGAATTTTGGAGAACGGAGGTAGGTGAATAATAAGTAAGCATTGAGCAAAAGGGTATGTTGAAATGCAGCTGTAAAATCCAAGAAGTAAGTAATAAAACCAACCTCGAACAGGGACGACACTTGTGTTGAAAATCTCCGTGAAAGAGAGAACTGAGAAGAAGAAGAAGACATGCCTGTAGATTTTTTTTTTTGATAACTGGAAATTGCATTCAACAACAAACGAAGAACACACAAAAACCTCCAAAACAAGAGGATTACACAGCAATAGACAGCTGATCAACAGAAAGTAAATCCAACACCACAAGGGGGAGATTCTCTAACGAGAACTCATCCAAAAGTACAGAGACATTATTTGTAATCGAAAACTTAGCTAGACTATCAGCAGCTTGATTTGATTCCCTAGGGGACCACTCCAGCTTCCAGTTTTCACTTGAGATCCTTCGCCTGATGGCAATAAGACTTTCAAAAGAGTACCAGCTTGCAGGTTCAGAACTCTCCAGCACATCTTCCATCACGTTTTTAGCATCCACCTCAAAAACAATATTTCTCCATCCACAACTTTCTGCATATTCCTGTAGATGTACACTTGGAAAGAGTAATCAATGATCTCACTCGAAATCGCCATGGCTTTGCGTTGCTCTCTCACTCACCAGACCAGAGTAGGAAGTAGGAAACAAAAAATAAGGAATCTTTGTCGTCATAGTTTTCGCGTTTTCTATTCTATCCACGTAATCGGTCGTCACCTCTCTAAGTCTAACAAATATGACCCCTCATGCGTTGGACTCTTCTAAAGCGCCAGCTGGAGTTCCTTGGATATGTTCATCCTCTATCCTTCCAATCCTTTTCATTCTTTTTCCCACATTCAATAATACACTTGATCTTTCCTCCTCCATCTTTCTCTTACCTTACACTTCATCTTCCTGTTACCTTCGTTGAACAGCCACAGTTTGTAGCTAGCTTCAAGTATGGCTGACGCTCTGATTTCTGTGCTGCTGGATCCGCTGATTTCCATCACGACTGAGTTTCTAATACAAGAGGTGAAACTGGTGAAACTGAATGGTGTTAAGGAAAAGGTTTCAAGTCTCGAAAGCACGCTTGTAGCTATAAAAGATGTGTTGGAATCCTCGTGTTAGGCGCTGGTTGGATCAGCTCAGAGATGTTTCTTACAACATTGATAACGTGTTGGACAAGTGGAACACTGAAATTCTCACATCCGAAATTCAGAAACAAAACGCTCCTGCTTCAAAGAAGTGGGTATGCTTTCCCTTACCCTCTTCTTGCTTTTGTCTATCCCAACCTAAAAAAGTTTGTATTCTCCACAAAGTTGCTCACGAAATCAAGAAACTTAATAAAAAGCTAGAGAGAATTGATAAAGAGAAACGTTATTACTCTTTGGAAACAACAAAAGTTGTTCCTAATAAGAGAAGAGAGACTACCTCCCTTGTTGATGTGTCCGAAGTGTATGGTCGGGATGCAGATAAGGATTATCTGATAAGCAAGTTACTCTGTGACAGTAGTGGTCATGGGGGTAAAGTTCCTGTTATCATCCCTATTGTGGGGATGGGGGGAATTGGGAAAACCACTCTTGCCCAATTTGCATTTAATGATGATAAGGTCAAAGCAAACTTTGATGAGCGAGTTTGGGTGTGTGTTTCGGAGCCTTTTGATGAGATTGGAATTGCCAAAGCAATTCTTCAAGAGCTCAAAGAGAGTTTTCAAGACCTAAATACATTGCAAGCTTTATTGCAGCGTATTCGCGAATCTATTGAGGGAAAGAAGTTTCTGCTTGTCCTAGATGATGTATGGACTGAAGACCGTCAAGTGTGGGAACAATTTATACAACCTTTTAGATCAGGTGCTGCAGGAAGTAAAATCTTGATAACAACAAGAAAACACAAAGTTGCTACTATGATGGACATACCCACCCCACTGATCATTAACTTGGAACTGTTGTCTGAAGAGCATTGTTGGTCAATATTTAGTCAACTAGCATTTTTTGAAAGAAATGATGAAGATCGCCAACAGTTAGAAGAAATTGGGTGGAAAATTGCAAACAAGTGCAAAGGATTGCCTCTTCAAGCAAAGACTTTAGGAGGTTTGATGCGTTTTAAGGAGACGAAAAGGGATTGGGAGGACGTTCTATCTGATCAAATTTGGGAATCGCATGATGAAAAGATTAACCATTTCGCTCCTTTCTTTTTGAGTTACTATGATTTGCCTCCTCTCGAGAAACGTTGTTTTTCATATTGTTCCGTATTCCCTAAAGATTATAGATTTCGTAGAGATGAGTTGATTGAAATGTGGATGTCACAGGGTTATTTAAGTAGCGACGAAAATCCAGAGAATAGAGGTGAAAATTGTTTTAAAAATTTGATCACGCAATCTTTCTTTCAAGACTTTGAGAAAGATGAAGATGGAAGCATTGTAGGATGCAAAATGCATGACATATTGCATGACTTGGCCCAGTTTTTGACAAAAAATGAATGTTCAACCATGAAAGTGGACGAGGAGAATACACAGCCTCATATTGTAGAAAAGGTCCGTCATTTGACCTTGCTATTCACAGCTGACAGGGTGGAATTCCCTACCTCAATGCTTAAGGAAGGTAATTTGCATAGCCTTTTCATATTCGATTCAAATTCGTCAGCCTCTGCATTGAGGTTGCCTCATCAAGCATCTGGTCCTCTAAGATACCTTCGAACACTAAATATGAGGGAATGTGGAATTTCATGGCTTCCAGGGCAACTGATTGGTCAGTTGAGACATTTGAGATATTTAGATTTATCTGGTACTGGGTTGAAAGAATTGCCTGATGAAGTATGCGATTTATGTAATTTACAAACTTTAAGACTCCAACGCTGCTACCATCTTGGAAGACTACCAGAAGGGATGGGGAGGCTTGTGAATTTAAGACATCTTCATATTTCTGATTGTTATAAATTGAAGGGATTGCCAAAAGGAATTGGAAGACTAACTCAGCTTCGGACGCTAGACAGGGTGGTTATACCAGAGAACAATCATGAAGAATATATAAGCATGGGAGATTTGGAAAAGATGAATCACCTTCAACTTGAAAGTACATCACACATAAATGGGTGTGGAAATTTGAGAAGTTTGAGTGAGGCTGAGAAACTTACAGGGCTAATGAAAAGGGGAAATCAGGTTCGACTAGGTCTAGAATTTCATTGGTTTGCACGTTTTTATGATGGGATGGTTAATAATGATTTTGAGATACTTGAAGCATTACAATCACGTCCAAGCTTGAAATCATTAGAAATCCAATATTACGGTGGTGCCAGTTTGTCTCCCAAATGGATGACGTCGTTACATAATTTGACACGTCTCCAATTTCAGAACTGCGAATTCTTTGACACATTTCCTCCGTTGGGAAGGCTACCTTCCCTTGAAGAACTTGAGATAGATGGAAATAGAGAATTGAGAAGGATAGGGGGTGAGGTAATGGGAATTACAACTACAACGTCATCTACTTCAAGTAGAATTAGTAGTAGTGATGATGATATTGATGTTGCCAATGGAGGAGGAGGAGCCCACCATTTCATTTCTTTCCCCAAACTCAAACGACTTTCTTTTCTGGGCATGTGGAGATGGGAAGAATGGGAAGGCTGTGAAAGTGCAACCAATATGCCTTGTCTCCATTCCTTGACTATATTCGAATGCAACTGTCTAAAATCACTACCCGAGTTTCTGAAAGAGACACCATTGCAGCATTTGGATGTCGACGAGAGCAGATTTCTATCAGAATCTTTCCGACGCTCGGGAAAGAAGTGGGCCCATATTTCTCACGTCCCAACCATCAAAATTGAGGACAACTATGAGAAGCGAGACGGCAATTCGATAGAATATGCATTTTAATTGGTGCACAATTTTCAAATCTCTTATAATTATTTTGACCTTCTGTTGCATACTTTCTATTAATACATTCATTTTACTTATCTTATATATTTTTAATCAACCTTAATTATTATATTTTTTTCCTCCATTTTCAAATATATATATGTATATATATATATACATATATATTTAGGTTTAGCGATTGATTATTTATAATATACATGTTACTTTATATCCAAAGAGGACAAATTGGATGGAAGGCACAGCTTCCGATATTATAGATAAATTGATGAAAGCTATGTCAACGGCTGAGATAATGAGATGCATTCACATAACATTGTTCTGCCTACAAAAGAATCCAGCAGACAAGACCAACCATGAATACCGTCGTAGTCATGCTTACTAGCAACTCTTCTCACTTTGCCATTACCTTCAAAACCGGTATTTCTTATGCACAATAGCATTGCATCAAACAGGTCAGGTGCATCATATTATAATTCAAGGGTGTCAATCAAATAATCAATCCATATCCAATAGCAGATTTATCCAAGCATCATCAAATTGGGGATTCAATGACTGATGTGAACCCTTGGTAGTTTCATTATGTTTATTAAATTCTTTTTTTTGGGGTGGGGGGGCTTAGTATGGGAGGTTGAATTCATTACTTTTCACTTCAAATGTGAAAGGATTATCTCCACCATCCATGTTCTCTGAACGCAAATGAAGCCAAAGGCATAAACTTTTTACTTGCTAGTTTTCAGCCAACAAAAGTTATAGTCGATGCTATAATACACTGCTTAACCTGTAGTAAGGCCACAGAAGATCAGTTCAATGGATTCCATCCAAACATGATAGTGTTGTATAAAGAGGAAAAGGAGAGAAAAAAAAAATAGAAGAGACTAAAAAAGCGGTAAACCAAAATTATCATTAGGGTCATCTGATACTTTATTAATCCAATAAGTAACACAGTATTCAACCAGGCATTAGGTACTTAATTTTGGAGTTATATCATACAAGGTGACAAAGACTTGTAAACAATTGTTGAGAAATTGGTATCCATGTTACCATGTGAGTGAAGGCTGTGAAATGGAAGTTTCCCAGTAAGGTATCATTTGCAAGCAAAATCTGCTACGGTTCAGACTAACTCTCATTTTTCCCATCGTAATAATGGCGGAAAACACAGGAAAAGTCCTTGTTCTCATAACCATCCTGGCAGAGCCCTGTGTATCTGCAGAAAACAATCAGTTCGTCATGTTCAGATGTTCCAACTTATGGTATGAAGGATTATTTTTCTCCTTTCTTGGCATTTTCAGTGATGAAAATGTCAAAGAAAAAAAGAATCTCATGTTATCAATTCCCTATATACATACACATATACATATATGATGCTCAGTAGCATTTCTAGGACTTAAGATGATAGCTGAAGGGACCCTAAAATGTGCGGATTTGGTTTATCTTTTCCATAGTAAAAAAGGATCATATTTTTGTACATTGAACATTGTATCATTTACTACGTAAGTCAGTTTCTCTCCTACTATAAGTGCATGATTCTAGTGTTGTGTGAACCAACCAAATGACATATTTATCAAATTTCACTAAGTATGAGGATGCTAAAGTCTCAGAAGTTGAATCAAATAGGTAAAGGAACTCACATCTTTTGTGCTTGGGATGTCAATGGACATTTAAGACCAACATCTTCAGCTGAAGTGGCAGCAAGGTTCAGATCTTTAGCCTGAATAATAAAGAATATAATCATTAATTTTCATTGTCATTGTCATAAGAATACTAGTTATGTTTTCTACATAGGAGGCTTTCATGCCTGTTATTGCTTTTGTTTTTTAATAATACATATGTAACCACATAAAAATGCATGAACCACTTGAAATTGGAAACTACAGCAAAGCCCTCAATTGATAATTCATTTAATTCTCTGTGATTATTCTGGGAAGGAAATACCACCGTATGGATTAGATTTTCATTAGTCAAAGGGATCTTGTGAATCATAATCATTTTACACCGTACATATAAATTTACTAGCACCTTATAACAGCAAATTGATGGATAAAAAAGAAAGTCAATGCAACTAAAAGCGTACCAAATAACCAACAAAACTGTCTGCAAGTGTGCGTGCACACACCTATTAGACAGAAACGTATACAAATATATATTTGATGAGTGTAACTCTTACAGTATCTCTTAAAAGGACCTTAACGTTTTTCTATCAAATTGAGAAATATTAGATAGAAAAAAACAACATGGTCTGCAATTTGTTAGAGACTAAATGAGGTGAAAAACAGTATATAATTCCTCTTAGGCTAATCTCTGACATTAAATCTGAGTAGATTGTTACACTCCAATCAGTTGTGACAGATTGGATTAGGCATGAATTTCCTAATGATGGATAGCAAAGGTAGAAAAAGAGTTTAAGGCCCATAAATCTCAAGGAGCAGAATGAATATGAATTGGTACTACTTTCTTCCTCTTCTTTTTTTTTCCTTCATTTTTGGAGAAATGCCACTTACCATAAGCTTAGGTGAAAACCCACCATCATAATTCCTTGAAGAGGGCACCCCTCCCATCACTCCAGGAACAGGATTATAGGTATCACTGTCATGCATGACATGTCTTAGAATACCATATTCAACTATATAAGAAAGAAGAAAAATTACATATGAATGAACCCAAGCTGGAGAATATTACCACTAGACACGAGTAAGAATTACAGACAACCTTCCCCTCTATTAGGTTTAAAAACTGGCGAGGAAGCAATATTTTATATTTGTTTCTATAATAAACGTGTAGATATAATGGATTGTCTTTCTTGATAAACGTTTGACCTATTGTTCAGAAAATAAAGTAGTGAAAGTAAAAGTGATCTTCAGGCTAATACTGGAAAATGATCAAGTAATTACATAAAACTTTAGAAATTGACTGCAGAATTCCTAGAGAATAATACATTTGCATCGAGAAAAAGTCTTCCAAGGAATTTTATTTTTTCATTTTTTGAATGGTTTAGTTATGAAAAATCCAACAACTTTTAGTTATGAAAAATCCAAAAACTTGAGCTAACTGATATATAAATCAAGCGAACAAAATAGATATTTCATTTAACACTCCCCCTCACAGGCCCATCTAATATTGGGACAGTTGGACAGTACATGTGTAACACAATAAAATTGGCATAAATGAGGTTTAGTAGAGAATTCTAACACAAGACCAGTTAAACAATTAGATTTTGATATCAAATCGGAAAGAGAGGAGGAAATAATAATATGGAAAAGAGAACACTACAGGAGTTGTCAATCAAATGTTAACAGGTGATCTAGAAGATAAGAAGTCAAACCTACTCCAACAGCAAGCGCTTGAAGAGCTGAATACTTTTGTCAGAATACTGGCAGAAATTCCTAGAGACTGACCAAGAGCAAGGGCTTCAGATACCCCAAGCATACTAATAGCCATAGCTAAATTATTGCAGATCTTCGCTGCCTAAACACAAAACCAAATTATAGGTATCAGATACTTTGAAACATGAATTCCACAGTAATCTGAAGTCAGTAATTCTAGTTTGACAAGACAACCTAAAACAAAGAACTTAGCTGTATGCTCACTTGATGTCTGAGGATGTGAGAGAAATATATGAGTTCAACAGGTAGCACTAGAAATCCATTCTCACTAGATATCCATTTTGTTTTCCAAAGTAAAAGATTTGCAACATCACAACCATGACAGTTAAACAGCATAAAACAAACAAATTAGAGTTTGAGTTCTATCCAACCAAGAATCACAAGATATGTTTTAAAAACAAGCTTTGGGCATAACACAGGGTGGTAGGGATGTTGGTGAAGGACATCCAACTTAGTAAAAGTCCCAGACAAATTGATGGCTTATAATGCAATACACCAATTGACCAATCTATATGTTTATTCTTGTGGTTCACCAATGGCTTGTCCTTTAGCTCTTAGTTGGACATGTTAGAATTACCCTGCGAATATAATTGTTTAAAGTTTCTGTACTGATAAGCTTAAGTACTTCTAAAACTTTATGTCTTGCTAATAAAGATGGAAATACTGGGCATGGTCTAATAAAAAAAATACTGGGCATGGGATAATTAGCAGTGACACTTGGACATTTTCTCTATCAACAATGGAAATTGGTAATAGCATATTCAATAATAAAATTTTGGTCCAAGTTTAGGTGGACATTGGGACTACATGGATGTTCAGAACAAAATTTAGGGGTATTTTGGTAGTTGTCCTCCCTATATTAAAAAAAAAAAAAATTATAGGAAAATGCAAAAAGAAACTGCATTGCAAGCGTCAAACTTGCATAAAAATATTTTAAAATTTGCTAAATGTTGTGTCTCCATGTTTGAGAACTGACCGAACCATTTCCTGCTCCACCACAATAAACTGTGCTCTTCCCCATTGAAAGGAATAGGGGTTTTGCAGCCAAATAAGCTTCCTCAGAGCCACCAACCTGCATATGGCAGTTCTTCATAATTAATATCACAAAAACTGCATACTTTTTGTTATGATCTAATACAACATCCCCCACCCTTGATACCATGCCAATATCCCATCTAGGACCATTTTAAAAACTAAGGGCAGTACCAGAGATGCATCTAATTTGTTCTTAAAAATGTCAAACAATTCAGTAAAATTGCCACCCTTGAGAAAGACTTCAAAAGCAGATAGTTCTAGCATCACAAATCATAATAACTTATTGGGCTAATGCTATAAGATGGATTAAGTTTGAGATATTCAAATCAAATCACAATAAGTCAATCTTGGTTTGACTATTATGGATTTACATCCAAACCCAACAACTTCCAGCAGTAGATATTTGTGATTCAAGACATTAAAAAAAAAAAAAAACAAAGAGAGAGCAATGATGTTTATAACTAGAAAACGAAGACAGAAAATATTTAAAAGAACTCCTAGCTTTTCTAATTGAGAGGTGGTCAACTCCAATCATAGCATCCTTTGATATTACACATGTGACCAAATATAGAATCCTGAAGAAAAAGACCAACTAGAAAAAAGGTTATAAGACAGTTTTAGAAAGCTTCAGTTTGTTTACTTCAATGAAGCTAAATACCTGAAACAAGCCACAATAATTTAATTCAATCTGAGTAACCAGACCTGCCTTGCAACCATCCCCTCACCAAATTCTCTACTGAAACCATCAAATTATTTTCTAACATCATTAAAAAATTTGCTACGAATACACTGAATCAGAATCATATAAACCAAGTGAAAACAGTATAAGTGTTAAAGAACAAATCAAACAAATTTTACTTAACCCATGGATTTTCTCACTTCAGAGACCACAGTTTCAGCAGAATGATAAAATCCTTTAATTCTGGAGGTCAAAGTATCATACCATGAAAGTGAGTGTCCCAGCTTCAGCAGCAAGTACACCTCCAGATACAGGAGCATCTAACATTACAGGGCTCTGGAACTCCCAATTATCTTCATGAAACATATTTGATCAGTCTGTAAGCAAATGATCAGACATAACAAGCTTGTATGTGTATAAAGCTTAAAAAATAGCATATCTGAGCAATTTAGCATTTTCTTCAAAACAAAAAATTCTCTTTTTCTGGTAGAAACTACACTCTACAAATACATTTATTAAAATAAAATAAAATAAAAATCTACGTGTACATAATTTGTCATTAACAGCCATAATTATGTTGATTAGATCCTTTCCCTGTATACTACAAACCAATTACCTTCCCCCTCTGAAAAGGTAAAAGCTCAAATATGCAACGTTAGCAAGGCTCTACTAAATCCATTAAATTTCGGAAAAAAAAACTTTAATTACTCAAGACTTGAAAACATGGATCCACATTTCTCTTGAAATCTTACACAACAACTCATTTAATCACCAACACAAACTCAGTAAATATACAGTCATCCACGTACATATTGGACACTTTTGAGTGAAAGAAATTATGTTGGACTTGAGAAAATCTCAGATTATAAAATAGGAGATGAAGCAAGGAAAACCTCCAACTGACAAATTAAACAACAGGCTCCTAGATATTTAATTCAGTTTTGGCACCTTTTCTTTCCTTTAATATGCAGTTAGAGACTGTGGCAGAAAGCTTCCTCGATGTTTGTGGATCAATGGTAGATGAATCTATTAATAGCCAAGGTCGCAAGAGATGCCCACCATGAAGCAAACCATTAGGTCCAGTGTAAACATGATCTACCTGCAAAAAATATCGATCAACAAGTCCATTCTGGCACCTAGCCAAAGTTGATGATCATAGCCTCAGAAACTAGACACACCTTTATAAGACTAAAATCTCAAACCTATGATCAAATATTGAGGGAATTTCAGTACTCTACCAATTGAATAAAAGCAGTAAAGGTTAGGTGCTATGTTTTAATTATTCAATAGTATGCATGCAAAATGAGTTAGTGATAGAAATTTTCTGTAGATCTTCTATATTTATCAGTCTCTTTGTTGCCTTCTGACTGTCACTTGGGGTTTAGTCTAAGAATAAAACCATTTATTGTTGGCCTTCTATTGATTTTTTGCAACTCGTTATGCATGAAAGGCATATTTAAATCTCTTGTATTTCCATATTTATTAGAGATTTCATTGCGCTCATGTTTTAAAATCTAACAAGTAAACGACCATCAGTGGGTTTTCATGTTCTTATAACTATGCCTCTTTCACATTAACTTAATGTGTGCTTCAAAAAAAAAACAAAAATTAATCCTTCTATTACTGCAACTCACCTCCAATACTCTGAAGAAATTCCACCACCATTATGGTTATCCATACACAGCCATAGTCTTTCATGGAAAAGTCTAGATGGGTAATGAATCATGTGCGTTAACATTCAATTTGGAATTCATTATCAGTGTTTGTTCAACGTTTGTAAAGATATAACCCTGTTGGCCAGGTTAAGCATCTTGGGTGAAATTGATTTTAAGCAAATGGTTTACCATGCATCAGCCATAATACAGAAGTTAAAAGGTTTCTTACTTTATTTCATTTCATTGGTTTAATATGTTTCATGCAACTTGTTTCTCAACACCAACTTCCAACTAAAACTACTTTCATGCAACTAATGATCTTTAAGAACAGAGAGAAAATTAGAGTTAATAGGAAACAAATAAACTTTAATTTCTGAAGAAGAAAAAAATTTCCCAAATGTTTATATATACATCCAAAAGCAAAATCAACACATCAAAGGACAAAGCACCAATTTTAAGGAGTTAAGAGAATCAAAAGTTCACTTCTTTACGTCTTTTCAATTGGCTGGGAACTTGAAATATTTCAAAATGTATTTTCATATATTCCAGTGAATTTTAAATTGTTTTGGATGTTTCGCTCCTAAAAAACCTTAATGTTTCAGTTGTTTCAATAGAAATGCAACAACATCTTTTTCTTGGGGGTCAGCACACTGTGGAAACCATAGTACTAAAACATTCATATAAGAGAATGGATTTTTATGAAAAGGAAGAGTGTATGGAATCATTAAACTCACATGAGATGAAGAAGGTAGCATCGTAATTACAACTTCACTAGCTTCGCCAACTTCAAATGGTGTTCTCTTTGTGTCAACTCCCATGTCTGAGAATTTTTGCATGACATTTTGATTTCTGAAAAGGAATTGAAATTTCTTCAATAGTATAGATTAAACACAAGCTCTTGAAAATTTGCAAAGTTACTATATTCACATATGAGAAGCTGAGTTTAGCTTACTTGTTAATCTCAGTAAGTACAGGCATAAAATAAAAAAGAAAAAAGAAAAATAAATAAATAAATCGGTACATAAGTTAAGAGTACTATAATTGCAGTGGAGATTCCAATATATTACATGTCATGAACAGCTACTTTGTATCCAGCCTTAAATAGATTACTCGCCATTCTGGATCCCATATTTCCCAGTCCTATAAACCCAACGCTCTGCAGTACATCATTTAAATCAAATAAATTTACCATGGTTTAAAAGAAATGCCATTTCAAAAATACCTATATCTAAATGTGTCACAATTAATATTTAAAACACAAAATAAAGAATTAAGTAGATTTCAGTTTAACAATTCACAGTAGCTGTATAATGCTTGATTATATAAATGTATCACAAGGAACAGAATTAAAGAACCCTTGTATTGAAAAATGGCTTAAAAATATTGAAGTTTTGGAATTTCTGTCAAACAAAAGTAATGCCATTAGAAGGAGATCTTTGTTGAAGTAAATCTTATTTGAAAAGTTTTAATATCTCCGCTGAAAGAGATGTATTTAAAATCCCTTATCTCATTTAAAAGTCTAAGTTCATTTCAGAACTCTTCATTTTCCTTTTTCGGTTGATTTATCCAAAGCTAATCTATACCAGAGCATACTGGATTCCCCAAATTTGTATTTCTAAGTTTTTTTTGGTGAATATTTGTATTTCTAAGTTAATCAACAGAGCTTGGGAGTATTTCCAGGAGCATCGTTTCCCTTGCTAGAAACTAGTTTGATCATTGTTCTAATAAGAGCCCTTGCCTCATTTTAAAGTTTAAGTTCATTTCAGAACTCTTCATTTTCCTTTTTCGTTTGATTTATCCAAAGCTAATCTATACCAAAGCCTATTGGATTCCCCCAACTTGTATTTCTAAGTTAATCAACGGAGCTTGGTATATAAATTTTGATTTTATGTCTGCCCACATGATACAAAATCAATTCTACGAATGAAAGACACAAGAAAAATTGTACAAAAACTTTGTCTAAACCAGATTCAATGACACAAGAAAAGCTAACCCACTCATTTTGCTCATTTAATGTATAGAAGCTTACTATATATCTCTAAGTAGTCATCCATTGAGAAAGAGAATGGATCATTCAAATGTTCATACTTTATCAAGAAAAAATAATTACCCAAAGACGCCATCACAGTCATTAAATTAGTTAATTCAGTCCAATGAAAACCAAAATGAAAATAATTAACTTTAAAAAATATAAAAACTTGAACAATTGGTCAAACATGTAAAGGACAAGAATAAAAACAAACCAAAGCCCATGAATTTCCCCACATATCTAATTGCGAATTTAGGAGAACGGAGGTAGGTGAATAATAAGTAAGCATTGAGGAAAAGGATTTGTTGAAATGAAGCTGTAAAATGCAAGAAGAAAGTAATAAAACCGACCTCGAACAGGGATGACACTTGTGTCGAAAATCTCCGTAAAAGAGAGAACTGAGAAGAAGAAGACATGCCTGTAGATGTACACTTGGAAAGAGTAATCAACGATCTCACTCTCGAAATCGCCATGGCTTGCGTTGCTCTCTCACTCACCAGCCCAGAGTCATAGTAGGAAACAGAAAACGAGTAATCTTTGTCGTCATAGTTTTCGCATTTTCTATTCTATCCGGCTGCGTTTGGTAGGAGGATAGGAAAAGCTCAGTAGTAAAAGAATTTGGGAAAAGTAAGAATAATATTATATTATATTTTTTTACGGTGTTCAGATAAAATATTATATTAAATATATTGATATTATTAAATAAGATTATTTTGGATATATTTAATATTAAAATATAATTTATATTATAATAAATAATTTAATTATTATAATTTTTAATAATATATTAATAATTAATTTAATTTTGTGTTGATTGAGGTTGGACATTGGATAAATGTTTGAGAATCAAGAGGTACAAGTGTAAAAGTCCGATCTTTTTTCTTCTCTCCGTTTTCCATTAATGCCATTTGAAGAAGTTCACCAAAAGCACATGGTTTTTAAAAAAAGAAAAAGGTGCCGTCAATACTAATCAGAGCCAAAGGAGATGATGAATAGCAACACCAAGATTTTTTTAAAAAAAATTCTTTAGTTTAAAATTATACCTTAATCTGAAGATTTTAAGACACTTTAGCTTAAAGATTAAAGCTTTTTTCCTATAATTGTTGATGGTTGCTTTATTCATGAACCCGATTGTTACATGTGAAAAAGAATTCTTGTTTTTTTTTTTTTTTGAAATCCCTTGAACTCGCTGGCCAGGATTGAAAAGGAAGACAGGATAGATTTCGCTGAGCACCCAATCTTCATGCACTCTTTTTTACCTTTCGATAACCATTCACTTTCCGAAACCAACTGATGGGGTTGCAATATATATTTTTTCCTTTAGAATTTGAATAAGGGTTTTGGCACCAGTAATGGTCTCATCGATTAGCCTATCAACGGCCTTAGATCAGTAAGACTTCATCGGCCTAAAGTCTCTCTGATACTTAAATCAGTCTAGTCCATTAGAAATGATATATCAGTCTAGTCCATTAGAGATGATATAGACTGAGAATGAGAGATGCGATCTATGCGTATCGTTGTTAGACATTGTATTTATAGAACTTAGAGATAAAGCCAAAAAAAAAAAAGAAAAGAGCTTTCACAAGTGTACATCTGATGTGGAGAAGGTGGGTAAAATCAATGGAGGAGGGAGCTGGTGAGCTAAGTGGGTGCGAAGAAGGTGAGACGGTGCGATGACAGGTTATGAGTTTGCTGGGAGGCGCGAGAGCGAGAGTGAGAACCTGTGTCGACTTGATTTCCAAAGAAATCCCACGTGTTTTGGTGGAATAAAACTGTAGGCAAAAATATGGGAAAAGAAATATTCAAAATTTCTTATCCCATATTTTATTTGGCTTATCAAACGGTGGAAAAAGAAATTCTACATTTGTTTTCCCATTCCATCCCTCCATTTCCCATCCACCAACTAGTAATATGTTTTAATATATTATTTACAATACGTTTTAACATTTTATTGTTTTCGTTCGCCTGATGGCTTCTAAAAATCTATCTTGTTTTGACATTTTATTTTATTATATAATTATTGTTTTTTGAGCTCTCGTTTTATAAGTATTTATTTTTTAATTTTTTTATTAGAAAAAATAATAACTCGTTTGATAGTTATTTTTGTTTCCCATTTTTGAAAAAAAATAAAATAACCACTTCTTTTTTTTCTAACTTTGTATATTTTTTAAAGCACATTATTTCACGACGGTTAATAAATAAATATTTAAATTAAGGCACTTCATGCGCGTCCTTAAATGGAATTTCACCGTTTTCATGTTTTATCCGAATTTTGAAAAACGTTTTTATTTAAACAAAAAACGAAAATCTTTGCTAAACCCATTTTTATTTTTGGTTTTTCAAAAAAAAAAAAAACTGGATTACCAAACATGCTTTTTGGTGTACTATTTTCACATAATTTTCATATGTAACATTTTCTTTCTTGGGTGAATTTTTCATATGTGAATTGAATTGAAAATGTTAATTACTTAATTATGAACCAGCATTATAATAGATTATTCCTTTAACAATAATAATAATAATAATTTACATGCAAAAAGTTTTAAAAAATATGTGAAAAACTACCACACCCTTTTAGTTGAAAATCTGTGATATAATTTGAAAAAAGAATAAGAAATAATGATGTTTATGAAAATGATTGAATTAAAATCATCCTCATATGGAACGAAAATAAAAAAATAAAATAAAATGATGATGTTTTTATTTTTCACCATATTGAAAATCATTTGGAAAAAAGGGTTAAACTCTCTCTTTTTTATTCGAGACCTCCAAACTATGATTGAAAATCTGATTCTGCATGATGCCATTGTTAGGTGGTGATTGGATAAGTTCCAAAATGTATCACAAAAAATCTTGAGAAAGAAAGTTCGAATTGTTTTAAAAATTTAATTTAACGCCATCATATATAACAAGATTATGAAAAATATATTGATGGGAACATTGTAAGATGTTTTGTTAAATGCAAGATATATTGCACGAATTTGCACCATTTCTGACAAAACATGAATGTTTACAATATAAGTTGGCAAGGGGTACATGGAGCCTCTTAGTGAGGAGGTAATTAGTATCTATGACTTTCCTTATGCACACTGAGCCTCTCTGGAGTTTGTTTTTGTGAAGCAAAACTTAACCATGTCTAGTTTCCAATATTATATAATTGTGCATCAAGGTACAGAATTGAGCATTATTATTATTATTATTGTTGTTGTTGTTACTTGGTAATTAAAACAACTAACCCGACCAATTTTTTCAACTTTTATTAGTTGCAATTTATTAATTAATTAGTTTGCTGGCTCAATTAATGTTTTTTTTTCCCCCTTTTTGTGTACATGAGTGAGTAGATCATCAAAAAGAGAATATATCTGATGGAAACAAATTTAATACAAAACTGCAGCTGTCCACATAGCAGGAGAAGGGACTGTATACACGCAAAGTACGTATGCTTCATTGAAGAATTTCATGCTCCTATAGTTTAATTGTAGCTTGGAATCTCTCTAATTACCACTTTAATTCTTGTCAAGTGTATTTACATTTCTCTATTTTCTTTCAAACATATTTTTAGATTTCATACCTTTTCTTATCGTCTTGGTATCCTTATTATTATTATTATAAATGTCTATTCATAGAAGAAGTTTATAAATTAAGCTTGTTTTGAGTTTGCTTATAGATGTTGCCAAAATTCTGTACTGTATTGGATTTGGAGAGATTTAGGATGTTTCAGTGGATTTTGGATCGGATCCAAAGAATTGGAAGGTAAATGATTTTTATTGTCTATGCGTCCGATCTAACATGATCTCTACTGTCTATGCATCTAACATGCAATCAAATAAAAAAGGTCAGTAGGGGCATTACCGACAAGCATCCTCCAATGTCCAAATCACTAAATCAATCAAAGAAGATTCTCTCTGTGTGGAAATGGAGGTCTTGAGAGTGATTGAAGGGCTCCCTTCCCCTCTCTAACAGAGAGAGATATTTGAGTGTAGCTAACAATTATCTCTAGTCATGAGAGAGATTAAACTATGGAAGCTAGCGCTGGGAAAGTTTTTTTTTTTTTTTTTCCTTTTTTTCTTTTTCTACCAAAAAAGCCATGGTGGCTAGTACTGAAAAGTCTTTTTCTATTTTGAATTTTTTATGTTGTTAAACTAGGGAAGCTAGTGCTGGGAAATCATCCTTTTTTTTTTTTCTTTTTTTTTTTAACCAAAAAAGCTATGGAAGCTAGTGCTGGGAAAGTCCTTTTTTATTTATTTTATTTGAATTTTTTATGTTATTAACCTATGGACGCTAGTGTTGGGAAAGTATTTTCTTTTTATTGAATTGTTTATGTTAATAAACTATGGAAGCTAGTGCTGGGAAAGTACTCTTTTACATTTTTTTTTCCTTTATAAAATTTCTTTTATGCTATTAAACTATGGAGGCTTAGCAAGTGCTGGGAAGATACCTTCTTTTTTCCTTTCGATCTTGTGTGTGTATATATTATTAAACTTTGGAAGCTAGTGCTGAGAAGTGAGAAAGTATATACGCATTCAACCCAAATTATATGTTTATAACTTTTTATCATATATATATATATATATATATATATATATATATGACTCCTATATCTTTGATCATCTAAGTGCTTTCTCCTTTGGCTTTGGATATATGGGAGTAGCTAATACATATGTTACCGGTAGAGATCAACACTACTCAAGAATAATACAAGCGCTATTTATCAATGTTGACGTGCTATTTATCATTGGAACATAATCTTTTGGAAATTTGGAGAACTAATTCTAATTCATTTAAAAAAAAATTTATGTGGACTGATTATGAGTCCATTAAAAAAAAGTTGAATATTGAAATAAATAAAGCATAAAGCGTAAGTTGATATTTTACACATAAAGCATAAAGCATAAATTGATATTTTAAGCATAAAGCAAAAAGCAAAAAGCAAAAGTTTTTTTGGTGAATAGCAAAAAGCATAAGTTTTTTTTGGTAGATAGCAAAAAGCATAAGTTTTTTTTTTTTTTTTGATATGAAATAGGTTGATATTCTACAGTACTTACGTACAACATCAAAATAGAACACAGAGACTCCAAATTAGACGGCCAAAGTTTGTAGCCAACTGACACTACTTACATTCATCAAAAAAAAAAAAAAAAACTGACTCTACTTACAATTCATCTTTCTCTTACCTTCATTGAACAGCCACAGTTTGCAGCCAGCTTCAAGTATGGCTGACTCTCTGATTTCTGTGCTGCTGGATCCGATAATTTCCATCACGACTGAGTTTCTAATACAAGAGGTGAAACTGGTGAAGGGTGTTAAGCAAGAGGTTTCAAGTCTCAAAAGCACGCTTGTAGCTATAAAAGATGTGTTGGAGGGCACGAAGAAGAAACAACTGGACGATCCTCGTTTTAGGCGCTGGTTGGATCAGCTCAGAGATGTTTCTTACGACATTGATAACGTGTTGGACAAGTGGAACACTGAAATTCTCACATCCGAAATTCAGAAACAAAACGCTCCTGCTGCTGCTCCTGCTCCAAAGAAGAAGGTATGCTTTCCATTACCCTCTTCTCGCTTTTGTCTATCCCAACCTAAAAAAGTTGGTATTCTCCATAAAGTTGCTCACGAAATCAAGCAACTTAATGAAACGCTAGAGAGAAACGTTATTACTCTTTGGACACAACAAAAGTTGTTCCTAATAAGAGAAGGGAGACTACCTCCCTTGTTGATGTATCCGAAGTGTATGGTCGGGATGCAGATAAGGATTATCTGATAAGCAAGTTGCTCTGTGACAATAGTGGTCATGCGGGTAAAGTTCCAGTTATCATCCCTCTTGTGGGGATGGGGGGAATTGGGAAAACCACTCTTGCCCAACTTGCATTTAATGATGATAAGGTCAAGACAAAGTTTAATGTGCGAGCTTGGGTGTGTGTTTCGGAGCCTTTTGATGAGATTGGAATTGCCAAAGCAATTCGTCAAGAGCTCAAGGCGAGTTTTCGAGACCTACATACATTGCAAGCTTTATTGCAACGTATTCGTGAATCTATTGAGGGAAAAAAGTTCCTACTTGTCCTAGATGATGTATGGACTGAAGACCGTGAAGTTTGGGAACGATTTATACAACCTTTTAGATCGGGTGCTGCAGGAAGTAGAATGTTGATAACAACAAGAAAACACAAAGTTGCTACTATGATGGACGTACCCACCCCAATGATCATTAACGTGGAACTGTTGTCTGAAGAGCATTGTTGGTCAATATTTAGTCAACTAGCATTTTTTGAAAGAAATGGTGAAGAGCGTCAACAGTTAGAAGAAATTGGGAGGAAAATTGCAAACAAGTGCAAAGGATTGCCTCTTCAAGCAAAGACTTTAGGAGGTTTGATGCGTTTTAAGGAAACGAAAAGGGATTGGGAGGACGTTCTATCTGATAAAATCTGGGAATCGAATGATGAAAAGATTAAACATTTCGCTCCTTTCTTGTTGAGTTACTATGACTTGCCTCCTCTGGAGAAACGTTGTTTTTCATATTGTTCCGTATTCCCTAAAGATTATGAGTTTCGTAGAGATGAGTTGATTGAAATGTGGATGTCACAGGGTTATTTACGTAGCGACGAAAATCCAGAGAATAGAGGTCAAAATTGTTTTAAAAATTTGATCATGCAATCTCTCTTTCAAGACTTTCGGAAAGATGATGATGATGGAAGCATTGTAGGATGCAAAATGCATGACATATTGCATGACTTGGCCCAGTTTTTGACAAAAAATGAATGTTCAACCATGAAAGTGGACGAGGAGAATACACAGCCTCATATTGTTGGAAAGGTCCGTCATTTGACCTTGCTATTCACAACTGACAGGTTGGAATTCCCTACCTCAATGCTTAATGAAGGGAATTTGCATAGCCTTTTCATATTCAATTCAAATCGGTCAGCCTCTGAATTGAGGTTGCCTCATCAAACATCTGGTCCTCTAAGATACCTTAGAACACTGAGTATGGGGGAATGTGGAATTTCATGGCTTCCAGCGCAACTAATTCGTCAGTTGAGACATTTGAGATATTTAGATTTATCTGATAATAGTAGGTTGGAAGAATTGCCTGATGAAGTATGCGATTTATGTAATTTACAAACTTTAAGACTCAGCCTCTGCTTCGATCTTAAAAGACTACCAGAAGGGATGGGGAGGCTTGTGAATTTAAGACATCTTTATATTTCAGGTTGTCGTAGATTGAAGGGATTGCCAAAAGGAATTGGAAGACTAGCTCAGCTTCGGACGCTAGACAGGGTGGTTATAGCAGAGAACAATCATGAAGAATATGTAAGCATGGGAGATTTGGAAAAGATGAATCACCTTCAACTCGAAAGTGCAGCAGACATAATTGGGTGTGGAAATTTGAAAAGTCTGAGTGAGGCTGAGGAACTTGCAGGGCTAATGATAAGGGGAAATCAGGTTCACCTATTTCTAAGATTTCATTTGGCTGTGCATTATTTTAATGAGATGGTTAGTAATGAATTTGAGATACTTGAAGCATTACAACCACGTCCAAGCTTGAAATCATTAAATATCTTCGGTTACCGTGGTGCCAGTTTGTCTCCCAATTGGATGACGTCGTTACATAATTTGACACATCTCAAATTTAGGAGCTGCGCATTGTTTCACACGTTTCCTCCATTGGGAAGGCTACCTTCCCTTGAAGAACTTACGATAATTGAAAATAGAGAGTTGAGAAAGATAGGGGGTGAGGTAATGGGAATTACAACTACAACGTCATCTACTTCAACTTCAAGTAGAATTAGTAGTAGTGATGATGATATTAATGTTGCAAAAGGAAGAGGAGGAGGAGGAGTCCACCATTTCATTTCTTTCCCCAAACTCAAACGACTTTCTTTTGGGGACATGTTGAGATGGGAAGAATGGGAAGGCTGTGAAAGTGCAACCAATATGCCTTGTCTCCATTCCTTAACTATAAACGGATGCGGCAGTCTAAAATCACTACCCGAGTTTCTGAAAGAGACACCATTGCAACATTTGAATATCGACGAGTTCCGATGCTCGGCAAAATCTTTCCGTGGCTCGGGAAAGGAGTGGACCCATATTTCTCACGTCCCAAACATCAAAATTTACGGCGACTATGTGAAGCGAGACGGCAATTGGATAGAAGATGAATCTTAATTAGTTGCATAATTTCCAAATCTCTCTGGTAATTGTTTTGACCTTCTGTTGCATACTTTGAATTAATACATTCATTTTACAGCTATTTTAAATTATCTTATATATTTTAAACCAACCTTAATTAATTTTCAAATTTATATATATATATTTAGGTTTAACGATTGATTACTTATAATAGACATGTTACCTGATATCCAAAGAGGTTAAGTTGATAATCATGTCTAGAGAAGTTTTCAAGTCTTGAATATGTACGACTCACTCACCTTCAGGGAAAAAACTCTAGTACTCCCGGAGTACAGACCAGTTGCGTACTACTGCCATTGATTACAAGGCATTTGGACAATTAATCCACGTCATCTGCTTACTAAGAAGCTGAAAGAAAAAGGGTTAGCGCACGTTAGTTTTTCCATCATCTTCCTCATCCAGCTTCAGGAACAAAAAAAAAAAAATTACTTTGCTTTGCACGACACGAAGAAGACGATGGGTCTTGCACCGTCGGCGGACTGACGACAAGTCGACTATCATTTCCGGAAACCACAGCTGAAGCGGGGTTTGCGAGCAAAGGGACGGGTAATTGATTTCAGAGTCTTCATAAACAAAACAAAAGAAGAGCAAGAGGAAATTTGGGGATTTATGGTTACCACTTTTCATGGAACTTTTAATCCGTTCCATACTTTGTATTCTAAGATAAACATAAAAAATCCTCATTGTTTCTCCACAACCATTAACAGTCAGGTAAGGAAGAAAACGAAAATACAAGGAAAATTGTAGTTTCTCCAGAGTCAGTCAAGGTTTAACTATTAGTTTTTGTTCATATTATATGAGAGATATGGGAAGAGAGAGAATTTGAAGAGAGAAAACCTTTTTTGGAAGAGAGAGAGACACTGAACACACGCCGTTAATTTTTTTCTATCAATGCTTTGTCATCAACTGATGTGTATTACTTATTACACATGGCACTTAAATATTTGAGGTATTACTCAGCCAGTCAGTACTCCGGGAGTACTAGAGTTTTTTCCCTTAGTAGTCCAAATGCCGTTTAATCAATGGCAGTAGTACCCATCTGGTCGGTACTCCGGGAGTACTAGGGTTTTTTTCCAATTTCACGAAGTCTTCTCTGTTACCCCTCCGACGACGTGTACGGGATTTTTGGAGTGTCACTGTCTATGTCCGATCTCCATTGAATCCATCATCACACTGAATCGCCGGTAAATTTCCGTCTTCAAGCCTCTTATTCTTGTATTGCTTTTCCTTTTTAGATTGGGAGTTGAATGATGTATTTTTTTTAGGGTTTGCAGCAGCACGGACACTGTATTATCAGTAAGAGTTCGTCGTTTTCCAAGGTACTTGACGGATTTGATGCATTTTTTTTTTATCAAATTCATAGTTCTCTGGGGTTATTTAATTTTCTTTTCAATTGCATTTTGAATTTACATATTATGTAGTCGACTCCGTATTTCTATGTTTTCAAATGCATGTCTGGTTTCCTTCTATAGTCCAAAGCGGCGACTATTACCACCAATTAGTACACTTGCAATTCTAATAAATGACACGTTGCATAAAAAGTTAAAGGAATTGTGGATACATGGAGTTTGCAGCTAGAAATTCAGTCATAAAAAACCAAACAAAGAGAGTGATCCAACAAAAAGAAGAATCAGAAAGTCCAAAATTAATAAAGTGGATATTGTTGGACATTCATAAAGGGCAAAATAAAGTTTTTCTTTTTTCATAATTAACCCCTAGCTAGCTACCTCTCTAAATTACTTAAAGCAAAGACTTTGATTAACTATAAGTCATGCAAAGGGATATGGAGACACACAGTAACACATCTGTCCACACAGAAATAGAGAGTGAGAGAGAGAGTCTCTTAATCTGGTGATTAAAGGTTGATTATATATTAAAGTCCCAAAAGTGTAACACTATCATTTTCTTGACTAGAAAGATAAGATGATTATTATCTTTAAAAACTTTGTTTATGGTTGTTAGTCTCTACAAACGAGTACTTGCCACTTGAGACAAGTATTTGAAACTTTGTTTATGGTTGTTATTCTCTTGAAACTTTGTTTCAAAGATTTGAAACCCTCTAGCTTAATTACATATATATAGAGGGTCTGTATATAGTTGCTTTCTTTAAGTAAAAGAAATTAAAAAAGAAATTGAAAGAAAAAATTAATAATAATAATAGAGAGATGCTGTTGGGTAACATGGTGGAAATGTGGGCTTTGAAATTTTTATCATTTTTGAAGTTGCCTCGATTGGACAAGCAAAGTACAAATACCATCCAATATAATCTGGTCTCAGTGCATGGTGAAAGCGATGCACCTCCCAAAATAGTAAACATGGCAACATCAAGCTTTTGACATGCACTCTCCTTCTTATTATTTTATAATTTACTTGCTTATAGTAATGCATTACAACCCTATTTTCTTCTACCAATTACTCCTCTCTTTTCTTTTCTCTTCTTCTCTTTTTTTTTTTTTTAAAAAATTATTTTATTATTATAATATATTGCATATATGTCTTGCACTTGGTCTTGGTCTTGGTGGTGTTCTTAAATTCTATATAACCCCCCGTCCTCGATTCATTCAAAAATGTCTTTTTCTTTTTGGTTCAATGGATTTTAAGGAATATATATATATATTAGCACGAATTAGTACACTTGCAATTCTAATAACTTACTTTCATAATATTTTATATATGTATATATATATATATATATATATATATATATATATATGATGATGATGATGATGATGATGAAATTTAACTTTGTTCAACTTTATGTTTGACAATTTGTTGTCAATTATACAAAATTCTCATGATTCTATAAAGTGACATAGATAAGGATAATTAATGCAGCCCAATTGCCCATCATCTTTTTGTTTTTTTTCTTTGTACCAATTTTCTTCCACCTTTTTGTGATCATATTCTCCTTTGTTCATGATATAGAACCAACTACACCCATTTCTCATTTCTGGGATGCATTTGTGGCTAATTTCTACTATATTTTGTGTATTTCTGTGCTTTTCTATATTTGGGTGCAACTGATTATATAGAAGTTGACATTTTACAATACTTATTTACAACATCAAAATAGAACACAGACTATAAATTATACAATTTTAATTTATGTGTGTTCCATTAGGTCACACGTATGCAAATAATATAATATAATTTCCTTTTTGTTTTTTTGTTATTAAAAATTCTGATACATCAATTCTCAAAGTTTTCAACAAATGATTGGAAGGCCTCAACAAATTCCTTGATTGAGACAAAACTGTAAGGCTCATCTTTTCTTGCCCAATACTGCCCTGGTCTTTCCTCGATGTTACCTGTAGAAATTGATTATAAATTAAATAATTCCCATTTGGTGATAACCAGGATAGCTAAACAGAAGCCATAAACGATATAAATGAAAGCTTACTTCTTGCAAGAAGTCAACAACTCCTTTTCTCTCAAGGCACTTAAAGCCCATGGATTCGAAGTACTCAAGAACATGTTTTCGAGTACCCTGATACACTATTTGACCATCAGAGAGAAGAACAATGTCATCGAAAAGATCATAAGTCCGCCCAGTGAGATGAATGCGGTTCCCTTAAGAATGTGAACATACTGCTTGATAGAATTCACAATCTGAAAAGTTGTTGAACTATCCAAGCTAGTACATATTTTTTCCATGAACAATGCCTTTGCGGGATTCGACCAGCATCTCCCCTATAATACACATTATTCGAAGATGAATTTACAGTTAATTTTACAAAAATGTTAAGGTTTAGTGTGTGATTTCTTAAGAAACTTATTTTGACTCCTAAAACTACAGACAAAAGTTTTTTAATGTAAGATATATAGAAGCCTGTGTGTACCTGTTGTAACCCTCTTCTTTTGTCCTCCAGAGATGCCTCTTAGCAATTCCTTTCCAATCAAGATATCAGCACAGGTATCCAATCCTATAACCTGAAAACCAATATTGATCATATGATTAATGAATCATAGGAAATGAACTGGGTATTCTTTTTTTTTTTTTTCAGTCAAGACCAGAGGCAATTATTGACAAACTTTGGAATGAGAAACAAATATAGGCAGTAGCAGCCAAAGGCCAGGAGGCTAGCATTGTGACAGATTATGTTATGAAGGTAGTGTCACTGCTTCAAAGATGAAAAACTAAGGATAAAAATAAGAACACCCAGTTCATTTCCTATGATTCATTATCATATGATCGATATTGGTTTTCAGGTTTTAGGATTGGATACCTGTGCTGATATCTTGGTTGGAAAGGAATTGCTAAGAGGCATCTTTGGAGGACAAAAGAAGAGGGTTACAATAGGTATATACACAGACCTCTATATATCTTACATTAAAAAACTTTTGTCTGTAGTTTTAGGAGTCAAAATAAGTTTCTTAAGAAATCACACACTAAACTTTAACATTTCTGTTAAATTAATTGTAAATTCATCTTCGAATAATCTGTATTATAGGGGAGATGCTGGTCGGACCCGCAAAGTCATTGTTCATGGACGAAATATCTACTGGCTTGGATAGTTCAACAACTTTTCAGATTGTGAATTCTATCAAGCCGTATGTTCACATTGTTAAGGGGACCGCATTCATCTCACTCTTGCAACTGGTGCCAAAGACTTATGATCTTTTCAATGACCTTGTTCTTCTTTCTGATGGTCAAATAGTGTATCAAGGTCCCCGAGAACATGTTCTTGAGTTCTTCGAATCCATGGGCTTTAAGTGCCTTGAGAGAAAAGGAGTTGCTGACAAGAAGTAAGCTTTCATTTATATCGTATATAGCTTCTGTTTAGCTATCCTGGTTATTACCAAATGGGAATTATTTAATTTATAATCAATTTTTGCAGGTGACATCAAGGAAAGACCAGGAGCGGTATTGGGCAAGAAAAGATGAGCCTTACAATTTTGTCTCAATCAAAGAATTTGTCGAGGCCTTCCAATCATTTCTTGTGGGATGAAAACTTGGAGATGAACTTGCAACTCCGTTTGATAAATCCAAGAGCCATCCAGCTGCTTTGACAACTAAAAAGTGTGGCGTTACAAAGAGGAATTGTTGAAAGCTTGCTTCTCTAGAGAATTCTTGCTCATGAAGAGAAATTCATTTGTCTATATTTTCATGCTCTTTCGGGTGGGTTTTTAAGTTTGATTTGCATACCTTTTTTTCCTTTTAAATTTTTGTGTGCAAGATTTTGTTTATTTATGGGTCTTTATTTTCTCCTTTTAGCTTACAATGATGGCGCTGCTGGCAATGACTGTGTTCCTACAAACTGAGATGCACCGTGATTCAGTAACTAATGGAGGAGTTTATGTGGGGGCTTTGTTCTTCACCTTGGCTACTATTATGTTCAATGGAATGTCTGAGCTCTCTATGACTGTTGTAAAGCTTCCTGTTTTTTACAAACAAAGGAACCTCCTCTTCTTTCCTCCATGGGCATATGCCATTCCTGCATGGATCGTGAAGATCCCTATCACGCTTACAGAAGTGGCTATTTGGGTATTTATTACCTACTATGTCATTGGATTTGACCCTAATGTGGAAAGGTAAGACTTATTAAGTCTCGATTATTTATCACAGAGTAGTGAAGTTTTTGTTTTGCCAATTCGGTCCATCCCTATAACATTGCACGTTCACATACTGCATGCAGATAATTTAGGCAATACCTTGTGCTCGCTCTTGTTAATTAGGTGGTCTCTGGATTGAACTGATTTCTTGCTGCAGTTGGTAGGGACTTGATTGTTGCTTCTACCTTTTCCTCATTTTCTCTGATTATACTTTTTTCTTTGGGTGGTTTCGTTCTTTCAAGAGGTATGTGTCTTTAATTACAAGTTGAAATTAAAAAAGAGAAACATTTTTCCAATTTCTTGTATAATTCATCTTTCCTCTCTTTACATGATGTCACAGAGCACATAAAGAAATGGTAGATTTGGGGTTACTGGATATCTCCTGCGATGTATGGGAAAAATGCATTAGTAGTTAATGAGTTCCTAGGAAAAAGTTGGACAGAAGTAATTTCTCACTCAATTTTTTCATTGTAACCTCTTTGTGCTTTCCTCTCGATCACCATCTAACTTCTGAAAGTATTTTCATATTAAAGGTTCTCCCAAATTCAACGGAACCCCTTGGAGTTGCAGTTCTGAGGTCCCATGGATTTTTCACTCAATCATATTGGTATTGGATGGGCATAGGAGCATTGTTGATATACGTCTTACTATTCAATTTCTGTTTCAGTCTGGCCCTTACTTATCTCAACCGTGAGTTTATTTACTTAATCTGTATAAAATCTTAAAGTTGAGTGCTCGTGTAGTCAAATATTGAAATCTATTAATTGCTGTGCAGAATTCGGGAAGCAGCACACTGGTAAATCAGAAGAATCTCAAATCAATGAAAATGTCAGCAGGTCAGGAGAAGCCATTAGATTACAGTCTAGAGAATAGCTCAAGTCGACGAGCCAACAAAGGTTGCATATTTGTAACTTTACATAGGGTCTGATAGTGTATTCTTAATTCATATTATTTTGGTAAGATGGTAATTGAATTCTAATTGACATGCAGAGAGTGGAGATCATGAAATCAAGATTGGAAATACCCTCTTCGGGTCCTCATCTTTAAAGAAGAAAGCTGCTGCAGATATCAATTTTAACGGGAAAACTGTAATGATTATTCGATTTGAACCACATTTCATTAATTTCAATGAAATCACCTGCTCCGTTGACATGCCAGAGGTAACATAATAAGAAACAAAACTGATTATGTTTGAAATTGATAAAGATTATGGTTCAACTATCAGATTTGAATAGCTAAAAAATGTATGTCCCATTTGTCTAAATTTCACTTGCAGGAAATGAAAAATCAGGGTGTCCTTGAGGATAAATTGGTGCTTCTCAACCGTGTGATTGGGGCTTTCAGGCCAGGTGTTCTCACAGCTTTGATGGGTGTAAGTGGTGCTGGTAAAACAACTCTGATGGATGTTCTGGCTGGTAGGAAAACTGGAGGGTATATAGATGGAAGAATCAAAATTTCCGGGTTCCCAAAGAACCAAGAAACATTTGCTCGAATTTCCAGTTACTGTGAACAAAATGATATCCACTCTCCGCATGTTACTGTATATGAATCCTTGCTCTACCCAGCATGGCTGCGTTTGTCCTGTTTGTCCCCTGAAGTCAATTCTGAAACCAGGAAGGTTGGTATTTTAAATCTAAATTGTTTTCAGGCTTTTGCTTTTTGTAGATCATAACCAATTAATTGAGAATTGTAATGTTTAGCAGAGATTATAGTCAGTTCTGACTTTAACTTGAACTGAAGCCAGAGTCAGTAAATTTTTTGTTCAAATTTCACTTTTGTGAATTTCATAACATTGGGCTTTCCCTTATCAAGGTTGATCAAGACAAGTCAAAGCAATTTAACCAGTATTGTTGACTGTTTTAATGTATTAAATAGTTCGTATATTATACTGGCAGTACAAAACTTATTAGACATGGAAAGTGAAAGCAAAAGCTGAGATTCTATACTTTGTATACCTGAAATCTTAATCTGCAAGTTAACAATCTATATTGAGACAATTTTATTTTAGTTTTTCACAATAAGCCTTGATTTTAGTCAGCCTTAACTAATGCTAATGTTTCTGAAACTGGCTAATGCTTCTAGATGTTCATTGAGGAAGTGATGGAATTTGTGGAGTTGAACCCATTAAGACAAGCAATTGTGGGGTTGCTTCAGGGCTGGATACAAGAGCGGCTGCCATCGTTATGAGAACAGTTAGGAACACTGTGGACACTGGAAGAACAGTTGTGTGCACCATTCATCAGCCAAGCATTGACATATTCAAAGCTTTTGATGTGGTTAGAAATGCTAATAGTCTAAAAGAGTTGGTTATTTGTATGTTTTCTTTTATATATGATATATTGAACATGGCATTGCAGCTATTCCTAATGAAACGTGAAGGACAAGAGATATATGTGGGTCCATTGGGTCGACATTCTTGCCATTTAATCAAGTACTTTGAGGTAAGGTATTCAGAAAAAACTAGGAACTGAATGTGGTGAGAACTTTCTTTGAATTACAATTATTGTGAAAAGCTTTCTGATGCATAAGCATTTCTTTTTCTTATGAAGGGAATTTAAGGAGTCAGTAAAATTAAAGATGGATACAATCCAGCAACTTGGATGTTGGAAGTCACAGCTTCCGTAAGAGAAGGTGATTTGGGAATTGATTTTGCTGATATATACAGAAAATCAGAACTTTACATGTAAGTCTTACATTTACATTGAAGGACACTGACACAACATTATTGTTAAAAAGCTAGTCCTGTTTATGCAATATCTCTGTTGGAATGCTAATTTCATATCTCATATGTTTCAGGAGAAACAAAGCGCTTATTAAGTAGCTAAGCACTCTTGTTCCTGGCTCAACGGACCTCTATTTCCCTAAATAATCACAATCATTTTTTACCCAATGCATGGCTTGCTTGTGGAAACAACGTTGGTCATATTGGCGCATCCCACAATACACTGCCATAAGATTTCTTTTCACAACCTTCATGGCCATAATGTTTGGGTCAGTGTTCTGGAATCTTGGTTCCAAAAGGTTAGTTCAAATAGAACCAAATAAACATGGAAGTCGCAAGTGCTGCAAGTTTTGTTTTTTTCGGTTCTTTGTATAATCTGTGGGCACTGTAAATCCCAGGTCAAAGCAACAAGATCTTTTCGACGCGATGGGTTCCATGTATGCTGCTGTCCTTTTTCTTGGTGTTAAAAATTCATCAGTAGTTCAGCCAGTAGTCGCTGTTGAGCGAACAGTCTTTTATAGAGAACGAGCAGCTGGAATGTATTCAGCATTCCCATATGCTGTTGCACAGGTGACTAAATAATTTCCTTACTTTTACAACTTCCATTACGAAAAAATACATGCCTTTCTCTAAAGAGATGTATGTTTCACTTTCTTTATATATGCAGGTTTTAATCGAGGTTCCTTATGTGTTTGTTCAAGCCATGGTATATGGTATTATAGTTTACGTAATGGTTGGATTTGAGTGGACTGTTGCTAAGTTCTTGTGGTATCTATTCTTCATGTACGTCACATTTTTGTACTTCACTTACTATGGCATGATGTCCGTGGCCTTGACACCAAACCAACATGTTTCTGCCGTATGTTCCTTTGCATTTTTTGGAGTATGGAACCGTTTTCCGGATTCATAATCCCAAGAACTGTAAGTTTTCTGGCTTACACACTGACATGACGTTGGAATTTGTAAAGCAGGTTTAATAATGCAAGTATTTTTCTCATTCTTTGTGTTCTCATTTGGCAAACAGAGAATTCCTATATGGTGGAGATGGTTTTACTGGGCATGCCCGCTTGCCTGGACTTTGTATGGCTTGGTGGCATCACAGTTTGGTGACGTAAAGGAGATGATGGAGACAGATGAAACAGTGGAAGACTTTTTGAGGGACTACTTTGGTTACGAACATAAATTTTTGGGAGTCGTAGCAACTGTGGCTGTTGGGTTCGCAGTACTTTTTGCATTTGTGTTTGCCTTGTCCATTAAGATATTGAATTTCCAAAGGCGTTAGGAAAATGTTTCATTGTTCCATTTTTTTTTTAATTTTTTATTTATTTATTATTTTTAAAATTTGGAATAGGATAACAAAGTGTTTCATTCATTTTGTAAGGGATAGGGGTCGATAAAAGGGAGAAAATGCCACATCTGCTCCACCCTCTTATATATCATTCATCAATTACTTGTATCAAATAGTAATAAATACTCAAAACTCAACGTTTTTACTTGTAAAATTTAATCCTTTTTGAGGAGAAAAGTTTGAGTGAGATTATTTTGTAGGGTGTGTAATTGTTAAAAGTTTTATGTGGATGTTAAGGAAGCATTGCAACATAAAACTAGAAACCCTCCTCTTTCCAACTACAAGAATACATGGGTATGCTTATGGAAAAAAAAGGCCTTCAATCTATGAAAGTGAAGAGAACATTTTGCGTGAAAGATCATTTGCCGAACCATTCTCATAAACAGAAAACCCTACAAAGCTTTAGGGTCATAAAAAGAAAACCATTCTCATAGCAGAAAACCCTATAAAGATCATTTACCTTAAGTGTCTTCATATTAAAAAAAAAATTCCTTAAAATTGTATAGAAGACAATTAAATGTTTCAGATTCCTGTTCTTCACTTTGAATTGTTGGAGCTATATGAACAATATATACTATGAATAATCTCTAGGTATTAGACGTTTGATTAAGTTATCATATTCCAAAATTCAAACAGTCTGATAATTTATTACTTTAGAAAAGGAAAAAAAAAAGATTTATATGTAAAGGCAAGTTAAATAAATTGTAAACGAAATATATCAATAAGAAATTACTTGTATCACAATTTTTTAAAAAACCGATGATTTAAATCTTGAAACAATTAATGAAGGTTTGTATGAAACATATATATATAAATAGGGGATTTCTATGGTGGGCAACAAACCCACCAATTCCCCCTCTTTTTTTTCTTTTTTTTTTCTTTTTTTTTTTTTTGCATATTTTTATAAAATATATAAATAGAAAAAAAATAGAAAAAATAGAAAAAAAAGCATAAAAATATTAAAAAAATATAAAAAGTATAAAAACAGTATAAAAATAATAAAAATATATAAAAAAACAGTATAAAAATAACATAAAAAATAAAAAAAAAACCATATAAAAGATAAAAAAAAAACAAAATATGTAAAAAATAAAAAAAGAAAAAGAATTGATGGGTTACGGTGGGCGACGTGGCCCACCATAGAAATCTCCTATATATATATATATATATATATATTTATTGTTGCTTGGAAACTATGAGCCGCTTGGCAACATTTGTTCTTTATTGTATTTTTAAAATTATTTTGTAAAATAAAATAAATAATTAAATTTAGTATTTTTAGAATTTAAGAATGTGCATGTAAGGCTATTTGAATATACAGTGTTTGAAATTTAATCAATTACATTATTATTTATAGTAATATTAGAACAATTAAATGTAGTGTATATATTTATAAAAGAAATATCTTCACAGTGATAATGATAAATAACGTATATCTTTTGGTAATTTACCAAACAAGACATATTTTTTTGTATTTGGTTTGAATTTTTTTTTTCTCTCTGGTAATTATTTTGACCTTCTGTTGCATACTTTGAATTAATACAATCATTTTACACCTTTTTTTAAATAACCTTATATATTTTTAATCAACCTTAATTATTATATTTTTTCCTCAGTTTTCAAATATATATATATTTAGGTTTAAGGATTGATTATTTATAGTAGACATGCTGCCTTATATCCAAAGAGGTTAAGTTGATAAATCATGTCTAAAAAAGTTTTCAAGTCTGGAATATGTACGACTCACTCACCTTCAGCTGTTTACTTTGTCAAGTAAGTCTGTGAAGGTAGAATTTTTTTTTTAATTAATTTTTTTTTCAGTAATTGCATTGATTTTTTCAAAAAACAGTTCATTTGATATTTGACTTCATTATTTATTTTGTGATCATGAAAATGGTTGGTAACTATTGCTTTATGTACAGATATTATCAAAAGTGGTGGGTTTCGCTTTGTTATTTCGTAACGCTTTGCTTACTCAATTCAATGGCTGGTTGATGGAATCAGAATCTACGAAACATTGCTTCCCTGGCTGCACAAAAAGATTAAGCAAGTAGGCTTCATCGTTGTTCCAGTCGAGTTGAATTCTACGCTTGGAATATTTGTGTAGCTACTTTGATGAGTATTGTTTAATTATGTATGAATTTTACATTCTTGTCTTCTAGACATGCACATTTTTAAACAATCTTTTGTGTCCGGCACACTTCTGGACATTACCCATGTAAGTTATCTTGTATTCAACAAAGACCGAATCATGGAAGAATTGCAGAAATTGAACTTTATTTTGAATCATGAATTGACTGGCTCTGTTTTCTTATGTTATTAAATTATGGAAGCTAGTGCTGGGTAAGTCCATTTATTTGAATATTTTATGTTATTAAACGTTGAAAGCACATGGCTGCGCCAGCTGAGGTTGTCGGGCATTCTTCATTTTCTATCCTCCCAACCCCCTCTTTTCTTTTTTACCAAAAAAAAAAAAAAAAAAAAACACTACAGGAGCTAGTGCCGAAAAAGCCTTTTTCTATTTTGAATTTTTTATGTTATTAAACTACAGAAGCTAGTGCTGGGAAAGTATCTTTTTTATTTTTTCGAATTTTTTATGTTATTCAATAAGGGAGGCTAGTGCTGGGAAAGTCCTTTTTTTTTTTTTTTTAATTTGAATTTTTTATGTTATTATACTATGGACGCTAGTGTTATTAGGAAAGTATTTCTTTTTATTGAATTTTTTTTTTGGTAATATATTGAATTGTTTATTTTATTAAACTATGGAAGCTAGTGATGGGAAAGTACTTTTTTAATTTTTTTTTTCTTTATAAAATTTATTTTTTGATTCCTTTTATGCTATTAAATCTTCTTCTTTTATTCCTTTCGGTCCTGTGTGTCTACATATATATATATATGGACTGGTTCAGAGTCCATTAAAAAAAACCTGATAATCATAAAGCATAAGTTGTTTAAGTTTTTTTTTTTTATGAAGGCAGCTGATCTATCCAGTTGGGCAATCAAACCTGATCGAATCTAAATTGATAGAAGGTGTACCTGATCGAATCTAAATTGGTGGAAGGTGTACCTCAACGTGTTACTACTGGGCCAAGCCTCAGATATATAAGTTGTATATTGAAATAAGTTGATATTTTACAACACTCATGTACAACATGAAAGTAGAACACATAGACTATAAATTAAACAATTTTAATTTATATGTGTTCCATCAAGTCACACGTATCCAATTAATATATATATATATATATATATATAGTTTCCTTTTTGTTTTTAAAAATTCTCTTAAACCTATTCTCAAAGTTTTCAAAATACGCGTGATAGAGCTAGTAAAAGTTCAAAACGCGTCAGAATTAATTAAATGCCATGCATTTTTATGTTTATTATTATTTTTAAAAATTATAATAAATTAAATACATAAAAACAAAAGGCAAAATGTTTTAGACTACACGCAAGCATCTCCATAGGCAGGCTTATTCATTTCATTGATCTTTATCTTACCTTCGTTGAGCAGCCACGGTTTGTAGCCAGCTTCAAGTATGGCTGACGCTCTGATTTCTGTGCTGCTGGATCCACTGATTTCCATCACGACTGAGTTTCTAATACAAGAGGTGAAACTGGTGAAGGGTGTTAAGGAAGAGGTTTCTAGTCTCAAAAGCACGCTTATAGCTATAAAAGATGTGTTGGAGGGCGCGGAGAAGAAACAACTGGAAGATCCTCGCGTTGGGCGCTGGTTGGATCAGCTCAGACATGTTTCTTACGACATTGATAACGTCTTGGACAAGTGGAACACTGAAATTCTCACATCCGAAATTCAGAAACAAAACGCTCCTGCTCCATTACCTTCACAGAAGAAGGTATGCTTTCCATTACCCTCTTCTTGCTTTTGTCTATCCCAACCTAAAAAAGTTCGTATTCTCCACAAAGTAGCTCACGAAATCAATGAACTTAATGAAAAGCTAGAGAGAATTCATAAAGAGAAACGTCATTACTCTTTGGAAACAACAAAAGTTGTTCCTAATAAGAGAAGAGAGACTACCTCCTTTGTTGATGTGTCCGAAGTGTATGGTCGGGACGCAGATAAGGATTATCTAATAAGCAAGTTGCTCTGTGACAGTAGTGGTCATGGGGGTAAAGTTCCTGTTATCATCCCTATTGTGGGAATGGGGGGAATTGGGAAAACCACTCTTGCCCAACTCGCTTTCAATGATGAAAAGGTCCTGGCAAACTTTGATGAGCGAGTTTGGGTGTGTGTTTCGGAGCCGTTTGATGAGATTGGAATTGCCAAAGCAATTCTTCAAGAGCTGAAAGTTGGTTTTCAAGATCTACAGACATTGCAAGCTTTATTGCAACGTATTCGTGAATCTATTGAGGGAAAGAAGTTCCTGCTTGTCCTAGATGATGTGTGGACTGAAGACCGTGAAGTGTGGGAACAATTTATACAACCTTTTAGATCGGGTGCTGCAGGAAGTAGAATCTTGATAACAACAAGAAAACAAAAAGTTGCTACTATGATGGACGTACCCGCCCGAATGATCATTAACTTGGAACTGTTGTCTGAAGATCATTGTTGGTCAATATTTAGTCAACTAGCATTTTTTGAAAGAAATGGTGAAGATCGCCAACAGTTAGAAGAAATTGGGAGGAAAATTGCAAACAAGTGCAAAGGATTGCCTCTTCAAGCAAAGACTTTAGGAGGTTTGATGCGTTTTAAGGAGACGAAAAGGGATTGGGAGGACGTTCTATCTGATAAAATCTGGGAATCGCATGATGAAAAGATTAAACATCTCGCTCCTTTCTTGTTGAGTTACTATGACTTGCCTCCTCTCGAGAAACGTTGCTTTTCATATTGTTCCGTATTCCCTAAAGATTATGAGTTTCGTAGAGATGAGTTGATTGAAATGTGGATGTCACAGGGTTATTTAAGTAGCGACGAAAATCCAGAGAATAGAGGTCAAAATTGTTTTAAGAATTTGATCATGCAATCTTTCTTTCAAGACTTTCGGAAAGATGATGATGGAAGCATTGTAGGATGCAAAATGCATGACATATTGCATGACTTGGCCCAGTTTTTGACAAAAAATGAATGTTCAACCATGAAAGTGGACGAGGGGAATACACAACCTCATATTGTTGAAAAGGTCCGTCATTTGACCTTGCTATTCACACCTCACAGGGTGGAATTTCCTATCTCAATGCTTAATGAAGGTCATTTGCATAGCCTTTTCATATTCAATTCAAATCCGTCAGTCTCTGCATCGAGAATGCCTCATCAATCATCTGGTCCTCTAAGGTACCTTCGAACACTAAATATGAGGAAATGTGGAATTTCATGGCTTCCAGGGCAACTGATTGGTCAGTTGAGACATTTGAGATATTTAGATTTATCTTATAATAAGTTGGAAGAATTGCCTGATGAAGTATGCGATTTATGTAATTTACAAACTTTAAGTCTCAAAGGCTGCGTCGCTCTTGGAATCCTACCAGGAGGGATGGGGAGGCTTGTGAATTTAAGACATCTTCATATTTTAGGTTGTAATCAATTGAATGGATTGCCAAAAGGAATTGGAAGACTAACACAGCTTCGGACGCTAGACGCGGTGGTTATACCAGAGAACAACCATGAAGAATATGTAAGCATGGGAGATTTGGAAAAGATGAATCGCCTTCAACTCGAAAGTGAAGCATACATAAAGGGGTGTGTAAATTTGAAAAGTTTGAGTGAGGCCGAGGAACTTGCAGGGCTAATGAAAGGGGGAAATCAGGTTCGACTAAGTCTGCATTTTGCTTTGTTTGGTGGGATGGTTTGGAAGGAAGATGATGATTTTGAGATACTGGAAGCATTACAACCACGTCCAAGCTTGAAATCATTAAATATCGTACATTACCGTGGTGCCAATTTGTCTCCCAAATGGATGACGTCGTTACACAATTTGACACGTCTTGTATTCCGGTACTGCCAATCCTTTGAAACATTTCCTCCGTTGGGAAGCCTACCTTCCCTTGAAGAACTTGAGATAGATGAAAATAGAGAATTGAGAAAGATAGGGGGTGAGGTGATGGGAATTACAACTACAGCGTCATCAACTTCAACTTCAACTTCAAGTAGAATTAGTAGTAGTGATGATGATATTAATGTTGCAAAAGGAGGAGGAGGAGTCCACCATTTCATTTCTTTCCCCAAGCTCAAACGACTTTCTTTTCGCAGAATGGATAGATGGGAAGAATGGGAAGGCTGTGAAAGTGTAACCAATATGCCTTGTCTCAATTCCTTAACTATATACGGATGCGACAGTCTAAAATCACTACCGGAGTTTCTGAAAGAGACACCATTGCAGCATTTGCATATCGTCTGGTGCTCAATTCTATTAGAATCTTTCCGAGGAAAGGAGTGGGCCCATATTTCTCACGTCCCTAATATCCAAATTGGCGAGTATGTGAAGCGAGACGGCAATTGGATAGAAGATGCATTATGATTAGATGCATAATTTCTAAATCTCTCTGGTAATTATTTTGACCTTCTGTTGCATACTTTGAATTGGATATTTGACTTCATTATTTATTTTGTGATCATGAAAATGGTTGGTAACTATTGCATACGCTTTGCTTTATGTACAGATATTATCGAAAGTGGTGGGTTTTGCTTTGTTATATCGTAACGCTTACTCAATTCAATGGCTGGTTGATGGAACCAGAATCTACTGAACATTGCTTCCATAGCTGCAGAATAGAGTGGACAAAAAGCTTAAGCAAGTAGGCGTCATGCAAGTTTTTTTTCATGTTCCGGTCGAGTTGAATTCTACGTTTGGAATATTTGTGTAGTCTTAGTATTGTTCAATTATGAATGAATTTTACATTCATGTCTTCTAGACAATCACATTTTTAAACAGTCTTTTGTGCCTGACACACTTCTAGATATTACCCTTGTAAGTTTTCTTGTATTCAACAAAGACTGAATCATGGAAGAAATGCAGAAATTGAACTTCATTTTGAATCATGGATAAGGAATTCCTCTTTCTCAAAAGTTGACTGGCTCTGTTTTCATTCAACCGTGCGATGGACCAGGTTAAACCAAAGCCATTTTACAACGTCTGCAAGTACACGGACTCATCTCCTTAAGTTGATAATTATATAGCACAAAGTTTTACGCATAAGGGAATTGATGTCTGCACAAAATCACCATACGAGTATTTCTTCAACATCGATATTGACTGTTTATCAAAAACATCGATATTGACTGAGGTCTTCAAAAATAAAAATCAACTCAAGCCATTCATTGCATGTGGATCAAACAATAACCACCCCATGTTTTCTTTTCTTTTACAAATCATTGCCCTCAACCTCTTGATCCTACCCTATCACACACTATCACCTTAGTACCTTGCAAAGCAATGGCCATTGCTCATGTTTTTTCATCCTTCCAAGTGTACTACATTTTGTTCGACAGGAAAAGGTTAATACAATTAGCTGATCTTACACCATAATATCTAAATGATTCAAAAGGGACATAATGAGGTATTAAGCCCACAAAAATCAAGTCCAACTAAATTAGATTAAAAAAAAAAACTATATAGATGAGAGATCCTCATACCTGGCCTCTCAGAAACAGATCCTGTGCATCATTAAGCAAATGATCACACATAACAAGCAACAGTATGTGTATAAAGCTTAAAAAATAGCATATCTGAGCTATTTAGCATTTTCTTCAAGAAAAAAAATACTCTTTCTCTGGTAGAAACTATACAAATACATTTAAAAACAAAAGCCTTATTCTACATACCAAGGATAAACAGCAAGAGTTGCTTTTCACCATTCTATCATTAAGTAATCAAACAGACTACATGTACATAATTTGTTGTTAACAACCATAGTTATGTTCCTTAGATCCTTTCCCTCTTATACTATAAACCAATTAGCTTTGCCCTCTAAAAAAGTAAAAGCTCAAATATGCAACGTTGGCAAGGCTCTACTAAATCCATTAAATTTCCAAAAAAAAAAAAAAACCTTAATTATAAAAGACTTGCAAACATGGATACACATTTCTCTCGAAATCTTACACGACAACTCATTTAATTACCAACACAAACTTAGTAAATATACAGGCATCTACATACAAGTTGGACAAAACTTTTGAGTGAAATAAATTATGTTGGACTTATGAAAACCTCAGATTATAAAATTGGAGATGAAGCAACGAAAACCTCTAACTGATGAATTAAACAACAGGCTGCTAGATATATAATTCAGTTGTGGCACCTTTTTTTCCTTTAATATGCCGTTAGAGACGGTGGCAGAAAGCTTCCTCGATGTTTGTGGATCAATGGTGGATGAATCTATTAACAGCCAAGGTCGCAAGAGATACCCTCCACGAAGCAAACCATTAGGTCCAGTGTAAACATAATCTACCTGCACAAAGTATAGATCAACAAGTCCATTGTGGCACAAAGCCAAAGTTGATGATCATAGCCTCAGAAACTAGAAAACACCTTTATAAGATAAAAATCTCAAACCAATGATTGAATATTGAGAAAATTTCAGTACTCTGCCAATTGAATAAAAGCAGTAAAGGCTAGGTGATATGCTTTAATTATTTAGTAGTACGTATGCAAAATGTGGTAGTGATAGAAATGTTCTGTAGATCTTCTATATTTATCAGTCTCTTTGTTGCCTGTTGACTGTCACTCGGGGTTTAGTCTAAGAATAAAACCATTTATTGTTGCACTTCTATTGATTTTATGCAACTCGTTATGCATGAAAGGCATATTTAAATCTCTTGTATTTCCATATTTATTAGAGATTTCATTGTGCTTGTGTTTTGAAATCTAACAAGTAAACAACCATCAGTGGGTTTTAATTGTTTTCTAGTGGTTAGGGTTTACATGTTCCTATAACTATGCCTCTTTCACATTAACTTAATGTGTGCTTCAAAAAAATAAAAAAAATAATCCTTCTAGTACTGCAACTCAGCTCCAATACTCTGAAGAAATTCCACCACCATTATGGTTGTCCACAGACAACGAAAGTCTTTCGTGGAAAACTCTAGATGGATAATGAATCAAGTATGTCAACATTCAATTGTGAATTCACCTATTAGTGGTTGTTCAACGTTTGTAAAGATATAACCCTGTTGGCCCAGGTTAAGCATCTTGGGTGAAATTGGTTTTAAGCAAATGGTTTACCATGCATCAGCCATAATACAGAAGTTAAAAGGGTTCTTACTTTATTTCATTTCATTGGCTTAATATGTTTCATGCAACTTGTCTGTCGACACCAACTTCCAACTAAAACTACTTTCATGCAACTAATGATCTTTAAGAACAGAGAGAAAACTTGAGTTAATAGGCAACAAATAAACTTTATATTTCTGAAGAAGAAAAAAACTGTCAAAAAGTTTATACATACATCCAAAAGCAAAATCAACACATCAAAGGACAAAGCCCCAATATCAAGAAGTTAGAGAATCAAAAGTTCACTTCTTTGCGTCTTTTCAATTGGCTGGGAACTTGAAATATTTCAAAATGTCTTTTGAGTTTTGATATATTCCAGTGAACTTTAAAATGTTTTGGATGTTTCTCTCCTAAAAATCTTCATGTTTCAGTTGTTTCAATAGAAATGAAACAACTTTTTTTTCTTGGGGGGTCAGCACACTGTGGAAACCGTAGTACTAAAACATTCATATAAGAGAATGGATTCTTATGAATACAAAGGAAGAGTGTATGGAATCATTAAACTCACATGAGATGAAGAAGGTAGCATTGTAATTACAACTTCACTAGCTTGGGCAACTTCAAAAGGCGTTTTCTTTGTGTCAACTCCCATGTCTGAGGATTTTTGCATGACATTTTATTTTCTGAAAAGGAATTGAAATTTCTTCGATAGTATAAACACACGCTCTAGAAAAAAAATGCAAAGTTACCATATTCACATACGATCATCATCGAAATATACAAACTGAGTTTAGCTCACTTGTTAATCTCAGTAAGCACAGGTAAAAAAGTTAAATAAATAAATAAATCCGTACATAAGTTAGAGTACTATAATTGCAGTGGGGATCCCAATATATTACATGTCATGAACAGCTACTTTGTATCCAGCCTTAAATAGATTACTCGCCATTATGGATCCCATATTTCCCAGTCCTATAAACCCAACACTCTGCAGTACATCATTTAAATCAAATAAATTTACCATGGTTTACAAGAAATGCCAAGTCAATAATACCTATATCTAAAGTGTTTCAAATTAATATTTAAAACACAAAATAAAGAGCTAAGTAGATTTCAGTTTAACACTTCACAGTAGCTGTAGAATGCTTGATTATATAAATGTATCACCTGGAACTGAAATAAAGAACCGTTGGTATTGAAAAACAGCTTAAAAATATGAAGTTTGGGAATTTCTTCCAATCAAAAGTAATGCCATTAGAAGGAGACCTTTGTTGAAGTAAATCTTATTTGAAAAGTTTTCTTGTCTCCGCTGAAAGAGATGTATTTCCACGAGCATTGTTTCCCTTGCCAGAAACTAGTTTGATCATGTTCTAATAAGAGTCTTTATCTCATTTTAAAGTCTAAGTTCATTTCAGAACTCTTCATTTTCCTTTTTAGTTTGATTTATTCAAAGTTAATCTATATCAGAGCTTATTGGATTCCCCAAACTTGTATTTCCAAGTTAATCAATGGAGCTTGGGAGTATTAGAATTCCAAATTAAATACAATCTCTCAAAGAAATAATCAATCATGAATAGGTATATAAAGTTTGATTTTGTGTCTGCCCACATGATACAAAATCTATTCTACAAATGAAAAACACAAGAAAAATTGTACAAAAATTTAGTCTAAACCAGATTCAATGACACAAGAATAGCTAACCCACTCATTTGTCTCATTTAGTGTATAGAAGCTTAGTATGTATATCTAAGAACTCATATGGAGAATGGATCATTCAAATGTTCATACTTTATCAAGAAAATATAATTACCCAAAGACCCCATAGCAGTCATTGCATTAGTTAATTCAGTCCAAAGAAAACCAAAATGAAAATAATTAATTTTAAAATAAAAAAACGCGAAACAATTGATCAAATATGTAAAGGACAAGAATAAAAACAAACCAAAGCCCATGAATTTCCCCACATACCCAATTTCCAATTTAAGAGAACGGAGGTAGTTGAATAATAAGTAAGATTGAGCAAAAGGGTATGTAGAAATGAAGCTGTAAAATCCAAGAAGAAAGTAATAAAAACAACCTCGAAGAGGGATGACACTTGTGTTGAAAATCTCCGTAAAAGAGAGAGCTGAGAAGATGAAGAAGACATGCCTGTAGATGTAGACTTAGAAAGAGTAATCAATGATCTCACTCTCGAAATCGCCAGGGCTTTGCGTTGCTCTCTCACTCACCAGACCAGAGTTGGAAGTAGGAAACAAAAAACAAGGAATCTTTGTCGTCACAGTTTTGGCATTTTTTATTATATCCTTGTAGAATCCACGTAATCGGTCCTAATCACTTTAATATATTATTTATAATATGTTTTAACATTTTATTGTTTTCGTTCGCCTGATGGGTCCTAAGTATCTTACTTCGTCTTTGTTATATAATTATCATTTTTTTAACTATCGTTTAGTAACTCATTTCTTTTTTACTTTTATTTTTGGTTTGTGATTTTTATTTTTATTAAAAAAATAATAAATAGTTTTATAATTTTTTTTTTCGAAAGTTTTGTTTTTTTATTTTTTTTCTTTTCTAATTTTGTATTTTTTTCTAAAAACAACTTTTGTAACGACGGTTTCTTCTGGAAACGCGGTTAAAACTATAAACTTTTCCTTTTAGGGGAAAAAGAATTTCCGCATTTTCTTGTTTTATCCGAATTTGAAAAAAGTTTTTATAAAAAAAAAACTAAAACTAAAAACAAAAAACGTTTATTAAACCCATTTTCATTTTTTATTTTTCAAAAAAAATAAAAAATAAAAACAGTAACATGATTTTAATATAATATTTTTACAAAAAATAAAAAATAAAAACAGTAACATGATTTTAATATAATATTTTTACATGATTTTCATATGTAACTTTTATTTTTTTGGGTAAATTTTTCATATGTGAATTGAATTGCAAATGTTAATTACTTAATTATGAACCTGCATAATAGATTATATCTATACCTAAAATAATAATAACAATAATTTACATGCGAAATTTTTTTAAAATATATGTGAAAAACTACCACACACATTTAGTTGAAAATCTGTGATATAATTTGAAAAAGAATAAGAAATAATGATATTTATGAAAATTATTGAATTAAAACCATTGGAACAAAAATAAAATATAATATAATATCATGGGGATTTTTTATTTTTCACCATATTGAAATTCATTATAGAAAAAAGGGTTGCACTCTCTCTGTTTCCATTCGAGACCTCCAAACTGTGATTGAAAATCTGGTTTCTCTGCGATGCCTTTGTTAGCCGTTGGTTGGATAAGCTCCAAGATGTATCTTACGCCATCGATGATGTTCTGGACGAGTGGAGCGCAGACATTCTCAGATCAAGAATTGGGAAATGAGAGGAAGAAGAAGGTGATCATCGAAATGGTCTTGTTTTGAAGAAGAAAAAGGCATGCTTTTCGTTGTCCACTTCTTGCTTTTGTCTTACACAACTCAAGCAAGTTGGTATACGCCGTGGTATTGCTCTGAGAATCAAAGAACTTAATGATACACTTGAGGGGGTTCACAAAGAGAGGTTTCAATACTCTTTGCAAATTGGCTAGGGTTCAGTCTAAGAAAACAGAGATTGTTTGCTTTGGTGATCAATTCCACGTACATGGCCGAGAAGAGGAGAAGAAGCTTCTATTAGGTGAGTTGCTATGCGAGGGCAATAGTGAGGGTAGAGGGAGCCTGACATCATCTCTATTGTGGGGATGGGGGGAATTGGGAAAGCCACTCTTGCCCAATTAGACACTTTGGAAGGTTAAGTCCCATTTTAGTGAGAGAAATTTGGGTTTCTGTCTCAAATTCTTTCAATCCGGTTTAAGATTGCCAAAGCAATTATTTAAGGTCTCAAAGTCAAGCACCAAAATTTGGACACTTTGGAAGCCCTTGTTGCAACAAATTCCTGGATCTATTGAGGGGATTATATGGGAACAATTGAAGGAATTACTGAAATATGGTGGTGTAGGAAGTAAATTTATGGTAACAACTAGAAAGAAGGAAGTTGCTATAATGATGGGAGTAGGCTCATGCATGATTAATATAGATGTGTTGTCAGAAGAGCAGTGTTAGTGCTGGCTAATATTTAGCCGAATGCATTTTGTGAAAGAAATAGTGAAGAGCAGCAAGGTTTGGAAGTGATTGGGAGGGAAATTGCAGCAGAATCAAGGGCTTGCCTGTTATATACATGTTCTCTTTTTTATTAACTTTATCCCGACTATACCTGCACAGGTAATTCTCATTATGTTTTCCTTAGTAGTCAAGCTCACTTACACACGAACAAATATATATATATATATATATATACATATATATATATATATACACATGCATGCATATATGTTTGTGGACTATACTTGGTATAATACGCATTATTGTCCTTTCATTTCACAAAACAGCGCGTTACACAGTAAGCACCACTCACTCAGTCACTCTTCAAGCATCTTCCCCACCACCTCCCCCAAAATTCCAAATCGCCACCTCAAAATTTTCAAACACCATGAGTTGTTCCATAGCATAGCTGTTAAAGTAAAGGTTTTGAAAAATGAAAATCATCTAAAGGCTTTCATTATTGCCGGTCGGTCCCATTCCTATGTATTTGTCACACTCTTCCATCTTTTATGACATTGCAAAAGCATTGGCATATGGCTCATTTATTATCTTTATAAGATACACTCGTCATTATCAGATAAGAGGGGATTGGATACACTTGTCATTATCTTTATAAAAGGGTGATTAGATGCATTGAAATAGAACTACTTTCACTATTCTTCATCCTTTTTTTTACCTTATTCATTTATAAGCTCCACAAACTACTCAGCTTTAGCAATGGATGAAGCTCCACAGGAACAGTTATGGCTCATTAATTTTGCATCCTTTGAAATGTGTTCCATTTTTTGGTTAATACAATTAGCTGACTTGACACACAATCTCTACAAGATTCAAAGGCATGCTAATGAGAGTATTATATAAGTTCCATGACAAATCAACCCACATAATATCTTAAAATTGGTGGCCGAAAGTGTTTTGCTTTCTACTTTTTTTAATATATATTATTTTCTTGAATTGCCATAACAAGATAGGGGGCTAGAGTGGAGATACTTTAATTTCATCCTTGGACACCTCACGGTACTTCTGAGCCTAGGATGCCTCACATTATTATCATATGCCAGACGTGACTTTTGGGATCTATTTTCATTCCTTTCTCTACTCTTTATTTTATTTTTTATTTTTTTTGCTTGAAGAATGTCATTTCATTTTATATGCACAAAGAGAAAGATAGAAAGAGAGAGAAGAAAAAAAAGAAAAAGAAAAGAAAGATAAAGCAAAATGTTTTGAACAAGTACATTTTCTCTAAAGTACTCTACACGCCAAAACAAACATTTTTCTTGGCCCTAAGCCTCCTAATTATTCTTATTCCCTTAAAAACTACTCGTCTGTCTCTAACCTTCTTAATCAATATTGCTCGGTACTCTTTAGGCCGGCCACAGGCCCACAACCTCCCCAAAATTTCCAATCTACCAACTCTAAGTTACAAAATAGGGTCACACATGTCATGAATTTTTGTTCTTTTTGGAACACATGTGATCTCTTTTGTTCAGCGCCATGAATATTTATTTATTTAGTTATTTTTTTCTATTATATAGGATCCAAAAACAAAAATAAGTAAAGTTTCAGTGGAGGGAATAGCGTTTAATTTTTCCTTCTTTTTTATTTGTATTGTTTATGTTAAAATTAATTCTGTATAAAAGGGGTTAACATGCATATATAATGGAACTGACCCCCATTTGTTAACGTTTTTGTTTTTGTTGTTGCTTTTGATTTTGATTTTTAGTTTTTGCCTAACTTGCTTGGTTTAAACGCTACTTAATATTAGTTGGATTGGTTATTGTTTAGTATATTAGTTATAAATGTCATGAAACAAAACCATTTGAAATAGTATTTCATTTAGTGTTTCCATATTTCATTTTCCTTTATATTTATAGTTAGTTGAGAGGTCTAAGCAACTCTAATCAATATAAATTAATATTTAAACTAAACAAATCACACCCAACTCAAAAGGTAAATTAAATACTAACAACTAAAAATAAAAATGTTGTCCAAGGAGCACTAATTCTTTCATTTTCATTTACCCTAATTCAGCCTAGCTAGTGATCATTTTTCAAATAAATAGATAATATCATAGTCAAGAAATGCCAAGATAAACCAAGACTACCCCAGAAATATATAATCAACCCAGTTTTCTGAAATATAAGACATATATTTATATTTATATATATAAACGCTTTAATATACTATATCACTTTCATATGGTGGATAATATATATGTGAAATTTTATTAAATATGAGCAACAAAATAAATTTATATTATTTATTAATTTTTATATTTACTTTTTATTAGATCTGTTTAAATTGGTTAATTATAATTTTATTATCACGCATCATATATATATATATATAAATAAAGAGAGAGAGAGAGAGATAAATGTAGTGCGAGGAGTTTTCTATATTATATATATATATATATATACTGCATGTGAATATATTCTCAATAACCTCACTAAGCAATGCTAATATGTATCCCAACACTACCCGAAATTCCAAATGGGCCATCTATCAAAAGTATTCAAAGTACACGCAAGGAATAATTCGACGTGATGACGACTATAGTTCAAAACGAGTAGGGAATAGTTTAGGTGGCATGAATTTTTATTTATTTATTTTAAAATTTTACTGGTTGAAGCCATGGTAATCTTCAGATTTAATTTAATATAAAATGGGCATTACATGCATTGAAATAAAATCCCCCACCTTCAATTCTCTTACACTCATTGAACAGCCACAGTTTGTAGCCAGCTTCAAGTATGGCTGACGCTCTGATTTCTGTGCTGCTGGATCCGTTGGTTTCCATCACGACTGAGTTTCTAATACAAGAGGTGAAACTGAAGGGTGTTAAGGAAGATGTTTCTAGTCTCCAAAGCAAGCTTGTAGCTATAAAAGATGTGTTGGAGGGCGCGGAGAAGAAACAACTGGAAGATCCTCGTGTTAGGCGCTGGTTGGATCAGCTCAGAGATGTTTCTTATGACATTGATAATGTGTTGGACAAGTGGAACACTGAAATTCTCACATCCGAAATTCAGAAACAAAACGCTCCTGCTCCTGCTTCTGCTCTAAAGAAGAAGGTATGCTTTCCATTACCCTCTTCTTGCTTTTGTCTATCCCAACCTAAAAAAGTTGGTATTCTCCACGAAGTTGCTCGCAAAATCAAGAAACTTAATGAAACGTTAGAGAGAATTGCTCAAGAGAAAAGTAATTACTCTTTGGAAACAACACAAGTTGTTCCTAATAAGAGAAGAGAGACTACCTCCCTTGTTGATGTGTCCGAAGTGTATGGTCGGGATACAGATAAGGATGATCTAATAAGCAAGTTGCTCTGTGACACTAGTGGTCATGGGGGTAAAGTTCCTGTTATCATCCCTATTGTGGGGATGGGGGGAATTGGGAAAACCACTCTTGCCCAATTCGCTTTTAATGATGAAAAGGTCCTGGCAAACTTTGATGAGCGAGTTTGGGTGTGTGTTTCGGAGCCTTTTGATGAGATTGGAATTGCCAAAGCAATTCTTCCAGCGCTAAAAGTTGATTTGAAAGATCTACATACATTGCAAGCTTTATTGCTAAGTATTCGTAAATCTGTTGAGGGAAAGAAGTTCCTGCTTGTCCTAGATGATGTATGGACTGAAGACCGTGAAGTGTGGGAACGATTTATACAACCTTTTAGATCGGGTGCTGTAGGAAGTAGAATCTTGATAACAACAAGAAAACTCACAGTTGCTACTATAATGGACGTACCCAAGTCAATGATCTATAACTTGCAACTGTTGTCTGAAGAGCATTGCTGGTCAATATTTAGTCAACTAGCATTTTTTGAAAGAAATGGTGAAGAGCGCCAACAGTTAGAAGAAATTGGGTGGAAAATTGCAAACAAGTGCAAAGGATTGCCTCTTCAAGCAAAGACTTTAGGAGGTTTGATGCGTTTTAAGGAGACGAAGAAGGATTGGGAGGACGTTCTATCTGATAAAATCTGGGAATCGCATGATGAAAAGATTAAACATTTCGCTCCTTTCTTGTTGAGTTACTATGACTTGCCTCCTCTCGAGAAACGTTGTTTTTCATATTGTTCCGTATTCCCTAAAGATTATGCGTTTCGTAGAGATGAGTTGATTGAAATGTGGATGTCACAGGGTTATTTAGGTAGCGACGAAAATCCAGAGAATAGAGGTCAAAATTGTTTTAAAAATTTGATCATGCAATCTTTCTTTCAAGACTTTGAGAAAGATGAAGATGATGGAAGCATTGTAGGATGCAAAATGCATGACATAATGCATGACTTGGCCCAGTTTTTGACAAAAAATGAATGTTCAACCATGAAAGTGGACGAGGAGAATACACAGCCTCATATTGTTGGAAAGGTCCGTCATTTGACCTTGCTATTCACAACTGACAGGTTGGAATTCCCTACCTCAATGCTTAATGAAGGTAATTTGCATAGCCTTTTCATATTCAATTCAAATTGGTCAGCCTCTGCATTGAGGTTGCCTCATCAAACATCTGGTCCTCTAAGATACCTTCGAACACTAAATATGAGGAAATGTCAAATTTCAAGGCTTCCAGGGCAACTAGTTGGTCAGTTGAGACATTTGAGATATTTAGATTTATCTGATAATAGTACGTTGGAAGAATTGCCTGACAAAGTATGCGATTTATGTAATTTACAAACTTTGAGACTCTGGTACTGCCGCGGTCTTATGAAACTACCAGAAGGGGAGGCTTGTGAATTTAAGACATCTTCATATTTTAGGTTGTTATGAATTGAAGGGATTGCCGAAAGGAATTGGAAGACTAACTCAGCTTCGGACGCTAGACATGGTGGTTATACCAGAGAACAATCCTGAAGAATATGTAAGCCTGGGAGATTTGGAAAAGATGAATCACCTTCAACTCGGCAGTGCAGCAGAAATAATTGGGTGTGGAAATTTGAAAAGTTTGAGTGAGGCTGAGAAACTTGCAGGGCTAATGAAGAGGGGAAATCAGGTTCGACTAACTCTACAATTTTACCCGTTTGTGTTTGATGAGATGGTTAGTAAGGAAGATGATGATTTTCAGATACTTGAAGCATTACAGCCACGTCCAAACTTGAAATCATTACATATCGGAGGTTACCGTGGTGCCAGTTTGTCTCCCAAATGGATGACGTCGTTACATAATTTGACACGTCTCGGAGTTTGGGGCTGCGAAGTCTTTGACACGTTTCCTCCATTGGGAAGGCTACCTTCCCTTGAAGAACTTTGGGTGGATGGAAATAGAGAATTGAGAAAGATAGGGGGTGAGGTAATGGGAATTATTACTACAACGTCATCTACTTCAACTTCAAGTAGAATTAGCAGTAGTGATGATGATATTAATGTTGCAAAAGGAGGAGGAAGAGGAGGAGGAGTCCACCATTTCATTTCTTTCCCCAAACTCAAAAAAATTAGTTTTGGGAGAATGAGGGGATGGGAAGAATGGGAAGGCTGTGAAAGTGCAACCAACATGCCTTGTCTCAATTCCTTAACTATAGCAGAATGCCACAGTCTAAAATCACTACCCGAGTTTCTGAAAGAGACACCGTTGCAGCATTTGGATATCTCCGAGTGCAGAATTTTATTTGAATCTTTCGAACGCGAGTGGGCCCATATTTCTCACGTCTCAAACATCCAAATTAACCGCCTCTATGTGAAGCGAGACGGCAATTGGATAGAAGATGAATCTTAATTAGTTGCATAATTTCCAAATCTCTGTGGTAATTATTTTGACCTTCTGTTGCATACTTTGAATTAATACATTCATTTTACAGCTTTTTAAAATTATCTTATATATTTTTAATCAACCTTATTTATTATATTTTTTCCTCAATTTTCAAATTTCTTTATATATATATATATATATATATATACACACACACATTTTTCTTTATTTATAATATACATATTACCTTATATTCAAAGAGGTTAAGTTGATGAATCATGTCTAGAGAAGTTCTCGAGTCTTGAATATGTACGATTCACTCACCTTCAGCTGCTTTACTTTGTCAAGTCTGTGAAGGTAGAATATTTTTTTTAATTAATTAATTTTTTTCCCAGTAATTCCGTTGATTTTTTAAAAGACAGTTCATTATTTAATTTGTGATCATGAAAATGGTTGGTAACTATTGCATACGCTTTGCTTTATGTACAGATATTATCGAAAGTGGTGGGTTTTGCTATGTTATTTCGTAACGCTTTGCTTACTCAATTCAATGGCTGACTAGTTGATGGAACCAGAATCCACACAATATTGCTTCCATAGCTGTAGAATAAAGTGGACAAAAGCTTAAGCAAATAGGCTTCATCCAAGCTTTTTTTCATGTTCCGATCGAGTTGAATTCTACGTTTCGAATATTTGCGTAGTAACTTTGATTAGTATTATTTAATTTTGTATGAATTTTACTTTCTTGTCTTCTAGATTGAACTTTATTTTGAGCCATTTAGAAAAAGTGGGATAATTCACAGCGATGCATCGTTAAACACTTCAAGTCAATATCATTCTACATGCATGTGTTCGAGGCTTAATCATTCTGGTCTCATTCATAATCTTTCGGTAAATGGATAATGAATTCCTCTTTCTCAAAAATTGAGTGGCTCTGTTTTCATTCAATCGTGCGATGGACCAGGTTAAGCCAAAGCCATTTTACAACGTCAGCGAGTACACGTACTCATCTCCTTAAGTTGATAATTATATAGCATAAAGTTTTAAGCTTAACGGAATTGATGTTTGTGCACAAAATCACCATACGAATATTTCTTCAACATCGACATTGATTGAGGTTTTCAAAAATGAAAATCATCTCAAGCCATTCATTGCATGTGGATCGAACAAAAACCACCTCCATGTTTTCTTTTCTTTTACAAATCATTGCCCTCAAATTCTTGATCCTACCCTATCACACACTATCACCTTAGTATCTTGCAAAGCAATGGCCATTGCTCATGTTTTTTTAATCCTTCCAAATGTACTACATTTTGTTTGACAGGAAAAGGTTAATAAAATTAGCTGATCCTACACCATAATTTCTAAATGATTCAAAAGGGACGCTAATGAGGTATTAAGCCCACAAAAATCAAGTCCAACTAAATTAGATTCAAAAGAAAAAAAGACTATATAGATGAGAGATCCTCATATATAGTCTTGATACCTGGCCTCTCAGAAACAGATCTTATGCATCTTAAAGCTATTCCAAGGACCTCCTTCATTCCCTTCTCAACTGCTGGATTCCCCACTTCTTGCATCAATGCAGCATCGAAACAGTCTGAGCCACGACCTTCTGATACCCTCAACCGCACCCAATCTGTCAAATCAACCCCTCCGTCCTCACCAGAAATCACATCACCAGCACACCTTCCAGTTAAAAGCTCCAACACTATCACTCCAAAAGCATACACATCAGACTTGAAGGAGGGAAGTGGCTTCTTTGAAGCAGCTAACTCTGGTGAGCGATAACCCAAGACACCCGCATCAAGAATCTGTTCAATGGTGCCAGCTTGTGTCATGAGGCGGTGGAGGCAATAATCACCTACACGAGCATTCAGATCAGGCCCATCTAACAATATGTTTGTTGCTTTAAGGTTACCATGTGGAACAGCACGGTCAAAATGGAGATAGTTCAGACCACGTGCAACATCCACTGCAATTTTCAGTCTCTGTGCCCAGGTTAATGGCCCCCCTTTTCTTCCTGGTCGATCTGAAAAAATATTAAAGACTTGTCAGAATTGAAATTGTGGAACAAACATGCCATTCAACTTGGAACCAGGTCTTAAACATGCAAAAAAATGAACTATTATAAATGGAGATCAACAAAGTTCAAACAGAAGTCTAGACAGACATGCAGAACCAAAAAAACCATAAAAATATTACCATTACTTGTACATTAACTAAGAGAAGAATACTGTTTTCTGGACTGAGAGGACCTAAGAAAATATCTAAACTAGGAGTTAATACACAAACAGATGGGAAGTGAAGGAAAACAATAACACACTAAACTAAGAGAAGAATTAGTAATTAATTCTCATAAAAGTACAGGCAGCTTATCAATGCAATCAACAGTACTGTACACCCTAGGTTTGTATTCTGACGCCATTGCCATATAGTACTAGTTAAATCTTCAATCTGCTTAGTTTTAAATTGCAGGTATTGCCATACAACCCTAATAGTTTTTTTTCTTCTTCTATATTTCATGTCAGTTCACCCAGTTTCTTCTTGGATTATAAAAAAGTTTGATAGACTTATGAGTGAGAAACGATAACATGATTACCATAAAGAAAGCTAGCAAGACTTCCAGGTGATATGTAATCTGATAGAATAAGTTTCTCGTGCTGTGTTGGTCCCCAATAATACCCTCTCAGACCCACCACATTTGGATGTCTGATGTTTGCAAATTTTTTAGCCTCCTTGGCGAATTCCTTTTTCTGTTTTGCCACCCCTTCTCTCAGCCATTTTACAGTCAAGAACATCCCATTCTCCAAAGTAGCCCTATAAGAAGTCCCATGGCTACTTCTTCCCAACACTTCAGCAGGGGCCCTTGACAGTTCCTCAGGCGTCAATGTGATTGTATCATCAAGAAAATACAGCTCCCCTACCAATCTATCTGGTGACCTCACATCCAGCCTTGAAAGGTTCTCAGCAGGGAACAAATCCCCAGATTCTGGTGACCAAGAGAAATGACTGTGCTTTGAAGGGGAATATCCAGTTACAGCGGCCATTTTTTCATCAGGGCTGATAATCTCGGATGACGATCCTTTCCGTGATGCCACAAGATCCTCAGCTGAAACAACTGTAGCACCACCAGTTTCTGTTCCACGAATACCAGAGGGGTTCGGTTGAGTGCGCTTGTGGATATCTTTGTTCATACTGTGCTCTGGTGGGAGTTTCCTCGATATGCGAATATAATGTATGAAGATAATGAGCAGAAGTAGAATGACCACAGCAACAATACACGAAACTATAATAATTACTTTGACAAGAGTGTTCAGTGGCTTTCTCTTGGAATTAACAGCTGGAGAACTGCTTGATCCAGGAGAACCACTTGGAAGATGCAAATCACTATTTCCAGGATAGAAAGAAGATCTTGGAAATTTTCTCAGATTTTCTGGGACGTCACCAGTAAGATCGTTGTATGAGGCATTAAAGTTTTCAAGGCTGTCAGGAAAGTTGTTTGGTAGAGGACCTGCAAAATGATTCTGGGAAATATCTAATGACGTTAATGAACTCATGTCAGTGACTGAAGTTGGCAGAGAACCAGAAAAATTATTTCCCGCAATGCTGAGCACTTGAAGTGCAGTCAATGAACCAAATTGATCAGGAAAATAACCATTAATTTGGTTATGAGAAAGATCAAGAATATGAAGATTAGTTTCACTGGATGAAGGAGATGATAACTTAATAGCCCCAGTAAAAAGATTGTTGTCAAGATGGAGTTCTTGCAAAGTGGGCATTGTTAGCAAATCAGCTAGAACAGGTCCACCTAACTGGTTGGAACTGAGATCAAGGACTCTAAGTTTTGGATACTGCATTACCACTTTTGGTAGGGAACCACTAAGTGAATTACGGGAGATATTGAGGTGATTTAAACGCAAAAACTGTGGGGCTACCTCAGGGATAGATCCTGTCAAATGATTCTGACTCAAATCAAGAAATTCAATGTTACCCCACTTTACCATCCTGGTTAAGTTCCCTTCAAATTGGTTATTTGATAGATCAAGTAGAGCACAGCTTCCAGTTAGCAATGGCAGCTCACCAATAAGCCCATTTGAGGAAAGATTAAGGACACGTAGATTTGTTGATGTAATAGCACTAATTGATCCTGCAAGATGAAATTAAATGTGAGAGGCATGACAAGGTGACAAACTAATGTAAAAGAACTTAGAAAGACCAGTTTAAAAGAAGCTAATATCATTTCTTATTGGTAACAAGGAACCAGGCAGTAGATGGTTCAAATACCTGAGAGGTTGTTGCCACTCAAATCTAGTTCACTTAAAACCAGAGAATCTCCTTTTAATAGGTTATTAGGAACAAATCCTGAAAACCTATTGTTGCTGAGCTTGAGGGCTTGGAGATCATAGACAAAATTAAATCCAGGTAGTTCACCAGACAACTGATTATAGCTCAGATCTAACACCTTCAAGTTTTCAAATACTTGTAGCTCCCCCCCACTTACCAGTGACCCAGTAAGCTGGTTATGGCTAAGATTTAAATACTTAATATTTTCAGAAATATGCGATAAAAATTTCTGCTGCTGAGAACTCGAACTTGTTAGCATATTATCACTGAAATCAACATGAGTAGCACTTGTCTCAAGCAAAAATACCATATTAAGGTGACCCTCAAGCATATTCCCATGTAAGTCAAGCACATCAAGACTTGAAACCTGCTCAAAGCCTTTGGGAACTTCCTTGGAAAATCTATTAAAAGAAAGATTGAGAGAGACCAGGTTAGGCAACTTTGTCAGTGATGTTGGCAGTGGCCCAGAGAAGGAGTTGCGACTCAAGTCCAAGGACAGCATTGAGGAAAGTCCCGAAATTGAATCTGAAATGGAGCCAGAGAAGTTGTTCCCAGCTAATGAAAAATTACGTAAGCTCCCTAACCTACCAATTCCCATTGGTAAAGCCGACGAAAACAGATTATTAGATACATCAAGATACTCAAGTTTTGCGAAGTCTGCTATGTTGTCAGGAATCTTGCCTGTTATTGAATTGTTGGACATGGAAAGCTTCACAAGCTTTGTGAGATTTGCAAATACACTCAAGTCTGCATCTGCAGAGAGACCCACATTATCAAGAACAACTCCGGCAACATTTCCGCCATTGCAGACAATTCCATTCCAAGAAGAAGGGCATCCGTCAAAATCTATAGATTCGTCATTCCAAGAACTAAGGACATAACCTGTTGGATCATGCTTGATACCCTTCTTGAATTCAAGCAGAGCCAAAATGTCCGGCGAAGGAAGCTGCCCCAAGACAGTAAGAAACAGAAGAGACAACAGTAAAACCCTACCCAGCTTCATTGCCCTCCAATCAATGACTTCAATCAAGTGAAAAAAGGAAAAAAGCTCAATGAGAACACAGGGTTTTTTTTTTTTTCTGAAAGTTCCAAGCTGCTAACTCACAAACTCAAAAAAGACTGAAGTAAAGTTTCAACAATACTTGCAGTACAAAGCATTCAACAATACTTGCAGTACAAAGCAGAATGCAACAAGACGTTGCTCAACCAGTCAAATCAAGAGGTGAGCGCAATGTTGCAGAGAAATGTAAGGTTTTGAGCTCACAAATTCACAATCTATAAAGAAACCCAACCAAAATTCGCATACTTGTATATAGGAGAGCATGAGAAATACGATGGCCACTACAGCTTGGTGATTACCACTATGGAAAGTAAAACAATGATTTTGAACCCCACATGCAACCAAAATACTCAACTATGTGCTCAACAAAATAGTACCTTTACAAGAGAAAGGACTAATCTTTGGAGTCCAGAGCTTAAGGAACTGATTCTTCTCCACAAAAATAATTTAAAAAGTACAGCTTAAGACTGAAGAGCTGACCCAGAGCAATAAATGATCGAAACAAAGAGCATAAAAACTGAGTCACCTTTAGGGATCTAACAATGGAACTTGCAGCATTTTTCTACCAAGATCTCATTTTTAAAAATGAGGCCAGGTAGAAGTCAATACCTTCTATACTTGAATAGTTAAAACACCAGCTGTGAACAATCTGAAAAATAATCACAGATGGACATTAACTAAAAAACCATACCTCTAATACATTGTTCCACAGAGTTCAGTAGCCATCTACAACAAACCCATGAAGAAACACGAAGTGGGTCTTGGAATTAAGAACCAGACAGCATTCAAGACAAGGGACCCAGAAATTTTTTAACCATAAGAACCCTATTAACAGCACCTTTTTGGCTACTTAAAACAGTCCAAAAGCCCAGCTCTTTCTTTAATGCAAAAAGAAACAAATGCTTAAAAGAAATAGCCTTTGACCCTTTTCACCTCACTCTCATCTGTTACTCTTTAGGCATGTGAGGAGTGAGGACATTAAAACAATAAAACCAAAATCCTTTACACTAAAATTATAAAATAATTTAAATAAATAAAGAAACCTAGTCTTGTCCATACTTGACATGGGTTTAGTTTCAGCAAATCAGAAAGTAAGCGGGAAATTGCTAGGGTTTTTTTCCTTCAGTGCTTACCCGCCAAAAAAAGTGACAGAATTTCTGTAAGCCTTTCCTAGTGGACGTAAAAAATTTATCAAATCCGGCTCAACTTTAAAGTCTTCACTTTCTAGGAGTAATAATAAAAAAATACGAAAACACTGTTAGTGAGTGAAGTGCGGGCACGGAGACGAGTGAGGTAAGCAGCACCAAAGACTGTGGACCCCATCACTGCCCCTTTGACGAGGCTATTCCCTCACACCAGCAAGCCCCAATAAGACACTGAAGAGAGGTGACGTAGGTGAAGATATAAATGGTAGAAGGGGACCCATGTCCCAAGTACCAATTGCGTAATGACACGTGTAAAAGGGCCCCACTCTCTACTTCTCAACCATCCCTGTGTTGGGAATTCCATTGGACCACGCAAGTTAATCACCGAAATGGGGTTTGGTATGGCGATGGTCCCTTTCCTTTAGAATTGCTGAGTATTGAAGACATGAAAGTGTTGCAATCAGCAAAAATCCAACAAGGTTGAGCCAGTAGATTTCAGTAGCCACTTCACTGTGTACATATCAAAAAACTCGGATTGTGTTTGTTTTCTTTTGTTTGGGATTGTAGCGGTCTACTGAAGACAGCTCAGAACTAGAAGACACAACTAAAGAATTATTCCTTTTTAGGTGAAATTAAATAAACCAAACAATTATAAATGACTTAATGCTCCTGAGTTTTATTATTGGGTGTGACTGTGTTTGATTAAGTATTGGTTTAATAAGTTAGTATGCTCAGTGCTATAGATTTGAACTATAATTTCTGGGTAATTGACGAAAATACCCATAAAATTAATATAAATTGGAAAAATACCCACATTCTCTTAATCTTTGCCAAAAGGGTAAAATATACCTATTTTACCCTTAATGAAGATCTGTAGCATTTAACCTATATTTTTTAGTGAGGACATATAAATTCTTTACTTTTTACCTACTTTGTCTATTCATATCTACTTGTATAATTTTTATTTATTTTGTGTCATATTTTTTGATAAAACTACATCAATTTGTGAGCATTTTGACTTTTGAATCAAGTCATTTCGATTAGTATTGAACGAGATATGATTTTTACAAAATGGTAGGTCGGATCTGTAAAATTGCATGTCCGACCTGTCATTTTGTAAAAATCATATCTCATTCAATACTAATCGAAATAACCTAATTTAAAAGCTAAAATGCTCACAAATTAATGTAGTTTTATAAAAAATATGCCAATAAATAAATAAGAATATTACAGTAGGTATGAAAGAGTATGTAAAATAAGAAAAAATGAAACTTAGGACTGCAATTTGGCGGGGACCTGCCATTTGCAGGTCCAAATTGTATTTAGGACCTGCAAAATGGCAGGTCCGACCTGCCAAATTCCGTGTCCTAAGTTTCATTTTTCTTATTTTTTACATACTTTGTCCTTTCATACCTACTAGTATTCTTATTTATTTATTGGCATATTTTATAAAACTACATTAATTTGTCATTTTGGCTTTTGAATCATGTTATTTCGATTAGTATTGAATGAGATAGAATTTTTATAAAATAGCAGGTCCGACCGCAAAATGGCGTCCGGCCGCCATTTTGTAAAAATTCTATCTATCTCATTTAATACTAATCGAATGACTTAAAATTCAAAATGCTTACAAATTGATGTAGTTGTATTAAAAAATATGCCACTAAATAAATAAAAATTATATTTTGGTCCTAAATTGTGTGAATTTAGGACCTATAAAACAGTCGACTGTCAAATGCAGTCCTAAATCTCATTTTTCTTTACGTTTTACCTACTTTGTCCTTTTATATCTATTTATAGTATTTTTATTTATTTATTGGCATATTTTTGATAAAACTACATCATTTGTGATCATTTTGGCTTTTGAATCAGTCATTTCGATTAATATTGAATGAGATAAATTTTTACAAAATGGCGGGTCGGACATGCAATTTTGCATGTCCGACCTGCCATTTTGTAAAATTCTATCTCATTCAATATTAATCGAAATGACTTGATTCAAAAGCCAAAATGATCACAAATGATGTAGTTTTATCAAAAATATGCCAATAAATAAATAAAAATACTACAAGCAGATATGAAAGGACAAAGTAAAAAATAAGAAAAATGAGACTTAGAACTGCAATTTAGTAGTCCGGACCGCCATTTGCAGGTCCTAAATTTGTGTAAATTTAGGATCTCCAAATGGTTTCGACCTGCCAAATTACAGTCCTAAGTCTCATTTTTTTTCTTAATTTTTTTTACCTATTTTGTCCTTTCATATCTGCTTGTAGTATTTTTATTTATTTAGTGGCTTATTTTTTTATAAAACTACATCAATTTGTGATCATTTGGATTAGTATTGAATGAGATAGAATTTTTACAAAATGGCAGGTCGGACATGCAAAATCGCAGTCCGACCGCTATTTTGTAAAATTATCTCATTCAATACTAATCAAATGACTGATTCAAAAGCCAAAATGCTCACAAATTGATGTAGTTGTACTAAAAAATATGCCACTAAATAAATAAAAATTATACAAGCATATATGAAAGGACAAATTAGGTAAAAAATATAAGAAAAAATGAGGGACCATTTTGGGCCGGACATTTTGCTCAATTCATTTTTTTATTTTTACCTAATTTGTCCTTTCATATATGCTTGTATAATTTTTATTTATTTAGTGGCATATTTTTAGTACTACATCAATTTGTGCATTTTGGCTTTGAATCAAGTCATTTCGATTAGTATTGAATGAGATAGAATTTTTACAAAATGGCAGGTCGGACCTGCGATTTTGTATGTCCGACCTGCCATTTTATAAAAATTCTATCTCATTCAATATTAATCGAAATAACTTGATTCAAAGCCAAAATGATCACAAATTGATGTAGTTTTATAAAAAAATATGCCAATAAATAAATAAAAATTATACAAATATATATGAAATGACAAAGTATGTAAAAAAAATAAGAAAAAAAATCAAATTTTAGACCTGCTTTGGCGGGGACCGCCATTTTGTCCTAAATATCTTCAAATTGTACAAGTCTGTGATAAGGGTAAAATTGGTAGTTTGGGTAGATTTTACAAGGGTTAAGAAGAAGTGGGTATTTTTCAAATTTGTATTATTTTGGTGGGCATTTTCGCCAATTACCCATAATTTTTCAACCCTTAAAAAAAACCTATAAATTTATTATTTAATTTTTTATTGATAAAATAAAAATATTAATAACTTGGATTTTTTTGTGCTTTTTAGGTCAAAATCGTACGGGTGAAACGATGTGGGAGGCAACATGATGAAGCCTCCCAGCATATTGGTCGCTGCCTGGTTAGTGGTTACCCAACAAATTACCAAACCCTTGACAAAATACTAACATTAAGATTCAATTATCAAAAAAATTGATAAAACATCTATAATAATGTCTCTTCTAATTTTGTTCTTACATGGTGATTATGCAAGCCTGATTTCACTTTACACTTTAATTAACTCTTGTTTAATGATGTTTTTAGAAGAAAAAAAAAATTGTCAAACAATAATGTTAAACTCGGTGTAGTTTTTTATTTTTTAAAATAAAGATATTAAAAATGTTAGTGGTGCGGCTGCTATTTCAAATTTCTAAAGTTGTAAAATTGAAATAAAAAATAAATATTATCTCTTAACAAATTAATAAAATGATTATTCTAAGTCATTTTTGGTTTGGAAAAAAATAAAAATATTAAAAAAGGTGAGGCTATAAGCATGGTATACAGATGTAGCATTGGGCTGGACACCAAACCTGTCTTAGCCTAACCCGACTAAACTCCAGTTTCACTCGCAAGACCAGCCACAAGGTCAGCCCAAATTAATCTATCAAGCCCAGTCCAGCCCATCCAACTCAAATCCCAGCAGACCCCCAGCCTAATGATGTCGAATTTTTTTATTTTTTTTGACAAAATATGTCGAATTTATTTGATTTTAATTAACTTGTTAAATATATACTATTAATATATTTTAAAAATATAATTGCATATTCAAATTTTTATCTTAAAAACAATTTTCATTTTCTTCTACTCGAGTAATCGATTTAAATTATAAATAAATGTAATTTTAGAAAAATATGTAAACTATTTTCCAGTATTTAAACTAATTTAAAATATATAAAAACTAATATAACTTATATATATAAACTAATTTTATCAATACATCTTCAGAATTTACAAATTTATTATCATAAATTTTATTCAAAATTTTAATTATAAAAAATTGTATAAAACACTGCCTTTTATATAATTTTCATTCAATTATCTAATTTTTTTTCTTTTTTTAAGTTTTTGGTTGTTGCTCGTATTGATGAATAAATGTCTTTTTTTATATAACTTAAACGTAAAAAAAATTAATTATTTTATTATATTTATTTATGAGAGTTGTGTTTTAAATATCGATAAATTTTATTATTATTTTAAAATATATTTAATTTTATTTAAAATTTTAAATAAAAAAAAAATATTAAAAGACTAAATCAACTATACTAAACTCTTAAAAATTACAAAATACTAATAAAACTTCGCCCAATAATAAAATTGAAGCCCTTTTTCTTTATTATAAAAAAAAAAATTAGAAATACTAATCATAAAGTCGGAGCTCCGCGTCTGGCTAACGCTTTGTTAGGGTTCGAACCCGTGGCTACAAAATAAAAGCAGAAACTCACTGCTTCCGTTTACTCTCCCTTCCATTTTCGTCTCTTAGAATCAGCTCCAGCACTCCGTACAGAGAAACCCTAGATTATCTGTCTCTGTAAGAAGCAAACAATGCCTCCAAAATCTGCGAAAGGGAAGGAAGCGCCAGCCGAGCGGCCGATTCTTGGACGATTCTCGTCTCACCTCAAAATTGGGATTGTGAGTCCTTGCTTGTTCCTGTTGAGTTCTTTTTTCGAATTTTCTGTTGCTGCATTCTAGTTCATTTCTGATTAGTTTCTAGCTAGGTCTTTCACTTTCGTAGTGGTTGGAAATACTATTTTCCCGGAAAAGTTATTAATTTCTTCCGTTAGGCAATTCATTGGATCTTCTCTCGCTTTAATTTGTTTTCTTTGTTAGTGAATAAGTATGCTGAAAAAAGTTGGAGATGGTAGATGTGAATTCTATTATATGGCTTTATAGAAGGCATGCGAAAATATGTACTTGGAAATCGTTGTTTTAGATTTTCATTGATCTGTTCCCGGTGTCTAATGGTTTTTTTTTTTTGGCTTGAGATGTAGTGAAAACCAATTTATGAAGTTATTCTGAATTGCATTCTCAGGTTGGATTGCCAAATGTTGGGAAATCTACACTTTTTAACACACTTACAAAGTTGTCAATACCTGCTGAGAACTTTCCTTTCTGCACAATTGAGCCTAATGAAGCCCGGGTCAATATCCCTGATGAGAGATTTGAATGGCTTTGCCAGTTGTACAAGCCAAAAAGCGAGGTTTGTTCATTCAATTTCTGAAAACTTTGATTTAGACTTCTTGCTATGAGAGATCACCACTTTAGAGATTACTTGAGTTTGCTGTTGGAAAGCTTGATGTTGCAGCATCACTGATATGTATATACTTTGTGCTATTAAAAAATTGTCGAGGTACTTTTAAAAAAAAAAAAATTGCTTTTGGTAAAAATGCATGTATATATATATTTTGTTTCAGAACTCTAATTTTATTCATTATGATAGCATGCGAAGTCTGTGTTGTCATTCGATGTTTACAGTTCAAGTGTTATACAACATAGACACACAAAAGCTAGGTGTAAAATTAATTTTAAAAAAAATGTTATTTTGCTTCATACTAATTTTTTTTTTTTGTTTTTCACTCAACTATGGGCACTAGATTTTTTGGGATACCTTGCAGCATCTTTGCTGCTTTAATCAGTGTCAGCTGGTTGAACAATCTGTAATTTGTGAGCTCCAAACTTTGATCATTCATGAAAATTTTAGTATGTAGTCTTTTCTCATAAAGATTCTGTAACCTTACTAGACCTTTTTATCTCAAAACACAATACTTAAATATGTTGTTATCTGAAGGTAAAGTTGTAAATTATCCTTTTTGTTTTAATTCAGTTCATTTTTTTTTGAAGTATAGTATTATGTGTTTAATGTTATAGTTTTAACTCTTTATCTTTATTGAAGTGATCTTTTGCCACTTTACTTATTTAGTTTTGATTTTTCAGATCTCAGCATTTTTGGAAATCCATGATATAGCTGGACTTGTCCGGGGTGCCCACGAAGGACAAGGCCTGGGCAACAGTTTTTTATCTCACATCCGTGCAGTTGATGGCATTTTTCATGTTTTACGTAAGATTCATATAACCCAAGTTCAAACAATGTCTTAATGTTGCAAATTTTGCAAGATATGCTTCTTTGCTTATGGCGAAGTTGATGAATGCATGATTTTATTACTATCATGAGAAGTTGTGATTTAATATATAGTGCTTTCTTGATACCACTGCAATATCAAACCACATCCGCATGCTGGCAAGCTCCATTTGAAAACCTTCTATTAACAGAGCTATTCAAACTCTGTGTTTGTAGTTTTCCTTTCATATTTTCAGCTTCAACCTTCTTACCTTTTCTAGGTCTTAAAAACTCACGTTCTCCTCTGGATTTTTCTCTTTATTTTTCATTCATGTTTTTGGTAGGATTTTAATTTTTGATTTCATGTAATCTTATTCTATGTCACTTAGGAGCTGTAGTTACTTGAAAAGAAACTTTTCGGTTCTTCCTTTTAATGTAATTTATTGTTAATGTGTGTGTTTTCTTTAACCATTTCCTGTAGGTGCATTTGAAGATCCAGATATTGTCCACGTAGATGACTCAGTGGATCCTGTGAGGGATTTAGAGGTTATTAGTGCAGAATTACGTCTAAAGGTGTGCTTCTCTTGTCTCTAGAATCCTGGCCGTAGCTACTTTATTTTGACTATTTTGGTTATCCTTTGGGATTATTAAATGCTTTTGCTTCTCTTGACTTTATGGGCTTTAACATCAAAATGGTTTTGGGATTGTTTTTTAAATGTTGTATAATACTCTTTCAATTTTTTCTTATTTATTATTGTAAGGAAAGAAACATCTATTTTAAACAAGGTTGATATTTTTTCGCCTTTCTTTGAGTACCTTTTTAATGTTTTGACTGTTGAAATGAGGGATGTGTTGGTTATGAACTTAGGATATATTTTGATGTTCTTGTTTGCTAGTGGGTCTAGGTAGAAGTGGTTAGTCTCTTACATGTCATTTGATGTGTTGATATGTTGTATTGAAATGCATGAATTTTTCCAACAATAAACGGGTAACCAAGTTTCACTAATGTTTATGATGCAATTTTTTTGTGGTTAAGTCTAGTAGCTTATTATTAACATTATATGGTGTGTTATTCACGTTCCTTTTGATTATATTTTATTAGTAAATTTCTCAGATGTTAGTTTGTGATCTTTTCACAAAGTTATGATCTGTGATTTTATAGCATGTCTATGGCATCCTGCAGCTTTATTGGAATGTTTTATGTTTCTTCCAAAGTTTTGTTATTTTGCTATTTTCATCTATCTTGGATATTTCTATATTTAAAGATGAAAAGTTATTCAATGTATAGATGTTTAAGACCTTGCTACCATATGCTACTCATTTTAGGATGTTGAGTTCATGGAAAAGAAGTTGGAGGATCTTGAAAAGAGCATGAAAAGGAGCAATGACAAGCAACTCAAAATCGAGCATGAGTGCTGCCAAAAGGTATTATATTCAATTTCAAATAATATGCACCAAAGTGAAATAGATTTTGTTCCCTGAGGTTTTGATATCAAATCCTCCTACCTTCAATTTCAAATAATATATACCAAAGTGGCCTTATTAGAACAGTTTTTTTTTTTTTTTTCTAGTTTTCATTTAAAGCATGAATTTTATTTTATTTTATATAGAGATGATGCATACTTATGCTCGTCAAATAATCATTACAATTTTCTCTTGGATCTGAAATGGTGATATAATGTTCTTATATTTGGACTCTGGAGTATGCAATTTGTATTAAACAGTGGAATTGCTATTTATATTAAACAATGGCGGTGGATTACAGGTCAAGGCATGGCTTGAGGATGAAAAAGATGTTCGTCTAGGGGAATGGAAAACTGCTGAGATTGAAATCTTGAATACTTTTCAATTGCTAACAGCCAAGCCCGTTGTTTACTTGGTAAGTTTCAGTTGTCAAAGAGACTTTGTAGCTCTGTAACATGTTAACAGTACATCTTGCATAATGTTTTTGTATTCTATTCTTCTATTCCACATTTTTTCATGCAAGCACTTTGTGCTATATTTCTTAATAGAAAGACGCTTTCATAAGTTGGTTGAGGATGTCTTCCTTCATTGCAAAACATTGAAGAAACATGACCTATTTTTTCTTTTTTCTCTATCTGTATTCTTTTTGTGACAACATTATGTTTGATTTCGGGCTGTAGACAACAGTGTATTCTGGAGACCCTTGTAAGGCATTGGAATAAGATGTTAAACACTACCAACTGAGAGATAAAATATTGATCTTATTTTCAGAAGCTTAAACAGACTATAATTTCTATGATCCATTTTGTTTCCAAATAATACAATGGTAATAAGGTGAGAAAATCTGTGTCGTCTATACATAAACAAAAGCCTATACAGTTCTCTTAAAAGGGAACTACTCTACATTTGCATGTTCTGTAAATTTTGTTTTTGGAGGATAATAGCTTCTGGGAAATCTAGAAACTGTCTCACGGCTCTGTCTCTTTTCTATGCTCGTTAATCTAGCCAGTTTATGATGCCATTTAAAGTAGTAGTTGAGCATTTTGATTGTATTAATAATTTAATATGTATATTTTCCACAGGTTAACATGAATGAGAGAGATTATCAGAGAAAAAAGAACAAGTTTCTTCCAAAGATTCATGCATGGTATGACTAGCTTTATATACATGTATTCTGTGATCTCCTATCTTATTTTGCTTGTATTTGTGTGCATAAGCATCCATTAGGTCTTTATGTCTACCAGCATGTCTTACTTTTATCCACTGACTTGACAAACTGCATGGTCAAATAGCTCTACATGCTGCTCTGCTTTCTTTTTTTCTTTTTTCTTTTTTTCCTTTCTGAACTCATATTAGTATATTCATGTGTTAGCATCCTTACAGCAATAACCTCTTGCACAATTATTGAGAAAGCATACTTGTTTAGTCAGTTTGCATTTAACAATATAAATCCTTCAAAATTTTATACAAGTCTTTTGAAGGGAATTTCAGTTTTCCCAACTTTGTAAAATTTGATTCCTGTTCCCTCTTGCATGTTTTGCTGTTTTGTTTACTTAATTATTATTTGAACTAGGCTTCTTCATGGAAAGAACGATGGTCATTGTCCTTCCAATTTCTAGGGTGCAGGAACATGGGGGTGAACAAATAATTCCTTTCAGCTGTGTCTTGGAAAGGAATCTTGCTGATTTGTCTCCAGATGAAGCAGCGAAATATTGTGAGGAGAACAAGGTACAAAGGTCAGTTCAACCTTTGCAAATGTTGTGCCCATTAGAAACAAATATCTGCTAAAATGCAACTTTTAAAAAAATATAATTATGTTTAGTTAAATTAACGCTGTTTTCTTTTTTAATGCTTCAATTTGTGTCAGTTAAAAATATATTGTATTTTAAGCTTTGTCATATATAGGATTCCATATGCTCTTGAAAAGTTGTATTATTCTGTTTCATTTAATGAAAATGTTTGTGAGTGTGTAAACAGTTGATGCACAAAGATCCATATATTATCGATAACAAATGTAGTTGTCAGGCCTTTTGAAGATTTGACTGGTTTTTCATATTCGGTTATGTTGAAAGTTGAAACTTTCTGATTTAATTTCTATTCTTCAGTAGTCACAAACTGCAGCTCTCCAATCTTGCTCTAGAAATACATGCAAAATCACCTCTTTTATCTCTCTGATACTCCTTACATATAGATACAAGTTCACAACATGGCTTTTTGTCAGCATTTGAAACTTTTACTTTACTGTCTGGCAGTTCAAATTTTAAATCTAAACCATGGTCCATATCATTACCAAAAGCCTTGGCTTGTGGTTAGTATGAAATACATGTCTTAAATTGCACAGATGATCATCCCTGCCCTTTTAGTTTTGATCTTGCACTAAGCACTTTGGTTGTTTGATAAAGTATTTGGAACATAGAAACTTTAATGTTTTCCACTCTCTGGATATATCTGTTAAGACCCTCAAGGGATTGGTTTAGCAAGCTATGTTTCTCAAACTGTAATACTTTATTAGACTCGTTTATTAGACTAGTCTCTTCTTGTCTACCCATTACAGGCACAAAAAATTTGGAGTAGATGAATGGGAATATTAAATTGTATATAGCTACATTGACTTTGATCTATTCTGCTGCAGTGCTCTTCCGAAGATAATTAAGACAGGATTTTCGGCAATTAATCTCATATACTTCTTCACAGCTGGCCCTGACGAGGTAAAGTATCTAAATTCTCATTGTGTTATAATTTTGCTTTTGCTACCCTCTGTGGTGGCTTTTCTTCAAGCCTTGGTTGAAGGTCTTGCAATTATATGAGTTAGTTACTTATGTTGCTTACTTTCAACAATATTGTCTGCCTAAATGGAATGATTATGAAGTCTTTACTCTGCCCTAGGATCCTATATTTTTCTATGCTAGTAGGATTTGTATTACTCATTCAATTTGTGAATTTAGTGGTTTTATCGGGGTTGTACCATTTTTATCCATTTTGTTTCAATTAATGGATTGATTGTGAAAATGTCTTTTTTATGCCCTGGAACCTACGGGTTTTATGCAACTAGGATTCACATATCAATTTGGATGTGTGGTATAAGTACTCTCTCCATCTCCCACCCCACCCCACCCCCCACTCTCCTTAGTTGCCTTTCTATGATGGTAGGTTTGATTAAGTTGACAGTACGCGTCAAGCCTAGTATATGAACAAAAAACTGGAGCAGAATGTCGCATTACTTTAAGACTTTTAATAATTTAGAGGTTGGAGATGAGCTGATGGAGAAGTCCAGTTTAACGTCCATTAGTTGACCTTGGCTTGATCTGTTTGCAGGCCATTTGAGATTGTTCCAGATGAATTAGAGCATTATGCGTTTCACTTTATGGATTTACATTTTGTGCTTGAACAAAATGAAGATTATATGAGCTTGCATTTGTTGCCACTCTTATACTTGAAACAAAAACTGTCCTCTTTTTTCCAAGAATCTTTTGATTGCTCAAAGACTACCTGCATTGACACCATTGTGATGGCCTTTTTCCATATGAGTTGAGCTCCGTGACACTTGCCTGAAGTATTTTAGTGCTTGCCTACTTGTACATAAGTAAACGAGCAGATGAATGAAACCAGATCTGTTCCCTTGGTAGCTTAATGCTCACTAGTGGTCAATTGTAAAGCATAGAAAAAGTCCATAGCTGCTTGGTTGGTTGCAACTTTTTAAAGGTACTTACTTATTATTGTAAATCTTGCTAGTTAATATCCTCTTCAATCCTGAAAGACATCCCTTTCCACTAGTGCTTTATTATACTGAGTGAGTTGACCAAAGTGTGTGTTTCTTCTCTAGTTGTTTCCAACTCCTAGAGGAACTTCTTCTATGATTTAATCTTTGCTTTTGCTTATCTCCCTTGTACATTGAATTCACTGGTCAAAATGCTTTTCTAATTCTTTTCTTATATTTTCTTGGTCTGTTATCTCCTTGGAAAGTGAACCAACCAGCGGTTGCACAATTGTCATATATGTAAATTTTTGAAGACTGCCTTCTGTTTTTGGGCCTTTTTGGTTACTTTGAGTTTCATATTCTCTGAATTCAGAATTGCTTATTGTTGGTAAATTCCTTCCACTAGGTTTTTGTAGTCTTGTACACTTGTTAACTCATAAGCTTCCATGTCATGAAAGTTATTCGCAGTTTGTCCTCTACGCTTTCTGTTCTTATGTGAGGCTGCTTTTCTGTGTGCTCAATAAATGTCTTATTTTCTTCAGACAGTTTTAACACTTTTCCTAGCCAAATGTTTTGACCTCCACTTTGATGATTCCGTGGCTCAAAAGTGTCATAATAATTCGCCTCTTGCAGGTCAAATGCTGGCAGATTAGACGACAGACAAAGGCTCCCCAAGCTGCAGGGACCATCCATACTGATTTCGAAAGAGGCTTCATTTGTGCTGAGGTTATTCCATGCTCCTATTTTCTACTTGTGTGGCAATTATCTTCATTGTTATTATTTTTATTTTATCAGATATCCTCACCCGTTAGTTAACAAGTTTTTATTACATTATCTTTTCCTTTTCACTGTAAAACACCAAAAAGAAGACAGCAAAAGGCTAAAAGATTTACATTTGGATGCTTCTCAAGAGTAATGCATAGTATTAATTGTTCTCCCTATCCCAGATTTCCATTTCCAAAATATTAGTTTAACATGTTAGTAAGGAACCATTCGTTATATCATTATTTTGGCTATACATGCTTCCTAGTCAGGGCAACGAGCAAGGCTATAACAGTTAGTGGCTTGAATTACAATGACCTTTCAGTTTGAAATGGTTTTCACTTTGGTATTTTGTTTTTCTTTAGGTTTGTAGTTAGTTAAGAAGCCTTTTAATTAGTTGAGAATCCTAACTACCACCTATTTACACACAATTAAGGTAAAATCTTTTAAGAAAAAAAAAATCAAAAACTAAAATGAAAAAAAAAAATGTTATCAAACGGGCCCTAAAAGAGTGGATTTTAACTCAAGTTTCAGTTACCAGACAGTGATTATTAGAATGAATTTTAACTCAAGTTTCAGTTACCCAGACAGTGATTATTTCCACATAGTTTCAGCTCTGAAAGTTCGGTACTTTTCTTTGTAAAGCATATATTGTCAGAACTCATTCCAAGTCCATCTCATACTTTTCCACCTGAGCTAATATTTAAAATAGATCTTTTGTATATATTTTTTATCTTTTGAAATTTATTAGTTTTGTATCATCATTGGAGCAATAGAAGTTACTTTGGTTTTTTGGATTATGTATACAGGTCATGAAATTTGAGGATCTCAAGGAAATTGGCAGTGAGAGTGCTGTCAAGGTATATTCTACTTTTATGAACAAGATATTTAAGTAGTAGAAGTATTAGTAGGAATTTGCTTGATTTAATTTTTTTTTTTTTGGGGTGAAACATGATTATAAATTGTTTACTATTGTATTGTTTTCTCAAAGGCTGCTGGGAAATACAGACAGGAGGGGAAGACTTATGTGGTCCAAGATGGAGACATTATATTTTTCAAGTTTAATGTTTCTGGCGGCGGGAAAAAGTGAGGCGAAAATCCCCGGTACAAAGCACATTTTTTAATTTAGTTAGTTACAGTATGAGATATAAACTATCACATGGGGATTTTTATTAATTTGAAATGTGAAAATACAGTCCACAAAATGCGCTGTATTATGTTTTGGATGTTTTTTTTTTTTTTGTCAAGTATACAATCATCGTTTTTAGCTACTATGTCTACAAATTATAATATTATATGCGTCATTTCAGGTTCTAAATTTGATTATTTTCAATAACAATTTTGAAGTTCCTTATTTTTAAGAAAGAAACAATAGAATAACAAATAGAAGAAAAATTGAGGGAAAGGCTGTCGGTCAGAACTGTTCCAACAGATGTGAAGTAGTTGCAATGAAAGTTTGTGATGATGTTCAGACTTTTTCTTAATGAGGATAATGAACAATTGAACAAATGAGATTCATGTTTATTTATGTTAAGATCCTGAACAAATGAGATTAATGTTTTTTGTATTAGGATCCTCCATGACTTGAATATTTCACCAAAAAACAGAGAAGTGTTGCGCACTGAGCTTAAATCCAAATGATATGACAACAGTGAATGCATCATGTACTGAAAAGATTTAAATTCAGAACAAATTTCGTACAATAACTTAAAAAGGTATGTTTTCAAAGCAATGGCTGCAAAACAAGCCGACTCCACATCAAGTCCTTTGATAAAGAAGGCCAAAAATATGACTGAAAACCCAATTGAATAAATTAGGTTATAATACAAATGAATGATGTTTCAAAATCTAGGTAGAGATTTAGAAAACAGCAAAATTTAGGTTCATATGGAATTTAATTAAACACATTTGAAAGAATTTTGTAGGGCAATCTCATAGAAAACATCCCCCAGTCCTCACTTTTCATGCTCCACTTCAGATGTAGCATGTCTAGTTTCTTCTGTTGTGGGATTTACTTAACAAATCACAACCAGTCTCTTCATCTAAACTGGTGGGTTTGTGTCTCTCTTCGGCTTCTGTATTGTCTTGGCCCAGAGCCTGACTACTTGAAAATGAATTTTCTCCGTTGTTGCTATGCGTCCAAGCTTCATGAAGTTGCAAGACATATTCCAGGTGCCATAGAACTTCTCCCATTGTTGGCCTGGTCTTCCCCTCATCAGCTATACATTTTTCTGCAATCTCCCCAAACTTCTTCAATGACTCTGGAGAGCAGTTCCCTTTGAGACGTGGGTCGATGATGGTTTCTAGTGATCTCTGCCGCTGCCACTTCATTGCCCATTCTGCAAGATTGATTTGATCTTTAGGCAAGCTTGGATTTATAACAGCTCGAGCACAAACGACTTCGAACAATACAATACCGAAAGAGTAAACATCAGATTTCTCTGTCAACTGCTGTCGTCGGAAGTATTCAGGGTCTAGATATCCAAAGCTTCCTTTTACTGCAGTACTAACATGGGTGTGATCCAGAGCAGGGCCAGTTTTTGACAACCCAAAATCAGACATTTTGGCTACGAAATTCTCATCCAAAAGTATGTTAGTTGTCTTAACGTCTCTGTGGATTATTCCCCTCTCTGCTCCTGTATGCAGGTAATGAAGTCCCCTTGCAGCACCAATGCAAGCTTCTAACCTTTGCTTCCAAGATAATGGCGGGAGATCACTCCCAAAGAGATGACTCCTAAGAGTTCCATTTGCCATGTATTCATAAACCAAGATCATCTCATTCTGTTCTTCACAGAAACCAATCATGGAGACCAGATGCCTATGCCTGAGCTTCGAAAGCATCTCAATCTCTGTTTCAAACTCAGATAGGCCTTGATCAGATTGTGGGTCGGCCCGCTTGATTGCTGCAAGGGTGCCATCCTCTGTCTCACCTTTGTACACCTTGCCAAAGCCTCCAACTCCAATCACTAAGCTTTCATCGAAATTGTTTGTTGCTGCACGAATCTCAGCTAATGTAAACCGCTTGCCAACTCTAGTAGAGGCCACAGACCAGGATGGAAGCTGGGTCCCTGATGATCCCTTGGCATTAGCATTGCTGTTTAGAATGGATCCGTGAAGGAATAGTGGCCGCCACCCAGAAGGATTGTCTTTGGTGTCATTTGATTTTCTCCTCCGACTTTTGCGGAAACAAAATATGAAAGTAATTACAGAAGCAAGAATAACAACAGAGGCTACACCTGCTCCAATTCCCACCCAAAGAATCCAAGTTTTTGAATTGCCTGATGTACGATCCGAATCATATCTCTCTAAATAGGCAAGATTTCCATTTCGACTCAGCTTGAAAATCTCCAGGCCATTCAATAGAGCATCAGTTCCTGCACCACCAGCTGCTGTATCAGGACCCAACTGAATCCAAAGTGTGTCAAATTTTGAAGACACCACATCAACAAAATCCTGATGATATGCCTTGTTCTTCCCTCCTGCTCGCATATAAACATCAAAGCTATAAGCTGCAGTTCTGTTGTTTATGTAGATTCTGAAAGTCCTCTGGTTTGCCTTGTCAAACAGAAGCTCACAGAAATGTAATCTTACCAAATAATCAAAATCAGGATGCACTTCAAATTTCCAAGACATGTTGAACCTTTTATCCAAGACTTCAGTATTGGACATAGTTCTTGCAGTTTCATACACATCTAGAGGAGCCACCATAGAGTCATTCATGGAAGAGTAAGTAACATTTGAACTGTTGCTGATTTCCGACCCTGCATTTGCTGTGATCATGTAGCTGGTATCTACTTCCCATGTTCTCCAAAGATCTGAATCCTTATTGGGATATATCTCAGGACCCCCAACATTCAATCTATACATAGTTTCAACCCCCCTCCCACTCAAATTCAGATTCACACTACCCCCACCCACTTTACCAACTGATTCTCCAAAAAGATTATCAGCCATTGGGACAATCTCAATAGCATTAATAAACCCAAATGACCCTTTAGCTGGTATGAATTCCATAACAAGCACATTCAATGAGACAGCCAAAATGTACTCTTTAATCAGAGAAAAAGAACTAGAATTGCTTCTTGGACTCTGCAAGTTCATATTCTTGTTTGAAATCTCACCTGGAACATTGAATGCTGCCACCAGCTTTAGACCATTTGCCACAATATCAAATGAAGATTCATTTACATTGAAATTCTCAAAGGAAAAGGGACAAAAATGGAGCCTAACAAAATAGTCACCCTGAATTCCTTCAAATGTATAGTTCAAAACCTCGGTAAAAATCCGAGCAGTTTTATAGAGTGAATTAGACTCCGATTGACCACCTAATGTAGAAGTGGATGCAGCAAGGCCTGTGGAACTGAGAGTAAGATTATTATCAGGGGCCAAATCACTGACCCATTTCCTACCATCCACATTAACACTGGAATTCGCACCACAATTTATTAAAAAAGACATTGATTGCGCTTCTCCTGTTTTCACAAACACAAAGATAACCGCCAGAAAGAGCATCCCAAAGAATTCCCAGCCTTGGACCTTCTCCATCACCAATTCGTCCAGAATTCTTCTATATTCTTTCCCCAGAGAGAAGGGAAATGCCCCAATCCTAAAACAGAAACCACCCAATTCTTTCAAGTGACAAATAGAATAAGGACCACCCAGTATTCAAGAAAACACAAACTGAGCAGAAATAATAAAGACCCCAACTCCTAAATCACAGTAACCACTTCACTTTCAAGAGTTTTGACTATGATTCCCAGTTTACGAAAGCAGCCCTCATCTCAGATGGTATATAACAACGCTTCTAAGTGTCTCAACAACTTGAACAACAAACATTCACACTCTAGCAGAAACATCAAGTTACCTTCATCACTACCAATCTAGGTATTTGACTTTCCCTTGTCTAGCACCACCAAGGAAGCTGGCTATGAACCTGCAACTTTTTTTCTTCGATCAATTTCCCTCCACTTCCACAAACACACCCAAATAACTTGCAGATCCGAAACAGGAAGATACACAGGATTTCAGTCAGACAAGTGGAATGCAAAACAAAAGGTGACAGCAAAAGAATGTGATTGACAACAAAGTTTACAACTTTCCTGACCAGTGAGGCTCAAAATTCAAAGAAATAAAATTATGAGCATTGAAAAAAGAAAACACAAAATATGGATGATCTTCTGAAATGGGGATTCTCCGTGAACAAGAAAATATGAATCAAAGAAGAAGGAGGACATGGGTTGTTGGGAACAGATTGGAAAAGACCACCTCATCTCTCTGCTTTTGTTTTCTTTTTTGTAAGTTTACCAAAGAGCCAAGAATCTGACACTATTAAATTTGTACTTTATTATATAATTTTAATTGTAACAGCTCTGTAACAGGTGGTATTTCTTTATTATGCAAATTACGTTTTATTATTATTACTTTTTTAAAAAAATTATTTTATAAGCGTGATGTGAGTGAGATAGAGGGGATGTGGTTAGCTTCCAGAGATGGGTCTCCATTATTACCTGTGAGGTGGGTCACATGCGTATGCCTGGAAGATGATCTACAGTATACAAATACAATTATTCTTTCATCGTTATTCCAGAACTACCCTTGATTTTCCAACTATTACAAAAACTGTACTTTGTCTTTCCTTTTCCGTACCATAGAGTACTATTTGAGCAGTCCTTGTAAGCTCTACGGCCTTAGTCTACCTTTTCATTTTTTGATGAACAATTACTCTACCTCTTATCCTCATATTTGCCACCATTACATGCAGCACTGTTTATTCCCCAATATGTATTATGTATGTTATGGGTGAAGCCCCGTTCCTCAGCAGCTGAACCTTTGATGTCATGCCCAAGTGACCAAAGGGCAACCTTGGATGGCTCAAAGGGCAACCAGGTCAATTACTTAGACCGTATGACCGTTGGCCATCTAGACCTTTGACGGTAGGACATCATCGCATCATCTAATATCTAGGCAAAAAGGGTAGGAAAAAAAACTCTTACTCCTAAAACGGTGCTCTGAAATATATATTTCTGTATTATTAAAGTAGTACTATATTAATATAAATGCTGATGTGCTGAAATAGTACTCCTGAAACACGTATTTCTGTATCATTAAAATAATACTATATTAATATAAATGCTGATGTAATATTATATAATATTATTTTAATAGTATAGGAGTAGCAGAGTTTTTTTTTCAAAGTTAGAGGGTCTCTAGTGTTCTCGATGTTCCTCTTGTTCTTCTATAATTTCTTCTTGTTTGGTCTCAAATCTGCTCTCTGAGCGTTGTAGTTTGATGATCTGAGTTGGAAAATTACTTTATTAACAGTGAGGGTTGGGAAATTACTTTATTGACAGTGAGTGTATGTTTATCTCTTTAAGGGTGTATAAACTTGGTTGGATTAGTAAAGAGGGCTCTCCTTCACTAAGCTCCGTGGATTATGTTTTCAGCTATTTCTTTGTCTTTCATCATTTTAGGGTTAGATTGTTCTCGCTTGGCTTAACTATTAGATCAAGCTTTGGGGTTTCAATTAAATCCCTATAATACATATACAATCAACTAAATAATATGATTCAATGATTTTTGAATTACCATTATTATTTATAAACAATTTATGCTGTTCAGAAAGGAGTTCAATAGGTTATTTATTTATTTTTTTATCAGATGAGACATCAATCATCACACACACAACATTTATTTTGTAAGGCTCACATATTTTATGTAAACGTTATGAGTATTTATAAGTTACTGAATTTATATGGTATGTGATAACTGATCGTTGATGCGTGATCATAGATGCAAGACCTTTTCTACCGAAAAAATAGATGCAAGACCTTCTCATGATGTGGGTAAAACCAGGCTTTGAGATTCATTACAAATTAAAGAAATATTGTACAGAAAATAACAACATGCAAGTTGTTGTGATTGGATTTCGCCAGAGAGCTCAAAACTAGTAGATGCAAGATAACTGAATGTGTGCTGACAGATATCTGCACGTTGCCAGGCAGTTGGGAGAGAGCTGGGCGAAACCTAACAGCAAAGAACATGGAGTCCGTGGGAGGCCAGTGGGATAACCGGCGTACACCTTTCGATTTCCAAGTCAGTAATATAAAAAGTAAGAAATCATGATGGAGAAAAAATGAGTGAGTTGCTTGGAGAGAGGGTTTGGTATTTTGGTGGAGAAAATGAAGACCAACCATCCATGATCCCCTCTCCAACTTTCACTTTTACCTTTTACAGTATGAGTTAAAGATGTTGGATGTACAAGTGTATGAGAATGAGCCTTTGAGATTATGCCATCTGTCAGCATGGTGGGTGCTAATAGAGCTATCTAACGTGTCATTTCATGGGTGACAGGGAGTGATAGATATGGCAGACGTGCTTTTATAGTGAATAGGTCTCTACAATATTGCCACGTGGAGGGTAAAAAACTACAGGCTGAGTTGCCCAACATTCTTATCTTTTGGGCAAGCTCTGGCCAGGTCTCCTTTAGGCAGCCTGCAAGTTTCCTGAAATGGGCAAACCAGCCCCTGGTGCCTTTTGCATGCATCAATGGCATTTTCTCATATGGCATTGCTTAACCTGGTCACCAAGGAAAATCTTCAATCATTCAATAAATGCTACCAAACTATGTGGTCCCATAGTGCCATTTGGCATGGGCTTGATTCTTGGGCTTAGTCTTTGGGTTGGGCAGATAAATACTTATAGACTAAAATACTCCCCACAAGTACATGGAATCTGGGGTGAGACAATCTCGCAGCCCTGTATACTTTCCTGGCACTGGTTTGGTCCAGCCGAAAGCATGGTCTATTCGACTCAAAACTCCACAGCAGAATGCTGCTGTTTTCCCAGATCCCAACTGTGCCTGTCGTATGACATCACGACCATCACAAAATGGGAAAACCCCAATTAGACAATAATGAAATTAAAATGACATGTAAATATATATGCTCAATACACAGAGAAAGAGCACGCTGCAGCTACACTTCAAAATCCAAGCAAAAGGTTCAACGTAGGTTAGTTCGTTGTTTTCCGTGTTTTTGTTTTCTTGTCTTATAAATACATATTTCTGAATTCAACATAACATCATATATTAGATAGAACAGTATATATAATATTTACTTCTACCAAAATGCAATTTTACCATTTAGGATTGACTACTATCTGAGCAATTTAAACAAAATTATAACAAACGCTTATGATCTTATACATATTGAATTGATACGACATGAATCTTTCCCACCAAGTTGTGATAAGTGGTTACGAACAATGCCTCTTCAACTTTGCATAAAATGTTAAATTACCTCCATAAACTTTAAAATTAATATTAATATCTTAAATTTTAAAAACACATATAAAATAAAATTACCCTTTTAACTCAAGAATACACTATTTTTTTAATCTTAAATATAGTATCTTTTAAAATATTTAGAAATATTTTTTTAAATAAATAGTTCAAACTAATTTATCTTGTATATCTCAACTCTTAATATGTATATATGAACAGTTAAAAATATATAATTTTTATCAATAAAGGGATAATTTTTAACTATTTTTAAAATTAAGAGATTTTAATATTAATTTCAAAATTTAAAAGTAACTCGATACTTTAAATACTCTCTACAAAGTTCATTCGTTTTTTAATATCAAACTAATAAGTTATGAAAAAGAATCAAATGTATACAAGAAAAATATTTTTTAAATCATGGAGAAGAATAATATTTTGGATATAAATAATAGTTTTATTTGATAAACATGACATATTAATATTTAAATTTGTGAATGATTAATTTTTTTTAATAACTTTTCTATTTGTATTTATCAAAAAAAGCAAAAAAAAAAAAGGGGGGCCCAAGTAGGCCGGTCCTGACTCACAGTCAAGAGTACGGAGACGAAGATTTACCAAAAAAAGAGTACGGAGACGAAGAGAGAGAGAGAGAGAGAGAGAGAGAAGGGAGGATTTGCGATTTTTGCTTAGCCAATGAATTCGCAGAGAAACACAGAGAAATGGGGTTGTGGGAAAGATGAACCTCATGAAAATGGCGGACATGGGTCCGGGTCCGAATTCCTTCTGGGTTTGGACGGCGGAGCCACGTCTACTATCTGTGTTTGTATGCCGCTGCTTCCATTCTCGGACCAAGCCGATCTTCCCAACCCACCTCCCATTCTCGGTCGGGCTGTCGCCGGTTGCTCCAACCACAACAGCGTTGGAGGTCAGTTGGAATTTTCCTTTTGCTTTACATTTTCTTGTTCGCTAAGATTGTAAAGTCCTTTTTCTATATATAGTATATTTGATAATTGAGTTTGTTCCTCTGTAGAATTCACAATTTCTTGCTGTTTTTGACATTTCTTTCTACTGCCCTTTCTTAGTACTCACGGTGTTGTTTGTTTTGTGACTCATGCTATTCTTTTTTCGTGAAGACCCAATTACTGATTTTTGTCTGAATTTTCCTAATAGTCGTATGAATTTTGGACTACGTGATTATTCTATTTTCTAGCCAATTCCGATAACTACTCCATTTATTTTATAACTGAATTTTGTATAGTTATCTTTTGCCACCATTTAGTTCCTCTTTCTTTTCTTTACCTTTCCTTTTTGTGTGTGTGTTTTTAATTTCAAGATTGAACTGATTTTAAACATGCAAACATTTTAAGTAATGTTTGAGCTATGAAAATTTTCTTTTCAATTTATTCTGAATATGTGTTGAACCTAAAGGTCCGGTTCAACAAATTAATAGAGCAAGGCATGTCCTATAAATGAGGGTTCTTCTTGTTATTTTTGTTAGGAACTTATTCTTAGGAAGTTCAAGGCATTTGGTTTCAATGGAGTAGGAAATTTCTCTGCATTGCATTTCTTACTAGCAAAAGTTAAAAGAGAATTAGAGGGGCCTTTCAATTTAAAAGCTACATCTCTTATAGGACTTAAGTTGGATGGAAAAGTTTCACTGTAAGACAAATATTTAATCACTTGTGTTGATTTCTTTTAGTTGTTCTCCCTGTTTTTAATCTACAGAAACTGCTGCCAGGGTTACACTGGAACAGGTTATCACTGAGGCCCTCTCAAAGTCATGTGCAGATCGATCTTCTGTTCGTGCTGTTTGTTTAGGTGTATCAGGTGTTAACCATCCAACAGATCAAGAAAGGATACTAATTTGGCTAAGGTTTGGTTTCTGGAACTATCTGCTAGCTTTGATCTATTTTATGATGTGAATTTATAGTTATTGTGAATTTTTAATTATAAACATTTGTTACTAAGTGTTAGTGACTCTTTCAATTTAATGAAATATTGAGCTCTATGTTGGCAAGAAAAAGTGCCAACTAGAAATAAAAACATTTTTCTTCGGTCATGCAAAGTCTCCTTTGTTCATCTTAATTGGAACTCCAATTCCCAAATAGGGAAGTCTTGTAGAGAGGGACATTTTTGTAACAATAAGTGAAGGAAATAAACTTAGTTCTGGTGATAAAAATGACTTTGATGCAATGACCTGAGCATTTAAGAATGCAGAATGTGGTAATTAAGTTTCTTGATCTCAATCTCCTTTTTGTTGGTCAATTCTGTCAAATAAAGATTAAACTGGTGACTCTGTTGTATAACTTTTACTTTGTTGTTTTTCTGAAAACCCAGATACATAATTGTTTATAGTTTTCAATGAATGTACATGTGTGAATGTCACAATGTAGTTTACTAGTAAATTCAGTAGAATTCTTCCCTTACTGGTATTGGTGCAGATCACTCTGTAACTGGTTTGAAATATTAATTGTTTTCGCAGGGAAATGTTCCCTAGCCATGTAAAACTATATGTTCAAAATGATGCTGTCGCAGCTATGGCTAGTGGGACCATGGGAAAACTTCATGGATGTGTATTAGTTTCTGGTACTGGGTGCATTGCATATGGATTTGCTGATGATAAAGAAGCTCGGGCTGCAGGTGGAGGGCCCATCTTGGGTGACTGGGGGAGGTATGTGCTATCTTGTTCTATGCATTTGCCTTTAGGTTTAGTAGTCTACATGATGAGGATATGCTATCTTTCTTTAGATATATTTCTTAATATTGGGTTGCTCTTGCCACTTTGTTAACTATATATCTTATTCATATGATCCGCCGGGGGGTGGGGCGGGGGGGATGGAAAAAGAAGAAGAAAGTTTTGAAAAGCAACAATATCATATTGGTTGTCAACTGATTTTTCATGAGCACATAGGCAATCGTGGATTGATTAATTCGAATATTAAAGTTTGCAAAATTGTTGAAGGTTAGGACTTGTCCAAAACTCACTACTGAGGCCCTATGAGTGTTGAATGGTCTATAAATAATGCCCTTTTTTGTTTAGTTTTAATGGTAAAAAATTACCACTGATGAACAACCATTATCATATAATAAGTGAGATTGGTGGTAATAATTTGATTATAATATTGATGGCAATGTCTAGTACAATTTGTGAGGGACTGTATGTATACTGTCGACCGATGTAAGATTTTTAAGCATGGTTCTGGCTGAATTACTGTAGATTGTAGTGTAGTATCCAATGCAGAAGCAAAACTTGTATAAGTTAGTGAAGAAATTAACTAGCTGTAGCAACAAAAATGGAAATACTTATATAGAAGCTTCATGTTATCTTCTTGTGAAAATGAAAATATTTTTGCATGCTTCTTGAATTGGTAGAAGTTTGACAAATGGTAAATTTAATAACTCGCAGTGGTTATGGGATTGCAGCACAGGCATTAACTGCAGTCATAAGGGCTCATGATGGTCGTGATTCACAGACAATGCTTACAACTAGAATTTTGAAAGCTCTTCATCTTTCTTCTCCTGATGAACTTATTGGGTATGAGCATATTAAATTTTATTTCAACAGTTGTCAAATGTATCCTTAACTGTTATGATATTCAGTTTTCTACAGGGTTAGGATTTCTTGGTCGTTCTCTACCTAAAATTGATTAAAACAAGCCAGTTATGTGTCCAAAAGATTGAAAATCTTCTTATTATTGCCATGATCATTTGATACTTTTAAACCTTGAAAATTACTCTGTGGCAATCCACAATTGCATATGAAACTAAAATACTACCATGTTCTGCCATGGATACGAGTTTATTGAAGCTAAATGATATGCTAATCATTATTTTGCTAATTGTGGAAAGAAAGTGCCACAATCATGAACTGAAAGAAAAATAAATAAATAAAAATAAAAACACACACACATTAGAATCTAGGCCTTACTATGGTTCAACTCTTTGACTACATACATTTGATGTAATTGGACTCATAAAGATAGTATGAGCAATTGGATTGAGGTGTTGCTAGCCAGGGAAATCTTAAGTGTAATTGTTCAAACACCATTGCGGCTCTTCTTGGTCCAGAACTTTCTCAAAGACAGCTGATAAACTTATAATCAAGCATTCAGTCAAAACTGAGAAATGGACGCAGTATTCTATATTTGTGTGAGGCTTTCTGGTTGAGATAAGGGGTCTTCCCCATAAAGTGATTGGTTTTGTTGTATTTGTTTCTCGCTTCTTTGCATAGTAAAGCTCCTCATCATTAAGAGTGTGAAATGGAAGAGGTGGTTTGGCTACTGTAAGCACTTGTTGTTGGAGTGTCTCTAAACTGTACAGTCTTTGATAATGGCTATGGGAAAAAATTGATTATATTTGGCTGAATATATTGTCATACATTCTATTAGGTTATAGGATTTGAATTATAAGACTGACTTTAGTGTTACGTCAAATTTAGGTGGACTTATGCTGATCCATCTTGGGCACGCATTGCAGCACTTGTTCCTGAAGTAAAATCATGTGCAGAAGATGGAGATCAAATTGCACATAATATCTTAGTTAATGCTGTTCAGGAATTGACCCTTTGTGTGAAAGCTGTTGTTGAAAGACTCAACTTATGTGGTGCAGGTGCTTATCTAAATTCTTGTTTGGACATTTATTTTTAGTTTTTTCTTGAAGCTTCTACTTAATCAAACTTTTGTTATTAAGTTTCTATTTCATAACATAATGAAAGATTCCATCAAAATTTGTTTATGTCTTGGGCAATTTTTGTTTTGTTAAGTGCTACACAATTTACATTTTTCATGATTGAATGACAAAATGACACCATATTTACATCCATGCATTTTTCTCAAACATGGTTTTAACCTCTTTAAAGTGCAAAATAAATTTTGTCGGCAGATGGAAGTGGCTCATTCCCCATTGTGATGGTTGGTGGTGTTCTTGAAACTAACAAGAGTTGGGATGTAGGAAAAGAAGTTATAAACAGTATTCAGAAACTCTACCCTGGGGCTCATCTAATAAGACCAAAGGTGATTTTTTTTTTCATTTTTAACATTTCAACTAACTATTACTGGTGAAACAAATTGCATTTACCAGTTCCAATCTCATTTACTTTTTGATTTTTATTCTTTATCATGATCTTATTTTTGGTTTCCCTCTCCTTCAATTGGATAACTTTCATGAATCTATGTTGGCTTTCCTTTGGTTGGCTCAGTCCATTACTAATAGATGGGACAGCTAAGGTTCTAACCGTGGCTTGTTATTTAAAAGAACATACTACATTTATTATTACAGTTAGCATCAGAGCTTCTACTCAACCACAGATGAAATATACATGATTTGTGAAATTTAATCCATGAAGAGAAAGAACAAAAATGGAAAAGCTAGACAGAGAGGTCCTGAGAGTAATAAATTTGGTACATATACATGTAATTGAGTTGTATGATTTAGTTCAATAGCTTTTTCTCCATTAAGCATGCCATGAAGTCAAATTATCTTCTCTCCCTTATTTTATTTTATTTTGTTTTTCTCATTTCCACTTGATTTGGTATTGTCCTTCTGTATATTGAATGCACAAACTACTTAGATTGGTTGTCAAACTCATCAGATCGGATGATGATGGGTCATGATCAACTTCAAGTTATATCAATAACATAGTGTTCATGGTCTTTTTCTCAAGGAGAAGATTGTGCATTGCCCTTTCTGTTTTTCCTTTAGTATATTTCCTCCCTCTGCAATTTTTTTTTTTTTTTTTTTTGAAGTTCTACAAGGGTAATATTTTTCTGTGTGTTTAGGAAGTCCTGAATTATGCGTGCGTATTACAAGCTATGAACTTTGCAACCATCCAATTTGTGTTGGGTTATTGTTTGTGATACGCCGTGCTTTATTTCTTTTTCTCTTTTCTTATTCTTCAATTCAGATTAGGAGAAATTAAGACCCAAAATTTTTTAATCTTCAGATGGAGCCTGCCATTGGAGCGGCATTGCTGGCCTGGAATTTCTTGATGAAAGAATCACAAGGGGATAACTATTGTTGACCCGAGCTGATCTACATGTGTATTGACTTTACAGTTGAATTGAATATAAGAAAATACTCGAAGGATATTTTTGTAATTGGAAAAAATAAATAAATATAGAATTCTTGTGTAGCTGGCTTTTCTGGGGCAAAAAAAGAAAAGAAAAGAAAAAAACACAGCAACACTTCATATTTTAGACACCTTTTTTGGTTTCACATATGTTTTTTTGGTAAATGGTTTCACATATTATGTAGGTATATATATATATATATATGTTCACGGTCATAATAAAGAAACAAATTCTTAAGACATAATAATATAAATCAAGATCTATATAAAAAATGTAAATTCTTTTAAAAATTTTAATCTGAACATAAATTGTTTCACTTCAGAAACAAAGTCCTCCGAAGCTTTCATGGAAAGTTATAAAGTCCTTTTAAAAAAGCTGGAAACAAAGACAGAAGGGACTGAGTTTGGCCATCATATTAAAAAAAAAAAAGCCTAGGATTCTACTAAATTTTACAGTCAAAAGTTGGCCTCCGCTTTGAGAAAAAATAAAAAAATAGTTATTACGAGGTTGAAGGACCTGGGTCAGGGTTGTTATTTAGTGCTAATTTATGTTGGTTTTCTAACATTTTTCTCTTTTTTATGAATCAATCATTGTCTTGTCACCCAGAAAAATAAAATTAAAAATCATTTAACAAATTGGTATCTCAATTTTCATGTTCCTCACTTCTAATTTTCCAAGCAGTTGGTTGCCGAGATTGGTTCTTGTCCACCTCTTATCCTTCTCCCTTCACAATTTGTATGCACATATACAAAATATTATATATATATATATATATATATATATATATAGGGAAAAGAAAAAGTTTTTTTTTGGAATTTAATGTGAAAATAGAAACTACGAAAGTATTATTTTTGGTTATAGCTTATGATACACTTTATCATTTATCTTGTGCAAAATGTTCATCATTTGCACCTAAGCATGTTTCAATCTTAATGATGAGTTATAATCACTCATCATTTTCACACCCAACCGCTGAAAATTCTCAGGTACGACTTTATCAAAATTATGCATATAAATGTGCAAATTAACAGACAAATATCTCTGTGATGTCTCTGTCATGATTTTGTTACAGCTTTATAAATTTTGTATATATTGGCCTTTGTTACTCTATCTAATAAAGCCCTTTTTTTCTATAAAAAGAAAGAAAGAAAGAAAGAACAATAACAACAATCCTTTTTCTCCAATGGATGTGGACAGGGAAAGCAAAAGCTTAAATAGTGGAAAAATGAAAATAAACTACTTTCAAAAAGTTTGTAATCCACTTCCTACTAATTTTGGGTAGTTGGTGGGCCATATTTGTCTTGCATTTCTTACTTTTTAAAATATGTTTATAAAATTACAAAAGAAAATAACAGAATATAAAAGAAAAGAAAAAGAATGAAGAGTGAAAGTGAAGGGTGTGAGCCATGATGAGATGGATGATTGCTACGTAACAAAATAATTTTGGTTGGATATTAGCTGTGCCAACTAGCTTTAATAGATTCTTTTTTAATTTGATCCTTTTTTTAGGTGTTAAGTAATGAAAGCATATCACAATTGTTGAATTAAAATCTTCCCCCTTAAGTTCACACTCTCATCTAGAAATGATAACCTACATCTCCACCACTTTTAAGTCTCATGTGGGTCCATTAAAGATTATGCATTTGATCATATTCTTATATTGTTTTATTCCAATCATTTAATAGGTTTATGAACTTATAACTTTTTTTTTTTGCCAAATTCTTGGCTGAATAACAAAATAGTGAACCTTCCAAGCAAAATAAATAATAAATAAAATATTGAGCCTATCAAATAAAATAAGAACCATATTTTCCTTATAAGGGTCATTGCAGAAAAAAAAAAAAAAGGTTTTACTATGGAACACTTGGCCAAGACAGAAGTTCTTAAGATTGAATCCATAAACCTTGATACAAAATAGTAAAAAAAACAACATATTTTTGTTTTGTCATTTGAGAAAAATCCAATTATAAAATATTATTTTTAAAACAAAACATTTGAGAAAAATCCAATTATATTCAGGATATTGTAAAATATATAACAACTATCAGTTCTTTTAAGTCTGACATAAACTTAATTTTTTTTTTTGGGGATATTATGGAATAAAACAATTACAACCTAGTTGATAGTCCATTAGAATATATATATATATATATATATATATATGTATAAAATATTTTATTTTGACTTCTATTTTAATATTTGTTTTCATTTTTTTTTTGTTTGGATTGGTTAAATGGCAAAATGGTCATTAAAAAAAAGGGGAATTTGATAATAGACGGAGGGTATTTGCCAATACAAACAAATCTAGTATACGCTAACGTCACACCGCAATTTTTTACATTCCTCAAGAAGATTTTCAAAGCAAAAGTCTAAAGGAGGGAGGAGGGCAAGTTCTGTAATTTCAGCAAATTTTTGAGGGCCATTTCATTTCGCTTTCACTCCCGCTCGCCAATTCCATCCCCTAGAAACTTTTGATCTTCTCCAAAAACCCTAAATACCAGACACGGAAATCACAAAGCTTCTGTTCTCCGGAAAGAAGAAAAAAAAAAAATAACAAAAATATTTCATCTTTTAAAAGTTGACGGTCTCCTCCTCGGGATTTCAAACTGTTTCTGACCGTTAATTTCGGGCAATCGTGGACTGGTCAGTGGATTCATCTTTTCGCCAGTAAGAATTTTAAGTGTTGCCATTTCAAGTGTTGAACTTTCTTCTTCTTCTTCTTCTTCGTACTTGTTTGGAAATGAAATGTTTTTTTCATACTTTATGTTTGGTCTGGTTTGGGTTTTGCTGTGAAAGGTTTATTATAAGCTTATGCTGAGAAACTTTATGGATAGTTAAAGAATTAATTTTTTAAGCTCAATTTGGTCTCAGTGCTTCTTCTGAACTTTTTGGTTGCTGAGAAATGCACGAAAGCAAAGAGATAGAGTTTAGAAGCTCATTTGGGCTTTTGCAATTATTCTGGCGCAGATGGGTTTTATTTGTTTTTTTTTTCTTCCCTTTTATTTCTTCTAGGAAGTAAACAAATTAAGATAGTTGATTCAAGTTTTTCTTTTTATTTCTTAGTGGAAGATAACCCTTCTGGTTATTTCTCCCATATTTGGAAGAATATTTAGATACTTAATAGATAGAAAAAATGTTGTTAGTTTGATTTTATCAAATACGCACACACACATTTTCAGGTATGCTGCTGAAATTTGTTTCTTCTGCTTCTAATTTTCAATGAAAACTTTTGCAGTTCGGAGAGTTCAGATGCTATTTCTTGTTATGCTACTGGGTCATTTTTTGGCAATGTCTTTCTGAGTCTTGGTGGTGGAATTTTCCTTCTCAAATATCAGTGAAGAACCTAAAAGGTTATGGAGAGTTTGGAAGTTATGGATCCCAACGTTGGATCATGCATGGATAGTCGAGTCCAAACTAGCAACAATGTTAAAGACAGTGAGAACTTGGGCGTTGACTTCTTTAAGGATCTTGATTCTTATTTCGAAGATATCAATGATCGGTTGACCATATCGAGGATGGTAAGTGACTCCGTTATTAAGGGCATGGTGAATGCAGTTTCACAAGAGGCGGCAGAGAAAATTGCTCAGAAAGAACTAGAGGTAGCTGGGATGAAGGAAATGTTACACTTTTACCACGTTGCCACAGATGAAGATGTACGCTTGGGATCCTTGGCGTTGCGATGTGGGTCAAAAAGTACTGAAGATAGGATGTGTTGGAGCTCCGTAGATCCTGTTGTACAGCATGATAGAATGAAAGAAACTTTGGGCATTCTTAGAAATGCAACTTTGGAGCAGTTCAAGAAACTTAAGAAAGAAATTAACCAGATACGAGGATCTAGCTCCATGAAAAGAATTAGTTCAAGTTCTGAGTTGGTGGGATTGGGTGGGATATTGCACGAAAAGGAATGTGGTAGATGGAATGATTTAGATAAAACATTTGATAGTCTCAAAACCACCACAGACACTGTCTACAAACAGGTAGAAGAAATGTTTCACTTGTCTAAGGCTTCACTTTTTGAATGGCAGCATGAGCAGGAGTTTCAAGCAGAAATTGAAGCATTGGTAATCAGGAGCTGTATTTGGAGTCTTGAACAAGAGTTTGAAGAAACACTATGGGACAAAATTTGTGGCGATAGAAGTCTAAATTGGCTTGGGAGGATGAATGAAATTTCAACTCTGCGTCAAGAATTAGATGCCATTTCTAAATCATTGTCTATTTCTGATGTTGGGCAGCTATCTTCTCATGGGTCCTTAGATGGTGAGGAATGTAGTAATAATAAAAAGAGTGATCATTTTCATCGCAAGCATTTAACCAATCATGTGACATCATCATCTTTACTTTTGGAGGAAAATGGCAAACATGAGGAGTTACAGACTGATGTGCTTGAGAATTCAAATCAAACTGGTGTACTTGAGAATTCAGATCCTACTCGACTGAAGCACTTGTCAAAGGATGAATTGATAAACTATTATACTAATGAGATGACTAAGATGAAAAGAAATCATGAGTCTAAAGTACAAGAGAAGACTGAAGAATGTTTCATTCTTAAGAGGGAACTCTTGAAAGAAAGGAGCTCTTCTTTGCCATTAAAGAAGGATAAAGATATCGATATATTGAGAAAGAGAATCCCTGAGGTCATTTTGAAATTGGATGATATTCTTATGGAAAATGAAAAAGCACCTCTCTTCGACAATAATGCAGAGAGTTTTAGCAGTTTGAAGGATAGACTGGAAATGCTCCTTGTAGAAAACCACGAGCTCAGAGATTTTCTTACAGATAAGAAGAAGGAAGTCAAGTGCCTTGCATCACAGGTTTCTGAGGCTGAACTAAAAATATCACAGCACTCTTTGTCTGAGGCAAAGTTGTTGTCCAGGATTGAATACCTTGAATCTGCTATAGAAGATGCAAGTATAGAAGCTTCAATTGGTGAAGATGTATTTAATTGTATCCTAAGGGAAATGATGGGCCAAATTAAATTTGTTGCTGAAGAGTCAAGTGTGGAGCATACATTGATGAAAGAGATCTGGGAAACGATATTTAAAGAAGCTGCTCATAATGCTGAACCTACTAGTCGGTATGAAGTTGAAGATACGGATGCACAGTCAATCATCGTGCAAGGGGTGTCTGAAATTATATATAGAGAAGCCTGGAAGGATGCTGAGGAGAAACTCATTCATGAAAATGAAATTCGAGTGTCCCTTGAGAAGGAAGTTTTGGAAAAAGAAGAGAGATTAAAATTTGAGGCTGTGGAAAAACAAAGATTAAACCAAGAAATACTATTCCTTGCACAAGAAAAGGAGAAATTGGTCCAGGATGCAGCAACCGCATTGCAAGAAGAAAAGGAACGATATGAATTAACTGTCAAAGAGCTTGAATATTTAAGGGATCAGACATGCAAGCAGGAGTCATTGATTTCAGAAAGCTCTAAAGAGTCTAATTTTATAAAAGATAAATTGGTAGGGGCGATGGAGGAAATTGAGCAATATAAAATGAATGTAGGCGAGTTAAACCAGAAGTTAGAGCTAGCAGTGAAAGAGTTAAATGACGTAGATGAAGAAAGAAGAAAACTTCATGCTGCTATGCAAGATAAACAGAATCTGATATTGTTGTTGGAAGCAAATGAAAGTGCGGCCAGGAAGCAACTGGAATCAGTTGTTGTTATTGTCCATGGATTACTGAAAGCTGCTGTGGATTTTGAATTTAGAGTAACAGAAAATATTTCAAAGAATTGTTCGAGGTATTTCCTCAGTTATATTTTAACGCTTTCATCAATAATTCCCCATTGCAACTTCTGCATATGTAGTTTGTTCTGTTTTTAGATTATTAGTTGCATGGTTAATCTTATAGGTGGGGCCTTGGTGCGTCTTATAACATTTGAATCCACATATGCATGCTTGTGTTATCAATTAAACATTTTAATACTCTGGCTCCTAGGGAAAGGTAAGAAAATTACAGTAAACAGCATTTTTTTTTGGAATATTATTCTTTGAACTTGAATCCATAATTTATATTTGGGGGCTTTTCAGGTTGAAAAATTTGGGTTCTCAATCACGCATGCTTATCCAAAAAGCTAATATACTTAGAAGGACAGGGTTGCTTTACAAGCAGAGGCTTGACAGGAAATGTTCCGACCTTCAAAAGGCTGAAGCCGAGGTACGTAAATCATATTGGGGATGCATATTTATCTATTTCAACTTGATTGATGGAGTCTTATTGTTTGTGTGCTTGGAAATCCTAGCACAGTGAATTGATTTGATGTTTGTTTCACTGCATGGATCTGTAGAATAGATGTTGGGGTACAGAATGAATTTCAAATATTAATGTAAAGTATCATTTACTTGTAGTAATGAATAGAATACACAGAGACAAAAACCCAAGAATTTAAGTTTATATTCTGTTGATTATACACATCTATTGAAACAACTGCGAAAATATTTTTTTAAAAAAAAACAAATATACACACAATAGATGCATGTGTGTTGATAGAGGGTTGGGGGAATGGAGTTGCATGCAGTCATGCAATTAGTGCACGCGGTATCTTTAGAGATCCCCAAGATTGTGATGAAATTCGGACAGGTTGTTATTCTATTTTTATAGAATACTTATTGGATTTTAACCTTTGATTTCAGGTTGATCTTTTGGGGGATGAAGTGGATACTCTTTTGGGCCTTCTTGAAAAAATATATATTGCCCTTGATCACTACTCACCTATATTGCAGCATTATCCTGGAGTAAGAGGATTTTCTCTATTTATTAGTTTTATTATTCCCTATATTCTTTTGTTATTCATGAGGGTCTTGTTATCTAAATATGTTTCTAATAGATGAAGTAAGCATTCATGTATTATTTCTGATTAATTTGGTGTGTCAAAAGTTGCTTGGATAATTGTTTTTAGTTGCCCTTTTTTTTTTTGCATGCTTGATGCATCTTAGAATTGAATGAGAGCAAGGGATACCTTGCACATAAAAGAAAACAGAAATGAATAGTCTGAATGTGTTGGAGTGGTATAAATGAGTTTCGAAATACAGTTTTTCTGATTGATTACACCAAGATGTTTCCATATGCGTCCTTAGAGAAACAAGGATTCTCAATGACGAAAATTATGTTGTAAATTATAACTGAGAGCAATTTATCAAGTCTGTATGTTGTGTAGCTATCCAGTGACCTTCGAGTTTAGTATATTTTCTGGTGTAGAAGTAAAGGGTGTGTGTTAAAAGCAACTTTACGGATGTCTAGTTGGGATTCTTTTATTCTTCATGCATAATTTTCCATATGCTAATTTGTTGTGTGCTCTATTTCCCTCTCTATTTATCCACTTTCTTCTTGTGCTTATTTCAGGTAATTGAGATCTTGAAGCTTGTAAAAAGAGAATTAAGCAGAGAATCTACTCGGTCTGTGTGATCTGCATGTCAGACTGGTAATCCTTCCAATCTTACAGCTCCTGCTGTCTGTAACAACTGTCTTATGCATGCTGCATATCAGAGCCTATTATTATCCTTGCATTGTCAGTTTATTGGCCTAATGATAAATCTGATAACCTGTACCCTTTCATTTTCTCTCAACAGATCGAAGGCTGTGATAATTTATGAGTTGCTCCTACTCTTATTTCTACTACAGCATTATGGGGGCAGACTTTCTTGCCAAGCAAATGATTGCCTTGTTTTTTAAAAACAACTAAAGGATCCAAGAAAATACTTGCACAGTTGAGCCATGATAGATAGACTTTTACACGACGTGTCCTGCAGTTTTTTGGTGCCCCAGAGAGAGAAATTTGTGGGAGGGATGGAAAATGCACATATCAGGTGGACAACTAGGAGAGCTTGGTTTCTGGTATAGAATTGTTTTATATTCTTTCACCCCCTTTTTTTTTTTGGTTCTTGGAGCCTAGGGAAGCCACCTTATCTCCTTTGAACTACAATTATTTATTTATTTTCATAGCAGAAAGTTTATATTTCAGTTTTGTCTAGTCTTTGTTGTATACGTGCCTACTGATTGTATTTTAGTTTCTTAAATAGCATATTTTACAGATGCCTTTTGTAGCAAGCCTCTACTACTGTATTTTCTTTTATGCTAGTATGTTCTCATGATGTCTCACGTGACATGTCATTAGATGTATGCCAGAATGGTTCAGTGATATTTGGAAAGAAGATGGATGATCCTGTTGATAATGCCTAAGTTGAAATGTCCAAATTAGTTGCTCCTCTTTATGTAGAACTCCAACTTTGTTTCACGATGGCTGATCGAGCAACCTCATTTTGCATATCCGATGACCAAGTTGTGACTTTCTTAAACAATAATGACGCCCTGAAGTACTTATTCTATCATCAGTAAAACATATTCAATCACTATCTGTGAAATAGAGCTAAAAATTAGTGTGTTAAAAAGAAAATTAGTGGCTATAAATGACACTAAATATAAAATTTTACAGCATTTCGTACAGTTCCAAAAAGAAAAATACATACAAATAAATAAATAAGAGGGTTATGAGATTGAGAATGAATTACATGATAAAGAACTATGATAATCATAAATTGCTATGAATGGATTGTAGATGACACATTGCTTCCCTCTGGACTAGGTCTCTTCTTACTTTTCCAGTGCTTGTAATTGGGAATGGCTTCTTCCATAAAACAAATATCTTTGGTATCTTAAACCTGCAAACAATCATAAACAAAAGGTAAACCCCAAATGACAGAAAATCTGATGAAATCTTTGTATCCAAACATGTACACTCAGACTAATTTTTCATGAGAGCTATACCCAGTTAAACTCTTTTTTATACAATACTGTCGTAGAATGTCACTGGATAAATATAGCTTTTCTTCAACAACTGAGTGTCCAAGACTTCTATTTGACCACTTCCACTCTGTCCTTAATCGAATACAAGCGACAACCATCTCTGTGAACCGAGCATCTGGAATTCCCACGATGACCGCGTTCATAATTCCCGGATGTTGTGATAAAATTGACTCTACCTGTAATAGAATTTCTTGAAGCAGTTTACTTTGCAAGAAACTAGGAAGGCTTAGTTACTGTCAATGCAGAGCACTAGAGGTCAATATACCTTGTGCTCACCTCTTCAGGATAAACGTTTTCACCTCCACTCTTAATCCGGCCATTAGTACGTCCAATGAGCCACACATTGCCATAGTCATCAACGTAACCAATATCACCTGTGTCAAGCCAATGTTTGTTGCAGGAGTCCGATGTCTTTGAGGGACTTTGGTCCCAATATCCAAGCATTACATGTGGTCCTCTAGTTAAGATCCTCCCAATACGAGAAGATCTCTCAACGGAGATCTTTAATTCTACATGGGGAGCTGGCTTTCCAACACAGACACCCTGTGGTTGAACTGAATCACATTTTCTTTCATCAGGAGTCTCAAGGGTCTGGCTGGTAGTTTCCGATGTTGGGTCATAGAGGATCATGAAAGTTAGTGAAGAGCATGTCTCAGTCATCCCTTCATATATTAGAAGAAAAGCAACGAATAAGAGCACACATATATTGAACAGTACTAAAAATTTTCTCATGGAAGCTTATATAACATAAGCTAAAAACATTTTGCAGGCATGCACTTAAGATAAGCTCAAGGTTTAGGGGGAAACATGGTGGTAGATGAGTGACCCACCATAAGCTGAGAGTAGCTTAGCTCTTGGGAAGAATTTGGAGGCATGTCTAGCAAGTTCCGTTGACAGACCTCCACCTCCATTTAATATCTTCTTAACGCAATCTCTTCCTTTCCGAGTTTCTTTGCCCCTGAAAGCCTCCAAAACATGTACTAAGAAGACTATATTAAGTAAATTCCAAGAAATAGTTATAAAATGCATTAACGGAAACAAAGTTAAAGTGATATTCTTCGAAATTCAGAGCTTCCCAAGTGATTCCCAATTGCATTAAAGCATTAGAAGAAGAGTAAATCTACAAGCATCAAATTCATTTACCAAAGCACCACTACCAATTGATTTAACAAAATTTTTAGCAGCTGAAAATAAATAAGGCGCATACAAAATCAAGTCAAACTAAATGCAAATAAGTAGAAAAGTGGCACATATTGATATTTAACTTGTGAAAACTAAGTTGATGGCTCTTATGTTGTTTCCTATTTTTTCAAGTTGTAGGTCTGCGCTCCAATAATGGGGAATTTATCAGTTATATACATTGGGCTAAGAAAGAAAGGCTCTATAAAAGTACTCTGCAAGCATTAGTCAATAAAATTTCTTCTCTGGTCTGTTAAGATAATGAATTATTATTTACCTTATTGTAAAAATTAAATCTGCCATCATTGCAGGGACGGTGATTAAAGAAGTTACGCCATATTGCTCTATGGCTTCAAGGGCTGAGTTAGCTTCAAACTTAGGTATCAAGACATGGCAAGCTCCGATCATTAGCATGGCAATGGCAGACGACAAACCACCGATGTGGCATAATGGAGCAGTGTGCAAATAAACCTGCAAAGCCACACACAACAGAGCAGTTCATTAGACCTTCCTTCAGCTCCTAGTCGACCCTGCATATGTGTCAACTCTAATCTGGGCATCTTTAGCATTGATTATATTAGCTTCACTGTTCTGAGTGACATAAACTTCTCATATCACAACCACAAGAGAACAATGGCAATTTTAATTATTTCTGAGGAGAGGCTTACATCATCCTCACTGTAACCAACAATGGCAATTTTAGCTAGGGACTGTACGATCAAGGCTGAATGGCTTATTGAAACTCCCTTTGGCCTTCCTGTGGTCCCTAGAAATTTAACAAATTGATGAGCAATAAAGATATGGCTTTAGATATATTTAAAATCTAAATAAATTACCCTTTCAGAAGTTCATGCAACCTTAGTCTTGAAGTTCATTTTATGGTTAGAACCCTCTTCTACTTTGAAACTTATTCTGAAAAGCTTCTTCATAACTAAAGAAACCATGCCAAAATCACAAATTTCCAGTTAGTGTTCAACTTTAGCTCATATTAGTACATTTGTCAATGATGCATCTCATATGTCCAAGGCTTTGGTGACATGAAATTCCACACTCAAAGGTTAAAACCACACAGTTTTTAGTTTTTAATAAACTTATTAGTTCTTGAATATTCTTTAGGCACGTCAATACCTTTTTTCTTACACATTTCTAAATGAAAAAGCTGCCATTATGGTCTATTCCATCAACCATAACTTAGTTGATTTCTTATACAGCTAGGCAAGGAAAAGACTCTATGATGGTAAATGAAAAGATTCAAATAAAAAAAAAACATAGATAGTAAGTACAGAGCTTATAGTTATGCCTGAAGTGAAGCATATAATAACAACGCCTTCAGGTGCCCATGAGTAATCCAAAGGTAAATCCCTCACAAAATGCTTCTTAATTTCTTCAGTAGTCAATACTGCGCAGGTGGAATATCAAAAAAAAAAAAGATGATGAAATTAAATCAGAAGCAAATCAAAACACAGGTTTCACATTCTACAATTAATTTGCATGAATTTATAGATATCAAATAAACTACATACATTTCCATGTACTTATCAAATTTGAGGAAGAAGAATCCAAGGAAACACTCCACCTCAGAGAAGGCAAATCACAATTTTGGAGTTTGGAAAACCAGTGGTTACAGCTCTTGTCCATCACCAACATTATTGGCCTAACCATGTCCATTGTCAACATTGTCTCTTCAAAGCACTTCAACAAAATTAAAATAAGCCATTGATAGTATACACCCAAAAACACTATGGAAAAATTCAAATCACCACTTACCCATCTGTAATTTAGAGGAGCAGCTATCCCTCCCACATACGCAATAGCCAACAACCATTCCATGTACCACTCACTGAATACGTAACCAAACAGCACATATTTCATTACCCATTACTTGTTCCCAAGACTACCAACGCATTTTTGTCAAATTTTGTGTCTTTTCCAAAAAGAAAAAGAAAAAAAGAAAGACAAAAAGTATTTTCGGAAATGCAATTCATATTACTTGTTGAAGGCAGCAATTGCAACGATGTCACCGGAGACGAGGCCTAGTCGGAGCAAGCCTTGGGCGAGAGCCAACACGCTGTCGACGAATTCCGGGCCTGTCCTTTCCCGGTCGCCGGAGATGAAGAGCGGGGAGTTGTGCCGTAGAGTCGACAAGCGGTTCAAGCACTGGCAAATGTGACCGTCTGAGTAACTTCCCATTTGTTTGGAGAGTGATTTGGGAACTGTATGAAGCTCTTTCTCCGTCAGGAAGACTGAGCCAAACTGCTACTTTTGAAAGACAAAGATTGACTTGAAAGCGCGGTTCAAAAACTGCTTACCTTATCATACATTTCATATCCATATTCATATTCCACCACGTGGATGTAATTTTTTTTTTTTTTTGGCTAAAAATACTATTATTTCCAATTTACTATTAAAAAAGCTACATTTTCCCCCTAATCTTCAAATATTATTTTTTCAACGTTAACATAATTAAAAAAAAAACCTTCCGTCCCAGAGCACACCCAATATTCATATATACAATGGTATTATGGTAATAAATATATCAGAAAAAGATTACCCTTTTAAAATCTGTCTTTTTAATGTTCCATTCCAACAATAATTGCTTTCCAAAGTCATAAATTTAAAATCCAATTTTGATTTTGGTCGCTTTTGAAGATATGAGTCAATTGTGATCGCCTTTTAAAATCTAACTCCAACCTTGACCTTCTTCTTAAAATTCGATTTAAATCGTGATTGTATTATGAAAACTTAATTCAGATTACAATTATCTTTTTAAAATATTTAAATCTTGTTACCTTTTTAAAATTCTATTTCAACTACGGTTATATTTCTAAAATATAATACTGATTATAGTTTAATTTTTAAAATCTGATACCGATCGTTGTTACCTTTGTATTCTTAGTTGTATTTTGACATCAATTTTTTCTTCAATTCTTTTCATTATTTATTTGCACTACATATTACATGATTGAATCTAATTCTTATCTTGTTTTTATTTATTTCTTTCAGTAATTATGTATAACCAAAAGTCCAAAACTATAAATTATGGCACTTGAGATTTTTTTTTTTCTCTTTTGTTATTATGGTCGAAGTCCAGTTATTTACTAGAACAAAAAAGTCCCTATTATAGTTTTTTGTTGGAAAAAAGAAAGAAAAAGATTGCCCTTTTAAAAACTGTCAATTTAATATTCGATTCCAGCAATAATTGCTTTTCCAAAATCATAAATTTAAAACCCAATTTCAATTTTGGTCGCTTTTTAAGATATGAGCCAATTGTGATCGGTTTTTAAAATCTAATTCTAACATTGGCATTTTCTCAAAAATCGATTTCGATAGTGATTGCATTATAAAAACTTAAGCCAGATCATAATTGTCTTTTCAAAACATCTAAACCACAATTATCTTTTTAAAATTATATTTTAACTGCGGTTATAATTTTAAAATATAATACTGACCGCAATCCAACTTTCAAAATCTAATATCGATAGCTGTCACCTTTGTATTTTTATTTGTATTTTGACATCAATTTTTTCTTCAATTCTTTTCATCATTTAATTGCACTACATATTACATGATTGAATCCTTTTCTCTTATCTTTTTATTTATTTCTTTCAGTAATTATGTATAACCAAAAGGTCCAAAACTATAAATTATGGCACTTGAGACTATTTTCTTTTTCTCTTTTGTAATTATGGTCGAAGTCCAGATATTCACCAGAACAAAAAAATCCATATTATAGTTTTTTGCTTTATCCTAATGCAAGCATGACGTAATTAATTTGATACTACCAAATCATCCACTAGTAATTACTTTTGTCTGACCTAGCTAATTTACAATTTTAATAACTTAGTCACAAAGAAATGGAGCACACCTTCTAGGTCAATCTGGGCTTTTGTAGGAGCGTCTTCTTCCTAACTAACAAGTTAAAAGTAACTTTTGGTGGCATACACTTTGCTCAAACAAAGTCATAGAAGTTTACATTCTCACTGCCGTCGATCTCTCTCAAAAGGAAGAGGGAGAGATGGAGAAAGTAAGTCTGTACCACTACACCATATATTACCATGCATATATATATATATATATATATTTCAGTACTACTTTATTTGAAGCCAATAAAGCAAGACTTCCTCTGCAATATGTTCTGCAATCTCCACCCGCATCATTAATAGACGTGTTCATAGCACTCAAGATTGTCCCTATTGAATTTCACGCGGAATATGAATTATTGTTATTATTATTTGGGCCAATAAGTTTCTTCCACTCACTTACCAAAAGACATATATATGGTTATCTCTCTCTGTGTCTCTGAGAGTAAGTTGCTTGTAATATATTTCTTTGAATATGGAAGCCAGCTACTTGCACAGCAACAACCCACTTCCATTTTGACTTACATAACACTATAGTACTCATACTGCCACCACTCCCACTACCTGAGTCAATTTCTGTCATAATTTTTACATATTTATCTCCTACCCAGCTTCCCGAGTTACTACAGTAGTTTTGTCCAATTATATATAATGATTTTTAATACTGATGAGTAATGACTAAATAATATTGGTATATATATAACTAAGTCAAACCCAGCTACTATATATAAATCTATACCATTCTCGCAAACAATATTCTTTTATTATGGGGTTTGATTGATTTTTATATCATGATTTGAAATGCATTAACTGGCCAACAGATATACTAATTAAAATGATAATGGTGAAATTGTTACGCGTCAACCTTCATGCACGGAACATGCAATGAACTTTAGATTAGATTAGAGTATATTGTGTGTGTGTGTATATATATATAGTGACCATTGGATTAGGTACACAAATTAATAAATCCCCCACTATCTTCTTATCAACTTTGCTTTTCTTCCAAAAAGAAAAACTTTACTTTTCTTCCCATTTATTTTCTGGGGACAACATTTTTTTGTTTGAAGCACTGCCTTCTCTCCCCTCCTCATTCTACTAAACCCTACGATCTTTCCCTCCATAGCCTCAAACTTTATTTTATTCTTTTTCACACACACACACACATATATATATATATATGGGACTTATACGAAAACCTCCTCAACATATACTAAATATGGCCCTTGCCTATTTTCTGAGTGTGATATTAGCTATGGAAGTGATGGTGAGTGGTTATAGATTCGGAGAAGCAGGTGGGTTAAGTATGAACTACTACATAATGACATGCCCTTTTGCCGAGTCTGTCATCAAGGACATAGTCAACAGAGCATTGCAAGACGATCCAACTGTAGCAGCTGGCCTTGTTAGAATGCACTTCCATGACTGTTTCATCGAGGTATATATATACATGCATATACGCATATGTATATATATTAGATTTTTAAAAAAATTTACTGAGCTCTTTAGTTGATCTTATTTTCATGTATATATTTATATATGTAGGGATGCGATGCATCAATTCTGCTTGATTCGACAAAGGATAACACAGCGGAAAAGGACTCGCCGGCGAACCTGAGCTTGAGGGGCTATGAGATTATTGATGATGCTAAAGAGGAGCTAGAGAGACAATGTCCAGGAGTTGTCTCTTGCGCTGATATTGTAGCAATGGCTTCTAGAGATGCAGTTTTCTTTGTACTAATTCCGCTAATCACTTTCACTTTTTTTGTACTTTTTTTTAGTTTTTTTTTTAAATTTTTGTTTTTGGTAGAAAATGGTCACTTTGTAATTAATAATGATGACATGTATATATATACATGTATGCAGGCCGGTGGACCAGTGTATGATATACCACAAGGAAGAAAAGATGGAAGGAGGTCTAAAATACAGGACACTATTAATCTACCATCTCCTTCACTTAATGCCTCTGAACTCATAAGATTGTTTGGGCAGCATGGTTTTAATGCCCAAGAGATGGTTGCTCTATCAGGTATATATATTCATATCATGGAATTAGGACCCTCTATGACAATTAATTTATTTTAAGACCTTCAGTTTGATTAATTAATTATAATTTTCTTTTACTTTATTAGTTACTTAATACCTTTTACCACCCTCTAGTTTGGACCAAATTCCATAACTCCCATAATTCTTTCTGGCCCTTTATTTTTCAAATTAATTGATCATTTGGGTAACAAAAAATGACGTCGTTTTGGCCTCAAGAAATCATAAGGTCGTGGTTTTGACCAAAATAAAAAACCTGTCAACCCGAATACAAAGAACCAAGTTATTTATAAATGTGAAATTCTATGAGTTGTGATGAAAAGAATTTATCATGCATATTTGTATCTGTCTAAGTGGGTAATTTTTTATTTTTTATTTGGGTACTGTAGGGGCGCACACACTCGGAGTGGCAAGGTGCTCATCATTCAAGAGCAGACTAACCAACGTGGACCCAAACATGGACTCAAACTTTGCAAAGACACTGTCCAAGACATGCAGTGCAGGAGACACTGCAGAGCAACCCTTTGATCCAACCAGGAACTCCTTTGACAATCTCTACTACAACGCGTTGCAGAGGAAATCTGGGGTTCTTATTTCCGACCAAACTTTGTTTGCAACTCAGAGGACTCGAGGCATCGTCAATGGCTATGGTTTGAACCAAGCCATGTTCTTCCTGGATTTCCAGCAGGCAATGGTGAAGATGAGCTTGCTTGATGTTAAAGAAGGGAGTAATGGTGAAGTAAGAAACAATTGCCGCAAAATTAATTGAATAATTTTGCGGAGGGTGTATTTTCTACGTATTAATGATTAATGTTTATATGATTGCATTGAATAAAATAGAGGGTTAGGAACTTAGGATCATATAATTCAAAATTAATGATAAGATGGAGGTCCGGGTCCAAGCACATTTCTGTACAACACACAACAATGTTAATTATATAATGCACCGGATTGTATGATGTTATCAATAATTATATGTATTAATTATGTTTGATTCCCTAAAGGAATTTTCTTTTTGAACAGTGGTTAATGGTGTGGGTTTTTTAAAAAATATATTTTTCTTTTTTCTTTTTTTTTTTGAAAGAGGAAGTCTTTCGTATGACAAATAATGATCAGGCAATAATTTGTTGCAGTTAAAAGTGTTTCTAGAACTTTGATGCGGAAAAAATCAATTTTCATGTGAAAAAAATCAACTTTTTAAGGTTAAAATATTAACTTTGATATTACAAAATATCCTTATTTCCTTGCATTTTATAATAAATTATGAGACAAATATCTATGGCGCTACACTCAGACCTCAAATTTGAGCTTTTCCTTCTTTAATTAGAAGATGACCAAGAAGGGTGTGATGCGAAATTGAAAAACCCCAACTACATTGTGGTTTCCAAATCTATCATGAAGGCAAGAAATGCCTCGCAATCTCGGAGGTTTTTGTCCCTCATGAAGTAGTAATGCCAAAGTGACAAGCATAAGATTGTGCAACGCATCGCTATATAAAATTTGGCATCTATAACTGAAAAATGTCAAACCACCAGTCCAAATACCAAATTGGCTAAATTTCACAGGTAAATCGAATGGGTGGCATCATATTTCATTTTTCGTTGTTTATACTTTATACTATAAAATTGGGTAAAACATCCAATTAAAATTTGAATATTGGCATCATATATTTGATTGAATTAAACTTTGTTAAGACACAAACAGAACTAAAGAACATTCTTGAATATTGGCATCATATATTTTATTTTTTAAATTTAAAAGGTATTAATCTGGTGAAGAAAGGTCTAGTTTTATATAATCTAATTTCTTTTGGAGGATTAATTAGAGGTTCTTAAATTATATCCAAAAAAAATAATGGTTTTCAATGGGATCAATTTTATAAGATGAGAACGAAGGGAGGCGAGATGCCCCTCCCCATGGCCCCACACTGTCAAAGATTTTCATGCTCTGTTTTGGCTCCAATTTCATTTATGGAGAGGTGGATCAGGATAAAAATTCTCTATTAAAGGCGGGTAGAGAATTCCTACCTGTGCCCCTTTTCTTATAGTATTAATATTTTTATTTAAAATTAAAAATTTATATTTAAAAATAATTTTTCTTATATGAAATATTTTTTTAAAAAAAAACTACAGCTAACTAATAAAAATACAATATATATATATATTAAAGTATATGCATGGGGAATACTTTAAAAAAAAAAAAAGGCTTCGTAGATCTCATCGATCCATAATTCTATTAATGAGTACAACTTTTTTACTACTTTAACTTTATAACCTTGTATGAGGTACGGAGAATACTTAAAAAAAAGTTTTTGTCCAAGCTCTGTCCCGCTTAACCGGATAGATAGGGAATCTTTCAACGAAGAAAGACTAGATAGAAAATAACAAACATAGTTTTGTTTAAATATTAATCAAGAAGGAGAATAATATTACTTTTCAACTTGGGTTCATAATTTCTCCATAAAATTTAGAATTGATATTTCTTTTTTGGTTGTTTATACTTTATACTATAAATAACATAATAGTGTTTTTGTATATATATATATATATATATATATATACACGAGCATATTCAAACTTATATTTTTTTTGATGAATATATTCAAACTTATATGACTTATGAGTTAAGGAACTGATTTAATGTCCCCTGTAGAACACTTTAGTGGTGAGGTCGTACTTCCCTATCTAACAAAAATAAAATAAAAACTAAAACAGATTGATATGCTACAAAAAGAGGGGCATTAGTCACTGTATTTGGTTTGCTTTCTTCTTCTTCTTCTTTAATTTTTTTTTTTTAACTTTTGTTTTTCTTTTTCTTTATTGCTTAAATTAACATCCCACTTTGTTTCTATACTAATATTGAGAAATAAATCTGACCTATAAACACTATAACCCATACAAAACAATTAATACAAACCCACATACATCAATCATATATAGAAGTTGATACATTAATTGCTTAACTCAGAGTCATAATAGTGTATGTAGTATGTACCATTGGAATAGTTGTAAAATGGATAGGTCCAACACGTACTATGTTTCATGTAATGTGTCAGTATGACATAATTTTACGGGTGGTCCAAACACTGTGACGAGTCATGAGATACGAATACCGAGCCCCCAGTTTCAAGCATTTTAATTTGTAGATAGTTTATTTGTACAGCATTGTTGTAGCCCATAATAATTAGTTAGATGAAGAACTTGGACCACCATATTGAGAGATATAGTAGGTTTTATCCATTTAATTAATGTTATTCTATTCATTCTTGAATGGCCCATTGATCTTAGATCTCCTGTGACTTCAATTTATCATTTTTCCTTTTTCTATATAGTTGTTTCCAAATTATAATTTATTAAATTTCGATAATTAATCACTTTTACTTAAAGAGCTGTGTTCCAAAATTCTCACTCCTACTCTATTTTATTTTTGTATGGATCCTTAGTTGCAAAAGCATGTGTTATTTTATATATATATATATATATATATATATACATATATATATATATATATATATATATATATATATATATATATATTGTCCCTTGTTATTTTCTTTCCAATTTTTTAACAAAGGTCAAAAACAAAGATTTAGGATCAGTGTATAATTAACCAATAAATGACAAAAAACCAAGCGGCGCCTAGTATTAATATAAAGACCTATTTATTTTCCGACAACGAGAGCACTCGGTTTCCGAATCAGTACAAAAACAGACATTCAACCACAAAGTGATAAACGATCGCTCGCTCGGTCTCCCTCACAAAACTACGCCGTTTAATCACGTTCACCTTCTTAAACCATTTCTTAACCTTCATTTATCTCCAAGTCAAAGAGATAGAGAGAGAGGCGTGAAACAGCTAGAAATGGCGAATACAAAGGAAACTGTAGCTCTGACGATCGTCGCCCTGTGTTTGATCACAATCGCCGAAGAATCGCACGGCCGAGAGCTGCGGCCGTCGGATCACGGGCTGGTTTACCAGGATTCGCCGCCGGCTGGAAAGAAGTCGCCGGAGATGATGACTTTCTTCGGAGTAGGAGAAGGATCTCCGCCGGCGATGGACGTGCCGTTGCCGAGGGCGATGAACTCGACGGAGCCGTCGCCGTCGGCTTGGTTGGGCGGTGGTGGAGAAAGTAAGGATCGAGTGAGGCAAGTGCTGTTGATTGGGAGCTTGGTGTGTGGGGTTACAGGTGTCGCATTGTTAGTGGCTTCTGGTTTGCTTTATATCTTCAGGTATAAGAAAAGGCAAAGATCGTCACCATCGTCCTCATCACCGCGCATTAACAATGACCCCAAACCAAGTAGTGGTTCTTAGATCAATTTCTGCTGCCTTTTTTATTTTTGCTTTCTTGTTTTTTTTTATATAATTTACTTTTTATTTAACTTCCATTTTATGTATTTAAAAAAAAAAAAAGAAAACTAGTTAGATAGGTGTATAATGCGAAGAAAAAAACTTTCTTTTTTTTTTTCAGTGCTCCTCCATGTCTCATTCTGATTTGCACTAAATTTATTTTAATTATATATATATATATATATATATCATATTATAAGAAATTGTTTTGGTTTTTTTGGATGTCATGGATGTATTTCTGTATGATAATATTGTAAACTGAATTATTGATTGATGATAATCAATTAATAATATTTTATTACGTCTGAAATAATTTATTTACTTTTTTTTTATGAAAAAGATATTGGATTAAACCACAAAATTGTGGACGTCTAATTAATAACTGGTTGCTCGCTATATTCTTTGGCTGAAATTAATATTTTATTTTGGTACTTTTATATGTTGATCTTGATGGTTTACTTGAAATGAATTTAGAGGATTTAATGTCATTTTATAAATTTAAAAGTAATAACACTTAATATTTATGTAAAATGTGTGTAATATATTATAAAAAAAAAGAATTTAAAATTGGAAAAAATGATATTTTTATTGTGACGGCTCCATAACTTTTTACTAAGAACATGACAAGAATAAAATATTGTGTTTCGTTTTTACAAAATTATTTTATTTATTTTTTGTTATTAGAAGTGGACTTTTATAATTTTCCATAAACAAAAACGAAAATGGATAGAGTTCAATTATTGATAAAGGAATGTGAAAAAAAAAAAACTAGTTTTTATTTGGAGTCATGAAAGGGATGTCACATGCCCATGTTATAGATTAAATTCTATATCTGTCTATGATTTTAGAAGCTATTATACAGTGAAAGAGAGACACAGAATAAACCTGCACTATATTTTTCTTAGGGAAAAAAAAAAGTAAAAGAAAAAGAAAAAAAAGAGTAGATAAATAGTATGTTAAAAAATAAATGCTTTTAATTTGGTCTTACTATCTGTCTGATTATGTCGCAGCACCTTTTGCTTTAATTGGGGATGTGGGTTCAGTCGGTGGACTATCATCGGAATATGTACAAAGTTCCACATTTTGTTATGTCTGCAGACTATTGATGCAGAAAATCATAATATCAATCATACAATCAATTATAATATTTGGATTCGCATCAACAAGTCTGACCAATAAAAATCAACCAAAAAAAATAAATTGTCTAACCAATAAAAAATATCTGTTGGGGGGCCATTTAGACCGGGGGCGACGCTTTTAGACACGTGACGTTGGCAGTAAAAAGTTCTGGCGACGGTCAAATTAGAGACTTTTTAGAATTATTTATCAGAGTTTGGAAAACAAATGCAGGTAAGTAGGGTTTTTTAAGTTTTACCTGCAACCGCATGGATAAAAAAAAAAAAAGGGTTTGGTGAATATTAATTTTTCTAGGATTTCTAAAGTTTATGGGCTATAAATAGATTATTATATTCAATCATTAATTTTTTGACTGACTCTCAAAGAGATGGAAAATTAAAATTTTAACCGGAGAAAAATTAATTTTTTTTTAACCACTCTTGTGGTTTCTATATAGTGGTTAGAAGTTTATGTAGTGTGTATATATTATACCCGCCTATAAGATAAGATTTTGTAATTTATTCTGGATTAAATTGTGTAAACTTTTATAATTTATTCTGAATTAAATCGTATAATTCATTCACATGTGATTAAAATTTCTGCAAAATTATATAAATTTTTTATAATTTATTCTGAATTAAATTGTATTATTAATTCACAGGTGATCAAAATTTCAGTATTTTTTTTAATTTGCACTTGTTCTTCAAATTACTTTTAACATTCCAATATTAATATTAAATAAATAATATTAATATAAGGGAGATTTTTAGGCCCAAAGATTACTTTTTACTATTATTACCTTTTTTAAAAAAAAATTGGAGATATTGTTAGCAGTAAAAAATAATGTAATTGTCTATTACTATTAAGGCATGGTTTTTCTCAGGTGATTTTTCTTGTTTTGTATTTAAACGTCCGGTTATTTTTTCTCAGGTAATTTTTCTTTGTTTGGAGTAATTTCTCTGGAATTCTTTTGGGGTTTATTATATAGGTAATTTTTTCTTGTTTTGGAGTAAGCTTTTTGGAATTCTCCTGGGGTATATATGTGGGGTATATATATCTATATCTATATATATATATACGCATTTTCTTTTTCGGTTGTGGTGGAATTCGAATGGTTTGGAGTACTGAGTAGGTTTTGATGCCGAAATTGGAGTGCATTGATGTGAAAATTGAATGACCCTTTTGGTTGTGAGTTTGACTTCTACGTCACTTGCAATTTAATTATTCACTGAACCCCAGCGATTCGGAGTTTGTGGCACAATTCATACATTTATAATACATATATATATATATGTAAATATATAACATAAATATATAATACATACATATATATATATATTTATATGTATAGCTTATTCAATTTTAAAATTTCCAGGCCAAATGAAAGTATCTCTTACTATCGTACTGAAATTTTTTTGTTAAAAAAATTTTTTTTTTTAAAAGAAAAAGAGTTTAAATTACAAAATATCCTGACATGTACTTTCTACACCCATTTTCTTATGGCCATTTTATGCGGAGACTTCGAGCCCTAATTGCCTCCTTGTATTACTTACCTCTCGGTTTCTACTTTCTACACCCATTTTGTCGTTTAGATTTTATTTTACTGGTTTGAATGAAATTTTGATGATCGTATCCATGCTGTGATTTTGTCGAAAGTGTTTGTATTTAAGTACCTAGGGCTTCAAATATCAACGTCTTCGACAGCAAAACACTGGTAATTTTTCTTCTTCTTTTCATGATTTGTTAGTAATAGTTTCTTGAATTCTTCGGGTTATTGTTGTTGTTATTATTATTATTTGTTTGGAGTGGAATTCTAGGGTTTGGCGTGCTGAATCTATGTTTTCACCCCAAAATTGGAGTGAATTTTGTTAAAAATGGGTGACCTTTTTTAGTCTGAGTTTGGCTTCTTGTTTTACTTCATTTTAATAATCTCACAGATTCTGGAAAAATTCCCTGGATTGTGAAATGCATCAAGTCTAAATTTTTAAGGGATAATTTAATGTAAATTTAACATTATCTTGGAAAAATTAAAACTTGGTTTGTATGAGCAAGTTTGTTTGATTTGGGAGAATGAGCATGTCATTGCTGGAGATGTTAAGTTGGTGATGACTAAACAGGTGACAGTACAACTGAGTCAAGAATTTTTGTGGTTGCCGAGGTTGTTTGGTTGCTACCTTCCAGTAATCCTTTTGTTATATTTGCAGGAATACAGTGCTAGTTGATGTGGCAACATTAGAATATTCCATGGTGTAAACCCTTTTTGTATTTGGACGACTCTGCTACTTAATGTAACAAGATTGGTTTGGGATATATAATGGATTACACCAGTGAATTTACTACCGATGAGGTTAGATAATTTACATTTATAAAGCTCTTTCTTACAAATACTTTCCATTAGTCGGTTTAGTTGCTTCAAAAAAAAAAAAAAAAAAAATTGTATGCAGGTATTCAAGAGTAAAGAAGCTTTAGTTGAATGGACACGTGAAGTTGGAAAGAAGAATGGTTTAGTGATTGTGATAAAGACATCTAATACTGGTGGCAATGGTAGGAAAGCTAGGATTACTCTTACTTGTGAAAGAGGTGGAAACTACAGAGGGATCAAGAAACAAAAATTACAAAATGTTGCAGGCTCCAAGAAGTGTGGATGCCCTTTTACATTGAAGGGCCAAAAATCGGTTTCAAGTGATGATTGGAGATTGGAGGTTGTTTGTGGAGTGCATAATCATCCAATTGAAGAACATCCTGGGGGCCATTCATTTGCTGGGAGGCTATCCCATGAGGAGACTATGTTGTTGGTGGATTTGTCTAAGAATTTGGTCCGGCCTAAAGACATTTTGAACACACTAAAAGAAAGGGATGCAAACAATGTTAGCACTATAAAGACAATTTACAATGCATTCCATAAGCATAAGGTCGCAGAGAAGGTTGAGAGATCTCTGCTGCAACAACTTATAACCAAGTTATCTGAGCATCAATACATTAAATGGTATAGAAGTCGTGACAAGACTGAAATTGCTGGAGACTTGTTCTGGACACACCCTGTTGGTGCAGATTTGTTACGTGCTTTTCCACATGTGCTAATAATAGATTGCACATCCAAGGCCTATTTGTATCGTCTTCCCTTGTTAGAAATCATAGGAATTACCTCCACTGAGATGACTTTTTCAGTTGCATTCGCATACCTTGAGTCTGAGCATGAAGAGAGTTACACATGGGTATTAACTAGACTGAAAAGTTTGATGGATGTTGGTGTTATGCCTGAAGTGATTGTCACAAACCGTGATTTGGCTTTGATGAATGCCATTGAGAAGGTATTTCCTAATGGAAAGAATTTATTATGTAGATGGAATATTAATAGGAATGTACTGACTCAATGCAAGAAGTTCTTTGAGACCAAAGAGGAACAAGATAAGTTCATGTGTAGATGGAATATGTTAGTGTTTTCTTCCTCAGAAGATGAGTACATGGAAAACCTTTTTGAGCTAGAAAGGGAATTTATTGATTATCCAGAAGCAATTGAGTATGTGAAAGATACTTGGTTGGATGAATATAATGAAAGATTTGTTGCGGCCTGGACAAACAAGGTAATGCACTTTGGGAATGTAACGATGAACAAGTAAGTTTTGCATCCGTGCATATAACAACACTTTACTGTGAGTTTTAATTATTATTATTATTTTTTTAAAACTGAAATCATTTGCTTGAATAGGGCTAAGAGTGCACATGAAAAGCTGAAGAGACATCTGGGCTCAAGCCAAGGGAGTTTTGAGACTTCATGGACATGGGTACACTCTTTGGTTGAGCAGCAGCATGTTGACATCAAGAAATCACTCGAGAAAAGTTTGGCTATTGGGCAACACGAATTAGATCACGATGGGCTTAGAGAGCTTCAAGGTCACGTCTCTTCTAGTGTAATGCCGATAATCATCGCAGAGGCCAAACGAGCAGATTTAGATGGTGCTGATGTTCATCTATGTGGATGTCTCACTCGACGCATGTATGGTTTGCCATGTGCACATGAGATTGCAGAATACAAAAAGGCGAGTCAGCCTATTCCACTTAATTGCATTCATCCTCATTGGAGGAAACTTGATCTGGTAGTTGGTCCGAAGAAACAAACTGTGGAGTTGAGTTGTGAAGCAGAGTTTGAGTTAATTGCTAAGCGCTTCAGTGAACAAGATCACTCTGGGAAGTTGCAGATTTTGAAGAAGTTGAAGGATATAGCAAATCCTTAAGAGTACATTGGTCGGTCGTGGAATCGGCGGTCAATACCAACGTGCCATGTGGGCTGGCGGTAAATGTTGATATTTCTACCAGTTGTGATCCATCTGGCTGTGATATTTACGTGCAGTTTTCAACAATATGGCCTTTTTAACAGCATGTTTGCATATGCATATACTTTACGAAGTTATATGCTCCAATTTTTCTCACAATTATGGAGCTCACCCCAAATGAATATGATCTCCTACACATGTGCATGTGGTTTTGAGTGGAGCGGCCGGAACTAGACTCTAGCTATACACAAACAGCTTGGTTGCTTTTCCAGGAACATGAAGATTGGTTGAGATCAGAGGATAGAGCTGACACATAAAATTAAAACAAATAAAGCTAATACAATAATTATTATTATTATTACTATATTTTTTACTGTCTGTTTCTCATTATTGTTTATTCGATTGGTCGTTTGTTGGTCGCATAATATCTTGAATCAAAGATGTCAAAATTGAGATCAGAGGATGCACTCTGTTCTACAGCTCTCTTAGCCATGACTCCAAGCTCTCTTGCTCTTTCCCTCCTTTCAAGGATCTCTTGGCCTTCGCCCATTAGCTTCTCAATCGCCTCTTTCACATCTCTTTTAACCAACACCCCAATTTTATTCTGCTGTCCCAAGAACAATGGAACCTCCACACCAACCCTAACAGCAATGTTTAAAACTTGTGAAACAAGTTTCTCATTCATAAAATGATCTGCAAACAAAGGCCATGTCACGATGCTAACCCTAACCCTGCACATATCCCTTGCCTAATTGCATTATGGAATTCCATCCACTATGCGTTGAGAACCTTCCGATCTGCAGGGTCTGACAAGATCAATATTTTTGGAGGCCATCCCCGAGTCAGAAGTCCTCTTGACTTGATCCTTTCTTCGAACCCATCTTCTTTAATCCACTCTTCGAGCTGTTCAAGGTTCTTCCCTCCCCTTATGACCCAAATGAAGTGCTTGGTTGAGGCTTCCAATCCCAACCCAAGCTCTATATGTTGCGACGGTGTAATATTAAGAGAAACATACACCACTGTTTTGTTCCCATGAATCGAGCCATTTCAGACACTTTTTTTCATCAACTGAGGACTTCTTGCCTCTTTCAGCTTTGTCCAACTCTTGTTGGTTTCTTAATGAAACTGGTCCAACACACCAAACTCTATAGTTTTTCACCTTCTTGTATTCTTTAAGGTATTCTGGTTACAACTCTTCAAAACTAATAGCAATTACTCCATACGACTCTTCCTCATGCCTCCACTGGCTTACATATATCACCCGAAATCAGTGGCAGCTGGAGTTTGTTTACCTTGATTGTATCAGGCATGTCAGGCAAAATAAAATACCCGGAATTCAAATCAATTTTCTCGAGAATCTTCGATGTTTGTGCACTATTCACACACGCATAGCAAAGGCAACGTTAGAAGATATATCCTAGGAATATGACACATCCGAGCAATGTTGATGGTCCAAGGCAAGCAAATATTGCCTATTGCATATCGGCAATCATGCAATACTCTATTTGTTTCTGCAGCATAGTAGTTGCAGGTTGCAGCGTAGTGTAGAAGTTGGGGAATAGAGAATGAGAAGGAAGCAACCCAACCTTGAGTTGGATAACTTGAATAGCAAGAAACTCAGATTGTGTTTCGAAACGAGCATAGTTTAGTGGTGTAGTGAAAATCGTAACGACGGCACCACGTCGAGCCAACAGTATGGCAATATCAATCACTGGAATCATATGGCCTGAAGTTGAGGCTGGTGGGCATCCGTATCCATAGAATTAAAACCTGAAAATCTACTCTGCCTAACAAAAGTAAATGAATTAAGTTTCCAAATGAGACATCATAAATCAATTAAAAATCAGTTTCAAAAAATTCACAAAAACATATTTGGCTACGGACTTACAGTAGGAACATAATCTAACAAAATGTAACGTTATGAACCTGATCCTCCTCCTCCTCCGTAGGTTGTAAAACCTTTTTCTCTAAGCTTCAAAACCGAATGAATGTGTATGTAGTACGTTGTTGTCAAGGGTCTTCAATTATATAGACTTCTTAGAGCTTTAAATTAACCTACTGTAATTAGGATTGTATCCTATACTTCGATTAGAGCTATATTTCTTATGTAAAATCAAAGACAGTTATTATTATTATTTTGCTAATTAAGAAAATAACAAATTAAAAGCTATCTAATAACCTAAATGGGAAACAGCGGGAAACCGTGTTACGTATCAAAAGCTTATCTAAGTATTTTTTTTTTTCCTTTTTTCGAGTTGCATTGTAATTTTGTTTTGTTATGATATGTGTTACGTATCAAAAGCTTATCTAAGTTTTTTTTTTTTTTTTCAATTGCAATTTTGTTTTGTTATGATATCTTACTTTAATTAGGAGTTATATTTCTTTCGTATTCTTACTTACAATTGAAGATGCATAGATAATTGCTTATAATTGAATAATAATTATAACAATGTTATTTTATTTAAAAAAATTAAAATTATAATTGATCCGACAATGAAAGCTTATGCTTAGTCAAGCTTACAAAGAAGTACTTAGTCAGGCTCATAATTCCGTCCCAAATCTGAAAAAAATTAAACCTTAAACAGAAATAGAAAATTACATAAATTACTACACACAATACATAAAAAATTGATCCTTAAACAAAAACAGAAAATTTATATAAACTACTAAAACAGAAATTATTGGGCAGGATATTTGTCAGGAGTCGGCGTGTCTCGATTGGTCGGCTCTATCATATCAGTGCAGCTTGACAGTGATCTCTTATTGCCGTTTTACTACATAGCTAAACTCATGACCGGTTTAATAAAATTAGAAGCCTCAAACCGAGTTTTTTTTTTTTTTTAAACAAAACAATTTTAAATTGATTTTTATATAATATTTCTATAAAACAAAAAAAAACAATTAAGTAGTATTATGTAGTTGTTTGGTCAAATAAAAATATTATAATGCAATAAAGGATTATAATTTACTTAGGTGAAACAGTATGATTTATACAGATAGGCTTCGTATTGTACATGGTTAATATATTTTACATCCCATAATAATTTAAAAAATATAAGAAATACATTAACGGTTACATTCCTTAAATATTATTTTAATATAAAAAATCTAAATATTAAAATTTCTAAAACAAATTTTAAATATTTACTGATATATCACTTGCCATATTATGTTACATGCATTTAGAATTATTCTCAGATCCGTATCATTTTATAAATGTGTTTTTCATTTTAAAAATACATAAAACATGTCTTCCAATTGTTTTTTTTTGATGAATATGTCTTCCAATTGTTTAGGGATAGTTTTTGGAAAATATTGAATACAATATGAAAATGTCTTAATTAGTTTCGGAAAGATGTTTTCCAAAATATCTACTAACTTTATTGGATAAACTTTTAAGATAAGCATGTGATAAACATGTAATAACATAAAAATTGTTTTTGAATATTATTATTTAACATGTTCTTAAGTCTTAAAAATACAATTTGACATTTTTTTAAAAGCAGTTTAAAATGATTTTTATGTATATGAGCAATTTTGTCATAAGAAAACATATAAATATCCAGAAAAAAAAAAGAAAAAAAAGAAAAATTCCTACTAATAAAGAAAGAGTTAAATTACTTTCTTAAAAAAAGAAAAAAGAAAAGACTCAAACAATAAACTACACACCAACATTTTTGTTTTTGTTTTTTTTTTTAAGAAAATAAAGTTTAAATTACAAATTACCCCTATCTTTTACTTTCTACACCCATTTCTTCATGACCATTTTATGCGAAGCTCCGAGTCTAATTGCCTCCTTTCTTTCCTTACATACCCCTCGGTTTCTACTTTCTACACCCACTTTCTTGTTTTGAAATTTACTGGATTCAATGAAAGTTTGATGATCGTATCCCATCTTCACCTTTGATGCAATTTTGTGGGAGTGTTTGTATTTAAATCCCTAGGGCTACTTGTGCAAGAGCGAAATACAGGTAATTTTCTTCTCCTGTTCATGTTTTGGAGTAATTTATCTGGAACTTTTCGGGTTATTGCTAGTATTATATTATATATATATATATATATATTTTTTTTTGGTGTGGAATTCTAGGGTTTGGAGTGATGAATTTAGTTTTTCATGTCAAAATTGAAGTGAATTTTGTGAAAAATGGGTGACCCTTTTAAGTCTGAGTTTGGCTTATAGTTTTACTTCATTTTAGTAACCTCATTAGTCTGGAAAAATTCCCTTCTTGGGTCGTAGTTATTTTCTGTTAGACTTGAATTCAGGTTCGAATTGTATTGATTTTGTAATTTAATTCGGGTAATTCCTCTGATGAACTTTTGATCAAATGCCACTAAATCGGCTATATGTTTATATGCTTGAATTTTTATGAAAATGCCTCGAGTAGTTAATAGGCAATAGAACAGAGATTTTAATTTGTTGTGAAATGCATGAAGTCTGAATTTTTAATGGATAATATAATGTACATGTAACATTTAGCTTGGACAAATTAAAACTCGTTTTGGAATAGCAAATTTATTTCATTCGGGAACAAGTTTCAAAATACAAGTTTTTTTTTTGGTTTAAAAAAAAAAATGAAAAAGAAAAACGCCGGTTACAGTATTTAATATCAGAACAAGAAAGAGGAAGCTAGTTGGTACATTGAATAATTAAACATCACTTAGTTCACCTTCAGAGTTTACCTTCAGGTATGGAAAATATTAGTCCTTATCCACTTAGAAGTTTACCACCTGTTTTGAGAAGTTCTTTGTCCACGCAACTGTTTAGATAGCTCTTCAATGTGTGGCAAAAGCCAACAGTTGTGTTCTGTAAGTGTAATATGTGGCAAAAGATGTGTTTTTGTTAGTACTGTTGATAGTATGATTACTAGAGAACAAGTATATGTAGGCTCAGGCTGTCTTATTTGGTCCTTTGAACTTAGGTTACGGTTCTAATCTACCACTTGTCATTAGTTGAATAGAATTTCTGGTTCCAACTCAATACTTTTCAAAAATTATTTAATATGATATTTAGCCTGCATTACTTGTATTTTTATGTTGTCAATAATTCAATTATATGTTGTCGTACGTCTTCTTCTTCTTCTTTTTTTTCCTTTTTTTTTATTATTATTATTTTTTTTTGTGTGTGTGTGCGCGCATATAAATTAGTTGTTTGGTTAGTAGGATATCTCTTGGTGACTTGACGTTTTATCCAGGAAACCAGTTACCATGTTTCTAAAATTTGGAACATTAGCCACCTTGTTTAAAAAGTGTGGCCATAGCAGTTAGTTAATGTGAATTTTATTTACTTTACATATTATAGGACACATATATAATCAAGTATACATAAGGTGTTTCTCTGCTTGAGCTCACACCACTTGTTTATATAAAAACCTAAACATGGAAACAAATGTTAAAAAATGATGTATAATATTTTAAGCATTATTACACGTCACTAAACCAAAGCAGAGAGGGAGTGTGTTATTAGATATCATGCTTTCAGGAAATTGTGAAACATGATAATGTTGTAATGAATTTTAAGTCCGCTAGTGTTCAAATGTTTAGCTTTTCAAGATGAATTGTTATGTGTATTTTTAAATTTTATGTTTATTAGAGATGAATGAAAGAAAGATTATGTCATTCTTACACAAACCAGAACATTAGATGCTTATTTTAGTTAAGCTAAAATATATTCCCTCCAGTCTCATATACCATATTTGAAGTGCTCATGAGTGATGGACAACTTATGCGTTGTTGAGGAGGAATCCAACCAAGATTACCTACCTATTTTTCCATCCATTTATGGTTTTCGAACCTTTTTTTTTATTTATTCTCTGTATGTGTGTGTTTTGGGGGGGTGTGCTGGGGAGTGGAGAAGGTGGATTTGGGAATCTAGAGCCGGGTAAGGTCGTACAATCCAGTTGTTCAGCCGTCAACTGAGAATGTTCAGTTAGTCATGACTAAACAGGTGACAACTTAACAACGTCAAGACTTTTAATTGTTACCAAGGTTGTTTGGTTGCTACCTTTCTGTAATCCTTTTATATATCTGCAGGACTACGATGTGGCAACATTAAGAATATTTCATGGTGTAAACCCTTTTTCTATTCGCAGGACAACTCATCTACTTGATGTTATAGGATTGGTTTGCGATAGATAATGGATTACACAAGTGAGTTTACTACTGATGAGGTAAGATTGCATTTTGAAGCTCTTTTTTTACAGATATTGTTCATTAGTTCATTTAATTGCTTGGAAATCTTTTTATATGTAGGTATTCAAGAGTAAAGAAGCTTTGGTTGAATGGGCTCGTGAAGTTGGAAAGAAAAATGGTTTAGTGATTGTGATCAAGACATCTGATACGGGTGGCAATGGTAGGAAAGCTAGGATTACTTTAACTTGTGAAAGAGGTGGAAACTACAGAAAATTTCAGAGTACAGGGATCAAGAAACAAAAACGACAAAAGGTTGCAGGCTCCAAGAAGTGTGGATGCCCTTTTGCATTAAAAGGCCAAAAATTGGCTCCAAGTGATGATTGGAAATTGGAGGTTGTATGTGGAGTGCATAATCATTCAATTGAAGAACATCCTGGGGGCCACTCATTTGCTGGGAGGCTATCCCATGAGGAGACTATGTTGTTGATGGATTTGTCTAAGAATTTGGTCCGGCCTAAAGACATTTTGAACACACTAAAAGAAAGGGATGCAAACAATGTCAGCACTATAAAGACAATTTACAATGCATTCCATAAGCATAAGGTTGCAGAGAAGGTTGAAAGATCTCTGCTGCAACAACTTATAACCAAGTTATCTGAGCATCAATACATTAAATGGTATAGAAGTCATGGCAAGACTGAAAGTGCTGGAGACTTGTTCTGGACACACCCTGTTAGTGCAGATTTGTTACGTGCTTTTCCACATGTGTTAATAGTAGATTGCACATCTAAGGCCTATTTGTATCGTCTTCCCCTGTTAGAAATTATAGGAATAACCTCCACTGAGATGACTTTTTCAGTTGCATTCGCATACCTTGAATCTGAGCACGAAGAGAGTTACACGTGGGTATTAACTAGACTGAAAAGTATGATGGATGATGGTGCTATGCCTGAAGTGATTGTCACAAACCGTGATTGGGCTTTGATGAATGCCATTGAGAAGGTATTTCCTACCGCAAAGAATTTATTATGTAGATGGAATATTAATAGGAATGTACTGACTCAATGTAAGAAGTTGTTTGAGACCAAAGAGGAACGAGATAAGTTTATGTGTAGATGGAATATGTTGGTGTTTTCTTCCTCAGAAGATGAGTACATGGAAAACCTTTTTGAGCTAGAAAGGGAATTCGTTGACTATCCAGAAGCAATCGAGTATGTGAAAGATAATTGGTTGGATAAATATAAAGAAAGATTTGTGGCGGCCTGGACAAACATGGTGATGCACTTTGGGAATGTGACAACGAACAAGTAAGTTTCCATCTTTACATGCAACACTTTTATTGTTAAGGTTTCTTTTTCTTTTTTTTTTCCCTAAATTGAAATACATTGCTTTAATAGGGCTAAGAGTGCGCATGAAAAGTTGAAGAGACATCTGGGATCAAGCCAAGGGAGTTTTGAGACTTCTTGGACGAGGATACACTCTTTGGTTGAGCAGCAGCATACTGACATAAAAAAATCACTCGAGAAGAGTTCAGCCATTGTGCAACACAACCTAGATCACGACGAGCTTAGAGAACTTCAAGGTTTTGTCTCTGCAAGTGCAATGCCCATAATCATCGCAGAGGCCAAACGTGCAGATTTAGATGGGGTCGATGTTCATTTATGTGGATGTCTCACTCGACGCACGTATGGCTTACCATGTGCACACGAGATTGCAGAATACAAAATGGCGGGTCAGCCTATTCCACTTAATTGCATTGATTCTCATTGGAGGAAACTTGATCTGGTGCTTGGTCCAAAGAAACGAACTGTGGAATTGAGTTGTGAAGCAGAGTTGGAGTTGATTGCTAAGCGCTTCAATGAACAAGATCATTCTGGGAAGTTGCATATTTTGAAGAAGTTGAAGGAGATAGCAAATCCTGAGGGTACGTCTGCCGTGGAGCCAGAGGTCAATACCAACGTGCCAGGTGGGCCAGTGTTAAACGGTGATACTTCTACTAGTTGTGACCCATCTGGCTGTGATTTGGAAGTATCTGCACAAGATAGTTATTCACCTGTAGCCTCTGGTGGTATTGTTGCATATGCAGGAGCTACAGTCAATGAAGCTGTGTAGAGGGAAAAAGGAGGTTATTGAAATCTTGATTAAGGAAGAAAAAAAATAATTAGTTGTATCTAAGTATTATCATATTTTTGTTAATTAATAAAATGAATTAGAATATAGAAAAATAATTTTATTTAATTAAATGATAAATTCATTACTTTATTGCTTTTCTATTTACACTTTTCATAATATAAGCAAAATCCGGTTCGTAGTTTTTGCTTCTTGTTCCCTCTTTTAGAGTTTTTATTTTTGTAGTTTAGCTGTTGATAAATATTTTTGTAGTTTATTGAATCTCTGTTTTTAATGGAATTATAATGAAAATATATTATTTTGCATGCGTCGAGTTTATTTATTTTTTCTTTGAAAGTGGCCAACTACCAATTCTATTTTCGGTAGTCATACCTTATATATATATATATATATATATATATATATATATATATATAAAATTATAAACATATGAGGAAGCTAATAGAATTTTGATGCTAGTATCATCGAGACATGATAAAATATGGTTAAAGTAAATTGTGATCAAATCAAAACATTGAATCTTTTTTTTTAGGGACAAAAAAACATTGAATCATGTTTGAGTTGTTTAAATATATATAACAGTATTTTTAATAATAACAAAATATATTGGGTCAAAATAACTACTTGTATTTTGTTTCTTTCCCAGAATTAACACCTTATTTTTTAAAACAAAACTATAGCTCCTCATATCTCATTTTCACTTCAATTTAACCCTTTTAACATAAGTGTTTAAAGTTAAAAATTGACCTTTCTTTAATAAAAGACATTAATTCAAAAAAATAAATAAATAACTAAAAGAAACCCAGCCTAATATATGAATCTTGAAATGAACAATGTTTGTTTAATCACAAAAATAACAATTTTTTTTTTAGTAATTTTTCCAAAAAGGTAAAAAATGGGAAACTCAGAGCAGAATGAAATTAATTATTTTTAAAATTAATTTTTGAGTTTATATAATCGACCAAACAATTTTTCTAGCAGAACTTCACAGGATGAACTTGGCAAATAGGAATTCAAACTCATTTTTGTACAAGAAAGGGATACAAATTGAAAATAATAAATACAAAGACAAAGAGGGGACAAATTGTATGGTGCTATTCATATATTGAATAGCACCAAACAAATATCACCAAACACTCTATTAATATGTACTACCTATTGCTCAAGAGGCATCCACTCTAGTTCTAGTTCTAGTTCTCCAGATTCCACATTCTGGAGCTTGAGTGAAACCTCTTGTTTTACCTTTCCATCGATAATGTTGACGATGCTATCATCGATAAGGGCGTTGTCGGTCGATTTCAACCATTTTCCAATCTGCATGTTGCCAAACATTCCTGCATCTCCGAATGCTATTGCCGATGTTATCATGGGTTGAAGATCAATCTCTGCTTCTCCCATTATGTCATCAGATGAAAAGGTGTCATGATCAAACACGCGCTGCATCATGGAAAGTTGGAAAGGTAAGAAAGTGAAAGTATGATGCAAGGTTTTCCTCAAAACCCTAAGACCACAATAAATTAACACGCTGAAATAAAATGGCTGTTGCTAAAAGTAATTGCATGAGCAGAACCTTCAAATAAGGAGGTTTATAACTGTAAAACATAGAGATAGATAAGCTTAAAAAACTAACATGATGAACACCATCTAGCGTGGTGTGGTTATTTAACCTCAAACAGATACCAAAAACTCCACTAAATAATTATATATAAAATCCTCTTCAAAATCTGGATTAAACCCCAAAAGGGAAAAATATATATACATATATACACACACACACACACACACACACACACACACAAAACGCTGCATACAAGTCACTGCAAAAGGTGTGGGAGATTAATCCTGCCACAACAAGACAAGAACTCTATGAGTTTGCAATTAATTTGGGCTTACAGATGCCAAGTGACATATTTTACTCGTTCATGCTAAGTTCTATGAAAGTTAAGCAAAGTCCCTAGTAGTTGCAGTTAAAGCTGAACTGAGGTGACAATTGTTTTATACGACAAGAGAACACAAGTAAAATTGCCCAAATAAATAGGTTCAGAATAAGCATCAGAGAGTTTGAATTGCAATTAGGTTAACAAGGTTAACACAGCAATCATTTTTTGTGTTTCAAAGCTTAACAAAGAATTTACCCACAATTAATTCAAACTTGCTTAGAATATGTTTAAAAGTATATATTAAACCACTATATCTACAACATACTTAATCAGATACACTATAAATGAAACAAGAGTTTAAGGTTAGCTAATTATGCCAAGGAAAAATTTAGTCACTAATTATCATATTGACTTACATGAGTCGTATTGTGTCAACAGAAAATGGCATTTTCTATTGAGGAAGTTATGCAAGATAGGTCAATATTTGAGTTTTGACTAAATTCATTACATTTTTAAAGTTCACAAGCATAAAGAAAGGTAGTTTGAGTTTGATCTGGAAACCGAGCCTGAGCATTGTATCATAATCATGTAAGAAAATTCAGAGAAAACTTATTATACAGTAAATAAAGCATTGATAAATAGATAGCCTTACCAACTTTAAAGGCCCAAAATCCTGAGGAACTGACAGCATGAGTTCCTCATTCCAGACTGGATTTAAGTTGCTCTTTACTACAGCTGTCTGAGCAGACTGCAGTATCAACACCCAATTCATATCATCAGAACAACATTTATTATCAATTAAAAAAAAAAAGGGGTCAAAAATTCAAGTTTGCAATCACTTAATTAAAGGCCTGTGTTAAAATCTGTGAACAGGACAGACAACATCAAATTGAGGAGAAGTGTGCTGCCAATGTCAACCAATTGATTTATGTACACAATGAATATCTTTGGTTTGTGATTTCACCCAATTTTTGCTCAAGTTCTCATGCGTTGACTAAAGAAATAAGATTGTTTCATCAAGATCAGTCATTACAATAGTTAAAAAAAAACTGAATGATACTTTCTTGATAAATTTTAACTCAAACTTTGCTGCAATATTTACACTGCAAGTGGCACCAACACTAGATTTTGAGTTCAGAGAAAGATATAAATAGGCAGGTATCTCACCTCCCCTTCCAACCAAAATAAAGAAAAGAAACCAATCCACGGCCCACCCAAGGAAACAAAATAACATAAGCAGACTTGTAATAAACTAACACAAATTGTCTTCATAAATCTGGATCAAGTTAGCAAGTTAAACACAATGCTTCCATACACAAAATGGAAAACTACAGCTAACCATAAAAATGCACATACATGCATATGCTGGTCCACATGCAAAAAAATATTTTCATTGAACTCAAAGAAGAAATTTACCTTCAGTTACAGAGATAAAGGACAAGAGAGAATAACTAACCTGCTGCCCAAGATTCAAGATGACGTAAGGATCACTTGACATCATATCTCTGATAGCTAAATTTGTGCCTTTAACGACTTTTACCTTCAATAATCCAATAAACTCTACCATCCCTTCCTGTTAACACTCTGAACATCAGATGAACTTACTATATGCCCAATTATATTGCTTTTTATCTAAATATCAGTACTATTAGTGCTACCAAACTAAGGAACATGGATAGAGAACACAAGTCCACCATAAAGATACAAGTTCGATGATCTGTCCTGCAGAAACTTTAACAGCTTGACGAAACACTAATGCATCTGTCTAGGCAAGCTAGGGCGGATGAATAATAAACTGAAAGGCTTATCTTCCACCAACCCCAGTGATGTGATCTTTTACATTTAATAATCAATTACATAATTAAAATGAAAAAGGAAGCTTACCATTTTAGAAGAATTTGAACTTCGAAAACTCTCCATAATCTTTCTAGAAAGACTTGCCTGGAGGGAGTTCTTTTTCTTAGAATTAGAAGACAAGATCCGCAAGCTAGGTTTCAAAAATTCTTGAAGCTCATACTTGGACCTACATGAAATATTACAATTATGTTAACTAGCCACTTCATAGAACTGAAACAAGAGCGAATGAATGAATCTTCTCTATTGTAGTGTCTAGTATTATAAACCAGAACCAACCGGATAAATTTTGAACGCTCTTCATGACTGGCATCTGCTCCAGGCTTTTTAATTCCTTCGGGAATAAAAGCCTCATAAATTGAGTTAGCAGAAGTATTTCCCCCAACTTCAATCATCGCATCAATTTCTTCGTCAGACCACTCATCCAGTGTCACAGACAAAACCTGAATAGTTCAAATTCATGTGGGAAATTTTTTATAAAACGCACCTCTGGGATGAACACATTCATATGGACAATAGAATATGCACGCTTATTAGGAAAAAATAATAAGAAGCAGAAAGCACATGGATAGAGACTCATATCAGACATAAAGTTGAAGATTTAGCTATTAGGAGAAAGCAGGGTCTACCATGTAGGACTATCATTAGGCCCCACATAACTGATCCTTTTTGTTAACCTGAAGCAGCTCTACATACATAAATGTAGGACAATAGAAGTATCCCAAAAAATAAAAATTGAAAACTATAAGGCATTCACATGTGTTAGTTTTCTGGTAGCAACAAAAACATCCCTGATGTTTTTCCTTAAATCAGAATATGTTATTACATATACATAAAAACTTGAGAGAGAACTCACCATACATACATGCATACATGAGAAAAAACTTAATCTATTTGTTCTTTTCTTTCAATGAAGTCATAATTTATATTTCAGTAGAAGAAACTTTTGTCAGCAATCAAATATTGGTTGCATTATGGCACCACTTAGTAATACTGAAATTTTTCAAACCGAATTTGTAGATTTCCAAAGCCTTAGTATAAGGTACTAACCAGTAACATTTATCTTCAATTTGAGGATAAATGACTGTAATAATAGAAATGAGAAAATATAACTTCATTCTTGCTCCAAAATGACTTAGTTGCATTAATCACATTTTAGAAGTAAATAAACCAACAAAACACAAAAACAAGAAGGAAGAATCAAAGGTAATATTTGATCTGTAAGAAAAAAGCATGTATAAGTTACATAATGCATCTGATCTGTAACTATTTATCTACTATGAATTTTTAATAATGAATCACCTGAAAATAACAAATAAATAAGACCCATCAAGCAATTGGGAGAATACCTTTGATATATGTGTGCCAAGACTTCTGTGCACACCGCAACATTTTAAGCATATAAAAACACCAATATTAGCTGACCTGAAAGCAGAGTTGTCAAAAGATTCCTTAACATCTTAAAAAATATATACATACACAAATAAAATTAAAAATCCAATCAAGGTAATAAGAGACAATCATGAAGTTCAATTACTCCCCAACCACTAACTTTATGTGGGGGGTTTTTCAATTAATAGCTCTTGTTCTCCAGTTGATAACATAAAATACTATCATAGAGTGAATAAAAATTCTGAGTATTAGAACCATAAAACTTACGCCCATTTAGGATCTGGAGCACCACAGTCGGCACAATTGCGATTATCTTTTTGAAGCAATAAATCTTTTAATCTTCTTTTTCCTGTAAAAGAGAATAAATAGCTTTCACTTTCTAGATTCACTCAAAATAAATTGTTTTATATACTTTGCATATACAGAGACTGTTGAACCAAAAATATTGCACACAAGCAAAAAATGTGGGATTTGGGGAAACAGGGGACTAAGCAATGACAGCTTGAAAAACTTTTCAGATGAATCGAGTTATCAAACAGAATTTTAACAATTATTCAGTAAGCTACATGCATAATAACTTAAAAAATGTCACGCCTCCATGCCTAAGCTGCATATGATTGATCCTATATATTAAGCAGCAGAATCTAGTAGAAACTTTTTAACTAGTAACCACATGTCATGGAAACCCACTGAGGACAGGAAATAATGTCTCGGTGGCCAAATGCAAAATACAATGACTGATCCTGCTGCAGGTATAAGGCCTTATGTTTCTTTTCCAGCTGCATCTAAAATTCATCTTCATCGGTTGGTAGCTGAACTTAGTTGTTCCATAAGGTTGTTTTCCTTCATTCACAAATGCTAAATTCCAATTTTTTAGCAGAACTGCTTAAGTTCATAGTAGATGAATGCGCAAACTACCCCTTCAACGATTTTCCATAAACCATATACAGATGCAAGTATGCAAATATATTGATGCTCAACCTAGTCTAAGCACACAGTGCAGTTCTCTAAAGAAGTGCTAATATTAAAGTCTCTAATCTCCTAAACAGAAGGTATGAATAAAAATTACTTTATGAATTAGACTTTACTAGTAATTTTTAATCACATGAAATATAAGAAGCATACCTGAGGCAGGCCTCCCAAGTTCCAATGGACGATTCATTTTGCTCATAATTTACAATCATTCAGAGAATTCTATTGTTCTCAAACAACTTGGACACTGAAAAAAGAAGAACAAAACTACCAAGCTCAGCTGAAAAATGCCATATCACCTCCATAACCAAAAAAAGAAAGGAAACAGAAACAAAAAGGTGGATAATATAGTTTATATACATAGTAATCTTTACCAAGCCCATTGAAAATAGGTATAGCATACTAGAGTCGAAAATAGTGTAAATTAAAACAATCCTAAATCCATACGTACTAATTATTATGCACAACATACGAGATCAAAGTCAGATATGATAATTAGCAAAGAAAAAGCACGAGGTCGTAACAAAACTACTCAACACAAGATGGAAATATAAGAGAACCGCATGTAGCATCCAGAGATCACTTGTAGGACATAACAAAGCTAACCCCATTGGTCAAAAATGTCAGTTTCTTCTTTTTGGCTGCAATGGAAATGGGGTAAAAAAATTCTAATTCTGCCACAATCATTAAAGATGAGGAGAAATAGATTACTGATGGAAAAAAAGGCATTATTGAGGCGAAATTTTTGTTTTTCTAAGGTCCAACTAATGGAGAATCGAAAAAGAACAAAGAAATTGAAGAATATTTATTTCTCATTTATGCTTTACGTTTCATCAAAGTCCAAATGTGGGAAACAACAACCTGAATGAAATTAAAACATAATACCAACAGATAATACCCAAATCTACATAGACAATATGATTATACGAAGATTGCAAATAATGGGTTCATTCAAAACGAACGAACGAACGAAAAGGTCAGAAACAAACCAATTCAAACATTATTATCATTGACAGAGGGTCCCCATGACCAAAACCAAACAAACCCAACTGAGAAACGAGCAAATTATAAGATTCAGCACAAGATCTGTATAGAAAGATGTAACATTTACCTGTGGATTAAGGAAATGAGAAATGGGTTTGTAAGAGAATGATTGTTTGAATAAGGTATGTAATCTTCGAACCCCTTTGTTTTGGGTGATGAAAATGACAAGGAAAACTACGTCCTTCCCGTAATTATTATATTTTCTAGTTTGTAAATTTATATTTTTCAAAATAATAGAAAGCATATAATAAAGATTTGGGCGGACAAAAAAATAAAATTGTAGTAAATGATCGTTAGCAGTTTTTGTCTTAATGCAAGTTTTATTCATCAAAAAAAAAAAAGGTTTACAGTTTGTAAAAAACAGCGACATACACACAGAGAGACACACAAACACGTCAAAGTCGCATCCCCACGTAACCACCGATCCGCGGTTTCCAAAGTTGCATTGTTCACGTACTTTTGGCATCCTTCAAAATTTTATATCGTAATGGAATAAACTCTCATCATTATAATTGCTTTTGTTCTTTATCCTAATACTATTTTCTTATCTTCCATTTACCAAAAAAATAATAATATTTTTTTTATCTTCCATTAAAAAAATAATATCTTTATCCTTATATTTTTTTTTTATTCACAACTGCAAATATATATGTAAATAATATTGGTGTAGATATAACTACAAATTTAAAAAATGTATTTGAGTCTCTCGCATATTCAATCCAAATATCTAGGCTGCAAAATTCGCTTTTCATGTGGGCTGTTGGCTTTTGTGGAAAAGGAGATGAAAAATATTTATATATATATATATATTTTTTAATTTATCTTAATGTAAGGATAGTAGTTAAAAATAATGGCAATCAAATGTTGACTAGATTAAGGAGGATATAATTAAAGTAAAAAAAAAATGGAACTTTTTTAGTTGAAATGGAATACTAATTGAAGTTGCAAGAAGAATTTTGATTTGGTTTGAAAATTATGTTATTAGTCACAACGCAGTCGTAAAAATCCCACACCGAATAATTTATATGATGGTATAGGGTATGGGACCTATTTGACAATGCTGTCAATGATTGGAGACCACTTACTTATCCCCATGGTAAATTTCCAATTTAAGCTAGCTTTGTCTGAGCATTTTGTCAACGGGTTTTAGGTGATCATTTAAGCACCCAAATTTGAAAAATGAATAAACTAATTAATGCTCTGTTATAAAGGCCAGGAATGTGAACAACTTTTTTTGCCACTGAATATATAAAATGGTTAAGACTCTTTAAGCCCTGTACAGTTGGAGCTGATTTGGTCGTCTTCAACATTCCCAACCAATATTATTATAATTATTCTATGCTTTTGGCACATAAAACCAAAAGCTTGTGACCAAAAAAGGTTCAATTCTGTATGTAAAGTAGTAGCTCCTACTTTCCCACATGACACACAGTTCATTAAAGTTAGGAAGTTCTTTAAAGGCCGTAGGAAGTTGTGAGGTAGGAAGTTGTGGAGGGCCTCGGCAACTTCCTACCACCTCGATAACTTCTACCCCCTCCACAACTTCCTAAATTTTAAACCACTCACAAATAGCGGAGTCTTATTGTTTCCAGACATGAAAACCAACTAAGAAAAAGAAAAGGACTTAGTGGTGAATCTGGTGATAATGTCACAGCAGGGCCAACTAATATTGCAATATACTTTTGGTGAGTACATAATTGAAAAATAATAATAATTAATAAGTATATAAGCAAACTTCTATGTGAGAACCACAAGTGCTTGAGTATTACTTTCAATTATTGGCTATGATGGATAATTATGTGGCATGCATTAGCCCTTAAATTTCAGCTACTTTTAATAAGACGATGACCTTTTTTCACTAATGTGCCACACCCACCAAATTTGTGCAAGGGTATGTGATCCCATTTGTGGAACAGTTCCAAGCACATAAAATGGTGGGATTTGATGTTTGGAAATTGGAGTCATATCCCATAAAAATTGATCATACCAATCCAATTTGATTTGGATAAGCGCACATGGTTGTTTCTGCCCATAAAGTTCCATTCTAACTATGAAAATTAACTCTCATTTTGTCCAAAAGTGCCTGTATGAATTTCTGTCTAGCCTTTCATATTAGTATGCTCACAAGTGCATTGCACTGCATGTTTGGTTGAGTTTTTTGGTGCTAAAAGGCTCTACTAAATGACTTTCTTATTTACGTCTTGCACGAAATTAGATTTAGAGCAAGTCTTTATTGGTCCGTTAGTCCATGAGACTCGTCCGCTCATTAGTAGAGATGGTCAATAACTCACCCATCAGCATTGACCTTAAAAAATTCATCAAAAAGTATTGACCTTAAGAAGTATCATATAAATAAAAGAAAAAAAAAAACAGTTCTTCTTAAACATTGCATTTCCCTAGGACCCATCTTTTAATGATGGTCTAAGTAAGGGTCTTAGTGGCCTTGCCCTTTAGCAAGGCTAGCAAACAGCTCGACTCGCAGAATAAGGTGTCTTTAGCAATAGAACGTCTAAGATGCTAACACTGATACAAGCCAAATTCTGACAATCACCAACCAAAATAGTTTTCTCAATCTGTTTCATCCATGAGAATATTCTCTCTCAGTTATTCAACAATAGAGAAGAATGCTAAGACTACTCAAGTTACTCTTAAGGTTGATCATGGTGGACAACACAGAAAAAGAAATAGAAGTCACCTAACTACAAGAGACTAAAGGCACAAATGAGGTCTGCATATGTAATATCAATATACTTCAACATGCCATTGCTTGTTCTTTTTGAGTTGTGAAAGTTTCTCTTCCCACTTCTCCCCTTTCTTCTCCGCAACCCTCTTAAGAGTTTCTTGGATTCCAGGCATCATTCCCTTGAGCCCACAGAAATAGATGTGAGCCCCACCATCCAAGAGTTTAAAAATCTCATCGCTGTATTCTTCAATCTTGTCTTGAACGTACATCTTGCCTCCACTCTTGTTCTTTTGTTCTCTACTAAGGGCTAGATCGTACCGGAAGTTATCTGGATGGTCCTTCAGATACTTGGTGAATTCTTCATCGTAGAGGAGACTGTCGGAATTGGCCACCCCAAGGAATAGCCATGCAAGGCCACCGAACTTGTACGTAGGGACAGATTCCATAAACATACGGCGAAGGTAGCCTCTGTAAGGGGCAATGCCAGTACCAGTAGCAATCATTATGTGCGTGGCGTTTGGATTATCTTCAGGCAAGAGCATTATCTTGCCAGAGGGTCCTGCCATAAGAAACTACAATGTAACAAATCGCCAGATAAAAGGTGAATTGGCCACTGAGAATTGTGCCAATTCTATCAATGTACACAAAGGTCGATAAAAAGCAGATACACTTTATCTATCATCTGAAATAGAATCACAGTCTTCATTTGTTTGGGTAAATAAAATTTACTGAAAAGCCCCAGAGGGATGAAAACAAAGTTACAAACATAAATCATAATGGTCAACAATATGATAAGTCATGACACTTTCCAACCAAAAGCAATAAGAACTAAAATGCTGAAGCATTGGAAGTAACATGACAGTTGAGAGTACATATAGTAATAGATGTGATTACACAAAGTAACTTATCATGTACTCTTCCTATTAAAATTACAAAGTAATCTTACTACATCATAGTAAGATCTAGCAAAATAGTTTTAACCAACATTATTGTCTGATTTTACCAGATTGTAATCCCTACCCATCAGGACTCAAGCATAACTTAGCCCACTTTATATGAACATAAAAACCTTCAAGTCTTTTAACCAACAGGACATTACATCTGCCCCCTTTTTGCCACCCAAGTTGCTTATCTGTTTATTGAAATACTTAATTGTCTAACTTTCTTTTGCAACCACAATAAAATGTTATATTAGCTATCAAAAATAGAAACTAAAACATCATTTTCATCTCGAACAGAATCTATCAATATTACATCTTCCATACACTGTCCTTTCCCATACTGACTACTTATAAAACATCAAACGTTTTTGCTTGAATGCAGTATCCAGTTAATTACTGATAATTTTAATGACAAATTATATTTTAATTGAAGTAATAAAGTCTAAATTATTCTGACTACAGGAAGCATATTTTCAAGCTCGTCATCAATATCAATGTTCAGGGAAACAAGTTCAAATTCAGAAATAGAACATGTTGACCATTCCCAAAATAAACAAGTTCTAACCTGTGATCAGAACTTTATCTCCAGGCTTTGAGTCGCACAAAAAATTACTGCACACACCATTCTTTGAAGGATCCTCCTTTCCTGTCTCTGGGTCATAATAGACAGCACGACGTACACACAAGCTAGCTGTCTTACCATCAAAAGTATCTCCATACCTAGTGGATGCAATGGAATACAGACGAACATTGTGGGGTTTTCCTGGTTTCTTTGGGTTTTCACCCTGAGATGAAATGGAATGATAAGATACTTCAGTGATGGAGTTTTAGTTCAGAGGTTAAATAATTAGAATGCCAACAACCAAGTTAAACAAAATCAGGAGAGTCCTTCAACAACGAGACTGAACCAAAAAAAAGAAAAAAAGAAAAAGAAATTTTAATTGGCTTAATATGCATAATCCCAGCCATTAGCACTGAAGATCCATAGGCAAGGCATGAAAGACAGGAAAGTGAGTATGTCAGTGTTAGTAACTAGTACAGTGCTAATCATCCATAAGATCACATAGTGGACTTCAAGAGAAGACTACAGATAAGAGTAATAACTAAAAAAATTAGCGACTCACAGGGGGAATTACGCCATAACTTTGTCCTTCCCAGTAAGGAACATTGCCACCATGATCAATCACAATATGGCATGTCTCTCCAGGAGCTTTTGGGCCTACAAGCCTCTCGACAGAAAGAACGGTTGCTGTATAAGGTCCTTTAGGCTTGTATAAATTTAGTGGGGGCTCATTAGCATTTTCAAGTTCTAAAGGAGAAACAGCAACCTTAGGTACACTTGCTTGTTGCACTGACATGCATAATATGCGCTGATCTCTTGGCCTTCCATTCTTTGTTTTCAGGTCCAAAGCTGACACAGGTCCCCATAATTTATCATGGAAGCTTAAGTTATTTGTCTGCAATAGCAAAAGCAACTTTCTTAGAATTCATTACTTGTGAGATCATAGAGCAGGCTAAATGTATTTAAATTTCATATAAACACAAACTCTTATCTTAAAGAAATGACATACAATTCACAACTTAAGGGTTAAAGATTAGCATCCCAAAGGATCAACAAAAAATGTGCAAATACAAGATGAAGGTTCAGAAACCAACGGATTGCTTTGTGGTGACATTTAAAAAGCAGTTTTCTCATCTCAAAAGAGAAAACAGAAAAAATAGGATGAGCATTCTCAAATTTGTTATTAGAACAATATTCAACTTCAGTTCAGGATTCATAACAATTGATGTTTTAAGAATATTATCTTCAGTATAATTTTCAATTCAGAAAAGAAAATGACTGAGAACAACTGAAATCAATATGTTTCATTCTTTTCTGAGAACAGCTTTCGGAGACACGTCAAAAGGGCCCTATAATTTATGAAAATAAAGAATGGGTTAAAAGCTTAAAATGAAACAGGTCCTTCAGTTGATGATAATAAGATTCATAACTGATGTTCCAACGCAAATTAAAGCAGTTAAAATACATATTAAATACAAAATAACCAACTGTACAAGAAAATATAAAATCACTTATCAAAAAGTCCACAAGAAAATTTCATAGAAATCAAACTGGTAGAGAACAGAGTGTCGTCATTTACCAAATGGAAAATGGAAAATGCATCAAGGAATGTATTTACAAGGAAATGTATGTATTCCTATAGTAATCGCTCTGTCTCCAAAAACCCATCTAGACCTTCTAGAAGACGAAACTAAGAACAACCATAATTGTCAAATACTAACCGCAGAAGCTCTTAAACATTTCATCCTAAGATTAGCATACGCATAAAATAACCAAAAGAACAAAGTGTCAAATTTGTGAAAATGAAAATCAAACCTTGAACACTGATTTTCTTAGACAATAATCGCTCCCAGCAGGAACAACTACAGTAGCCTGCAAGAAAATGATCCACACCCATCAATCAAAATCAGTAAAGAGTCAGTTTGCCAACTGCGAAAACCCAAAGGAAAAAAAGTAGAAGATGAAATCAAACCTGGGAGAGGGCCAGATAAGCCATGAGCAGATCAGACGGGAATGCTTTTGAGAGTGTTTTGAGTGTAAATCTGAGGGCTTTATAGGCCCCCCCGACAAAGCAGAGTAGGAGTAGTAGATGGGAAAGTGACCCTTTGGGAAGCTGCAAAGGACGGTTTTGGCTTTGGCTTTGCCTTCTGCCTCCTCGGACGGACTGTCACCGTGCCACCCCGTTACTTATAACAACTTCAAATTCTTTATTATAAGATTCTTACTCTATTTTTTATTAACAATTTGACAATTTGTTAGTTTTTTTGCTGCAATTAATTCTATACATGCACGATTATTTTTAATGGAGTAGTAGTATACGTTAAAATAAATAAATATATAAATAAAATTTATTATTTTTGTAATAATTAGAATAATTTTTAAGAAGGAAAAAATGAATTGATCTCCTAAAAATTTTGTTAATATTACGGAAAATTATCAAAAAATATATGCACTTTAATTTATTTATTAAAAAAAAAAATTACAGCTACATCTTTGTTTGATACTTCTATATCTAGAAAATTATTTTAAAATTTGATTAATTGAAAATATCCTTTAAAAATTTGTTAATTATTTAATAACAATAAACATTAAATATTTAAAAACTTTCAAACTATCTTATGTTCTCGTAAAGGAAAACTTATTGTATAATTTATTTATGGATATTATAAGAATTCAATATACGAATTATTTTTAGTTATTTTGAGTAAAGAAAAAAGAGAGTTGGATTTACAATTTTTATAGCTTTTATATAAGTTTTTTTTTTTTTTGGCAATTGTTCAATATAAGAATTTAAATAAATCAAAGTTTTCGATGGTAATATCTATAACATTGTCTCTCTCTAATTATAAATTATTGATAATCAAACATAATTATAAATTTTATTGCGTTTATGAATGGAGATTATACTTTTTATAAATTGGATAGATTTTAACTCTATTGTACATTGAATGCTAAAAAGTATAATATTTTAAACAAGATAAATTTTTTAATGAAATACATATGACAAATTCAACATAGACGTACAAAAATGAAAAAAAAAAAAAACTCGAAAACTTACCATGTAAAAAAAAAAAAAAAAATTGAACAAAGAATATATAATTTTTAATCGAGAAAATTTGATGTGTAAGATTATTATTATTATTATTTTTTATAAAGTTGATTGTGTGAATTTTTTATTTTTTTTTATTTTTTATTTTAAAAAAACTAAGAGTTTAATTCTGTTAAATTAAATTAAATTGTCTCTAAGAAGTCAAAAAGTCTCAGTTGGCCGCTGTCGTTTGTTAAAACTCCTCGACTCCAAAGCTTCCTCGTTATCTCTCTCTCCCACAGCTAATAATACTACGCATGTCTTCCACTAAAACCCTAATTTCGTAACAAAACCCTCCAAAATTTTCACCAATTACACCAATGGAGGACACGGAGGGAGTTCTGAGCTTCGACTTCGAAGGTGGCCTCGACGCCGTCGCCGCCACCACCACCACCAACCTCGCCGGTGCCTCCGGTCCCCTAATCCAATCCGATCCATCAGCCAACGCCGCGTCCATAAACCCGGTGGCAGCCGGTCCAACCGCCTCCGCTGACCCCTCGGCTCCTGGTGTCAACCCTGCGAGTCGGCGGAGCTTCCGGCAGACGGTGTGCCGGCACTGGCTCCGTAGCCTCTGCATGAAGGGCGACGCTTGCGGCTTCCTTCACCAGTATGACAAGTCGCGAATGCCAGTCTGCCGGTTCTTTCGCGTGTACGGAGAGTGCCGAGAGCAGGACTGCGTGTATAAACACACCAATGAAGACATCAAAGAGTGTAACATGTATGTATTCTTTTGACTATTATTGATTATTATTATTATCTTATTGGATGCAAATGTGAATTTTTATTTTGGGTGTTGGTAAATTAGGTGTTGGATCGATAAGTTAGAGCTAGAAGTTCAATATTATGTGGGAGTTTAGAGATTTAGGAACTTGGTTTGATTTGCTATGATCTAGGATAAGCGAGCTGAACGGTGATAAGGGGTTTGGGCAGCTGGAAACAAGTTTTGGAATTTATGTATTCGTTTGAGTCTGGTCGTGATTTGTACTTGTGTTCACCTGGAAAAGTTGAATTAGATAACACAAGCTAGATATACTGAAAAGGGGGTAAATTCTAGAACAGCATTATTGAGGATTTAATCTTAAAAAATGACATGATATTTTGTTTTTAAGATTAAAGAAGAAATTGCAATGTTTTTATTGTGTAAGTTGTTGATAGAAGAAAATAATTATAATTGCAGGTACAAGTTAGGTTTTTGTCCAAATGGTCCTGACTGCCGGTATAGGCATGCAAAGCTGCCTGGTCCTCCACCTCCTATAGAAGAAGTCCTTCAAAAGATTCAGCATTTAAATTCTTATAATTACAACAATAAATATTTTCAACAACGGAATGCTGGGTCTTCCCAACAGGCCCAGCTTGTGCAAGCCAGTGTTGTCAATCAAGGTGCGGTTGGAAAGCCTTCAACTATGGAGTCTGCAAATGTTCAGCAGCAGCAACAGGTTCAACAGTCCCAACAACAGGTTGGCCAGAACCAGATACAAAATATTCCCAACGGCCTGCCTAATCAGGCCAACAGAACTGCATCAGCTCTGCCTCAAGGAATATCTAGGTGTGTTCAGAGTCCCAAGGTCTTTTTTTAGGTTTTGTAAAATCAGTTTTTTGTATTCTTTTATGGACATTATTATGGAAGTCCATTGTTCGACCAATAATTTCTAAAAGAGTTCTCTTTACGTCATTGAGCTGTAATTAGCTGTCTTTGAACATAAAATTGTTATTTATATGAATTTTATGCTGTACTACTCGTATTTAACAATTTAATATATGAATTTTCTTATAATTATGGTTGCTTGCTGTCTTCAGTAACATCTAGTTTCTGAAGATGGTTATATGCCCAAAATAGGCAAAGCTGTTTTTATCTTCTCATTTTACTTTGCCTAGTTAAGTAATTCATAATTAGATCAATACAAACATATGAAGTTGATAAATTGTTAAGCAGATGGAAGTTGGCAAGTAATGTTTTGCCCAAATTGTACTTTTGTGCAGTCAAATGCTTGCATGCAAGTTTTCTTTTTTAGAGTGACCACTGTGTGCAAAAATGCTAAAGGTTGGACCATATCCCTTCCTCTCCTTCCATGTCCACAGAGCAGTGGGATGAATACTTTGTAGTTGGATTATTAAAGTTAAATTTCTGTAGTTAGTGAATAATAAAAATTAGTTTCTTATATTAAAAGGGTAAAATTAAATCTTGTGATTAACCATTTAGGATAATGTTTCACCAACTTAAAAAACTCAAGGAAATAAATGCATAGTGGTTTTAAAGGTGTGTCTTGAGGAAATTAGTTGGAGTCCAATTAAAGGGGAAATAAAGTAGTTTAGCAAGAGAGACATTTTGATGTAGAGAAATCTAAGAATGCTGTCTTTGAATGTAATAGTGACATTTTAGGCCAAGGACTTTAATTATAAGTCTCCACAATATTGTGACAATGTTGTTGTCTTTTAATTAAGAGAGGTCTCAGTGGACATCATTTTAGAATCCCAAGGAGTTTTTGTGAAAGGAAAACAAATAATGGATATTGGATTGAATGGTATTGAGGCTGTAGAGGAAAAATGTGATAAGTGTGGACTGGGATTTTTTGTTGAATAAAAAACGTTTTGAAAATAAATGGAGAAAATGGACTGGATGGTGCTTAAGTTAAGCAAAATTTGTCAGTTATTTTGAATGGGGAGACCAAGAGGAAAAATTTTTCCTGTAGAGGATTGAGGTGGGTGAGTCTTTTTTTGCCATTCATTTTTACTTTGATAGTGAAAAGTCAAAGAAGGGTAGTTCAGGTTTTGTCCAGAAAGAAATAGGGTAGAGGTTACACACTCAAAATTTGGATATGACAGAGGAATTTGGTTTAAGTTGTGGAAATATTTAGCTCACGTTCAGGTTTGAAGATTAATATGGCTGAGAGTGTCATTGTAGGTGAGGATCATAACATTCAGGAGATACAGTCTTTAGCTTCTTGGATTGGTTGTGGACTGGGTCAGTGACCTTTGATATATCTTGGAATTGCACAAGGAAGGAATCTCTTCAGCGTATGTTAGAGGAAAAAGGTTGTTAATGATTGGATCGTTGGAGAGAGCTTGTCATCTAGGCAGAGTCACTCTCATGCTAATTGAATTTCTGTTGTCTAGTATCTCTACCTATAACTTTTGTCAAAACCCTAAAAGCAGTTTGTTAGTCAATAAAAGAATTATCACACAGTTTTTGTGGGAAGATAAGAGTGAAGGTTTTAAAAATCATTTCGTTTCGTGATGGAGGTATGCTTACCTAAGAGTAAGGTAGGTCTAGGAATTTGAAATATCAATCTTAGGAATCTTGCACTTTAGGGTAAGTGGTTGTGGAAAGGTGACTATCCCTTTTCAATTTTGTTTCCAAGATTATATTGTGTCCTTATTACAAAATGACTTTGCTTGGTCCTTTTTATTCTGAATCTGACCTATTTTTGATAAATGGAACTTCTTCTTTTTTCCAGAAAAATAGAAGATTTCCAGAATTAACATAACTCTTGGGTCTGCTAGGGTCCTCTTTATTCAAAAAAGAAATTCACTATTCAAATAAAAGAATCTCAATTCATGCTTCATCTATAAGTTTCTCTTGTAAATCTTTCTTCCATTTTCTCGTTGTTAATTCTTCGGTTCCAAGCTTCTATCCTTCATAGTTTATCTGGAAATCTTGTATGTGTTGAAGATTAATACCCAAGATTTGTTGCAAAGGAGATCTAAGGTGTATATTTCTTCAAATCGGTTTGTGATGTGAAGAAAGCATGGAGAAACTACAAGTCATTTCTTTCTCAATTGTGAAGTTGCTTTTAAGCCGTGCAAATAAGTTGTAACTGAAGCAGAGGTGTATTAGGTGTTTCCTTTTGTATAGTACATGAAACAAAGAATCTTGAGAGGAAGAGAGAGAGGGGGAGAGAATAATATTTTAGGTAGAGCTAATATCTTATGAGTTTGAGGCATGTAAAGGAAGAAGCTCAACTTTTCCATGCCTTGTCACTGAAGATGTAGGATTGCAAGACCTATAGACTATGATAAGCTGGCTTCAGGATTGCAAGACCTATACATGACTATGATATGCTGTTATGGAAGTTTTTCTATAAAGAAAATTGTAAATCTGACACCTAGTTGGGACTGTACTATGAAAGATTTAAAAGGTAGATAATGTTTTAAGCAGAAGAATGAAAATGACGAGTTAAGATATGTTTACTTTATATGGAAGAAGTTTCTTTTTGCTGTAATGTTGGTGTAATACAATGAAACGAATGAGCATTTGTTTGATTTTTATACAAAAGTAATTGCTGTTGAATAATTTTTTCTTTGCCCCACTTTCTTTGATAGGAGATGGCTGTTGGATAAGTTAACATACATTTACATTTATATTTTTGTTGCAGCATGGTAATTGTTTTTATTTTATCAACGCATTCAAGTTTTTTTTGCTTTGCATCTAAAACTGTTCATTTTGTGTGTAATGTATGTGGGTGTCCGATCATGATACCCAGATGTTGAATTTGATACCAACACCTCTTTTTTGTTTTAACAAAAATTAAAGTTTCTATAGATAATAATCTTAACTATTTTTTATTATTGCCAAGTGGATGTGCGTGGTTCCACTTTTGAGAGTAGTCACTTCATGCAAGACTCCCGAAGTTTAGGCTTCAGAATGCTTCCATAACCCCTCACCTATGCACCCACTTTAGTGGGACCACCACTGGACAATGAATTGTCCTGTAAATTTCATGCAAATGTTACCGCTTCTATGTCATTAAATCTTCTTTTTGCTAGATTTATGACTTTCTGACTATAGTTAGAAAGTGAATAAGTATCAGTATTCCTTTATGTTACTTGATATGTGCTGCTTAAGTGTTTTCATCAGTACACTGATTCTGAAATTATTCTGCATGGGGGATGCATGTAAAATGCCATCCAGGGCGGCTGCATGGCATTGATGGTCTGATGTAATAATAAATTTCCATGAATTTTGAGCCATAGTAGCCAATCATTGTTCAATGTAATGGAATTTTTAGACTGTTTTCACATCTGTAGTTTTTTTTGTTCCTAGTTGCCTTATTTAATTGAAATTTTGAATCCGCTTATATATTTTGAAACATGGAACCTTAGGTATTTTATTGTTAAGAGTTGCAACCGTGAAAATCTGGAATTATCTGTCCAACAAGGAGTATGGGCAACTCAAAGGAGCAATGAAGCTAAACTAAATGAAGCTTTTGACTCTGCTGAAAATGTGATCTTGATTTTCTCAGTCAACCGAACTCGGCATTTCCAGGTAGTTTTGCAATTTGATATCCTTTATAACATGTTTCTAATTTTGTTCATTGATACTTATGAAAAATATGGTATAGGTGGGCTTACTAAGTTTCTTAATTCTTTCAACCGCCCAAATCATACTTTCTTCCTCTGTTGTTGGTGTTAAACATAAACTACTTTTTAGGGTTGTGCAAAGATGATGTCCAGAATTGGTGGGTCTGTTAGTGGAGGTAATTGGAAATATGCACATGGAACTGCACATTATGGGCGGAATTTCTCTGTCAAATGGTTAAAGGTAATCTTTTATTTATGATCCTATGGAATTCCTATATGCACAAAGGCATTTTGTCGAATCATGAATTTCATGATTGAAAATGAATGCAAAAACCATGATCATTTACCAAATAGGTTCCAGCTTTAGCTATTGTTGTAGTGTTAGAAGTCTAGAGTAATGATGACAAAAATTAACATTTTCTTTGGAAAATTAATTTGTTTTTAGTAATTTGATAGAATTATATTGGTGAAGTTGGGTTTTAGTTTCCTTTTATTCCCTGAACTTCTTTTCACGGGCCCTTACATTGTTTAGAGAATCAATTGTTTTCACGTGTAAAAATCATTAAAATGTATTAGAGGTCAATCAAGCGTGTAAAGTATAATTTAATTGTTTTAAATTTGGAGGCTAGTATCAGTAATGATTTTGCTTGACTTGAAATTTCCTTATCCTTGCTTGGATGCAAGATTTGAATTGGTTTTTACTTGAGTATTAAATTGTACTAAAACTGGCGCAAGTAATTGAAATGTTCAATTGTTGAGTATTAAATTGTGCCAAAATTGGCACAAGTAGTTGACACGTGCATTGAATGTTCTCAAGTTCTGGTATATCTGTGTATGTTTCAAACTCAATTTGGGAATCAGTTCCCCATTATTTTCTCCAAATTGGTTAGATTTGAATCTAGCCCAACCTATTCTATTTAAGTCAAGGCCTGTGTGGAATCATTGCCACAACTTGGAACTAGCCAAAGCTAATAGAATAAAACACTTCGCAGTAATTCAAAAATTAGTGGATAGATAGCTGTACGAGATGTGATAACCAATTTTTAAATTTCATATGCAGTTATGTGAATTGTCTTTCCACAAGACTCGTCATTTGAGGAATCCTTACAACGAGAACTTACCAGTGAAGGTATCATCTAGAGCCTCTTGAACTAAATTTTATGCTTTTGGCCAAGAGTTTCTCCTTGTCTCTTTCTTTGAGTTGCGTTAAAGACAAAATTTGCAAGAACTTAGGATATTTCCAGCTGAGCATACTAGTGTGCTGTTAAGCATTTTATTTGTGGGAGTGAATTCAGCAAAGTTATTTATAGATTAAATGGTACAATTGCATTCGCATTTCAGCATCATATTTATGGAAATTTGAATTACATTTAAAGTTAGTGCTTGCTTGGCAGACTGCTAGCTGACGACAAAATTACTTTTGCATGAAGATCCTCATCCTCTTCATGCCTTACTAACTGCATTTTTTAGCAGGCTATTCACCATTCTTACAAGCTCAAATGCTCACCATTCTATGATGACTGAAATTGGAGATTGTTGAGGAAAAATTACCTTTAGAACAATACAAACAATGCATTCCTTGGCCATTTGCATGTTTATCTGCACAATCCAAAACTAAAATAACGAACCAGCTGAATCCTTCTTTCTCCAATTTTTACACCACCAAGATAGAGATTGAGGCATCTTGACAAACTAACAGATTGATATAATTGGTATTGGCTTGGGTCTAACTTACTCAGAAAATGTTAAGCTAATTTATAGCCCAATAAACAGTCCTTAATATGTTCACAGTGGGGTTAAACCAGGTAGCAAGTGTGACACACATTTTGGCCAGCTTTGACTGCGTCTGAAGATGAATATACCAAGCTTGGGGATGATAGATGCATTAAGTGGGCCTCAGGCTCTGTCCTGCCTGTGCTTGACATAGGCCTTTAATTAAGTAGTTTAACCATGGCCTGTCCTCCCTAAGATAATATAATGAATTAAATATGAAAACTTATTTCAATATTACGGTCCATATATGCATTTGGATGTTACTAATCTGCACTTGCTTGTGTATGTGTTGTGACTTGTGAATGATTAAATTTATGCTATTTAATATATCATGTAATTCTATAATAAAATGAAACCTTGTCGTCATCTGTCCACAATCGTAGCAAGTGAGAAGATCCTCAAGTTGCAATTCCACTAGATTATTAAAGTTTTGTACTCACCTAGAGAATGAATGAGTAATCTAAGAATATTTATGTATCCATGTATATTTGTATCATATGTTAAACTTTGAAATCGTCTTGTTGGTAAACACATTTACTTTTTCAAAACATTCTTTTATTTGTATTATTCTTCTTCCCAACAACATTTATTACCTTAGAATTCAGCCATGGTAATTTTAGTAGAAACTACAATAAACTTGTGATCCGATGCTGTGCTTTTAATACTTGCAGATAAGTAGAGATTGTCAAGAGCTAGAGCCCTCCATTGGTGAGCAGCTTGCTTCGCTGCTTTATCTTGAGCCAGATAGTGAACTTATGGTATGCTTCCTTTTTATATGTTAAAATTTGACTAAAAATAGAGTATGTGTAAGAAGAAGAAATTGAGAGTAACATAGAATAATTTTATATAGTGCTTCAGGGTAGCTATTCTTGTCCTCCTGGAAGTTGATGGGTTATGGGAGTTGCGATTCATATGAATTTTTTCACTTGTATATACGAGAAAAACCCTGTTGCCAATTTTGGAAAGTCTTTGCTTGTAGTATATTGGAAATAGGATAAAGCAAATCTATTTGTTCTTAAATGACAATAAACTATCCTTTTAGCATGAGCATTTATGCACATGTGCGCACAGAAAGGGTGGGGTAATAGGAAGACAGCCTAAAATCAAAGGTCCAAACCTACAAGTGTTTTAAGTTATGGTCGTCGTATGATACTTCACACTTTAAAATGAGGTAGTATGCAATCTTCAAAGTGGATGTGTGGACAATTGAAAATTCATATTGCACTAAAATGTGCCCTTTCTATTTACTATATTTTGAAATGCTTAGAAGTTAAATTGGAATGTTGTTTTTTCTTTTCCTCCTTACAGGCAATTTCAATTGCGGCAGAGTCAAAAAGGGAAGAGGAAAAAGCAAAGGGGCTGAATCCTGACAATAGTGGGGAGAACCCAGATATTGTCCCATTTGAGGACAATGAAGAGGAGGAAGAGGAAGAAAGTGATGACGAGGAAGAGAGCTTTGGCCAGGTTCCCGGGGCACCAAGTCAGGGCCGAGGAAGAGGCAGAGGAACCATGTGGCCCCCTCACATGCCACTACCTCGTGGGGCTAGGCCTATGCCTGGGATGCAAGGCTTTCCTCCGATGATGATGGGTGCTGACGGTTCACCTTATGGACCTGTTACACCTGATGGATTTCCCATGCCAGATCTTTTTGGAGTTGGCCCTCGTGGATTTAATCCATATGGTCCAAGGTTTTCTGGTGATTTTATGGGCCCTTCATCCGGGATGATGTTTCGGGGGCGACCTGCACAACCTGGTAATGTGTTTCCAGGTGGTGGATTTGGGATGATGATGGGTCCTGGACGTGCCCCATTCATGGGAGGGATGGGAGTTCAAGGTACAAACCCAAACCGACCAGTTAGACCGGGTGGTATGCCTACAATGTTTCCACCACCCCCACCACCATCAATGCAAAACACCAATCGGGTTATAAAGAGAGATCCAAGGGGACCACCTAATGACCGGAATGAAAGGTTTAATTCCGGGTCAGACCAATTCAAGGGTCATGAGACATTAGGTCAAGCCGGTGGACATGATGATGAGGCACACTACCAGCAAGGACTAAAGCCTCACCAAGAAGACCAATATGGTGCTGGAAACAGCTTTAGAAATGATGATAGTGACAGTGAGGATGAGGCACCTAGGCGGTCAAGGCATGGGGAGGGAAAGAAGAAGCGGCGAGGTTCAGAAGGAGATGCAACCACCGGCTCTGAACACTAATGGATTCCACTGTCTAAGCAAGCTGAAACATGGGATGCAGCTAAAACCGTGGAAACTATTTTTCATCTTAGGCTTAAGTGCTGCTTCCTAAGGAACATATAAGTGAAATTTATTGGGGTGCTAAAGGAAATGCAAGTGGTGAACAATTTTTTTCTTGCCCCTCCCCACTTTTTCCTCCTTTCCTCCCCTTTTCCAAAATATGTTGCCGGACGTGATATTTTTGTAACTATATGTGAAGGGTGTTCAATGGAAATGGAAGAGCATAATTAATGTTCCCTAACTTATTTTTATGTGAAGGAATTTTCATTCATATTCTTGGCACCGAGAACTAATATTGGACTTCAGAATGACTGATGTAAAAAGAAAAATAAGTCTTTGTTATAATTTATTTTTTAGAATAAGGTTTGGTATATTTTAAAAATTCCTAAACAAGGAAAAAACTTGTTTTTAAGTCAATGACTGCTATGGCCCACCAAATTGGGTACCAAATTTTGAGTATAGTTATTTGTCAATGATCCGTTTGCTTACATGGTAATTGGTGGTGATTGATAATTAATTAATTTTTTTTTTAATTTTAAAACTCTAGTATAAGAAACTGAACCATATAATACTAAACCAATTAAATTTGTCCCAAAATAATGTGGCAGTACATGATCGGTGAATAAATTCATATTGATATGGGTAATCGAAATTTACGTTGAAATAACAGTAGAATGTTTGGAAATAGTCATAAAATGACGGTGTTTTTTTTTTTTTTTTGATAATTATAAAAAAAATGACGGTGTTTTATTTTTATTGAACAGTGCATTTTATTTGAAAGGGTATTTTTTACACTGGCGCTACTCAATTAAGAGTTTAATTATTTATTTTACAATAAAAAGAGAGAAATTATACAAGGAATATGAAATTAGAAGATAATTGAAAAAACACCAAAACAAAATAGTAAAAACCAGAGGGTAATTTTATGTAATTATCCATTATATACACGGTGTGAAAAAAAAGAAAAAAACATTATTTCACCAAAACTATTTTGGAAAATAAAAACCTAAACTTCGAACACGCGCGCATTGTAAGCTATTGCCAACCCCAACTGTTTAAGCCCCCTGTGGTGGCTGTCTTCGTCCTGTCACCGAATCAAAAACCCTAAACTTAAACCTTAAACCCTAACTCTTAACTCCCTCTCTCTTTGCAAGAACCCGATCACTGTTTCCCTCTTTTCTCTCTCTGTGAAAACAGTGTCTCTGGGATTTTCACACCATGAAGAACAAGAAAAGTTCACGTCCAAAGGGAGCTCCCAAGGGCAAGAAGTTTTCCATCGATGATGACTCATTTTTCAGCCCCGAGTCGAAGAAGCGGCAAAAGGTTGGTGGCGGCGGAAAACGTGATATTATTGAAAGCAGCGATTCCGACGATGAGTTCGTCGGCGGCTCCGATGGGGACGGTGGAGAGGAAGCTGAGGCCGAAGAGTCTGTGAAAGAGACTGTGGGTGAGATCAGGAAGAGGCTTGCGAAAGCCCAGTTAGAGAAGCTTCGCCAGATTGACCTGAAATACAAGGAAGAGGATGATGATGATGAAGGAGGGAGTGACAAGGAAATTGAGGAGGGGCAGAGGGACTCGCTCGTGGCGCAGATTTTGCAGCAGCAGCAGCTTGAGGAGAGTGGCCGGGTTCGAAGAACTTTAGCTTCCAGGTAATGCTCTGAAGGTTACAATGTCTGGCTTGCGGAAGAATTTTGGATTTGAAATATTTTAGTTTATTGGGCTAATTAATTAGTAATGGCATTCGATTGCTTTTCAAGTTTAGAAACTTCAACTATCTCTAACTTGGCTATTTTTTATGATGATCTCCTGCAGCTTTCTTGTTTAAGCATTTTCATGTGCCCTCCTTGCATGCAGACATTCAGTACAACTACTATTAAATTTAATTTGAAACCATTTTTTGCTCTTTCTGAGTATGATTTTTTTTTTCATTTGTGCAGTTCTTTATTACTTCTATTAGGCTAGAAAGCATATTTGTAACAACATGTTATTTTATCATATGATGGCTTCCCCCACGGGATCAACCTTGGTTAAGATATTTTATACTTGAACCATGATGAATATATTTGGAAATTGTTTGACTTGTCTAATTATGAACAATAAAATTTTGCACAAAAATCCAGGTCTATATCTAGTATCTCTCTGTCCCTTCTTTTTGTTCTTTTATAGTTTGGAATGTGATCATAATTTGATGTTTTGTGTTCCTAATTTAGGGTTCAAAAGCCTGGAGATGCTGATGAGTTTCGGGTTTTAGTGAAGCACAAACAGTCTGTTACTGCTGTGGTTCTATCTGATGATGATTTGAAGGGTTTTTCAGCTTCTAAGGATGGAACTATTATGCACTGGGATGTAGATAGTGGGAAAGGTGAAAACTACCAGTGGCCAAGTGAAGGAGTACTGAGGTCCCATGGGGCCAAAGATCCACAAGGTCGAGCTACAAAGCATAGTAAACAAGTGCTAGCATTGGCTGTTAGCTCAGATGGACGATATTTAGCCAGTGGAGGCTTAGACCGCCATGTTCATTTATGGGATACTCGTACACGAGAGCATGTTCAGGTAAATATTTTTCATCAGTAATTACTATGCTTTGGAAAATAAATAATTTTTTTTTTTTTGAAAATTCTGGAGGTATTGATTCAACGACAATTGTATTGAACTAGAAAATGAATAATTAGTGGCATACATGCAGCCTCATGGACTATCATTTTTACTGACTTTAGACCTACTTTCAACTGAGTTAAGCTCTATTTGCAAACTTAAATATCACAAATTCTCTATTCAGTTTAGATTTATTGCTGAAAGGACAGTTTCCGGAACCCTTACTTGTGGACTGCTATCCTTGGGTTGACTATCCTTGTAGCCATTTTTTTTGTTTCTAAGTGAAGTTTTTACATTTATATATCTGATAATGACAAGTCATTTTTCCTTAATGCTATTGAAAACCACATTTCCTGGATGCACATTTTCCATGCATGTTAATCTCATTTATCAGTCATGTCTGTAACAGGCATTTCCTGGTCACAGAGGACCTGTTTCATGTGTAACATTTAGGCAAGGGACTTCAGAACTTTTTTCTGGTTCATACGATCGAACAATCAAGATTTGGAATGCAGAAGACCGAGCTTATATAAATACATTATTTGGTCACCAAAGTGAAGTATTAAACATTGATTGCCTACGAAAAGAGCGGGTATTGACTGTTGGACGTGATCGGAGTATGCAGTTGTTTAAGGTAGGCTGAAATTTTCTTCATGAGTGTTACAGGGAAATGTTTGCATTTATATTTACTTGATTCAAACTGAAAGACAAGCAGAAAAGGATGTAGTTTCTATTGTTGTAACTGATTGTTTTAGGAAAGTTAAAACTAGATGTAACAGTTACCTGTAATTTTCTCCACATGGTGACTTTATATGTCTTTATATATTTTGAACTTCTCTTAGAATTGACTTGTGTAGTATTATAATTAACTTGCAAATAAATTTTTCCATCATGGAGATAATTTTCCTGAGTTTGAAATTCAAAAATTTTGGTTCATGTGTAGTTAAAGAAATTGTCATTCATTTTACTAGGAACCAATTAAGTCTTGAAATTTCATCATTTTAAGCCTGCAATGGGAGCTCTGACTTCCAATGTACAAAAAGATTTCTGGGATATGTCTTTGAGTTATAATAAATTATTTGGGCCTCATATTCAAGTCTGATGCCTTATTTAACTTAAACAACTTTACAAGAGGACAATTACTAATGTTGGACTTAGAGCACACTGAACCTGGAAGTGCTTCAATTAGGGATTGGTTTGTTCTGCTGATGAAGAGAAAAATTCTAAATTTTCAACAATTAATGATAGAATTTCTGAAAGGCTTTGAAAAGAAGTCAATATGGTAGTAATGCAAATCTAGACAGCTTTCTATAGTGACAATGTATTCCTAGTTGTAGGTAGTTTGGAAGATTCTACCCCATTAATATTTAACCACTCATTTACAGAATATTTTTGCTTTTATATCTTGTACTAAAATGATTTGTTTTTGTGGTTTCTTGTGCTTTATTTGGATGGATATTTTTTGTTCTTGTTTTACCACTTGTATTTTTGGTTCTAACAAATGCTCCCATTTTCTGATACATAGGTCCCTGAGGAGTCACGTTTAGTATTTCGTGCCCCTGCATCCTCTTTGGAATGTTGTCGTTTTATTAGTAATGATGAATTCTTATCTGGATCGGATGATGGAAGCATTGAGCTGTGGAGCATGCTTAGAAAGAAGCCTGTTTATATTGTTAAGAATGCACATTCATTGTTGACTGCAAACAAGAATTTTGAACAAAAAGATAGTAACGGAATCCCTAATGGCCACCTAGGTATTTATATAGTTTTATTGTTCTTTTCAATCTTCATACATTAGTGGCCCAGTCAGTGTTAGTATATACTCTGGGAGACAAAAAAGTTTTTACAATAAGAAAATGTTCTTTTTTATTCCATTTACTTTAATTTAGAGATTATTGTTTACCTTGAGAAGAATTTCAAAGTGAGAGTTCTCGAAAATGCTTATAATGTTTATTTTTCTTTTGTCTTGCTGACTTGGCCTTTATTTTAATATGATGTTATTGGATCCCACCTTGCAGAAAATGGTGACCTGACCTCTGACAGGTATAATCCTTCATCAGTGTATTCCTGGGTCAGCTCAATCAGTGTTTGTAGAAGCAGTGATCTTGTTGCATCAGGAGCTGGTAATGGTTTTGTTCGTTTATGGGCTACTGAAAGTGACTCCAAAGATATTCAACCTTTGTTCAACCTTCCATTGGTTAGTGAAAGCAATAACTAAATTCAGAAACCTTCTTTTAACTCTTGCAATGAATATGGGTGCTTTTCCTGTAAATATAGTTGTTGTTGGGACAAATGCTTGCATGGGTTCAGATTTAAATTTTTATGTTGTCATTACACAGCTCTCTTTAGTAGAAGGGAAGAAAGACAGGATTAATACAGGTGGATAGATTTGGAAGTCAAAGAAAATGTTATCTATTCTTGGTATGGAAAATAAGAGGAAAAGAAAAGGAAAGATGGAAAACGTCTCAAGGTGTGTCTTTTCCATTATCCACAAGTCATCAGATTTAATAAGGGAGACACAAGGAAAATAGAAAGGAAGAATTTCTCCTTTACCCCGTAGAATTCAATATGAAGAAAACAAATGTGACGGAATGATGTTTTGCTTGTTACCAACCAATAACAACCCCTGCCTCAACCCTTCAAACTTTCTTTCTTTCCCACTCTTGCCTGTCCTTATACATTGTGTCTTGTTGACCTTGTGGTGTTCATAGGCTATCAATAATTAACTTTGCCTGAAGATGCCATATGACCAATCACTCCAAGGAGGGAGAATTAAATCAAGGTTGTGGTGAGGAGGGTTTTTTATTTTTATTTTCTCTCGAATTATCTCGAATTAGAGGAGCTCTTTTTAACTTAAATTGCCATTGAAAATGTCTGATATTAGGCATTTCATGAATTGTGCTTTCGACTTATTTCCAGGCTATTGCTGTTAATATTGGTCTTGTTAGTCATTACTTTATTTTCATAGTAAATAAACCGTAATTGTAGCTCTTTTGTGCTCGGCAAATTCAGCATGCTCAACTTTTCAATGAAGAGCAAACTTGATTCCAAACAATATAAATATTAGTGGTGGAATGGAAGTGAATTGAGGCATAAAACTTTATTCTAAACACAGATTGGTTAGCAGTTGGTTTAAATGGCCTGGGTGCTTAATTTTAAAATTTGATAGGACAGAAATTTCTCAGTTGAGCTGAAATGAATTTTGGGCAGTCCAAGAAAAATGGGAAATAACTGTAGTGAATTCTTAAAAAGTTCTGCTGAAGCAAAAGATAAGCTGAAGTTGTACAGTTAAATTATCTTATGGTTCATTTTACTTCAGAAATGGTTCTTCATAAGAGAAATGAATATGCAAGATACTTCCTAATGATGCTAAAAGGAAATGAATTTCACTTGGTATTCTTTCCTACGTGCATGTAGCCCGATACTGTAGTTCAGTCAATGCTTTCTAGTGTTTTAACTAAATGGGCCCGTGACTAGTGATATATTAGTTAAAATCCATGTGTAATGTATCAAAGTCTTCTTCTCTGCTCTCTCTATTTTGATTTGGGTTGACTATGTGTTGTTGTTTGGGCTTAGAGAGTACTGTGAGATTGTTGTTTATCTCATTCTTGTGTATTACAGGTTGGGTTTGTTAATTCATTGGCTTTTGCAAAATCTGGAGAATTCCTTGTCGCTGGAGTCGGGCAGGTGATTTTCTTTTATTCTGTAAACACTTTATGCTTCTTTCTCTTTTTTTGTGTGTTTTGCTTCTGAGCTTGATTTGAGGAATTTGGTCTACATTGCTTGAAACTTAAAAGATGCACTTGAAGATTTCAAATTTTTATTTCAACTTCTGGATGTTTAAGGCTTTTGAAAACAGAAGGCTTTTTGATAAAGCTAGCTGTCCAACCACATGAATTATGATCAGATTTTCAAATTTTGGCTTATACCCCTTTCTTAAAGAACAAAAAAGGATTTGTGTTAAAACCGTCGTACATAGAAATAGTGTTTGCTATTCAATGTAGGACTTGATTAATTGGCTGCAAGTTTTGGTTTGGAACCACAAGATTTTTAGACTTGGTTATTTTTGTCTTGTACACCATGTTCATATAATATTTCTCTTGGATGTCGAGCAGTTTTTGAGTACTAATAGAAGAAACTTTTATTTTTATTTATTATTTTTATTTTTATCAGGAACCTCGTTTAGGAAGATGGGGACGCATCCAAGCTGCTCGTAATGGAATTGCATTCCATTCCCTCAAGCTTTCTTAAAGTTGTTCCCAGAAAATTTTTTTTTGTAGCTCCCAATTTTGATAGACTCTGAGGTGATGTAGAAATTGTAACATTTTTATTTCTACGAGTTATATAATGTTAATTATCGTTTATTTTTCATCGTACTTATTCCTATCTAATAGTTGAGTTCAGATGCTAAAAAATAGAAACCATATGTTATTGAGAGAAAAGGTGATAGAACCTAAAATAGCCTTATATGGGACAAATTATGGTCTTGTATTAGGGGTTAGCCCAGAATTTATTTGGAGGCCTCAACATAATGGCGTTAATTTAACGAGAAAAAGCTCCTATTTCTTTGGTGATGGCAAAGATGATAAGGTTATAGTTCCCCTCTATTAATTTGTATCAGCTGCTAGCATTATTCGATATTGTCTTATTTTGGGAAAAATAAATTCCCATTTCTATGTATGGTTGAAGATTTGTGAAAACCTGAAAAATTCTGTTGAAATTTGTCATATTTCCAACTAAGTATTCAGAACTTCTGCAAAATACAATGCATTATTAGTTTAACAATATTTTAATGAATTACATAAAACGTTCTAAAGATTCTTTATTAAAATACTATACATGTAAGATTTAATCAATTTCATAATTTTTTTTTTAAAAACGTTTTAACTACTGATTACAATTTCAATTTGCAAGATTGGACTTTGTACATGAGGTGAAGTAAATAAACCCAATAGTTGTCCATTCTGCTACGTATAAATAATATCTACAATATTCTAATAAAAAGAGTGAATCTAAGATTTCTATTTATATCTCATTTTTTTGGTCCAAAAAAAAATTAAAAAGAAAAAAAAATTAAAGATTCATATTTAAATGTTCTTAAGACCCTTTTTAGGTATATTTTCGCCCGAGTGACAGCTCCACTCCAAAAAGCTTTTTTTTTTTTTCATTATTTTTTTTTTTGACATCACCCCCAAATATCTTCTTTGAGCAGCAGTAATACGTAGTTGCAGTCTTGCACTAAAAACCGTCCCAGGCGTTCCCTTCCCAACAAGAAGCCAAGCTAACTTCAAAGTCATAGCAGGAAATTTTACGAACTAAGCCGTTTCACCAAAAATGCTTCGCCTGTAGTTTAAAGAATGAGTTATATGCTTTAACAGGCTAACATCGAATTGTCTTCAAAGCACTCTTCATTAATCTGGATACCTAGACACACAGTTTTGAATATGAACAAAGCTGTCATGATCTAGATGCCAGACACTCTTCACTCTCCCTTTTAACAACTAATTTGATCCAAGCACCGTATGCTACTACCCTTGACCACAAACTTGCACCAAAGAACCATCCAGAGGTCAATTATTTTTCACAATGCTATTTTAAGACCTCGCAGTCTCAACCACAATAAATTTTTCACCGCCCAGAGAAGCCTTCTTACATAGGAAAATCCCATCATAACTCCTACACCAAATTAGCCATAGTGTGTCGTAGTAATAAAGCCAAAAAATTTCTCACATTGGCTGCCTTTTTCCCAATCTTCGAGCTTTTTAACCACAGATCTCCTTCCTTGTGATCAACAAGGATTTCCAGTACTCCTCAATTCCTACAGCACTTTGAGTCATTTACCATCGCAAAGTAGGAAGCAGTTTTATGTCCCAACTGCTCTACAAGGTTCTGTCAAAAGATGAATAATCCAATTCAATAAACTTCATTGAAGAAAAAAAAGAGGACTTTGTAAGCTACAATCTGCCATGTATAATTATTAAGCATTGAAGCCATTTTCTGTTTCCATCTTTGAATAATAAACATCAGCAACTCGATCCATAAACTACAACTACATATAGAGCAAAACCAAACCAGCACAGTGTATTAGAAGTGAAGAAAATTAAGATACGAAAACTGTAGAGATGTCAGAAAGCGAACCAATAATAAATCTGAACATTCAAGAAGGCATTAAACAACTTAGTTTAGAACTCAAAGGAAATTATACAGTACAACTAACAGACAACTAATACTTAAAAACAATATACAAAATGAGGAAATGAACTCTAAAACACATGGTCAGAAAAGAATATAATATATATATATATATATATATATGTATATATAAAAAAATGCTCTCCTACACTACATCGCTGATATATCCTACACTACAAAAGGGTAGAATCGGAGATTACTCCACTACATGTGAGTAATTGCATTAAATGTAAATGCATTGATTATATGTAGTAACTTTTTTGCCCACACCTAAAAATGTGCCATGTTATCGTAGTGTAGGATATATGAGCGATGTAGTGTAGGAGAACATTTTTGTATCCAAGGATCTACGTTTAATGCATAAAGTAAGGAAAATGCAAAAAAAACAAAACTACAATAGAAGACAGTGACTGAAATAATAATGTCTTACCACAATGAGGCCCTTGATGTCAGGGTTTGGATAGAGCACAGAATGATGGAGGATAAACATTTACTCAGCTTAGAATAATCCCAGTTGGCTTTACATATGCTCAGCTGCTAAGCTGACAAGCATCCACGCTCTACGAACCTTAACATAAGGTTATCTGCCTCCTTTGAGCTTCCTTCTAACATCAGTCTCTTACTCACCTTTTCACATAACTTCAAATTGGGAATGAGATTCCGATTGAACATTCTACTAGCCACTCTATAAGCCGACAGAGGAAACCCTTTGCTCAAATAACTATCCATAAGAACATGACACGTATTAGCGTCAATTCTTGAAGCTGTCCTCAACACCTTACCCAAGAGTTTTTCAGCCTCCTCAGGGTTTCCAAGATCACAGAGCTTCTCAACAACTTGATTATATGCTGTTCGGTGCATTTTCCTCGAAAGCATTTTTTCTAACAATTTTAACAAATCATCCACCCGACCCATTTGACAATACCAATGGATGATTGTTCTGTATGTCACAGGAGTAGGATCCAAACCCTTCCCCAGCATCTTCATTGTAAGTTCAGTTGCCTCTTCTATTCTACCTTTCCTTCCCAACGCATTGATGACTGTTGTATACGTAACTGCATCAGGATGTTTGTTGATAAGAAACATGTCATCAAGCAACAATAAAGCAGCTTCCAAGTCATCCTTTCGACAGTATCCATGAATAAGAGTAGTAAAATTTACAACATTAACAGCACACCCTTTGTTTAGACACCACTCTGTGAATCTTTTAGCCTCATCCATTTTCTCCTCTTGGCAAAGAGACTGAATCAGCAAGTTCAAATCAACTGGGGTTGGGAAAAAACCCTTTTGAACCATCTCTCTTACTAGATTACAGGCATCACCTAACTTCCCTTCCCTACGCAACCCATGCATCACAGCACTATAAGTTATGGCATTTGGAGTCCACCACTCTTCCTCGCTCATATCCATCATTTTTCTTGCCTCCATTGAATTCCCACTCCTGCAAAGCCCATTCAATAACGCTGTATACGACGTAGTATTTGGCTTACAACCATGCTTGTACATCTGGTGAAGCATCTTTTTAGCTTGATCCATCTGCCCAAGCCGACAAAACCCATCAAGAACAGTAGTGTATGTTACAACGTCTGGGGTGCAACCCTTTGAGAACATCTCACTCACAATTTCTTTTGCCATGTCGATCCTACCCTCTTTACAGAATGATTGAACTATAGCACTATAACCAACCTTGTCAATTCGAAATCCTCTCCCTTCAGCTTCTCTTAAAAATTCAAGTGCCTCATTTCCATGTCCATGTTTGGAAAGCATATGGATAAGATTAATATAAGTAACCTGGTCTGGTAATAATCCTCTATCCTTCATCTTCTCCATTAATTTCCTGACTTCTTTGATCCTTTTTTGCTTACAAAGAAAATGCATCACAGTATAAAAACTAACTTTATCTGGGGAGCAACCCTTAAATGGCATTTCAGCAATCAACTCCATGGCATCTTCAATCCGATGCACATCACAATACCCTTTTATCAGGCAGTTATAAGTGATAACATTTGGTCTAATCCCAACAATTTGCATGCGTTCCACGAACCTCAATGCTTTTTCCAATTTATTCCCCATTACTAAAACATGAACTGCAGTGTTACATATAGACAGATTAGGCTCAACCCCTGATTTTTGCATCAAAGTCAAAACCCGCATTGCATTCCTCAACTTGCCTGCTCGACTATATGACACCATTACATGACCAAATGCTTCAGGGCAGCGCTCAATACCTCTACGGGCCATGAGCCGCAGAACCCGCTTTGCACCCTGACATAATTTAGTCTTGCTAAGGACCTCAAGCATTGCATAGTACACTATGGGGTCATGTCGATACCGCCATTGCCGATCAGCCCAGTAGAAGAATTTAAGAGCAACTCGTTCATCAGACTGAAACCGCAAAACAGCAGAGACCTGCCTAGGATTGAGGCTTTTCAACAAGCGTCTTAATTCTCCTTCTAGCTTCGGATTCCAAGCAGACCTAAATTCAATTAACCGAGAAATTTCTCTCACCAAAGGGTGTCTAAATTCCTCCTCATCTCTTTCAACTCTACTAACATCCTTTTCTTCACCATTCCTATTAAACGAATTCAGCATCATAAAATCATCATCACCATCACTAATGTCCCCTCCTTCATCATCACTGCTATCAGATTCCTCAACTTCTTCATCTCCAAAATTGGACCCTTGATTATCCCCAGATTCATCCTCAGGACATTCAAAGACACTCCTATTCCCAGAAACCTCAGGACCCATTTTCCTAAATCTATTATATTCATGATGGGCATTATGAAACCCACAATTATCTACAGAATAAATTCCGGGTTCAGTGCTGCAACGAGAACTAAGCTCATCCCTTGAACTAAAAGATGAGAAAACAGAACTAAGTCTAGCAAAAGCTGATGGATACTCAAAAAAAGAAATGGCCTGTGAGTTAAAAGGCAAACCCTTTCCTATCATACCCAATCTTAACGCCTTGAAGACGAACACTAAACCGAAGAAAACCATTCTCCTCTAGCAGATTTAGCAGGCGACAGCCAAATGCTAGTTCAAAATATTTAGAAAATTGGAAAACCTAACCAGCAAGTTTTTCCATTCTTCCTTTGCTTTATTCAACTCTCAGCGTCTCTTTGAAACGAAAAATACTACCCCACCAAGCCAATAACAAATTGTAAAAAGCTCCAATTTTGAGAAGATATAAATATATATATATATATATATATAGAGAGAGAGAGAGAGAGAGAGAGAGAGAGAGAGAGAGAGAGAGAGGCAGGTGCAGTTGCAGGGTCAGCTAATCTCAGAGAAGAAGGTTTTGAAATGCATAGATAGATATGGGCTTTAGAGATAACAGAGAATTAAGCATCATCTTTCTAATGCTATGTGGCCATGGTGGCTGTTTTGGTAACCGTAACTGGCATTTCGAATCGAGCGAGTGCGACTGAGAACGACTACAGGGCTTATTCGTAATTTATCAAAAAATTATTTTTAAAGAAAGAACAATGAATAAATAAATAAATCTTCTCAGAAAAAAAAAATCTAATTATTTTTAAAAGAAAAATAAATAAACAAATCTTCTTAAAAAAAAAAAAAAATCTTATGTTCCATGCGATTGCATTATATTCTTCGCTTTTTAATTTTCAAGAAAATTATATTCCTTTGCTCGAATACAAGAAGAAAAGTCCACTAAAAAAGAATGTAATGAAGAAAAAGAAATAAAATTATCAAAGAAATAAAATTATCTGTGTCTCTTCTAAACTTTAGTGACTGTTGATTAGACCTTATAACGTATTAAAATGAATGTATTGTGTGGTAACCGTATTAAATTTTTCTTATTTAAATATGTTATGTTAAATTAACAAGTTAAAAAAATTAAATATAAATTTATTTATTAAATTAATGGATAATTCATTGTTCGACCTATTAATATTTTAATTTTTTTATGGGATATGAATTAACTCTAAATTGGGCTTGTTAACATTTCACTCATTTTGTATTTTTTTATTTTGAAATAATAATGATTTTTATTATTAAAAAAAAAAAAAAAAACACACCTGTAGAAGAGGCTGTTAGAAGATCTAGTTTATTTGAGGTCCCTCCATTCCTTTACCCAAAACCAGTTGGTGATATATGGAAGGGAATGGCTGAAGCTGATCCCAAGATAATTTCTGCTGAGGTAGTTGTTATTTACTTGTCATTCTTCCTTGCTTCACTGCAGCACTTCCCACCTGTTTCCTCATGTGATCAATGCATTCTTCTTCTCCTCCAGTTGGATTTACATACTCCTTTTAAGTTTTCGCATTTAGTCTGGATATTGACATGTCATATGCTAATCGTCCATACACAAACACTGACACATAAGATCTAATGCATACACAGAGGTGACAGGTTAAACTGTTATGAAAACTCAAGAACTTGGTTATAGATGAAGACAACTGCATGGTGGTTTACAGTTCAATTCAGTGTCCTGATTTTGCACACAGCGTTATTGCAAAATGTCTGGGTACAACCTGAACATAATGTCCGCGTAATTACAACAAGAGTTGGAGGTGGCTTTGGTGGAAAGGCCATGCGTGTAAGTATTCAGTCACAAGAATCTTTTATACTACATATAACATTTCTACAAATTCTAATGGTGTGCCAATTTTACTGTCTAACATTGGACTGACTTTAAGAGTTTCCAACCTTCTGTAGTTTCGTGTCATATTGAGTTGGTGTCATAGAATCTTTGCTGATTTCTTGGGGAGGGGAAGCAATGGCTCAGCATATTTGCCATTCTTCAGTAGCACAAAGTGATTTCCCAACAGCTTCTCGAGCCAATTCTCTATGTTCCTGTCAAAAGACCAAGCTGATTAACAAGCTTAAAAGCTAATAGGAATACATTGAAAGGCCTTAAAAGAAGTTGGTGGAAAATCGTAGAAAGTTGTTGAAAGACTATAACAAATTATTGAAAAGTCGTAGTAACGCATTGAAAGCCTATAGACAATTGTTAGAAGGTCATAGAAAATTATTGGAAGGTCGTGGAAACGCATTGGAAGCTAATATAAGCGAGTTGGAAGACCGTATGAATGTATTGAAAGCCTATAGGAATGCATTGGAAACCCGTAGGAATGCATTGCAAGCCCTTAAAAACTCGTTGGAAGCATGTAGAAATACGTTGGAAGCCCGTAGAAAGTTGTTGGAAAGTCATAGAAAATTATTGTAAGCCTGTAGGAAGTTGGAAGGAAGGTTATAGGAAGTTGGAAGCCTATAGGAAGCTGAAAGGCTATAAGAAGTTATTGGAATAACGTAAGAATACGTTGAAAATATGTTATAATAAGTTTTATACATTTCAATCCGTTAACCTAACATATGATAACGAGTTGATTCATTATCAACTCAATCTGTATTTGCTAGACTCAAACTTTGTTTAAATCATGCTGATTCGTTTCGTATTAACAGGTAGTGTAGAAATTTATCAGGCCTACGGTTGATAGTGCATTATCAATTTTATATGTAATATGTAATATCAATATTATTTTATTTTTAGATAAATGGATTATAAAATGTAGTTTATCTTTTGTTAGACAACAGTCAAATTAATTTTTACAATCACAATAGTTATTTTCATTCATAACTTAGCATATAAATTAGTATTTTTCTTTGCTAAAAATTAAATGGATAACTGTTTTATCAAAAGCAAATATGTAAAATTACAAATCACAAAACCCTTCTTTATATAACTCATAATGTTTTAGCATTTAAAAGTCACTGTGGTAGTAATATATTTCGCTTTTTTTCTTTTTTTTTTGGAAAAAATTGGGCACAAAGACAATTTATTGAATTCAAGATTCAGAAAAAATTTGCCCGCAATCTGACAGACTAAATTATAGGTCAAATATTTTATGAACTTTTACTTCTTTTAATTAAAAAATCTCCACGAAATAAAACATACATTCTGTCTCTGTGAGAAAGCAACAATAAAAGCACTCGTTTTGGATGAAGACATTGTTTATTAGTTGCTCAATGATTCCCTACATGAGCCAACATTGAAATGCCAACATTGACATGAGAGATTTAAGTTCCCACTAGAAATTATAAAGAAATGGACAACATTCATTCAAATTAATCTTCCATCATCAAATATTGACAGGTCCTCACTGAAAATACATGCAACACGTGAGAAATCCAACTTCTGTAATCATCTATTATGAAAAGCTAAAAATTGATTTAAAAAAATAAAACTATATGTATTTGTTGAATTACTAGAAGGTTTGCAAATCTGAACCCTTCCATTTTTCATCAATATTTAGAGAGAGAGAGAGAGGGAGCAAATTTCTCAAGGTGGGGAAAAAAATTAGAAGCCCTAATTCAGCAACACTGCCCCATAGATGATGTACAGTAGGAGCTAAAAGTACAGTGGCCCAGCCAACCCAAGTGTCTGATTTCAAACTGCCCACCTGATCAATGTTGCAAAGTACCAAAGTTAGCCCAGTTAAAAACTGATCATTCACAATTTACAATCAGTTCCCTTCTTCCTCGCCATCTTTTTTATCACTTGCAGCAGCTTCATGAGAAGCTTCTTTTACCACAGTTGTTGCCTTGCCGTCAGAAGTGGTAGATTCTGAACTCGGAGTCTCAACCACAGATTGTGATGGCTCAGGAGGGACTGAACCTGGGCTCTCGTCTCTTGATGCTGCTAAATGTCCAGCAGTGACTTCATCCTCATTTACCAATGAGTCAGTGGCTGCTGATTCAGAAGATTTAGCTGGTTCTGTGGATTCCACTTGAAGTTCGCCATTTGGTAGGGTATCAGACGGGTCCCCGGAATCTGAAGTCTCCCTCCATTCAACCCACTCAGGTGGTTTATCAGTTTCACTGGATTCTGTTTCTCTTGAATTGATGGACTCGTGAAATTGTATACCATCCAACTTTGTTTCTTGTTCTGGAGAAGATGTTGCAGTGTCAACCAAATCATCGTCTTCACCAACGATAACATCATCGTCTCCAGTGTCATTGGTTAGAACAGTCCCCTCAGCATTTGGTGAGGGAGATGCAAGTGACCCAGTTGACCGATCATTAGTAACTCTATCATCCTCAAAGGCAAACCAGTTGGAATTCGTAAAGAGAGAACCACTGTCGGTGCAACAGAAACTATGTCATGCAACCAGAATTTTAAACAGGAAATCTTGGCAACGAATGCTAGGCAAACCACTAGCAAATGCCCACCCTTAAAAAAAGTTTAAGCTATGACAAGATGATCTAAAAGACAAAGCCAACAAGGACAACTTTGCTTCAACATGAACAATATCAACCAAGAAAGGGACAAATGTTTAGATGAAAAAAGCTGTAGCCTACAATATAATGCTTCATAATGGTCTATTCTAAGTTATATTCATGCAAAGTAAACCTATGTAAATGAAATTCTACAAACCCAGAAAGCCAAGTAGACAGCAGGTTCCTAGAGAGTGTTCATAATGCAAAATATCAAATCCAAATACTAGCCATCGAAAGGAAACCCAGAGGGTTTCAACCTACCTTTCCTGGTCATCTCCCAATCGCAGAGACGAAATGACAACTTCAGCTGATTCATCATCGAAGTACACATCCTGCCAAAGCAGTTAAAGAACATTTTATTATCCACAAAATTTGTTCATTCCAAAGCATCATGAGAGAGATTAAAAAAACAACACAGAGATTCAGTTAATACAAGATTTGTACGTAAACTGAGAGCAACTCCAACAGAGTGCTAAAAGTGGCAGCCAATGCCACTTTTTGCACTCCAACGGGGGTGCTATTTTATGCCAAATAATGGCAGTGGCATTTTTGGTGCCATATTTGGCACAGGAAATGCCACTGCCATTCCTAGAAAGCTGTGCAAAGTGGGTGGACCCACTCTTTAAAGCAAAATATGTAGTTTATTTTGGCATTGCCTATAGGAGTGCTATGCTATAATTTGACATTGGCATTTTAACTTACTGTTGGAGATGACATGCCAATGCCAAAATTTGAGAATGACAATGTCATTATAGCATTTCCTACTGGAGATGCTCTTAGAGAACACAAATGCCCAAGCTCGACCACTATGATCAACAGTTTCTAGTCCTTTCTTTTGGTTTCAAAAAGATCCACATAGCAGACAAAACATTATGTAAAAGCATTGTACATCTATCACGAAAAGCACCACATACAGCTTCTTAATCGCACACACCCATATCATTGTTTTCAATCAAGTTCTAATTTCAATCTGATATTATTTCAGTACTGGTCGTTGTAAATCCTGTAATGAAAGAAAAAGAGACTAACTACTTCAACAACTTGTATGGTTAAATTTTCATACATCTAGGTGGAATCACCATTTAGTTAGACCAGATTATTGAACTGCCCAAGTAATCGTACTAAAAAATTTACATGCATATATGTGGGTTTAAACTAGGCACAGTAGTGTACATAGGATAAAAATTAAAGTAAAAGTGATAGTATAGTAGCAGAAGTCAAGTACTTTAGTTATGAATCTTTAATGAAACCAAAACTAAAAGATATATGCAAAGTGTATTGAAGATAAATCATGTAGCTGTTTTACATGTATCATGTAGCTGTTTTAAACTTTCAGTTAAAACACTTAACCAAATATAGCTGTTTGACATATATCTAAACGTTCTTAGAAGAACCCTTAAATCAAAATAGGCAGTGTGAATTGTGAATTCGCAATCAGACCAACACTAGATAAGCTCATGATTCAACGTGGCATTAGCCCAGTAAAGAAAAATAGTGCTCATTGAACATAGCACATAGCCAAACATATTATACTTACTTCCAATTCAATCAGAACAAAATACAAGTATTTGTGCACACAATCAAAAAATTAAACTCCGATTGATGAAATTTACAACTTAACAAAAACACAGTGCAATTATTTATATTTCACTCAAGCCAATAGAATACCCCTTCCAATATGCAGGAAAAAAAACTCTATCAAAAGTTCATAGCAATTCTCATACCTCATCATCTCGTTCAATCGAACCATGAGCCTGAAAAGCATGAAAATTACCCTTTTACCAATTGAATATCATTGTAAATGACTTGCATCGTAATAATAATTACAACAAGAAACATCATTACAGAGACCATCATTATATGCATGAAAAACTCAAATCATACAAAAAATAAATAAATAAAAAGTAAAATAAAAAATTCAGAAAGACATTGGGAGTTTACATACTATGATGAATTAGATTTAACTATAAAAAAAAAAAAAAAAAAAACTTGAAATAAAGACAAGGAGAAATCAGAACCAAAAAAAGCAAGGATCGATCAGGAAAAGAACCAAGAGAAAGTAAGGATTAATTTCTGACGCAAACCAAGTCTTTCATCAATTAATATAAGAGGTGTGATCACTAATAAGTTAAGATCAATTTAACCCAAGTAGCATTTGATTCAGTACTTCGCGTCAGTGTCTCCTTGTCATATTCTATTGGTTGTTTAGTATATGGGGAATTTTGGGTTTCCATTAGCCATACAAGTAGTTTGGATCAGTGACCTTCAGGGGTGCATCATGAAAAAAAGAGTTTGTGAAAAGCAAGTTCAAACAGTGGAATAAACAGGTTTTTAATAGAGAAATTTAGATGATGCACAAATCTCTGAGTTATCGTCACTTCTAGGAATAACCAAACAAATTGTTTTGAACTATTATTCTTCCGGTAAAAGGACTTGGGTTCCTGATCCATCTAAAGGATTTTCTTGCAAATCCTACTTTCAACTCTTGAATTGACCCTTCAATTCTGCCTCTTGAAACTAATCGGTTTATCTGGAAAATGTGTGACATCAAAGGCAAAACGTGTTTTGCTTGGTTGGTGGTCCTTAAGAAGATCGATGCCCAAGATTTGTAGCAAAAAAGGTGACACAAGTTTATTCTTTCTCAAAATTGGTGGGTGATGTGCAAGAATCAAGCTCATCTAAAGCTTAGTTGTATTTCCATTGAGTTTTGGAGGCATGAGAAAGGATGAAGTGTCATGGAAATGTGCTATAATAAATCCTTTTAACTATATGGATGGAAAGAGAAAAAGGTTCTTTTAGCGAAAGATTTAAGATTTTAATTTTGAATGGAATGTTCCTAAATTTTCAGCTTCACTATGGGTGTCACTGGCAAAGGAATTTTGGGACTAACCATTCTACTTGTTAAAACTTAGCAGGGTAAGAAATGTATCCAATGAAGAATGATGATGTTATGGCACTAGGAAGTTAGTCGAATATTATATTTGTTCATTGGTTTCGTTTCCTGACAGAACAAAATATGATATTCCACTAACTACCAAGTGTCACAACATCATCATTCATCATTAAATGTTTTAAACCAAGTAGATAATAATCATCCCAATGAAAATACCCTTTCTATGTGAAATGTCTTAAACCAAGTGGCTATCTATCAGTCCCAACGAAAATGATCTTATGGCAATTTTTTTTTTACATTCCTACAGTTTTCTCCCTTGTTTTCTATTTACATATATCTGTACTTGTTTTTCTTGCTACCCTGTCAGACTTTAAACCTTCCACCTTTCCTACAACCCTCTAAAGATAATATTATCCAAAATGAGTAATAAATAAACATCATTTTTAAAAAACGAGGCTACTAAAATATTTTCATAAGGCACCTCATCAATATCATCATTGCTGTAAATGCCATATCGAAAGGCCTGGCTTAAGTTGTTAGCCAAAGCTGCAACATCATAATCTCTATCTTGGTAATCATCATCATCGCTATCCCTGGCCCGATCCTGTAATGCTGTAGGTCGCCTGTTACAATAAAATCTTGATTAGATAGATCAAAACAGGATATTACAAAAGAAGAAGGAATAGCAAAGAGTGAGTGTTTGAGTGCATGAAAAAGATAAAGAGGGAGGAGATGGGATGTGGGAGGGTGAAATATACATATATTTAATAATCCTTGTTATGAGGTACATTTGGAAAAACAGGAAAACAACCATGTAAATTAATACACAGTAAACAGTTTATCCTAAGAACAATATCCAGAGTGCCCAAAAAAGCAAAGCATCAATTAACGTTGAGTTGAGCAATATTTAAGAAAGACTAGGTTAACTCTGAAGTGACAGTGTTTATTGTTAGCACTCCTTCCCTTGTCCTGCAAAAACAATGTTCATTTTCCATCCCTCATCCAGTATCCATCATTAGCAAAATAAAATAACGTTATAAATGGTTCCACACAAGATAACAAACTGCTACCTGTGGAGAGGCAAGAAGAGTGCCACATGGCCAACTTGGAGGAATCAAACATATAATTACAGCAACAGACGAAAACATGTCATTATTGCAAGTACCAATGGCTGATAACTATGTGGGTGATAACTCCCTAGTGAGCTTATAGTGATGCTATATGCTAAGTAGAAGAACAAAAGAAAAGAAAAACCCTGTTTAATGTTTGGGCCCAGGAAAGGAATGCAGGGTTTCACGTGTGACTCTAAAGCGCATACTAGAAGATGATTGCCACCTACCTTACACCCTTTAACGGAAGGATGACAATTAAGAACAAGCCTTGTCTATTTTACTACACAAGAACAAAAATATGTGAAACTTTTATTTACTTGAGCTTTCTCGTAAAATGCAATTCACATTAACACCAAATGTAGGAGAAACAAAGCAACAATTGTAAGCAATAAATACAAGGAAACTTACCCACAAGCCCACTGATAAACATTTTCCACTGCATTACGCTTTCCTAAGACATTTGTATGATCAGCCCACTCACTGTTTTCCTGTACAAAGAAAAGCCACGCTAAAAAATGATACTGACAGTAAACAATAGTACAGCAATATATCAGTATAAAGTGTCATGTTCATCGCATTTCAAGTATAAAAAGTTCGTTAAGATAGTCACAAGTGAATATCTCCTGATAAAAGAAGTCATAACAAGAACAAAAGAAAGAGATCTTTAGAGTAAAAATCCACATACTAAAACTCACACGGCATTCAACCTATACTGAATCATTAAGAAAATTTAACAGAATTCTTACAGGTGTAAGTATTTGAAAAGATACACACGACTTCAAGAGTTGCCAAAAGTTTTGAAATGATGGATAAATTTCCAACAGTAAATTAAAACAGATGACAAATAAAAATATACCTGCAATAAAGCCTGAACATTGCTGTTGTTATTGCCAAGTTGAACAAGTTTATTGGATATGCGTGTTAGATGTCCAATATTCCCTATCCTGGGCGGTGATCTACCCTCAGCAGCAAGTGTTGGCTGGACAAAGAACTGAACCATATTATTATATGTTCAACATGAGACATCCACACACACATGGGCACACCAATACAGATACTACTTTGGTGAAGAGATAATCAACAATTATGAAGGACCGGACCACCTTGTTTGAATCAGCAGCCAATGTGAAATTCTTTTCTGCTTCAACTATTTTCCCAATAAGGTTACAGTCACGAAGAAGATGTTCTACCAGAGAAGAATTCTTGCTCTCCAAACACGATACTACAATGTTCTCTATGTGGTGATGCAGAAAGTTATTATATGGGTACCTAGACAATAAAACAGGGATTAAGGACTAAGATCAAATCATTCTTCATTTAAACTACAAGAATTCTGAACTTACTCAAAGAACAGGTCTAAAATTCTCTGTACAGCTCCAAGAAGAATTAACTCCTTCTCAGCTGCTTCACTACCAACTGCCAGTAATACTGATATGAACTCTACAATCTGAAAAATTCCAAGTTCAGTGGTAAGAAGCAAAAAGATATAAATATCTTCCTCAAGCCTCCATTAAATTTTTTATTCTTTAGGCGCTTTAAGGTGAATTTGTCTAATAAAATTGAAATCCCACAATGTCTGATGTTCCAAATCAACACAGTAGAGTCATACAAGTAAAATGAAGAAAAAACAGTCCTCAATGTAGACCAAGAAAGACTAGAAAAAAGCCTATGCAAAGAATACCTTTAAACGATGTTTCCCAAGAGGGGGTTGTAACTTGCCATATGTAGTTAACAAAATATTGTCCGTAGCTGAAACATCCAAAAGCTTGAGCAAATCACCTGCAGATAAGTAATCCAAATAAAAATGTGTAGACTTAAACTTCTATTCCCCAGCTTCCCATCACAAAAATAGTGAGCACTTCCCTTCAAAGTAATACCCATTTCCAATCAAACAATGCTGAATATGCTTAAATAAACTCAAATGCATACGTGTACCTCCCATAAAAGTTATGATACACAAGATTCAGTTCTATAAAAATTTAAGATACTTTACCTACAGCAAGGTAGTTCTCTCATTCCTTTATTTAGTTTGTCCATCTAATTCACTTTTCAACCTTAATCCTTAACTAGTTTCTTTCTCTAGTCCTCTCCTTTAATTATATATACAGCTTGTCTCTTTACTTTCTTCCCCATCTTTCCCTAGTCCTCTCAATATTCTACATGCATTTTATTAACTAATTAATCTTTTTTTAATTCATAATAACGAACTTAAAAAGTAAACACCATACACTGCAAAGCCAAAGTTAAAAACATGTTCATAAAATAGTGATCATACTAATCAAAATGAAACAGAAGAGGTGTGTAAAAAAAAACAATAAGATACGACTCAAAGACAACAAGAATGCCATGGTTACACAAAACATAATCAATTGTTAAAATCTTTAGGCAACACAAGTCAAAACACATACACTGAACTGATTAAACATCTAGCATATTAGAAATTAGAAACAAGTCACAATTTCTAACGCCTGGGAGACATACTTAGTGTGTGTGAGAGAGAAAGTGAGAGAGAGAGTACAAGAGAGCATATTAACCGCTACAATTACTAAGTATTTGAGACTAACATGAAAGGAGGTAACTAACCTAAGCTCTCCAGCATGCCCTCAACTGTCTCAGCACTAGCAGTAATGGTGGATCCATGAGTCACTTGGCGACCATAGATATAGTATGGCCCCGGAGCTAGCCTCTTAGGGTCTAACAAAGAGATGCATACGGATAATGAGTTAATCAGAACAGATTTTGGTCGTGAGTCCTCCAAAACGTGGCGAAATAATCTTCCGATAAAACTGCATACACAAATGCAAATAATATTAAAAGGAGAGCACAACCTTAATACATATTTCTCACATGAGAAAAAAACCAATACTTACCCTGGGCTGGAGATCTTTGAAGAAAGACCAGGAGGAGCAAACCGTGTTATAGAACAAAGTGTCTCTGCTGCATTAGCATGGACTTCAGGACAATCCTGTTAAAACCATATAGAAGAATTTGCAAAATGTAACTCATAATCTTTATAGAAAAGCATGAGAAAAAGTTCATATATAAAGGAGCAAATTTGAAAGGATAGCCAACAGCTAAATTTTAAATTGAACTTCAAATTAATAAAATGCAAAAAAGCCAATACAATATATAAACCAAAATGGTCAAATCTGAAAGATGCAGATGTTGAATCCCAAAGACAAGATGTCTTGCTTTTACAACTAAACAAAATCACTATATTAGAATAAAGCAGCTAAGCAGAACTACCAGAGTAAAGATGGTCAATTTAAAAGATGCAGATGTTGAATCCCAAAGACAAGATGTAATCCTTTAGCTTTTACAACCAAATAAACTCACTATTAGAGTAAAGCAGATATCTACCATAAGTATAGATGGAGACAATATATAGATTAACTATGACGTTCATGCATAAAGGTGATGCACGTTGGTGAAGGTTTGCAAGCACAAGTTAGCATTCTTATCACAAAAATCACACATTTAAATCCAATCTGAGTTGGCAAACCAAGGTAGACAACATACAAGGCAAAACAAAATATTAAATGACCAAAAGACACATACAAACAACCTCAATCCAAAAAGAGACCAAAAAAAATATCAGTAATAAGATCAGAGGCAACTGTAGAAAGAAATAATATACAAAATATGAAATATGATAAAGCAATTAGAAAGTAGCAAGAAGCACATAGTTAGAGCTCTTTCCTAAGCCTCAAAAGAAAATATCAGATTCAATGAATCAAGAACAAAAATATAAATCATATCTATTAAAAGTTCTAAGGGGAAAATATAAAAAAGATTAGCAAACATAAGCATCAAAGGGAAAAGACAAAAGGAAAGAAGAAAGACTAGATCCACACAAACATAGCTTATATATAAAATTAAAATCACGTACTGAAGAGCTGAACTTGTCAGCAATCATCTCCAAAACATCAGTCTCTTGAATCCACTGCATTGCCTCTGTATAATTTGTATACATATGTTCATCGGCACCGATCAACCGAATTAAAACCTACACAAGAAGGAAATTGGTTTTAATGAACTACTATATCTAATTGAGTATCATAAAACAAAATATCATTTAAAAAAAAACTATTTTTCTATAATAGTGAGCTGTGACTGATGGCAATCAAATGTTTAAAAAGTTAATTGTTAAAGACCACAGAAGAGAAAACAGCAAAATTAAGTACCAGAAGCAACAAAGAAAGGTGACCAACAACCAACCTCCATAATAGATGTGATTCCAATCAGGTCAACTAGCTTTCTGACAATATCCTGATGTGCCTGAATGAGCAAATGAGGACAACAAATCAGCTTAAGATTAACACATCATCTCTAAGTATATATAGAAAGAGCTATCTCTGCATATCCAACAAATAAAAGCATGTATTAACCCCCTGTAGTACAGAATTCCATGAATAGTAAATTTGCAAGCTATAGTGTCAATCCCACGAATGGAAAGCTAAATAAGGTAAAGGGGCAACCCACTGCTCTTTTTGTCAGTTGAACTGTTCAACAAGCCTTCAGTAGTTAATTATAGAGGAAGACTCGCTCTCTATTTGCTAATCAACTCATTCAACTAGACTCCAGGTTAATGATACTCTTTTTAAGTGTAAAGAAGGGTCACTAATGTATAATACATTTACAGGAGGCCACAACTACTCCATCAGGATATGGAGGGGTTAGAAGGAGAAAAAGCATCAACTTTAACCCTACACCAAATAAATGTCAATCTGCCCATACAATTTGGAGACAAAGGGACCACATAGGATAATCCTTGGGAGTAAAACTAAAAAACAACAGAGTGAAAAAATACTAAATTAATTAAACAGATGGACCAATCATTATCTAAACAATCTCATAACCTTCTATCAAAGTTGCAACTCCATGATCCTATTTGGAACTATAGATTTTAGAATTTTGTTATTCCTTGTAATCCATAAGCTAGCAAAGTAATCACACATATTTTCATTCAAGAAAAATTTCCCATACGACAATAATTATTATCAAATATTGTGTTAGAGTAGATAATTCTAATCAAATAATAAATTGTTGACTTACTTGGATATAATTCATAAATGGGACTGTCTTACGCAACAGCAAGCATATGACAACCTAGCAAGGAAAAATTAGAAGGAATGAAGTATTACTAACAAAAAGAAAAGGGGATGAGGAAACCCTAAAAATGGGTTAAGAAGTAACTAATCTCATTTCATGTTCCTAAAAGTATTTTCCCAACAAAACAAGAAGATTACCAATGGTTCATAACTTCAAAAATGTAATACCTTGCTAAAGTACCCAGCCAAGAGTGTGCTATGTGAGTGCATTGGTTCCAAAAAGGAAAACAACAAGTTCATCAACTGCCAAGAAGAATAACCAACTTAGAAATTAGAGCTTCAACATTTTTAAATTTCAATAAGTAAAAGCGCTTTGAATAGCTAAACTTCTAACCTCCTCATCCTCCACCAAAGTTTTGAGTATGATATCAACTTCACAAGTGAAAATCTCACAAGCGATAAAAGGAAATCTGTGCACATAATAAACTTACAAGATCATTAGTGCAGGTTGAGAGAAATATCAGGCATTTATTACTTGTTCATTCAAAGAAACTTACTTAAAAGTTCGCCTCTTTTCAGCATCCTCAGGTGCTTCTTCCACAATATATCGAAGGAGTTGTTCAACCTGGGCTCTTTCTCTCAAACTGCAAAACATGACCACGACAAAGAAGAATATAGTAAGGATACACATAATACATGTAAAAATTGATGCAATAAACTGCAAAAAAAGACCACCTAAAGCACCACTGACAATACTAGGAAACTATTTCAAACAAAATGGGCATCATTGAAAAAAAACAGTTGTTAGAATCCACAAAATAACATGATGCAATAAAGTGCACAAAAGACCGCTAAAGCATCTTTCACGATACCGCTACCCTATTTCAAAGAGATCGGGCATCGTGAATGGGAAAAAAAAAATTCAGTTAAGGTAATAATCCAATCCAACTTCAAAGATTAAAAGATATAAATCTAACTCAAAAACAAAAGAAGAAATTTATAGAACGAATATATCAAATTATCTTTAGCACAGTTTAAACATGCTACGTTAAACACTGAAGAATCAGAATTGCATTCATAAAGGAACTGCACATGACACTGTCTGAGATAGAACCCAAAACTCTTTCAAGAAACCATGGAATTTTTTTTTTTTTACTTCTAAATCCATTACTCATTTGAACAGATTATAGACTTCAATTTTTACAAAATCCTCAGCACAAACCATCCTCCACTTTACATTGGCACTAACCAAGCATTCATATGGATATGCAAGCCCTACATATTAATTACTACATGCACAAACATCAAACATGACTTTGAAAAAACAATTGAAATGCAATAGATATAGATATTAGTTGACAAGGAATTACAAGTTAATAAGGCGCCCATTAAGAGCTTTGCATTCTTGAATAATTTCATCTTCATCGAGAAGCTCCTCCAATGTGTAATTTTCCTTGTCCAAAATTGTCTCCACCTGCAATATGAACATAAAATGAAAGCAAATATGAACACAACTAGTGACAACATACTCACAATTGAAAAAAATCCTTAAATAGAAAAAACCTGAACCTTCCAAATAAGCAAACATTTATTATTCACTTGAAAACGTTAAGTAGTAAACTAAAAACATGCACAGGCAAAAGCAGGAAATTATTTCCGGCCTTGGAGAAAGACATAGGATGGTAGCCAAAACTGAAGCAGATGAAAATGATATTTTAGAGAGCCTTTGACTTACAAGTCTTCGTTGCCCAGATTTGTAATCCACGTTACACAATATGCCAGTTAGCAACTTTTGTGTTTAAAAGATTACAATTATACTTGGAAATTTTTTTTTCTTTCAGCTAAAGGTAACAACCCAAGCCTAAACATTAGTGTAGGTGTGCAGCAAGAACACGAATATATAATATTGATCCTCTCTGCTGCTGGGTCTACAAAGAAATTGTGTAAAGGATGCCAAGCATACAAGTTCACTCCCACTTGGAAATTATTATTTTTCTTTCAGCTAAAGGTAACAGCCCAAGCCTAAACATCAGTGTAGGAGTGCAGCTAAAACACGAATATATAACATAGATCTTCTCTGCCGCTGGGTTTACTAAGAAATTTAGAGTATTTTTTACTCTCATAACACAAAGCATACTAGTTTACTCTCATGTCAACACAGAAATCAATGTTAAACATCATATTGCATCATATTAATCATGCAAGGACCACCTTCGATTACAGAAAAAAGCAGCAGAAACCACAGCAATTTCCCGATCTCCTCCACTTACTAGTTTGATCAAATTAAAAGGAGATAAATAAATCTTTGCTAAGGTAACTCAACGCAAATATATTAGACCCCAATCCCACTAGTTGAATTCCTTCCATTAAAACAAAATAGCTTTCTGCTTTCAAACCAAGATAAAACTTTTACACATTAAAGCTTAGAAACTCATATTGTTCTCAATCTAAAGCTTTTTCTTCAAATTCTATTATTGCAAAGCCCTCCACTTTTCATCAAATCACCCAATAGTACTTCCTTCAATTGTTTTTTCCAGGAAGTGTTAAATGCATGTGTCCATTTCCTTCTAATTTTACTAATCAAAAAATTGTATTTCGTAGTCATTGACAGGCTACACAAGTTCAACAAGTAGCACATCCACATCCACAACAATATCTTTAAAATTCAACCTATCTCAGCTACCATTGATAATTCTACATCTTAACACTGCTTTTCAGGTTAACTTGACCGTGTTACATCATAGCCAGATATCCTTGGCCAATATTTTCTCTAAGCCATGAAAGAAACCAAAATGGATTTCACAAAGTGGATGGATAGATATTACAAAGACAGTAAGAAATTAAAATAGATTTTTGGAAATTAGAAATTGATGTAACAAAAGAAGGAAAACTTGGAAGCATGGTGGACAAAACCTAAGCTAAAATAATAAAAGTTCCAAATTTTTCAATGCCTTGACGTCATTATATTGCTTTCAATTCAAGAGATTTACTAAGACAAGAAAATATGGAGAAGATAACAATATATGTTCTCATTATCGTGACTGTTATTTTCAATATGTAAGAAAAGCAAGTTGGATTACAAGCATTAAGATATTGCATATTCTATTATATCCAATGCTCATGCAATTTAAGTTTATCCATCCGATTTTAATTCTATAGATCCTCCTCAATCTCCCAATACCTACAATGCACAGGGATACATAAAAAGCAACTTCCTAGTTAATCTATTTTCCACAATATCTGCCTCACCATTCTGGTTTAGTGAACCGCAATCTTTATATTGTGGCAATGCTATGAAAAGCACCACCACCAGATTCAAAAGCATCCATTAGCTCAGATTTTTCACATATAATTTATCACAATTTTTTTTTTCTTTTTTCAAATAGATATAGCAAGTTCAACTATAAAGAACAAAAAAAAGACATAAAAGATAAATAGGACTTAATAATACCTCCCCCAGCAGAGAAATATAAGGAAAAAAAAGTCAGACAAAACACTCTTATGATTTTCACAAAAGATAACTAATACTAGAAAAGAAATAGAATAAAGTATCATCCTTATTTCCTCACAATTGACTTTGACTGCACAAGTAACCCAATTTTTGCAGCCAATAACTCCTAATGGAAAATAAAATAAATTAAAGACAACTACACCAAATTCAAGCATATGTTTAATGCCCAAAATAAAGAGCCTTGAACTCTAGAATAAAAGCACCCATACCTAACAAGATTATGTGAATCCCCAAAATTGTAATCATTTTATTTCTATCTTTCCATAGATAACCGAAGAATAGAAAATATTTTTTTAAGAGTCTCAGGTCCCAGAAGTACATGATAAAATACCGAATGCACATACAATACAAGTTTACTTTGAGTACAGAACAACAAAGAAAATAAGTAACGGTATCAATTTCTTTTCCCGATCCCACATTTTCCCAGTAGCCAATAAAAAAAATTAATGAAAATCAATAAACCAGCGAGAATCAATACAAATAAATTCAATAAGCATATCAATCACTGTTACATATATGTAAGGAAGAGAAACAGGGAAAGAAAAGAAAGAGCCTAACGCACAGGAGACGCAGTGGACAATCCCGCCATACGCCAAAACATTTTGAATTAAGCAACAGAAACGCCGCCACGAGCCGAAATGAACTCAGATCTAGGGAACCCAGAAAACCCTAGCACCCCAAGCAATCAAAAACCAACGATTCACCACCAATCAGAGACAAAGCTACACAGCGAATCCGAACATGCGCAGCGAAACCCTAGAATCTGGAAATCGATTGGATCGAATACAGAGCTACAGAGAAAGGAGAGAACCATAAAATCTGCAATTGCGGGATAGAAAGATGAGAGACACCTTGGCAATGGAGAGAGAGAAAACAGAGAGAGAGAGAGAGTGTGTATACGGCTGATATGTAATTTTGCGTGGGATGTATTATTGGTATGTATTTTTTTTTTTTTTTCCTTTTCGCAAATAGGCTTGTATTTTGCACTTCGTAGTAAATAACAATTTTATGCACAAAATAAGTAATTTTCATGAGACACACAAAAACGGGAAGTGTGTATATATTTATAGAAAGCACGTATAAATCTCACCAAAAAATTAAAAGTATAATACACACATATATATTTATATTAACCAAGCCAATTTCTAAATTATATTTTCAATATAAATATATAATTTATGGTAATTATATGTCAATTTTTTTTTATGTATATTATACGATTGAAATGAAGAACAAAAAAGTTATATTAGTTACATGTGTTTTATTTTTTATTTTTTATTTTTTTAAAAAAAATTATATATGAAAGTTTTTATTTAAAAAAAAAAATTCATTTCCATTTTAGTATATGAAAAGTCGGATTAGGTAAATGCTTTAGTGAATGGAAAGAACATAAACCCAGAGATTTTCGGTTTTGTTGGTCCTATAAAGTTGGAGCATTTTTGTCCACTTGCTTTGGGGGACAATCCTCATTATGTATTTATGTCTACATCAAAGATTATTTATATTCATTTATAGTGAATTAATTAAAATAACACTGTTAAAAAATAATAGACTGTGAATTATATATATTCGATAATTTCACTATGAAAAAAAAAAGTTTTAAAATTAGAACAAAATATATGTATTTTTTTATTAAAAAAGAAAATTGGTGCCTCAGATATTAAGTGTTTTTTTCTTTTTTTTAAATATGAAACCTCTTAGGTCGCGTTGATCACGTTTAGATGAGTATGTTGAAATTTGTCAAACCTTACCTCAAATGATTGCCTACGAAACTCTTTTCATTTCACTTTAATAACACTCATGATTATATTAGCTACTTTTTTTTTTAAGTAATTAAATTACTCTAACGAATCTAATACATTCGACATCCGTGGTAAATAACAAGAATTTAATTGTTTGAAGATAGTTAGAGTATAATTGAACTTATTTCATAATGTGATCACTTCCTCTATGTTATTAATTTCAGTTAATTTCCATGGTTATTTATTTAATTTATTTATTTTTTAAATATGTTATGTTTCATTATGTATTTTTTTATTGTCTATAAATTTAATTTGAACCATATAATTTTATTGGCACTAGAACCTCATGTACAGAAAAAGTTTGAAGGTTTTTCATTAAATAATAATTATAATAATAATTTGATGGAGCTAGTGGAGAGTTGAATGTGTTCACGACACACCAAAGGAAGAGAGTAATATGTTAATTCCATAATAAAGTAGACAATTAAATTATTTTGAAAAATAAATATTAAAAACAATTTTATTTTAAAAAGCAATAGTATAAAAATATATATATTAATATAAAATATATATATATTTTTGGGCTTCTTTTGTAGAGTAGGCCTTATGCAATGGCCTTCACTTGTAACCGGCCCTGTCCAAACCAGCATTTATCTTTTCAATATTTTACAAAATAAATAAAAAAATGGCCTAAATCTATGGTTAATAGTATAATTACCAAAGTGCCCCCTCGAGAATCTCTAATTTACTTTCTCTGTGCTGGGGGTTCATACAAGGCATTCACCGGCCTCAATTTCTAGGGTTTTCAGAGGCTCTGCAACTGCAAACAGAAGAAGAGGGTTTACTTGTCCAAATGCTAGGTGGGTTGTACGGAGACCTCCCTCCACCCACATCGGCCGATGAAGAGAAACCGAGCAACTCCACGGTTTGGTCGAGCAGCACCAAAATGGCGCCGCCGACCCTCCGCAAAACATCTTCCGTTTTGGCACCGTCACAGGCGATGCTCAAATCCCAGAACAAACCCAAATCTGTAAATTCGTTCCAGACGAGATCCACAACATCGCCGGCAGTGGCGCCGCTGCCTTTGGTGGTGCCAGAGGATGTGGTGCAACCTGCCCTTGTGGGAATTACGTCCACTGTGATTGAAGAGTATGACCCGGAAAGACCGAATGACTACGAGGAGTACAGGAGGGAGAGGAAGAGGAAAGCTATGGAGGCCGAGTATAGGAGAGAACTTGAGAGAAGGAGGCAGGAGGAGGAGGAGAGAGAGAGAAGGGAAAGAGAGGAGAGAGAAAGAGAGAGGGAGAAGGATTACAGTGAATCAAGGCTAAATATTTCCGGCGAGGAAGCATGGAAAAGGCGTGCCGCAATGAGTGGGGCGGTGCCAAGGTCACCGTCCCCGCCGAGTAACGGAGACGGGTTCAGCATTGGAAAGTCAGAAACGGGCGGGTTAGGTGTAGGTGCTGGTGGGCAAATGACAGCTGCACAAAGAATGATGGCGAAGATGGGGTGGAAGGAAGGACAAGGGCTTGGCAAGCAGGAGCAGGGGATTACCACTCCTTTGATGGCCAAGAAAACGGATCGTCGAGCTGGAGTCATTGTGAATGCTAGTGATACAAAGCCGGAGAAAAAGGCGAAGAGTGTGAATTTTAATGGGGTACCTACTCGGGTATTGCTGCTTAGGAACATGGTAAGTATGTGCTCTAAAGTGCGAGTTTATATATTTGTAGGAACTAGGAAGTTTACTTTTGGAAATATGAAAGATTACATACTGATTTGTGCATGTTGATGTTAGAAAGGCTTAACAATTCTTTGGGTTTGAACTGTCTGGGTGTGTATACCATTGCGGACACCAATGCAGCTAGTTAATTTCAATGACAAATTCAAATGACATATCAATTTTAGCTTTGAGTAATGCAATACATGTAAGAAGCCGATTCTAAGCCATACCGAATTAAGTTAGCAGATGAAGAATAGGCTAAACTGCAGTGGCCCATAACTGACAAAAACATAGCTCAATGATTTCCATAGGATTTCAACAGAAATATAGGTGGAATCAAAGTTGGAATTAATTTAAGTGTCAACTTCAATGAATGGTTTGGATTTAAATATCAGTAGCTTGTTTGTTATGTGACATTGAATTTTAAGTTGCAATTTCAATTTTATTTTTTTTTAATCATAAATTTTGTTTGCGAAGTTTCTTTTTCTAATTTTTTCCCTTTTCTCTTTTTTAAATGCTCTGTCAAGTTTGATGCTATTTGATGGTCATGGTTGTCAACCATTATTGTGCTTAGGAAGTTGTTTAGAGTGTCTCAGTGTAAATTTATAGGCCAATATGTTTACAAATGCATTGTGTAGCTGGGGTCCTTGGTGGTGTTGCTAGAGCCTAGATAATTGATGGTTTCGTGTTAATTGCTTTCAATGTATTCTTGTGACCTATAAGTTTAAATTGCAAGCAGAAATGCATCACCTTGGCTGCTCAGTTACTACATTTCAACAACCAGGAACATAAGTCAGTATTGTTCATGTAGTTATTAAGAGATGTTTAGATTAAACTCTGTGGATATTGCATACAAAGTTACAATTATGTCCAGCTGACTCTGTCCCAGGGTAATTGTTTAGTTGGCAGTGGGGGTAAAGAAATGATATTTGGGTGCCAATTAGTAGCATCCAGTGCAAATATTATGACTTGTAGCATGATGTGTAATAGTCCTCTGTGCTTTTAGAAGATGGTGGTGGAGATAGTTCTGAGGTTAGGCTGTTATCTGATTAGTTGTGATTGGTTCCAATTGGAAGGCATTTCTAGAGAATTGGAATTACTAATTTTCATTGCTTCTAATGTTTGCTTTTTTGTCATATGATTGCATGGAAAGTCTCTGGTGTCATTGATTTGGAAAAGTCAAATCCCCTTAACAGTTGTTCAGTTATCTTTTTATCATTGTTTCTTGTTGGCTATGATTGATCCTTTCTGCCATGTTTGGCTTTATTTTATGTGTTAGCTTTGGGACTTTTGTACATTGAGGATGCTAGGGCCTGAGGGTATACGTTGTGGAAAGCCTGTCCTTTGGGGTTTTGATGCTCTTATATAGGGTAAATTTTGAGATATAGACATGAGAATTGAGGTTAGAAAGGAAAAGAAAATATATGTCAACTATCTTTTGGATGTACTTTATGCGTGCTGTTTTATTCTGTTTGCATTGACTTTAAGATGTTGGGTGGTAAACGTATATTATGTATCTCTGATGAAATTGAAGAACTGTGGGAGTTTGTGGCCTTATTTGAAGTTTTTGGAATGACCTGTAGGTATCCAGCTAATGATTTTCTACCTTTATTAAATTACAGAGCATGTCTTTATAAGTTTATTTTGATCAGTGAGGCGTAGTGTATTCCATGGGAGAAGAGATTTTTAGGTTGCTGCGTGCATATTTTGAGGGGAGGATCAAGTTTGAGGGCAGATATTAGTGAGTTCTTGACAAGATCTTGACAAATTAGCTTGGAAGAAGCACCATACCTTTAGGAAGCATTTCTTCCAGTGTGAGTTTTGGCCTGTTAAAAGGATTAGTAACAAGATAATGATGTTGGCTTGTGGATCAACCATAAAAATATTATGCTATTGGCCTGTGGCTTTAGTGTGGAAATGATGGTATGCACCTGTTCTTAGCTAAATAGACATCTGTATCATACTGTGGACCCATCAAATATTGTGAGCTTACTTGAATAAATGCTACAAAATGTAAATACCAGGCTCAGGGACTTCTTCAAATATTATGGGCTTAATTAATCTAATAAAGGAAAAGTGAATTTAGTTTATTAGATCCTATTAAGACAACTAGATGCTCTCAAATGTTCTCCTGTTAACTATCCACTTTGAAATGTTATAATTTTTGCATATGTATGACCTTGCACCATGGAGGATCCCAGTAGGTATTAACTTTATTGTTATCATGTTAATGGAAGTAATGTGGAAGTGCAGTGTTATCTATGCTTGGGGTAATTTGGATTGAGAGGAACAATAGAATTTTTGAAGACAAAGTAATGAGCAGTGAAGATCTTTTTTGAGAAAGCTAAATACTTAGCATCATTGTGGGCTTCTATGGACAAAGGTTTCAATGATTTTTCTTTTTCTTTGGTAGTTCTAAATTGGAAAGATGTCATGGGTTACCTAAGTTTTTCATAGTTTTATTACTTTTATTTCACTTTTTCTTTGTAATTCTATTCACAAGGATTTCTTGTCCTCTACTTTATCCTTCGTATTGATTTCTTATCAATAGAAGTTTCTGTTTCTTATGAAAAAAAATTGTTATCATTTTATTGTACCTGCACATTCCTCGGACTCTACTAGAAATTTATTCTGAGCATATTGGATTTACGGCGTCTCTTTTTATATTCATTAGCATTTTCTCTTGCCTTGGAGCTTTCTTAGATGTTAGAATAGAACACAACATTGTAGTATATGAGGTGGATTTTAAAACACTTCACTTGCCATTTTACGTCCATAAATTTCTAGATGGTTGCTTCTAACCATCGTATGTGCTATACATTATTGATTGAAAGGTCTGGTGGTTTTTCCTGTGGCATAAATAAAGAAGAACAAAATAGAAAAGAAAAGAAAGAAGATTTGATGGTTTGTAGAACCTGATGCGTCATAGATGCTGTCGGCTGTTGCAGCATTGCAGTTATAATTGTAGAGTTATAATATTGTTTGAAAAGTGTTCGCTTGTCATGCATACAATCCCGGAATGACTTCACTATTGTCTTAAAGATTATTTTGAGATTGTCATTGTTATTACATGACTTTTTAAGTGATACCACATGCCTAAGCATGAGCAAATGTAATTTGTTTTCATGCTTATTTGATGAGGAACCTCTCTAACTTTGTGCTTTCATCTGAAGGTTGGCCCTGGAGAGGTAGATGATGAGTTAGAGGAGGAGGTAGGGTCAGAGTGTGCAAAGTATGGGACAGTGACTCGGGTTCTGATATTTGAGATAACCGAGCCAAATTTTCCAGCCGACGAAGCCGTAAGAATTTTTGTGCAGTTCGAGAGGTCCGAAGAAACAACAAAAGCACTCGTCGACCTTGATGGTCGGTTCTTTGGAGGTAGAGTGGTCCGTGCCACGTTCTATGATGAAGATAGATTCGGCAAGAATGAATTGGCTCCAGCGCCAGGAGAAATCCCTGGTTTCACTTGAAGAAGTCTTGAAGGTGCATCAGTTTCCGGATTCATATTGATCATGACAACGTGTTGTAAGTAGTAGCATTTTCTTGGGAGTAGAGCTTTGCTATCAGGGGTCGGGCCAAACTGATATTTGTGTGGTACTAGAATGGTTGGCTTTCTAATATATTCTGTATTCTTGGGTGAGAAATTTTTACCCTGTTGTGTAATGTGAAGTCGGCTAGTGCCAAAAAAATGCCTTTGGCGGTCATCCTCTTTACCTATGTCTAACTACCTACAATGATTAAATCATAAACTTTTGCTAAATGTGAACTACCATGGTTTCCCACATTTTTCTTGAGCAATAATCAGTGAGAATGGTAATGAATTCCAAGCTCTTCTATGGCAAGAGAATTTGGACACTAGAATTGCATTTTGGTTCCAATATTTCCCATGTCAAACAGAAAGAAGACATGCAAATGTTACTCTTTTACAGGGAACTATTCCCTAAAAATTAAAATCTGGATCTGTAATTTAAAATTCCAAACCAAAACCAAGAAATAAAGATTATGATCAAGGCCTTTTTATATCTCTAATTCTCTATATAATATTATAAATTTATATACACCAATCTTATATGTCCATTGTCTAAGATAAAAGGGCTTCAAAAGGAACGCAAAGATCCTACATACTACGCTTATATATTCCAATCTTGTTTCAAAACTTTGAACTGTATATAATATAATATAATAAATATAATATATAAATTCTAAACCCGTGGCGTCGGCGAACCCATGGGCGTGTTCTGGTTGGAGGCCCTTGCCTCCTGCAACTGCGGCTGATGCTCCACGGACGACGACGAAGAGACGGTGGAGGGGTTCCTGAGTGCAGCGGCAAATCCTCCGTACATGTAAACCGCCATTGGAATATCGGTATTGTTTTTGGTGCTGGGGATGGGGTTCTGGTGGGATGACGAAGTCCCGCCAGACAAACAAATGGATGGAGGTCCACCGGCGATGGTGGCAGTGACGGCGGGACCTCCGACAGTGAAACTGCGCGGCGAGGCCGTGGTCGAACAGTCTCCTCCACAGTCGCCGCCTACGACGACACTACTCGTCAGTGTTGGGGTCGCGCTCGCTGTTCCGCATACCGGACAGCATTTCATCAGCTTTCAAGCAGAAAAAAGAAGAAAGAAATTAGTTTGTTACCTTGTTTGGTTGCCGAGAAAATGGCAGAAGAAACGAAGCAAAGAGAGCGAGACCAAAAAGAAAAAAAAAATGCAGGTACGTTGGAGCGGTAGGTGGTGCCGTCAGGTTCGACGACCCAGCCAGCTTCCATGGCGAGCTGACGGAGGACCTCGTTGGTGTCGGCGCGTGGGGAGAGTCGGTAACCGCCATGTTTACGCAAGCCATGGAAGATCTTAGTGGTGATGGCTCTCCTGTGCCTCTCTCTCATCTTCGTCTTCTCCTTCTCGCTCTCACTCCTCCCACCTCCTGTCATTCCCACTGCTCTCCTCCCTTGACTCTGCGACTGTGCTGCGACCATAGCCGAGTCCATCATATTTCGTAGAGGAAGATGGTAGTACTAGTGGTGAATCAGACGGTCGAAAGTGAGAAATTCGACGGGAGTGTTTCGGATTGGACAAGAGAAATAGAGGAATATTTTTAAGTTTCTGCGTGAAGAAGAAGAAGAGTGGAGTACCTTAAGAAATGCATGCTGTTCGCGTTGGAGAGAACCGAGGAGAGAGAGAGTGGGCTGGACGCGCTAAAGACGTGGGCGCGTGAGGGGCAGACAAGAAGTGAGAGTTGGCGGCTGAAGACAGACAGGGTATATGATGATTACTTAGCAGCCTTTTCGTCTTTGACTGACACTACTCAGTCTCTGATTCTGATTTGCTTCTTTTCATCTTTTTTCTTTCAAAGGCAACAAATGCATGACTAGGTAGATATCACAGCTTTCACATTTTTTTTTCTGTCATCATATGTTCGACACAGCTTCGCAGCCACTAAAATTTATGTTCTTTTTTTTTTGCTCAATTACAATATAGATTTATCACAAATGTGTTTTCTTTAATAATTGATTTACTGCTTAACGTTGAAATGGTATTACTTCGAGGACTATCTTATAAATTTAGGACTCACATTTTCATACAAGTTATGAGATCCCTGAGATTTAATTCTGTTACTGTTTAGTCCAATTGATAACAAGGTCCGTGCCAACCAGGCAACCGCTAGCATTGTACTGAATGTAACCATGAAACAAAACAAATGTCCATACCATATCAATTGGGAAGAAAATTAAAAGCTTAATGTTGTACTAGTAACGCTATACTTAAAAAATATTTGCCATCAAGTCAAGGCTTATAAATTCTTTTTTAAAGGATCATACACTATAGAGTAAAATTTATACTTTAAAAGGCATAATTGGCACACTTGACTCTCTAACAGCTCGGCTGGCACAACAACACTGCTCCCAAATCTATGTACTTGGACAAGCTTTTCAAATCTTTAGTAGGAAAAAACTCTCAAACACATATAGAATCTTCGTATGTAAACAATATATGTTAGATACATTATGCATCTAGTAGAAGCAAGAACACACACACAAATGATAAATGCATCAAAGTATGACAATGTAGGATGGATGTGCATTGCTTTTTCAGGATTATTCTCAAAATTAAGAACATCTAGACTCCTAACTCTCTAATAGTTGCTTTCCAAGAGATTCAAAAGACCATAGACCCAGTGAATAACCCACTACAAGCCAACATATGGGAATTTCTTTCGATTTCTAAAAAGGCTAATACATCTACTATTCTCATGCAATTGGCAACGAAACCAACTCACTAAGCTGATATTCATAGAAACATGGAATGAATAGCTAGGATTACTGGTTTACATCGAATAAGATACAAAAATAATACATAAATATGGCACAAAAGGAATCTAAGGAAAATAGTAGTTCTGCATTATTATTAACAAACTGTCAAAAGTATTACTGCGGCATTTCCAGATCTGGCCTTCGGTCAAGTACTTCTCCTTTTGAATCATCTGGAAATGCATCTGGATAAGTGGCCAGGATTCTTGACTTCATGCTCCTGTTAGAGAGAGAAAGAGAAAGAAGAAATTACCAAAATGGAAAGGTTCACATCTTTATTCCTTCTAAGATAAAATGGTAGATATAGGAGTTGTAATTTTCCCTAGTCAAAGAACACATGCATCAACCATAAGTTAATTATTAAGAGTCTAGAAAAGGGTGTGTCTGAACAAGTAGGGAGAGCAAGAAAGACACAAGAGAGAGCAATTTTAAAGAATTTTAGAAAAAATAATAGCTAATAATTTTTTTTAAAAAAATAAAAATAAAAACCTTGTTTGGTCACATTATTTTCTTTTATTATTTGTATGCCATTTCCTAACAAGGCTTATGTTTTTCATTTCCATTCATCTTGTGATAAGAGCTGACGTCTTTTTTCCTTTTTTCAAGTGGAGTATATTAAGCATGAGAGACAATTACAACATTTCATCCACTCATAAGTGAAGACTATTATGTAATCATAAATGTAATCCAAATCAAAACAAATTTGCTGCAGCCATCTCCAATTAAATTACCATTAGAATGGCATAACCAGTGACAGTATGTGTGTCAGAAAGCAAGCAGCCTATATTTCTCCAATAATTTCAGTAAGAAATGACCAATTCACCAAAAACCAAAAACAAGCACAGATTATACCTTAACTTCTGAAATATGTAGTCAAGATCTGACTTCATGGACTTCAAAACTCTTGTATTTCTAGAAAAATCTCCAGAAACCTCAGCAAAACAGTTCTCTGAATACTCATTAAAATGTGAGAGTACTGCATTGCTGTCTTGCAACCTTCCCAATCTGCAAGTAATGGAAAGGTATAGGGGAAAAAAATTTGTTACAAAATTCCCAGCACCAGCCCAAGCAAACAACAGTTGGACTAACAAATCATGTATTACAAAAGATACAACCACCCTAATATCCATTCAGTGCAAGCTGCCAGAAAAAGCCTGAAAAAAAACCACCCTCTTCCAATGCTATTTCATTGCTATGGAAATTCTATTTTTGTCCACAAATTAGAAATTCCTTCAAACAACAATTATATAGGTGGGACATTTGAAAATAGAAAAGATTTAGTTTTAGCTATAGGAATTTCTATTGAGCTTTTCATACGATGGTTCCCCTTTAAGAAAACAGAGCTTGAAGATTTTCTGCTTCCACTATAAGCATAACTTCTATCTAATTCATCTTTAGTTCGACCTTAGTACTCAATCTAGGTTCTAGGACTCAGCTATGTGGCAACATATTCATATACAGGTTCAATAAAATTAAATTTGACTTTTTACAGACCTTTTTACAATGGCTTAACTCTAAAAGTTCACCATTTGAGTTCTTAATAATTTTAAGTTTAACAATAAGAAACAGGAAGAGAAAAAATGACTTGATTTCATGACTTCAAATTATTGAATACAGCCACCAATTTACCTTACAGACATTGCCTCTTGTCAATGTGGTGACTCATAACACATTAAGAGATATCTCATCATTGTTCACAAAGATCATCAATGAATGATGCAGAATACAAACTCAAACTATTGATCTTAGTGTCTTCATCATCTACATTACATTGGGTTTTACCATTTATTTGGTGAAATAAGCATCTATACGTCAAAACAATCTAAAGCTAGAAATGTTTCAAGCATAAGGAAATAAAAACACAACTAAGGTGCCAAATCCATTCAAATATCTACCAACATCTTGGCATTTCAAATGTTTAGCTACCATACCATACTCATCTTAAGAATATTAAAGTAAACATTATATTTTTATAAAATAAATTCGAACTTGGAATTTTGACTCATCATATTTTCTCCTCATACAGCCTCATTTGTCCCTGTTGGCTAGACAAAGTTTCTCCATCATCCATTACCTTAAGTATCACTAGAAAACAACTGGGATTTCATTTTGATTGACTGGAATATTCTATTTAGGAAAGGAACCAGGGGAAATGGATGCCATTTTGCAATTTTGTTAAATCTCTCAGCCATGGAATAAAATTTAGAAAACCCAAAAAATTTCCATGTTTGCATTTCTTTCCTTTACCAAAAATGCATTCATTAAAACAACTTTCATCCTGATTTTACAAACCCTTCATCTACATCCGCATATCTTTCCCTGTAGTTTACCGTACCAGTCGCTAAACATGAAGCTCCTAGCAATTTTGTTATCCATTACCATCTTTTCATCTCCCTTCTCTATGATGGTATCTAAAAATTCTAAAAACCCAATTAAACCATCTACCAAAATTGAATTAATATTAGAATTAAACTTATTATGCTTCCCATGAACTAATGTTATCTACACCCAAAATAAAATAAAAGCAAAAAATTTGAATCCATAAACATAAAAAGCACACAGCTGCTATATTTAAGCATATACACAAATAGATTCACAATTCCAATTAGCTACCACAAACAACTAAATCTACATATACTTGGGCATGTTTGGAGCTTAAATTAGAAAATATTTGAGGAATACAAAACAAGGCTCAAATTGTACAAGCGCGCGAGCGAGAGAGAGACAAAGAGAAAGAGTACATGAGGTGCTGCGTTTGTTTGAGGGAATCCAAATCTTGAGCGTCGACTAGGGTTTTGAACTGTTGAGATACTTCCTCTGATGCGGCCATTACAGGTTCATTTTTCCCCTGCTGCTCCATCACCTGCTTTCTCATCGCGACCAGAGCGAAAGAGGAAGACTGAGCAAGATGGGCCAGATTCACGTTTGGGTCCCATTGGGCTGTATAGTTTGGGCTCTCATGGACTTTGACTACGGTTTTTTCCCGAAATCTTTTAAGCAATTGTATGTACAACTTCGCTTACGTAAAGTTTCCAACAGGCCAAGTGTGTATTAAGTTTACTTTTCGGACAAAAAGAACCCAGCGACGCACACTACAAAGAAATAGGGCCACAAAACCAAGAGCTCCAAATACAATGTTGAAATTTTCATTATATTAAATGCTATCTAATTTTTTTTGGCAATGAATTTTCATTACCCAAAATAACATTGCTCATGTAGTTTAACTTGGAAGTCAAATGAGTTTCATCTTCGTTCTCATTTTTTTTTTCTCTGTGTCATTTGCTGTTTTGAGTTTCTATGTAAATTGAATTTTGAGTGTACTTTTTCACCCATGCAATTTGGGTAGAGCAACTAAAAGCCCCAAGTTCTAAAGTCCAATCCAACTATCTTTTATTGGGTTTTGGTTTTGGGCTTGGCTAAGACTGTTTTGCTTTGCCTAAATAAAAATTAACAAATATTAAACAATTGTAACTTTGCAAAAAAAATTATTCAATTGCAACCTTTTAAATCCAACAATTCAAATTTATCTGTGTGGCCTAACACATGCAAAACCCTATTATAGAAAACATTTACTCCCCGCGTAAACGTTCACAAAACACACAAACAAAACCATCATCATTTCCATCTCTGCAAATCCTCCACCAAAACAGCGACTTCCCGCTCTCAATTCTAAAACCCTAAAAACCCACTTCACAGAACTAACTAAAATTTTAATTAAAACGCCGAGCTGTTGAAAGTTGAGGATAAATTGAATTGTGAAACACATCGTTTTGAAGAAAATTAATGTACATGTATTTTTTTATTTTTTATTCTTTCTTCTTGTACAGATGGGAAAGTTTTATTGGCTGTTTTTTTTTTTTGTTTAGTGGCTGCTTTTCTTTTTGGGTTTTCGGGTTTATTAACAGGTGATGTATGTATAGTTTTGGGCGTGTTTTTGGTAATAGAGAGGAGTTGATTATTTCCATCGATCTTCTCTCTGCTTATTTGCTCTTTCATATCCGATTTCTTATATGGTATCGAGCATTGAGCCATCTTCCATGGAAAACCCAATTGTTTCCGACCCTGTTTCAGTTCGTGATTCTCCAGAACCAATTGCTTCCGACCCTGTTTCAGTTCCTGATTCTCCAAATCCACCTGACCCAAACTCTCATCCAAACACAAGTTCAAGTTTTTCCACTCGTTTCTTGAACTTGAATGATCCGACAAACCCTTTTCGACTAGATAATGGTGACAATCCAGCCATTGTTTTGGTCACAGATCTCCTTACAACAGAAAACTATTCCACCTGGTCTCGGTCTATGCGTCGAGCTTTGCGTGCGAAAAACAAATTGGGCTTCATATCAGGTTCAATATCTAAGCCCAGTAATCCTACTGATCCTTTACTTGAGCTATGGGAACGATGCAATGACATGGTGGTATCATGGATTCAAAACTCAATCAGTCCTTCCATCAAGTCCAGTATAGCTTTTGTTGATGATGCTTATGAAATATGGTCGATTTACAAGATCGATTTTCACAAATGTAATGCCTCGGATTTTTCAATTGAAAAGGAACTGGCCGGACTTCAACAAGAGCGTGATTCGGTGGCGTTTATTACGGTAAGCTCAAAACTCTTTGGGATGAACTTTCTATATATGATCCTTTACATGCGTCAGTTGTAGTGCGAAAAAACTCTTGTTGATCGACATCAAAGAGATTGTGTAATTCAATTTTTGATGGGATTGAATGACTTGTATGCAAATGCAAGAGACCAAATAATGCCGTTAGAACCTCTCCCTTCATTATTAGGTTTTCTCTTGTTCAACAACAAGAGACATCATCAAATGACTTCGCTAATTTTTCCGGACTCTATGGCTTTGGTACTTAAGAAACCTTTTCACCCAAACTTTCTTCCAAACCCATTGCACCGGTTTCCGGCGTGATCGCCTTTATTGTAGTCATTGTAAAATTACGGGCACTCACCGGAAAAGTGTTTTAAAATTGGTAATCTTTGAAGCTCCAGTTTGTTCTCATTGTCATTTATCCGTCATACTTGTTGAACGTTGCTATAAGCTCCATGGATATCCACCTGGGCACAAATTTCATACTAAAGGGCCACAACCTAGGATTTTCGCTAATCAATCTGCGCTGACAACTACTGCTGAACCTGAAAAGGATGATGATGAGAGGGTTGGTTTAACTAAAACTCAATATCGCAGCTAATAGCTTTGCTCCAACTAAGGATTCTTCAATTCTGCGAATTGCTTTGAGTTCTACATCTAAATCCACTTACCAACCGTCTAAGATGGCTGGTATATTTTCTTTTCATCTACAAATGCACACAAACACCTTAATTCTCACATTGCTACTTCATGGATCATGAACACAGTGCAATACCATATGGTTTGTAACACCTCTTTGTTTTCCACCATTAATACACATGTTTCTTGTTCTGTGAAACTGCCAAATGGCAATGAAGCTGATGTTACTCACATTGGTACAGTAAGGTTAACTAAAACCATTATCTTACATAATGTATTATGTGTTCCTTCATTTTCTTTCAACTTGATTTCACCAAACAACTAGCTTCTTCACTCACTTGTTGTATCCTTTTCTTTTCGATTGTTGTTTCATTCAGACCTAGTCTCTTGGACCACAATTGGGAAGGGTGAAATAAAGAATGGCTTGTATCACCTGCTTTGTACAGAAGTTTCTCCTTCAGCCTTAGTCAACACTTTTGCTAGTCATAGATATCAAGGCCCTGCAGATTTTTTTGTCTCAGCTTTTGTTCATAGTGATGTGAATAATCATGATCTTTGGCATTATCGCTAGGTCATTTATCCACTTCGTTTGAAACCGATAATGAATCCTTTTGTAAAAAATAAAATTTCTTTTGTTGATGAAGAACCTTGTAAAGTTTGTCCAATTGCTAAGCTTCATCGCTTACCTTTTCCTGACAGTCATCATGTATCTACTAGAATTTTTGAAATGGTACACTGTGATATTTGGGGGCCATGTTCTACTATTGCTTATGATGGTTCAAAATTTTTCCTAACCATAGTTGATGATTTTTCACGTACTACTTGGTTATATTTGCTCCAATCTAAATCTGAAGTTAGAAAATGTATTGAATCTTTTTGCAATCTAGTAGAAACACAATTTCAAGTTAAGGTAAAAATTTTAAGGAGTGATAATGGTGCTGAATTTCAGATGAATAATTTTTTTATGGATAAAGGAATTATTCATCAAAGAAGCTGTGTGGAAACCCCTCAGCAAAATGGTATAGTAGAGAGAAAACATCAACATCTACTTAATGTAGCTAGAGCTTTGAGATTTCAACTGTGTTCCCCAATTATTGGAATGATTGTGTTTTGACAGCTACTTATATAATTAATAGACTTCCTACTCCTATTTTGAATAATAAAACTCCATATGAACTTCTTTTCAAAACTAAGCTTACTTATAGTCATATGAGAGTTTTTGGTTCACTTTGCTTTGCTTCAACCCTCTTGCATGATAGAAAAAATTTGATCCTAGAGGATCGAAGATGCATTTTTTTGGGCTATCCATTTGGAATAAAAGGATACAAATTACTTGATATGGATAGTAACATAGTTTTTATTTCTAGAGATGTGGTGTTTCATGAACATATTTTTCCTTTTCTTAAATCTTCCCATGTTACACCTTCTTCTGATTTTTCCTCTCAAGTTTTTCCTTCAATTTTTCCTACTAACACAGATCATGTTTTTCCTTCATCTTTTCCTAATAACACAGATCATGTACCCGATTCTCCTACACCTTCTCTTGATTGTCCTTCCACTTCTCTACCTAATTCTCCACTTACTTCATTTGACAACATTTTTCTTTCATCTTCACCTTCACCTGCATCTTCATCCTTTGATATGATTCTTGATACTTCTCCAAATCAGTTTCCTACTTCCCCACTTAGAAGATCCACAAGAATCAGGAGAGCTCCACAATATCTGCAGGATTTCCACTGTGAGCAAGCCACTTTTGCAAACTCTACTCAATTGATGTCCAAGACTACTACAAAACCATCAGGTACATTTTTTCCTTTATCTAATTATTTGTCTTATAATAGGTTTACACCTTCTTTTCAAGTTTTTTCTTCATCCATTTCAATTCATTCCGAACCAACCTCCTACAATCAAGCTGTAAAGAATCAGGGTTGGTGCAAGGCTATGGATGATGAAATTGCAGCGTTAGAGTTAAATCAAACTTGGACTTTAACTGATTTACCTGCAGATAAAGAGGCCATTGATTGTAAATATGTCTATAAAATCAAATATAAATCTGATGGAACTGTGGAAAGATTGAAAGCAAGATTGGTTGCTAAAGGTTTCACGCAGCAAGAAGGAATTGATTACACAGAGACTTTTTCTCCAGTTGCTAAATTGGTGACAATACGTTGTTTACTTAGTGTGGCAGCAATCAAGGGTTGGCACTTACATCAATTTGACGTAAACAATGCTTTTCTCCATGGAGATTTAAAGGAAGAGATCTATATGAAGAAGCCACCTGGATATACTAAGGGTAAACCAGGTGAAGTTTGCAAACTTCATAAGAGTCTTTATGGGCTTAAACAAGCATCAAGACAATGGTATTCAAAATTCTCTTCTTCACTTATAGATTTTGGGTTTGTTCAATCTAAAGCTGATTATAGCTTATTTACAAAACAAGATGATTATTCATTTCTGCTCTCTTGGTTTATGTGGATGACATTTTGATTCTTTGGTAATTGTCAAGGTTCCATAGCACTTAGGGATTTTTAAATCATAAATTCAAGATTAAAGATCTTGGCAATCTTCGATATTTTCTTGGTCTAGAAATTGCAAAGTCTTCCTCAGGGATTCATATATGTCAACGCAAATATTCTTTGGACATTTTAGCGGATTCAGGTATGCTTGGTTCCAAGCCACTTAAAATTCCAATGGATCAGAATTCAAAACTCAACAAAGATGGAGGTAATCCCCTTAGTGATCCAAGCATATATCGCAGATTAATTGGTAAGCTACTTTATCTTACTATTACCAGACCAGATATCTCCTTTTCTGTCCAAACCTTAAGTCAATACATGGATAGACCTACAAGTGTACATTTAGCAGCAGCTTATAAAGTTCTTCGCTACATTAAGTCTGCTCCAGGCCAAGGTATCTTACTATCTTCTTCTTCTCAATTACAATTAAAGGCCTACTGTGATTCTGATTGGGCATCTTGTCCTGATACTCGACGATCTACAACTGGATATTGTGTGTTCTTGGGTCAATCTTTGATATCTTGGAGATCTAAAAAGCAAACTGTTGTCTCTAGATCTTCAGCTGAGGCTGAATACAGAGCCATGGCAGCAACTTGTTCTGAACTTACTTGGCTTCGTTATTTGCTTACTGATTTGGGAATTTCACATCCACAAGCTGCCATTCTCTTCTGTGATAATCAAGCAGCTTTACACATTGCAGCTAATCCAGTTTTTCATGAAAGGACCAAACATATTGAGTTAGACTGTCATTTGATTCGAGACAAGATTCAAGAAGGTAGCATTGTCACTGCTCATGTTTCATCTCAAACTCAACTTGCTGACATTTTTACTAAAGCTCTCCCATCTTATCTATTACAAACTCATCTATCCAAGATGGGAATACTTAATTTGTATTCTCCATCTTGTGGGGGGCTGTTGAAAGTTGAGGATAAATTGAATTGTGAAACACATCGTTTTGAAGAAAATTAATGTACATGTATTTTTTTATTTTTTATTCTTTCTTCTTGTACAGATGGGAAAGTTTTATTGGCTGTTTTTTTGTTTAGTGGCTGCTTTTCTTTTTGGGTTTTCGGGTTTATTAACAGGTGATGTATGTATAGTTTTTTTGGACGTGTTTTTGGTAATAGAGAGGAGTTGATTATTTCCATCGATCTTGCTCTCTGTTTCTTGTTGCTCTTTCATATACTGATTTCTTATACGAGCACCCCACAGTTAGTCAAACTGGTCCACCACCACCTCAAGACACTAATACATACGTACCCTTCGCAGAGATTCAGACCCATGATGGTCTAGATCCCACCCTATACCAGTACCACTAAATGTTAAAAGATGCTGAACCTTTAAGATCTCTTTCTCTCTTTCTTTCTCGGTCTCACACACACACACAACCCCTAGCTACGCAGAAGAACAAATATTAAGCTTTTTGTGTTTCTTTTGTTTTTTAAAATTTTTTTCATTGGGTTTTGAAATGCTGGGAATATCTTTGCACTTTAATGCAGCTAGCTGGGTGGGCATGAAAAAAATGGGTATCAAAAAGCACGCTTGTAGAGTCTGAACAAAACCCACCTGGAAAAATTAAGCACAAGGATTGTATCGCAGACAAAAGTGGAAAATAGGGTATGGATAGGATATGGAGGTCCTCTCTCCACGCCTGCAATGGTTTCCTTTATTATTATTATTATTATATAGTTGCTCTGCATGCTTTTAAAGTGTATTACTTTAATATTTTTTTCCGTTTGGGTGATCGGAAAATTTTTTAAAAAGAAAAGACTGAGAAAATTAAATATTATTTTGGGTAAGAAGCGCACGAGGCTCGATGTCACTGTGGCCTTTCGCACTCACCTTTAAGAACGGCCTCGAATTTTCAAACGCTTGGAAAAATTTATTAAAAAATAAGATTTTTTTTTGAAGAATGACAAAATCCTGTGGATCCCACTAAATTAATGAACATGAGCTTCATGATGATGATGACGATGAAGATGACGACGACGACGATGTATGTGTGACATGCATGCATGAGGCAAAACCCATGAATGGTATGGTATGGTTTTTTTTTTTTTTGGTGAATGGTATGGTATGGTTTTTGGAGACAAGTATACATACATGATGGGGGTGTACGGGGGATGTATATTTATGTTATTTATGTAATAACATGTGGGACCCGCATGGGACACCATTTTTTTATTCTTTTGCTCAAAGTTTGATGTAATGTACCGACCAAGATAAGGAGCAGAATCGTGGTCTGATTGGTCAGAAAGTGCTGGGGCTTTTGGGAAAAAAGATTTGTTTGGAATTTTTGAACTTTTTGGTAAAATGCTCATGTGGGCCCCCACCAATTTATGTGTATTTTTATTTTTTTTAAAATTTCTTTATCTGGCAAAGGAGTACTCTTCCTCAATTGCCACAAAATTGAATTTGAAAAATCTCAATTCATGTGGATTGAGGCTGTCCCCATGGTTTTAAAAAGGGTTGGAAAAATGGGTTATTTGTAATTTTATTAAATCATTTTTTATTTCAAAAAGAAAAAGAAAAAGAAAAAAGAAGAGCATGTGATTAACAAATGTTCACTTTTTTTTGGATTACATATACGAGTACACTTTTTTTTCTTTATTTGTAATAAAAAGAGTTGAAAAAAATAAAAAGTGAAAAACAAAGAAAACAAAAGAATTAAGAACAAAAGGGACACAAGAGTACTATGTATGGGGTTTGAAATTCAGTTAGAGATGATGACATTTTACATCACCATCTGAAAAGACGCGCCCTATGATCCCATGGTGTAAGGTCTACGGGATGCTACTATATACTCTCTAGTCTCTACGCTGCTATTACGTCTTCAGCTCTGCTGTGGCCTGTGGGCGTACTCAGTCTGCCGAATCGCTCTCACGCCTCCACCATCCTCCACCAGCCTCTTTCACTGCTTTTGTCTCTTCTTTATTGGATTGGAACCACCTCTCTCTCTCTTGTCCATCAACGTCTTTTCCACTCCATTTTCCCAAACTGTCCCTGCAGGCTTTTTCAAAAAAAAAATTATTATATAATGTAGGAGTTATTGATAATTAATTCATAATTTTTTAAAAATATAATGGAATTTTAAGCTTAATTCTTCTTCTTTTTTTTTTGTATACTTCGATAAATAATATGATAGATTTATTAATTATAGACTTTAATGTGATAAATTTAAGTCCAACGGCTCCTAAATGGACTTCAAACTTTGCAGCACGAAGGCGACTACTCGATAAAGTCAGAACAACGGGGCCCTGCTAATTACTGTGCCACGTGGTACAGCTTCTGCCGTAGATTAATTGTTGATCAGTTGAACGGTGACCACGCTCACCCAGTCAGTCCAACAGGTTCAGTACCACAGCAACAGAATCCATCAGGTGACGTGTGCTCGTCTCCATTTTCTCGCGATAAGTTTACGCACAGGATAAATCTCGCCACATTTCAATATTTCACGACAAAATGAATTATTTTTTTAAACCAAATTTTGTAGGTGTGTATGTATATATATATATATATATATATAAATCTTTTAATAATAAATTTCATTTTTATTTATTACTAAACATTGTCCATGATTATTAGTTTTGGTGTACGTACTATCTTGCAGTGCAAACCAAAACTTTCTCAGAATGGAAAATACACTTTTACGTAAGAAATTTTCTCAGCACCCAATCACAAATGATTAAAACCATATCGAAGAAACCATACCAGGAACCAAACAAAAAAAGTAATTGTACCATTATATATATAATGATTCTATTACAATTGCATCACAACCACCCACCACATTTTCAACAGTTATACAACACTCATTAATAATAATAATTACTAGTTAGTTGAGGATTCAATTATGAAAGAGCACAAAAACAATTAATTATCTTAACTCCATGGACCAAATTTTCCTGGAAAAGAAAAGAAAAAGGACGAGAGTGGTGCTTTTGCCAGGCATATATTATAATATATATATATATATATATACATCATCATGGTTTTTGGAAATGTGATACACATAATAGATCATGTCCTAGTTTCATTCATTTATTGCGAAAGATATTTCAGAGGCCGATTTGACCCGTAATGGATTTTCCATCAAATTTAATTAATTTTCTCTGCCAAAAAATCTGATGCTTTACTCATTATCTTTGTCTCTGTTTTTGCTCGGACCATCCATATGTACAAAGGGTGCAGACTTTGGTGTTGTGGTGGGGCCCTAAAAATATTATTTATTAATAATAAATAATATTTTAAGTGGTTTTTTTTTTTCAGAGTTGAAGAAAATGACTGTCACGGACCAAATTTTGGTGACCATCCATCAACCATCATCAACATCGGCTGCTGTGAATTTTCAGTCTCTCTCTCTCTCTTTCTTCCATTTTCCTTTTCATGGAAATGTTGGTTTATTTGGTCTGCTCTGTGTTTATGTCTTTTTGAAGGAATGATTTCCCAAGCTTTTTTTTTTTTTTTTTGGTTCTCTTTCTGTTTTTGAAAATTTTCTATTTTTGGAAACAAATCATGCTGGATCAAATCAGGTAGTGAATTTTATTTATCCTTTTATGAAATGACAGCTTACCATCCACCTTAACCAAGAGAGATGAATTCTCAAATTGGTCTATAATTTTTATAAAATATTAAAGAAATTGACTATGTATTATTCCCTTTACCTATACCTATGAAATATCTTTTTCAGGTGTGAACAAACTTTTGAAGATTATTATTATTATTTTCACAAAAGAGGCTAATTCAGAGCCAAAATGACAGGCATTTTGCAGCCAAGTGTTCTTGAACCAATTCTATAGCTATTTCAAAATTATATCCTTGGAAATGAAAAAAAAGGTTCAACATGCTAATCATCTTCAACCTCTAGATTCTCAAAGCAGATGCATTCCACAAAGAGAAGCAACATTTACCTAAAAAACAAACCATGTCCTTGATGCTATTTCAACAACAGAAACAAAACAGCAAGATAAACTCTCAGCCAATATTTGCTGATCTTTGATGTTAAATATGACGCTTGGAAGGAATTAATCAGCAATGAATAGCAAACAAGTTTGCAGACAACAGAACCAAAAAGGGCGAGCTCCATTGCTGCAAACCCACAATCCTGACAATATCCTTTCAGGTTGAAATACCACCCTGAATCGTTTATAACTTACTGGCATATATAAAGTAACATCCAAACATTCATTTTAATTTAAGATTACATACATGAAAGGGAAGTTTTTCCAATGGAAATCATGCTTCCTACAACATTGGTTTCATAATTGTCTAAAGAAAGTACTTTATAGAAAGAAACTACATAACTTAATAGATAGCTGAACAGTTTTTTTTTGGTCTTCACCGTCACACAAAAGACCAGTTTACGAACATGAATGCAAGGCAATGATTGGAATCATCGTCGTTTAGAACTTTCCACGCGATAGCCTGCTCGTAAGAGATAGGCCTTCCCATGCTTGATACACATATCCCTGCTGGCAGATAAGTGAACCCCTGCAATTTAAAATGCACATTAGATACTCTACAAGGTCCTCTGATAATTCCCAACTGATTTTAGGTTCATTGTATTCAAGAACGGAGTAGTTTCTTAGTCCTTTGAGAAAAATGTTCTATTTGCCTGCTTTATTGGCATTTCAGTTCAATTTCTTTGCACTCTAAGATGTGTAAACTACCTGTTGCATGATTTTTGAGAACTCGGAGCAGAGAATCTTTCGTCCAGCTTCATCTAGAATCTTGTCAAGCATGATATCTTGGAGGGCCACAAGAGTTGTTTCGAGCATGTCGAGTCCAGCTTGGTTTGCAAAGGTGAACACAGGAGAAGCCTGCAAAATTATATTCTTATCGAACCTATTAACTTCACAAAACAAGAATTTTCGGTCCTCCAGATTGAGAAAGTCGAACAAAAAAACAGGAGCAAGGAAATATTTCCAATCATTTAAGGATGCTCAATTGCATCAAAATCTTGCGAGGGAATTCAAGATATATAAGGAGGCCAAAGAGAAAGCAAGAGATCAATTACATTTGTTTTTACAGAACAGCACATTATTGCATCTGAATGGTTCCAAAGTTGCTTCAAAACAGCATCACCAGATTGGGAGTCAGTATGGAAGAGCTCTCCCCCAGTGTGGATCCTGAAACAACCCAATGTCAGAAATTTAGAAGAAAAAAGAAAGAAGAGATATTCATAATAAACTAATAAATTGCGACACTAATTTAGTGGTTGATGACTATTCAGCACCAAATATATTGAAAAAAAAAAAGACAACACTAAGGATTATATTGTCGGGCAACTGTGTCTTTCGCTTCATTTGGTCTGTAGAATTAGGAATTCCAAAGATTAAAAGATTACTACACATGGATATTAGACTTCAGAGATCTTAGAAAGTCACCTGTAGCTTCGACAAATCCATCGTGCCAAAGTAAGAGCCTCAGGAGAATGAGGAAGAGGTTTTGGTCCCATTTGGGAGCTGAGCCGGGAGGGAGCAATAGCCATAGCAACCCTCTGAACAGACCCTACAACACTACGCACATACTGGCGAGCCATAGCAGCAACACTGTCGCGCAAGTGGTTCTCATATGTAAATTGGAAGGCAATAGTCAGGACCGACCTAAGATTATAACTATTTGCATCGGCTTCACTAGCTGGACGAGCACTACCAGGACCTACCTCAAGAGTAGAGGCCAAATCCAGTGTGCGAGTAGCAGCAGGTCCATCCTGTAGAAAGGGGAAATGAAATATAATCATTCACACCCAAACATTAAACACGTCATTATTGAATTCAGTAAGAATTTTCATATGAAAAATATAACTAAGAAAAATTTTCATATGAAACATAAAACTAAGAAAATTCACTGAACTGGTTTTGGATCCAAAGGTATGACACGAAAACCAGATGGCAATAATGGAGCTTCATCAGCAAAAGATTCATCAATTGGTGCAAATACAAGTTGGGCACAGGCACCAATTGCATTTTCATCAACGCCACTGCACAGCTGCCAAATTAGATTTCAGTTGAAGTCATGTTAGCAAGTTCCACAATAATGATAAAGATTTAAAACCTTTAAGAACAATAAAATTAATTTCATGCATAATAATTATAGCATCAACCTGCAATAAGTACATATCCCTTGCCAAAGCCACATCTTCTGGAGAGAATGCATGACCCTCCAGCCGAACAACCTCCAACAACTGCATTAGGGTGTAAAATAATATAATTTTAGTTAGTAAGTTATAATTTATGAACATGCATGAAGAAACAAACTGAAACAAGTTTCTAAAGTACATATTAGGTCATTACCTCCTCATGCTCCACAGTGTGAGCCAGCGGTAAAATGACTTGGCTACTCGGGAAGCCACCGGGTCTTGCACAAGGAACAGCATAAGGGCTAGCTTTAAGACATGCAGCAGAGTATGCATCAACCCCATAATCAGCCCACTCAGAGCGATGCTCCCTCAGAAAACGAACTAACAAAGCAGGAGGAACATTCTGCAATCTCAAAACAGCTATGAAGTTAACAATCCAAACAGGGACTTAGAAACAAACGTTGGGATTCCAACCAAGCTAATCTAAAGGAATAACAACAAACAGCAGGTAACATCAGAAGAGGTTAATGAGACAACTCTCCACATTTTTTTGTCATAAACTTAGTAGGAAACTACCTGCAGCAGCATTGAGGCCTTGGCACACAGAACTCCTCCAAATGCAGGAAACATTGATCCATTATATTGGGAACCAAGGAATTTGGTCGGAGATGAATTAATGACAATGGTCACATCCTCCACACCATCACTGCCCATAAGTGACCATCCATCATCCAGAAACCCATTAACAGCATCATTGAATCCCCTAAGCACATCCAAGTAGTATTAGCTAATTAAAAAACAGATCAAAGAATCAATAGATCTTATTATGAGTATCACTAATAACTATGTTTTTTTGGGTAAACACTAATAAATCCTATGCTATAAAGAAGTAACAGCGCAAGTTAAATGTAGCACGTTAAATAATAATATTTCAACTAGTTGATCAGTCATTGATGGTGACTTGGTCACATCCAACTGAGATTTACCTGCAGAGCCTTTGGCTAAATGTCCTCAAAACAGCAGGTTGACGGCCACCACCATACTGAACTTCTCCACTAGTCTCTTGAGCAATTTGCCGTATATGGCGCAGGGCCTTTAGAAAAAATGAAAAGATTAAACATGAACTAGAAAATTAAACTTACAAGGAAAACAAAAACAACTCATCTCTCACAGCAATTGTCATTTTCTGAGCAAGGATTTTGGACGATTCATAAAGTGGCCTGAGAACTTCAGGAACGCTCCAAGCCTGATATAACCAGGAAGTTAAACGAGCAGATAACTAAATAGCAAACATCCCCCTTAAAAATTAAAATAAATGACAAATCTATTTTATAGGACATAAAAATGCACAAATTAGATCTTATACTCACATCTAAATCAATATGATCAACAATATGAATGATGGAACCACCTCCCTCACAAGGTCGAATTAGGTAGCCGCTAGGTAGCATTTCTGCCCTTACAAAGCTTGAAGGAGTAGGTCCAGTTGGGCCACCAGTAGAAGTCGTCAATGACCTCTCACATATCTGCAAATGTAATTTCAAGATTAATGCACACTGCAATCACATGGACAGTTACAGTTTTGAAGTTCAAACAAAGTAATTGATTTTGAAATACATCTTGCAATATTTTGACACAGTTATAGATTCCACTCGATTATCATTACCAAAATAAATAATTTTTCGATCCTTTTAATAGGGAAAAGGTAAAATGGAACATAACTCAAATTTCAGATCCTCTTAATATGCAACTAAGTTCATTAGTCTAAAATCACAAAGAACAGACTCCTTTATTAGCATAGAAAATACAAAATCCTTAATGCAAATGCCAATTCGGATGGGATTACAACCATATTTTCCCAGGACTAACACTGTTTTCAAGAAAAAGAAAGACAATTTCATTTCTTAAAAGCAGAAAAACGCTTCATGGGTGTAAAATGGGATCACTAATTAAATTACCACAAGACTGCCATCTTCCAAACTAGTAGTATATCTGAGAGTCCAGAAGTCACGCGCTGCTGCCAATGTTGTAGGTGCAAATGTCTGGTGAGGAAAAAAGAACGGGTATTAGGAAGTTCAACACTCAATAAATAGATGTAATCAGAAAATGACCATTCCATAGTATGTTTGCATGAAAACCTGCATGTACATAAGCTCAATTGTCCCAGCATTTGCTGTAGGGATTACACTCAATACATCAATGCTCCGACAGTCGCGAAACCATGATGGACGATCTTTGAGAATTTCAGCGATCTGTAATGCATACGTTTAAGGTCAAAAAACTAAAAAAATAGAGGATGGGGGGATGGGAAGTTTATACAAGTATTGAAAGGACATTATTACATAATGAAAAATATGTACCTTGGTGGGCTCTAGGCTCACAAGACCGCAAGCTCGTGCTGCAATCCCACTACAGTTGCGGGAAACAGCAACGATACCAATAGAATCCGGACCAGGCTACAAAATTAATGCGGACATTATTTTGAAAATGTAAAAGTTTTAAGGCAGAAACACCAATGTTTAAATGCAACATTAATTGATAATATCTTAATGAATGCTTCATGATGATGTACCTTCATCCCAATCATCTGGACCCAGTCGACAGCAGTTCCAGTTGCCTTGGAAAGGAACTCTGCCAGGGTCTCCTCTGCTATCGCAAGAAGACTGATATTTAAAAGGTTCAGAAGCTAGTTAAATCACAAATAATTCTAAGGACAAAAATTAAAAAAAAAAAAACAAAAACGAAAAAAAGGGCCAACCGCTTACCCAGCTGGGTTGTTAGCATCCCTTTGAGGATGCTGAGGTGTTGGGTTTTGCTGTTGTTGGTTCTGACCACTCATAACCACCGACTCACAACTATTGTCAGTGGTTGTCCCAGATGCCTGTAAATAATTAAGTTGTTTTGACAAATTTTAACCTAGTATAATTCATAAGTACTTAAAAAATAACTCAGAGAAAAGACAGCTGAATCTGTTACCGCCTACAAAATCTACCATGGTAACATATCTTGGTTCACACAATATTAAGATAACTTGAAAAATAGGCAAAAAAAAAAATTAAAGGTGGAATTTTGAAATACATCAATCATAATTAGCCATGTGGAAGGTGAAAATGATTCCTGTGAAGCAAAAAGAATGAAAAGGTAAGTAGCAGACTAGTAGTATTACTAGAACGATGGAGGGACATACAGTATGCAGTTGCTGTTTCATATATCCATTCTCATATACCAAATGCGAAACCTGCTTCTGTAAGCGATCATTCTCTTCCATCAACAGCTTGTTCATTGCAGACAGCTTTCTATTCACTGTCTGCAATCGACAAGATTCCTTCCTCTGCTTTTCTCGACATCTATGGAACAAAAGTTGCCCAAGAAATTTAGATATTCATCCACTACTTGAAAGCCAGTAGCAGTGAAATTGTAAAAAACACTCAAACCATTATTCTAGACATGCTAAAAAGTAACAGTGATGGCTCCTAAAAAGCTAGCAGGCAGTGTGCACTAAACAACTAAACCATCACAACTGCCTATACAAGATAATTGATTTATTGAAAAGATAATACAAGTCACATGAGCATCACAAGATACTGGTAGGGTTACAAACACCTTATTTCACACAAACTAATGAAGCTCAAAAAATACACACAATAATCATTTTAAAATGCAGAAATATCCTTTCCTATTTTATTCGTTGTTTGAGATAAAATGATATTACTACTGTCCAAGAAAGTACCAAACCCCAAGATTTTGTTACTTCTCCTTAGAGAAAGAGGAAGTCTACTACAAACCTAGAACAACAGTGAGAACCACTAAACAATCAAAACATTCCAACCAACTTTATTGATAAGCTTCAAAAGAAAGGCACTCAAAACCAATTCTTGGAGACGTTACACAATGATTTCAAAACTTATATTAACATAGTACTAAGATACGTATGAAAAACAATAAAGCCTCATATGTAAGTATCACTTTTCAAATCTTAAAAATCACTACAAAAGAAGAGTACAACTTAAAGGCAATTGATACCAGCCGTCACTATCTTTTTTACTCATTAATCTCAAGGTCTAAAATAAAAGCCCTCTCTGTAATAATATTGTCATTCACTTGGAAAAAAACACAAATGGCTTTCCGTCAGACATCTAAAATCCAAAAGAGAAAGAACAAAGCAAGCGTAAAAAGAAAAACATATAAAAAGGGGTAGAGGAACAAAAACAAGGGACCCACTGGGCATTGACAAAACATTTGCTATTAATGACTTACAGAAAGCATATGGCATAAGCTTGAAATGCACAAAAGAAAACAACAAATAAAAGCAACAGAAGGTTTTATGCCTTTTTTTTTAAATAAAAAAAAAATAGTTAATAAACATTGAATCACTCAGACCAAATAATAAGTGCCAAACTGATCCAGTATTTAACCATTGAATGAAAGCGGTGAAAAACCATGGAAAATAAACTCACATTTCCACTGAAAATCTCAATTCTCAAACCATCACAAGAAAAAAAAATGATAGCGCCGGTGACTTACAAGCACCAGTGCATCTAGACGATAAAAACCACATTCATACGGTCATACCTGAACCCTTAAAGAGAAAATTCAAGAAGGAAACAATTATCATTGGAAATTTTTTTCTTTTTTTTTGAGTACCCTATATGTACATATATATATATATATATATCTCCGTCACCATCATTATGTCATACTCACGACAATGAACTCACAGTCTGCACAAAATGAAAAATGCAGAAACAAAACAAAGAAAACTCAGACCCCATTTCCCATTACTCATTATACTCCATAAAAAATTTGCAAAATGGAATAAAATCAAATATAAGAAAAATAAAAACGACAAGAAACGACGTAAATGATCTCATTTGAACAAAATTAGGAGAAAAATAAAGAGTACCACAAAAGTTAATTTTTTTTCCCGAAAGCTATAACATTTAAGACAAACAAAGATACAAATAAGCACTGGAAGAAGAGAGAGGAAGATATTGATCTCGTAGTTCAACATTCATTGCACATAACACAAACCCTTTTTACCTGCGGTTCTGAAACCACACTTTGATCTGCTTGGGTTCAATATTACAGAGAATAGGGCACTCCCTAATGAGCTGCTGTCTTCTCAAGGAGCTAGGCTTGGGACATTCTGAATATACCCTCTCTAAGGCCTCCACCTGCTCCGGCGTATACCTCACGTACTTACTCGTATCCATCTGCTGCTTGCTACTATTCGTCGATGAATCTTTGTGCATAACAAGTGCCATGTACGTACACACCAGCCCACACCAAAAGCTAAACTTAGTACAAATGGAGGCAAAAGAAAGTACTCATAAATCACCAGAAACAAACAAATAGCAAAGACCAAGAAAGTCCTAAGCTGTGTGTCACTAGACAGAATCAGAAACATACTTAAAAATGTACTCTTGGTTGATCTTCCTCTTCCTCTTTGTTACTGTTGCTGTTATTGTTGTTGTTGTTCTCAACGGGCAGGCTCTCTCCACCAAGAGAGCCTCCACTCTCCTTCATCAGCTGGGTATTGTTTGTCTCCCAAAAACCTCAAAACCCAAGTTTGAAGGGGAAGGGAAGAGTTTGGTTGTTTGAACAGTGGGAAAAAGGGTGTCTTTCGCTATGGTCTTTATCTTCTGAGACGCCAATCTGGAGAATTTTCTAGACACCAACCCACAGGAAGATAAAGAGAGAGAAAATGCGGGTTTTCTTTTGTTTTTTATTTTTGTGGGTTTGTATTGTATGCGACAGAGAAAGCAAACAGAAAAGAACAAACAGGCCAATGGCAAATGAAAGGCCAGGTGGCTGGCTAATCCATTGCTCTGCTGCCCTTTTCCTTTCAATTTTTATTTAATGGGTTTTTCTCGAAAACTAAAAAAGAAAAGGAAAAAAAAAACAAGCCACTACCCTTTTTTTCTCTTTGCTATATCCTTTTCAATAACTGTGTGATGTGAAAATTGAAAAACAAAGGAAAGGAGAATAAATGGAGGGTGGCAGAGCAGAGGAGAGAGAAAGCTGATATGAGCCTCTGTGTGAGTGTGGCAGAAAACCAGAGCAGAGAGAGAAGACGTATTTTGACGATTGGGTTTTCGCTGTTTTTGGTTTTCTCTCTCTTCTTTGAAGAAGAAAATATATAAAAAGTACTGTGACGCCTTCTCTCATCTCTGCCATGGTGACAGTGGCATTTTCTGATGCATGTCATGCACATGCATGGTATGTATGTATGTATGTATGACATGAGAAATCTGTGGGCATATTGGGTATGCAACTATGCATGAGAGGCGTGAAGTCCGAGAGAAACGGGACAAAAGTAAAGAAAATGCTTCCGAATGACATCTTGGTTTTTCTTGATCATCGATGTGGACGGGTTTGACCCGGAACTCCCGTAACCGGGTTGAAGGGAGCCTTGGGGCTTCATGTGGGCTTGGAAGCTTCCATTAAATAGGATTAACTGGTTTCACCCAAAATAAATACATAAATAAACTAATTATGAAAGATGGTTCATTTATATTTTGGGTCATCTTTCAAAATTAATTTTGTAACTTTTAAATAAATTTACTTATAAAAATATTGCATAATAAATTTACAAAATGTCTAACAAATTTACCAGTTGAGACTTGAGATTGATGTAATAAATCTGAGGTTTTTTTTTTTTAATGAAATTAACAAAATTACATATCTTTTATAATGGCTAAAAATTTTATTGAATCTTTGGTTTGCTTGTTTATTTATTTTTTGTGTGTGTGTTTGGATAGATTAAATTGAGTGATTTGAAATTTAAAGGGTTACAAACTTAAGTGCAAAAGAAAAAAAATATAAAAAAAAACCCCTAAATTAATTTATCATAGAATAATTTTATGAAATTGTTATCCAATCATATATATTTCCCTCTATAAAACCAATAGAGTAGATCCACCAACAGCAAACAAACCTCAGTGGCTAAATTCCTCTGATTGCTTGGCTGGAAAAGTAGTATAAAAATGTCTGAGAGCATGCATGTTTTTCAGATAAAGTTGTTATTATTAGTAATTCATATGCATTGTGATATGTCTTTCTTTTTTCTTTTTTTTACAATTTTCTAATTAATTAGATTTATCCATGAAACCCACAACTGTGACCTTTCATTTAACACTTTTGGGATCACCCTATGTAGGCAATATTGCAAAAATGGCACTTTTACAAAGCCACCAATTTTGGACAATGCATGTGGACAAAATACATTGAAAATTCTTCTTATTTTAAAAGTTGCAAGGGATAAAAGAAAATGGTAAAAGAGGAATAAGGTGAAATCGAAATTAGGGTAATGTAGAATTTCACTATGTTTGTTTGTATTATAACTTATAAGTGGGCCTTCGCTGACCTTTAAACTTTTTTGGGACATACAAAATTGGTTTTTTTTTTTTTTGTGAGATAAAACAAAATTGGCGTTAGTGGGGCGGTTAAATGGATCAGGTTACTTTAGTTTTAACTGACTCTATATAAATATATGTGATGGTTTTTTTTTTTTTGTTGGTAAATTAAATATATGTGATGGTTGTGACATGCATAATGCTCGCTCTTAATTTGGTACCAAATTCTCCCCTGCGGGGACACTTTAGTGGCAAGGACACTATTTCTTTGAGCCATGATTTCGATTTCGAATTACCCTCACTCTCAAGCTTGACAAAATGGTAGCAAAATTACTAATAGTTACAATCTACTACTACAAATTAACTTGATTAATTAGACTAGTAATCATCTAGGTCATTTGGACGGCCCGAATAAAAAAGAGTGATGATCAATTGGAACCTGACAAGTAGATTATGTATGGATTAGCTTAGTTAAGTGCTGCCACGGATCATCTCATTAGTATATTTAGACAGTACTATTATTATAGATCTAATTCGAACGTCATATGAAGAAAGTATATTACGAGATAGTTCAGTAAAAAAAAATCATTGTTTTCTCAAATAACGTTTATGAATTTTAATCATTTTATCTCAAGGATTGAACAAAATTATAACTCAAGATTAAAAAAAAAGAAAAATCTTAAAATTTTCTCTATAGATAACTCTTGTATTCCATTAGAATTTACTTAATTTATTTCAATGCCATCTTGACTATGACATAATTGATGTTTTTGTGGTGGAACTCGCAAAAGTTTTTTAAAATTGTTCATCATTATTACAATGCATGTATATTATAAATTGTGTACGTATATCATTTATTTATTAATTTTGTTAATTCCTATCTTCAATTATTATTGATTCAATGCCATTAATTATAAGAACTCTATTAATGAAACAATTTAGATGAAAATATTCCATATTGGAAATTGTTATAAATTAGCTTAAAATTTAGTAACAAGTCGAATCAACTGTTATTAAATATATATATATATATATGTGTGGCCATTTTAGGGTGCATATGATGCAGCACTTAAAACTCGTATATTAGACTAGGGAGAGATTTGCACCTCTCAGAACTACCGAATAAAGCATAAGCATTTACATTAATTGGTGGCTGGAACTCATGCAATAAAGAAGAAAAAAAAATGGCCACCAATATTCGCAAGTACGTACTTTTTATGCGATTGTGTGAACCTATAGTACGCAGCTACATTATATATATATATATATATATATATATATATATATATATATATATATATATATATATATATACCATATTGAACTTTTAGCCTGTAATTATAAATACTAATATATGTGTTGTAATTCATTTTGTAGGGGTCATCATGAACCCAACTTATCCATGTCTTTCGTCATCTACCGTCGCAATTGGTGGGCATTACAATATACACATATATATATACTAGGGTTTTGAGTATGATTACATATAATAAATAGAGGAACATGCATGAAGAATAATGTTACGTGCTGGTATTATATATAAAGCACATATGTTTCATCAAAATCATCATCATATTAATATAGGTGTAATTAAACCAATCATAATATATTAATATGAATATTTAATTTGGTGTGTTTATTATAAACCTGAATTAACAAAGAGCTATATATGGTTATACGTGTATACATATAGAAATGTATGAAATATTACACTTTTTGTCGTTGATTAAGATGGACCAATTAATAGGACTAACCAACCACCTCTTCTTTTGGTTACAATTGAGAGTGTTTCCCACCTCCTCCATCCCTTCATTAAGAAGAATCCAAGAGAGAGAGAAAGAGATTGCAAAATATAATGGGGGGGTTAAAAAGTGATTGACTTTTTTTTATAATTTTTTTCACAAGGTTGACATTTTTAACACAAAAAGGTTTTGCCATATACATATATATTATTGAAAAGCATCCAAAGCTTGAAACCCTTTTGCTCAGTCTCTCTCCATGTACATATGTGATATATATATACATATATATATATATATAATTAATAGGCTGATGATGAGGGGCTCAGAGGGAGGAGTCAATGGCTACACAGACTCAGTTGGTGTCTTCTTGTCTCCTTGGCTGGCCTATATATATATTATGACGATGAACCTGTTTGCTACTTAATTTTTTTCATTTGGAAGAGATAAAAGAAGAACACAAAAATACATATACATGTATTGCTTTTTAAACAGTTAGAGTAGCCCACCATTGGGGCAAGTCACTTAACCATGTTTGCAAATATAAGCAGTGCGTGGTTTAGAAAACTTAATACCAATATTAAATAAAAATATTATAAAAGGTAGTGAAGTGAAGTCTCTTTCCAGCTCCATGTCTGATATAATCCCATATGGACCCCCAAAAAAGTTAATTTTGGTGGAGGGAGGGGGACCCACTGACCCCACATTTTTATTGATGCACCAAAAGAAAGAGAGGAGTGTTACAGACTCACAAATTAATAAAAATAAAACCAATTAGGACCCACATCCCACCTCATTTCTCACTCTACAATTGTGTGTGCCCTTTGCTTCCATTTTACATCTGTTTCTCTCTCTTTCATGTGTTGCTTCAGCTAGGTGTTCATTGGGGTCCATTCACATCAATGATATATATATATATATATATATATATATATATATATATATAAGCTACAGGCATAATGGATAGAGATGAGCAACAAATTAACACCACAAGCTAGTTGATAGGGGGATATATATATACATGCTCATGTGATCACCTATTAGGGAAAATCTTAATATCTTTCCCACTAATTATTACAAAATATCATATAAATAATATATATTTATATATATATATATTATGTACTATCATTAGGAGTAGTATTAAAGTAAGTGAATTTAAAATTTGTAAAAACCTCCTTAGAAAATTTAGGAAAGCAAAGAGGGATGCAAAAATTTAAGATTTTCATGGACATGCATGAGATATCAGACACTCATGTGTATGCATCCAATACTAATGGAATTAATCACCACTTGTTATCATATAATTAGCATGCATAATAATCTGGGCAAGGTTATGCTTATATATGTAATAAAATATTTAAATAAGGTATTATTTCATATTAAAATACTATTTTTTTAATTTCTTCATACGGGAAACCTGCTCCGTGTCACTGCTTTGACTGTAATACTGAATCATTTCATTTGTATTTATTATAGTAATCCATTGTATTCATATGGACCTATAAATTAGTAATATTATTATTAGGCTAAATTATCAAATCATCTGAGTAAACAAATTTTTTTAAAAAAAAACCCTCAACCTCTAACAAGCCAACCTTTAGTTAATAATTTTTTTTTTTTTTGCAAAATATTTATAACAAATCTAAAAATTACTTTCAAAATATAAAAGTTGGTCTAAGGCCTTATAACTTTTTAAAACAAATTGCACTGCTTAGGTTGTTTTGATTTATACACCTTCAATGACTGATTAAATCTCTACTTGGTCTACAAATTTGGCAAACTCTGCTTCACTGGAACGCCATAATAAGATTGGCAAGGCGATTGGGAGATGGGATTTGCATCAAACTATGGAGTTGTGAAAGGGGGCTGTGTGCTGAATCTGAATCTTCTTGTGCTCTGTTGGATGGCCTAAAACTTTCACAAACGACATCTTTGACTTGATAATGGATGTGGTGACTCTTTTGTAGCTTGAATTTGTCAAAAGCATTTACTCGGTGCACTAATCGCCATGGTCCAAAGTTCTCATATTTTTCATTGTACCAAAAAACCTATATATATTTGTATATGACATGCTAATCCATCTGATACAATGGGTTAACAATATGCTCTAAAACTCAACACTTACTTCTTTTAATTAAGCTTTAATATTCATATTTTTTTTACAATAAATTTTGAGAGCTTAATAAATAAGACGTAATTAATTAAATTAGCGAGTTTAATTTCTCTTCTCTCACTTGTCAAAGATAGTGACACTTTGTTGGGAAGTAGGAGATAGTTGGTCATGTGGGTTTTCAAGGTGGTATCATTAGGGGGGAGAACATGACCGAAAATAATAAGTCAATGTCTTTATTCTCCAAGTTTGTCCAGAAGCTAACAAACCCAAAATGAGAGAGTGAAAAAATAAAATAAAATGAAGAGAGTCCTGAAAAGACAAATCCAAACAACGTTTAGGGATTTTTAGGCAAAATTGAAATGATTTGGAGGTAGAAACCATTGGGAATAAACAGAGAATGAAAAATACAAAAAGAAGGTCATAGTGAATATTGTGTTGAATATTGTCCCAATATTCTTTGATTGAAGAGATAATTGAAGGGAATCATATTGCTTTGAATGAGCCAAATACTAACTCTAAAATCATTGAAAATGGCCAATAGTAGAAGTCACTTTTTGTTGTTGACCCCTCAACTCCTTATTTAAAATTTTCTCGTTTTTCTTATTTTTTTTCTCCCATTTTTTATAAAGGAACCAATCCACAAAGGTTGAATGACTACTATCTATCATTCATACCCAAAAAATTAGATGAGGATGTGGGTAAATATGGTAAATTTGTGTACATTTATGTGAAGAAATGAACACTATTTTTTAATTAAGAGCATGTTAGGAATTGTTTTTTTAATAAAAAAATATTTTTTTTAAAAAAAAAGTAATTTGAAATATATTTGACAAAAAAATTTTAAAAATTTTTTTTTTTATAAAAAAAACACTTTAAATGCTTTTATTAAGAAGCACTTTTAAAAAAGTACTTTTTCAAACACTGTTAAATATTTTTAAAATATTTTTTTATAGCTTTCCACCAAATATAAAATGCTTTATTATTAAAGTACTTTTCAATTAAAGTGCTTAAATAAAAAACGCTTTTAAAAAAAATACTATTTACATAAGCAGTTTCAAACGGACTCTAATTCTAATTTTCTAATCTTCATAATTTGACTGTAATTGAAATTAATGAGAAATCTGTATGCAACATAAATCATTTTTTAAGAAAAAAGAAAAAACAAGAAAAAACCACCACTATTTTCCCCATATTAGAAGAGATCCTTCAATGTTTCAGAAATTTCTCAAAAAAAAAAAAAATGTAAGTTTGATCTGATTGTTGGATAAACATAGGCCTGTAAGATGAGTTTTCGGAAGAGAATCCTGTACTTATATCATCTCATAAACTCTTTCATAATGAAGATCAATATAGTTTCAATTCAAAATTATTGATGAGAAACAAAAAAAGAATTATATTAACTAAGTAAACTTTGGCGTATTTCCTTCAATAACTGACCTATGATACTGTTGAAAATATCATAATGGCCATTTTGAAAAGAGCAATGCTGAGATAATAATCAGCTGGATCATTCCTTGTCTAAAACAAAAGGAGATAATAATTATAATCATCTTGATTTATCACGGTCCAAAAATGGCCCTAATTTTAATTTTTAGGCAGAAAAGTTTATCCTAAAAACTTTAACCCATCAATGATTATGACATCCCACACTCACAGCAAGAGAAATCCCATCAACTCATTCCCACACACAGTTGTGATCAATATGTTGAATGATGGATTGATACACTCAACCATACATATAACAATATAGAGAGAGAGTTAACTGTTCTCGTGATCAACATCATCTACATTCTCAGAAACCGTGAGGGGTTGATAAAGACAATAAGCTCCCACCTCTTGGTGGGTACTGTTGTTTGGATCATACATATCTGGGAAACAACCATATTTGCATAATGTCAGTCCCAACTATCGTCGCGCTTTTTTTTTCTTTTTAAATAAATTTTTTCATTTTGTAGAAACTCATTAGCTTGATGTTATTTTTTATTTAGTTTTAACCAGTGAAAACTAATTGCTCATTTAGCAGTACCTTCCAAGACTTTGATAAAAACTAATTGCTCATCCAGCGAATAAGTTATCAGTGACGATCCCATTTTCCTTTGATCGCTCTTTTTCTTTTTTCATTTGAATAGCAGAACGTCGTCACTTAAACACACTCAAATCATTCGGTAAACAAAAAATTGGCAAATAAGTTTGTACTTCTTGTATTATTGTTTCATGTATCATCAGCCACTTGTATATCCCACATATAAACTAGGTAACAGGGTGACGAACGACTTCCGAAGTCAAATCACTTGAAAAAGCAGCATCAAATTATTCCCTCAGTTTTTCGACATCAATGGCATAAAAACTATGCTACATAACAACAGCCCCAATCTAAATATTCTCACTAAACTCTAATTATACATTATCAAACCAAACAACCAGCAGGCTCTATAAGACTCTTGTCTACAAACCTCACAAACAGGCTTTTCAAAGCGCAGAGATATATATATATATGCACCCCCCGTTACAGCAAACTAACCATAATTTCTCTAAGAAAAGAAAGATCAAAGGCTAGAAATGAAATCCATTGATGAGAGAGGGTTTACTACCATTGCCGTGATTCAATAATATACTTTTGCCTGCTTGATCTTTTGAATCCCACCCTACAAAGTCTACCACTTGAAGAAACTATACACACTAAACTGAGTTGGAAGAGCAGAAGACATCACCAAGCAATAGGAGGTTTACTGAGTTTGGTAATGAAATCTTAAGTTTCCTTTGCATTGTTGATGAACCAGCTGGCCTTCTCCGGCCCCTCGGAACGATTCTTCCAAAGAAACTAGGATGTGCCATCTGATGAAGCACGCTCGTTTTTATCGGAGTTCAAATTGATATTCTGCTGTGATTTGTCACCTGATGCCACTTCATTCTCTTGGTTCTCATTTTTCTTTGCATTGAGAAACCGGCCACCACATCCCCTTGCCCTTCTGACTGCATGCAAGTGTCGAGATTCATGCAAGTATGGCTGAAACAACAGTTTGGGATCAAATCATTAATAATTGATGGTGGGAAAAAATTGAATTTGGATCAGAACCTAAAATCATCAAAATACACCCACTCAAACACACACAAGCATGTAGATATTTCTTTAGGATTTTAATCATCTAATCAAATAAAGTAGACCTTTGAATGAACAAGAGAGGCAATATATTTGCAGTTGAAAGCAGTACCTTTCGAGACTTTACAACTTTATTTTCTGATTCTGCTTTTGCACGAGATTGTCGACGTCGCAAGATGCCATGGTATTGTTTTGCATTCACAAACACAGGTTCTTCAACTGCATCTGATGGCAAAGGAACTCCAGCTTGCTGTATCCCCATTAACTGCATATGAACCTGAAAGTACATATTAATGACCATAAAATTCAATGTTAAGCAATGTGTGACTCAAAGACGAGTAGAATTTTCCCTAAGTAATGGAAGTAACCTAGAGAGAGTGGCATACCATTGGCTGTCCACCATATGGCTGCGGGGGATATGGTTGTGCATCATATGGAGCAAAGATGCTTCGATAGTAAGGATCTGGATATGGGTAAGCTGCCGGTGCCTTCAATTAGACAAGTTAAGCATGTAATTAGTTGAATATCTCAAAGTCTAAAAGGTGTAAGATATGATTGCTGATTTCAGTTCTTTACTTGTATAGACATAGTTGGAAAGAACTAGATACATTATAGAGACTGGAGGTTAAGTAACATAGTAGCTCTAAATGTATTTATTTTACGAGGCAAGATAACAAAAACTAGTCGTACACATGCACAAACAGATGGTAATTTTGAACAGATGCAACCAACCAAGTACAGAAGATCTACAATCAGATAATATATATGTTTAAATGCTTCAACATTCCAAAAGAGAAAACAAGAACAGATCTAGAACTCAGTACATGTAAATTACAACTAGATAAATCATGCTTTCAACCCAATTATACCCAACCCAACATGGTTATACATCAGATACTCCTTTTATGTGTGCTGCAAGAATATCATCAAAAGCAAATAGAGATGAACAATTTTTCATAATTATGTTTTGATTTTCATAAGTTCCCCAACTCTAGTTTTCAATTACTACTGAGCATTTTTCTTCTGTTTTTAGGTTTCTTCATACGTAATTAAGCTGTGCTAGCTTATTCTCTCACGTATTTCTTAGCAAAATATATCAAAAGAAAATTTAGAGATGAACTATCATGAAAGTTATATTTTCATTTTCATATGTAAAAATCTCCAACTCTAGATTTCATTTTCATTTGTAACAATCTCTAACTGTAGGTTTCAGATAATATTTGACTTTTTACTTTTCAATTCTTTTTTAGATTTCTTTTATGTACATTTGCTAGAGGACTATAGCTCGCTTGTGACACATGAATCTCATCTTATTAGTTTATTTTCTATTTTTATTTTATTTTATAGGAGACGAAATAACATTGATAGAAAATCGAAGGGTAAAACAGAGGACACGGACAATGACATACAACCTCATTAGTCTGTTTTACAACATTTCATTGTATTTTGTTGTCTCTCAAAGTTGAATTTTAGTTTCAATAGTTTATTTTAAGAACTCTAGTCCTACTAGGATCAGTATTAGCAGAAGTACACAATATAAAAGAAAACTAAAAAACAACATCAAAGTGCTTGTGGGAGTCCACTATTATTACTCTAACAACAACATCTGCTACAATAAGGGGCATAGGGTCATAGAGCTCCCCATTCAGAGCCTTCATTACTACTAAGGATACAAAGAGACTAAGAAAAAAATGACAGAGTAGTATTATTAGAATAATAATAATAATCAAATTAATTTTTTCACAAACATCCTACTAATGACAACTCTTAAACATGAAGTAATTTTCTCAAAACAAAATCCTACCATTGATGAGTCCAAAAATAATGACTCAATGGTTCACTGTATAAAAGTCCTCCAATACTAATGACTCAAAATCATACCAACATTATTTTATGATGATTTATAAAATGGAGAATATGTTTGGTATAAAATTTGAGAACAGATTTTCAAAATGAATCATATAGTTAAAGAAGAGAGAGAAAACTTGCTGAAAAGAAAGAAAGATTGAGAAAAGATACTGAGTCCCACTACTTGTCTTTCCTTTGGTATTTGAATCTGGTTTTGAACTGAAGAAATGTTGTTTAGTTGACAAGCTTTTAAAAATACAAAGGCAAAAATAATGACTATTTCATGTAACCAAACACCTAAATCCAACTTTTGTCTCAAATGACAACCAATCAACAGAAACCTGCAACATAATCCAAAAATCAAAAAGACTGGGTAGCACCAGTCACCCTAACTGTCAAGGTATAAATCAAGTTCATTTCAATTTAACGTGAGAAAACTAAATCGATTAAACTTAAAATCAGATAATTAAACAAAGATAGAACAATTAGAAAGTGAGAACTATTAGTAAATGAATGCAAAACAGCACTGGCGAAAACTCATGTGATAAAAGCCAAGCAAACTCATTGCTTATTTGTGCAAGTTCATGAGGTTCACCAACACCATTTTACAATATTAGTTCAAGAAATAGTGCACAAAGTTAAACCACCATCTAGGAACAAAGCATTGTAAAAAAATGTAATGATGAACTCATTATCAACTCATTCATAAAATTATCCCTCACAAGCAATTGAAGTTAATTTTTCATGTGCAAGAACAACACAATTGAAGTTATTTCATGCGATTGTCACGACAACTATAATTACCATAGTGATATTGACCATCACCTTAAGTGAGAAATACTCAACATTAGCATTAATTCTAAGCTACTGATGCTACTAAAACTTTTATTTCCAATTTGGTGTGTGTGTGTACATATAATATATACCACTACTAAATGCTATCTGGACTCAGCATTCATACCCACAACAACAGTGTGAACATATATAAAGAGGAGAAAAATACTGGATCAAATATGCCTGGAAAATCTCTGGACTCATCCACCATAACAACAATTCTCAAAACTACCAGCTACCATAACCATTCGTGTCTTAAAATGTTGCTTTCCTCAAGCTTGAGGCTTCTGAACAAGCAATATAGGTGACTAAAAAAAGATATAAATGGGCTTAGCTCTAGTGGAAGTAGCTAGCTCACCATGAAGTGGCTGAAGACCATCATGCTGGCTCCTAGGAGTCCTAGTTTTAATTTATGTTTTCAGTTTTGGTTAATCAAAAAGACCGGAAATATTGAGACAAAATCAATGAGTAGAGGGGAGGATTTAGCTTATCTTTCTAGAGGAAAGTTCTCTGTTGCACTAGAGGAAGGCTGATGGTGAGCTTTGTTAGACTGTAATAGAAGCAGCAGCTTTGTGAGAAAAGCCCTACTTTTGATCAATCAAAAAGGTTGAATATCCTATTAGCAATACAGTGTGAGTATTGGGCCAATTGACTATGGCTTAACTACTCCAAGCTTGAATATTGGACCCAATTAAATAAAGTGACCATGCAAAATGTGAGTATTGGGCTGTGCACTCTTCAAATAGAGACAGAGTATGATCAAAATTAATTAGTGGGCTTGATTTAATTATGAGTTCAAAATGACAGTACTCATATCCAAAAATGAACACTTTTTACCCCCATTCCCTAAAGTTTTAGAGATGAACAAACTCTAACGTCAAGACCTCACTTGCATCTAACACCCTCACCCAAGTCAATGTAACATAGGCCATTATAGCATCTGCAGCAAAATAAACTAACTACCAAAATTATCACCAACTTTTTCACATCAAAGTACTCTCACCACCACCACCTCCCCCTACTTCCAATGCACAATCCAAAATTCATCAAAGTCCACCCCCACCTCATAACCACTTCATCAACAACTGGAAATACCAAGCACATTCTCCAACATAAAGGCATCACAGTTTCCACTTTCCATCACTAACCTGATTTAGCATCAGACACACCAAAAACAGTTCTAATTTTCCCCACATATCTGTGAGCATTGCCCCTTTCCATCCCGCTAAAAAGCAGTCTATGAGACAATAACATGCTTTGTTTAGGTAGAAGTCTATGTTTCACAGAGGAAAACAAAGGGAACAAATAAATTAAAAGGCAAAGTATCAACATTGGTGGTTGAGAATCAAGGATTCAGGGAAATGTAGTCTTAGCCTTGTGTTTAACACAAAGATAAAAGCCTAAGAAACCCAACAACAATAAATCATGACCTTTCATTCTAGGACCTGAGTAAAAATCATAGAAGGACATAAAATGGCTAACCTAACATCCTAAATAGATAAAGCTTTTTAAAGTAAAGACTTGTAACATGTAAAAGACTCACTTATGCAAAGAAAAAAAAGAGGATCAAGAATGGAAAGTTAAAGTTTCAAGGTAGTACCACAGCATGCCCTGCTCCAAGTTGTGAAGGGGTTGCATATTGAACATTTGGGGTCGCAATTCCAGGATTAGAAAGGCCAGTTACAGAAGGTGAAGACTGAATCTGAGATTCTGAATGCTTTTGATGCTCATCAGCTTCACCATTATCTGTGCAACCAATTTCATAAATAAGATAATAATTACATGGAAGAAGATCAATTATACAAGTGAAGGGGGACTGTTGCCCATTTTTTTTCCTTTTAGGATGTTGTTGTGGGTGTGAGCTTGGGGGGAGGGGAGGGCGTAGTTAAGTTATGGTAACAATACAAGCTTCAGAAAAAGAACAGCCAAAACTGAAGGGAGGAGGGAGAAAAATAAGTGAGCAGCAAGGCCAATAGTGAGAGTATAGGTTACCGTAAAAGTGAATCAGCCATCATAAGTAAAGCGAGAGTATAAACTTCCTACATTACCCTATATGTATATGTAACAATAGCTCACGAGAGCTATTTACACATTTAAGCAAGAAACACTGGAAAAACAGCACCATAATGCAGTCTTAAAGATCATAAGAAGAAGGAAAAAAGAAAAAAAGAAAAAAAAAACTTATGGAGGATAAAGTCCTTTACTCAAATTCAAACACCTTCCTACTGGCCTAGTGATAAAACTAGTGACTTTTTGTTGTTAAAAAAAAAAAATTATGTGACGCGGACGCACCTCAAGCCTCATAAAATATGTAGTGATTCACAATTTAAAGGAAAAGCAAATACACCTTCACTTAAATTAACAATTTCTGCCATAGCTTACAAGTAACTTGACGGTGGAGAAAAAACTGATATATAGTTTTTGAGTTGATAAGACGGTGGAGAAAAAACTGATATATAGTTTTGATTTTAAAAATATGTAAACCACAAAGGTATCAACGTTTTGATTTTAGACAATATTTTCATAGGTCTAAATAAAGTTGATAAAGGCATTTAATTTCATTAGTACATTATATGTTCTCAAAGGAACCATAAACAAATGGAAGCAGACATAATTTTAGCCCATAACAGCAATAGCCTTAAACTTAGTTCTAATGCTAAAACTCGCAGAACGTATAGCCGATGAATTTCAAACTAGTGACAATTAAGTGTATTTCACCAAAATTTCAAAGAGATCAATCAAATTACTCCTTTAAAGAAATTGTCATTCAATATCATAACTAATTGCCATAAACATAAAAAATTCAGGATATTATCTGTTACTTGAAAATTATCACAAAATTCCATATGAAAGAAACCTTTCGTGGAAAATACCAGAAAGATCATGAACAGAAGAAGTCATGAGGCCGCACGCGACAGAACCCCCAAACAAAATCTGGTAGCAAAACCAAAACCAAAATCACCATCAATGTCAATGTGATGCCATGCTAGTACATTGACTACAAGTCATATAGAAGAATATTCATGTACTGAAACTGAACACTTCCAATTAATTTAAAACAATCATATCTAAATCCTAGCATCAAAACAGCAGAATAAAAAATCAAGAGACTGAAACTGATACCCAGAATCAGGCTAGCAACAGTTAGAGGAGAACACAACACAAACTAACAAGGATAACTCTGAATATAATAGACTTTTAATGAGCCAGCCACAAGCTGTATAGTTAATCACCATTTTTTTCAGTGAATTATAAATTGTTGGAATGTAACAAGTGGTAACTTGAACGACTTTTGGACAGCATAAGGAGAGAAAATAGGTCTGAATACAGAGATATCTAAGTTTCAACATGGCTTCTCTGTAAGGAAAAAATACCTCGATTACTTTTATGCACTACAGATGAAAAAGGCATCAGTTTTATGAAATAGATGTTATACCAAATTTCATTTACATCCATCCCTTGAAAGAATTTATCAGGAATTGAACAGAAACTTGTTAAAACTATTTCATACAAGATGCTAATGCTCCCACTTTTGACCTTTTCGTTTGCAATATGGTTTTTATTGTCCTTGTCCATGATGCTCCCCACATAATTTACCTATTTTTCTGTAAGTTCCTTATGTGGTAAAGAGTTTTTGGATTGATTTCTTCACAAATTAATTCACAAGGATTACATTTTAAGAATAAGGGATTAAGCCAGGCTCCTGAAGATTCTTGGATCAGACCACAAATGAACAAATGTTAGTTATTCATAGAATCCATAGCTATTTGGACAAGAAGGTTAGAAGGATAGACTTAACATTAATAATCAAATCAAATAGTTCTAGATATACACAGCACTATAACACATGAGATTCCTAACAAATAATAAAGATTCTACCTCTATTTATTTTTCTTGTTTCCTTTCTCATAGAAGATTGTCAATGTGACCAGATAAGAATTTTCATTTTGAAATCTTTTTTAAATAAAGATCACTCATAAGAAGAAATCCATTTGACCAGCACACGACGATAAATTACTTGACAAAAACAAGTAAAAGAAGAAAAAGGTTCCATCTTGAGTTTTATATTCCTCTAGAAAATAAAATTCATTCTTCAGTTCTTTTCTTCAAAAAATTTCAATTGTAAAAGTAGCTTTTTGATAACTTTTCATCCAGTTATATTCCGTCAATATGAATTGCCATGACCGTACTTTATTGTATGAATAAGCAACTTTGTAAAGGCTATCAAATGATACAGTAATCTCAGAATTCGACATGAAAATAAAAAATAAAAAAGCAACAAATTATACTGGATACACAAATGCTAAGTCAACTGAACGTGTTTCACTTTAAACCAACGAATCCTAAATTAGTTATATCTTTCCCTCAAACTCTTAAAATGAAGTAAACATGCAAACTTTGATACCCCTCTTGCCAACTTCCCCAATGGCACTTCATTTACTTAACAGTGACGATTTCTGAGTTTTCAAATATGCATTTTTAATATTCTTAAAAGATGAACCCAAATTTCAGTCACCAGCAAACTTTACTACTGCAAACCAGTTTCAACCCATAAAATCTGAAATTTATAATTTAAAAATCCTAAATTCAAAATTCTGAAGTATATTTAGCAAAAAGAACCAGTACTGAATCAAGTAAACCTAGATAAGCAAAAATATACTCAAATCACACCCAAGAATCCAGCTCAACTAATTCTATAAACCTACAAATTCAGCTAAAACTCAAGAAGACTAACTCAATCAGGTAAAGTACACCTTCTATCCATTCCGAAAAGAAAAAACCAAGCAGCCGATTCCTTCAAAATTTTCGAAGAAATTAACCGGCAATATACTAAGTTCCCAAATAAACAGTCAGAAACATTAAAAAAATAACAGTTACAAAAAGAAAATTCCTCTCTCTGTCATCATGAAATTCCATGTTATCATTCCTCCGGAACCAAACAAACACCAAAAAAGAAACCTAATCCCAATTGATACTAACGCCGAATCCAGAACAATATACAAATTTCGCGAATTAATTGTTATTCGGAGAAAAAAAAAGAAGGAAGAAAAGTTAGGGTTTCGACTTGCGAGAATTATTTACCTTCCTTTGGCGGTTCCTCTCCCTTGTTCGTCACGCTTTCTCTGCGGGAAGTGAAATAGAAAAATTCTGAATTTGGGAAAAATCGAGTGTAGAGAAAAACACTCCCTCAGAAAAAACCTTACCAAATTGGAAAAACTCCTTTTTACTACCCCCACTGTAGCTGGCCTATCCCGTCCACACACGTCCTTCGCTTTCTTCTTCTTCCCTTTTTTTTTTTTTCAATTTTTAATTAATTTTTTTACCGTTCGTTATTTTACCTTTTTTTATAAACAAAAAAAAAAAAATAATTGTTTTATCCTCTTGGGAAGGTTCTTCTATAATTCTTCTTTTAAAAATGTCGAACACGTGAGTAAGAGACCTGGGGCGGTCAACTGAATGTCCGTTCCGGGCAGGGGAATTAGCTGACCGAAGATGCGGCGGAATAATCTGGACCACGAATTGCGTGGGGCCAAGGGTGGGGATGTGTGGAGGAGATTTGAGGGTGGCCGCTGACCATCGACTCTGTGTACGGATCATCCCCCGTGGGGTCCATGAGGTGGGATATGATTGGCGCTGTGGTTCTTTCATCTTGCTTGCAGCCAAAAGCACCTGCTTCTGCTGGTAATGGAAACTGTTAAAAGTAAATAATATAAATAAATATTGAAAAGAATTATTGCCATAACTTTCCTTTTGAAGATTTTACTGATGATGCTGCCTGAAAAACTTGTTGAATCTTCCGGAGATGCGAGATAAAACTTATGAATGATAATAATATTAAAATATTCCGGGGACAAAATTATAGGTACAAGGTGAAAATGAGTGCGTTGGGCTTTGAGCTTCTTAGGTTTTTGGTTGTTATTTTCAACATTAACAGAAACTACTGTGTTGGATTTTTATATTTTTTGTCCAATTTATATTTAAATATTGTGCTATTTTATAACAGGACACAGTTAAATTGTAAATATTGTGCTATTTTATAACAAGACACGCATTATTTGTGTTGCTTTATATTCGAAATAATAATATTTATCAGTATGAAAAACCCGTTTAGAAATGCTTATGTAAATAGTATTTTTTTAAAAGCGCTTTTAATTTAAACACTTCGGTTAAAAAGTATTTTAAAAATAAAACAGTTTGTATTTGATAAAAAATTATAAAAAAATATTTTAAAAATATTTTTTTAAAAAAGTACTTGTCAAGTGCTTCTTAAAAAAAATACTTAAAGTATATATTTTTTTTATAAAAAAATACTTTATAATTTTATTATCAAATATTTTTTAAACTGTTTTTTTATATAAAAATATATATTTTTTCATTAAAGAAAAACAGTTTCGAGTTAAAAATTAACCTTATAAACTTTAGCTGCTAATCATGTGATAAATAATATTATAAACTCCAATATTTAATATTTAATGAAATAACATTTTTTATTTTTTCGCGTGCGTACGGTACAGCAAATATTACTAAATAACATTGTTCTCTCTCTCTTTATATATATATATATTACAAAATTGGACCCTGAATTATCAGCACCTCTGAGACAATTGTAATTTAACAAATACGATGGATTAGGACATTGGCACATTTCTCGACAGACTTTATTCCATTGAAGAGAAACATTTCATCACTGTTAAATGCTATAGGAGGAAATGTAATCGATGTAACATAAATATGAGGAAGTTGTTTAGTAGCCCTGAATTATCAGCACCTATTATTATTATTATTATTATTTTCTTAATTGACTATGCAATAACAAGTATCTATTCTCCATCACTTTACATAGCACAGCACTTTTAGCCTTGTTTAGTAGGAGGAAGTTGTAAATTTTATTTTAAAAAAATTTATGGCAATACCAAACTACCAAGGATAGTTCTACTTGTACAACTTTGATCACTTGCTTCAACTATGTGCAAAAGGAGGTCAGCCAAAAGGGTTGGAAAGTGAAAAAAGGAGCAAGATTATATAATAATAATTAATAAATAAACAAACCAGCTTAGTTTTCTTAATCAAATAAATAAAATGGAGAAGAAAAAAAAGAAAGAAAGAAAGAATGAAGTTGATACCCCTTATGCAACCACAATTACAATTAGTGCAACCCTAGCGGTTAGTTCTGCAGAGGCAAATGGTAACAAAAAATAACCCTCTTCTACAAAGCGGAAATAAAATCATACAGGGAAAAAAATTTCCAGATAAAGAACCAAAAAATTATGATCTTGTTACCTGTAGCCTTAACTTCCTCCGTCGAAGAAAATCATGGATATGAGAGTACCATATGTGACCATTTACAAGAAGAACTGGGTTGCTAAACCCACAAAGTATACAAAAAAATTAAAATGGCGTTGTACAGAATTAGTATTTGATAACGTGGTGGCGCAACCAAAGATCATACATGACCATATGGAATGCATCATACTTGATGGGAGGTGAATTCCATTGGAAGTGTTTCTGGACCTGATGAAACAGAGCCACAGAAACATATTATTAAAAAACTCAGTTTTGAGTTATTCATACATTCTCTACCTCTACTGTAAAAAAGTATTCCTTCTCTAGACAAACATGAATTCAAATAATTATGTATGAGGTAGAAACATGGAAAAATTATATACTAAAATAGAAATCACATTCTAATTTATGTAAGAAAATGAAAATTATCAAGCTTGCAAAGTAAAGCCACTCCTACCTTAACTAAGTTTCTGTGAAGTGTAAGAAACTTTTCATCAGGTATGGTCTTCAAAATGGGTTTGAGTTGATAGACATCACTCTCCTTGAGTATGACCGAAAATTTTTTCCAATCAAGAACATCATTGAATGGCAGGTCATAATAATTTGATAATATGACTGCAAGAAACCGAACAAACAGATTAACCAAAAGCGATTGGATAGACAAATTACAAAACATTCTCAAAGGAGATGCATCACTTCAAGCAAAAACCAAAACCACAAGGCACAAATCCAGATAGGAATTTGTATTTTATCAAGTTTTGCAAGGTTAAATTATTATGACACACTTTGAGTGTCCAACATTACCGTATGGCACTCTGAAAACTAAATATACTGTTCAAAGAAAATTGGTTCTTCAAAATTGTAATGCAGTAAAACAAACAAAGATTACCACAATGACTTGAACTTTGAGAAGTACCACAAAATATGCAAAATAAGTATCTGATTGTTGTAATGTATTCTCCAGAATGCTGATGTACAAAATCTTGTCATCTCCCTTTTTGGTTAAATATGCTACACACGTAAAGTCCAACTTCTGTCCCATAATTGGATAGCCTATGCATGAGGGAGTCTTAAAACTGTGTTAGCCTTCTAGACATAGTTTGAGCCCGTTTCCTATCGGCTTAAGCCTTTTTAGGAACAATGATAACATAACACAAGTGTCGATGTTCTTCAATTTTTTCTTTAAAAGATAGCTCTCAAGCATTTGACAGAAATAATTTCATCCATGGCTAGGTGATATAAGGACATTGATCTCTCTAGGGATGGCAGTGTTGTCTGAATGCCTTACAGGATTTTCAGCATCAAAACTCACCCTCAATTGACCTTGGAAATTTTTTTTTAATCTAAACCTATTAATGAATCTTACTATCGAACCCACAGCCTCCCTGTCGTCCCCTCCCCCTTGTAGCACATAAAAAAGCTGCTGCTCATTACAAAACAGAAGCAGGAAGCATCTCAGTATCTCATAGTATAACAACATCTCAAGTTTCCACCCACTGCACACCATAAAATATAATATTCCTCTGATCTTGTCTAATATTAGTCACCAAGAGCTTGAATGGAATAAGGGTTCTAAGGTTTGTGTTATGTGAATATTTCAATACTCAGGTAAGGGATATGAACAAATGCATTGTAATTCTAATCTCAGGCAAATGATAGTCTCGGGGAGGTGGGTGGGTGTTGGGGGGGTGGGTGGCGGGTGGTTTTAAAATCTCAAGAGTTTTGGTTTCTAATATATCCCTACCTTTTCTTTACTATCTGTGTGCATTTGATATCACGATCAATGTCTGACATTCAAGCAAATACAAATGGACAGAAAATGTAACACAAAAGTTGTGGAGGCTGCTCGTTCCAACAGTCAATAAGAATGAATTCTTACCTGGGATACATCCATAATGAATAGAATCAGCTATGCGAGCACTATTGACTTGGGAACCTCCAGGGCATATGCAGAACTTAGTGCTGTAAAATTTCTTCTGATATAACAAATTTCCGGTTGCCCTGTTAATTCTGTTGTTAAGTACATAAAGGTCTGTGTCATTTTCCCATACTTGAGCCAGTATAACCCTAATTTTAGAGTTCCGGTGACCAGACCAAAAACCAAGGGTTGTCCTGAAAAGCAAGTCCTTTATTACTAACAAGCAATGAATTCACACTGTAGAAACAATTAAAAAACCAAAGTTTAACAAAATCATGAAAAGTACAAAGAATATAGCTAAAAATTGCTTCAGAAACTTTCCAATCAAGTACAGATATTTAACTAAAAGAAACAACCATGTCCCAGTGAGACAAAGCAAACACTGGCGAATAAGAAGGTTATAACATTGTTAATATTATCTGGGAAAACTTCAGTTAGAAAACAAAATTGAGAGTGTATCAATATATATTTTTATCCATTCCCCCTAAATCTTTCAGTGATCAACAAGATTATGAAAATCTGCAATACGAAGATCCTGACTTACCACCAAGCAACAAATGCCAAACAGTAACTATAAAATAATGACTATTAACAGTAAACTTAAGAAGATCTATAGAAAATTTCAAGTTACACATAACTTCTAATTTCACCAAGGATAGGAAACTTATCACTTTTAGTTTCATGGTTATGGAACCTCGGCAATTGTATAAAAAATATTAGAACAGGAAAGTTTACAAATAGACCAAGTTAGCTGTTATAATCCCAATAAAGAAAATGAACAATTGAGTTTAAGCTGTTTAAGCAAAAACAAAAAATGATAGCTCCAATCTTAAGAGATATAAATGAATTTAGTCTAAAACAATAACAACTCTAGACATTTCGTTGACTAATTGATGTTCCCATATTTTTTCTTTTTGTGAGTCTTAGCAGCATATATTAACAATATATTATCAAGGTCAAGGCTTTAAATTCCATAAATTATATAAAATTAGTCAAATATAATTCACTTCTAGAGCTACTGAACTTTAATACAAGGTTATAAGTAGTCATGCAGTCAACTTAATCAATTTTAAGCCTGTGAACATTTGAAGTGATTCCACCAATAATATCCAGTTTCCTTTTCCAGTAACATGTCAAGAAGATTCATAACGTTCGTTTCATTTTCACACACCCAAAGCTCCCTATAGATGTTGTGCAAGGGAAGAAAAAATATTGAAGATACCATTCTTCTCCCTTCCTCTTCTCTCTCCCTAAAATATAAAGCCCCAAGCACACTAAACTACCCAAGGCATAAATCAGATTGCTGTTTTCTTAACCTAAAAGGAGGGAAAATCTTTTAAAAGTCTATTCTTGAAAATCACACAGCTTATGGTATAACATAAAAATGAAGGAAAAAAAAGACAAAAATTAAAAAGAGATAGAGAGAGGAAAGTACTCCAGAACGAAGATCATGCATTCATAAGTAAACCAGTGAAAATATTCATATAATAAAACAACTAGAAATTGATATTCTACAATCTTACCTGTTCTCCACATCATTCCCTCCAGCTGGAAGAGCAAATGGCTGTAATACTTGAGGGAGAGCAACATCTTTGTGTGGAATGAACCCAACATCATAGCTTGGGGAGCACACAACCCGAATCGAATTCTTTACAAGAAACGGAAGTCCTTCAGTTGCCCTTACACCCACATCATGACAAGTGACAAAGAAGTGATCTGCACCTAAGGTTCTGTTCCAGTAAGGATACTTGGCTATTAAGCTCTCCACATAATTCTGAACTATTATGGTCATATTTTCATAAGTTGTGCCCTGCATGTAGTTATGAAACAAACAAACTTTAAGTTCTAAAGAAGGAATTTTGTCAAACGTAACCAACCCCATAAATAATCTCTCATCAGTTTATACTATACACTTCATTTGAGCATCACCATGTCAATTCTCAAGTCAAGCAATTCTCCCATAAGTAGCAGGTGTTCAAATAATATGGCAATGGAAATCAAACAAAACTTATCAAGGGCTTGCAGGAAAAAAGAAGAAAAAGAAGAAGATTTTGTTAGAAAAGGATAGAAACAAAAGAAGGAAGCAAATTAGCAAAGAGAATTTTCAGCTATGACAAACAGTTTAGATAAAGGGAAGGGAAAATAAAGGAACAGAGGAAATAGATACAAACAAAATCCAGCAAAGGTATCACACATGTTGGAAATAAATGACATAAAAAAAAAAAACAAAAACTAATGGAAGTCAACAACAAGAAAGTCATGTCCACCGGATAACTGATTTCATAGTTACCCTGACCAAAAGTAAAACGAGAGATATGCAATTTGCCACTAAAGCACCAACACAAACAATGGCTGTATACGTTCTAGTGAAATCACAGGAAACCCATGGTTATTTCAAGTGGGAAAAAAAACGAAAGAAAGGAAAACCAGCACAGTGAGGTAAAAAGGACTAGATCCAATATTCTAGTGAGAAGAAACTGTAAAATTAGTCTTTGGCCTCGTAGACATAATTGACTTGGATGCCAAAACTATATTTCTCTCCGGCATGGCAAAGGCAAGGGACATATCTAAACTGAACCATACTTGCATCTTTAGCATACTGAACTTGAACGGTTCACATAACATTAAATTGTACTGCCATATCTTTGTATGCTTACATATTTAACAATACATACTCATCTTTTATTGAAGAACCTCTATACCGTGTGTACAATAAACTAGTTTGCATTCCTCAACCACTAAAAATTTTCATATCTCAGATTCCCATCAAAGTTGCAACAACATAAACCATCAAGTTCTTAATAATTAAAAGGGCACTAATTTAACTTTCTCACGTACTCTCCACAACCAAACATAGCATTTGACGAATTCCCATCAAAAAGATAAATCACAACCAAAAATCAGACCGTACCTTACCACGCATCTTGTGGCAGGAGATTGGAATGAAGAAGAGGTGTGCTTGATCCGGATCCTCCGTAACGAAGCGGCTCTCTCTAATATTCTGGAAGAAATATCCCTCGCTAGCGTACTTGCCGGTAAGCTTTCTGGGTGTCTGATAGAAAGTGTTGGGATCGCCATCTGGGTATATGTACACCTTGAATTTCCTCTCCATCTCCACGTAGTTCAACCTGAACACTTCCGGCGAGTGGTATATATCCGGTAGCTCTTCCTCCACCTTCTTCTCCCCTGGCTCAGCGTCAACTCCCAGCAAAGCATGAAACTTACAAGAATCAAACCCAAAAATAAAAAATTACATAAATTTATAATGAAATAATAGAAGAGTGAGAAGTTTACTCGTAAAAGTAACAATATACCTGAGGCGGAGAGATGGAGGAGGAGGAGGAAGAGGAGGAGTAGGCGAGAGGAGAGTAAAGGGATTTGAGGGAGAAACAGGTTAAGGAGATCAAGGTGAGAATGGCGAGGGTGATTATAGATCCTCGTAAAGAGCAGATTGGTGAAGACGGCAGAGCCGAAGATTGTTTGCCACCACTCATCGCGGGCGATTTTGCAGAAGAATTTACTGAGTGGCGGAATATGAAGATGTTGATTTTGGCGTTTGGGATTTGGTTTTGGAGTCGAAAAAAGCTCAGAAGCATAGAGAAAGAGAGGGAAGAGCAGCAAAGTGAGCTTGGTATCAACCTCCAATGGTGAAAAACTGAAAATTGATGTTTGCCACACGACTCCAGTGGATGTGGACTCACTACTCGTACTGCAAAAAGAAAAACACCCAAATTTTTTTTTTTCTTTTTTCTTTTTAAGTGAAGAGTATTTTATAATTGATAAAAAAAATTAAAATTAAATTTATCTTCTTTTAAATAAAAATAAAAAATCTCTTTGTAATCAGTTTTATAAGAAAATATAATTTTTTCCCCAATATCTTTTTACTTTTCTTTTCTATTTTTCATTTACAAATGTTCTCTCAATTTTTTTATTTTTTAATAAAGAAAGGGTCTTTTAATTGGAGTGATCGCCTTAAGAATCTATTAAAATAAAGAAGTCCATGAGTCAGCTATAAGTTATATAAAAATGTGATATTTTTTATGCCATTTTTTAGACAATTGTGTCAAAATATATCCTTCTTTTTCTTTTTCTTTTTCTTTTTTTCTAGTAAGAAATCGTAGTTTTAGAGGGGAAAAAGTGATGATTTTGTTCTGAATGGACAAAGATGAATATGGTGTTAGTTTAAAAATGAGTTAAGAAGCTTTTTAATTTAATTTTTTTAATTAATGTTTAATATAACATTTTATGAGGTAAAATTATAATAAGATGTGAGTGTATAAAGATATTTATATAAATTAAAGTTTTGGGCTACCACAAAAGTTGGGCTTGGCTGTTGGGTCACCGCTTCAAAAAAGCCCAAACTGTCCCCCTCTCATTCGGAGACTTCTCACGCCCAGGCACCGTCTTCTTCCACGCACTCTTGTCTGTACGACAATCATTTACCGACTCCTCACCGTCGACCATCTCCGATAAGATGTCAGAGCTCCGGCGAAAAAATTCAATGCACGAGTTGAATAAACAGATATCTCTATATATTCGGTAATCTTTCTTCTTCTTCTTTTTTTTTTTTTTCATTTTTTTTCTCCAATCTGTCTTTAAATTTTCTTTTCGGGGTTTGTTGGATTTTAAGTTTGAATTAATTTTCTTGGCCTCTGTAATGGTAGTTTATCTCTCACTTCCTCTCCTATCTCTCATGATTTTGCTTGCTGCTAAATTATTAGAATATAAAAGGAACAGAGTTCTAAACCGACGAAAAGTTTTTTTTTTCTTTTTTCTTTTTTTTTCTGGTTAAGAATTTTTAAGAAATTATTTTTCTCTTTAACTGGGTTATGTACTTGTGCTGGTCTTGACTTGTCTGGAAGTTACATTAAACAAGTTATGAGTGCCCATGTGCTGGTTTTGGCTTGGGATTGATTGAGAAAAACAGTACCAATTATACTGTGGGTTGTGGGAGTACAAGGGAGATTAAGCAATGATGTTATTGAATTCATGTCTGAAGTATATTTATAATGACAATTAGGTGTCTTTGCTGGTGAAATTAGTGTGATTCAGGCGTTTGTCTGGTCTTTAATTTTTAAAGTTTCTTGCATAGTGCATTTAGATTTTTTAGTTATTTATGATATTTTCTAAAGCATATTCAAAACCTTGGATGAAACGAAAAAGTAAATTTTTGCTGTGTACTTAGTATAAGGTCGGGCGAGTTAGTATAAAATAAAAAATAAAAAAAAAACCCAAATCCAACTATTTCTTCTTTGGTTTTCAATTTAAGAATGTAGCTTAGAGGTGGTAAACATCTGACTTCTTGACTTGGTGACCTTTTTCACAATTAGGTGGTTGTGGTGACTTGCTGGTACAGGGAGAAATTCTGGTTTAAGAATTTTGTAGCCACCTAATTAATAGAAATAGCTGCATATTTGCATTGCTGTTTAAACAAATAACATTTATGTTGCATTTTGATGTTTGAGTAGAACTGTTGGCTTTCTTTTGTTTGCAGAAATAAACTGAATTTTAATTTTACAGTCGACACACAAACTGATGTATAGTTGATATTGTAGTGACATTTCATGGATCTGAATGGAGTCTGATGTCACTACAAAGTTTTTAGCTTATTTGTTGCCAAATAGTTCAAAGCTTCAAGCAAAGTGTTACTATTATATATATATATATATATATATATATTAGACAAATAAATGCTACTTGAAATGAGAATAACCTTTAGACTAAAATTACTGATCATTTTCCAACATTTATGGTCCAGAACATAAAAATCTAAAGTGTGCCATAGTTATCCTTTCTCGTTATTGGATAGTTTTAGTGCAAGTTTTAAAGCTTCCCTTGGCAATTTGTATGGGCTCGTTTGAATTCTTTATCAAAATTATTCCTTACTGCTTGGACTCTTTTGGCAATGCTTATATCCTGTTGTCCATGGCCTTTTTTTAGTTTATAATGCCAATATTTTAGGGTTATAATAGTAGTCTCCAAACAATTGCTTTCTTTCTGCAGCAAGAAGAGAATTCATGGCAATCTGATGTTGAGTGTAGAGGAAGATGGTGAGATGTAGACTTTTTATCTTTCTCTGGACTATGCGATGTCTTTGTTTAGCTTGAATTTCCCTTATTTATATTTGGATTGTACAATGAAGCGTTGAAGGTTTTGGATTACCCACGTGATTCTGGCAATATTCCAGCCACCTTATGACCATCTACCTTCCAAAAACTTCTCTCCACTTATGTTTCAAGACCAATTTCTTTATTCTTTTCTTTTTCCCCTTAAGATAACCAAAGCTTGGAAACTGTTACTTTAGGACCTTGAATTTTTACATGGACCAGGAACATGGCCAGCCATTGTTCTAGTGAGACCCACCACTCATTTGTTCTTCTTACTTACTTAGATCCTCTAGAAGGTAGAACGAACTTCCAAAGCTCAAGATTCAGGCCCAACCTTTCTGGGTCAAGTTTCTACATTGAGTTGCGACTTAACTCAGCCTTTGAGTTTAATTCATTCTCTATTATGTCATGCTTTCATTTGTATTAAGTGTGATCTTATGATGTTGATTGACGTTTATTGGACTGTTATCTAAGAAGAATTTCAATGTTGGTATTCTTTTTGAATGTGTCTGTGGTTATTTTGCGTAAACTTATTGCTTAATCTTGAGTAGTTTTTAAGTGGAAACTAGTTATTGCAAAATTTCCAAATTGATGATTAGTGTTCCAAATTTCGTTTCTGATTGTTGGGTAATTAATTTTCAGATACATGTCATTGCTGTGTGTTTCTATTGCAAAATAATGATCAAATTTCTAAATTTGTTCCTGATTCAATGAAACCATTGATGTTAATGAGTTTTAGAAGGTTCAAAAAGTTGCTTAAATATGGCTACTAAGAGAGTCGAAAGATATCCTAGATTATCAAGATAATGGTAAGTGAACTTTAAGCAATTTTAGCAATCTGTGCTTTGTTTATCAGTTAATTACTCTTGAACTGTAAGAGAATTTCTTATTCGAGTGGAATAAACAACCTTGTCTCAGATTCTGAAACTTATTTAATAAGTCCACTTCAACATCTCCTGCTTTCTAACCTGCACTATCCAACTTATGATTTCTCTTCTGATGATTTCGTTTTTGAAGAATAGAATCTTCTACAGCTTTTGTTTAATTTGGATATCATGCAATCTATATTTATACATGTTTTCTCGCTTTTTGCACATCTTGTGTTAAAATGATTTTCACAGAAAACTACTCACTGATCCTTAACTTTTTCAGATGACTAGGCCATACAAAAGCAATAGCAATTTTCATGACTCCAGTGAGGGCTTCTTTAAGTCCATGCCGGAAGTTCTCCTCCTCACCTTCAACGAGACTGACATCTTCACTTCCATGGTTCAGTCCCCTTCAGTTTTCAAAAGCTGCCTCCCGCAAACCAGACCCTCCAACCAAAACCACAGCTACCGGTATGGAAACTCAGAGGAAAGCCAAATATATATCTCACGAAACTGCCATCAACTTAATCAAACGTGAGAAAGATCCACAACATGCCCTGGAAATATTTAACATGGTTTCAGAGCAAAAAGGTTTCAATCATAATAATGCCACCTATGCAACTATTCTTCATAAGCTTGCTCTGTCCAAGAAGTTCCAAGCAATTGATGCCATTCTTCATCAAATGACCTATGAAACCTGCAAATTTCATGAGGGCATATTAGTGAATCTCATGAAGTATTTTTCAAAATCATCTTTGCATGAAAAGGTGCTTGAGATGTTCTATGCCATAAAGCCAATTGTTCAGGAAAAACCCTCTCTCAAAGCCATCAGCACTTGTCTCAATCTCCTAGTTGAAGCAGGCCAAGTTGATATGGTACGAAAGTTCCTTATACATTCGAAGAAGAATCTCAACTTGAAGCCAAATACCTGCATCTTTAACATCTTAGTTAAGCACCATTGCAAGAAGGGGGATCTTGGATCTGCCTTCGAGGTTGTGGAAGAAATGAAGAAGTCCAGAATTTCTCATCCCAATTTGATTACATACTCAACTTTAATGGAGGGTCTTTGTGAAAGCGGGAAACTTAAAGAAGCAGTTGAACTTTTTGAGGAGATGATATCGGGGAATCAAATCTTGCCTGATGCCCTAACATACAACACTTTGATCAACGGATTCTGTCGTGAAGGGAAAACCAACAAGGCAAGGAAGATAATTGAGTTTATGAAGAGCAAAGGATGCGATCCAAATGTATTCAATTACTCAGCTTTAATGAATGGATTTTCTAAGGAGGGAAAATTGCAGGAAGCCAAGGAGGTTTTCGAGGAGATGAGGAGCTTTGGTTTGAAAGCCGATACTGTTGGCTATACTACTCTGATCAGTTGCTTCTGTAAGGTTGGGAGAGTAAATGAAGCTATAGAGTTACTCAAAGAGATGAAAGAGAAAGACTGCAAAGCTGATTTTGTGACTTTCAATGTGATACTTGGAGGACTATGCAGAGCAGGTAGGTTTGAGGAAGCCCTTTTGATGCTGGAAAAATTTCCTTATGAGGGTATATATCTGAACAAGGCAAGTTACAGGATTGTGCTGAATTTCTTGTGTCAAAGTGGTGAATTGAAAAAGGCCACAGATTTGTTGGATTTGATGCTTGGAAGGGGTTTTATCCCCCATTTTGCAACTTCGAATGAGTTGCTTGTTCGGCTTTGTAATGCTGGAATGATAGACGATGCAGCTATGGCTTTGTTTGGATTGGTGGAGATGGGGTTCAAACCTGAGCCTAGTTCCTGGTTTCTGTTGGTTGAAATGAATTGCAGAGAAAGAAGGTTGTTGTCTGCTTTTGAGCTGCTTGATAATTTAGCAATATAATTATTTTTCAATCACATAAAATTGAAGAATTTTGTAGACCTTGGAAACTATAGATTTATTGTATGCGTGTCCAATTGATTTTGCTAACATACCTGTGTTTTTTTTTTTTGGTAAATAACGTCCCTGACTTTGCTATTGTTTTGTGCTCTATTTTTATTTTTTTAAAAACAAAATTATCTTGTACCATCTTTGCATCTTCAGAAGCTAGAAACATCTCTTTATTAATGGTTTTTTTTTGGGTTGCAATTCACTCCTTTTGCAAGTATTTTATCGAAAGTTTATCATATGAATGGTTATGTTTTCATATAATTTCAGTCAGTTAAGCCACATTTAACATTTTCTAAATTTATGTACATTCAATTTACCTTTGATAAATATTAAATATTATGAAGAAAAGAGGTGACATAATGGAAAATTGAACGTCAGGCTGCTTCACCAGAAGCAAACCCCAAAATCAGATTCAAATAATTCAACTACCACAGCCTCAAATGCATCTAAAATTGGTCCTCACAAGCCAATGGATCAATTTCTTGTTTTTGCAGTTCAATTATACACACATGAATCTGGAGATCACGAAGGTACAAATACAATTCAGCCACATTACAGATCCAAACACTGTTATGACATTTTATTTCAAGACAGAAAAAGTTAATCAGCAACACAATCTGAATTATCATGACAGGCTCCCAGCTTTCAATATCGTAACAGCAATATACAAATAGGATTTCAAAATGTAAAATCTAAAAATCTTGGTGTTTTGCATAGACATACCATGTATCACCAATCTATACCCAAATTTTTTGAATGGAAGAGTTGGTCGACGTACGCAATTACAGGCACAGATGCAACAGTATAGTTCTGCATTTGAGTCTTTGCTGAGGCCTCTGAAAGAAAAAAAAGAAAGTGGTAATGTGAGAGAGATTCCACAGTTAATACACCTACAAACATTCCAAAACAGCCAAGTATTCCTTTCTTTATGTTTTTCAGTCACACAACAAAAGTGCAATGTCAAGTTAAGCAGATACAAGATCAATTCAACTGAGCCAAGACACATACAGCCAACCAGAAACAGACCAATTTGGAACTCAATTTATAACAAATTTAAATAAGCCAACTGTCTATTAAGAACCTCTTAAATTAATTAAGGTTGGTTGCATGGGTTTTAAATTGAATCAACCAGTTATACACTTCATTGTAATGCACTATGTCAAATTACTATAAGAATAAAAGCATTCAAAGCACTTTTGAGAGATTCAATTCAAGTATTTATCAATTGTTTCACACACTCACCGTCTTCATTGAGTTTCTTTAACAGTTGTTCCTTGGTAGGTAAGGCATACATCCCTGCAGCGACAGCTTTCCTGATAACCCAGCCATGGTGAGGAGCAAATACCCTTTCATAAGCCTTGGAAGCTGGACCCTTGAGGGAATTTCCCCTGCCATATGAAGATCAGGAACCATTAAATTCCATCTAAACTTAATACTAAAGATGTGTAATTAATAAATAACTTCCTTGGAAACTTATAAATGTAAGTTTTGTCTTGGTAGATAAATATGTTATCATTTTTAGCTAGGTCCATACCACAAAGTGCGTCTGGGCAAAAATGAAGATCAACTTCAAGACTAAGGCAATTTGCAAACAATCAGGAAAGAAACGGTATTTTTCTTTTCCAGCTCAATGGCATAAAAAAAACTTCTTCAAGCTAACTCAAATAATGTCTTTCAACCTGATAATAACTTAAATTTTAAAAAATTATTTAAAGGAAACTTTCATCAATCTGCTTGCCCCTTGAATGCCATCGACCATATAATTTTCAGCTATAGCATGATTGTGGCCTCCATTAAGTACTCAAGAAAATGGCCTCTCCTAAGATTCCTCAAATTACTGTATCAATTGTCAAAAGCTTTGTTGGTGGGGAGAGCTTCCAAAGTATTTTTCTTCTTGTTCTCTTCATGATTCTTCTCTTTACAAGAGCATATGACATAATCATTGCTTAGTGAAATGTGACAGACTTCAAATTTAGAATTGCCAGCTTCAAATACTGTCTTCAATCTAGAAATATTTATCCCAATAATTATGTTGGGAACCATCATCAAAGGTTACTAAAACCAATGGATAGGTAGCTGTATTTACAGCAGACACACTAAATATCAAAGCATCATATCGATCATATTGGTAGAACTCCAAATTCGACACCTTTACAAATATTAAAATGGATTTCATGAGTAAAAAGGAGGAGTTCTGACCAAAAAAATAAAACGTGGATCAGCAGATCCAAGCCCCAATCACTTGGACATGTTGAAGACCCCATTACAGGATATTATCACATTCTAAGAAAACATTCAGTAGTTGGTTAATAAAGTAGAAACATATAAACCTTTCAAGCATGGCTTATTTGATGCTATGAAAATCGTAATTTCTTCACAATTATGAACTCGATAATTAACACAACATAAGGAGAACATAAGCCACTGTTTATTCCTCCTTCTGGGTTAGAATGGGAGAGAGGATTGTCAGTTACGGTAATCACAAGTCACACCCTCGTCAATGCCATAAATAAGTTAAAATTTTCTTCAAAAAAATTCAGCTAAAGAAACCAAATTTGAACAACAAAGTAGAGCTTAAACCTAAATCTTAATTTTTCAAATGATAAAGTGGTATTTGTCATGCATTTGATGAGCCTAATTAAAGCAAGATACTATCACATCCTTTAGGCTTCACCTGGAATCGATTCACGTTAATCACATCCAGCAGTCATATAAAAACTCTTCCAACTCCAGTTGATGCCCTAAGGAATGCCCTTTTAATCAGTCCAAGAGTTGTTTTCTACTTTCTGTGAAAACAGAAATCACTACTCGCTATTCTGTTAAGAAAATCCCCTTACTTAAGGCTATAATTGATATGAGATTAAATGGAGACTGCCTCCAGACACCAATCTGAATTCCCTATGCTACATAGCAGCACATTAATTCATAGCACACCATTTTTGACAGTATTTTAATTTCCAAAACCTTCCTAGGATTTTATAAAAGTGGGAAAAGAAAAGACACAAATTAGCAAGTAACATACGAAAACTACATGGTTTTGGGGTCGGAGAATACAGATAAGCACACTAAAAAAACCAGGAAAGCAAACAAGAGAATAAAACCCAATATGTACACAGTGAAACCTACAATAATGTGGCACCGTGTATCCATTTCGTTAGCAATAAGCAAAAATTGACCACAATGCCTTATTGCTCCGAAGACCAATTAGATTAGCTACCAATTTCTACAAGACTATAATCATTACCATGACCTGAAATTACAGTAAACAGAGTACAATGAGCAACGAATACGTACTCTGTAACAATGATTTGCTCGAACAGTAATCTAACCATGTCGATACCACGCTTCACTCTCAATAGGTTTCTCGTATGACTACCAGGATTCCTCACGCTATTGGCTTCAACATCGCGATCAAGCATTACCTTTAACGTCGTAATAGACTTGGACGCTTGCGAAAGATCCCGCACCTTTTTTAACATCCAAATTTTAGTTCAAAGTAGAATCATCATTTTTTTTTTTCACATAATTAAACTAATAAATTTCCTAAGGAACCAAAAGGAGGTGGAAAAAGCACCTTGGCTACGTAATCCATCTCGGCGAACTTGAAGGCGACTCCTAAGCACCCGAAGAGCGGTGATACGAGAGAGCAAGCGCTTGAGAACGACGCGACGTCCAAGTCCTCTGTTTGGGAATTCACAGTGGATGCGAGGTCTTTGAAGGCATCTGATATCTGCCTTAGCGGCTTTTCGTCCGCCATTGACGAACGAAGCTCTCTATCCGTCTCTCTATTTTTATTTTTTTTTATGGTGACCTCTCTGTCTGTCTCTCTACTTTGCCTTTCTCTGGATCGCTTCGCCAATGTTGGCTTTATGCTTCTGGGTGTCGGTTTGGTGCAAGAAATGTTCTGTTCCACGTGGTGAGGAAAATTAATTATTAATATTATTATTTTTTAATTCGGTATATTATTATTACTATTATTATTTTGTTTGATTTTATTTGAAAAAAATTATACATAAAAAGACTTATTTTAGAATTTATGAAAGTACAAATACTAAAATGAATAATAATAATAATAAAAAAGGACAGAGCTGACTAGTCGATTTTTTTTTTAATCTTTTTTCGTTGTATAAATCTTTCTTATTTGCTAAGAAGAGCAGTGCACACTATTGGTTTAGGTCTAAATTAGTTTTTACAATTGCAACTTATGTATATTTTAAGTTTTTGGGTCTGTTTGTACACAAATATTAAAAAAAATTAAATTAAAAATTTAGTATTTCCAAAATCTAAAAAGAAAAAGAAAAGCAGTTACAATTTTAAATTGTTTTTTAATTACGTTACTAGCTAAGTAGATGTTATGAACCTTTAAAAAAAAACATTCATCAAATTAGACTATATTAAAGTAACAAATGTTTAAGTAAAAATTCTAGCTGGGTTTGATGAAATAATAATCTTATTCTTAAATTTAATTAAAATAATATCATATTTAACATTATGTTTCTGAAATTTATGATGAAAAAAAAGACATTTTGGGAAAATTTTAGCCAGGTTTAATTATTTGATTTTTTTTTATATATAAAAAAAGTACATTATCGAAGTTATCAAAATTTATATCACAGTGGAGTGTAAATTTTTCTTTTTGGGCAATAACCTTTGTTATTTATAAATTAGTAAAGATAAAAAAAATATAATAATATATATAAAAGATGGAGTGACAGACTTTGTGAACTTATTAACATAATGAATGACATGACTGTAAGAGAGAGGTAGGAATCATATAAAGTGAAGCAAAAAGAACAAAAAGTATAAAATTAAATTGTGGAATACTCCAATAGTTGTCTCCGAAGGAGTCTCATATTTTACTATTTTCATATTTTACTATTATTGCTATTAATTGACACCAGCTAGCGACAGCTGTGCCATGCTTCATCCGAAGTTAAATGTCTTCCCATCAGGCATAATTACAGTTTGTAGACTCTTCCTTTGTGAGTAGCAATGTCAAGCAACGGCAACTCTTTACCATCATCAGCTTTATACAAAATCAGCCCAAAGTTGTTTCAAAATCCCAATGGGCTTTCATTGCATTGTAATTTTTTTTTGGTGAAATCATTGCATTGTAATTGAATGCTATAGAGTTTAGTCCATGAATCTTCCACACCAATTTCACCCAACCACCATACTTTACATAATCCAAAAAAGCAACATGTCTGATTTCTTTAATTTTTTTTTAAAAAATAAAAATATAATTTAATGTAAAGGAAGAGCATTTTTTTTTTTCAAAATATATTTTAATCCCGTGGCTTTTAGCGATTATGAGCTAGCTTTTTCCAATTTCTCAGCTCATTGTCCTCCTCTTTCTCCCTCTCACCCACTCACTCTCCTTTTTGCTTTTTCGCTGCCACGCTCGATTACTTCTTACTCTGTCAAAAAAATTTCTCACCCAAAGCCCTAGAAATGCTCTCCAGTTTCGTGGTCTGTCAGATCTGAGACATTATCCAGCTGAATTCTCTCTGTATGTTTCATTTTTTTTTTTTCGTCTCTTAGTTTTTGAATTTGCGGTTACATTCTTTTCTTGGTTCGGCACTTTTACCGTTAAAGTTCTTTCTATAGGTTATATTCATGTTGACGTTTGGATTCTTGCTGAAGGAGGTGCATTTTGTGGCAGATCCAACTATGATCTTTCACTTTGAAGAACGGAAGCTTTGGTTTTTCCGTCGGTTTGGGACTGGTAAGTAGCTCTAAATGTTTTGACTTTTAGAGAATACATAAACTTATTGTAATGTAGTTTCAGCTGAGTTATGTGCTTTAGTGGGCTAGTGAGTAATTGAGGAAAATAGCGGTTCTGGGTTTAGTCGAGGGTTTTGATTTTCCCAAAGGGCCTAGATGACAAAAGGGTTTTGATATTCGCAAGAGTCTCTCAGTTCTCTCCCTTCGTTCTTGTGTGTGCAGTTTCTTGAAGACCAAAGAGAGAAAATATTTTATTTTGCTGATTACGTTTTTGTTCCTGGTTTAATCAGGGCTTTGTTTCTGAGGTACATTATCGATTGAATTAAAATGGAAGATCCTTTTGTACAAGACGGGGAAGAAGAAGTGGAGAAACCCCTAACAGAATTTGAAGACGGCTATGCACTTATGTGTACACAAACACGCAGCTTACAAATTACGCATCACAGTCTTTCAGTTTGGTTGCCGAGAAAAACTTGTTATATGTATACATAGACGCTGGAACACTTAATTTCAGATTAGCCTTCTGTTTGGTTGCCGAGAAAAAATAAGATGGAGTACATGCCCGATGTTGAAGGAGATCATGTTAAAGCTGCCAATGAGGAGTGTTGCATGATGGAAGTGCGTGTGCAAGTCAAGTGATTTTTTCATCAATGGATTCGAATTTCTCCATTACCTCTTTCTTAAATTTTGTTGAATTTTGAATTTCTTTATTACCTCTCTCTCAACAGCTCCGAACTTCATCTCAAGAATCAGCAAGAAACTCTCTCAGCCATTTCTCCCTGTAATCTCTTCTCCACCAAAGAGTTTTGATGTTTTCATCAATGGCTTACAAATGGAATTTTCTTACCATTGAGTTCGTTATTCTTGTCACCCTTTCACTTTCATGCTGGGATGTCCCGAAAGTAAGGGAAACTTGCTCGTGTTTCGGATTTGTACTGATTAACAGTAAGCTTTCTACGTCTTCAAGACTCCAGAAACAACAAATAGGTATGTTTTTTCTTTAATTTAACATAATTTTCATATATATAATAACTACCATTCATTTTCATTGAAAATTTGTCAATGAATAATCAGAAAGGGGATAGGGGATGATGTTAGAAAAAGTGATTGACTTTTTTTGAATTGCATCAGTTTGTTTTATTCAATGACACTATTACCACAAGAATGAAATGAAAGTCAATCCAGAATGACAGCATTTTGAAATAATTGGTATTTCCAGAGGAGTAATGTGTCTCTGTTTAAAGGAAGATAGAGACTTTATTTTTTGGAATCCAACTACTCTTTTATGAGGTTTCTGAGGTTCCACCCCAAAAGTAGGGAAGGGGAAGGAAAAGATGGAGATGCCCACAAAGTTTTATGAGTTTTTCTATGACATGCAGGATTATTTGTTTATTGCTATCTCCATTTCATCTGATAAAAGAACCACCACTCACTTGGGAGGAGTACCTTTTGCCGGACACTATTTTTTTAGAGCTTCTACAGTTGAACCTAGAATCCAGCATCATAGGTGCAAGCTCAGCACAGTATTACAGCTAGGTTATTGGGTGTTCCAGAATTTTAGTTTTTAGTAGGAGTTTCAATTTAATCCTAATGCCACATCATTTAATTGGAGGTCATACCTACTCGCTCCAATTAAATGGTCAGTTGGCCCTTGTGGCACAATTTTTTGAAATATATCATAATACAATTCGGGCCCTCGTTCTGCATGATGCTACAACAACTGCTCGGTCCACAGTTCTTACAGTCGCGGAATGAAATTGGCAAGGCTTTCACTAAGGATTACCATCTTTTAGTAACTGCTACAACACAACAGTATATGATGAAAATGAAGTAGTAATGACCCCCAATTAAATGATGTGGCAATGGGATTAAATTGAAACTCCTACCACTTTGTCAAAAACTAAAATTTTGAAATGCTCGATAACCCAGTTGCAACACATGCTAAGCTTGCACCTATGATTCTAAATTCCAGATTCAGCTGCAGAAGCTTTGAAAAAATGGTGTCCGGCAGAAGGTACTCCTCCCAAGCTGAGTGCTTTTAAACTGAAAATGTGGGTGGTTCTTTTATGAGATGAAATTGAGACAACAATAAGCAAATAATCTTCACTCTGCATGTCATAGAAAAACCCATAAAACTTTGTGAGCATCTCCATCTTTTCCTTCCCCTTCCCCATCTTTCGGGGTGGAGCCTTAGAAAAGAATCCAACAGTTGGATTCCAAATAATAAGGCCCTATCTTCCTTTAAACGGGGCTGGAAATACCAATTATTTCAAAAGGCTACCATTCTGAATTGACTTTCATTTCACCCATACTTGTGGTAATAGTGTCGTTGAATAAAACGAGCTGATGCAATCCAAAAAAAAGGTCAAAATCCTTTTTCCTAACACCATCCCTGTCCCCTTTCTGATTATTCATTGACAAATTTTCAATGAAAAGGAATGGTAGTCATTATATATGTAAAAATTATCTTAAATTAAAGAAAAAACATATCTTGGATTTGTTGTTTTTGGAGTCTTGAAGACATAGAAAGTTGACTGAGTACAGTACAAACCCAAACCATGAGCAGGTCTCCCTTACTTTCGGGAGATCCCAGCATGAGATTGAAAGGGTGGCAAGAATAACAAGCTCAACGATGAGAAAATTTCATTTGAAAGCCATTGATGAAAAGATCAAAGCTTTTTGGTGGAGAAGAGATTATAGAGAGAAATGACTGAGAGTTTCTTGCTAATTCTTGAGATGAAGTTCGGAGTTGAGAGAGAGGTAACAAAGAAATTCAAAATTTAAGAGAGAGAGGTAATAGAGAAATAGGAATCCCATTGATGAAAAAATCAAAAGTGGAGAAGAGATTGCCGAGAGAAAAGGCTGGGAGAGTTTCTTGCTGATTTTTGAGACGAAGCTCGCGAGCTGTTGAGAGAGAGGGGATAATAAGGAAATTCAACAAGATTTGAGAGAGAGAGGGATAATAAAGAAATTCAGAAAAAATTATAAGTACTTAGAAACCTTAAAAAGGCAATTTTACCCCTGGAAAAGAATTTTTATTTGCCCTCCTATGTAATTTTACAGAGATGAAAGTTTGGGAGAGAGAGAGAGAAGGGGAATAAAGAAAAGGAATTCAAAAAAAAATTTAAGAGAGAGGGGAAAAACTCTAGTACTCCCGTTGCACTTACTCAGTACTACTTATAGTTCATTGCCATGTGGATATTTTCTCCACGTCAAAAGTCCTAAAGGATACGTCGGGGGGAAAAAAAAAAAAAGCACGAGTTGACTTCTGCTTCAAACCTGCAATTTTCAAAGGAAAGACTAATAAATCATTCTGTGAAAGGTTGTATTCAAAGAAAAGAAAAAAAAGCACAAGCATTTTCTTACCAAGTCTGTCAATACAAGGGGATTACTAGAGTTTTTTTTCTTTTTAGTGGAAGGTAGATTTAAATCGAGATAAAAGTGTGCATATGCATGTCCAGTTGGATTTCTTCTCTTTATAAATGATATATTTTTAATATTCACAATTCATCTGCACTGATTTACTTGATTATAAGATGCTTCTAGTTGATTTATTGGGTACCACTGCAATGCTACCTTGCTGCCTGTGCCACTTGGATTTGGTTGCTGGTTTGCTTTTAAATTTAATTTCTGAAACTGTACCAACTTTTGTAATTGTTCTTAGTGTTGAGATGAAATTAGAAAGATAGTCTTTTAATAGCTAGGTTACCCTTGGTGAAAGAAAAAAGATAATTTTAGGTTGATGATGAATTATTTGCTTTGAAGCTTAAATAAGCTTTGAAATAAGCTTTTATATCAAGCATACATTGGGTATCAATTATACAGAAATTAGAGGTAAAATATATAATGTAGAAGAGAACAAGAGATGTGTGGATTGGAAGAAAAAAGTAAAGGAATTACAAAGATGGGCTGTTGTTTTTTTAGTTTGTGAGGGGAAAGAGTTGTGTTGTTACTTGTTAAACAGAAAAAACAAACAAGTCAGTGTTCAAATACTAATTTGATAAGGGTCCTAGGAGTAGAAGAGTGTAATCTTTAGAAGGAAATTGTGGATTGTAGCTTTTAAATAAAAGTAAGGAAAGGAAAAGAAAAAGCTCAATACTTGAGAAACTTTTTGTGTTTTGATCTTTACTGTTGTTATAACTTATATTATTATTGTAATTATTAACTTACTGTGTTTTGATGAAATTTTGTTAAAAGTTTTTCTAAATGGACAATAGCACAGTTTGAGTTCCATGCATCAGCATGTCCATTAACTGGGTGATACTTGGTATAAATATCTGTATAAGCAATTGATACATAATGCTGTGATAGATAAGGGCCGTGCTGTGGTTGCATGGTGTGGAGGGACGCCAGGGAAAGGTGTTTCTAGGTGAGTAGAACCTTTAAATGGTTAATACAGCATGCACAAATATCTAATACTAGGTGCTTATAGGGACATATAGATTATATATATATATATGAATACTTTTATTATACATTTTTGTTTCATTTGTAAGTACTGTATTAGGTATATCTTGGAATATGCATCATGCTCTTGCTACAAGAAAATGATACAAATGTAACTTTTCTTTATTCACCTTTTCTAGTTGGTTGAGGAAAAAATGGAACAGCAGTCCTGTGGTGATTGTTGGAGCAGAAGAGGAGTGTCGGCATAGATGACATTCATTCTTCTTCCAGTAACAGAAGAGGGTGCCAAAGGCAAACCTCAATATTAAAGTCAAACCAGGTTTGCAAGGATGGTTCTTTGAAACTTTTGTCCTACGCAATAATCTTAGTATAATCTTAATGGTATTGCTTACTCCACCTTATGAAATTTATTTATCTGTAATTTTATGTTCATAAATTTTATCAATATATTGGCACAAAGCTACAAACCTCACATTTCACTTTTAGGTTTAGAAACTTTATTTGCTTACTATATATTCTAAGAGTTTAAGTCGTTAGAAACTAGACCCAATTCTCCATATCGAGTTTATACAAAAAAGACACTAATCATTTCATATAAATAATCCTGAAATATTTTCTATTGCTACTGTGTACCTAACCAGAATGCTTATGAATATACAATGTGTAATTTATAAAGTCCTTGCTTCAACTCAAACTCAGGAGAAAAAAGCAGTTCTGAAATAACAATTTTGAAAAAATTGGGATCCTAAATTAATTTTATACAAAATATATAATTTATTAATGTAGAATTTCATGGTTTTTCTTTTTTTTTTTTTTTTCCATTCATTATTTTAGAATTAGTCTTTGATCTCCCAGTATCCCCTTATTATTGATCTAGTGTATGTTAGGCGGTTAGCTAACTATACAAGTTCTGTTATATTGTGGCTAAATTCTTTTAGATTGATTCTATGAAGAATTCTTTAAGGTGAAGGATTGTCTACTTGTTCTACCTTGAAGTGTTTCTTCCCACTTTACCTTCTCTTTCATGTTAACCATCAAATATTATGTTAAGGGATACTAATTATTAATGCTTCATGATTGCAGCTCCTCCATCAGTCCGTAATGTACAGATTATTGGAGAAATTGTTGAAGGATTTACCATCAAAACGTTGGTGATTATTTTGAAGGGAGAGAGGGCCCAAACAAGTTTGAATGGTTATGTGAGAATAGGGACACTGGGTTAGTATACTCCTAAATCATAAACATGGTAACAAGTAAAGGACAAGTTCTATTCCCTGCTTTGGTTTCTCTCTTGTATTGCCTAATGTTGTATTTCGTCCAAGTTTGTTCTCTAGGATTATATTAGGTTTTTTCTTCGAATTGGGCTCTTCTCTCCAATTTTTCAATTTCAGTGGTTTCACCTTGTGAGGTATATTTTTTTTGCATGTTCTCTTATGGTTTTTTAATATCTTATTTGAATTTAACTGAACATGGCTGTCCACCTTTCCTTTTCTTTCATGAGATGATTTATTTTCACACAGACCTCTGCATTACTCTGTTCCCTTTTTAAATGGATTTTTTAGGCTGTCAAGTGGCACATCTGAGTATACCTTGGCCAAGGAAGATGTTGGATGTTGCTTCGCATTTGTGTATATACCTATTAATTTTGAGGGTTTGTCTCTTAATCTGTTGTCTAGTGAGATAATATCTGTATACTTAAAATATACCTTTAGTCACAGGTTGTGATGTAACATTCTGAGTTCTTGGTACATTCTTCAGGTCATGAAGGGGAATCTGTATCTCTAGTGTCTCAAGTGGTGAAGCAAGGTATCGTGATTAATGTCAAAAACCTTTTTGAGGCTAAATTTTTGTTTTATAATGTTCAATAAGATTTATGTTTCTCTTTACAAGAATTAACATAAAAAATATATTTGATGAGAAACATAAAATTTCATTAGTATTTAAGTTTTGGGGCCAATATAAACGTTATGGTATTATCCATAATAATTCTGCTTTTGCTTAAAATTGCTTCTATTCACGTTGTATTTCTAACTTCCTGCTAATTGTATACTTCTTGTTGTCCCAAACTCCAGTACCTTCAATGGTAACGAATGTTAAGATAATGGTTCATTGCAACACCCCCATGAAATTGCCACCCCAAACTTTAATTGAAATTCTGCATCTGTTCAGAGTATAAATCACCTAGCTGCAGTTACATAAATAATTTTACATGCAAGGAAATGCTTGAAGTTGCTATGTCAATCTGCAGGTTGGAACTGACTCAGGTAATGTAATACCTGAGGGTTTTAGTACCTCTCCAGTATCGAATAACGAAAGATGCAATTGGTAAATTCGTTTCCTTCCAATGTACCCCAGTGCATGATGATGGGATTATGGGAGAGCCGAGAACTTGCTTGGGACAGGAACCCTGGTAAATTTATTTGCTCATGTCATGAAATTGCATTTGTGGATATAATATATAACGATATAGAAAGTCTTATATTTATTGTGGTTTTAAATATTAGAGTCTTAATGTAAAATTATATAATGCAATAAATAGCTATATTAAGAATGTGATATGTAAAGCAGTAAAGGATTACATTTTATGTTTATGTTTGAGAGTTGTCCATTGGTAGCAGTGATTGAAATAATCAAAAGTGATATTACAGTCGAATGTAAATTTTTCTTTGATGGGCATTTGTTATTTATAAATTAGTAAAGATATATATATATATATATATATATATATATATAAAAGTTCACAGCGTATGAACGATATGACTAAGAGATATGTAGGAATCATATAAAGTGAAGCAAAAAGAACAAAAAGTATCAAATTAAATTGTGGAATACTCCATTATTGTCTCCCAAGAAGTATCAGATCAGATTTTACTATTATTAATTGACACCAGCTAACTACAGCTGTGCCATGCTTCCTCTGAAGTTAAATGTCTCCCCATCAGGGATAATTCCAGTTTGTAGACTCCTTTGGTGAGTAGCAATGTCAAGCAACACCAACTCTTTACCATCATCAACTTTATACAAAATCAGCCCAAAGTTCCAAAATCCCAATGGCCTTTCATCGCATTGTAATTGAATACTAAAGAGTTTAGTCCATGAATCTTCCTCACCAATTACACCCAACCACCATATGTTACAGATAATCCCTTCTACATAATCCAAAAAAGCAACATGTCCATTCAAATCCACAAGCCTAGTCCTATAGTTTTCTCTGATAATGAGACCACCACATGTACGGCGCCTTTTCTTGAGACTGGGAAATGGAGTTAATATCACTATCTCCTTGCTCATCTCAAACGACAAAGCCGCCTTGCTCATATCATATGAAAAAGCCGCTTCATAATCTACCCGGTTCATCATCACCATCCAAGAACACATGCAATCTGTGCCAACCTCCTCTGCTGAATTTACGTTCACATACAAATCACTCTTTAACGTTACTTGCCACCTTTCTCCAACCATCCAATTTTAGGCTGTAAACCTCAACATGGCTGTAAGTCCCCGATTCGTATCCCCTAAAGGAGACTATTGTTTTTATCATAGTAACCAAATCCAATAAGCTTAAAATGGCCTGGGCTACTGCTACTACTATATAAGGTCCTTGGTAAAACTTTTACTTGTTTGGTCTTAGGGTTCCAAAGCATGTGCATATCCCTAAAATAATCAGCAATACATACGACGCCGTTACAACAGCCCACTATATAATCAGGAACTCTTTTGACACGGACACTTCGAGTATAGGTTGAGAGTTTGTGGGTGTCTACTACTTCGAGAGTTTCATGATAAATTATAGAGATCAAATCTGAATGATCATCATAATGAACCTTAGGGCAGTATCTGAGAATGAGATCAGGATCACTGCTGTTGTGCTTGATTTTATTGTTGTTGCTTAGTTGTAAATATTGAATACTGAAATCGTAAGAGTTGAGGTAGGAGTACCATGACTTGTAAGAGTTTATAATTACTTGTAAGAGTTTATAATTTACAAACATTTCGAAGAGTACTTGGCACACTTATGTGAACCTCATGTTGATACAAGAAGAATGAGAATGTTGAAAGTTGAATTGGCAATCGTTTTAACAGCACTTTATCACTTCAACCAATCCAAGTACCCTTTTCTCTTTTACATATAATTTGTAGCTTGGAAAGCATCATGCACCACAAATATGTCTACTATAGCTTCTTATGAAGAACTAAGTTCATAAATAAATTGGAAACCATCATACACCACAAACTTCTTACGAACTAAGTTCATAAATAAATTTATAAAAGATACAATGTTCCCCTTGAAAAGGGTTGTTTACGGTCTAGGCATTGCATGCTGACTCTATCCAATATCCATAAAATATTTATCTCAATTACATAATAAAAGATACAATGTTCCCCTCGAAAAGGGCATTTACAGTTTAGGCATGGCAGGCTGACTCTATCCAATATCCATAAAATATTTACTTCAATTACATAGCCTAAATTTATAAGTATAGAAAATTACCCTTGTCAAGAAGTTTTGATAACTTTTGAGGAGCATAATGTGTTTGTTAATATGGGCGTTCTGTTTGATATCAGAGTTTTTCTTGTTTGTTTGCTCATGTTTGAGTTGTAGGCTCATTAACTCACGTTTTAGTACTTTCTAACGGCACTAACACATGATATCTAATAATTCGATGCGCTCATAGATGAGATAAAATGTTAATGCTTACTGTTGGTATTTCAATGATGATACATAGATATTCATAAAAAAACAAAATGATGATACATAGATGGGCCCAGTTCCCAATAACTTTAATTAAATTAAAGGATTAATGCAGAACATTATTCAATCACATAAATGATTTTGTTTAGTCCCTATCCAAATACCAAGGTGAAGAATCCGAGACCCTTTTTTTTTAATTCATCAAAAAAAAAAAAAAGTGAAGAATCTGTTTTGCTGCTATAAAAGTTGATGCATTGAATACTAGCAATGTCTGAACTAGAGTTATTTACCTTAAAGATAGATATTTTAGTTAAAACTGGCGCATGAACAGAAGAGTATTATTACAGGAGCTCCTTTCTATTTCTTCTCAAAGTTTTGCAAGCAACTCGGGAAAAAAATAATTTACATCAAAGACAAACCTTCATTTATGTCTAACAAAGCAAACCCCATTGTTTATTTCGAATTAAACATTCACGATACTACCAAGATACATTTTTTAGTTCTCTTTTCCATTTTTCTCACTTGGATTGAATTACGAAGCACCATAACTGTGGGAGAACTTAGAACAATGCTTTCAAACTCTAATAGTGCTACCCATCAACAAAACAGACACCCAAATACAACTTATGAGCTTACATAAATCCAATCATCATTTCCAAAAAATGAAACAACTTAACAAAAAGAAAAATCGATCTCTCTTTCATTCCCCACAAATTTTCTCAGAAAACAAACACAAACAGGAGGAAAACAAGCGTATATTACGAGTACACATTATTGAAATAAAAAATCCCAGACATTTCAGCAAACAAAATGTGTAGAATCTTATTATATATATATACAATATATATATAGAGAGAGAGAGCTTAGACGGGAAAAATACTTGAGGAAAGCTTGGTGAACGGGAAGTGAGGTAGAGGAAGATCCAAAAGGATCCATGGAAGACGTGTGGAGCACAGCACGATCGTCATCGACCAGAACAGGGCTATACGTTCGACCTCAGGGAGCGTGAAATTGGTGGTATACCACCACCTTCAATATCCCCATGGTCCATCCCTCCATTACCGTCTTTGGATCTCATACTTTCCTTGTACAATTCCTGAATTCTTTGGATAGTTGGGTGTGAGTAGGAGATTCAATATTAACAGCTAGTGACAGCTGTCTTTCACTATTTATGGAATCTGTTGCTAATAGTTTGCATATATGTTTCATATCTTTCACTAATTACCACTTATTACAATTCTATATGTATTATCATATTAATATATATCGACATAGAAAGTCTTATATTTTATTGTGGTTTTAAATATTAGAGTCTTAATGTAAAATTATGTAATGCAATAAATAGCTATATTAAGATTGTCATATGTAAAGGATTACATTTTATGTTTATGTTTGAGAGTTGCATTGGTAGCAGTGATTGAAATAATCAAAAGTTATATTACAGTCTAATGCAAATTTTTCTTTGATGGACATTTGTTATTTATAAATTTGTAAAGGTATATATATATATATATATAAGGTGATAATATGGGCGATGTGGTGGGGACAACCAGCCCACTTCCCCTTTTTTTATATGTTTTTTCTATTTGTTTATATTTTATTTTTTATATATATTTTTTTATTTTTATACTTTTTATGTATTTTTAAATTTTTATACAATATATATATATATATTTATATATTATATAAATATATATGCTAAAAAAAAAAAACTAAAAAAAAGGGGTGAAGTAGACTGGTTGTCGCCCATCATAACGTGAGCAACGTCGCCCATAATATCACTCCCTATATATATATATATATATATATATAAAATAAAGTGACAAACTTTGTGAACTTATTAACATAATGAATGACATGACTATAAGAGAAAGGTAGGAATCTTATAAAGTGAAGCAAAAAGTATCAAATTGAACTATGGAATACTCCATTAATTGTCTCCCGAGAAGTATCACATTTTACTATTATTATTATTAACTATGAATTCAATGTCCTAACTAAGGATGCTATGTAGAAACTGTGTATTGAATGTCCTGACTAAAGATACTTCGAGACCCCATTGTTATATGTAGAAACAATGTATTGAATGTCTATGTACTGAATGTCTCTAACCGAAGATACTACGTAGAAACTAATGTCCTGACTAAAATACTTCGAGACCCCATTATCTGTCTGCGACTTATTCCAGTTTCAGTTCATTGACATCTGCAACTTGTTTCTCAGTATTGGCTCCCTCATATTTCTCTGCCAGCTGCTTCACAAGATCCTTTTCACACAGGGACACTGGAGAAAGAGTTGGATTATATTGGAACATTTGTGCTATCAATTTATCCAATCCATCATAGTTGAAAACTTTTAAACCGTGCGGCCTTAATTGCTTGTTTCGACGCCTTGAAGCAATTAAGTAAGCCTGCCTATTTGCCAACATAAGAAGAGAAAGCAAAGCAACAAAGCAAGAACTAGAGAGAGAAACTAGAGAGAGATGGGGAGAATGAGAATATATTATTCAATACTTGGGTGGTTTGGCAAATGAAGACTCCCCTTATTTATAAGCTTACAATAAACGATCTAACAGTTATAATACATTTGATCCTACGGTGAAAATTAAATTTTTATAATTCTCCACTAAGTGTTGTACAACTAAGCAAGCACTAGAATCTTCTAGAAAATTTTATATAAATCTAGAGAACTCCACATGCTTTTTATCCTAGCATAGGAAAAACGCCCACAAACTGTGTGATGAAATGTCAGGTTGTAACACATGTCTTCCTTTAGACAGAGACAAATTAATCCTTTGGAAATATCAATTATTTCAAAAGGCTGCCATTCTTGATTGACTTCGATATCACCCATGAATATGGCGGTGTCATTATATATTTTGAGCTGATGCAATAAAAAAAAAGAAGTCAAAATCATTTTTCGTAACACCATTTCTAATTATTCATTGACAAATTTTCAATAAAAAGGATCATTATATATGTAAAAATTATGTTAAATTAAAGAAAAAACATACCTTGGATTTGTTGTTATTGATGTAAAACACGTAGTATCAAAAAGCCTTTCACAGCGTTTCCTCTCATACACGCGCAGAAAGCTGACGGAGTATAATATAAGCGCGAACCCCAAGCAAGTACTCCTTATTTTTGAGACATCCCAGCATGAGAGTGAAAGGACGACAAGAATAACAAGCTCAACGGTAAGAAAATTCCATTTGGAATCCATTGATGAAAAAGTGGTGGAGAAGAGATTACGAGAAATGGTTGAGAGTTTCTTGCTAATTCTTGAGACGAACAAGTAATAAAGAAATTCAAAATTCAACAAAATTTAAAGAAATTCAAAATTTGAGAGAGGTAATAGAGAAATTGGAATGGATGTAAAAATCAAACCTTGAACAGATTACCGAGAGAGAAATGGCTGAGAGTTTTTGAGATGAAGCTCGAGAGCTGCTCAGAGAGAGATAGGGGATAATATAGAAATTTAGAAAAAATCATAAGTAGTTAGAAACCTTATGTAATTTCACAGAGATGATGGTTGCTTGCCTATTGGTTAAGCTTGGGTGTCGTTGAGACGAAAATAACTCTGGTACTCCCGAAATACATACTTCCTTACCATTAAAATTATACCATATAAATATAAATGCTGATAGAGTATTAAATAACATCGTTGAAAGTAACAGAGTTTTTTCCCGTTGAGAGAGAGAGGGGAATAAAGAAAGGAATTCAAAAAAAAAAATTAAGAGAAAGAGGAAAAAACTCTAGTACTCCCGTTGTACTTACTCAGAACTATTGCCACGTGGAAATCTTCCACGTCACAAGTCCAAATGGTTACGTCATCTCTTTTGGTTTGTGTCAGAAATAAAAAGATATAAAAAAAAAAACACGAGTTCACTTCTGCCTCATCGTCTTCTCTGCTTCAAACCTGCAATTTTCAAAGGAAAGACTAATAAATCATTGTGTGAAAGGTTGTGTTCAAAGAAAAGAAAAAAAAAAGCACAAGCATTTTCTTACTGAGTCTGTCAACGCAATGGGATTACTAGAGTTTTTTTTCTTTTCAGTGGAAGATAGATTTAAATCGAGATAAAAAGTGTGCGTATGCATTTCCAGTTGGTTTTTTTGTCTTTATAAATGATATATTTTTAATATTCACAATTCTTCTGCACTAATTTACTAGATTATAAGATGCTTCTACTTGATTTATTGGATTTGGTTGATGGTTTGCTTTTAAATTTAATTTCTGAAACTGTACCAACTTTTGTCATTGTTCTTAGTGTTGAGATGAAATTAGAAAGATAGTCTTTTAATAGCTAGGTTACCCTACTGGGTTAGTATACTCCTAAATTATAAACATGGTAACAAGTAAAGGACAAGTTCTATTTTTCTTCGAATTGGGCTCTTCTCTCCATTTTTCAATTTCAGTGGTTTTTCCTTGTGAGGTATATCTTTGGTGCATGTTTTCTTATGGTTTTTTAATATCTTATTTGAATTTAACTAAACATGGTTGTCCACCTTTCCTTTTCTTTCATGAGATGATTTATTTTCACACAGACCTCTGCATTACTTCATTCCCTTTTTAAATGGATTTTTTAAGCAGAGACTTTATGTAAGTATCAAGTTGCACATCTGAGTATACCTTCACCAAGGAAGATGTTGGATGTTGCTTCGCATTTGTGTGTATACCCATTAATTTTAAGGGTTTGTCTCTTAACCTGTTGTCTACTGAGATAATTTCTATATACTCAAAATATACCTTTAGTCGCATGTTGTGATGTAACATTCTGGGTATGTGGTACATTCTTCAGGTCATGAAGGGGAATCTGTATCGCTACTGTCTCAAGTGGTGAAGCAAGGTATCGTGATTAATGTCAAAAATCTTTTTGAGGCTAAATTTTTGTTTTATAATGTTCAATAAGATTTATGATTCTTTTTACAAGAATTAACTTCAAAAATATGTTTGATAAGAAACATAAAATTTCATTAGTATTTAAGTTTTGGGGCCAATATAAACGTTATGGTATATCCATATATAATAATTCTGCTTTTGTGTAAAATGGCTTCTATTCACGTTGTATTTCTAACATCCTGCTAACTGTATACTTTTTGTTATCTCAAACTCCAGTACCTCCAATGGTAACGAATCTTGAGACAATAGTTCATTGCAACACCCCCATGAAATTTCCACCCCAAACTTTAATTGAAATTCTGCATCTGCTAAGGGTACAAATCACCTAGTTGCTATTATATAATTAATTTTACATGCAAGGAAATTTATGCTTTAAGTTGCTATGTCAATCTGCTGGTTGGAACTGATTTTACGAAGAGTATCCCGCAATACTCCTTTCGGATTTTCCGATGCATAAGAATCATTAAAAGCTCAGCTTAACCTCATCTCCAACGGGTATCACTGTTTCATCATAGGAATGGACATGAGATAAAAAACCTCCCACAGTGATCCAAACCAGTCTTTACAATTTAGTTGTCCCTTTGAACCTAGATCTTGGGATCTCCAGTCAACTAGGTTGGGTTTCCATCATATTGACTTTTCAATTTTATGGACTTTAGTCCCATTCCTCTCGATGATTTCTCAACTAACTCTCGATTTAACCCTTTGGTTAGCGGATCCGTAATGTTATCCTTTGACCTTACATAGTCAACAGAGATAATTCCAGTTGAGATTAGTTGTCTAACAGTATTATGTCTTCGACGTATATGTCTAAACTTACCGTTATACATTACATGTTATGTCCTTCCTATCGCTGACTGACTATCACAATGAATAGAAACAACCGGCACAGGCTTAGGCCACCTAGGAACATCCTTAAAGAAATGGCATAGCCATTCAGCCTCTTCACCACATTTATCCAATGCAATGAACTCTGATTCCATCGTGGATCGGGCTATAACTGTTTGTTTCAAAAATTTCCATGACACTGCTGCACCTGCTAGTGTGAACACATACTCACTAGTCGATTTCGAGTTCTTCACATTAGATATCTAATTGGCATCACTGTACCTTTCTAATATAGCTGGATATCGAGTATAGTACAACCCATAATTACGAGTATATCGTAAGTATCTTAACACTCTTACGATCCCTTTCCAATGATCACTATTTGGATTACTCGTGTACCTACTTAATTTACTAACTGCATCGGCTATATCTGGTCTTGTACAACTCATTAAGTACATTAGGCTCCCAATCACCCTAGAATACTCCAACTGAGATACACTTTCTCTTTTGTTCTTTGACAAGTGAAGATTTACATCTAGAGGTGTTCTAGCCACACCAGAATCATCTTTACTGAACTTATCCAGTATTTTATCCACATAATGTGATTGACTCAGAGTTAGTCCATCAGAGGTTCTCATAATTTTTACCCCCAAAATCACATCTGCAAGTCCCATATCCTTCATGTCAAACCTTGTGCTCAATATAATCTTGGTAGACTTGATTATCTCATCATCACTACCTACAATGAGCATGTCATCAACATATAGACATAAAATGACATAGTCATTTTCTGTATCCTTAACATATACACATTTGTCACACTCATTGATTTTAAATCCATTGGCCAGCACCACACTATCAAACCTTTGATACCATTATTTCGGTGCTTATTTTAAGACCATACAGGGACTTTACCAATTTACAGACTTTCTTTTCTTGTCCAAGAGCTGTAAAACCCTCAGGTTGCTTCGTATAGATCTCTTCATCTAGATCTCTATTCAAAAAAACTGTCTTTAAATCTATTTGATGTACTTCAAGATTTCGTAATGCAGCAATGGCTAATACCATTCTTACGGAAGTTATTCTCGTCACAGGAGAATACGTGTCAAAATAATCAAGACCTTCTTTTTTATTTGTAACCTTTAATTACAAGCCTCGCCTTGTATTTATCAATTATTCTATCTGCTTTCATTTTCCTTTTGAAAATCCACTTGTACCCTAGTGGTTTACTACCCGGAGGAAGATCCACTAATTCCCACATATGGTTTTGCAAAATGGAATTAATTTCACTTTTAATGGCCTCTTTCCATAAAGAGCCTTCCGGAGAATTCATAGCCTCTTTATAACTTTGAAGTTCACTCTCAAGCATATAAGTCAGAAAATTCGGACTAAAGGATTTTTCTGTCCTTATTCTCTTGCTGCGTCGATGCTCATTTTCAATCTCTTCTTCTTGTTCTTGGTCCTGACTATCTTCATTTATAGTTTTATATGTTTGCTTAGACGAACTTGGTCCCTCTTCGGATTTACATGGAAAAACGTGTTCAAAAAACGACGCATTCCTTGATTCCATAATCGTATTCTTGTGTATATCAGGGATTTCAGACTTATACACAAGAAATCGATATGCACTACTATTTTGCACATAGCCAATGAAAATGCAATTAACTGTCTTAGGACCTATCTTCACTTTCTTCGGTGTTGGAATCGCCACTTTGGCAAGACACTCCCACATTCATAGGTATTTATACGAAGGTTGTCTTCCTTTCCACAGCTCATACGGTCTCTTTTGTTCATTCTTTCGGGGCACCTTATTTAAAAGGTAATTCGCTGACAAAACAACTTCCCTCCATATGTTCTGAGGTAATCCAGAACTTATTAGCATTGCATTCATCATTTCTTTCAATGTGTGATTCTTACGCTCAACCACACCATTTGATTGAGGTGAATATGGTGGAGTAACTTCATGTCTAATCCCATATTGTTCACAGTAATCACCAAACGGTGTTACATACTCACCACCACGATCGCTTCTCATCAACTTAATCTTCTTATTGAGTTGGTTTTCAACTTCAGCTTTATAGAGAATGAATTTTTCTAAAGCTTCATCCTTACTTTTAAGCAAATACACATAGCAAAATTTCATGCTATCATCGATAAAAGTAATAAAATACTTATTGCCACCCCTTGTTGGTGCAAATTTTATATCACATATATCACTATGGACCATATCAAAAGGTTCAGTATTTCTTTCAATTGTTTGAAAAGATAACTTTGTCAGTTTTGCCTCTACACAAGTCTCACACTTATGCTTGTTATAAATCTGGAAAGCGGGAATATGATTTAAGTTAATTAATCTCCTTAGAGAACCATAATTAACATATCCTAGTTGATCATGCCATAAATTGGAAGACTCAGACAAATACGCAAAAAAAGCATTTGTTTCATTCATTGTCTTTGGCTTTACAGTCATTATATTCAGCTTAAAAAGGCCATTACAGATATATCCCTTCTCTACAAACATTCCTGACTTAGACAAGACAACCTTGTCAGACTCAAACACCATTCTGAATCCATGTTTGTTTAATAGTGAACTAGAAACAAGATTCTTGTGGATCTCAGGTACATACAGTACATTGTTTAAAGTCAGGGTCTTTCTAGAAGTCATCTTCAAGATCACTTTTCCTTGACCTCGGATCTCGGACGTCGCAGAATTCCCCATGAACAACTTCTCCCCACTATCAACAAGGTCGAAGGAAATGAACAGATTCTTATCCCAACATACATGGCGGGTTGCACCAGTATCGATCCACCATTCTTTTGGGTTTGACCTAACTAGGTTCACTTCAAAGACTACAGCACAGAGGTTCAAGTCATCAACCTCTTGAGTGATTTCCTCCATCACATTTGCCTCTTTGTTCTTCTTCCTTTTCGGCACTCTACAGTCGGCCGCTTTGTGACCCATCTTGTCACAGTTGAAGCACTTTCCTTGGAATTTCTGTTTCTTGGAAATGCCTCCTTTAGGTCCAAGGTTGAATCCTTTGCTTGACTTCTTTTTGGACTTGGAACTTTGTCCATGTTCAACCACATTGGCCTTCACCTCAGCTTGGGATGAATACCTCCTCTTAGCACGTTTGTTGTCTTCTTCAATACGAAATCTAACAATCATTTTCTCGACATTCATCTCCTTTCTCTTGTGCTTGAGGTAGTTTTTGAAGTTCTTCCACCCAGGAGCAGCTTCTCAATAATTGCCGCAACAAGGAAGGCTTCACTCAGAATCATCCCTTCAGAATGAATTTCATGTAGAATCAACTGAAATTCCTGAACTTGACTGACCACAGTCTTAGAGTCCACCATCTTATAATCCAAGAATCGGCCCACAACAAATTTCTTGGTTTCCGCATCCTCGGTCTTATACTTCAGCTCTAGGGACTCCCATGGTTCTTTAGCTGTCTTCTTGACACATTACACATTGTACAGTGTATCAGCTAAACTGTTCAATACATAGTTCCGACACAGATAGTCAGAGCTCTTCCACACGTCAAACGCCATGAGTGAATTTTTATCATCTTCACTCGTCTTCGGTGGATCCTTAGTCAAGAACCTCGCAAGGTTCAGTGTGGTCAGATAGAACATCATCTTTTGTTGCCACCTCTTGAAATTCAGTCCACTGAACTTCTCCGGTCTCTCTGCATGGTTCACCGGAACCGTCATAGTTGGTGTTGACACTTGTGCCACAGAGACGGGAGTAAGCACTTGTGCCGCAGAGACAACTGTTGGCATTTGTGCCCCAGGGTTGAATGATTCCCCCGCATTAGCCATTTTCCTATTATACACAACAAGAAATTATTAATTTATTGCTCAAAAAATTACAATAAAATAATTATTAAACATTGAGAAAAATATTTAAAATATTTTTAAAATATTTTCTCTCTCCTGATGATGTCATCCGCCACGTCAGCGCCTTAGCACTGCGTCAGCGCGCCACCTCAACTGGGCTGCCATGCGCGCACCTACTCAACCACCACACATGGCCCAAGTGCAAGCCTAGCCCACATCAGCCACACAAATGGGCCATGCTCAGATAAACCCAATCGCGCCGCAACTAAATGCTGCGACTAGCTCCAACCCGATCCGCGAGCCTAGTCACTCGGCCTCCGCGAGCGACCAGGCGAACGGCCTAACGCTCAAGTGTGGCCCATGTGCCTCAGCGGCGAGCTTAGCTCGTGGGCAGCGCTGAACCTCGCGACCCGCTCCGGCGAGCCGCTGGCTTTCGGTCAAAGCATTCAAGCCAACGTCGCGCTGATTCCCGAGAGTGCCTTCTCCCGCGCCAAACCGACGTCGTTTGTGGCGTCTTCTTCCTTCAGCTGAGTTTACAGAACCCGTTTCTCCCAGTTTTGGACCCGATCGGAACTCCTTCCTCCGGTCTCCGATCTCAAGCGAACAAGCACCAAAATCCTCGTCTCAATACATGTAAGTGATTCATTAATTCAAAAAATTTAATTTAATCCTAATTTATATGTCCAATCCTTTAATGTCTCGGGTTTTATACAGATTCACAAAAACCAAATAAAAATCTAATATATTCAAATACTCATAACCTAGAGGATTAGGGGCTACAATATGTATATATAAATTATATTACAACTTTAAACAAAAAGGAAAAATTTTCCTTCCCCCTCCAACCTGTTGCACGTTAGAGAAAACAAGAAAAAAAAATTGATTTTAACTTGTTAGTAACTAATACAACAAATTACAAATATGATTTCGAAACAAAATTCACATGCAAAACAATATACAAACAAATCGAAATTACCAAAGTAATCGAACAAAAAGAAACCAAAAGTTACAACCATATAACCTGTTCAAAGTTTATATGCAAAACAGAGAACAAAGTATTCAGATTGTCCTCAAACAAATAATATACATATATTATCTATACACGACAAAATGCATGTGATAAACACAAATGCATGAACCAAGCTTAACAGTCAATTCAAATGAAACAATATATATAAACCTATTCATGATATAAACAAATGATAATTGTCTTAAGATTGTTAAACTAATAGTACGTAAAACAAATCTAACAAAATAGGTTTACAGCCTAATATAACCCACATGCTATGAAACATAACACTAACTAGAACAAATCTATTTATCAAAGCAATTTGATGTACAAAATTGAAACTAAATATAGAAACACACAACCTGTTATATTCGGGTTGATACTTCTTGACAGAGGTTGATACTGTTCGAGGCCTGTGTATACCATAGCGTCCTTAAGACAATTTCGCTCCTCACGGTGCTGTGATTCTTATAGCGGTTGTCTCCCAGGATACAACGAACTTTCCAAGAATTTTTAGTATAGCACCAGCTCAAAATTCCCACTACGAACTTGATAGTTTGCCTTCCTTCAATCACCAGAAACCAACGTGCACACACTGACACACTCACACACGTTCTTCTTGTTTTTCCGTAAGTATTCCAAAAAAAATACAGAGACAACACAAAACCATACAGAGACAACCCAAAAACCAAAGACTCTATATCTCCTGTTATTTTTTCAAAAACTAAAAATGTTTTTAATGTAAAAATAAATACAATTCATTTACATTTTATTTTAAAACGTTACAAAACCGTTTTAAAATTCTAACAACTGACTCGGGTAATGTAATACCTGAAGGGTTTTAGTACTTCTCCAGTATCCAATAACGAAAGATGCAATTGGTAAATTCGTTTCCTTCCAATGTACCCCAGTGCATGATGGTGGGATTATGGGAGAGCCGAGAACTTGCTTGGGACAGGAACCTGGTAAATTTATTTGCTCATGTCATGAAATTGCATTTGCATTTGTGGATATAATATATAACGATATAGAAAGTTTTATATTTATTGTGGTTTTTAATATTCGAGTCTTAATGTAAAATTATATAATGCAATAAATAGCTATATTAAGAATGTCATATGTAAAGCAGTAAAAGATTACATTTTATGTTTATGTTTGAGAAATAATCAAAAGTTATATTACAGTCGAATGTAAATTTTTCTTTGATGGGCATTTGTTATTTATAAATTAGCAAAGATAAATATATATATATAAGTTCACAACGTATATGAACGACATGACTAAGAGAAAGGTAAGAATCATATAAAGTGAAACAAAAAGAATAAAAAGAAGTATCAAATTAAACTGTGGAATTCAACACTAATTGTCTCCCAAGAAGTATCATATTTTGCTATTATTATTATTAATTGACACTAGCTAGGTACAGCTACTTAATTAATAGGTGCCATGCTTCCTATGAAGTTGAAGTCTATCTGCCATGCAGGCATAATTCCAGTTTGTAGAGTCTTCCTTTGGTAAGTAGCAATGTCAAGCAACACCAACTTTCCACCATCAAATTTATACAAAAGCAGCCCAAAGTTCTTCCAAAATCCCAATGGCATTTCATAGTGTTGTAATTGAATACTAAAGAGTTTAGTCCATGAATCTTCCACACCAATTTCGCCCAACCACCATATGTTACAGATAATCCCTTGTACATAATCAAAAAAAGCAACATGTCCATTCAAATCCACAAGCTGACTCGTACATATTTCTCTGATAGTGATACCACCACATGCATGACGCCTTTTCTCAAAACTCGGAAATGGAGTTAATATTATTATCTCCTTGCTCATCTCAAATGACAAAGCCGCTTGATGATGCACCCGGTTAGTCATTACCAGCCAAGAACACATGCAATCTGTGCCAACCTCCTCCACTGAATTCACATTCACATACAAATCACTGTCTTTAACATTACTTGCCACCATTCTCCAACAATCCAATTTTAGGCTGTAAACATAAACTTGGCTGTAAGTCCCCAATTCGTATCCGATAAAGGAGACTACTTTATAATCATTGTTTTTATCATCGTAACCAAATCCAACAAGCTGATAAAGGCCTAGGATATTGCTACTACTATGTGAGATCCTTGGTAAAAGCTTTACTTGTTTGGTCTTAGGGTTCCAAAGCATGTGCACGTCATAATACCGATCAGCAATACATACGACGCCGTTACAACAGCTCACTATATAATCAGAAACTCTTTTGACACCGATACTTTGAGTATAGGTTGAGAGTTCGTGGGTGTCTACTACTTCGAGAGTTTCATGAGAAATTATAGAGATCAAATCCAGATGATCATCAGAATCATCCTTAGGGCGGTATCTGAGAATGAGATCAGGATCACTGCCGTTGTGCTTGATTTTATTATTGTTGCTTAATTGTAAATATTGAATAATGAAATCGTAAGAGTTAAGGTAGGAGTTCCATGACTTGCACACGCACTTCCATCGAGCAACGCTTCTCATTGGCAGCTTTAATATGATCTCCTTCAACAGCTCGTCGGGCATGTACTCCATCTTATTTTTTCTCGGCAACCAAACAGAAAGCTAGAATGAAATTTAAGTGTTCCAGCGTCTGTGTATGTATATAACAAGTTTTTCTGGGCAACCAAACTGAGGGACTGTGATTTGTAATTTATAAGCTGTGTGTTCGTGTATATATAAGTGCATAGACGTCTTCCAACTCTATTAGGTTTTTAGGTTTAGGATTAGGATTAGGAAATTACTCTTTTACAAATTAAACAACTAGCATTTATTTCTCAATCCAAAAAAAACTAGCATTAATTTATTTCTTATTTTTTGTAAAATATTTATACTTAGGATAATGCATATAAAAATTCTAATGGAATTTTATGTTTATATTGAAACATCGTGTTGCATATATACATATATAATATTTTTTTTTATTTCCCCTTATTGTTCGTTTCGTTTGAAAAGTTAATTTTTCAAATTTTGCTTGCCTAATCTTTTGTATTTATTAGCTACAAATACACATAAACCCTTGGAAAAAAGTACCTAGTTTGACATGAACCCTTGCCTAATCTCATAATCTTTTGTATGCTTCCAAATGTAATAGAAAAAACTGTTATTTTCTATCAATTTATCCAAAAAGCTTGGCACAAAGAATGTTTACTATTAATGCCAGTGAATGTGAAGTTCATATTTAATACAAGAACTAATAAAAAAAAGTTTATATTTTATAACATGGTTGGTTTTTTTTTTTCTCTTGGATTATATATAATTTAGTTAGTTTAAAAATTTATTAGAGTTTATTAAATATTAATTAAACTACTCAATTGAATAAAAAATATAAAAATATAATTAAAAAATAAAAATACGAAATTAAAAATAAAAAATAATAATACCATCAAACTAATCCTAAATTATTCTTATTGGACGTGGTTCAAAGTCCAAGCCGAACAAATGATTATGCACTGGACTTCTTTCTATTGGGTTGAGCCCAATTGAGCTTGTTGTTTGTTTGTGGACTTGGTTGCGCTTCAACATGCAAGTGATATACGTCCTCATGGATTTCTTGCTGTGCAAGTCATCCATTGTGAAGTGGGGGTTTCTTATGCCACGTCCACTGAATTTTTTTACCAACTTTTATCATAATTAAAATTTTATCTAATTTTTTGTGAAATGTACATAACTACACCTGATTATTAAAATTGTAAGTTCGATAAACCACCCCCCACCATTCAACCAAACATATAAAATATGCTATAAAAATTTCAAGTGCTGCCACAATAAATTAATAATCCAGTCTACTGATCCCAGTGAGATTTGAGTGGTGAAGTTTTGCAATTTGCAAAAGCTACCACGATGATCCCAACGATATTTTTAAGTGGTAAATTAAATATGCATAGTTGTTTGTGTATAATGTTTTTGGTTTAAAATATACGATGATGATGAACGCTACTTTCCCTACTATTATTTTATGAATAAAGAACTATAATATATTTTTATAAAAAATAACAAAATATTGGTGAGATTTAAATTCCAAAGCTACTGATCAATTATTAAACAAGAGTTGTTGAACTATCATATAATTTAGAAACATTTTTCATATAAAAAGGAGGACGTGTGATTCCACTATACTATGAATCTAGGTGCATTGTATACATTAATAATCCTTTTATACATATCAATTTCAATATAAAGATTAGTTTATAAGACAATTATTGTTCAACCATATAATATAGCCTGAGAGTTTTAAATTTAATTTCAATGATTGAAAGTATCAAACGCAATGGATGAGCTTTCAATTTTCTATAGTGAAATGGAGATTCTGACTAAAAATATATGTTTATATTCTAAATACAAATTTATCGAATGCAAGAAAATTTAACTTCAAAATTTTGCAACTAATAAGTCCAATATTTTTTTTTCACTACACATTGATGCAAAGAGAGCCCAATAATATCTTCACGCAACAATGATATATATATATATATTTTCTGATTTGCCACTGTGGTTTAAGCTAAATTCATGTATTTTTTTTAATTTAAACTTAAAGTGATAATTTCATTGTACCTTTTCGTCTTGGAAAAGACCCAAAACCCGTACCCAACATTTAACCTTTTACCATATCCAACAAAGCTTACGCACATATTCACAAAAAAAAGAAAAAGAAAAAGGCTTACGCACAGCTTTTCATTTTCTTATATATTATTTTCCCACTTTTTAATTACTATTATTTTTCCAAATTATGTCTGTCCTCGACACCGAGTTGATGTGGTCGACTCGTCCGATTCGCATTATGAACTCGTCCGAGTCTTAGAAAAAGCAGCTCAGTATTTTTTGAACATTAAAAAAAGGCTGGCTTCCAAATTCCTGGTTTCCGCCAAAAATTTCGTGTCCAACACTGAAATGATTGTCGACCAAACAAAACTCTGTCTGATTTCTTTAAATTTTTTTTTTTTAAATAAAAAAATAATTTAATGTAAAGGACGAGCATATACATATTTTTTTTCAAAATATATTTTAGTCCCGTGGCTTTTAGCGATTATTAGCCAGCTTTTTCCAATTTCTTAGCTCCTTGTCTTTCTCTTTCTCTCTCGCACACACTCACTCTCTTTTTTGCTTTTTTCGCTGCCACGCTCGAATACTTCCACGCTTACTCTGTCAAAAAATTTCTCACCCAAAGCCCTAGAAATGCTCTCCTGTTTCGGTTTCTCTTTCAGTTTCGTGGCCTGTCAGATCTGAGACATTATCCAGCTGAATTCTCTCTGTATGTTTCATTTTTTTTTTCGTCTCTTAGTTTTTGAATTTGCGGTTACATGCTTTTCTTGGTTTGGCACTTTTACCGTTAAAGTTCTTTCTGTAGGTTATATTCATGTCGACGTTTGGATTCTTGCTGAAGGAGGTGCATTTTGTGGCAGATCCAACTATGATCTTTCACTTTGAAGAACGGAAGCTTTGGTTTTGAAAGCTTTGGTTTTTCCGTCGGTTTAGGACTGGTAAGTAGCTCTAAAGGTTTTGACTTTTAGAAAATATATGAACTTATTGTAATGTAGTTTGAGCCGAGTTATGTGCTTTAGTGGGCTAGTGAGTAATTGAGGAAAATAGCGGTTTTGGGTTTAGTTGAGGGTTTGGATTTTCCCAAAGGGCCTAGATGACAAAAGGGTTATGATATTAACAAAAGTCTTTCGTTTCTCTCCCTTTGTTCTTTTGTGTGCAGTTTCTTGGAGACCAAAGAGAGAAAATATTTTATTTTGCTGACTACTATTTGTCCTGGTTCAATCAGGGCTTTGTTTCTGAGGTACATTATCGATTGAATTAAAATGGAAGATCCTGTTGTACAAGACGGGGAAGAAGAAGTGGAGAAACCCCTAGTTCCGGAAAAAAGGGCCTCATCAAGGTCATTAGTAGGTGAGAAAAAAGTTATGAAAACTGTGAAACCTGGTGCTGCTGTGACATCAAAGGTGTCGGTATCGAGTGGTTCTGTTAGAAAGAGAGTGGAACCCAAAAGCGGTTTGGATTCTAGCTCAAGTGTAAAAAATTCAACTGTAGCTGGAGCATCACGGACTGCGAATTCGGTTCCTGTGATAAGGCGAAACAGCACGGGGGATGTACCTGAGAAAACATCTATTGTCTCTGCTACAAGACGGCAAAACAATGCCACTACTGTTGCTGGAAAAAAGACTACAGAGCTAGCAGGGCGGTCTCTCCCGGAACTTAGGAGGAGTTCATTGCCTTCAGTGGTTACTAAACCTTCAAATAGAGTGAGTGCTTCAGAAACAAGAAAGTCCTCCACTGTGTTGCCAGTGGACCGGAGTTTGAGAACATCAACTGGGTCTGATGTGACGAAGCAAGAGACGGTGAGGAGGCCTTCCATCAAGCCAGCATTATCGGCTTCTTCTTCTACTTCTTCAAGAAGGGTTACTTCTTCCTCATTAGACAGTAGTGGTGGCAGTGGGGTTAGGAAGACGGTTTCAAAGGTTTCTTCCCCGTCAACACGCTCACCTTCAATCTCTGGTGGATTGAGAGCTGGGCCAGCACGCTCACCTTCAGTTTCTAGTGGATTGAAAGCTGGGTCTTTGTCTTCTTCTCTTGATAGGAGTTCTAGTTTATCAGGACGTAGAAAAGTAGCAACTCCTGATAGTCGGGATTCAAGGTTCATTGTCCTTCCTCAGGTGGAGATTAAAGCTGGTGATGATTTGGTAAGCACCGCAATCAGCAAACCCTAACAATGTATAACGATAATTCATTTAGATGTGCCTTATTTTGTGCCTTGTGAATATTTGGAATTATGATCTTTTTCAATTAATGGTCCATATTGTTGTTATTTCACTTTGTACACCACTTCTGTTTGCTCAAACGAATCAAGGATTTGGAATTATATAAATGATGTACTATGAAGGTGTTGATCAGAAGAAGTCGACTTGTATATTTTCTGCTATTCATTGATGTGGTGTCCTAATCATGATCTTCTATGGGTAAATATTTTGTTTTATAAATTGACTTTTTGTGGCCCATAAATGTTGCCTTTTGCATTCTGCTTGCTGACCTTGAGGTGCGATATATGGTCTATGGTCTGAGTGGCATTTTACTAAATTTAACTTCAAAAGTGAAGTGTCCTAGACTGTTGGAAGTGTCATGGGGTTCCTAAAGCCATTGAGCCTGAAAATGTTTTTGAAAAATAAAAAAAACCCCCAGCAAATATAGCCTGTAGAGTTTCTGTTTGTATTTAACTTGATATAAAAAGTTAGGTCCATATCCTATCAGCTTAAGCTTTTATATATTGTATTAGAAACCGTCTGTATTGAACCCTTTGGAAAAAGAAAAGAAAAGAGAGATAAATTATATATCTATTAAGCAACACCCTTGTTTTTAATATGGTCATGATAGTGTAATGGTACCTTGCTAAGTTTTAGACTGTCAGAGGGTAATGAAATAAATGTCTCTTTCACATAGAAATTATAAAACACATGTAGAAAAACAATTTAAGAGGCATCTAGAGAAAAATTAGAGAAGACAATAATTAAGTATCTCCAATTTTAATATGGACATGCTGATTGGACTTTTATGCCAAATGGATGTGCGTTATTATTAACTGTGTCCTCCATCTTTATTTTTTTCTTCAATCTTTATCATCATCTTCATCATTGCTTTATTTGTAATGATTTTGCAAACATTTTGGGCACTGAAGCTTGTTTATAGAAAGAAAATCCTGGGTTTTGAATTGTCCGTACAGGATCTAATACAGAAGATCCTGGGTTTCCTCTGTTTGTTTCTATTGTTGCTACACAATTTACTTGACAAAATGAAAAATAGTTTTCAGGAGTTGCTTTTGGCCTTTTGAAAATCCTAACCTCTAGTTACGTTCCTGTTTATATTTGTTTCTTTTAATCTTTGCATTACCTATGAAATGGGATTTGTTCCACTTACACACCCAGGACGTATGGTGTCTCTAATTTAAATTTTACTTTATTTCTGTTTCTACATATGTTATTTCATTGGATATGAATAGTCATCAGAATTTATCGTATAATATTAACTATTCTTGGTTTGTTTACTTATTACTGGTTTATTTTCCATATTATATCAGAGGTTGGATCTTAGGGGTCACAGAGTTCGCAGTCTCAATGCAAGCGGGTTAAACTTGTCACCAAATTTAGAGGTAAATTAGTCATCTGTGTTGTAAACTAGTTGGTATTAACTGTAGAAAGCTTTCACCACCTATGTTATTAGATTTTGGTGTAAAGTCCGTTACACTTATGACTTATCTTCTATTCTTGACTTCTTGTAGATTAATACAGTTCTGAAATTTTAATCAAGAACTAAGTTTGTTTAGTGTTTTATGAATATAGTGATGTTAATTTTATGCCTTATAATTACAGTGTTATGTGCATTAATTCCTCATCTTTAGTCTTTGGATGTATATCATTTTCTTGAGCTCCTGCTGTGTGTGCTTTGATTGTGTATAGTATATGATGAACCTTCTAAACCTTGCAGTTTACTTTAACATAGCTTTGGACTTTTCAACATCAAGATAATAGTCCCTTTTAAGCAAATTAGCAATAAATGATTTGTTTCTACTTGCTGGGTAAGATTAGTTGTAACAACATGTGAAGCATAAAGGGACACAGGATGTGTTTGAAATGGTAGCTGATATATCATACATCCAAGTGATAGTATATGAAACATCAATATAGAGATGATTTGTTTACCTTGGATGCCAACAATATTGTTTTACATTTTAGAAATTATTAGCATATTTCAATAGAAATTGATTTCTCTTGACAATATCATGGCTACATTCACATTATCCATCAACATCACCAAAATGGGGATGACATTTTTGCCACTCCAAAGAAGAAATTTCTCATACCCCATCTGTCACTGTCGAATACCTTGAATGATTGGAATGTTGAGGATATTGCATTGATGTTGTCAACATTTTCTTTAATGTCTATTATGGGTGAATCACTGTCTTGTCACAAGAGATGTGAAATGGATACTGTAGTATGAGATACTATGTGCCTATGATATCAGTGGAACATGTTGCTTGACATATATTTGGTGGCCCCTGTGTGAAAATATGGTTACTTGTTTATAATGGAGTGACAAATTGTTCATGGTAATAAGTAAACGTGCTATTTGTTCATATTTTAGATTAAATCTTTTGTTTTGTTATCAAAAGAAAGAAAAATTAAAAATTCCTATAAAAGCTTGATGTAAGATGTATATTTGTCAAGTGATGGCCCTTTAAGGTGTGGTTTTGAGTAATTATATTACTTGAAGTTGTTTTTTCTTGTTGTCTCCATGAAAAAACATCATTATCAAGATTGAGACCCGTTTATGCACGATTATTCTTCTTTTGATGTTCTGTTTCTCGTTGAGATTAAAGAATGTTCCTCAAAATGATTCTTCGTTTGCAGTTTGTTTATCTCCGAGACAATCTCTTGTCTACGTTAGAGGGAGTGGAGATACTGACTCGAGTGAAGGTGTGTTAATTACAAGTAAACCTAAAAGTTTCTTTCTTTCATTATGCTACCATGTGCTCAGAATTAAATAGAATATTTGAAGAAGCTACACAATAAACATGTGAAAGAAGATTCCTACAATTACTTATTAGTAGCCTGGTAATCGACCTTTGATTCATTTCTCCCCTTTTTCAAGGTTCTTGATTTGAGTTTCAATGATTTCAAAGGGCCTGGATTTGAACCTCTCCAGAATTGCAAATCCTTGCAGGTTTGTCTCATATTTACTTTTGAATTGCCCTGATTCAGAAAAGCTGAATTATCCTAGTGTAGCGTTCTGAATATTTTCTCCTTTAGCAACTCTATCTAGCTGGAAATCAAATCACATCGCTTTCAACCCTTCCTCAACTTCCTAATTTGGAGGTAAGGTTATGGACGTGTTGCTGATCAGCAATCTGAGTTTTCAACTTGTAGTGCCCTTCTTAACTGGTCTCAGAGTTAATAATTTTGTTTTTCTTTTTTTATTTCCTTTCCTTGTTCGTAGTTTCTCTCAGTTGCTCAGAATAAGTTGAAGTCTCTTTCTATGGCAAGTCAACCACGACTACAGGTTTGTTTGCTGTTATGCAGCATATTGCATCTTCTTATTCAAGATTAGATCAATTATTTTTATTTTTGGTCATTGGTGCAGGTATTAGCAGCTAGCAAAAATAAAATTTCAACTCTAAAGGGTTTCCCTTACTTACCAGTCCTCGAGGTTAGTATTTATTTTATTAAGGTTTGATCTCGTGCTACTTATGATTCGATCAGTCTTTACAAGCTCCGTTATTTGTTCAAAGCACTCTAATGAGACTTGATATTCTTGCATTAATGGTAAACCTTATAATTATTTACTTTTGCTGCAGCACTTACGAGTGGAGGAGAATCCGATACTTAAAATGCCACATCTAGAAGCAGCTTCCATTCTGCTGGTTGGTCCTACCTTAAAAAAGTTTAATGATAGAGGTATCTTATTATATTTGTCCTCTGGTTTTTGCATTGACTGTTTTTGCCCTCTCTCTCTCTATCTCTCTTGGAATGAGCTTTGCTTACTGAGTGCTGTATGTTATTTCAGTCTAAAATATTTTGGTGGTGCTTTGAAATTTTTCAACAACTTAACATTTCTTGTGTATGTGATAATCTGATAGATCTCTCACGTGAGGAGCTAGCAATTGCAAAGCATTATCCTACACACACATCTTTGTGCATTAGAGATGGTTGGGAGTTTTGCCGTCCAGAGCATGCTGCAGGTGTGTTGTAGAGAGCTGTAGTTTGCTGCCTGCCTTGCAAATTCAGTTTGTTCTAGTATCATCATTGTGTGCAGAGGTTCTTTTGGATAACAAGTTGATTTTGAATGTTTAGTGGCTAGCTGGGGAAAATTATTGTTTTAGTATTAGTTTTTTTTTGCAATTTATTCTATAGCAATGGACATTAGATTTCGTTTTAGTGGAAGGTAGATTCAAATCTAAATATGAGTGGGATTTTCTTCTCTGTATAAATGATATAGTTTTATAGTCACAATTGGTCTGCATTGATTTACTAGATTTTAAGATGCTTCAGCATTGCCTTCTAATTGATTTATTGGGTCCCACTGCGGATTGTAGCTTTTAAATAAATACTACTTTGCTGCCAGTGCTGCTTGGATTTGGTTTCTGGTTTTTAAATTTTATTTCTGAAAGTGTGCCAACTTTTGCAGTTGTTTTTAGTGTTCAGATGAAATTAGAAAAAAAAGAAGATAATTTGTAGGTTGATGAATTCTTTGCTTTGAAGCTTAAATAAGTTTAGAAATCAGATGACATAGCTTATGGTTTATATTAAGCATGCATTGGGTATCAATTATAGAGAAATTAGAGGTAAAATATATATTGTAAGAGAGAATGAGAGATGTGTGGATTGAAAGAAAAAGTAAGGTATTACAAAGATGGGTGGATGTTTTTTTTACGTTGTGAGGGGAAAGGGTAGCGTTGTTAAACAGAATAAACAAAGAAGTCAGTGTGAGAGTGTGAAAGGTTAGTTTGGTAAGGGTCCTAGGAGTAGAAGAGTGTAATCCTTCAAAGGAAATTGTGGATTGTAACTTTTAAATAAAAGGAAAGGAAGGAAAAGCAAAAGCTCAATTCTTGAGAAACTTTTTGTTGTTTTGTTATTATTACTGTTGTTACTAAATTATTATTATTATTATTATTATTGTTGCTGCTGCTGTTGTTGTTGTACTGAAATAGTTTTGTTAAAAGTTTTTCTAAATTGACAGCACAGTTTGAGTTCCATGCATCAGCATGTCCATTAACCAGGTGATACTTGGTACAAATATCTGTATATGCAATTGATTAATGATGCTTGCAAAACTTTGTTATGTCCCTTACATTTGCAAACATTTTCAGATATCTTTAAGAATACGAAGCTGGAGTTGAAAATTAGTGTTGAAAATTTGCATATTTAATGGTTGGTGTAGCTGATTATTTTCTAATTTTCATTTGAAGTACTTATATTTTGATATGTGGATGTTAGACTCTGTCTGCCATCTTTTTGGAACATGTGTTTGCTGAATACACCTTTAACTTCTAACTGGGTAGGACAATGTGCATTAACATTTTTACTATTTTAATATTACAAAACTTCTAGTTTGAATATTTGGTGTTATTGGCAGATTCAACATTTCGCTTTTTGGTTGAGCAGTGGAATGATCATTTTCCTCCTGGCTACTTGCTCAAGGAAGCCTCTATTGATCAACCCTTTGAGGAAGATGCTTGCCACTGCCACTTTAATTTTGTGCAAGACAGCACTTTAGGCAATGATCAACAGTTGGTTTTAGGATATCGATGGTTTGTTGGAGATAGAACACCTTCAAATTTCACAGTTATACCTGATGCCAATGGAGAGGTAACCTATTTTATGGTACTTTCAGGGCATTTGTATTTTTTGGTGGCAATCGATAATACTAACTCTTCTCTTTCCATGAATTTGGTTCTAAAGGTTTACTGGCCCAAGCATGAAGAAATAGATAAAATATTGAAAGTGGAATGCACTCCCATATTGGGAGAAGTTGAGTACCCGTCTATTTTTGCCATATCTTCACCAGTTTTTCGGGGTAAATTTTTTCATGCTTTCTTTACAAAATTTCATTTGTGTATCCAAACAGAGAATAGCATTGAGATGTAGTTGCATGACTAACATAATGTTGAGGCATATAGAAGGAGCATTATGTAGAAGTTAGAAATTATGATGGCTTTTTCTTTCACGTTTGTAAAAAATTAAGATTGTTTATTTGTCCAAGGTGTTATGCTTGAGTAGTGTGTCATGATATTCTACCAGTTTCAACTTTTATGAAGATCAAATTTCATAGTCTACATTAATAATTTCATATGAAAAAGTTCTAAAATGGTATAACACGTACACATCTTATATTATTCCATAGTCTGATCTTAGTTTCATTTTTGCAAAGGAAGTGGAATTCCAAAGGTTGTGAACCTTGATGTCAGTGGGGAGCTGGTGGAGGGAAATATTATCAAGGGCCATGCTGTGGTTGCATGGTGTGGAGGGACACCAGGGAAAGGTGTTTCTAGGTGAGTAGAACCTTTAAATGGTTAATACAGTATGCATAAATATCTAATAGTAGGTGCTTATAGGTGCATATAGCACTTTTATATGCATGCATACACTTATTATACATTTTTATTTCATTTGTATGTACTGTACTAGGTATATCTTGCAATATGCATCATGCTCTTGCTACAAGTAGATAATACAAAGTTAACTTTTCTTTTTTTCACCTTTTCTAGTTGGTTAAGGAGAAAATGGAATGGCAGTCCTGTGGTGATTGTTGGAGCAGAAGAGGAGGAGTTTCGGCTAACTGTAGATGACGTTGATTCAAGTTTGGTTTTTATGTACACACCTGTAACAGAAGAAGGTGCCAAAGGCGAACCTCAATATAAATATACTGATTTTGTCAAAGCAGGTTTGCAAGGATGCTTCTTTGAAACTTTTGTCCCACGCAATAATTCTAGTATAATCTCAATGGTATCACATACTCTACCGGATGAAATTTATCTGTCTGTAATTTTATGTTTGTATAATTTGGATTCTGATACAAATTCTATTCCTACTGTGTACCTTACCAGAATGCTTTCAAATATACAGTGCTTAATACATAAAGTCCTTGCTTCAACTCAAAACTCAGGAGAAAAAAACAGTTATGAAACAACAATTTTGAAAAAATTGGGATCCTAAATTAGTTGTATATAATATAATATAAATATATATATATTTATTAATGTATAATTTCATGGATTAGTTTTTTACATTCATTATTTTAGAATAGTCTTTGATCTCCCAGTATCTCTTCATTATTGATCTAGCATATGTTAGGTGGTTAGTTATCTCTGCCTGCTCTGTTAATAGTGGCTAAAGTCTTTTAACCATTAAGATCTTTTTTTATATTTTTTTATGGTGAAGGATTGTCTGCTTGTTCTACTTTGAAGTCGTTTCTCCCTATTTTACGTTCTCTTTAATGTTAACCTTCAAATATTATATTAAGGGATACTAATTTTTAATGCTTCATGATTGCAGCTCCTCCATCAGTCTGTAATGTACAGATTATTGGAGAAATTGTTGAAGGGTTTACCATCAAAGGTGTTGGTGATTATTTTGGAGGGAGAGAGGGCCCCAGCAAGTTTGAATGGTTACGTGAGAATAGGGACACGGGGTTAGTATACTCCTAATTCTCATGCTTCAGTGATGAACATGGTAACAAGTACAGGACCAGCTCTATTCCCTGCTTTGGTTTCTCTCTTGTATTGCTATATTATTTCACCCAAATTTGTTCTCTAGGGTTATATTAGTTTTTATTCTTTGAATTGCGCTCTTCTCTCCTTTTTTAAAATTTCAGTGGTTTTGCCTTGTGAGGTATATTTCTGTTGCATATTTTCTTAAAGATTTTTTAATATCTTGTTTGAATTTAACTAAACAAGGTTGTCCACCTTTCCTTTTCTGTCATGAGATGATTTATTTTCACACTGACCTCTCTGTTACTTTATTCCCATTTTTAATGGATTTTTTTGGCAGAGACTTTATGTTAGTGTCAAGTGGCACATCTGAGTATACCTTGACCAAGGAAGATGTTGGATGTTGCTTGGCATTTGTGTATATACCTATTAACTTTGAGGGTTTGTCTCTTGACCTGTTGTCTAATGAGATATTTTCTGTATACTTAAAAATGTACCTTTAGTCATAGATTGTGTTGTAACATTCTGAATGGTACATTCTTCAGGGCATGAAGGGGAATCTGTATCAGTAGTGTCTCAAGTGGTGAAGCAAGGTATTGTGATTAGTGTCAAAAATCTTTTTGTGACTAAATTTTTGTTTTATAATGTCCATTAAGATTTATGATTTTGTTTTACAAGAATTATCTTCAAAAACATATTTGATACATAAAATTTCATTAGTTTTTAAGATTTTGGCCCAGTATAAATGTTTTTGCTTAAAATGCCTTCTATTCGGTTTCATCACGTTGCATTTCTAACTTCCTCCTAATTGTATGCTTCTTGTTATCCCAAACTCCAGCACCTCCAATGGTAACAAATCTTAAGATAATTGGTGATTTGAGGGAGAACAGTAAGATTACTGTAACTGGTATTGTTACTGGAGGAACTGAGGGGTCTAGCAGAGTACAATGGTTCAAAACAAGTTGTTCAATTTTGGATGGTGAGAAAGGCTTTGAAGCGTTGAGCACATCCAAGATTGCCAAGGTGGGATGTGGTTTTATTTCTATAATCATGTGCATCACATGTGAAGTTCAGGTTTTTTTCAAGTTTATATTTGCTGCAAGTATTCAATTGATTGTTGACCTTTCTTCAGGCATTCCGCATACCTCTAGGAGCTGTTGGCTATTACATTGTTGCAAAATTCACTCCAATGACTCCAGATGGTGAATCAGGTGAACCTGCATACATTATATCGGAGAGAGCAGTTGAGAGTAAGTATATCTCTCTTTTTTATTTAGTCTTGATCGATAATCGTGTCTTTATTTCTGCTCAAATGATGCCTGTCTCCTTGTTCAGTTCTCTCACTAACTAATGTTTAAAATTCTCACAGCTCTTCCCCCAAGCTTAAATTTCTTGTCTATTACTGGTGAATACGCTGAAGGTGGAATCTTGACAGCATCCTATGGCTATGTCGGTGGTCATGAAGGAAAAAGTATCTATAATTGGTATCTTCACGAGGTATTGACTGTTATTATGCTAACTAGCTGGAGTTGAATTATCCGGCTTGAAAAAAGAAAAAATGCGTATTATACTTGATTGTATCCATATATAACCTGCTTGATGCAAAATGTAAGCCCATGTAAACACTCTGGATTTTACTAACTAGGTATAATCCTTGTATTTAGTATGAGAAAAATGCCTGGATAAACTAGTACAGTCAACCCCTTATGATGTTGTTAAGTCTATATTAACTCATGCTAGCAAAAAATAGCCAACCTAAGTTTCAATTATAATATAATGATGATCTTAGATAATGTCAACTCCAAAAGCTTAATCTGTTAGTAAATGGACCCAATTTATATATCAGGCTAACACAAACATACTTAAAAACTTCCAAAGTCGCATTTTGTGTAGGCCTGGAGTTGCACAGTAACCTGTTTGGGGTCTTGCTCAGTTACCATCAACACTATGATGCCATGTTGTGTAGTCCTCCGTATAAATATTTAAGCTTTTAGAAAATCAACCTCACTATGTATTTCGAGGTTTACAACAGATACTAAAAACAATGATTTTGATAATGGTGATAGTTTGGTCATAATTACAATCGTAATAATAATCATACTTATAATATTGTATAGCTTAAATTTTGATATGATCTAGAGTGAAATAATATAGCTTCTCCATACTCTGAAACTGATACAACACCAAATATAGTACAGTAAGGTAGAGTACAGATCAAATACAATTCAATCTGATCTCATAGGGATTGTACGATTGAATCTATTACACTTAGTGAGCTGTAAGTGGCTTTTGGGTTAGCAGTCATTCTTAGATTACCACTATTCCCAAAATTTAAATGTCAAAGGAGTAAAACAGCATCAGTTTTAGTAGTTGTAGGCTAAGTTATTATCAATCTGAAAATCTTTAGCTGCTAGGAAGTGGACCTAATTACGTATATCAAGACAAGTCAACGCACGCCAAACATTGGACATGTCAACTCATTTAATAATCATGCCACTTAATAGATATTACTGTTAAATATGTTACACATGTCAACATGTTTACCATGACCATCAACCTTATCAGTGAAAATTTAACATTTTTAGTATGATTATTAAATGGGTTTCAACACAATTAGCACAAACACCCTTGTGAAATTGCCATCCCAAAGTTTACTTAAAATTCTGCATCTGTTAATAGTATAAATCACTTAGCTGCTGTTATATAAATAATTTTTTCATATACAAGGAAACTTATGCTTTAAGTTGCTCTGGAAATCTGCAGGTTGAAACTGACTTGGGTAATGTAATACCTGAGGTTTTAGGACTTCTTCAGTATAAGATAACCAAAGATGCAATCGGTAAATTCGTTTCCTTCCAATGTACCCCAGTGCGTGATGATGGGATTATGGGAGAACCAAGAACTTGCTTGGGACAAGAACGTGTTCGCCCTGGTAAATTTATTTGCTCATGTCATGAAATTACATTTGTGGATATAGTAATGAAAAAGGAAAATCTTATACTTATTGTGGTTTTTGAATATTAGAGTAATAGCTATATTGAGAATGTCATTTGTAAAGGATTACACTTTATGTTTCTGTTTGAGAGGTGTCCATTGGTGGCGGTGATTGATCTTACTGGAAGGGACCTTTTAGCCTAGTTGAACCTTGCCTTCACAGGGTTTGGGTGGTTTATGGGATGGAAGAGGGGCTGGGGGCCACCTTTTGTTTATAAGGCAGAGGTGAGATGAACTTTAAACGGAGCAAGAACTTTAAATGTCAAAATAACTTTTGTACAAGTACAATATTTCTTCATTCTGAATAAAGATTCAAGAAAATTTTGTTGAACATAAGCTTCTGGTGATATAGAAACGTTCAAGTAAAATGTTAGATCAGCTGGGGCAGCTTGTTTATCTCAAAATCTGATCTTGTTTCTATTTTACATACACTCTCTTGAATGGTATGTGCTTGAATGGAGTGCGTTAGATGCACATGTCATGCTGTAGCTCTTATGGAACTTGCATGTTTTGAAATATCATTGTAAAATTGGTAAAGCAATATTTCTGAAGGATCCAATTGCTGGATTAATTGTTACATATTACTTTTCTATCAATGCAAGGCTTCTTTGCAAGCATTGTTGTTATATACTTAATGTCTCCAAAGTGAAGCAACTGCTGAAAAGAAAGTAGTATCTGTTACAGAAGCTATTTAAATTTTGGATGTTCAGGCGTTTATGTTGTATTTATATTAAGTGTCTTTCAATTTCATTCATTAGCAATTCCTGTACCTTCCCAATGGACATATCCAAACTACTAGTTATACATATCTCCTCTCTGTGATAATTTCTGACTGTGCTCGTGTCCTAGTCTTGATGTTTGACTCCTTGGTGTTTAGGAAGTCCAAGATTGCTTTCTCTACAAATAATTGGAGATGCCACTGAAGGAACTAAGCTAAGTGTTGACAAAAGATATTGGGGTGGTGAAGAGGGAGATTCAGTTTTCCGATGGTTCCGGGTAATTTTATTCACTTTCGTACTTAAGTTTTATATATTTGCAGAACTCCATTTGGGGACTGTAATTGGTATGTGAGCATATCTGGTGAAGTGGGAAGGAAGTGCCTAGTATTCAAATAGAACTATTTAATATTGTTTCTCATGTGCAGAACTTCATGCTGATTGACTATTTTCATCTTGCTATACCAAATTATGGTACAAATTTGATTAACTAAAAGCGTTATGTTTGCAGACTAGTTCAGATGGGTCTCAAAGTGAAATCATGGATGCAGTGGCTGCTTCATACATGCTCTCACTTGATGATATTGGATTCTTCATCTCAGTTTCGTGTGAGCCTGTTAGAAGTGACTGGGCTCGTGGTCCTACCGTTCTTTCTGAACAAATTGGACTTATTTTACCTGGTACAAACTTAGTTTTTGTGTATGTATATATATTTTACTGCTGGTAGGTGGTGGTGTTAAACTTTCTTTTTCTTTGGGATTCTCATTTTTTAGTTTGTTTCTTGTTTGAATTAAAAATATTGTCATAAGTTCACGATGCATGATACTGCTGATAAATTCCTATTTGTATTTTCCAAAAGGATGGAAGTTTTCTACAGACATTAGAACTATGTTTAATTTTGATTTCTATCTGCATTTTCAGGCCCCCCTACTTGTCATTCTTTGGAATTTCTTGGATCAATGGTAGAAGGACAACGATTGAGCTTCCTTGCGTCTTATAGTGGAGGGTGACTTTTTATAGAGCACAATTTGTCTTTTTCCGTTTCGGTTTTGATAAGAGCTGTAACTCTTTATTCTTGTGATAACTTACCAAAGGGTGCTTTTTGGTTCAGGGAGAAAGGATCTTGTATCCATGAGTGGTTTAGAATAAAAAGCAATGACATCAAGGAGAAACTAAGTACTGATGGTGAGTTTTATTTAGTCATTAGGAGAGATACATATATGCACACTGTTTGAAATTATAAATTTTCAATGGTTAAACTTTTCTCTTATCAGACTTTCTGGATTTGAGTCTTGATGATGTGGGAAGATGCATTGAACTTGTTTACACTCCCATGCGCAAAGATGGGATGCGAGGGAATCCTAGGAGTGTTCTATCTGAAGTGATTGCTCCTGGTAAGTTGCATGTTTAATTTTGAAGAATTTTGCATGGATGAAGTAGATAGTAATGGTCATTTGGTGTTGACCTTATTTCCAGTAGTAAGTACTATAAATGTATTTATTCTGGGATTTTTTTCTAATTGATGTTATAGTTCAATCATGTAATTTTCACCACAAACTACCCTTTGGAGCAATCATGCAATTTCATACCCTTAATTTAATTTTACAAATATAAGTATCGCTCTATGCTAGAGGATGGCCTCTTATTTTCTCTATTCTTCTCTCTTAATAATTTTTACAACTTTGAACCATAAGGATTCTCTTTCAAATGGAATGTCCACAATCACTTCCTAAGCAATGTTATGCCCTTCTTCTGTATATTGCACACCACCCTAATCCTCTGGCAGAATTTGAAAGCACCTCCCAAGATATTAGATAGTCTTTCAGTCCTCCATTAGCTTCCATAAGAACATTTGTCGTCTATTTTGTTTTTTTACTCTTCTACAATTGACTCATAGATCTTAGGGATTTAAATGAGGAAAGGTAGTAGATAGGAGTACTTAGTAATACAGTACTAATGTCCGTCTTGCCTGTTAGAGATAAATGCTCTCTTCCTTCCACCATGATGCTTACTTTCCTGTGACCGTCATCTCCAAAATATCATGTTTAATTGGTTTTCCTCTCAATTGGATACCTAAATGCTTCATAGGTTACTTACTCACTGCAGACCCATCCTTGAAGCCCAAAGTTGTCACTTTCAAATCTTCACGTTTTTTTTTTCCAAACTCTCATGCTTTTAGATGTGTTAATCTTTAACTTGGCACTCAAACTGAAAGCCTCCAACAACTTACTGCAAGTAACTTAATTAACCAAAACTAGAAATAGAATATCATCCACAAATTATTAATAAATGGCCTTACTATATATATACATGTAATATGTATTTAGTCCTTCTTAAAAATCCTCAAACTTACCATTTTCTTTGCCTCGAAGTGCCAAACTTCACTGAAAGATCTACAATGCGAGAGAAAAAGGGAAAAAAAAAAAAAAAAAAAACGGCAAAAGTAACTGAAGGCAGCATCATTTATCCAACGTTCCCCATCTTTTGCTAAACCTTCTTAAAACAACTGCTAAAACCTATTCCAATACACATAATTCATAAGCTTTTTGAAAATCAGTCCTAGAAACAAATCCTTGCTCTCTCTTCCATAAACCTCTACTGCCTTGATTTGCAATTAATGCTGCATCCCAAAAATTTAACTTCCTTTACATAAAAGCTCTCCATGTAACCTAAATTATTTCCCCCAAAATTGTTTCTGAGAGAAACTAAGTGTTGTAAGGTGAGTTACATAAAGCAATTTTTGGAGAAAGTTTCTAGTACACCAGCGTTCGGTAAAGTAGGACAAATTTTCTTTTCTGCATTTCTTCTGTTTATTTCTTCATTTAAAAAACCATGTGCTCATTCATTAAGGAATCTATTATTTCCTTGCAACAGCGGATCCTCTGGGTGTGGAGCTTGTAATTCCTGATTGTTGTGAGGACATGGATATATTCCCACGAAAAGCATATTTTGGTGGACAGGAAGGCGTTGGAGAATATATTTGGTACAGAACAAAAAGTAAGCTTGAGGGATCTGCTTTGATGGCTCTATCTGATGCATGTGAAGATGTCGTTATATGTGGTAAAACACTGTAAGTTCTGATGTACCCTCTTGGATTCTAATATTTCTAACTTTTTCTCTATATCTTTTAAATGATGTTTTGTGAAAAATGTGAAAATGTGATAGAACATATACGCCATTGCTTGAAGATGTGGGAGCTTATTTGGCTTTGTATTGGCTGCCCATTCGTGCTGATGGAAAATGTGGAAAGCCATTAGTTGCAATTTGCAGCTCTCCAGTTATGCCAGGTACCATTAAAAAACCACCCTACCTTAATTTTCATTTGTAGATGTGGTTCTGCATATTTGTTTTGGTGCAGTTCTTAAACTTCTAATTTTAAAGTTATTTATTTTTATGCTAGTGATAAGGTTTTCATTCATTATAGCTTACTCTAGCTTTTTTATGTCCATTTTCTAATTGTATCTGTGGACTTTTGCCAAAAAGTGATTCCAAAGCATTTATACATTTGTTTCCTTTGAATCTTATTCTAACACATTGTAGTCTTCCAAACCTTTTTTGAGACATTTTAGTTCTTTGACACATTGTAGTGTGATAATGTGGCAGCTCTTCCAGTAGTTTCTAATGTTTGTGTCAGAGAGTTGTCTTTTGGTGTTTATTCTGGAGAAGGAAAATATTTTGGTGGATACGAGGGAGCAAGCCTCTTTAGCTGGTATAGAGAAACTAATGAGGGAACTATCATTCTCATAAATGGGGCCAACTCTAAAACTTATGAAGTTGTAGATGAAGACTACACCTGCCGTTTATTATTTGGGTAACTATTCTGCCTCTTTTTGCTGTGCTAAAGTTTGCTTCACCAAAACATCAAAAAGAAAGACAGAGCTTTTATAGGTTGTTAGTTTTATTAAGAGCTGGTGCACTTTTAGAAAACTAATGAAATATTGAATTTGTTTCTGTGGTCTTGGACTTGAAATGGTGCTAAAATCTTTAGAAAATTGTGTGAATTGCTGGACATGGCTTGGATGGTCGTTGGTATTTCCAATTTAGATATCATATACATTATTAGATCTTTTGGATCAACTTGCCATGGTTGATTATAACCAAAAAAGCTAAACTACAGTTAAGGGTTGTCTACAACACTCTGATATTTATGAACCTAATAGAATTTGCAAGTTAGGGTGCTAAATGTAGAAAAATGCAAGAAATATCCTTATATCCTCTGTTTGACACTAGGCCTCTAATTGTTTTTTATGTAAATTCTTGATTGCAAATTTCTCATATAAAGAACATTTTCAATATTTTTTGGTTAATAGAATTTTTCACTATCAATAGATGACTGCAGATATATAGGTTTACCTGGAAAGTTATGTCCACATGTAATCTATATAATTGCAATCCATGTTTCTTGGTTAGTTGTAACCAGAATGCAGAACGTTGCCAATGTGTATGGATGGAAAGGAATAGAAGAATTTATTAAGGAAAGTTAAAAAATATTGGATTTCTATGAATCATCTAAAATTTTTGTATTTCATATGGCTTTTGGGGTAGGATTTTTTAGATTTAGTATTTTAGTTGTAAACTTGATTTGGAGATGTCTTTTAATTATAGCATAGGATTCTAATTGTGTATTTTTATTTTTGAGGATCAATAAATCTATAGGCACGAAGAAATTTTGCCAAGTTTGTTTACTAACTGACATGGAAGTTGATATGGCAACACATTATTGGCTTCCATGGAGGGTTCACTTATCCCTTATAGGTTATATTAAATTGTCAACCAAAACCGTGTTGCCACATCAACTGCCATGTTAGTTGGTAAACAAATTTGATAAAACCTCTTGGTACCCCTAGCATTACTCAAGGATGTGTTGGTTTTGTGATGCAAGACTAAGCATGTTGAGGTTTTATTATGGAAGGCTGCTAGGTTCATGGGAATCAAATTTTCCTGGATGTCTCCAACTTTACCCTCTTCAATGGGAATGAAGCTGAAAAGGTTTTATTTTCCTGAATTGGCTTTGGTACCATGTTGAATTACCACTATTTCTAAAAGGTTAATCTGATGGGAGGTGGGTCCAATATGTTTTCAATATTTATCTCAGCACTCCCCTTCATGTATAAGCTGTCCATCTTTTCGGGGCTCCATTTGTCCTTGCACCTGTATAATTCTTTTCAATGGGTGGTAGTCTGATTTGAAAATTGGACCTTTAGGACCTTTGGCTCTGATGCAATGTATACTGTTTAAGGGTTTTGAGAATTTTTCTGTACTGTTGATTTAGTAGAATTATGGTAAATACATACACACTGCAGGAAACTAGCAATTAAAAGGAAAACTTTAGCCAAGAAATTCTCTATTACAGCTAGTGATTAGTCAACTATGCTAATAAGGAAAAACTTAATTCCTAAATTTTTTTAGCTGGAAACCGTAGACAGCTGGTGAAGCTTTAATCAGTTTTCCAGCTAATAATCTCTATACAGATTTTCTAATAAGTTTTATTAATGAATTAAGTGTCTATCGTAATATTGTTTATCGAATTTATCTTATAGATATACGCCAGTCCGTTCAGATTCCGTTGTGGGAGAACTCAAACTGTCTGAGCCAACTGACATTATTCTTCCTGGTACAGAATCCAAGTTGATAAGTATTTTATTAATTGATTATTTTTAAAATAATTTTTGCTCAAATGTCGCTGCAGTTGATTGGCTTGCTTTAATTAGTTTTTCCATGTTCTTCAAAAAGAACAATTTTCTGTACCTTACTGGATCCTTTAATATATCCTACATGGTGAAGCTTAAATAACGCCTTAAGTTAATTTTGGGTATGACATTGCCTTCAGAGCTTCCAAAAGTAGAAATGCTTGCCCTTTCTGGAAAGGCAATAGAAGGTGATGTTCTCACTGCTGTTGAAGTGATTCCAGAGAGCGAGACCCAGCAGTATGTGTGGAACAAGTATAAGAAAGATGTCAGATACCAATGGTATGTGCTATGAGTCAGTAATCTTCTACATTATGCATTCAATTGTCTTTGTGGTACTATCACTATTAGGTGCTTCATAATTTGGTATTTATTTCTAAGATACTTTCAGAATTTACAAGTTTGTAAACTTGAAGTGGAATGTATATTAAATGGTATGCAGCTATGTTTGTCATTTTAATTATCTGCTCAGCATTGCAATTTGGAAGGGCAGTTTATATCACTTCTTATTATAAACTGTCTTTGCACATGAATTTTAAAAGGTTCATTAAGTTTAGGCTGTTATGGAAATATAACAAGGTTTGTTAGCTTTCATTATCTTTGTTATAAATGACACAAGGCATGCTGCAGGTTCTGTTCATCAGTAGGAGATAAAAATTCCTTTGAGCCTTTGCCTGCACAGCGTTCTTGCTCCTACAAGTTGCGGTTAGAAGACATTGGACGATGTCTGAAATGTGAATGCATTGTGAATGATGTGTTTGGAAGATCAAGTGAGCCTGTGTATGCGGAAACTGCACCTGTACTGCCAGGTATTTTCTTTTCAAGGGCAGTGACTCGCTAGAGTGGAGTACTGTTAGTTCAAAAGAATTCTCCATTGTTACATTTCCTTTTGCTGTCAGAGCAAAACTTTTGAGTGTTTTGCTTCTTCTGTAAGAGGGAAAACTTAGTAGTATTTACCACTTTCTAAAGATTTTATTCCTCTACTTTGACCTAGTGGAGCACAACCATTTTTAATCTACTATAGATCATATAGATCATGTATGACCAAACATGCTGCCTCACACTTTATTCTTATAATGCTATCTAAACATTTATTGATAATATTATTGGACTTCTATTTTATTCCTCTACTTTGACCTAGTGGAGCACAACCATTTTTAATCTACTATAGATCATATAGATCATGTATGACCAAACATGCTGCCTCACACTTTATTCTTATAATGCTATCTAAACATTTATTGATAATATTATTGGACTTCTATGCTTGTTATATTAATTACTTTATGTAATGCCAATATGTTGCTTTGAGGGCCCCAGTTGGTGGTATCATGATTCGTTAGGTAGTTTTTATCCTTTAACTATCTGTATTGATAAATCTAAAACATTGTTTCCTTGCTGGGACTGTTTTGCCTATGGGATAGTATGTCGGTTTCTTATGCTCAGAAAATCGATACTCTTGATGGGATCCCAAAGCATATAAACACAAATTGCTGATGGAATAAATCATGAGATGTTTCGGAAGTTCTAATTGTTACTACTGTGACTTGGTTCCGCTGCTTCCTTTTATGTTCAATTTTCTGAATAACTGGTTTTAATATTTGTTATCTTCTAAATTTCAGAACATTTTTCCTTCATCTGTCACGATATTTATTTTTATTATAATAATATGTATATTTATATATAATTTATAGGGATTCCTAGAGTGGATAAACTGGAGATTGAAGGGAGGGGTTTTCACACCAACTTATACGCTGTTCGTGGTGTTTATAGTGGAGGAAAGGAAGGAAAAAGTAAAATTCAGTGGCTCAGATCGATGGTTGGAAGCCCTGATCTTATCTCTATACCAGGTAGAGTTATACTTTTGGTTTCTTTTATAACCATGGAGTTAATATCTCTCATTCTAATCGTTACTGGTCCAATTGATGAGTTTAAATCATAAATATATTCATGTTAGGTAAGTCAACTAATGAATTTTTAATTCAGTGGTGACTTTTTGTAATTATGTGAAGCCTTAGGAGTAGTCAAAGAAATTTCCCTGTTTTTATTTGTATGAATTTATCTGATGCTTTGTGCTGTACTGGAACAGTCAATTGATTTGCTCGTAATTATTGTATGCCAAACTTCTCTCAAAAGTTGAGAAACTTACAGTCAATTATTTGTTTTGTAATCAATTACTGCTTTTGTTTTTGCATCTTGTATTGAGAGCTTCAAAGAATTCCTTATTTCACAAATGAGGTATGAAAGCTTGTACTGTATCCTTGTATGTTTAAAAAATTTTAGCAACTAATATTTGCTTATCAATAGTGTAAAAAATAATTGTGTTTGATCGATATAATTGTAAAATAGACAAGAGTATTTATACTCTTGGAGAGATACAGAAATAAAACCCTAGAAAGTAAAATTACAAAAAAGTCATAGTTGACTTTTAAGCATGTGTATGAGAACTTCTTACATGCCAGACAGGATGGTTGTTAGTTTCTCTCGTCTTTGCTTTGTCTTTCTAGATATTTTATTACATTGCTTCTCCCAATCTTCAATGCCTGAGTGCAAAAATTGATTTCAGGAGAGATAGGGAGGATGTATGAAGCTAATGTTGATGATGTCGGGTATAGGCTGGTTGCTATTTACACTCCTGTGAGAGAGGATGGAATGGAGGGGCAACCTGTTTCTGCATCAACAGATCCCATTGCAGTAGGTAATGCAAAATATTTCTTTTGCCTTTAGTTTTGATGGGTTAACAATTGGTGTTGCAAGAATGTTATATATATATATATTCAGAAACTCTGCTTTCTATGATTGTTGAAATGATGCCGCTTTTATGGAGCAAACATGGGATTTGCATTTTTGTATTTCTTTCTTCTTGTTTGTTAAATTATCACAGTTCCCAAAAGCTATGCTTTTGGATAGCTTTTGGATTAGTGTCAACTTAACATTCTTTAAAGTTTTTATCTTCATGGTTGGATTGCAGATGTGGTGCAAAATTTGTTGGAAGCTTCTATCATATTTCTTACTTCTAATAAGTTATACTCTTTAATATTAACCTGATGAAGTAAACTATATTCCGGAAATGTTGCAACTTGACCTAAATCTGAATAAATTGAATTTTTGTCCTTTCTCTTCCCCGGATTCCTGGTTTTGTGTTATATGTGTCTAGATTAGTAGGATAGGATGGCGTTATAGCAGATTTGCATGTTATATATGATATATTCTAAATTAATACCAATTGACATTGAATCACTTGCAGAGCCTGATGTTCTTAAAGAAGTGAAGCAGAAGCTTGAGCTTGGATCTGTGAAATTTGAGGTATGCTATGATTTAAGTTAAAAAATATTCTTCATCCTCTCGAAGTCTTGTGCTTCCTTTACAATCATTTGTTATATTTTTTCCATAAAAGAAGTAAATAAAAGGAAGTAAGAAGAAAGATCTGGTTTAGGTTGTAACGATTGTGATTTACTTTGATATTTCTTAACTTAAATGTGTTCTTTGGAATATGGTTAATCACACTGTTGGAGCGACTAGTATTTACAAAAGTTATGGAAATAGACTTGTACATCATGAACCTTTTTAAATCATTAACTAGTATAATGTTGTCAGGAAGTTGAGGCTTTTATTTTTAAATTTTTTTACTTGGTACAATTTTAAAGGATCACAAACTCGATGGGTTCTTGGAGGGAGTGGCTTAAGAATTAACAACTGTCCCCTAAGGGACCAGCACGTAAATACGTTGTTTTGGAATTATCAAAAGTTAAGGTGCATCTATGGTTGAGTTATTATATGCATAATTTATAGCATCATTTTAATTAGTACAATTTCTGATATTTTCTTATTGATGTTTTAATTTTATGAATTACCTATTTATTCATTAATCTACTGTGGTATTTGATATTCTTAGCTATGGTGTATGGATAACATGTAATTTTCTGGTGTTAAAAGCCAACTCCCATGTGAAATATATTATTCTTAGCATGATTATTGTTGCATTGAATCATATTTGTAACTCATTATCAAATTTTGGCTTAGCTTGATTTTACTTTGCTAGATTTTTTCTTTCATAGGCTCACCACTTACCTCTGTTGATATAGGCATTGTGTGACAAGGACCGATCTCCAAAAAAGGTTGTCATACTCTCTCTCTCTCTCTCTCTAATGTGCTCAAAGTTATGATTAAAGAGTGAAAAAACCATTGCTTTGTCATAATTCTGTTGTTATTTGTCTTGCAGATTCCAGCAATGGGAAGCCTTGAGAGAAGAATCCTTGAAGTCAATAGAAAAAGAGTGAAGGTTGTCAAGCCGGGTTCTAAGACTTCATTTCCAACTACCGAAGTTCGTGGAAGTTATACACCTCCATTCCATGTTAGTTATACTCCTATGTTTGATATTTTGTGCCTCATTCTGTCTTGATGACGTATTATATGTTTTACCATGAATTTTTTATTTATTTTTCTTAAGAGAGATTGTTTTCTATATTTAGCTGTAGATAGTTTCTGGAAGTTCTGTTACATCTATATGTCATGTTTATTTTTTGGTCCTTCCCATGCTTATTTTACACTCTCTCTCCCTCCCTGTCTCCCTCTCTTTCTCTTTTTTGTTAGATAAAAGTAAAAATCACATTGTGATTTTGTTTTTTTAGTCACATATACTAGAAATTGAAGTGTGAAGAATGTATAGGTGGAGCTTTTCCGGAGTGACCAACATCGGCTTAGAATTGTTGTGGATAGCGAGAATGAGGTGGACTTAATGGTGCAGTCCCGGCACCTCCGAGATGTTGTTGTGCTTGTGATCAGAGGCTTTGCTCAGCGATTCAATAGTACATCCCTAAATTCCCTACTCAAGATAGATACATAAATTTTACAAGGTGAAATTCATATTGATGCATATTGATCTTTTTGGTTCTGTTAAATGATATCCACTTTTTTATACCATTGATACAACAAAATGTCAAAATTGGTCTTATTACTATATTGTGTGTAAAAGAAAATATGTCTGTACAATAGTCATTGGGTTTATGGTTTTGGAATCAATATATATTGTATGATTAAATCTATGACAGTGATTTTTATGTCATTTGCTGATATACTATTATCTTTGTATTCAGTTTTATGTTTTTAACTGGTATTTCAGTACTTGTGCTATTTGTAGTTTTGCATATATTCCGGCAATTCGCTGAACAATATTTTTGTTTGGTTCAAATGCAAAGTCTATACTCTGAGGTGCCGTAAATTTGTTTAGCATAGGTGGGTGGTTTGCATACCAAGGCAGTTTCCTAGCTAAGCAGCAGATATTGGCTCAGTATTTTCTTGATTGAATTCAGCCTCTGCATTGTTTGGTACATGTATTTAAACAATTAGATTTGCCCCATGCATCTTTACTATGGTGTTTTTAGATTCCACTAATTGAAGGCAAATTTGAAATATTTATATGTTTTCATGAAGAAATAAGTATAGTATGTTCTTATTACAATATTATTTTGAAACTAAAAAAAGAAGAGAATTCTGCAACCCTTCACATTTTCTTCTTAGCGTCTTTTCCCCAGTGGATTTCAAACTCCAATTATATTGCCATATTAAAATCTGACATAGAAACATTAATATCATAATAAAGATTTTTTTTTAATCAATGATTTAACTGGCTTTCCTGGTTTTATGTTTCTATTTTTTATTTCAAATGCAATGGTGAACTGGGATCACACTTGTTTCCTAAACTCTATTAAACACACTCTGGCTTAGTCGGTTGGTATCCTAAGCAACAAGGATTGAATTCAGTGATAAGTCTTCAAGTACAAAATACTGAATGAAACACATATAACCTTCATTTAAACATTCTTTTCTGAAAAGGACTTGATTAACTTTCAGTCTGTGTTTTGATCACTCCGGCCTCTATGTTCGTTGCCGCCTGAGTTGCTTTCGCAGCTCTTTCAGCCTCTATGGCTGCATCATACGAAGCATGCAGTGCTACAAATAGATAGTAGAAAAGCAAAACCACAGTCCAAACTATGAATCTCAGAAATGAAGGACCGTCGATTGAACCCATGATGAAGACGTTAATTGCTATGGAAGCTGCTGGCAGCCATGGAAGTAATGGCACCCCCCACATTTTAGGCTTCCTTGCTTTCTTCACAGTCAATTGTAGCCCTAGTGTTGCTACGAACCATAATGCCCCGGTCACTATGTACCCTATCCAGCCAATGTTGCTAACTGTCCAGTACACAGCCGAACCGATCGATGACCCTATGATTAGCACCACGAAGCCGATTAGTTTGTTCCTGTTTGAATCTGATGTCTCCCCGGAAACATAGTACCGCCTTACGATCAATGCAACCGCAACTAGAGAAAAGATTAATAGAGTTGATATGGAAAGCAGGTTTGCCAACACATCAAGGCTTGTGAAGAATGCAACGATGCAGTTAGCTATTGTCATGATAATAGTGGCATTCACTGGTGTACCGGTTTTCTCATTGATGGCTGCAAGAATCGGCGGTGCCATGTGGGTTCTTGCGATGTGAGTGAAGTATCGAGCTTGGCCAATGAGGTTAGCTAGCAGAACTGTGGTCATGCCCTTAAGTGCTCCTATTGCAACAATGTACTTTGCCCAATTCATCCCCACTGCTTGGAATGCTAGACTGAATGGTGCATCAACATCAATTTGTGTATATGGCTGCATTAAGCTCAGTGTAGCTGAAAGCAGGCAATACAGTGTTATGGTGATCAACATGGAGCCAATCAACCCAATCGGGATATCACGGCCGGGATTTTTGATCTCCTCCCCTAAGGTTGCAACTCCATCAAATCCGACGTATGCAAAAAAGAGCACAGCCGAAGCCTTAAAGATACCTTTAACACCATAGGGTGTGAAGGTTGCCATGTTAGCGAGGTCAGCCTTTGTTAACCCTGCTATCAGGATGAAAATCAACACAAGTATATGGAGTATGCTTGTCACTGAATTGAACCGAGACGATCCCTTTGTGCTCAGGGCTGCGCCAACACAAACTACAACGGAGACAACCACCGCAATTGGGTCTAAATGGTTGTAGTTCTCAGCAAGGTTGGAGACATTTATACGAAAATCATTGGGGTTGTGATTGCACAAGGTTGCAAAGTACGAAGTCCACGACCTTGCCACACTAGCACCGGCAACCATATACTCAAAAAGAATGTTTCCAGCAGCAATATATGCAACAAAGTCCCCAAGTTCCACCCTGAGATAGGAAAACGATCCTCCAGCCACCGGGAGTTCAACGGAGAACTCAGTGTAGCACAAAACAGAGAGCAATGCAGAGATTCCTGATATTAAGTAGGAAACTACAACTGCAGGACCAGCATCATTCCTTGCAGCATCACCAGTGAGGACAAATATTCCAGCACCCATTACAGCTCCAATGCCAAACCAAATGAGATCCCACCAGTTGAGGGTTTTCTTCATCTCGCTCTGGCTCCGGGCACGCATGTGGTGCAGCTCAAGGCTGTCCTGGGACCGCGCCAGAAGCCGATCTTTTAACCTTGTTTTGGTGCTGGCCAGTGCATGAACATAGCTTCCCCAGCTCTTGAATGACTCCTCAGGTAATAAACCTTCTTTGCTGCATATACACCCTCTTTTCTTGATGCCATTGCCATTTCCGGTGCCACTCATCATTCTTGGTTTGAAACTGAGTTATCTAAAAAAAGAAAGTGAGAAAGACAAAAAGGACATAGAATCAGAATATCATCGATATATAATGCCTCATAGGATAAAGCAAAACCAATAAAATATGCCAAAAACATATTGGATAGATAAGTCCATATGGAATTCCAAGCATGAAACTCTGAGTTTCTCAAACTGAAGGGAGTCAACCGAAGAGAGAGATAAGGGGTGTAAATCGGATCCAATCTTGAAATACACAACAGTTGGGTTCCTGCTGTATTACGGTATTTGGTTAGAGAGTCAAATTTGGAACCAAATCCATCAAAACTGCTCAATTCTAACTCTCTCTCTCTCTCTCTCTCTCTCTCTACATATATATCTATTAAATACTTATAGCTAACTATATATATATATATATATATATATATATATATATATAAACTTATAGCTAATAAATCAAAGCTTTCAAAATATTGCAAAGATATCTTATGGAATCGTAAATATATATGTTTCATACTCAAAGTTCCAAAGAAGATGTTATTTATTATATACTCACTTGATTTCACAGAAAAATAGATAAAAGAAATTGCCTGCAGCTTTTTGTCTTTAAAATAGTCCTAAGTTGTAGTTCAAATCTTGATAAGCCCCTGTCATCAAAGCTTTCAAAATATTGCAAAAATATCTTATGGAATCGTATGACAAGATCGTACCCGGGATGGGTCCCGCCTCGGAAAAACTCTACCAAAATTTTATATAAATTTCAGAAGAACCTCCCTAAAACTTGGTCTAATCCAGTTTTGTACCTACAAATAAAATTATTGTCAAAATATACATCCAGTGGTCACAACAATTATCACTAGATTTCCTACAACAGATTAACCAGTCACCATAATAAATTTTAAAATAGGAAGAAATTTAATATACAACACACCTTGGTACCAACATAGGATATTATCAGAGCAATCTAATTGATTTTTCAAAAGTAATAATAAAAATAAAATTGAATTTGAAAAGAAAAGAAAAAGTTATTACAGATCCAAAAACGAAATAATTAAATGGATCCAATGGAATGGAATTAATTAAATAAAAATAAAGGAATTAAAATTTAAATAAACAATATAAGAATAAATATATAAAACCAAAACAATAATAACATAATAACAATAAAATACTATAAAGAAATTTCATAATATAATACATCAAGGGAAATGAAGAATTATATGGATAGAGAGAGGAAATCATATACTACCCGGGCTCCAAGGCGAATAGAGGATCATCGTCCAAATTCGTGTGGCGTAGAAACGAGGGGCGGAATATATAATCCATCGCCCATCCTACGCACAGGAGGACGGAATACAAATCATCCACAATGCAATCACTACATCCAGTGAATATAAGGTTATACTAACAGAAGAAAATATAACACAACCATGTCCACGACATAAAACATATTTAATGGTCAAACTCAATATTTTTATGTATTCATACCAATATAAATTTTCTAAAATCACATTTAATAATCAATATGTATTTAAATATATATTTTCTCATAACAACAGTCATATATGTACTATTTAAAATAATTATTTTAGTATATCGAAAATTATCAAATTAATTAATTTATAACAATACTTAAATATAATCAATTTAATATAAAGATAAAATTTTAAAAGTAAGATTAAATCCACTCACAAATTATCACTGCTAATCCTGAAACCCTTTCCGCCACATTCCTACGTAATAACCAAATATATCATTTATTAATTGTCGATTTAAATCAATAATACTTTGTTTACACAATCTCACCCCAGCACTCCCTTTCTCATATTTGGGAAATTTCTAATTTTTTTTTTCACACCGTTAGTATTGTATACGTGAATAGTACCGTATACGTTAATAGTACCGTATATATAAATAGTACCGTATTCGTGAATAGTGAATACCTTAATTCAAATCCGAATTTCAATTTAACTTCTACTTAATATTGAATACCTTAATTCAACCAAATGTGAGTTCTCTCATGTCCAATTGATACAATTCCCAAAATACATCAAACCCCTAAAATTGAAATTTTTCTCAAATCTTAACCAAAATTGACGTATTATATACCAAATCGAAGCCCACGAGACAAGAATCAAGAATTTACCCTCAATTGGATCGGGTGATAACCGACGTGGCCGGAATTTGGCCAGAAAATTTCGGGTTCGAGGAGAATTTTATAATTTCTGCAAAATCAAGCATTTTTAAGGAAAACGGCTCGTAATCGCATTCGGAGGTCGAAAATGGGAAAGCACCTACCTTTCATAAAAACTCACCGAATCCGTGAATGGAGAGAGAGAAACTTACCGAATTTACTCGATCCGGTGGCTACCGCAATTTTCCGCGGAAGAGGGTCGGTTATGGTAGGATGGCGATTTAATAGTGGGTGGGAGTCCTGATGCAAAGCGTAGTAACCATTTGTTTTCAATGGTGCTTAGAGAGAAAATAAGAGAGAGAAAAAAAGGGTGAAGGCTGGGAAGAAGAAGAAGGAAAAGAAAAAATTTAATTATTTAATTTTAAAATATTTATGATTTTGCCATGCTTCTTCTTAACTTTCAAACTGTAACTCCGAATCAATTGTGCTACTAGTCCACGAACTCGTATCGATAAGCTCTACGTAACGGTATCAAAGTCAAAATAAAAAAAATAACACATGGCAAAAGTCAATTTTAATCCCTACCAATTTGGATAAAATAATAAAAAATAAAATAAAATAAAATAATAAAAAAAAATACGGGTTATTACAATCTACCCCCCTTAAAGAAAATTTCGTCCACGAAATTCATACCTTAATAAGAAAAGAGATGTGGATAATGTGCTCGCATAAGTTGTTTAGATTTCCAAGTGGCTTCCTCTATTGCATGATTTTTCCATAAGACCTTTACAAGTGGTATAATTTTATTACGAAGTACTTGATCTCTTCGATCAAGAATCTGAATTGCTCTTATCACATATCATCCTTAATTTCTATTCTTTGGAGCTTAAACACATGAGAAGGATCGAAATATACTACAGAACATAGATATATGGAAAGCGTCATGAATTCGAGAAAGTTCGGTAGGCAAGTCCGTAGCAACCTGACCAATCCTTTCGACAATTTCATAGGGCCCAATAAATCTAGGACTTAATTTTCCTCTTTTCCCGAATCGTAATACGCCTCTCCATGGTGACAATTTCAGGAATACCCAATCACCAACGTTAAATTCCAGATCTTTCCTTCGATTATCCGCATAGCTTTTCTGTCTATCTTGAGCCGCTTTCAATTTGCTACGAATTTCTTTTACCTTTTCGGTAGTTATTTGCACAAACTCGGGCCCTATAAGTTTTCTTTCACCAACCTCATCCCAACATAAAGGAGTTCTACACTGCCTCCCATATAATGCTTCAAACGGCGACATTCCAAGGCTTGAATGGTAGCTATTATTGTATGTGAACTCTATTAATGGTAGATGGGAGTCCCAGTTCCCTTTAAATTGCAAAACACATGCTCTCAACATATCCTCCAAGGTTTGAATAGTCCTCTCTGATTGTCCATCTGTCTGAGGATGAAAAGCCGTACTAAAATGTAACTTAGTACCCAAAGCTTCTTGCAAACTTCTCCAAATCTAGAGGTGAATCGAGCATCTCGATCCGACACAATAGATACAGGTACCCCATGTAATCTTACAATTTCTTCCACAAATAAGGTAGCAAGTTTTTGAAGAGAAAAAGCCTCTTTAACTGGCAAAAAGTGTGCAGACTTGGTAAGTTGATCTATTACCACCCAAATTCCATTATGTTGTCTCTGGGTACGGGGAAGCTTAAATAGAAAATCCATAGTGATGTGTTCCCACTTCCACTCCGGAATTGGCAATGGTTGCAAAAGTCCCGACGGCTTTTGTCTTTCGGTTTCACTCGACGATCAAACACACGGAGACAAACTCAAGAACTTCTTTTTCATTCACGCCACCAATAATGATCCCGTAAAGTGCGATACATTTTTGTACTTCCAGGGTGCATAGAATAAGCAGAATTATGTGCTTCATTAAGGATTTCTTTCCTTACTTTTTCATCTACCGGAACACAAAGTCTGTTACGGAAAACCAAAGCTCCATCTTCTCTAACAGAAAAATTTGTCCTTAAACCCAAATCAACTTCAGTTCTAATTTTCATCAATTTAGAATCAGAAAATTGTGCTTCGCGAATCTGATCAATATGCGTTGGTCGAACATGAAAACTAGCCAGTAAGGCTCCACTATCCCCCAAATCCATGCTAACTCCCAACTTCCTCAATTCAAGAATCAGTGGTAAACGAACTGTTTGAATATACGCTAAAGAGCCTGTAGCCTTCCTACTTAAAGCATCAGCAACCACGTTGGCCTTTCCTGGATGATAATCAATAATACAGTCATAATCCTTAATTAATTCCATCCATCTTCTTTGTCTCATATTCAACTCCTTTTGTGAGAAAATATATTTAAGGCTCTTATGATCCGTAAAAATTTGACAAATGGCGCCATAAAGATAATGTCTCCAAGCCTTTAAAGCAAAAACCACCGCTGCAAGCTCCAAGTCATGAGTTGGATAGTTTACTTCATGTCTTTTAAGTTGTCGAGAAGCATATGCAATCACCTTTCCATGCTGCATAAGAACACAACCCAATCCCTGATGAGATGCATCACAGAATACTACAAATCCTTCATTTCCATCAGGAATAGTTAAAACAGGCTCTGATGTCAACCTTTGCTTAAGTTCTTGGAAACTTTGCTCACATGAATCCGTCCAATCAAACTTCACCTCTTTCCGAGTCAAATGATGAAGTGGGGCTGCTATCTTAGAAAAACCTTCAACGAAGCGATGATAATAACTAGCTAACCCGAGAAAACTTCGCACTTCAGTAACACTCGTCGGTCTTTCCCAGTTCAACACAGCTTCCACTTTATTTGGATCCACATAGATACCTTCAGCAGATATAACATGTCCCAGAAAGACTACTTTATCCAACCAAAACTCACACTTGCTAAACTTAGCATAAAGTTGATGTTCCCTCAGAATTTGCAATACCCAACTCAAATGCATCTCGTGCTCAGCTTCGCTTTTAGAATATATCAAAATATCATCAATGAAAACTATCACAAACCAATCCAAGAATGCTGCAGGAGCATTTGTAAGTCCAAACGACATAACCAGGAATTCATAATGACCATATCGAGTCCAAATGCGCTTTTGAATATCGATTCTAATTCTCAATTGATGATACCCAGACATTAAGTCAATCTTTGAGAACAACTTAGCACCCTGAAGTTGATCAAATAAATCATCAATACGAGGCAGTGGATACTTGTTGCGAATTGTTGCCTTATTCAATTGTCGGTAATCAATACATAATCGTAAGGATCCATCTTTCTTTTTAACAAATAACACTAGTGCTCCCCAAGGTGATATACTAGGACGGACAAATCCTTTATCAACCAAATCCTTCAATTGAATTTTTAACTCCTTTAATTCCGCTGGAGCCATCCTATACGGCGGTAATGAAATAGGATTAGTGTCTGGAGTTAAATCAATAACAAAATCTATCTCTTCGGAGGTAAACACGAAGATCGTCAAAACACATCCGAAAATCTGCATAACCTAATATTTTCAAGTTTCATTTCCTTAACTCGAGTATCCACTATATAAGCCAAAAATCCCATACAACCTTTATGTAATAAACGTTGAGCTGAAAATGCCGAAATCAAACCTGTAAAAGAAGTCCTCCGATCACCATGAAATACTACTTCTGGCAACCCCGGTCTTCTAAAAGTAACCTCTTTGTGAAAACAATCCATCGATGCATAATTTGTAGCAAAGAAATCCATTCCAAAAATAACATCCAACCCCTCCAAATCTATTAAGATTAAGTTTGCTTCTACTACCAAATCACCAATGAAGAAAAGACACTGCTTTAACATTTGTGTGAGCCATAAAGAATCCCCTATAGGTGTGAGAACCTCAAACTCCATATCCAAGGGTACGGGTGATATACCAGATTGTGCAACAAAATTACGTGAGATAAAAGAATGTGTAGCGCCAGGATCTATAAGAACATAAGCATCTATTCCAAGAATAGATAAAGTACCTGTCACCACATCAGGAGTAGCCTGTGCATCATGTTGTGTCATGGCAAATACTCTTCCTTGACTTGAAGGTCGTCCACGTCCAACACTACTCCCACGAGTTGGTGTGGACTGTGTTCCACTCGAAGATGCACCTCTCTGGCCAACCTAAGCACCATGCCCTCTTCTGCCACTGAACTGCTGATGGCGTACACCTGATTCATACGCTCGCGAATCAAACTCATGAGTCCCCATACTGCTATGAACAAGAAAAAGACAATCTTTTCTGAAATGTCCGGGCTGTCCACAATGAAAACATCCATCAGTCCTCTGACAAGGCCCGCTATGATATTTGCCACATAAAGTACACGCTATTCGAGGATCGCCCAAACCGTGGTCTCGATATGAACCACGCGTAACGATTAGGATCGCCGCCTCGATCTCATACCACGACCACACTGCCCGACCAATGTTTTGATTAGATCTAGGCCCTCTGAACCTGTCACTGCTCGAAGATCCTAAGCTATAACTTCCTATCTTCGAAGATCCCTGACTAGGAGTACCTGCTGAAGTCCCCTCGAACGGACGACGCCTAGATCCCCGTGATCAATAATCAGCCAACTTCTAAGGTCGATCCCTTAAAGATCGATATGTAGGATGTACATTTCCGTATATACTAAGAATAAAATCCTCAACCCATCTAAGAATCTCCTTTTCTTCCTCCTTCGGAATCATATAAGGACAAAACTCGATAATTCCAAAACTTTCTTTCATATTCTGTAGAATCATGCTTCCTCGAACTAATCTCTCAAACTCCTTCCTTTTTGCTTCTTTGTACGCCTCTGGGCAAAACTGAGCATCAAATGTAGCCTTAAAACTTTTCCATGTGTGTTGTCTTATGCTCCTTTCTACAACCCACCAACGTCGAGCGTCCCCACCAAAAAGAAAACTTGCTATCTTGACTTTTTCTTCATCAGAACAATCCATCCTCTCATCTAAAACCTTTTCCGTTTCAGATAACCAAAATAAATGCCTCTGCAGGATCGGTGGAGCCATTAAAATGTGTAGCACCTAATCTCATTGCTGCTTGAGCTGATGGTCTTGGTTGAGCACCTATATTTAAAGTTTCCACAAGACGCTCCAATACATCATCACTCAAAGCCGCCCACCAAAGACTATCACCGATCCCAAGGATTTGTGGTCCCATCAAGGCCCACGTCTTGGAGGCATCACCAAATAATACTACACAAAATAAAAATATTTCAGTCTTTCCACAAATATTAACCAATTTTAAAAAAATGTAAGAATATATATATATTTTATTATTATTATTATTATTATTATTATATTTTTTTTTTATAGAGAAAAATTTATCTCAAAAATTTAAGACTTTGCACAACCATAAGTAGGTCTACAGGAAACAAAAACATAATGCTCGATACACCCAGACTGCATCGGGATGGGTCCTACTGGAAAATTCTACCAAAATTTTATATAAATTTCGAAGAACCTCCCTAAAACTTGCAACCAGTTTGTACAAATAAAATCATTATCAAAATATACATCCAAATACATTTATCACTAGATTTCCACAACAGATTAACCAGCCACCATAATAAATTTTAAAATAGGAAGAAATTTAATATACAGCATACCTTGGTACCAACATAGGATATTATCAAAGCAATCTAATTGATTTTTCAAAAGTAATAATAAAAATAAAATGCGTAAGTTGAATTCAAAAGAAGCTGAAAAGTTTATTACAAAAATAAAAAACTCTTGAAATTGAAATATAGGGATGCCTTGCGTGGAGATTCAACCACCATGGAAAATTACTGAAAAAATTAAAAAATAAAATGTAACTAATGAGGCAAGCTCAAATGAGTGGACCCATTACTAATAAAGTAAATAATTTATGCAACAATGTGAATAAATTATATTAAATAGTTTAATAACCTCATGGTAGCTTTAACGCTAATGAGAATAACAACAATAATCAATACCCTATAAAATAAAGAAATTTCATAATAAATAATCACAGAAATAACAATATAAGAAAATCTCAAACCATGAAGAATTATACGCCAAGATACAACCCAAAATCATAGGGAGTGGAAAACTCATACTACCCTGGCCCCAAGCTTAGAGATGGATAGGAGAGGGAAATCATATACTACCCTTGGCCCCAAGGCGTAGAGAGATAGATCATCGCCCGCCGTCGCTGTAGACAAACGAGGGACGAAATATATAATCCATCGCCCATCCTACGACGCGAGGACGGAATACAAATCATCCACAATGCAATCACTACATCCAGTGAATATAAGGCGATACTAATGTAAGAAAATATAACACAACCATGTCCACGACATAAAACATATTTAATGGTCAAACTCAATATTTTTATGTATTCATACCAATATAAATTTTTCAAAATCACATTTAATAATCAATATGTATTTAAATATATATTTTCTCATAACAACAGTCATATATGTACTATTCAAATTTATTAATTTATAACAATACTTAAATATAATCAATTTAATATAAAGATAAAATTTTAAAAGTAAGATTAAATCCACTCACAAATTATCACTTTTAATCCGCAGGTGAAACTGCTCCAGTATCCGCTTTAGTCACAATTCCTACGTAATAACCAAATATACTATTTATTAATTCTCAATTTAAATCAATAATACTTTGTTTACACAATCTCACCCCAGCACTCCCTTTCTCATATTTGGGAAATTTCTAAATTTTTTTCACAATCACAAGATTGTATATGTGAATAGTAGATAATGCTAATAGTACCGTATATATAAATAGTACCGTATGCGTGAATAATGAATACCTTAATTCAAATCTGAATTTCAATTTAACTTCTACTTGATACTGAATACCTTAATTCAACCAAATGTGAGTTCTCTCATGTCCAATTGATACAATTCCCAAAATACATCAAACCCCTAAAATTAAAATTTTTCTCAAATCTTAACCAAAATTGACGTATTATATACCAAATCGAAGCCCACGAGACAAGGATCAAGAATTTATCCTCAATTGGATCGGGTGATAACCGACGTGGCCGGAATTTGGCCGGAAAGTTTCGGGTTCGAGGAGAATTTTATAATTTCTGCAAAATCAAGCATTTTTAAGGAAAACGGAGCTTAGAATCGCATTCAGGAGGTCGAAAACAGTGGGAAAGCACCTACCTTTCATAAAAAACTCACCAGAATCCGGCGAATGGAGGAGAGAGAAACTTACCGGAATTTACTCCGATCCAGTGGCTACCAACAATTTTCCGGAGGAAAGAGGGTCGGTTATGGTAGAGTTCGACGTGATTCTAATGGTGGTAGTGGCGAGGTGATGCACGTGAAGGCGTAGTAACCATTTGTTTCCAATGGTGCTTAGAGAGAGAAAATAAGAGAGATAAAGAAATTGAAGGGTGAAGGCTCGGGGAAGAAGAAGAAGAGGAAAAGAAAAAAATTTAATTATTTAATTTTGAAATATTTATGATTTTGCCACTGTTTTCTCTTGACCATAACTTTCAAACCGTAACTCCGAATCAACTGTGCTACTAGTCCACGAACTCGTATCGATAAGCTCTACGTAACGGTATCAAAGTCAAAATAAAAAAAATAACACATGGCAAAAGTCAATTTTAATCCCTACCAATTTGGATAAAATAATAAAAAATAAAATAAAAAAATAAAAAAAAATATAGGTTATTACATCGTAAATATATATGCGTCATACTCAAGGTTCCTAAGAAGATGTTATATAATATATATTCACTAGATTTCATAGATAAATAGATAAAAGAAATTGCCTATGGCTTTTTGTCCTTAGAATAATCTTAAGTTGTGATTTGAGTTTTGATAAACCCCGTGAAGATTTCAAACGTACTCAGTGTCAGGTGTTACACTCCTCTCCCGTAGCTACAAAGACGAATTTGATTGTTGTTAGGGATAGTGCCCTAAAAGCATATTTATTGTATTTTTGTTACTGAATAATAAATAAAATAGAAATTGATTTTCATATTCTTTTGCTAATATTATTTCTAATACTTTATAAATATCATGAAAATTCCTTGATTATTAATGTGACCTTAAACTTAATATATAAGAGTTATATATGTGAGGATTAAGTTTAAGGATAATAATCTAAATTAGTCCGTAATAAATAATTAAATTCTAAAATATTTAATTTTACAAAGTTACTAGTACGGTCCATTACCATTGAGAATGGAATAGTTTGATCCGAACTGTTAATGTAGTGATATTTAGTGGATGTATTTTTTATAATAAGATTATATAGGACTGGACCAGATAAATATTGATTCTCTTGTAATATCTGTTAAGTATAGAGAATTTATATTTATCATTATGATGATCATATATAGAACGATCTTAATCTTGAGTATTTAATAGACTCCTATTTATGACGTTATGTTTTTTGATTTACTCGAAAAGATTTATTACTAATAATAAACTATACTCTTGTATTTTGGAAACATGATGAAGTAAATAGATGTGAATGATATATACAAATATGGAATACATTCCTTCCAAATAGAAGTTAGATAATAGTTATCTTAAGTAGCAATTCAGATCTTGAACAATAGAGCGCTCAATTCATGATATGATTATGAAGTTATTGTTTATTATAGAATTGTTGGTACTTGAGGATAAAGATGTAATTAGAGAGGTTAACGAATTTTGATTCTAACTCTAATTATGAGCTAATTATGGAGGATTCATCTATATGTAATGATTATATTAATGGACTATTCAATATTTATTTTGGATAAATTAATCTATAATTTTAAAAGTGCAGTTTCAATTTTTTAGTAGAGTAATAATGGAATTAATAAATTAGATATATTAATTAAAGAGTTTAATTAATTATCAAATTTATTGGAGTCTGAAATTATAGGTCCATTGGTCCCCTTGTCATCTCTATTAATACTTGTATTGAACATTTGGAATGTGAACAATTAATTTAAAATTATTAAATTTTAAATTTATTATTATTGTAATACAGAAAGAATATTTTTTCTGAATTATGTGTTTATGTCATTACAAAATATTATAAATTAATTAATTATGAATTAATTGAGTAATTAAATAATATGATTATTTAATTATATTTAAAATATATGTGTATTATATATAGATATAATATATATATATATATAATATGTTATAAATGGTTATAATATATATATATATATAATTAAGATGTTACCAATTGATATTTATATATATAATTATTTAATTGCTAAATAGTTAATTAGTAAACGTATTTAATTTGATAGTATTCAGATTAGTTATTTGATATATATATATATATATATATATATATATATAGATAATATATAATAGATTATTATATAATTAATTATAATAAAAAATAGAGTTATTTTTTGTTTTGGAAACCTAATATCTCTAGTTTCATAAAAGTACTTTCTGTTAGACAGAAACTCTAAATGGGGTTTTTTGAAAAAAAAAAAATTAATACGCTTTATCTCATGTGTTGAGAAAACAAAGCGTATTCAGAAAATAATATCATTCTTAAAGATGTCCACTCGTCTATTTGTTTGGTAGGAGGTCAGGAAGATCGTGGTACCAGAAAGCTTGTGAAATAGATCATGATGTTCGTTCTAATCATTATTTTGGTAATTTTTCCTTCTAAATATTAAAGATTAAATCTATATTCATCTATAATAGATCCTGACTATAAAAGTGTTTTATAAAATTTTTAAAATTTCATTATGGTTTGATTCCGCTATTTAATCTCTAAAAACCTACAATTGTTACCAAACTTCTTAATACTTATAGATATTGAGACACGTACTTAGTTTGTACCCCTTTTTCCAATATAAATTCTATGGGGAACCAACCAAAAACCCTGTTTATAAAATTCGCTTGTTTTGTGAACACATCCAGCAATAAAAATTATTAATTTTCACAAAATATGGGTCAAATCGTAATAATGATAATAATTGTAATACTAAATAAATAAATTAATTAATTAAATTAAATAGCCATGAAATTTCTGGTGGGAAAAATGAATGCAGCTTCTCTTTTCTCTCAGTGGTGTACTAGTGTAAAAGAAACATGGAAGACATCGACCATTGATGCCAATTGCCAAGTTTCCTACCCATTTTAGGCGTTTTCTTTTATTTATTTGCATGCAGCATGCATATACTTTCTTCTTTTTTCTCAAAAAAGAAAAGAAAGTATTATTTTACTCTCCTCAACTTCCTAAAATTCAATCTGGACAACAAAATAAATTCATCTACAGAACTTACAGATAAGAATTAACCGCCCGTTTAGTTTTTGTAAGAAAATAGGACGGTGAAAAACAGTAGAGAAAGGTATATATATATATGTAGAAGACATAAACAGATTGGAGAAGAAAATGATGTACTGGGAGAGAGAGGTAAAGTAATAACTTAAAAAAGAAAATGATATTAAAAAAAATGTATGATGAGTGATGACCAGCTAGCTACAACGATTTTAAGAAATAATATTAAATAAAATAAATAAATCATACCTTTGAATCCAGCAAGAGGCGATGAAAACTAATAAGAGAGAGAGACAGAAGAAAATTAACAAGCTTGCGAATATGCTTGATTAAAGTACAAAGAGAGAGAGAGAAATCAAAGGCAAGTAATAAATATTTGGCAGTAGAGTTAGGTGGAACTGTTAAAAGTAATCTGCTGCTGCAATGCATGCAGCTCTGTGTTTGCCACGTATAATACCTTGCAGTCATGAATGGAAGACCAATTGAGTTTTTGTTTTTCTGTTTTTGCATTTTTGAGTTTCTAGGCATTTAGTTTATGTTTAATGACATGTCTGGCACTCCTAAGGATATATAAAAACCCAATATTTCAATAATATATATATATATATATATATAACACTATATACTGATATAGCTACATTTTATTGACTTGTTTTGAGTCCGCTAATATGTCTCATTAATTAGGTTTTATTAACCATTTAAATTACCGATGACTTAATCGATAAACAAAATCTTGATAAGCAAGTTGACAAATTCGTCATTTCACCGATGATGCGGTACGGTTCAACCTTTTCGTTTCAGCGAGATGAAGTCATTCTAAAGATCATACACATGTAAAGAAATTAGGCAAAGAGACAAAATACAATTGAATTTCTCTCTCTAAATTCAATAACAATTCCATTTTAATTAATTAGAAAATTTAAAATATAAATTTATAAGAGGTTGAGAGGAGAGTATATATAGTAGAGTGTAAGTTACTACATTTATGTCTCTAAACACAAATAATAGTACATATGCGTTATTGACACAGCTAGCAATACTTGTACAATCTCCACCACTGTAGCCTAGAAAGCTTAGAGTAGCTTAATGCACAGCCCCCTCTTCAAACTTTTCCAATTGAATACCATCCTCAATCCTCAACTTCTTCTCATCGGATTCCTTTGCAGTGTCAAAAGAAGCATGCAATCCGACCAGAACATAGTAAACCAACATAACCACTGTCCACACTCCAAACCTAGCAAATGAAGCTTTATCTATTGACCCAAGTAAGAATGTATTGATCCCAATGGACATTGATGGCAACCATGGTACAAATGGTACACCCCAAAATTTTGGACTCCTAGCTTGTGGTACAAGTAACCAAAGCCCCACGGTTCCAATGAACCAAAATGGCAAAACCACCACATACCCTATCCAACCATCACTAACACCCCAATAAATAGATGTCGCAATTGAAGACACAATTATTAGAACAAGGCACACAATAAGCTTGATCTGATCGACCCGCGTCGTAACCCCGCCTACGTAGTATCTTCGAACGAGAAGAGCGAGAGCAACGAGCATGAAAATGAAGAGTGTGGAGATGGAGAGGAGGTTAGAGAGAATGTCAAGGTCGGTGAATAAGGCAACGATGGCGGTGGCTGCAACTAGAACAAATGAGGCATTGATCGGAGTCCCGGTTCTCTCGCTGACATAGGCTAGCCATGGAGGCATCATGTGGGTCCGAGCAATGTGAGTCAGATACCGAGCTTGACCCACTGCTCCAACAAGCAAAACGCTGGTCATGCCCTTCAATGCGCCAGCAGCAACAATGTACTTAGCCCAACCCATCCCAACAGCTTCGAAAGCTATGGAAAAAGGCGCATGTTTATCAACCTCTTGGTATGGCTGCATTAGACACAGTGTCATGGCTAAGAGACAGTACAACAAGGTTGTAATTACCATGGAGCCGACGAGTCCGATGGGAATGTCTCTACCTGGGTTCTTGGTTTCCTCTGCCATGGTCGAGACCGAGTCAAACCCGAGGTAGGCGAAGAACAACACTGCTGAAGCTTTGAATATGCCTCGAGTGCCGAAAGGGACGAAGGGCGTGTAGTTTTTGGTGTCGGCTTTTGAAAGTCCAGCGACGATGATGAAGACGATGACGAGGATGTGGAAGATGGAGGCAATGTAGTTGAAACGAGAAGTGCCTTTTGTGCTGGTGACTGCTAATAGACAGGTGATGAAGAGGATGAACACTGCAATGGGGTCTAAATGGTTGTAGCCTTCGGAGAGATTGCCGGAGATGATGCGAAAATCGTCGGGGTTGTGGTTGCAGAGGGTGGCGAAGTATGATGTCCATGAACGTGAAACGGCTGCGCCGCCGACGACACTTTCTAAGATGAGATTTCCTGCTGCAATGAAAGCCATGAAGTCTCCGAGCTCTACTCTTAGGTAGGCAAATGAACCACCTGATGAAACCAAATTTTTAAATTTTGTACATTTATCCTTGTGACTTGGCTCTCGGACAAATATTTGGATAAGAAATTTAATTATATTTTCAATTAAATAAGTGTGAAATAATCCATTAGATATTTTAATTTTTACCTAACAAAGTTTATTACTTATTAGTAATGAATTTCAGTCTCGTTATGCAATTGCATTCACAAGTATTAGTGAGTTACTTTAGGAGAATAATAATAATAATAATAATAATAATAATAATAACAATAATAATAATAATAATAATAATTTGTCACCTGGGATTAAAAAACTAAGCAATGGAAATTTGAAAGTAAAAGATTAAAAGTATTTGTTATTAATTAGGTTGTTAAAGTAATTTCCATGAAAAATTCAAATTTCTAAAACATAACTACTAAAATTTATAAACTCTCTCATATATATATATATATATATATATAGATAGATATTTTCTTTTATTTTAACAAATTAATTTTAAATTCAACCATAAGCTGAATCTAATATTGTCATTTTTTTAGGCATAGTTTATTAGGAGAGATGAAGAAAATTTTAAATTCAGATCTAATATTCCAATCCACAAAAAAAAAAAAAACAAATAAAGAAGGAATTTAATAATGTTGTTGTCTCCGCTGAGATTTTATCGTTAACGTAAAGGCCAAACAACAGTAATGAGATGCACAAGGACGTATATATGTGGGGTATTAGCATAAGCCCAAAGTCTTTTTCCCAATAGTCTTTAAAGAGGTCAACAAGTCACCCACCCAAATAATGTATTATACTATTATTTTACTTGAAGCACGCATGGTATACTCTAGTCAATAATGCATGTGACAACATTTTACTAAAATAATTAAAAATAATAATAATAATAATAATGTATGTGACAAGTTGTTATATAATTCAGACCCTAACTTTATTACTTTATAAAACGTATTAAGAAATACCCTATACTTTTGGAATTTGTATATCATATAGTCTCAATTTTACAATGATGTTATTTTTATTTATAATTAGTCAATTATTAATATTCTTATTTTTTGTTTTTATTAATTTGCTATATAGAATCGAATAAGTAAAACAAAAGTCATAAAAGATGACAAAGAGAGAGAGAGAGAGAGAGAGCAGTATGGAAAAAATGGGAATGCAATAAAAAAAGATGGTTTGAAATATGAGGTGCAGAAAGAAAATTAGGGAATCATCGGAATCATAAACAAGAATATAATAATAAGGATTCAATTTAATTTCTTAATTACCTGCAACGGGGATCTCCACGGCAAATTCAGTGTAACAGAAAACAGCAAGCATGGCGGCGACACCCGAAACGACGTAGGATAACAAGACGGCAGGACCAGCAACTTCCTTGGCTTGGAGTCCGGTGAGCACGAAGATTCCCGCACCAATCACGGAGCCGATGCCGAACCACATGAGGTCCCACCAGTTGAAGTTCTTCTTCATCTCGTTCTGGCTCCGAGCCTTTATCTCCACCATCTCCGTCACGTCTATGGACCGGGTCAGGACCCGATCCTTCAACCGAGACGGAGTGTCCATGAGCGCTCCGACATAATTTCCCCAGCTCCGGAAGGACTCCTCAGGGAGAAAATCCTCTTTAGAACATAAACAGCCTCTCCTCCTTATTCCGCAGCCATTAAAGCTGGCTTCACCGTCGGTTGCCATTACTAATAATTACTAGGTTCGAGGCTTGCTTTTGCACGCAGAGGACTTTATATATAGAAGTGGGCTTCAAGTTTAAAACTCTAGCTCGCACACAATGCACCAGCCACCCAGTATGATAGTACATAACCACAAGAGAGGTCGACGATGTGGACGTACATGACTTTTAAAGGTTACTGTAATGCTATATGGCTTAAAATCATTTTAACCATCTTATCTTTTTGTTTTTTATAAATATCAGCCTAGAATTTTATTAATATTAATAGGTGGATTTTTTTTCTGCTATAGCTTTACAGTTACAATCATAAAAATTGACCCGTGAAATATGAACATATACATATATATTTCAAGATTAGATTATACTTTATATATATATATTCTAATAAATGCGTTGTCTGGATCATGTTTGGTCGTCAATCAATAAATCCGAAGGCCGAGAATGCCAGTAACTAGATGACATGTATGATATATGGCCTAAATTTCAAAAGTAACATTTTTTTTTAGTGCAAAAATAATTAATGTAGTTGGATTTTAGTATTACGGACTTACGTCACTTTGGAAAAATGATGAGCCAGTTGGAGCATGGTCCAGACAACTAGCTAATCAATAGCTATTGTTTTTAGTGTTTATAAGAGGGTCTTGTAAATTCTCAAGTGGTCTGGTCGGATCACATGGAATTGGATAACAATAATTTATTTATTTAAGAGAAAATATTACAAAGTACCTACTTGTAATTTCAGGCCTGTCTCAATTTGAATTTTAAAATTTAAAACAAGTAATGTGTCTATGAGATTTAATATACAATGTCCAATTAGTCATGATATTCAATAGTGACTTTTAGAAACTTTTAAGTAGTCTATTTAATTCAGAATTTGTCTCCCATTCACCCCCTAAGAGTCACTTTTGAAGACAGTACTCTTTTCAGCTAGCAAGGATTCTTTTCATAATCAACATTGTAAATTAGTCATTTTTAAGCGAAGGATAATAAAACTGGAATAATTTGTAAATTGAGTCCCTAATTCACAAGCTCTTAAGTTACACAATGGTCTGGAAGTCAAATTAGAAGCTATTAAAATCCATTTAACCCTTTTGTCTGTAATATTTCATCTATATATACTTTCACATAATTTACTGTTGTGACAAATTATCTTTTAGGTGATCCATAGTTTTTTTTTTTTTTTGAAGCATTTTCTCAAATAGAGCTTAACTTAACCAGTAGAGGGTACTCAAGGATATAAAACACCCTTAGAATTAATAAATAAATATTAATAACTCTTAATTTCAATCTAGAGAAACAATATTTGAATTCTTGAACTATAATGAGATATAAGATTTTGAAGCAATACCATTCATCTCTCGCCATCAAAAAAAAAAAGTACAAATTTTGATTACAAAAATATCCTTGTAGAGTGAGTTTATATATCCATTATTATATTAGCACAAACGTATGCATGAGATTGTTTTAGAATGAAGGAAATCTAATAAACAATATAATATAAGATTTTAAATATGTGTAAGAATAATACGAATATGGTAATATTAAAATCCTGTTCTTCAATCTTACACATACAAATTAAGAAACCATTTTGCATAAATCATACATAGCAAACAAAACATTAAAAATAAGCAATATATATATATATACATATATATAAAATATATATATACGCCCACAAATTAGCCAAGAGATTTCTTCACCTATGACACATTATCACTACCTTCTTCAACTTTTTTCAATTCGGAAACTCCCTCCTTCTTCTTATTAGCATCCTCCTTTGCTGTGTCGTAAGAAGCATGCAATCCAAAGAAGAAATAATAAAGCAATATAATCCCAGTCCGCACTGCAAATCTCACAAACGAAGCCTGGTCTATGGACCCAAGAAGGAAAATATTCATAACAATTGATCCTGATGGCAACCATGGAACCAATGGCACACCCCACAACTTAGGACTCCCAGCTTGTGGTACAAAAAGCCAAAGCCCCACTGTTCCTATCAACCAAAATGGCAATGCTATTGCATACCCAATCCAGCCATCACTCTGACCCCAATAGATAGCACAGGCAATTGAAGAACCAAGTATGAGCAAAATGCACACAATTAGCTTGATTCGATTGGCTTCCGTCGTGACGCCGGCGACGTAGTATCGGCGGACGAGAAGAGCGAGACCAACCATCATGAAAATGAAGAGTGTGGAGATCGAGAGAAGGTTGGCCAGAATGCCAATGTTGACAAAGAAGGCAATAACTGCTGTGGCAACAGTGGCATTGAGAGGCGACCCAGTTCGTTCCTTGAAATGGGCTAACCACGGAGGCATCATGTGGGTCCTAGCAATGTGGGTCAGATACCGAGCTTGCACTAGCGGCTACAACATACTTAGCCCAATCCATTAATTTAGTTAAAACAATGCCACACTTTTTATAAATACTTTGTTTAATTAAAACTTGATTTTAAATTTTTATTTCATTATTTATAATTATATTTAATAAATTTTGAAAATTGTTGGGTTATATGCGAATAAAGTCTCGTTGGTTAGACAGAAAAATTAGAAAGTTTATAAAACGTTTGGGTTACTCCCCACGTTAGGTTAATTTTTTGTGGTGAAATTTCATAACCTAACAAATGATATTAGAGTTTAACTCTCATAAACCCGATCATGTGGCAATAGGTCCTTGGGCATCAATATCATATGGCAATGATGGAATGGGGACTTTCATAAAACGTGATAAGTGGTAGAATCGATGATACAAAACAATGGTCCGTAAATCAAACTAGAGGATACTAAAATACATTTAACCCTTTTTGTTTATAATATTTCATCTGTACTTTCATAAAAGTTAATGTGATAAATTATCTTTTACCTGATCTATAGGTTTTTTTTTTCTTTCTTTCTTTTTTTTGAAGCATATACTCATAGAGCTTAACTTAACAAGTAGAGGGTACTGGTGAATATATATATAACACCCTTACAATTATTAAATAGATGTTAATAACTCTTTCAATCTAAAGAAATAATATATGAACTCTTGAGCTATAATGAGATACTAAGATTTTTTTTTGGTAAATGAGACACTAAGATTTTGAACACAATCATTCACCAGCTACCAACAAATATAAATTTTGATGACAAAAATATCTTTTATATATCGATTATATTAGCTCAAATGTATGCATGAGATTGTTTTTAAAAGTTGCAACAATAAAAAATTAGACATTATTGACCAAGATTGAATTATCAAATAATATTAAAAAAATACGATTTTACTATTCGAGAAGGTAGGAAATCTTATAAATAATGTAATATAAGATCATAAATATATGTAAGAGTAATACGAATATGGTAATATTTACATCCTGCACTTCAATCTTACATATATAAATTAAAAGCCAATTTGACAAATCATATATGGCACACCAAACATTAAAAATAAGCAATATATATGTATATATATTGGTATATATACCATGTACGCCCACACTTAACCAAGATTATTCTTCACCTACGACACATTATCACTTCCTTCTTCAACTTTTTTCAATTCCGATACATCCTCCTCCTTCCTCTTAGCATATTCCTTTGCTGTGTCATAAGAAGCATGCAAACCAAAGAAGAAATAATAAAACAATATAATCCCTGTCCACGCTGCAAATCTCACAAACGAACCCTTGTCTATGGACCCAAGAAGGAAAATATTCATTCCAATTGATCCTGATGGCAACCACGGAACCAATGGCACACCCCACAACTTAGGACTCCTAGCTTGTGGTACAAAAAGCCAAAGCCCCACTGTTCCTATCAACCAAAATGGCAATGCTATTGCATACCCTATCCAGCCATCACTCTGACCCCAATAGATAGCACAGGCAATTGAAGAACCAAGTATGAGCAAAATGCACACAATTAGCTTGATTCGATTGGTTTCCGTCGTGACTCCGGCGACGTAGTATCGGCGAACGAGAAGAGCGAGAGCGACCATCATGAAAATGAAGAGTGTGGAGATTGAGAGAAGGTTGGCCAGAATGCCAAGGTTGGTAAAGAAGGCAATCACTGCTGTGGCTACGAGCATCACAACAGTGGCATTGACAGGTGTCCCGGTTCGCTCATTGACGTGAGCTAGCCACGGAGGCAGCATGTGGGTCCTAGCAATGTGGGTCAGATACCGAGCTTGACCCACTGCTACGACAACCAAAACACTTGTCATGCCCTTCAAAGCACCAGCGGCTACAACGTACTTTGCCCAGTCCATTCCCACAGCTTGGAAAGCCACCGAAAATGGCGCATCTTTGTCGATTTGATCGAATGGTTGCATTAGACAGAGCGTCACGGCTAATAGACAGTAAAGGAAGGTGGTGATTAGCATGGAGCCGACGAGACCGATGGGAATGTCTTTACCAGGGTTCTTGGTTTCTTCGGCCAAGGTCGAAACTGCATCGAACCCGACGTACGCGAAGAACAACACTGACGAAGCTTTGAAGATACCTCGAGCTTCGAATGGAGCAAAGGGTGTGTAGTTCTTGGTGTCGGCTTTTGTGAGACCGGCAATGATGATAAAGAGGATGACGAGGATGTGGACGTCGGAGGCGATGTAGTTTAGACGAGAAGAGCCCTTTGTGCTTAGTACGGCAACTAGGCAGATGACGGCGATGACGAAGATGGCAATTGGGTCGAGATGACCGTAGTCAGGCGAGACGTTGTGGAGTTTGATGCGGAAATCTTCTGCTTGGTGGTTGCAGAGTGTGGCGAAGTATGATGTCCATGACCGTGCTACGGCGGCGCCACCGATGACGTACTCGAGGAGGATGTTTCCAGCAGCTATGAAGGCCATGAAATCTCCGAGCTCTACTCTTAGGTAGGCAAATGAACCACCTGATGTGTAGCGCGTAAGAATTAGTGTATCTGTTAGCATGTCACATGCACAGGTCACTTTACGCAAGTACGTGTTAAAAAATCTAGTTTTTGCAAGCAACCAAACCAAGCCAAACCATAATTAAGTCCATCGGTGTAAATTCATAAATAATCAACATATGTACCAAATTATATAAGTACATATTAATTTTAATAACCAAAATCAAATCATATAGTTTAATCTGTATCTAATTTTGGAGCAATGTAATAAACAATCAAAGCTGAGACTGACAACCAATATATTTGTTCAAAATGATAAGAATAGGAAAAACAATTGATAAAATGAAACGGTTTTTATTAACAAAAATGACTTCAAAATTTCCAGATTTTCAAATTAATAATTAATTATTCTTATAAGAAAAAAATCATTATCAAAAGACAAGAGATTGCTGTCGTCATATTTTGGAATCAGAAAATTATTTAAAGTAAATGTGACTAATTATACAGTCGTTAAATTTCAAGTCCATACCTCAAAATAAAACAAATACACCAAATGTAAATACAATAGAACAAAAAAAAAAAAAATCTTGTGGGAAAAGAAAAATTTGTTCAGTTTATCATTATTAATCATGTGGATTGGAAAAAAAAAACCAAATAAAATAAATAAATATCAGTAACTCTCAAGGATTCATCATGTTGTCAGCAAAACGACAGCTCACGGAAATTTATACTATTTGGAATCTCATGTCAAACTAGGAAAATATTATTTTCAAAAATAGAAATATATATATATATATATATATATATATATATTCGAAGGGAAAGACATGCAACGTAGTGCTGTGCTATAGAAAAGTATCAAATAAATCACACTCAAAAGTATTTTTATAACGGAGAGAAAAGATTAATATTTTATTAGAGAAACTATATATGTATAATTAACAATAAAAATAAATAAAATTGGATTGATGGTTACCTGCCACGGGGATCTCTACGGCGAACTCGGTATAACAGAAAACGGAAAGCATGGCGGAGACACCCGAAACGACGTAGGATATGACGACGGCGGGACCGGCATATTGCTTGGCCTCGACACCTGTGAGCACGAATATTCCGGCCCCGATCACGGCGCCGATGCCGAACCATATGAAGTCCCACCAGTTGAGAGTCTTTTTCATCTCGTGCTGGCTACGAGCCTTCATGTCCACCAGCTCCGTGCTGTCCACAGACCGGGTCAGGACCCGATCCACAAAACGAAAGGGAGTTTCCTTGAGCGCAGTTACATAATTGCCCCAGCTCTTGAACGACTCCTCGGGGAGAAAATCGTCTTTAGTGCACGAACAGCCTCTCCTCCTCATTCCTTCACCGTTGGCATCAACGTTCAGTCCCATACTCCGAGGCTTTCAAGTTTCACCTCCGTTTGGTTGCCGAGAAAAAGTCAGATATGAGAGTAGATCTGAACCCACACCGGGAAAGTCAAAGTAACTAAGAAGAAGCTGTTAGAAACAAGCAAGAAATGCCATATTAACACATATATGTTAATCTTTCTGTATGTATATAATGCACACACAGTGCCCAAAGCCTAAACTAATCGGTGAGTGTTGACTAAGGACAACAACATCACCATGCAAATGACATTGAAAATCACTATCGAATTCCCACGACCTCATAACCAAATTTTATTTTTTTTATCATTATATTAATAAAATAAAATAATTTACGTGATTGTTTTATTATGAATGATAAATTCATGCACCAATAATTGCCCAAGAAAGGGAAAAAAAATTGAAAACAGAAAAATGAAGAGAAATGGATGATTACCGTGAAGGAAACGAAGTTGTGGTTCTGTTTGGTTTTGGGGCGGGAAAAGTCGTAAACAAAACGACAAATACTTATTTAATGCGTACGCCAAACGAAGTTGTCGGAAACGATGATGTTATTTTTATTTATAATCAGTCAACTATTCGTATTTTTAATTTTCTTCTTTTATTAATTTGCTATATAGAATCTAAGTAAAACAAAAGTCATAAGAGATGACAAAAAGAGAGAGAGAGAGAGTGAGAACAGTATGGAAAAAATGGATATACAATAAAAAAGATTGCTTGAAATATGAGGTATAGAAGGAAAATTATGGAATCATCGGAATCATAAACAAGAATAAACCTACAACGCGCACAATGCACCAGTCAGCCAGTATTATAGTACATAACCGCGAGAGAGGTCGACGATGTAGACGTACATGACTTTTAAAGACTACTGAAATCATTTTCACCCCCTTATCTTTTTCTTTTCTTTTTTGGTCAAATATGAAAATATACATATATATTTCAAAATTAGTTTATACTTTATGTGTGTGTGTATATATATATATATATATATATGTTATAGGATTTTATATTAAGCCCAGCTTCAAGGAAGCCCAAATTATTAAGCTGAGTCTTAAGTAAAATGTGCCTCGGTCAGGATCAAAAGCTAAAATAAAGCCAGATTTCGTATGTCTTCAGAAGATAGACACTAATCCACGGTGAATTTCGACGTAGTGGAGATAACTCCCACATTCCACGGAGTTATCCCACTTACTTCTCAGGAGCTTAATCGACTCCCACATTCCACGAGTCATCCTTACTTTCTACGGGAGCTTAAGCGCTTCCACATTCCCACTTACTTGCGGGAGCTTAACCTCCACATTCCCACACTTTATTTAGGAGCTTAATCGCTTCCACATTCCCACCCATGTGGTTAAATAGGAATGAAACGTGAGTCAAGGAACACTTCACCTCCTCTCCTATAAATACCTCAAAGGCACCCCATTCGGTAGGGAATACTAAAGCCTTACAAAAACTCGTCATTCTATTTTAAGAACCAAATTATCGACTTGGGCGAGTGCCTTGTACGCCGAGTCACGACTTTCTTTTTATTTTCGGTTCAGAAGAGTAAACCACCCAAAATACCCCTAGTAAAGGCTTTAATCTTTTTAGCAAAAACATTTGCCATCTGTAGAACCCACAATTTCCACAAACACAATGGTATCCAATCAAGCCTCCCGCACCGGCGGCGCAAATCACCTATCGAGCCTCGACATTCACAACCAGTGACCTTGAATGATAACGCACCACGCAGAATCGAGCACTGGCCTCACGCCTTGCGCCTGAAAACATCGTGGGAATGCTGCAGCAGGCGAAAGCAAGTCCTAAAGTGTCTTCCTCAAGACGCCATCCAAAGGCCGCAGGATCCTCCAACACATCCTAAGCGCGCGCTAACACCAACCAGTTGCCCATAGTGGTCGTTCGCTCAAACCGTCAAGATGGAAAGGCTTTTGAGGTGCTTAGTCATGTAGGTGGAAACAACGAGAAGACCAAAATATTTTGTTGGAGGAAGGCTCACACCAAGCGTCGCGTCGTGGAGTATCCTCGAGGAAATGGATGAGATGAGAGAGAAGGTTACGAACAGGTGCTTGAGAGAGGAGCCCTTAAACAAGGTGGAGGAAGAAATCCAAAGAAGAAGCGAATGCGACATTCAAGCGGGCACCTCAGGAACCCGAGATCCGGATGAAGTAGAGTCACCGCATCGAGGAGATTCGCGAGCTCTCCTCCTCCCAAATTCATCATGCCGCATTTCCACCTACGACGGCGGAGACCCGATCAACACTTGGAGAGTTATCGCGACTTGGATGGAGCTACATGGTGCGGCGGGGTCAACCATGTGCAGGGCTTCCCACTTACACCTCCTGACCGCCCTGGTGCACTACTCAAATCAGTTTTAGTGTCCCATTTTAGAGCGAAGTCGGTAAAGAGGCCAAAATCATACCTCTTTCGGGCAGGAGATGAAACTCTAAAAGATTATATCACACGCTTTAATAAGGAGGCTCTAGATGGTTGTAGTGATGACGACTTTGAGCCATGATGGCCTTAAAACCAAGCAAGCTGCGTGGTCACCTGGGAAAAATGATCCTAAAGACTTTCGAGGAATTGATGTGCGCCAAATATGCAAATAGACCACGATGACTTGGCGTGATGAGATGACCAACCGGAAAAGAGAGAAGCCAGAGACCCACCGAGCATAAAAGAGGCAAGGGTGAATCAAGCAACAATATAAAACCATCCAGAGCTCCAGAGGGACGCTTTCAACACTATACCCCGTTAACTACATCTGACCAAGTATTCATGCAAATTGGGATGACAACTTACTGAAATGGCCAGAAGATAAAGACTCCGCCGAAAAGAGGACAAAACCAAGTATTGCCGATTTCATAAAGATCATAGCCACAACATCAAGGCGTGGCGCAAGGATGAAATTGAAGCCACTTATCCGAGGGGAAATTTTGTAGAAAGGCAAAAGATCGGCAAAAGGAGGCACACGCCCCACTGGGTCGAGCAAGCAAGTCGTGAAGAACCTCCCACGAGATCCGACGATAGTTGGGGAAGCGTGAGCTCCAAGCAATCGAAAGCTTATTCCGGACATGAGGTACCCACCATCCAATATCAAGAGGTCAACTTGACCAACGCCAAAGGAAATAAAAGTTGAACCCTACGATAGCATTTGGAGGAGTCATCATCCACATGATGATGTGATAACCATGAGCGTAGCCAATTGCATGGTTAGAAGGATCGGTGGACAATGGGAGTTACAGACATCCTATATTGGGATGCCTTCGCGATGGGCATCGGAAAAGAGAAACTAGATCCAGACGCCTCTATTCGGGTTCGCGGGAGAAAGAGTTATACCGAGGTTGCATCACCCTCCCAAGAATCGCAGGAGTTCCACCAACACAAGCCACGGTTATGGTAAAATTTCTAGTTGTTAACCGCCTTCTTTTACAACATGATTATTGGAAGGCCTTTTCTAAACAATTTGAGAAGCGACTTCAACTTATCACCTAGTAATGAAGTTTCCAGCGGAGAAAGGAGGAGACCAACATGAAGCAAGAAAATGTTATGTCAATGCACTTAGAGGAAGGACAAAATAATGCAAATTGGCGATGGGGCAAGGATCCGATCCAATCTCGTGGTCCCCAAGGCTAAGTTGATAAAAATCGATCTCGAGCGAGATCGAAAGAACCATAAGTCCAGCTTCGAGTGAACCAGCAAAAATTGGGAGAAAGTGGTCTCCGAGAGCCCGATAAGGTGCTTGGTCCTTGCTTACCTTAGAAGTAAAGGCTTTCAAGAACAACATGGACGTCTTCGCATGGTGTCACGAGGATATGCGGTATTGACCCAAACATAATTGTACATCGCAATGTTGACCCAAACTTTAAGCACTTTTTGAAAGGAGGACGCTTAATGAAGAGAGGTATGCATGTCGAAGAGGAAGTTGAAACTCCTTAAGGTCGGATTCATAAGACCATTGAATTACCGAATGGTTGGCAAACGTGGTGCTTGTAAAAAGGCAAATGGAGATTGGAGGTGCGTATTGATTTTACAGACCTCGATAAAGCATGTCCCGGATTACTTTCCTTTACCGCGAATTGACCGGTCGATTCAACAATGGTCATGAGCTTAGTTTCATGGGCGCGCACTCTACAAACCAAATCGAATGCATGAAGCGTAAAAGCGGCATTCATAACTAACAGAGGTTGTATTGCTACACCTGCCTTTTGGACTAAAGAATGCAACATACGCCGTGAGCGAATGTTTGCACACAAATTGGGAAAACAATGGAAGTTACGATATGCTGCGAAAAGTAGGCGGCGAACCATGTAGCACTTGGAGGAAAGCTTTGTTACGAAAATATAAAATGAAGTTGCATTGTGCATTGGTAGCGAAGTTCCTTGGCTTTATGGTCAACGAGGAGGGCATAGAGGCCAATCCGGACAAAATTAAAGCTATCATGGAGATGAAGTCCCCTGGCGTAAAAGATGTGCGAAACTTACGGGAAGAGTCGCACGGTTCGCCTCGGGGCTGCATGCCTTAGTTTTTCGTGGTGGGAAGCGATTTGATGGGAAGAGTCGCAGTCGATTTCAAAGAAAGTTTACAGCTCTCCTCTTCTTTAAATTGGGAAGACCTAATTCTATATCTAGCGTTTCTACTACTGCGAAGTTCCAGGGAAGAAGCGGGTGTGGGCGCCATCTATTATGTGCCGGATGCTGAAACAAGATATCCGGATCTAGAAAAGCTGGCCTTGGCTTTGATAGTCTCTTGTAGGAGATTGAGGCCCATTTCCGCGCGCGTAATCGTAGTGCCAACAAATCAGCCATCGTGTACTGAAACCGTGCGGAAGATTAATCAAGTGGGCAATTGAGGCGAGAGTTCGACATCAAATACAAACCCGGACAGCCATCAAAGGCGGCGTTAGCGATTTCGCCGAATTTTGTGTACAAAACCGTTCTCGCCTTGACTCAAATTCGATTTTCAGATCCTTCACCGTCCATTAGAACTTGGACTCAGACGTGGATGGATCTTCCAATACCTGGAGTGGAGCGACTAGTTCTTACTACACCGCAAAGTAAGATCGAGTATGCTCGCGTTTTGGCTTCCCGCCTCCAACAACGGTGAAGCACGGCCTGCGGTCGAGGTTAGCAGCAGCATTAGTTAAAATATAGCTCACATAGGAACTGATGACTATCGGACATATATGGAATGAGAGAATATCTATCCTAACTCAAGAGTACTATATCACTCGGATCCCAAGATCTAAAACACCAATCATGATTCTTGCTTTATTTAAAGACGGGGGCTAGTTTCTATAGAACCATCCCGTGGAGTTCTTACCTCATCCAAGCATCTTAACAAAGGAAAGAAAGTATATCCTGTTAACATTGAGTCATGGATGAGCCCTATTATAAGGTGAGATGGGGAGCTCCTGAAGATAGCCGAAGCGAGGAGAATAAGGTGCAAGTAGGTACACCTTACTTGATGGCGCATTATCAAGAGAGGATTTAGTCGCCTCTATTTAAGATGTCTTACTGATGAAGAAGCGATTACGTAGCACATAAAATGATTAGGCGAGGGTACTGCCTACCATGCATAATGATGCCTACGGTAGAAAGAGATGGAGATGTCAACGCTTCTCCTTTATTCCCCACCAACCACCGGTAGAGCTTACCATAAGGAGTCCATGGCCTTTGATGGGAATCGATATTATAGGACCACTCCCGAAGAAAAGGTGGACTCAAGTTTGTATTGACTATTTTACCAGTGTGGGTCCGACCATCACAGTACAAAACTACAAATTTTATCCGGAGGTCAATTATCTGCGGTATATGGCATTCCCACACTATAGTAATCACAATGGGAAGCGGTTTGATAACGCCAAGTTTGAGAATTCTCAACTCTGGATTAAAAGCGCATTCTCTCGCCAAGATCCACGTGCAACGGTCAGTTGAATAAATAAGATTATAAAAGATAATCGAAGGTGAAGTTGGAAAAGCTAAAGTCCGGGCGGAAGAGTTACCTTATGTGCTTTGGGCATACAGGGACCACAACAAGGACCTCAACGGGAGAAACCCCTTTCTCCATGGCATATGGAGCGCAATGATACCTAAGTAGGGATGCCCAACTTTAGAAGAACACATTTCGAGCCTACGCAGAATGATGAAAATCTTCAAGTCGGCTGGATCTAATTGAAGAACACTGCTTAAAGTTAAAGTTGCGCCTACCAGAAAGTGGCCACTACAACTCGAGGGTAAAGTATAGAAGCTTTCAAGTCTGGGATCCGGTTTTGCGTAAGGTGATGATCAACACCAAAGAAGGAGCAGCCCGCGGCCCCAACCGGAAGGACCTTGAGTGGTTAGGATCCTTCGTTCGGAACCTACCAGCTAGAGAATATGAACGGAAAACCTCGCCCCGAACGGAGCACCGCTAAACTATTACCAATGAAACTTCACCTACTATCCGTAAAAGTTTAGGATCTTGAGTAATTTCGTCTTTGATTTTTTCTCCAGTGAGTACACTTACTTAAAGTAGGTTGTCACATTCACAAGCATTGTACTTTCAATTAATGCAATGAATTTATATTCAAGGCAGTTTCTTATCCACATCCCTGCAAAAACGGGGCAACATGCACCTCGTATGGCTCAAGTATGTTAAATGCAATTTGCTATAATATAAAGCAAGCAGGATATAAAAGTAAACCATAAATAAAAGTCCTAAGCATATGGAGTTTATAAACTCTATAAGGAGTTTGAAAAACTCAATAAAAGTGGCCACTAAAACATGGAGTTCAATAAACTCTATAAAGTCAATAGTGAGCGAGTCTAAGAAACTCGCAAAATCACCACTAAACAATCTAAGCCGCAGGATCCTCTCGCACCATCAATGCCTCCCGAGTGTCTCCGCATCAGTACCTCCGGAAGGAGCTTCCACCTCATATACCCATGAAGGTCGAGATCGGGATACCTATGCTCAATCGACTAAGGCATGCATTCAAGCTGTGCAACCTCGGCCTCAATGGTCTCGTCGGAAGACTTTAGGCTATTCTCACGAAGGGCTTTGCACTCTTCTCCTCTAGTTGTACCATGGTTTCCTCCAAGTCCTTAATCTTCTTCTTGTTCGTCTCCTCTGACTCTATTATATCACTCTCCAGTTCCTTAATCCTGGTCTCTGATTTGGATAGGCCATCCTGCAGCTTCTGAATAGTATCCTCCTTGAGCTTGCAATCAGCATCTAAACGTCTTGCCTTATCCTCAAGCTCACCATGGTCACCCTCGATCCATCACCCTCGCCTCAAGTCAATGACCTCTGGTGAGCCATGGTAGCTGTTCTCCGTACCCCATCTAAAAAAAAAAAAAAAAAATGACAAGGTTTCTTTAAAATATATAGGTATAGATAAAAGTACAAGGATTATTTATCTTACCTTTACCCCCAAAGTGGCGAGCAATGAAGCTTGCACATCAGAAGAAATTGTCTCCATCTCATTAATCGCAGGAGAAGTATCTTTGTGGAACACTTGGCGAAATAGGATAACTTCGGAGAAAACGAGATAGAGGAAGAAGAACCCTCGAGGGTCCGGCAAGCAGAAGGTAGGCGGAAGGAAGAGCACGAACTAGATCCTTGCAGTAGGAGACGAATGAGGAACCGAAGGCGCCTAACAGAACGAGCCGAGTCGATACGGGAAGAGCACGAAATATGTGGTGTAGTACTACACGATCCGTAGGGTTAATGATCCGGGGAGAGATGATGGGGTTAAAGGAGGTAGGGCAGTCCAAGACTTGCTCTTCTTACTCAGGGAACCTTCGATCCATCATTCCCCTTCTCCCTACCCCATTCTTCCTCATCTCGTTCAATTTCTTCTTCATCCCTTCCATAGTCATGGTGGGCCGAGTTGAGTTTCCTGCACAAAATTAAGATGGTTAGTTTAACATGCTAACACTTTAAGGAAAAGAAGGAAGCAAATGGTACAAACCTTCACCAAACAAGACCCCACGGGAAAAGTACACGGAAACCTTCTCCAGTAACTTCTTGTAGCTTACGCTGGTTGGTTTTGGCAAATTCAATGAAATAACCACGGCTCACCTCTTTGGCGTAAGTTACCCGAACAAAGAGGTTAGTTTTAGTAAAAAAAAAAAAAGGAAAGAAGAATGTATGCAAAGACCTAAGGTCCTATAATGTGTAGGGACTGGAAATGAATGAGGCTCATCAGTAGGTGCTTCCCAATTCCTTGTTGCCAAAATCCATTTACTTTTCCACCCTTCAGCTTTGTTGGAGTTATGATCTCCTGCAATGACGTTTTTTCCTTTCCTTGAGGAAGCATAGTACCACCCACTGGACCTAAATCTACCCCTCTTAGGATCCTTCTTCAGGTGGTACATGTACATAAACTCTTCGGCTGTCAAAGTCATCCCTAACTCCTTCCATAAAATATAACAGCACACTAAGGACCTCCATGAATTAGGGGTTAATTGCCCAGGCGCTAGTCCCCATCTGTGTAGGATCTCTCGAAACACAGGAAGAAGTGGGAGGCGATCCATATTCAAAGAAATATGAAGGCTTCTTTTAGTCTGCTAGGGTCATCATCTCTATCGTGCACTCAAGGTGACATCGTGGTCTATACCAAAAGGAAGCAAAAGTCTCCTAAGACGGTCTGTAGTCTTGATAGAAGACCTGATGTCAGTAATGGCGAAACCCTCAATGCCTTGGGTATCCTCCCTTATATTTTGGGCGGAACCATCCTCACTATTCGATCCTCGTGAGGGCTCGCCATCACCGGTATTATCGAATACTCGGCCACCATACTCATGACCTCCCTATCATCGAAGAATGCCGACATGCACGCGAAGAAGTATTAGTAACTAGAAGGGACTCAAAAGGATTTGAAAATAGAACAAAATACCTTCAGTGCACTAACACTCTCCGAACATCGACAATTAAAATAAAGCATTTAAACCAAGAGGCGGGCGCGCGCCAGCGGCGCGGCACCCAAGACCCAGCGCGCTGGGCTGCCCCCTGGCCAGCGGCCGGCCGGGCCCGGCCCTGGCGATCCCCCAGCGCGCCAGGGTCGCGCCCCAGAGCCAGCAAGCGCTGCCCCCAGCCCAGCCGCACAGCAAAGACCAGCAGGGCGGCAGTGAAGCAGCGCCGCATCCTCTAGCAGGGCCCCTGGGCAGCGCATCCAGCGCCAAGCAGGCAGGCGCGCCCCCAGCAGCGCGGCGCGCCAGCGCGGGCAGCCAGCAGGGCGCGCAGGCAGGCACCAGGCCAGCGGCGCGGCGGCAGCCCAGCGCAGCGCTTGGCACTTGGCCCCAGCGCGGGCGCAGCAGCCTGGCAGCAAGCGCGCAGCGGGCTGGGCCCCTGGGCCAGCGCGGGCAGCGGCCCCAGCCAGCAGAGCGGGCGCGCGCCCCCAGACCAGCAGGGACGCGCCCCAGCCAGCAGGGAGAGCGCGCCCCAGGCGCGCGCCAGCCAGCCAAGAAGCAAAAAGCGTCAGCAAGCGGCCAGCGATGGCGGCTCAACAGCGCCAAGCACTGGCAGGGCGCAGTGCGATCCATCCAGCGCCCCTATCACACCAACGCAAAACGCGCTTAGCCCAAGGGTTTCTAATCTAGGTGTCTATGAGAATCTCACATGAATGAAAATGCATATTTTCTACATGCTTAAAAGTCTTTCTAGTTAAACTATTTCTACTAGAGTGCATGCAATATTAAACTAGGAGTAGAAAGGTGAAGGAATCATTCATACCTTTTGTTTTCGGAGGCTTCTAGGCTGAAGTTTGAAAACCCTTTGTGATTTCAAAAAGAAAAAGAAAGAATAAGAATGTCAGATTGAATAAAGGAAGAAGATGATCTCTGTATTAGGGTTTTATAGAGTTAAAGTCCTACCAAAATACAAACTTTCCTATTTAACTATATAATTTTAATCTAATTTTAATTTTTAAATTATATAGTTGGGGGGCAATTGTTATAGGATTTTATATTAAGCCCTTTCTGAAGCAAGCCCAAATTATTAAGCCCTGAGTGCTTAAGTAAAAATGTGAGCCTCGGTCAGGATACAAAGCTAAAATAAAGCCCGATTTGGAGGTCTTCTAAGATAGCACACTAATCCACCGGGCGTGAGTGGAGATAACTCCACATTCCACGAGGAGTTATCCCACTTACTTTCTGAGGAGCTTAACCGACTCCCACATTCCACGAGTCATCCCACTTACTTTCTGGGAGCTTAACCGCCCCACATTCCCACTTACTTATGCGGAGCTTAACCGCCTCCACATTCCCACCCATAAGTGGTTAGGAATAGTGGAGGTAATGAAACGTGAGTGCAAGGAACACTTCACCTCCTCTCCTATAAATACCTCAAAGGCACCCCATTCGGTAGGGAATACTAAAGCCTTACGTAAACTCTGTTCTATTTTAAGAACCAAATTATCGACTTGGCGTGAGTGCCTTTGGCCGGTACCACAGGTGCCCGGTCACGACTTTCTTTTTATTTTCGGTTCTAGAGAGTCTAAAACACCCAAAATACCCTTCTAAGTAAGGCTTTAATCGCTTTTAGCAAAAACATTTGGCGCCGTCTGTGGGAACCCACAATTTCCACGAACACAATGGTATCCGAATCTGAAGCCTCCTCAGTACCCAGGCGAGCAGGCAAATCACCTATTGAGCCTCGACATTCACAACCAGTGACCTTGAATGATACGTACCGCAGAATCGAACTAGACCGATTTCACGCCTTTGCTGCTTGAAAACATCGTGGGGAATCTTGCGCAGAGCGTTGAGCAAGTCCTAAAGTGTCTTCCTCAAGACGCCATCCAAAGGCTGCAGGATCCTCCAACACATCCTAAGGCAGGCGCGCCTAACACCAACCAGGTTGCCCATAGTGGTCAAGCTGGTTCAAACCGTCAAGATGAAAAGTCTAAACCACCCAAAATACCCTTCTAAGCAGAAGTAAGGCTTTAATCTGTTTTTTAGCAAAAACAATATATATCCTGATAAATGCATTGTCTGGATCATGTTTGGTCGTCAATCAACATATCCGAAGGCCGAGAATGCCAGTAACTAGATGACATGTATGATATATGGCCTAAATCTCAAAAGTAACATCTTTTTTTTTAGTGCAAAAATAATTAATGTAGTTGGATTTTAGTATTACGGACTTACGTCACTTTGGAAAAATGATGAGCCAGTTGGAGCATGGTCCAGACAACAAACTAATCAATAGCTATTGTTTTTACTGTTTATAAGAGGGTCTTCTAAATTCTGAAGTGGTCTGATCGGATCACATTCAATTGGATAACAATAATTTATTTATTTAAGAGAAAATGTAATTTCAGGCCTGTCTCAATTTGAATTTTAAAATTTAAAACAAGTAATGTGTCCATGAGATTTAATATACAATGTCCAAATAGTCATGGGTATTCAAAAGTTGCTTTTAGAAACTTTTAAGTAGTCTATTTAATCCAGAATTTGTCTTCCATTCACCCCCTTAGAGACACTTTTGAAGACTTCGGTAAACCCCAGAACAGTACTCTTCTTCAGCTAGCAAGGATTCTTTTCATAATCAACATTGTAAATTAGTCATTTTTAAGCGAAGGGTAATAAAACTGCAATAATTTGTAATTGAGTCCCTAAGTCACAAGCTCTTAAATTACACAATGGTCTGGAAGTCAAATTAGAAGGTATTAAAATGCATTTAACCCTCTTGTTTATAATATTTCATCTATATATGCTTTCACATAATTTACTATTGTGACAAATTATCTTTTAGGTGATCCATAGTTTTTTTTTTTTTGAAGCATTTATTCAAATAGAGCTTAACATAGCCAGAGAGGGTACTCATGGATTAAAAACACCTTTAGAATTATTAAATAAATATTAATAACACTTAATTTCAATGTAGAGAAATAATATTTGAACTCTTGAACTATAATGAGATACAAGATTTTGAAACACTACCATTCATCTCTCACCACCAACAAAAAAGTACAAATTTCTTCACCTATGACACATTATCAATTCGCCCACAATTAACCAAGAAATTTCTTCACCTATGACACATTATCAATTCCTTCTTCAACTTTTTTCAATTCAGAAACATCCTCCTTCTTCTTAGCATCCTCCTTTGCTGTGTCATAAGAAGCATGCAATCCAAAGAAGAAATAATAAAGCAATATAACCCCAGTCCACGTTGCAAATCTCACAAACGAACCCTTGTCTATGGACCCAAGAAGGAAAATATTCATTCCAATTGATCCTGATGGCAACCATGGAACCAATGGCACACCCCACAACTTAGGACTCCTAGCTTGTGGTACAAAAAGCCAAAGCCCCACTGTTCCTATCAACCAAAATGGCAATGCTATTGCAAACCCAATCCAGCCATCACTCTGACCCCAATAGATAGCACAGGCAATTGAAGAACCAAGTATGAGCACAATGCACACAATTAGCTTGATTCGATTGGTTTCCGTCGTGACTCCGGCGACGTAGTATCGGCGGACTAGAAGAGCGAGAGCGACCATCATGAAAATGAAGAGTGTGGAGATTGAGAGAAGGTTGGCCAGAATGTCAAGGTTGACAAAGAAGGCAATCACTGCTGTGGCTACGAGCATCACAACAGTGGCATTGACAGGTGTCCCGGTTCGCTCATTGACGTGAGCTAGCCACGGAGGCATCATGTGGGTCCTAGCAATGTGGGTCAGATACCGAGCTTGACCCACTGCTCCGACTAGCAAAACACTTGTCATGCCCTTCAAAGCACCAGCGGCTACAACGTACTTTGCCCAATCCATTCCCACAGCTTGGAAAGCCACCGAAAATGGCGCATCTTTGTCGATTTGATCGAATGGTTGCATTAGACAGAGCGTCACAGCTAATAGACAGTAAAGGAAGGTGGTGATTAGCATGGAGCCGACGAGACCGATGGGAATGTCTTTACCAGGGTTCTTGGTTTCTTCGGCCAAGGTCGAAACTGCATCGAACCCGACGTACGCGAAGAACAACACTGACGAAGCTTTGAAGATACCTCGAGCTTCGAATGGAGCAAAGGGTGTGTAGTTCTTGGTGTCGGCTTTTGTCAGACCGGCAATGATGATGAAGAGGATGACGAGGATGTGGACGACGGAGGCGATGTAGTTTAGACGAGAAGAGCCCTTTGTGCTTAGTACGGCAACTAGGCAGATGACGGCGATGACGAAGACGGCAATTGGGTCGAGATGACCGTAGTCTGGCGAGACGTCGTGGAGTTTGATGCGGAAATCTTCTGCTTGGTGGTTGCAGAGGGTGGCGAAGTATGATGTCCATGACCGTGCTACGGCGGCGCCACCGATGACGTACTCGAGGAGTATGTTTCCGGCAGCTATGAAGGCCATGAAGTCTCCGAGCTCTACTCTTAGGTAGGCAAATGAACCACCTGATATGAAGCACGTAAGAATTAGCCTATGTGTTAGCATGTTACAGGCACAAGACACTTTACGCAAGTACGTGCTGAAAAATCTAGTTTTTGTGCAAGCAACCAAACCAAACCAAACCATAATTAAGTCGATCAGTGTAAATTCATAAAAAATCAACATATGTACCAAATGAAACCGATAATATACATCTAATTCACCATAATTATATAAGTACATATTAATTTTAATAACCAAAATCAAATCATATAGTTTAATCTGTATCTAATTTTGGAGCACTATAATAAATAATCAAAGATGAGACTGACAACCACTATATTTTTCAAAATGATAAGAATAGGAAAAGCAATTAATTGATAAAATTAAACGGTTTATATTAACAAAAAGGACTTCAGAATTTCCAGATTTTCAAATTAATAATTAATTATTCTTATAAGCAAAAAAATCATTATCAAAAGACGGAGATTGCTGTCATAATATTTTGGAATCAGAAAATTATTAGTTAGGGGTTGGGGCACCACAGAGAAGATAGCCAGCCTAATGTGTCACTCTAATTGGGCTTGGATACATATCTAACCATTGTCCACAGCGCACATATAAAGACAAGTCTCTAATTTGTATGTTTTTTTTTTTTTTGGTAATACTCTAATTTGTATGTTTGTCTAACTGTAAAACCAAAAATTAATAATAAAAATAAATAAATTTTAAAATATAATAATATATACATACACACTCAACTCTCCCATGTTTGCCTAATTTGCGTGTGAAACTAAAAATGCCAGCCTAGAAAATTTTCCCTCATTCACACCACCAACCATTGACTTTAGCTTTGGAGTGTATATTAAATGAAAACCAGACCAAAGCAAAGCATGTGGGAGATCCCAGAAACATAAGTATTGAGATTGACATCTCTTGCCATTAAAACCAACAAAGAAAAATAAATAATAATTTTAAAAGAAAATGAGACTAATTATACAGTCCTTAAATATCAAGTCCATCCCACAAATTAAAATAAATACACCAAATGTAAATACAATAGACCAAAAAAAAAAAAAAATCTTGTGGAAAAAGAAAAACTTGTTCAGTTTATCATCATTAATCATGTGGATTGGAAAAAAAAACCAAATAAAATAAATAAATATCAGTAACTCTCAAGGATGCATCATGTTGTCTGCAAAACGACAGCTCACGGAAATTTATACTATTTGGAATATATTATTTTTCAAAAAAAAAAAAAAATTCCAAGGGAAAGACATGCAATGTAGTATGTATAATTAAAATTAAAAATAAAAGATTGGATTGGTGGTTACCGGCTACGGGGATCTCTACGGCGAACTCGGTGTAACAGAAAACGGAAAGCATGGCCGAGACACCCGAAACGACGTAGGATATGACGACGGCGGGACCTGCGTGTTCCTTGGCCTCGAGACCTGTTAGCACGAATATTCCGGCCCCGATCACGGCGCCGATGCCGAACCATATGAGGTCCCACCAGTTGAGAGTCTTCTTCATCTCGTGCTGGCTCCGAGCCTTCATCTCCACCAGCTCCGTGCTGTCCACGGACCGGGTCAGGACCCGGTCCACAAAGCGAAAGGGAGTTTCCTTGAGCGCAGTTACATAATTGCCCCAGCTCTTGAACGACTCCTCGGGGAGAAAATCGTCTTTAGTGCAGGAACAGCCTCTCCTCCTCATGCCTTCACCGTTGGCATCAACGTTCAGTCCCATACTCAGAGGCTTTCAAGTTTCACCTCTGTTTGGTTGCTGAGAAAAACTCAGATATGAGCGTAGATCTGAAGCCACACCGGGAAAGTCAAAGTAACTAAGAAGAAGTTGTTAGAAACAAGCAAGAAATGCCATATGTATTAATCTTTCTGTATTTATACAATGCACACACAGTGCCCAAAGCCTAAACTAATCGGTGAGTGTTGACTAACGACAACAACATCACCATACAAATGTGAAGCCGGCCGTCTTGACATTGCAAATCACTATCAAATTCCCACGACCTCATCACCAAGATTTTTATTTTTTATTTTTTTTTATCATTATATTAATAAAATAAAATAATTTACATGATTGTAATATTATGAATTATAAACTCATGCACCAATAATTGCCCGAGAAAGGAAAAAAAATAATAATAAAGAGAAATGGATGATTACCGTGAAGGAAACGAAGTTGTGGTTCTGTTTGGATTTGGGGCGGGAAAAGTCGTAAACAAAACAACAAGCACTTATTTAATGCGTACGCCATTTCCTTTAAATTTTCTCACGCCACTTTGGTTGACCGGAATCAAACGTTCAGATTCTTTGTCTGAACAGGCCGAACCAGGCCGAGATTCAAGTTTATGGCGCAACCAATCGACACGTGGAACGCAGTGTATGACAGGCTGTAGAGTTGTAAAAAAAAAAAATGAAGAAAAAAAAAAAGACCGGCACTAGTAGAGTTTGAAGTGGAGTGGATGATTCGGAATTTGCGGCTCACGTAGCCCATAATCTCCACCGCCTACACTAAAGTCTCACTGCACAGCGGCTACATTTTTTATTTTTATTTTTGGATTAAGAAAAATATGAAAGTGCACTTTTAATTTTAATTTATATTTGGCCATGTCATTCCATTTTGTGCAACTTTCACATTAATTATTTGGACTTTCTTTATGTAAAGGCAATCTCTTTAATTTATAAGGTCCAATCAAAGCCTACTCTCATTCATTGGCTACGTCAAATATTTCTCGTGTTTAATTGAAAGCGAAACTGAAACCCATGTAAATTGAACCTTTTTCTTTTAGGTACTCTTTTTATTGACAATATTTAAAAAAAAAAAAAAAAAAATTGGTCAAATTTAAAAATTGTGATGCACTGAAATATGGTAACTTCAAGGAATACAACATTTCAAATGAGAATAAATAGAATATGACTCATAAACATGAAAATATCCGAACACAACAAATTTAAGAATATAAATAAAACACTACTTGTCCAAAGTTATCTATGTAGTAGATACATATATGCATGCTTGCACAAAATATCTAAGACACTAAACCCACAATGAAAACCAGCTTCAACCCTCTTTCGTAGGAGACACAGAAGACCCTTCCTCAACCTTTTGAATTTGATCGACGCCACTTTCCTCCGCTCTTAACTTCTCAGATTCCTTCGCAGTGTCGTACGAAGCATGCAATCCAAAAAACAAATAGTAAACCAGCATGACCAACGTCCATATACCAAACCTTGCAAACGAAGCTTTATCAATGGAACCCAGAAGAAAAATATTAATGGCGATCGAAGCGGATGGCAACCACGGAACCAGTGGGACCCCCCAGAGTTTCGGATTCCTTGCTTTAGGAACAAAAATATGGAGACCCAGAGTCGCAAGGAACCAGATAGGTACCGAAATGGCGTATAAAATCCAACCATCACTGGTTGCCCAGTAGACAGCCGTAGCAATGGAGGCGGCTAAGATGACAAGGATGGAAACGATGAGCTTTGTCTGATTGGATTTCGAAGTCTCTCCCCTGACAAAGTATCGGCGAACAAGAATTGCAATGGCGACGAGCATGAAGATGAACAGCGTGGAAATTGATAGGAGGTCGGCGAGAATGTCGAGTTTTGTGAAGAAAGCAATGATTGCGCTGGCTGCGAGCATTACGACTGTGGCATTCACCGGAGTACCAGTCCGGTCGTTGACGAGAGCTAGCCACGGCGGCATCATGTGGGTCCGAGCAATATGGGTTAGATACCGAGCTTGACCCACTGCTCCGACGAGTAACACGCTGGTCATCCCCTTCAATGCTCCAAGAGCGACAAGGTATTTAGCCCATCCCATTCCGACATACTGAAAAGCTACCGAGAATGGAGCGTCGACGTCGATTTGATCGTACGGCTGCATGAGACACAGCGTTATAGCAAGTAGACAGTACAGCGTGGTTGTGAGCGTCATTGAGCCGACGAGTCCGATGGGAATGTCACGAGCTGGGTTCTTGGTTTCCTCTGCCATGGTTGACACAGCATCGAACCCAATGTAAGCGAAGAAGAGGACCGCCGACGCTTTGAAAACGCCGCGAGTGCCAAATGGTGAAAACGGCGTGTAGTTTTTGGCGTCCGAATTTGCGAGTCCCGCGATGATGATGAAGGCGATAATGATGAGGTGGACAATCGAAGCGACGTAGTTTAGACGGGACGAGCCTTTTGTGCTTGTGACGGCAAGGACACAGATGCAGGCTATGACGAAGACGGCAATAGGGTCCAGATGGTTGTAATCGTCGGCGAGAGCTCCGGCAACGATACGGAAGTCATCGGGTTTGTGGTTGCAAAGAGTGGCAAAGTACGATGTCCACGAGCGTGATACGGCGGCTTGGCCAACTACGTATTCCAAAAGAATGTTGCCGGCAGCGATGAAGGCAACGAAGTCTCCGAGCTCTACTCGTAAGTAGGCAAACGACCCACCTGAAACAAACCCAGAAAGTGAAATTTTCTCGAGAATCAGTCAGAAATTTTACGAGTAAAGGAGAATGGAAATTGATGGTTTATTTACCTGCAACGGGTATTTCAACGGCGAACTCTGTGTAGCAGAAGACGGAGAGCATGGCGGAGATACCCGAAACGACGTAGGATAACACAACGGCGGGACCGGCTTGATTCTTGGCCTCGATACCGGTGAGAACGAAGATACCCGCTCCGACGACGGCGCCGAGACCGAACCAGATGAGGTCCCACCAGTTGAGGGTCTTCTTCATCTCGTGGTGACTCCGAGCCTTCATCTCCACGAGCTCCGTGGAGTCATTGGATCGGGTCACGACCCGATCTTTCAAACGTGACGGTGTATCTTTGAGTGCTTTTACATAATTACCCCAACTCTTGAACGACTCCTCGGGGAGAAAATCGTCCTTCGAGCATGAACAGCCTCTCCTCCTAATCCCCTCTTCGATTGCGTCACCTCTCGTTCCCATCCTGTAAAAAATTATAATTAACAATAATAATAACAATAATCTAAAAACTAAATTCTGATTAAACTGGGGAATTTCGTGTTTGGTTACCGAGAAAAGTGCCAAGAATGTAAGAGAAAAATTTAGATGCTAAGTAACAACAGAATTCCATCAAAACAATAATGCAATGCAAACTCAAGGGGGAGAGAGAAAGAGAATCACTTTGCCGAAGTGAGCTTTTCTCCGGTGACCGGTGAAATTCTGTCGCCGGTGAGGCAGAGTGAGACAGAGATTGACAGTGATGGTGCAGTGGCGTAGGAGGAGTTAAATATATAATATATACATGGGCGGTCCAGAAGACGGGATCAAGGTAAGATTCAGATTCCAACGGTGGAGATTGAAAATTGGTTTAGAGGGTTGAGGTTGATTAATGAGATTCAATATCAACAGCCAGTGACAGCTCGGTGTTTTCACTATTTATGGAATCTGTTACTGATACTTTGCATATATCTCATATTTTTACTAATTACCATTTATTACAATTTCTCTTTGCTTGCACCCACCTACATTTTGTTCTTGGAAATTCCCATCTTAAAAATTGTGACTTTCTGATCGTCATGATTTAGTTACCATTTCTTTTAATTCTCATTAATAGCTTAATTTAAGATTTGTGCGTTATTGTGTTAAAATAATAATAATAATAATAATAATAATTGATATAATTATCATGTTAATGTTGATTTGTTTATGTCAGGAGGTTCATGATTGATGAGGTTGGTCTGCTGATATAATCTTATTATTGGATTTTGACTCGCACCATTTCTTATTGGTTAGAAATATGTCACTTAACAAAAGCCAATAATTATTTTTTGCTTCAAAAAATTCATACAAAATTGAAAAATACAAAAATAATTATATAATTTAATTAATGAATATTTGTTATTGGAAAATGGAAACTGATAAACCATGAGATGGAAAAGTCAATGGCTTAAAGCTGATCATATAAATTAAAGGAGTCAACTTCACAATTAAAATTAGAATCTAATTGAGAAGGGCATATGTATATGTGTAGAGTGTATTCATATAATGATAAATAGACAGCATATAAGGAAAACAGATAAGAAAATGAAAATAAAAATGTTGGCAAATTCAGTGTGCGTGGAATTGCAATGTCAAATGCCAGCTACTGCCACCCATCAGCATCTTCAAATTTTCTTTGGCTTGGATAGTTCAGCATTTACGGACAATTTGACATTGACAATTTGACATATATATATATATATATATATATATATATAGCCAAAATGTTTGGAATACATTGATAGATTCCTACCCAAAAACCCCAATCAAAATTATTTAATGCAGTTTCAAATATGAGAGAGGACTTGAGAAATTAGGGAGATGCGCTGAATATGATGTATATATGATTAATTCCTAAAACACTTACTTGTAAACATTTTACTATTAATTCATCAAACTTTGCTTGCTTAATGTGGATCCCATTATTTTGACGATTTGAGGGACGACACAACACAGACTACAAAAAGCCAAAAACATTAAGGGTAATTGGCGAAAATACCCACCAAAATAATATAAATTTGAAAAATACCCACTTCTTCTTAACCCTTGTAAAATCTACCCAAACTACCCATTTTACCCTTATCACAGACTTATACAATTTGAAGATATTTAGGACCTGCAAAATGGCAGGTCCGACCTGCCAAACTGCAGGTCTTAAATTTGATTTTTTTTTCTTCTTTTTTTACATACTTTGTCATTTCATATATATTTGTATAATTTTTATTTATTTATTGGCATATTTTTTGATAAAACTACATCAATTTGTGATCATTTTGGCTTTTAAATCAAGTCATTTCGATTAATATTGAATGAGATAGAATTTTTACAAAATGGCAGGTCGGACATGCAAAATCGCAGGTCCGACCTGCCATTTTGTAAAAATTCTATCTCATTGAATACTGATCTAAATGACTTGATTCAAAAGCCAAAATGCTCACAAATTGATGTAGTTGTATTAAAAAATATGTCACTAAATAAATAAAAATTATACAAGCAGATATGAAAGGACAAAGTAGTAAAAAAGAAAAAAATGAGCTTAGGACTGCATTTGGCGGTCGGATTTTGCGTGTCCTAAACACAATTTAAGACCTGCAAAATATAATTTTTATTTATTTAGTGGCATATTTTTAATACAACTACATCATTTGTGATTTTGGCTTTTGAATCAGTCATTTCGATTAGTATTAAATGAGATAGATAGAAGTTTTACAAAATGGCAGGTCGGACATGCAAAATCGCAGGTCCGACCTGCTATTTTATAAAAATTATATCTCATTGAATACTAATCGAAATGACTGATTCAAAAGCCAAAATGCTCACAAATTAATCTAGTTTTATCAAAAATATGCCAATAAATAAATAAAATACTACAGTAGATATGAAAGGACAAAGTATGTAAAAAATAAGAAAAATGAGACTTAGGACTTGCAATTTGGCAGGTCGGACCTGCCATTTTCAGGTTCTAAATACACATTTAGGACCTGCAACTTGGCAGGTCCGACCTGCAATGGCACCGCCAAATGCGTCCAAGTCATTTTTTCTTATTTTACATACTTTGTCCTTTATCTACTTGTATAATTTTATTTATTTAGTGGTATATTTTTTATAACTACATCAATTTGTGAGCATTTTGCTTTAGAATCAAGTTATTTCGATTATTCAATGAGATAGAATTTTTACAAAATGGTAGGTGACTGCGATTTTGCATGTCCGACCTGCCATTTTGTAAAATTTTTATCTCATTCAATATTAATCGAAATGACTTGATTCAAAAGCCAAAATGATCACAAATTGATGTAGTTTTATCAAACAATATGCCAATAAATAAATAAAAATTATACAAATATATATGGAATGACAAAGTATGTAAAAAAAATAAGAAAAAAAATCAAATTTAAGATCTGCAGTTTGGCAGGTCGGACCTGCCATTTTGCAGGTCCTAAATATACACAAATTTAGGACCTGCAAAATGGGGTCCGGCCAAATCGGAATCATTTTTCTTATTTTACTTTGTTCATTCATATCTACTTGTATAAATTTTATTTATTTTGTGTCGTATTTTTGATAATATTTTGTGAGCATTTTGGCTTTTCATTTTTGATTAGTATTGAATGAGATACGATTTTTACAAAATGGCAGGTCGGACATGCAATTTTGCATGTCCGACCTGCCATTTTGTAAAAATCGTATCTCATTCAATACTAATCAAAATGACCTGATTCAAAAGCCAAAATGCTCACAAATTGATGTAGTTTTATCAAAAAATACGACACAAAATAAATAAAATTTATACAAATAGATATGAATAGACAAAGTAGGTAAAAAGTAAAGAATTTATATGTCCTCACTCAAAAATATAGGTTAAATGCTACAGATCTTCATTAAGGGTAAAATAGGTATATTCTACCCTTTTGACAAAGATTAAGAGAATGTGGGTATTTTTCCAATTTGTATTAATTTTGTGGGTATTTTCGTCAATTACCCAAACATTAATATTCTAGTCCTTTGGTCAGGATAGGACCCACTTGAATCAGAATATACATTTATTTATTAATTTAGTTTAGCTGAGTTATTTAAAATCCATTTGAATTTTTGGTGTCAGACTACGGCTTGTATGACGGAGATGTCTAGTAATTCAATATTTTGTATGCATCTGTTTCAATGGGATGGATGCAATTCTTGGACTTTGGGTGTCAACGCAGACATGGGAGACTTGTGAAGTGTGGTAGGTCTACTTTATTTTTATTTGTAATGTGAACCTTAGTAAATGGCAAGACTTATCCAAATGAAGCTTCTAAATTTGTGATAAGCACAAGAGACTATTTCTATTTTTTTTTTTTTTCTTATTGTATATGGGAACTATTTTGCTAAGTTCTAATTGCTGCTAACTTTTACGCTTTACAATTCAACAGGAGGTCCCATCCAATTATTTTGGCAACAGTATCAATATGAATAATATATTGGATATAAATTCAATAATATCAAAATAATAATAACAAAAATAGATTATTAATGTGAAGTAAATTAATGCATTTGGTTTTTCCACGCAAACTCTTTTTTTGTTATCATTTAGTTAACATAGTTTTTAAGGAGGGGGGGTGTGGTGGGGAAGAGGAAATAACAAAATAAAATAAATCTTTATTGAGAAAAACCAACAAAACAAAATATCTATTAATATTTCCTGAATAGTATTGAAAAACAATTTTCAAATAAGCAATAAAATTAGAATTTCCATTATTCCCCCAACTAATATCATCCTGGATACCAAAAAAAAAGCATAAAATTGATATTGATTCTAACCTATGTTTGATACACTTTGTAATTCAAAGATACACATCCCCTGAGGGCGATATTACAAAATTTCTACAAAGGTACCAAGGCAACAAAATGCTGCTTTAGCACGATTAAATGTAAAAAGAATGAATTTAACATTTTAAACTATAAAAATAAAAAAAACCCTAAGGGGGCGAGAAAATGTGAGCAACTGCAAAATGTGACTGTAACTGTCCAAAGTCGCAATCCAATGTCAATTATGTGAATAGAGTTACAACATCTCTTCGATATCCTCTTACCATCAAAAGCCTTGGCACATTCTCCACCAACAAATCCATGTATTCCATATAGAAATATGCCGGGTGGTTGAGTGGAGGCGGTGGTAGACTCACAAGCACAACCGCAGCCATTCTTGAATATCTTAGTATCGTCGAATTCAGCTTCAGGGTTGTGTAAAGAAACTTCTCCACTTGCTGCTCATTTAAAACCACAGGCTTCCCATCAGCCATTAGTTGAGTTCCTTCTTTCTCGGCTTTCGCTTTCATATTGGCCAAATAACTAGAAATTCGTTGCTGAGCACTGGTGAATGCTTCCAATGATTCGTCTTGAGCAGACTCACCATCTCCTTGTGCATCCCATGACTTCATCGTAACGACAATCACTTCAGCTTGCAACCGAAGATCGTATAAGAACTTCTTCACATCAGCCTTGAGCCCCTCTGCCTCATCATCTTCCTCTGCGATGCAGAAGACTTGAATTTTACAGCTCTCAAAGCTCGCTTTGTTAAGGAGGAGCTGAGAAAGGAGAAGCATGAGACCGCCATCTCTCACTATCCAATACAAATCAATCGTCCCATACTGTCTTTGATACTCATTGGGCCATTCGTCAAGACCCTTCACAATAACAACAGCCTTATTTGCAACAATGCAATCATTAATTATACCAACAAAAGTGTTAGGGATTTCAATCAAGTTTTCCCGACGCCATATTTCAGGGTACCGCATCACGACAATGTTCGGCTTGAGATTTCCGAGACCCATTGTTTGGACAATGCCACGGAAGCCTTCAGCCATACTGGGAGCTACAACTATCTCAGCTACACCTTCACAATTCTTGTAGTCAATATAAGTGGCCAGCTGCTTGCAGGCATTCTTAGCTTCTTCAGCATGTTCATGATAGTCTCCATCCAGTATAGAGAAAAATATGGACATTCCTCGCCCTTTTTTCTTCATGCAGTTGGCAAAGTCAGCTAGCTTTGGATGGCATGGTACATTTTCTGGCAGCTTCCCCCAAGGACGGCAAAATACCAAAGGGATAGGATACCAATTCTTAGGGTGCACTTGGTTTGCTGCAAATATAATAAAAAAGAGATCGAATAAGGCTCATATCCTACGAGGTTGAGTAAAGAAGTGGTTAGGGTGGGGAGAATAATCAGTCTCACATGCAAGTGAAGGATAAATTCAGGACCACCAAAATCATAATAACAACATAAAAAAAGCATTCCACTAATCAAGACCATTAATTATATGGCTTTAGTTTTTTCAAGTGCGTACACACCTCCAAGTGATCGAAGACTGCGCAGAGCTAGTTGGAAGTAAGCGCTCTTGAAACCGTCACCCCAGTCCCCAGCCTTTCCTTTAATGCTCACATAATAATATATTAAGCTTGCAAGGGCTAGAGATACCACAGTAAACGACCAAGAGATCAAGAACATGATCACTGCATGCAAAATGGAAACAGGGGGTAAATGAAATCCACAAAAGAATCACATTATGACACAAGCAGCAGGCTATGAGCCAAGCATGCATCCAAGGCATGCAAGAAAAGAACATGCCCCATTGTATAAAAATATTTACCAAAAAAAAAACCATTGTATAAAAATAATAGCATATTGTTCTTATTAGATAATGCTCCAGGCATCCAATATTATCAAAAATCTCATAATCTAGTCTAAATTTAGCTTTTGCTGTCTTATCTCCCAGAAGTATGGAACATGTGAGATCATCCAACATATCCAAAACTTTATATCACGTAACAAATAAATCAGTCATTTTTCTCATGGATAATTCACCTGAGATTCTCTTAGATAGACAAAAGAGTACCCTGATTTATGTAGAATCTTGACCGAAGACAACAAATTTTTTTCCTCACTATAATCCTTTGTCTTTTCATCACAATAATCGAGTATACAAGGGAAAGCACAATATTGAAAATAGAAGAACAAATTAACTATAGAACTAGACATACCTATACAAAGTGATGCTCCAAGAAGGGAAAGGCTCCAATGGTGAAATTTCCACCGAGGACGCCAGCTGGGAGCATCTAAAAGATCCAGAAGGAAGCAAGATAAGTTCACACCAGCATAACAGAGAAGGAAAAACATAGTTATAGTTGGCGTGATAAGATCCAGATTCCCAATTATGACACATCCAATGCAGAGAACTGAAGTAAAGAGCGTAGCAATATGAGGCTCATTCCCTTCAGCAACCTTGAAGTAGTTAAGGACAGGTAAGATATCATCATTGGCAATTGCTGCAAGAAGGCGCGGGGCACCTGTCAGGCTTTGAAGAGCAGCACCTAAGGTGGAAAGAATTATTCCAATGTAAATAATTGCTGGGAAAGGCCAAGCAACTGTAGCTGAGAGTAGCCTGCATAAAAAGTTCCAGTTCAGCACTGAAACAGTAAAGAGTTGCACCAATTGATATTCAGGCAGTCATTAACATATACATAAACATGAAGACGTACCAACAACTAACTATACATGATTCAGAACAGCAGTATTTTTATTTCATAATTATGTTCTATTAGAGTTTTTATTAGAATAGATTAAGGGATTTCAAGAGTTTATCTCCAATTCCAATTATTATTAGATTATATTCTAGTTTCCTATGCGGATTCCAAGGTAGCCACTGTGCCCCTGATATCCACCACAGCCTGCCACCAACTGTGGGCGTCCTTGGCCAACGGAACCTACCAACAGATTTAGAGTACCAATGTGTCCCAACGGTGCCAACTGACTTCCACCAGCTACCTAATGTGCCTCCATCCATATTCAAAGTTCCAGCAGCTGTGCCAGTTTTGCTCCAATGCAAACCACTGTATGTGCGAATTTAACATGATGCCAATCATGCCAACACAAGGCTGACCTATCAATCTACAGAGATCCTGCAGCCAAAAGACCAGAAACAGTTGTACATTTCACCATAGAAATGGCCACGGCCACCATTGCCACCTAAGACCCCATTTATTTGGACCTCACACTGTTACATTACTGACACCAACCAGCACAAAAAGCCACCAATCTGCTGAATGACGATCTCAAACCTAGCTGCTGGCAGAAAAAGTCCCACACGCTGTCATAAATTCCTGGCAATTGCCACCTTCAATATCTAGTGATACAATCCCCTGTTCAGGTAAGAAAAGGTATGTTTGCATACCCCAATATATAATCTAACCCCAGCAGACGCAAAGCCATGCTTTGGTGTACATGCTTTCCACACACCAGTGCAGGTGGCAGAATTTTGAAATTTTGCAAAACTTGATCTCTTGGAACAGTTCAAAGCCTTTTACAGCCAATTTTCTATCCATTTAGAAAATTAGACCACTTTCAAATCAAGTGACTTCTTATTTAATTAATGTGTGTGTTTCAAATTTTATTTTATTTTTTAAAAAAATTCTTATTATTATTATTATTATCATTATTATCCTTTTCTTCTTCTTTTTCTTCTCTCTTTTTTTCCTTTTTTTTTTTTTGAAAAAGAAAAAGAAGAAGTAGAAGATTTGAGGTGTCATATAAGGCATTGATGAACTCCCAAAATTATCTTTATATGTTGATCTGAGTTACCACATGCAATTTTGTTGTACCTATGTTATAACTGGTTCAGTGCGAACAGAAAGAAAAAATGTGAACTAACTTGAAACAGAGGCTAATCAGTTCGATAAGGTAAATCCTGCTTGCACAAAAACGTTTGTGACCAGGCTGCCATACAAGGAATAACCAAGTCTAGCAAATCAAAAGACATAACTGCCTTTAATAGTTTTTCCATAATAAGTGAAATATCAGCAAGTGATTTCCACATAGCTTTTCTCATGAAAATATAATACATGTATCATACAACTTGCTAAATCTTTAAAACCTAATATAACAGATCAACAGACATTACCTAGCTTGAAGAAAGAAATGCTAGGAAAATTAATAAAAACACCTTAAGGAAGAAAGATAATAATAGTAACAAAGGGAACAAAGCTACCCGCTTCAAAACTTCACTTGAGGAAATATCACAATGAAAGCATTAATCTCTAGGAGATGATTCAGAGGACGGAAATGTTGATCTAGAGTTGGAGCTTCTTAAGAGCAATAAATTTGCAGGAAATATCAAATTGAACAATATAGGAAACTGTGTGGTTACTACAATAAATTTGCAGTTTTTCTCAATTCCCTTTTCTGAAGTCGTTACTACCAGAAAAATATATGCTAAAAACCTCAGACTCAACAGGTATTACAGCTTTGCTAGAAAACAGATAAAAAGGAAAACCAAATAGACAAACAAAAGTAAATATGAAATTTTTGTAGATTTATGAAGCACTAAAAATATAATAATAATAATAATAATAATAATAATAATAATATAAAATCGAAGGAAAAATATGTATAGAAAATAAAAGCAACCAACTGATGAATTACACATACCTGTCAGTCAAAAGCTTTTCTCTGGTAGCAAGGGCACCAAATAAGAACACAGAAACTATATACATTGCAGTAGTTGTAAGTGTTGCAGCTAATGTTCCAATGGGAATTGACCGTTGAGTGTCTTTCAGTGAGGCCGACCTATTTGAACCTGCCATAATTCCCGTTACAGCAGGGAAAAAGAGACCAACCATTGCGCTGGAAAATTAAATAAATAATACAGTCAGAAAAACTGCCACAAAGTGATAATTCAAACTGATATTAACCTTAAAACAATATGTTTCCATGTCTCAGGAGTCAGGAATAACCTACTCACATAACATCTGTGCAACAAAATGCAACTGTATGGTGACTCTAATTATTGGATGAGAAAAGGTCAAGTAACATATAAATATATTCTCCCGGTCCCTTCAAATTGGAATATGATTTATTTGGTTATACATGTGGAAGACCCACATTTTTAACATGACATAAAATGTTTACACTAAGGGCCATGAGAGATGATGTACCATTATTTACTAATGGTAGAATAAGTATTTAACCGTGTTTCTGTCAGTCAAGACAATGAAGGTCCCCCATGATTCCTAGAAACTTAGAAAAGTCTAGTAAAAATAACGTCTACCAAACTAATATAAGAAATCAGATAACCCATATGCACATTTCATCATACAAATAAAGAAATGATAACAGTTTGAAAATTTTACGGCAATACTTACTTGAAATTCCAGGTTACTTTCCCATCAGGATCAGGAACTCCACCACTGTTAGTATTCTGATAATCTGAACTCCAGTTATCCTTAAGAGACTGCAAACTCAAGCCAGTTACACCCTCTGCATGGAGCATCAGAAGAAATATAACTTAAGTTCTCCAACAAAGATATGTAAAAGCACATATGATATAGGTCTGAGACGCAGAATATTTCACCACAGGAAATAAATCTTTCTTTTGCCATCCATCAAGGTTTAGACACTACATGTACAAATTGATATTTCTGCCAATACATACACAATATTATTGGAAATTCATGGAAATTATTATTGAAAGGGTAGATAATATAAAATTTTCTGGATATAGAGGGAAATATAGGCTATAGGATACATTAGTGTAAACACAGATATTGGAGGAAACAGTATAAAAAAGTAGATATTAACAAATAATAAACAAAAATATTGATGCATCTGATACCACAGTTATCAAGAACATCTTGGATAAAAATTGATATTTAACGTATATGTGTAACAAAAATTGCAATGTAGCAAAAGCAATATGCATAATACACCAATATGCATGACATGTAAAAAATATATTGAAATTTTCAAAAATTATTTTTATTGTAAAAATCTGTCGTTTTGTCTGAGGAAAAAAAAAAGATTGTTTGAATTTAAGGCTGATGATAATGACCTCACTGATGAAATCAAAGTTAAAAAAGGGCCATATGTTTGCTTAAATGTAATTCATAATTTTAACTTATTAATGTTTCTATTTTACTCGCACACACATCACATATAGTATTGTTAACAGTATCTTATGATAGTGATATGATACATAATCCACTTTTTATTCACAAAAGTAAACACTAGAGCATTTTAACATCAAATAATATACCAATAAAATTATTGGAAATTCAAAGATAAATTTATGGAGGGGGGAAGAAGATAAAGTTTCCAGGATATATGGGAAATATCAACCATATCATTGATATATTTATGCAAGAACTAATATTTGTGAAAATTGGCTAACAACGTGGATATTACTTTTTACAGTTTTATCATCGGAATTGTCAGCTATACCAGTACAAATGTAAGAAATATCGGCCAGGAAAATTAATTGAAGCAGAATTCAATAAATTTGCACTCAAATTCTACCTCAACAAGTAGTTTTTTTTGACCTCTGAAGGTCATAAAAGGCCAGTTTTACATACAAAATGCCTATTTTTAAGTCTCCACTCCCCTATTCTTCCATCTTTCTCAAATCTCTAACCCTCAATAATTTTTGCTTAATCACAGAATCCCTCACTAAACTCTTATTAGCTCTCTCAAAGCTAAGCTCATTCTTGCAATAAAGTGAAAGCATTTATTCCCAAGCAAAATTTTTGTATTATTGTTTAATAATCTTATCTGCTTGTTTTTCATCTTTTTTTTATGGTCAAAGTATGCACAACATTGTCATCATTAAGAAATCAATGAAGTCAATATGTTTTGCACATTAGCTATTCAAGTTTTGAGGTCCATACTCTTGAAAATATATTAACCTATAAAACTGTCGATCCAAAATTACAAATTTAATTTATTATCATCCTCCATTTGTTATGTCCTAGTTTTAGAGTCCACCCTATCAAGGTGTTAGTTTCATATTTTCCCACATCAATCACACATTCAATATCAATGCTTCATATGTTGTATTTATGGAATTAACCCCTTGCAGACCATTAAGTTAGAAATAATGCAGATCCGAGAGAGAGATGTCATAAAACAAAATAATTACTCACTTGCAGGATCATCTTTCCCAGCCAATGCAATCCCAACATATATGCAGAACAGTGAGAATAAAACAGGTATGAGAAAAGCAGGTGCAACCCGATTGATCATTTTCACACCCCCAAACACGATAAAGCAGAGGAGGATAGTCACAACAATGCCATAAATTTGTAGGTCATGTGAACTTGGATTTTGTATTGGTTCTGCAACTGTTGTGCCATTAACTTTTGTGATAGTCTCTGTGTCAACAGCATGAAGATAAAAAGTAAATATACAATTCTTAAATCTTGTATATACCTACTCCAAATATCAACCATGAACACTTCAATTGCAAATAAATTAATAGAAACAGACAAATGGATAATTAAATAGTACAAATCCAATATCAATTAGAGTTAACAAAGAATGGAGAGAGAGAGAGAGAGAGGTGATTGTCCATGTTGCATGGAGAGGACGCATCATGCAATTAGTGTGAGGTGAGGTGACATTACAACACAACTCAAATAAGAAACATAGTCAAACTTCTGTAACAATTTGAAGAGTAAATATTAAATGATAAGAGAATTCCCTTAGAACCTTCCTTTAAAAAAATGGAATAGGCTCATGATTGAAACGAATTCCCTTCAATCAATATTTATAACAGTATCTGAAACAGAAGAACATATGATAGCATGTAGAGAGACTGATGCAAACTAACCAATCTAAAAAATACATGAGCACACATGCACAATAAGGGGCAATATGGTGGGCTATCTACATGTGAATGTGTGTGTTAGCTTGCAAGTGTATTCAACAGAATACAATAGAATGGACACACAATACAACAAGGCCATATCAAACTCCTTTATCAATATGAATTCTAGCTCCATTTGACGTTGCAAAGTCACCACCAATACAAAAAGTATAAGTTGTTCAGAAGTGGACCCAAACTGTCAAGCTAAAACAAACACAATACTTGATAGAAAATCAGAGCTCTAATACCAATGTAAGTACCAACCATCCAAAAAATTAAAGCTGTTAGGAGTGGACCCAAGTATGTATATCAAGCTAACACACCTGATATACATTATGTCAAATGGAAAAACAAGGGACTCATGGTTGTAACTATCACATTGCATATAGGTAGCTAAATCTCTGAAATCTCTGAACAAATGCTTGTTGTAGACTGACAAATGTCAACCACGATTGGCTTAAGACCAAAATGTCTTATTATGATAACCAATAGTAACTAGAATAATTATATAATAGATATTAACTCAAAATTATTAACAATCAACACCAAATTTAAAATAATTTTTGGTCAAATATATCAAATTGCTTAATCATTACCTCGAAAAATCCCAGCAGCTGGCACGGCTTTCAAAAATGTTTCTACAGCTCCCAACACATAACTAAAACCACATGAAAATGAAAGCAAAAAACTTGAGCACAATAACCATGGCATACCTATGGAAAGCATTCAATAGAAAAACTATGGAGAGCCAATATCCATCAGCCTCAAAGATGTGAACCATACATATGATGGTGTCATCATAAGTAAGTTTTCATAGTATAGACTCACAGGGATCCAGCAACTGCATTTCCCAGGAAGAAACAAAGTCCAATGCTAACACCAACTTCTGGGCCAAGAGCACGACCAATGAGATAATAGGGTCCCCCACCCTAGAAGCAAACGAATACAGGAAGCAAATAGTTATTTCACTTCCATACGTTGCACATTCAGTAGAATCTAGTATAACTTTCACAGAATGTATGCAAATAAAAGTAGATCATGATTCAGTTGTAGCATTTAACAATGTAAATGGTGCAAAAATCTGCAGCATAATTGACCAATATGCTGCAAATAACAAATTTGGCCACTTAAAACAGCCTCACACCTAGTTCTGTCTCACAGAGTGCCAAGGTTGATAAAGTTAGAAGTTTCCTTTCTTACTTTTAGGTTTGTCTCCTTTATATTATTTATGTCCCAGCTTTAGCATTCAGTTAACAAGCAAATCGCTTTGCCACATTGAACATCTAAGCAATACTTCAATAACTCAAATTCATGGAATGAAAACCTAATAATTCTTGTTAACAGGAAGTAAAATTGAAACAGATTATGTAAATAGTTCTTTTCCAACACTTGCACTACAAGTAATGGGCCCAATGGTTGTTTATCTAAAGGGTTTTCAGTTATTTAGCACCTTTGGACATGCTTTAATGAGATCTTACACTCTTTTCTTAAAATTGGGGATCTAGTACTTTGTTTACATGAAAAGACCAAACCGAAGACAGACAAATGAACTTGAGGAGACTCAAGTTGAAATCAAGTCCCATAAACCTGTAGGGAGTGTCGAGTTAAACTCAACAGTATTCAGTTTCAATACGCCTAGCTTTCATTTTAACTCAATTTTGTGACGAATTTAACTCAACCTCAGAAGTTGGATTCAAGTCACTCAACCCATGACAAGTTGAACTCAACACCCAACAAATTGAACTTGAACCCTTTAATTCTTCCAAGTTTGATAAGGAAGGTTTGGGTAGATTTTTTTTTGTGTGTGTGTGTGTTTGTTTTTATGTGTGTGAGGTAACTGAGGTTTAACAAACTAGGTGGGTATATAAAAGAGATTCTATTTTTTTCATTACTTTCAATGGATATGTATAAAAAAAATATTTTGACTTTTCATTTATTAACAGCATTTTCAATTTTATATACTGCAATAGAGGATTGCATCTTTTATAGTCAAAAAGAATAGTCACAGGAGGTTTTTCAAACCAGAAAAAAAATTTCTGTCTTTTTGTTAAAAATATTTCTAAATTCAAATTTTGTTGTGCGTGTGAGTGTGTGGGCATTACCCTACATATTTATGGTATTGAGTAAAGTTTCTAATTCTCTTCCCAGCAACCTCTAGCTATTTTGTGGTGTGGAGTAAAGTTTCAGAAGATTTAAAGTAAGCATGTAGAGAGGGTTTCATGATATAGATACTAATAGAGATATTAAGAGGATGTGAACATTTTCTAAAGGAAAAAATAATAATAATAATAATAATAATAACTGGAGATGGAGATGGATGATGGGAGAAGAGAGCAAATGGCTAATCGAAATTCTGCAAAAGAAAATTTTAATTAGAGATGGAGAAGAGGGAGAGAGTGAAAAGAATGGGTAGTTTGGTATTTCCTTTGTCAGTAGTGCTGGTATCATTAGCAAAAAATTTATGCCGAATTCATTAAATGTTGCCCCAAAATGCTATATCCCAAAAAAATAATAATAATAACAACCAAGCATAAATTAAAATTAATGTTGGAAGAATTTTTGGCTTGTGACAGGATAGACTATCATCATAATGAAAAGAATAAGAGGAAAATAAAGCTAGTAATAGTCTCAATTATATTCTGTACCTTCATGGCACCATTAGTTGCAATAGCACTCAGTGATATTCCAGTCAGGAAAGTACACAGACCACAAAATGCTACCAACAAAAGAGACTCCCATACACCAGCCATACCAACAATCCTGCAATTTTCATAAATTCCGAATAAAATATGTATCAAAAAAATTAATTTAGAAAAATTCAGTTTACTGCATACAAGGGAGACATTTTAATTCAATCATTTAGAGAAAGCAGAGGCCAGGACTTATAACTGAGAAATAGTGTTTCAATACACATGCCCTAGAAGAAGAATCAGTCTAACATAAAGTACAAAAAAATAAGAATAAACATGTCTTCAATCTGATTGAGGTTGTTTGAGAACATTCATGCCTTAAATTTATATTCAGTTGAGATGCAACCAACAAACTCAACTCCAATCATTGGGATCAGTTCCCAATAAAAAAACTCAAAACTCTCAAATTCCTGATGGCTATCGAGCCCACTAAAATAGCATCCCTAGAATTGTTTGACACTCTCATTCATAACAAAGATGTTTAAGAGAGAACAGCAATTTATTTTCCTTGAACCAATTGGCAATGCGTATTCTCAGCAGCATGAAGTTAATAAATATGCCAAGAGGAACAGTCATGAGATGTATGATAACTACAATAGTAAAAATCGGCCTAGAAAACATTTAAGGACCTCAAAGATGTCTTCAAATGCAGATGACCAACTATCTTAGGTGGTTATTATAATGGGTACAAATACAAAAATAAGCTGAAAACAGAAAAGCAATCCCCAAAAGAATTATATTTTAAGAAAAAATTAGAGCAAATACTTCCAAGAATTTTCAAAAGCATCTTCCTACCCAAAATTATCCAGACAGTTTCCTTCAGCTTTCAGTTTTCCTGATTATAGGAGGATTAATTAAGAAAACATTAAATTTTAATGGCCTCAATTGAATACGGTCTCCTGATCATTGCCAATGATTAAACCAATAAGCAATTAAAACCACGTGCAATTAGGAAGACAGCAAAGATGAAATTTCTTAAATTCCAACATAAATAGAACCATAATATGGGGATTAAAAGTTCATACCACCAACCATAGTTTATTCCAAAAATTTGCCTAATAATGTCATCTCCCAAACTCTATTAGGAAATGAAGATTAAAATGTATAGAAACATGTTTCTGAAGAGAAGCTGAATATGCCAGATGTTGTGCAAAACCATGAAATACAAGTTAAATTAAAATATACTAGCTGCACCATAAATCCAAATAATAGGAGGGTTAACAATAAAACGAGTAAAAAGGAGTTACCAAGAAAATCGAATATAGTATATAATTCCCAAAATGTTTTGCAAGCATGGTACAAATACACCCATCATTGTTCCCAACTTGACATCAGGAGTCTGCATGAAAAATATAAATCAAAAAGACAAGGATAAGTTTAACCAGAAAGGTAAACAAAAAAACTTGTAAAATATGCAACATACATTTCCTAGTAATAAACTCTCAGCCAAAACAAAACAAGAAACAATCATTAATATAAATAATTTATATTAACTATCACAATTCAGGTTAACTTTACATCTAAAACAAAGTACACTAGGAAGAACAAAAACTAATATGCATATAAACAAAACCCTTGTGTTTAAACAATGACTCCTAACACTCAGATTAGTACAAAATCCAGCCAGTTTTTTTGTACAACAAATAAGGTTAGCACTTAGCACTAACATACTATTGAAGGAAATAATTCTTAAAATCAAAGACTTCCCTTAGGTCGTGGATAAACTTCATTTCATACTTCCATAATTTTGAAACCATATATAAAATGTCTTTTGTTATTTTCATTTGAATAAAATTGTATTATTTGAGGAGATATAATTTCTCATACTAAAAATTGAACGTCTATAAAATTTTCATTGATATTAAATCAGACAAGAAAAATTGAAGGTTATGCAGTATTTTAACAGAGTTTATAAACAACTTAACCAACTAAAAAAGCAAATCGAGTATACTTTCTGCATGCATTTGCGTCTATTGTTCTATATGTCTAAGAAGAATTACATTGCATTACTAGAGGGGACAAATTTTGTAGTCGTCTGAAAACAAATCTTTCTCTAAAATGTTAAGTGATAGCCAACATGCAAACTTGAAAATTAAGATTTAACTAAACTGAATTTAAAACAACTCAACCTACTAAAAAGTAAAGTAATTATAGTATTTCATGCATACAAATTGATTCATTAAAGTGATAATCCACCAGCAATCCTGAAATTTATGAAGAATATTCACTATAAGTATCTCCTTTGACATACACCCCACAATTCATAAGCTCTTTCTCACTTTTCTCTCACTAAACTCAAAACCTAACATGGTAACACGGCCCAATCTTTCTGTTTAATATGCATGGTGAGGTCCACTTCTTAACAACTTATTAAGAGAAATTTAGTGGGCCATACTATCATTTTTGTGGATTTGAATAATAAATTTTGTAATAGAGATATGTTATTCAGTTAACGTTCTTTCTAAACGAAGAAAACAAAGTAGTGTTTGAGTCTCCAACCAAACAGTTTTTGGTAATTATTAAGTTTTCTAATAATAATTTCTTTTACTCTATAATATGAAACCTGATGACGATTTGTCTTCAGTGGTCTAGGTATTAGCAGTAAATGAACATCTTGAAACATTTAAACTGCTTCAGTCATGGAAATAACACAAAAAGACAGATGTAAATTTATGCAATAGACATAATATGCTCAACAGATTAGCATACCTTTGGTCTCCCATGGGTGATAGCAATATCTTCACCATCTCTAGGACTAGAAGGTGCAGCAATTTGCTCCCCCGTCATACTAGAATACAGAAACATATAAATACAGCTCATAAGAAAGGCTGATTGCTAGTGAATGACAATAAGTAAAGCACTCAGCATACCTCTTAAGGCCGAGAATGTTGACAAGTGAATCAAAACCAAACAATTCTAATCTGGATTCTCTCTGAGGACCATTTGCTTGTCCATCAGTAGAAGAATACTCTTTTATATTGGAACCCATGTTTGCCTGTGAGCTCACTTTTATTTTCCTGACATAAATCATAAACAAACTTCCTATATCTCAAAAGATTTTAAGAAAGAATACACTCAAACTATACCGATAAACTATATTACAAATCTTCTTCTTTTTCATATAGTGCAGATTAAAAAACCTTTTTACAAATAAACATATCTAAGAGGAAAATCAACATTAATAGTTCACTTAATAATCACTAGTAAGAACTTATAATTTATAAAAATTTCAAAGAGTACTTAGCACACTCATGTGAACCTCATGTTGGTACACAGAGAATGGGAATATTGAAAGTTGAATTGGAAATCTTTTCAGCACTTTATCACATCAACCAATCCAAGTGCCCTTTTCTCTTTTTCACATTATTTCTTTCTTGGAAAGCATCAAGCACCATAAATATACCTACTATAACTTCTTATGAACTAATTTCATAAATAAATAAATAAAAGATACAATGTTCCCCTTGATGCTGACTCTATCCAGTATCCATAAAATATGTATCTCAAATTACATAACCTAAAGTTATAGGTATATCAAATTACCTTGTATTTTGACAACATTTGAGGAGGATGATGTGTTTGTTAATACGTGTGTTACGTTGACTTGGTATAGATAGCTGGCTCTCTACTTTGTAACAGCTTAAACACTTAAGCTTTTAAGGTTATAGGTAACCTTTTAAATAATATCAGAGTTTTTGGTTGTTTGTTTGCTCATGTTTGAATTGTGAGTCCATTAACTCACGTTTTAGTACTTCCTAATTGTACTCACACATGATATCTAATAATCTGATGTGCCTACAGATGAGATAAAATGCTTAATATTGATATTTCAATCACAATGATGTGTTGGCTTGATACAAGGATGGGCCTTGTTCCCAATAGCTTTAATTGTCAGTACTGATTATAGTAACTTGACAAGTGTAATATGCATCCTGGTTTCACATGATCACATAAAACATTTATTTAAGGTAATTGAGCAAGCTAATAAGGGAAATACTCTATATTTCTACTCCATGATAATCTACAAAGTTGCTTGCATCTGATTAGGAATGTCACTTAGGTTTCCACCTTGAACATGACCTTATTTGTTATTAATACTAACAAAATTCTATATTCCTACTTCAGGTGATAAAAAGGGAATATCACTACTTAACAAAACAATGCATCAGTATCCAAGTAAAAGGCAATGTATCATATTATGAATAATAACTATTGAAAGAAGAACATCTACAACATGACTAAGAGCAATATATAATGTGGTGATGTCCACAACAAGTCTCTTGCGTAGAATTGCAATTCCAAAGTAACTTAAATGATAGAGAAACCTTGGGGTTATCTTTTCTACTAATTAATGATGTAACAACTAAAAACATGAAATTAAGCCCTCGGCCAAACTAGGCTTAATTGCAACTATAAACATGCCCATATGATGCATATACATTATCAAAGACTTCTTTAACTTTTATAAAATACTAAGTCAAACGCATTTGGTGCAAAGAATACGAAATCTACAATTAATCACTGAAAATTATTGGAAAGAGAAAAGGAATAAACTACAACAAAAACCAGATCCAACAAGGAACTCAATGTCTCAAACCTAAGTAGCAGGAAATCTAAGAGTCAAATTTTTTTCCAACAATAGCAAAAATTAGACGATTAATGCATAACATTTTTCAATCACATAAATGATTTTGTTTAGATTAAACCTAAATACCTAGGCGAAGAATCTGTTTCACTGCTATAAAAATTGATGCACTGAATACTAGACAATACATGATTACTACTGCGAGGTGACAATGTCTGAACTGGAGTTATTTACCCTAAGATAGATATTTTAGTTAAAACTATGAGCATAAGAATATTATTGCAGGAGTTCGTTTCCATTTCTTCCCAAAGTTTTGCAAGCAAAAAAAAAGAAAAATTGCATCAAAAGAAAAACGTTCATTTCTGTCTAGCAAAGCAATCCACATTGCTTATCTCGACTAAAACATTCAACGATATTACCAGGATACATTTTTTAGTTCACTTTTCCATTTTTTTCTGTTGGATTGAATTACGAAATACCATCAGAAACTTTAAGAGTGCTACCCATCACCAAAACAAACACGTAAAAGCTACTTCATCCAAATACAGCTTATAAGCTTACTTTAATCCAATCATCATTTCTAGAAATGAAACAACTCAACAAAAAAATATATATATCTCCTTCATTCCCCACAAGTTTTCTCAGAAAACAGACGGAAAGAGCAGGGCAACAGGCATAAATTACGACTACACATTATTGAAATCCAAAATTCCGCAGGCATCTTAGCATGCAAAACGTGCACACATTTACGCAATAGAAAAATATATAGAGACAGAGACAGAGACAGAGAGAGTAGACATCAAAAATACTTGAGAGAAGCTTGGCGAACGGGAAGTGAGGTAGAGGAAGATCCAGAAGGATCCATGGAAGACATCTCGAGCACAGCACGATCGTCATCGTCCACAACAGGGCTGTACTTGCGACCTCTGGGAGCGTGGAACTGGTCGTCTCCACCACCTTCAATATCCACATTGTCCATCCCTCCATTACCTTCTTCGGATCTCATACTTTCCTTGTACAGTTCCTGAATTCCTTAAACCGATTTAAACATCAAATTCCCACAAAAACGAAAAACTAAATGCCGGAGATCTAATGCAACGAACCGCCTGAGAAAATTATCTGTTTCATAAAATAAAATAAATCGATACTCTATGAATTCAATGCAATTTTCTGGAGCGAGAAAATGAGAGAGAAGAGAGAGACGTGTTTGAATTGAATAGAATTGAATTGAAATGGAAGAAAATGGAAGGAGGGAGGGACGAAAAAACCCAATTCACAAACAAACAACACAGTAGAGAGAGAAACTCACCGCCTCATCAGCTTCACGCGCGCTTAAATCGCTTCTCGGAGCACTCTCTCTCTTCATTTTGGTTTTTTATATTTACCCTAAGGATTAAGGTTTTATTATATTATATCTAACCCAACCCCAGCTCTTTCATTTAATTTATCATATTTCAAAATTTAGCGTTTGTTTCTGAAATTTGTAATATAATATATATCCTATCCGATAAAATAAAAAAAAACAATAATAATAAGCTCATTTTCATATTAAATATGAAAGTCTATGACCATTTCTGAGTTGAATTATCGAGGACTGTCATTTAATATATTATACATCAATAAATAAAAAAATATAATATATATTTTTATTAAATATGAGAGTTTATAATCACTCTTTAATTAAATTATCGAGATCTTAAATAATTTGGCCAAGAAATATATTATCGTTGTACACCTCAGTATTTTGATCAAGAAGTACATTATTGATACACCCTCAACAGTTAGTTTAACTGAGGAGTGTCTTTTTGATACACCCCTTAGCAGTTTGGTCGAGAAATATTTTAATATCAAGAGATGCATATTGTTGCACACATTTGCCAAACATATAAAGGTCTTAGCTGCTTCGATGTGGGGCAGTTATGGGTATATATTTAATAAAAATACACGTTTAATAAAAACGCATATTATTTTTTTCTTTCATATTTATACAGAGGAAAACCAATAAATAGATAAAAGTCATGCTTTTAAATTTCCATTCAAAAAAATATATATATATAAAACATAAAAGTCATGTTCGTATTCAAAAAAAGATAAATTAAGAAATAAAAGTCATGTTTGCGTGCAATTTTCACCAATATGGGTTTCTCAATATTATAGAATATTCCATCAAAAAAATGTTTTAGAATATTGTGTGACACGTGAACAATTTTTTTTCATAAGTGTTGACATATATATAAAAATAATAATAATTCACAAAAATGATTAATTAAATATTACATTTATATAATATATATATATATAATTTGGTTTCCATTAAAAGCATGTTTTCTTAATCAAAGTTATTTATTTTGTATAAAAATGTGGCAAAAAGAAACTGAACCAAAAATGTTGTAATCTTTTGTACCAAGACAATGTAGAACAAAAGAAAGCCAGAAAATAATGTTCCTTTCCATACATGCTTATATGTATAAATGAATATAAAATTATAGTTTATGATACTAAAATTACGATTCAAGGTGATTATGATGAACTAAATGTTATTTGTGAATTTAGTATTTTCCATAATATATATACAATATTAAAATTATTTTATAATATTAACATATATATGAAAATTGTTTGGGTGGAAAAAAGTCTTGGACTGAAAACATTGAGTTTAAAGCAAAAGCCTAATATTAGTGGATGGAGGAACAATATCCAAAGAGCCACTTTTTGTTCAGTAAAAAGGAGCTCACAGTTTGTTAAATAAATTTGGTCAAAAACTTCAGAAGCAATCTATTTCACAAAAGCAACTTCCACCATTCAGCATAGAAGAAAACAAACAAATGGTAGAAGATAAGAGTTCGTCTGCATAGGATTTGAATAAATACACAGTTTTTTTTGGGCTCTTTTTAAAAAATAAATATTTTCTCATTATTTGTTGTTAAAATCCAAATTTAATTTTTTAGTTTATAATTCAAAAATTCTAACTTTCTTTGAATTATTAAACCCACATTACTCGTCCTTTTACTTATATCCGTTTAGAATTCAACACATCATTAAAAAATATATATATTAAAAAAGACAGATAATCTGAATTTAATGGATTTCATCATTTTTTATGACTTTTAACATTTTTTTTTTTTCAATGAGGCGCAACTATCTGTGAATCATTTAAGAGATACAAAAAAATAGATAAACATTACTAAACGGGCTCTAAATTTTCATTATTTTGCTTAGAAAATAAAAAATATAGCATTTTTTTTTTTTATAAAAGAAGGGAATAAAATAGCTAAAGCAGCGTTGAGGGGGAGAGAGAGAGAGAGAGATAGCAACCTTAACTTCGTTAGAGTTACAAGAAGTCCAAATTACACCTTGACTTTTGCACCAAACACTGCACAGCATTGAGACCATCACAATGCAGAAAACCATAGCACAGAATGCAACACGAACAGGCAAAGAGATGGAATAAAAATGTTTACAAAGTGAAAGAAAATAAATAAAGAAGAGTAGGGACCAAAAAATAAAAAATGACAACTTATTCATCTTTAGAGGAGATTTTCTTATGTTGTCCATGCCTCTCCTTTAACTTCTCAACCTTCCCATTCCCTTTAAGCTGGTTGCTGACTGATCCCTCTTCAGCACTGCACATCTGAGACTTCAACTTGAACCCGAATTTCTTAGACACATTGCCCCACGTACTCGAACCCTTTACTCGACCCAACTTCTCGATCTCTTGCCTCATGTTTGAACACTCTTTTTCAAGCTCCAACACCCGCATTCTCATGTTATCCATCCCAACTTTCAAAACCTGATTCTCCCTCACAGCCGAGGCCCAGCCTCCCTCATTAGAACCCGCAAACCCGCTTCTTAGCTGTCTTGATCCATCTAGATTTTCTGAAACCAAAAAGCAACCAGCAATGGAGGTTCTCAGCTGAAGCTGTTCGAAGAAGAGAACCTGAACCACTATTCTTAGGGGTAGCCTCTCATTCTGTGCAGCGTGAGTGCATGCTTCTAAGGATAGCTTCTGGCAGTCCATCAACCTGCAGAGTTGTTCTCTGTCCGACTCTGCCAACCACGGGTGTGACTGTTGTTTCCAAAATCACAGTGTAAAATTAACAAGTTAAAACATAACATTGCACTCTGAAACACTATCAAGGTTGAGAGTACTGAAAATTGTTAAGAACAAGGTGAGGTTTGCTAGTAGCATGATATAACTTCCAGTTTAACTATTTCAGATGCCAATGAATAAATGCATTTTATGCAAAGGGTTTGCGTTTTTCTTTTTGATGTAGCACACAGTAATTTGCATATGACAATGAAAAAGTTACCTTCAGATAAATATCAACAGCACGGTAAAGACCATCATCCAATGGTCTGGCATACTCTGGAACAGCAGCAGCAAGAGCCTGAAACTTGGGTAGCTTTAAATTAACATCAGGGGCAACCTCTGCAAGGTACCCATCAATGAGCTTGGCCACCATTGTGATTGGTGTCAACGAAGGTGATCCAATCAGCTGACCGTCATCAATTGAGCATGGAGAAGCCCCACCAGTAATCTGATCCATGGCAAGAAAATGCTCCAAAATCCTCTGTACACAGTCAACATTATAAAGTGTTTCCATGGAATAAGAGAAATTGGGCATCAAGAGATCTTCTAGGGTGGCTTGATCAAGCTGCATGCCAATCCTTTTCTCTAAATTTGAGATGCAAGTTGGGCTCGCTCGAAGAATCATGGCCGTCCGCAGGAGACCAAACAAGAACTTGGTTGAGACTAAACCCTTCTGCAGTGGAAGTGATTGATCAACCTCTTCAAGTAAGAGCTTCTGTTCTTCCTCTGATGGCGGAGTTCCCAATGACACTGGTGGTAGACGGGAACTAGACTCACTGGTTCCTTGACGCCGGTTCAGCCCAGGGAGGTACTTCTTTGCATAGAAAGTGATGGACCCTGCAATAAGTTCCTGTTTGATGCCACGAGATTCCATGATGGAAATCAACCTCTTGTAGAGAGGCAAGCTTAAGGTTGATACATCTTCATACCACCAATCTGAAGAAGAATTCTTGGGTCTAGCACCTGTGCTTATCCCATTCCACAAGACACTGCCACCAGGACTCTGCATGGGGCCCCCATGCTCCTTGACAGGCCACCCAAATAGATTTGGATCAGTAGATGCTTTTGTGGCTAGTGACTCGATGCACTTTTTTGTAATTTGGAGTTCTTCAGCATAGGGTAGAATATCGTCGCAAGTTTGAAGTGCCTTTAGGGAGTCTTTCCAATTCCTAAGAACTACTTGATTGAGGAAGGCTTCAGCCTGTGAAATTAAATTGTTCTCCCCATACTCCTCAGTCATTTCAAGACATTCCGCAGCACACCGCAGGTAAACAACATTTGAGGCAGTAAGTTCAAGTTTCACCCCGTAACAGAACTTGGCTACCAATTCAAAAGTTTTCGCCCCTCCAGGAATGTCCGGCAGGTTTACAACACATCCTTCTTCTCCTTCTTCGGATGCTTCTGCAATCAGTTTTTCCATAACCCCACTCCTTGAGAGCAAAGGGAACTACATCAAACAATAAGGTATAAGTAGCTGCTAGTTACAAGTTATAAATGGTCATCAAACAATGAAAACTTCATTATATATGCCACCTATAGATGTAAATATGCTCATTGCAACCCATATGAAAGCATTAAACAAAAATTTCAAGAAATCATAAATAATTTATGAAACAAGACACACAGACTTGCAGCAAAATACAAGAGAATATGATTTGTAAAGAGAAAAAACAGATATTTTACAAATCATATTTCTTAGAATCATAAAATTATTTCCAAACTACTGTTTAAGCACATTGGTGAAATACAATGTCAACTCATAAAATAGCAAATTAACAACCGTTAATACAAAATATGTAACTTTTATTAACACATGCAAACTGACATGAAACACATTAAGTTTTTTTGAAAGGGGGATGGACTTGCTGCTAGCATCTAAAAAGCTGACACCATATGTGTTATTGAAACTTGAAAGCTAGTGAGTTTTATTTCCATTCATCAATAAAGAAGAATTAGGTACACATGCTATCAGAGATCATGTAGGCCAATTAAGTGCTTTCATATTATAAAGAAAGGCAATCTGTCTTTTTTTCCAAAGAGTGGATATTATCTCAATGTAATGTAAGAAACAAACTTCAGTAGAATATAATCGCTGGAAGTAAATTTCAACATAAAGAATTACCTTGTGAAGATGGAATGACATCTCTCCAACTTCAACCACAATATCACTAGGAAGCCCCGTGGTACAGAACCTACAATGGTCCATGATAAGTAATGTTACTTTAAAGATAATGAGGATATGAGGAATTAATGAATACAAATGAAAAATATTCAACATAGTTACAATTAAAGGATCTTGCATTCCTTATAAATAATAATAATAATAATTGCTGAAAACCACGTTAAAAAGCAGCAGTTAATTCTTTAACAGAAGCACACTAGTCAAAATATCTGTTAATACCAGGTGAAGTATATCATATCGACGAGGGGAAAAAAAAGATACATGCAGACAAACATACATACATCTAAGTTGTCTTGTGCAGTTTGATGGATCTTGTTTCAGATAAATTTGGAAGTACTATTATTTTCTCATCTTACTGATGCAGGAATGCTATCAAGAAAACAAAAAGGTACAAGACAATCTACCTCAAATGTTTTCTTTTAATAAAATGGATCCAACTAACATTAACACATACTATGGCTATTTGACAAAAATACGGGGTATCAAAATATACTGAATACTAACAGGAAAAAGAAAAAAATTATTCAATACTAAAAGCGCAAAGTAATCTATAAATATCAATCATGCAACAGTAGATGAGGAAGAACCTAGAACTAGAGCCCACAACTAGTTGGTTCCCTTTCAGGATTTCTAGTTCAGTAATCATCGTAGTATAAACTATAACAGCTGCATCATTCATAATACTATTAGGGTAAAGCAGAGAAAGGGAAAAATTGGCTTGGGGCCTCAAAAAGAATTAATGAAATCGATTATATAACAAAACCACCATTCCCTTAGAAAATAGGCCGTGAAGCATACTACAAAGGTTATACCAACTAGACAATGAATGAGCTATATTCACAAGAAAAATCCACAAAATCCCATAGGTTATATACTGTCACTGATGATGGAAAAACTGCAATAAAGCAACGCAAATGTTCATCAACAAGCAGTAGAAATCTTTCTTATCAAAAGATCATCCTAATAAACTGGTTTAGGTAATTCATCGAGATACGTTTTTGAACAAACAAATCGCAGAACTTAACCGTCCGGTAAAAATTACATCCAGAGAATGCACATGACTTATTTCCTCGAACTAGGAAACAACTTTTCCTAGATGCGACATTCAAAGTTATTTAAAGAGACAGCGGTTTTCTTTTTTTCTTTTCTCAGTTTTTGGGAATAATTACCCAACAGTCTTTTAGTATTAAGAACAAGTATTGTCAGTTGGAATTGCCTTTATAACATATAAATGCATATGCAAAACGGACAAACGATAAGCCAAGCACCCTAAACAACACAAACTAAAAATTTCGGTACTATGGTAGATTGAACTAAAATATGACACTCAAATTTCAAAAATAATAAAGATAAAATTATCAGGACAAGTCGCAGCATGTATTGGTTATGAAGAAGATCAAACTACAATATCATGGAACATACCAGGCCTGTCCTTGCCTTTGGAATGCATCACTTTTGGATCCCAATTTCATGCAAGCCATTTCCTCAATGCAAGCGGGATTACAGAGCTTTAATAAACAGGTAAGCTACTGAACGGCCCCAAATTCAACTCGCTCAAATAATGCTTCACACTGGAATCACAAAATTCAACCCGGAAAAAGCTTCAAGTCCAAGGCAAAGCACAAGCAACTTCAAATCAGAGAAGTTTCTTAAGCAGAGACAGTAGCTCGGGAGCTTTTTTACCCTTAAGTACCACGTTGAAACCAAAATCGGAAAGAAGCCCTTGAAGAAACAAAACTTGAAATTCTCAACCAAGAATTTCAAGAACGTTGAAACAGCAGCACAATGTAGCTACTTTCCTAATCTGTCTGCCAAAAACAAACCAGAACTAAGACAAACCCACTGAATTTCCAGCAGAACTTGTTCCAAATCTACCAAGAGATGTCTCATAAACCAGTGAATTCCTTCACAAAACACCTGCTCTAAATCCCTGAAAATACACCCACTTTATGAGCTTACACCAACCACTTCCGAAACAGACCCGAATCTAAACCTAAAACCCCTCCAAACAACTTAATAAACAAAAAGCTTCCTAATTCAGACAACTACTTTAGGTCAACCCTTCCAATTTTCTGCTACCCAAAACCACAAACTCTGCTATTTTTTTTTTTTCTTCTCTTAGCCCTTTAACCCACTAAGAAAATTCCAAAAAATCGAAGGCACAAGAGACACAAGGGACCATAACCACTCATACCCAGTAAAGAAAAAGTACAAAGGAATTTACTGTGTGTGCTAAAATAATGTCTGTAAAGCCATCATATAAGCAAGACCCATCTGCCAAAAAGACAACCAGAGGAAGGGAAACTCAAGGAACCAAACAAACATGGGTTTTTAATTGCATTTGCAAAGCTCCTCAGCCTCCTCTCTCTCTCTCTCTTCCACCCACAAGCACATGTGGGGTCAATGGCTTGAAACATACTCATTGCCGCTCGAGAACTTGGTTTAAGAGAATCTTTAAAGAAAAAAAAAACATAAACCACAGGAATTACTACAATTTGACCGGCAAAGAAGAAGATAATCTTTTGTATTTATTAGAAGAAATTTTAGTTTAATGACAAGCTTTGAAGCTTACTTCTACCTGTACATGTCCAGCCAGGCCATGTGGGTGCGCTAGTCGCTCACTGGGATCCCCTGGAAATTATACAATTTTTTAAATTATTAATAAGATTGACAATGACATAATAGAATCGATGGTTCCACTAATTCTTAATTAAAAAAAATGATAATTTTTATTCATCAGAAAAATATATATATATATATAATTTTTTTTAAAAATAATAATAATTAAAACAGGTGATATTAATTAACATCTTTGTATTTAATAATGTCCCCCATGCAAAGGTAGGGGACCAAACCTTGTATTTTTTTTTTTTGGTGAATGGGACCAAACCTTGTATTGAAGCTGTAAGAGATGTATGATTAATGTTGTCAGTTACAAACATTGAAGGCCACGTTTGAAATGTTAATTAATATGAAACGACCTTTTTACAATTAACTTTATTTCCATGCCAAAGTTGTAATTTTCCAATAGATCTGGTCAAAATCAATAAATAAGTTTTTACTTCTGGTAATGTCACCCAAATAGTATTTACTCGTTCCAAGTGTTTATTTTATTTTATTTTTATTATTTAAAAAAAAAGGTGAAATTTTAATACCAAAAGAAACAATTTTTTTATTTAAATTATTATTTGAAAATTTAATCTAATTTAAATAAATTAGTAAAGGTTTTAATGTTTTTCCTTTTAATTTTTATTTATATTCTTTAAATTCTTCGACTATTTATTGGAAGTAATTGGTTCATTAATAGCATAACAAGAGTGGATGGATACTTGCTTAATCAATCTAATATGAAAAATGAGCAAGTCAATCTCAATATATATTTGGAAAGTAGAGATCCCTCATTTATTAAAAGCAATAAATCCATTAATATAACACACACACAAAAAAAAAAAAAAGTTGGTGGTTATATACCTACTTAATCAATCTATATGAAAATAATGGTAAGTGAATGACAGTACTTTTGAAGTAAATATTTGTATTCCCATAGATTTTTTTAATCGAAAATTTTGGTAACTCAAATTCATGGCCTGCTTTTCACCATCAAAACCAAATCGAAATTAACCATTTTTTTTCCCATCAGAGCATAAACTATATGGTATTGCTGATACTATCTATCTATATATTCTATAATGTTGATCTATTTATCCCTTTTATTTACCAAAAAAAAAAAAATCTTGTTATCCTTTTTAATTAGTTTGTTAATCCATCCATGTTTTCAAATTTCTAAGAGACTATTTTCAAATTTCAAGGATAAGCGTGAGATCTAGTGTAGTGTCACTCGAAATAATTTTTTCATAAATAAAAATAGATAGATTTATGAATTTTTTTTTTGCTTTAGAGTTTTGAAAAATTACAATAAGAACGAACATGTTAGTCATATTTAACTTTTTGGTACTAAATTATACCAATTTGCAAATTGAAGACCTGAATTGCAACTTCTGAAAACTGACGATGTGAAATGCAAATTAATCAAATTAGAAGTATTAAAATGAGTTTATAATATATGTGTGTGTGTATATATATATATATATTGTCACTTAAAAAAAAAAAGAAAAAGAAAAAAAGCAAGCAAGCAATCCTTCTTACAAGACAGGGGTTTATGGGGGGCATTATCTTGCCTTAGAGGAAACGGATTCCGAAACTCGAAGTGTCTCGGAATTAAAAGCGCCTGAAACGGTGCCGCTTATGGTGTCTACATAGAAGTTTTAATTTTATTTTTTTACTCTTTTTTTTCTTATGATTTATTATTATTTATTTAGTTTCGAAATTATAGTAATTTGCTTTAATTTACACAGTGCACCCTTTGAGACTGTCGTCTGGATCTTTGTTAGGTTTCCAATTTTTATTTTATTTTATTTTTTAAAAAATGTTAGATTTCCAATTAAATAAGGGAGTTAATGCCAAAAAATCTGCGATGCCATCGCACACAGTTAGTCGCCAGTTATCAAAATCAATGGTTGACAATAACTTGGGGCTATTGTTAGCTCTAATTAAGTCCATCTAATTTGGGCTTAGCCTATAAATTAAACAACTAAATTGCTCATTTCAATACCAAATCTAGCAAAGTGTACAAGTTAAGCATTCTCTTATGTGGAAAGATGACATTATCACCTTCAAATTGGCCTAAAAAGCTTTTTACTAGTACCACTGTGATCCATGTCCTCGTCTTTCTCTCAGTTGCTTCCTCGACACTCGAGGCTGCAGGTTGCTAATCTCTCTCTCTCTATATATATTATTTTGAGGTCGGATTTGAAATTAAAGACCTCTACGTGTGTACGATGAAATAGTGATTTTATTACTAGATTGTCACGTAAAAAATATTTATTTATTTGTTAATTATTATTATTATTATTAATGTATAATTAAAATGGACGATTTTTTTGTTACAGTTGTGGTGAATGTGACAGCCGGAGGATCTACTTTTGAATTGGAATTGCCGGACGCTGCACAGTCAGAAGAAATTAAAGTGAAGTCTACTGACTTTCCCGGCGATTTCGTATTTGGCGTTGCAACTTCAGCAGCACAGGTAAATAATTAATTAATTAAATATAAATTAACCGGCCTCCAATTAATTCTTAATTTCTCATTAATTGTTAAATAAAAACGTTCATGTATACCACTTAATTGGTTTTTAATTAACAGACTGAAGGCGCTCCCAAGGCTGATGGGAAAGGACAAAGTGTTTGGGAATACTTTGCTGCACATTTCCCAGGTTCATTTTGTATAAGTTTAATTACTATTTATACACCTATTTTTATATTTTTGTTCTCATAATTAATTTCTTAATTGTGTATACAGGTATTGTGAAGGATAATACCAAATTCCCAGATGGGATTGATTCATATAACCGATACATGGTGAGAAAAGTGAAAACTTGTTAACCATAATCCATAATTTAAATTTATTATCATTTTAAATTAAGCTATTTTTCTAGATGTATATTTACGAAATTATATATATATATATATATATATATATATATGTATGTATTTTAGGATGATTTGAAGATTGTGAAGGACCTCGGAGTAGGTTCTTACAGATTCTCCATTCCATGGACTAGAATTTTGCCAAGTGAGCTGTTTATTAAACATATTATTTTCATTTATTTTAAGAAAAAAATTGAATTTATTTTTCTTGTTGTTTCTCTATCATTGTTTTGTTCATACAAATCTCTGACAATGTTTTTGTGGGGTTATGCAGGTGGAGCATTAAGTGGCGGGGTAAATCAAAAGGCTGTTGATCATTACAATAGTTTAATTAACGAATTGATTAAAAATGGTAATGAATATAGTTATATAATTTAAAACCCTGAATATTTTTATAAAATATATATTTTAAATATGTACACGGATAAGATCCTTTCACGACGTAAACATTTTTAAATTCATTTTAAATTAATCTGAACCATTGATATTTTTGTGAAAAGATTATGAAAATTTTAAAAAAGTAATAAGATTATAAGAGGATCTTAATTCCTTAAGTACATACTAATCCTAATTAACCATGTTCAAACACAGGCATCAAACCTTCAGTGACAATTTTGCACTTTGACTTGCCACAAGCTCTAGAAGAGAAATACGGTGGATACTTGAATCGCTCATTTGTGTAAGTGATTAATTTTTAATAACTCTAGCACACCACGAAAAGATTAAGTAATGTAATAAATACTATTTTAATTTTTATTTATTTTGGTTTCAGAAATGATTTCAGAGATTACAGTGACGTATTGTTCAAAACTTTCGGAGATAGGGTTAAACATTGGGTTACCATAAATGAGCCAAAAGTTCTAGCTCTATATGGGTATGAAAATGGGTGGGCACCACCAGGTAGGTGTTCTCTAAAAATGAAGGAATTCTCTTGCACTGTCGGTGGTAATTCCACCACAGAACCCTACCTGGCTGCCCATCATCTTATTTTGGCACACACTGCTGCTTACAGGTTGTACAAGGAGAAGTATCAGGTAAATAAAATAATATCACATTTTCAGTTTACTCAGTCTTCTTCTTACAGGATATAAAAAAACATGTTCCGCTAACTTTATTTCTCAACTGATGTGTCCGAAACATGAGCAAAAAAAACTCTAATAGCAAGAAGTTTGATGAAATAAAATTATATATATATATATATATTCAGACAAGTCAAGGCGGAGAAATTGGGATTGCTCTTAATACGAAATTTTACGAGCCTTATTCGGAATCAGCCGATGATAAAGAAGCAGTGAATAGACTCATCGATTTCGAGTTGGGATGGTCAGAATATCCTCCACGGCTTCACTATTATATATTTGTCATTAACAACGTTGTACATAGTTTCGTTACCAAAAAACGTTGTACGTAGTTACAATATTGTGTTTTCGGAATTTGATTAGGTTTACAGAACCATTAGTGTTCGGAGATTATCCGAAAAGCATGAAAGAGTCGGTGAAGGAGAGACTGCCAGCATTTACAGAAGAAGAAAAAACTGCACTCACAGGCAGTTTTGATTTCTTGGGAATTAATTATTATTTATCAGGGTTTGCTAGAAATGAGCCAAATCCTTCTCCTGAAGCAATGTTGCCCCATGAGATAGATGCAAAGGCATCTGACCAAGGTATATAAAAAAATATATTTAATTATGTTTGTTTTCCTTTTATTTTTTATTTTGAATAAGTTAGTAAAAAATGCAAATAGGAAAAAACGTTTTGATTAATTATACTATTTCATTTTCTGCATTTTGGATTTTCTAGCAGTTGCAAAGAATGGAGTTGTTCTTGGTAATCCAGTAAGTATATTCTAGCTCATCATCTTTCTCATTCATTAGAATATATATATATATATATATATATATATATATATACATTTCATAATATTAATAGCCTGCATAAATTGCAGCTTGGAAGTTATCCCGAAGGGCTTCAGAAACTGTTGGAATACACGAAAACAAAATATCAAAACCCAAATATCTACATTGCAGAAAATGGTTAGTAACATTCTTTTTGTTCTTGCTTTTTTTACACATACACGTGTGTGTGCATATATATATATACACACACACTACTATTTGACTAATAATATTAATTCAAATTTTAGTTTTTTTTCTATATATGCAGGGGTTGGCGGATTTAGGAACGATACGATGCCGCTTGAGGTAGTATTAAACGACGGGTTCAAAATTGTGTATATTCTTCGACATCTGAATGCGATCAGCAAAGCTATAAAGTAAGCAAGGAGGGATATTCGAAAACACACAAATTTATTTCTTATATTTCTTTAAAAATTTTAGTTTTCATTTATGGATTAGATTTTTTTTTAATTTTTGGCTGTACAGGAATGGTGTAAAGGTGAAAGGTTACTACATTTGGACATTGTTGGACGATTTCGAATGGGGAACAGGTTTGATGTTCCAATACGGGCTTTACAACATCGACTTCAACGATAATTTCAAGCGCATGCCTAGATTGTCAGCCAAGTGGTACCAAGCTTACCTCCAAAAAACTTAAATTTAACGAAGCTACTTGTCATTGTTATATTTTGTTTACGTAATAACTACACCATGCAACTAATACAGTGATTTCATCAAAAAAATACATATATTAATACAGTGATCAACTTCTTATATATTGAATTTTGGAAAAAGAAAATAAAGAAGTCATGTTTTAATTATATTTGTTGCTTCAAAGTTGGCTTCTCGTATACTTTTAATTATTTTCATTTTTTATTGGCATCTATTATAATTCTATTAATATTTTTGAATTTTAAGTCTTTGAATCTTAGTTATTGGACTTAGGCCCAAAATTTAAAGGGTGAGCCTCGGTTTAATGGGTTTTGTCACTAGTAAGAGTATAATGATAATTTTTCAATAAAATATTAATTTCTCAAGAAACGGGTTAAAAAAATTCAACATGCATATTAAAAAAATCCTAATAAAAATATAATAGTAATTTTGAAATAAGATATTAATTTATCAGGAAACAGGTCAAAAAAATTCAATATGCATATAAAAAACCCTAGTTTAGCTCCATATACACTCCCAGTGAACTATATACATACAAAAGAAAAATGACCACCAAATAATATAATTATTCCCCCATTTTTTATTTTAAATGTCCCAAATGTTAATTTTATATATATATATATAATTTTTCATATGAAATTGTAGTTGGTGTAATTACAATTTTTATGCTAATAAAATAAATTAATTCTTCACGCAAGAAAATTATGCACAAGATGATTATAATATGAGTTTACATATATAGTGATTGTTTATTAGTTTAATAATTCTTTTACAATATAAAATGATATTATTTACCTTCTTAATCACCATGGATGACCCTCCACCTCCGATCCATAAGTTTCCAACTTGTTCACAATCTGAATATTCAGGAACCCATTTCGTAGAAGTTCCTTAAACACTGCTTTTTTATAAAAGCAAATCCACTTTGTTTTTGTTGAATAACTCACACTTTTGCTTTTTATTATAATAAACGATTCCTCTTTTTATATGGAAACTGCCTGTGTAAGTAATTACCAAAAGAAAGACATAAAAAAAGGTGTATTATTAAATTCAAAATTTTTTAATCAACATGATATATATGTTATGTGTTATAGCAGTATTATTGAATGCCAAAAATAAAAATAAGGAGATTATAAATATACATTACATCGCTCTTTACGTAGTTTTATTTAAGCCATTTCGCCAAAGTTCCCTTATAACCACAAAGGACATTTATTCCAAAAAAAAAAAAACCCACAATTTGTAGAATAATAGTGAAATATATTGAGGTTGATTTACGTGCATAAATAAAAAATAATAAAAATCAATTATATAATAATATAATAGAAAGAAGAAAAATGTAATGGTGGTTCTAGGAAAGCCCTAGTGGACTACCATGCAAAGGTGAGGAACCTTAACGTGGTGGAGAAGAGTGAGTGTGACACCCAAAAGCCATAATAAAAGATTAATTATTAGTCACAAAAGTAGCCTTTTTTTCCACAAAAAAGTAAAAAATAAAAGGCCAAAAAAAAGAGAGTTAGGAAATTGGGCTTTTTTTGGCTTTTGAATTTTACTATGACCATCTTTCCTATGCTTTTCATGCTAAACTGTACATACGTGTCGTATGGTACTAAATTGCGCATGCTTTCTTTATGCTAAGGTGTACCCCACTGTCACTGTACCCTCTTTTTGTACCCGACGCTTGGCTGTAGTGACTGGTGGTCAAGAAAATGCTTTAATGGTGGCTGTCCGCCAGTTTTCATGACTGGGTTGCTTCCTCCTTAAGTGTTATATAATAATGGGTTTGTACTAGAATGCGCTTGTTTTTTTTCCTTTTTCTTGCTTTGGATGCTTCTTTTGCTTCTCGGGTTTCGAGCTAAGCTCTCTCTCTCTCTCTCTCTCTGGGTTTTTGAGGTTCTCGGTCTCTCTGTAAGCATGAACGGAGATTACGCTTGTGTGGAGTTTTCTTGAAGGTTTTTTTTCCTTTATTTTCTTTCTTAAAAATTTTGGGGAAGATTCGTTTGTGATTTGGCATTTTCAAAACAAATCCATTTTGAGGAGGTACTAGTTGTTGTAGTTTCTGCTGTGTTTGCAGCAGGGAAAGCATTCGTCTCTCTTGTCTCTTTATGACAGTTTCTATTTCAGAACTATTGTTTTCCTGTCTTTTTTTTTTTTTTTGACAATTTAATATTGTTAAAATCTCTCTGAGACTCTGCTCTAATCGAATTTCTTACATTCCTTGAAAATGGCTTTGGCTTGTAGCTTGAGAACAGTGAATTTATTGTAAAGGAGGCGGTTGTGGCTGAGTAGACTTGCAAAATCAGGTACACTTCTAGAAATTTCTTCAATTGCTGTTTATGAGGACTTCTAGTTTATGAAAAAATTTTGTTTAAAGTTGAGTTCTCTGAATGACTACAGAAGGGAATGTGTGCAGCGACATAATGCAAAATTTTGGATGCTGGGGTTTAAAAGAGTTTGATTTTTGAATCATTTTGGGCTGAGAGCCCTTGAGGAGTGATCTTCTTTCGCTGTTACTTATAATTTCGTGGTTGTCATCTATATTTCTCACTAAGGATTTTGATATGACCCTGCAATTCACTGTTGCCCACTGGATAGTTTAACAAAATGGGTTGTGTTGCATCTAGGATTAATAAGGAAGAGAGGGTGCAGGTTTGTAGGGAGAGAAAGAAGTTAATGAAACAGCTGTTGATATTTAGAGGAGAAGTTGCAGATGCCCAATTGGCTTATTTAAGAGCATTGAAAAATACTGGAGTTACCCTCCGGCAGTTCACCGAATCAGAGTCATTGGAGCTCGAAAATACTCATTATGGCTTGGCATTCCCGCCCTCGCCACCTCCTCCTTTGCCACCTTCGCCACCTTCCCCACCACCACCACCACCACCTCCTTTTAGTCCTGATAATAGCCAAAAAGTAGTTGACCAAGAAGAGAGCACAGAGATTACTAAGGCTGATATTCCATCACCTCCTGATGACCTAACCTCCTCATGGGTTTATCGGTACACTTTTGAGTCTTCATCACTGCATTGTTTGGAACAAGACGAAATGGTGGAACCAATTGATGAGGAAAACTGGTTAGAGGCTAACACAGATTTTGATGGAGAACAGGAAGGGGAAGCTTCTACATATATTGTTGCTAAGCCACCTCGTGATAAATCACAGCCTGTAGGACTGGTTAATGATAATTCATCTACGTTGAGCTGGCTTACAAAAGACACTGCAGAAACGGCCATGGTATTACGGAGAAGCAAGAAGACCTTGGAGGGTATAGCCAAGGAGTTAGATGACTATTTCCTGAAAGCATCAGCTGGTATAAAGGAAATCGCTGTTCTTATGGACATCAATGGAAGGGATAGGTTTCTACCCCAGAACTTAAAAGAAAGCAAGAGTAAATACAAACTCTATGATCCTCTGGCTTTTATGAGACACTGTTGTGTGCATGCAAATATAAGAGAAAATAACTCTATATTAATAAAGATATTCTCTATAAATTTCATAAATAGCTAGACGATTGCTGATAATTAAATTTCATCATAATGTTTATCATGATAGAATTTGTCTTCTTATTGAAGGTCTTATCTCTAGTTCCACTAAAATGTGTAGATATTGTGCTTTCTAGGCTACCTCTGTGAAGGACTTGGCTTTAGTTTCTATATCTCCTTTACATTCAGATTTAGTGATTTTGTGTGTCTTGCATTCTGTATTACTAATTGGATTAGATTGGTTCTTTGCAAGCCTTTAAAATCAATATATTAAAGTTGATTTCAAAATGTGACATACTGGGTTATTGCCTTATCTTTCTGGTGTTTCTGAATTTCTATGTTGTGGTACTTGTTGTCTTTTGAAAAATTACATGTAGATGTAATTCTAAAAAGTGCACTTCTTCATATTGATTTTATTTACCTTTTATTTTATAGTTGTGTTGTGGATTGTTCCTCAGAATTTTGATCTTGAATCTGTATGGTAATTCTGCTGAAATTTCTGGTGTGACAGAGACATAAGTGGAAACTTTACTTATGTGCAAAAGGTGTAGGTAGAAACTTGCTTCAGTGATTTTGAAAGTTTGATGTCTTGTTGAATAACAAAATTTATTAGGTTATTGTTGAAAAAAATGAAAAAAGAAAAAAAAGAGAACGAAGATCCCTCTTGATATAAGAAGCACTGATCAATTGCTATGGTGTATGCATGTTGATTGTGGCATATGATTTACCAATAAGTGACATAAATTTAACATGCATTTAGTGTACAATTTTGATGTAATTTCGACGTGTGTCAAATAGGGCAATACTATTGAGGATTCTATAAATTCCAGGCCTTACTAACCTGCTAATTGTTTCAAAATGTGGAACTGAACTAATGCCAATAAAAATCTTAGTAGTTTTTTTGGTACCTTTGTCTCGCTTATTCTTGTGGTATCCTTTGTGCAGAAGCATAACACTGATAGATACTTATGAGAAGTGAAACATGGAAGGTTTACTTTTCATTTTGTAGTATACTTATTTTATTTAATCAAGGTTGCTCGATTGACAGGGTATCAATGTTAATTTTTTTGTTGTATTTTTGTGGTTTGAAACTTAGATATTACTCATCTGATGACTTGACCCCTAACATGCCTTACATGTAACAGTTTTCTTTGCAAAACCTCGCTTGTGTTGCTGGTCTTCTCGTGAAAAATCAATATCTTTTCATTTTGACTGGCTTCTTATTTAGTTACTGTAGATTTTAATTAGACATAATCATTTACAGCGAAAAGGAGCAATTCTGCAAAGGTCTTTAGTGCTTTGTCATGGAGTTGGTCTTCTAGGTCACTTCAGTTGACAAAAGATGCTGCTGTTGAGCTTGATGGTGCAAGTGAACCATGCAGGCCGGGAGCTCATTGCATCACACTTAAAAAACTATACGATGAGGAGCAGAAACTTTATAAGGAAGTCAAGGTAAACTTGATTTTGATTTGTAACCAGAAAATTCAGTATGTGAATCTTCATAGTTCACACTTAACTAATTTGAAATGGAATCTTGTTAAATGGCTGTGGTCTGTGTATGTTTGTTTAATACACAATGAAGATCACGCTAACCATGCAGTACATCATATAAGCCATTTTACGTCTAGATTCAATTTAGTATAGGCAGCATAAGATATGCTTGCCTTTGTAATTTATGGAACGTTAAGAACACTATTACATTTTGGACTATGGAAAGAAGACTAATCACTCACAGTTGCCAATATCTCTTCAAAGTATTTATGTTCTTTCCTATACATTTAAACCAAAATGGATATCAATTTTAACCAGGATGCATTCCTTATTCTATGGAAATTTTGGCATTGTTTTTTTATATGTACATCTAACAGTTTCTTTTCTATTTGGAACTTTATTATGATGTGTAGTTATTGCAGGCTTCCTGGCTATTGGTTAGGTCATGGTTATAAATTGACTAAATATGTCTTGCAATGGAATTAACCCTACTTTTTCAATCTTAGTTCTTTATTTTCAGTCTTAATTAGCTTCTGAAAGTTGTGCACTCTCATTATTAACCATTCCATTTTATTATGTAGGAGGAAGAGACTGCCAAATTGGAGCATGAGAGGAAATCCTTATTATTGCAAAAGCAAGAGGAAGAAAACCTTGATTGGACCAAGACTGAGAAAACTCGACTGAGCGTTGAGAATTTGGAAGCTGACATCTCACAATTGCAGCAGTCAATAAGTAGCACTTCTTCTTTGATATTGAAGCTCATAGATGATGAGTTGTATCCTCAGTTGGTCGCGTTGACTTCCGGGTAAAATTTGTAGATAAATCATATGGGTTATATGATATGTATTGTCATGTGGTAACCTAAACTATATATGATGTTACATACAGAAGACTTGACGACTTGCTGTACTTGTTTATTTAGTGCAAGGAATTTGTCTGTCACTATGACATGTATGATTGTGTTCTGAAATTTCTTCACATGAATCATCTTACAGACTGTTGCACATGTGGAGAATAATGCACGAATGTCACCAAGCTCAATACATTATCTCACAGCAGTTAAATCATCTAAGAGACAACCAAAGAATGGACCTGAGTACGGATTATCGTCGCCAAGCTGCTGCCCAGCTTGAAACTGAGCTCAATTGCTGGTATAGTAGCTTCTGCAAAGTTGTAAAATCTCAAGGGGAATATGTAAAAGCCCTTTGTAGGTGGATCCAACTCACTGACAGGCTTGTGGATGAGCATCGACGGAGTCTTTACTCACCTGCTGTTCACAGCTTTTGTGAACAATGGCAGCTTGGCCTTGATAATTTACCTGATAAGGTACTTCTAGTATTATTTTTCATTATTACTACTGAGTTTCCTGAAATCTGTGGAAAAAGGAATACCTGATGATCTAAAACCTGAGCTATGGCCTATGGACAATGTTGCTAAAATCGTAATGTCTGTTTTGATCTAGTGCCATTGCCATTGTTTGGTCAAGAATTATAATGTTTAAAGTCAGTGTTTTATATGTTGGCTTAGATTTCGGGTTGTTTAATGGTCACAACAATGTTCCTTGGATGTAGAACATGTCACCTTAAATATCTGCACAGACCAATTATCTTCCAAAGTTTTTCATGGCAGGTAGGGTTGAAGAAAATAATTTATATGGGGAGGCTAAGATACATTGATATTAACTTTGCTAAAATTATATGTAACAGTCTACTCTATATTTTTTTCTACCGTATAGAAAGTTTAAGATTAGACGTAATTGGAATATTTCATAGCTATAAGATGTGTAAGAAATATTTCTAGTAAATCCTGATACTCGTTAGGAGTTGACACCCACAAGAAAGCCAAAAACTTTATTCTATTCCATACCAGTAGCAAATCTTGTCACTTGTCTTCAAAGACCCTTCTACTCTTTTTTTTCCCCTTCCAAATTGTCCAGATCAAAGCCACCATTGCACACTCCAAATAGGCTTTGCCTTTTTTATTCCCTGTAAACCTCCTAAAATAACCAATCAAAACCGAGAAACAAGGTTGACGGGAACACCCAGGAAAACTCAACGCATCATGCACCATCCTAGAAAGGAAACAACATAATCTGAATGATTTTTTTACTGCTGTAATGCTTTTATTGGAGTTGGAGCCGTGTCAGTGACTAAGTGGATTGAATAGATTATCATAATTTGATTAATGTAATAAAATTAATTGGTAACATGCAAAAAATAGTTAATCTATTGTGGTTTCATGTCAAAAATCATTACTGTTGCTTTCTTATAATCACAGGTATCCTCAGAGGCCATTAAGAGCCTTTGGTCAGCCATCCACTCAATACTCTTGCAGCAGGAAGAGGAGCACAACCTGCAGAGAAAATATGGAAAACTTGAGAAAAGGCTACAAAAGGAGTTTCAGTCATTGACTGAGATGGAGAAAAAACTCGAGGGTAGCTTTGCCACTGAAGATGAGCCTTCTAATTTGAACCCTAAGCATTCATTGTCACTTAAACGTGCCAAATTTGAAGCCTTGAAGAAGCAAGTGGATGTAGAGAAGGCCAAATGTCTCAACTCAGTCCAGGTTAGCAACACCATGACTTTAAATAACCTGAAAGCAAGCCTCCCCAATGTATTCCATTCGTTAATGGGATTCTGCAGTGCCTATGTTGAGGCCATTGAGGGTAGTTTCCGCCACATTAAGCCAGCTGATTCTTGTGATGGTGCATAGCCAAGCCCAGAGAAGTTTACCTCTTTTTTTTTTCCCCCTTGAAATGGTAGATGAAGCTGAGTTGGTTCTGAATTTTGGTTATCACGTCAAGTGCAAGTTTGTTTTTGCAGTAATGGAGGGTTTGTTCATAGTCATATCTAATGGGAAATTTGTATATTTTTGGTAAACACAATTGCTTTCCCCATGACTCTTGAGGAACTTGATATTCGGCTTCCTTTTACAAATTCTGTGCTTCAGGATTATTTTATAACTTCTGGAACTTTTTGAAAAATAGAATTCTTAATACATTGTCCATAGAATTCACATGATAAACATGTAATAAGGATATATTGAAATGAATTTTTTCTATAAATTCGTCACCGTGATGTATTATACAGCGTAAAGATGCACGACTACATCGAGTCTGTGTTATAAAATGGCATTGATGGAATTATTGGTTTATTATGATTTTCTATTAAATTTTGTATTTGGGAGCACAGATATAAAGTTGAATAATAGTAGGGTGTTAGAATTACTGTTTCATTCGCATTGTACTTCATATTTTACAGCTATTCAGAGTTAGTAGAAAAGATAAAGTTCTAAGAAAATTTGAAGTCCCCAGTTTCCTTCTTGAAAATGCTTGCTCATTACCTACGCGCATTTATGTATAAAAAATGCAACTTGTCACTATAGGTGATGTGATACCAACAGTGATGTAGTTTCTTATGCGGTGGTGGGCTCGGGCCACCACATCACCGCTGGTGATGAACATTTATCGACCCGAAACCTGAGAGATGGAGGCTGTAGCGTTGGATGCAGAGGAAGCTGTTGAGGTCGAAGTGTCTCCTCCTCCACGTGGCTTGATCTGATTAGAATCAATGAAGATAGGCCTAGTAAGTGGTCTTTGCTGTAACAAGCCCTTACTTTTTAGCAAAACTACTACTTCAGACATTGTAGGCCTCTGTGCAGGCGTTGCTTGTGTGCACATTAGAGCTATCTCTATCACTTTTTTCACATCTTCTCCTTCATACTCATCTGGGTCTAGGCTTTCATCTACCAATTCTAGGTGCTTCTCTTCTTCATAAAGTTTCCATGCCTGTTATACAAGAATCACATTATGCATAAATATAGGATCATAAAAATATGAAAATTTAAGGTAAAAAAGAGGAAGAAGAAGCTAGATTATAAATTATATATGTACCCTTTCAAGGAGGTATTCGCCCGCTGAATCAACTTTAATTTCATTGCTCTTTTGGCCACTTATAATTTCAAGCACAACAACACCATAGCTGTAGGTATCAGCTTTCTCTGATAACTGGCCATGGATTGCATATTCAGGTGCAGTATATCCCCTGAAAGCATCCATGAGAGACATCAAAGTTAGTGATGGTTAATATTAAGTCCCCCAAGAATTCAATTCCCCAAAATTTTATGTTCAAGGCCATTGACTTTGCAGAGTCTCTAGCAAAGAAGGTTTTTATTGATTAGTTTTTTCTTTGTTTTATTTTTATTAAAATCCAACTTACAATGTACCCGCAAATCTGGTACTGAGATGAGTCCGATCCTCTGGCAAAAGCCGTGCCAGCCCAAAATCAGCAATTCTGGGAAGGAAATCTCCATCTAAAAGAATGTTGCTGGTTTTGATATCTCTATGTATGATACAAACATGGAATTCCTCATGTAGATAAGCCAAACCCCTAGCTGTTCCCATGATTATATCGTATCGTTGTTCCCACCTGAGAGAGCCTCTTCTTTCACCTATTTTCATTTCCGTGCAGGGACAACAAGTGAGATTATACATGTATAAATGCGTACATGTGTGTATGATTTGAAGTTTACCAAATAAGAATTTGTCTAGGCTGCTGTTTTTCATGAACTCATAAACCAGAAGCAGTTCTGGTCCTTTGCTACAACATCCAAGAAGACGGATGAGGTTTCGGTGATGAACATTGCTTATCAGCTTGACTTCACTCTCGAACTCCTCCTTTGCTCTGCGGGATTGCCCTATGGCTAGCCTTTTCACTGCAACTATCTTCCCATTTCTCAGAGTACCCTGTTCAAACATATGATCATATATATATACACACACACACACATACATATACATGTAAATGTGATCACTATCGATTTCATATTGCAACCTGCATTATCTACGAAGGTTTCATGGAAGATCTTTACCTTATATACATCACCGAAACCTCCTTCGCCAAGTTTGTTTTCTCCAATAAAGTTTTTGGTTGCAGATTTCAAATCTTTGTAGCTATAATTCACAGGGCCTTGCAATTCGGTTGCCCCCAAAATATCACCTGGTGATCATGATCATAAATATATACTAGAATCCCATTACTTTATCCTTGGAAAAAAAAAAACTTGCATTGATAATTAAACTAAAAATTAACCTTAATTACCTCTAGTAGCTGTTGTGGATTTTCTTGATCGTTTAAACCAGAAAAGAAAACCAAGAACCAGCAAGAGAGCACCTACACCTCCAACTGCTCCTCCTATAATGGCAGCTTTCTTGCTCGAGCCTCCTGCAAGAAAATGAAAATGAGATTAGTATATCACACACATATATATTAACTATAAGTGATATTATTAGAGGACTAATTACCATTTGACAAGAAAGGGGTGAGATCAGTAGTCTGATTATCAGCAAAAAAAGGAGTGGTTGAGTATCTTAGAAAACACCCAGCATCCACAGCTCTACCATCTGCATCAGGAAGACAACCCTGCAAGTTACCATAATGTCACGGCCGGCATTTCATCGAACGCATTGTGGGCGTTTTTCCTACACTTGGGCAAGAAGCATGTGGAGTTCTCTAGATGTGTGTAGAACATTCTAGAAGATTCTAGTGCTTGCTTAGTTGTCGCTTAGTTGTATAGCACTTGGTGGAGTATTCTAGAAGCTCCATCTCGACCGTAGGATCGAATGTATTATAGCCGTTAGATCGTTTGTTGTAACACTATAAATAAGGGGGAGGCTTCATTAGCCAAACCACCAAGTATTGAGGAATACAATTATTTCTCCCCATCTCTCTCTAGTTTCTCTCTCTAAAGTTCTTGCTTGTTGCTTAGCTTTCTCTTTGTGTGGGCAAGTAGGCTTACTTAGTTGCTTCCGAGGGTCGAAATAAGCAACTAAGGCCGCACGGCTTGTGGGTTTTCAACAAGTCCGTGACAGTTGGTATCAGAGCCACGTTCGTAAAGAGTTAGCAAGCAAGCTAGAAGAACACGATGTCTTCGTCCGAGGTTGCGGTAGGAGAAGAGATGAGGGGAAGGGAGGTCGAACCCACCATTCCAAGGCGAGCACGAGGACGTTCGAAGTCACGAGCTGCTATGGAGGCCACGGTGGCCAAGGTGGAAGTAGCTGTCGCCGACGTGATGGAAAGGTTGGATCGTGTGGAGCAAAGCATGGAGGGGCTCGAAGGTCGTGTGGACGACCAAGTGGAGGAGCTCCATGGCAACATGCAAAGCGGTCACGACGCCAATCTTGAGACGTGGCGTCTAGAGAATGCTACCTTTCAAGCAAGTGTGCTTGAAACACTTTCGCTCATGAAAGCTCAAATGGAGGAGCTCGCAGCGGTGTGGAAACTCGTGCGGATTGGGCGTTATGCAAGCGGGCTGCAACTAGTGGTGCCATCACCACTCAACATGCGGTTTCGACTCCAAGGGTGGATGTTCCCAAACCCAAGGAGTTTAGTGGCAAGAGGGATGCCAAAGAGTTGGACAACTTCATGTGGCACATGGAGCGATACTTTGAGGGGCTTAACATGCACGACGAGAAGCAAAAGGTAATTACCGCTTCCCTTTACTTTATTGATCTTGGTGCTACGTGGTGGCGTAGGAAACATGAGGAAATGAGAAAAGGGACTTGCATCATTAACTCATGGGAAGATCTAAAGCATGAGTTGAAGAAGCAGTTCTACCCCGTGAATGCGATACATGACGCGCGAAAGAAAATGAAGGAGTTAAAGCATACATGCTCCATTCGTGAGTATGTGGAGGAGTTCTCCGGCCTAATGCTTCAAATTCCCAACATGACCGAGGAGGATCTTCTCTTCAACTTCATGGATGGGCTACAATTGTGGGCATCTCAAGAACTCCAACGACGGGGAATACAAGACATCGCCTCACCACCGCGGAAACTCTCATGGATTATAGGCAAGGTGAGTCCTCAAACTCGAAGCCAAGGGATGATCATGACGACGGTGAGGAAACGAAGTTCCATAAGGCGCCTCAAGGCAAGGATAATTCGAGGAAGCCTTCACAAAACCGAGATTGGAAGAGGGGAGGCAACAAGGAGGTAAAGCCAAGAACCAACTGCTTTCTTTGTGATGGTCGCATTGGGGGAATGTCCTAAGAGAAATGCCCTCAACGCCATGCTTAACGAGAAGGAAGCATCCGTGCGAGGAGAGGGAAGCACCCGAGCCATTCCGTTGGTTGCTTACAACTCCTCAACGCATTGCATGTCAATCCGGTCCCGACATCCAACAACAAGGATAGGTCCCTCATATGCGTGGCGGCGTATAACGGGAAGGATCGCGAAGCCATGGTGGACACCGGCATCCCACAACTTCATTAAAGAGAAGAGGCCATGAGGCTTGGCCTAAAATTGAGGAAGGGCAAGGCGTCTAAAGACCGTGAATACCGAGGCAAGACCATTGGATGGTACGGCTCGCGAGGTGGAGCTAAATCTCGGCTCATGGCAAGGTAAAATAGACTTCTCTATTGCTCCTATCGATGACTTTGATATTGTGCTTGGTATGGAATTCTTTAGGCAATTCAATGCCATTCCTCTTCCTCGCTACAACGCGATGTGCATCATGGAGGGAGGCCCGTGCATGATTCCAACCATGTCGAAGCCAAGCACCAACACCAAACGACTCTCCGCCATTCAACTTGAGAAGGAGTTTGAAGGAGTTGTCAAACACATTGCCGCTCTTTGTAAGGACAAGGAGGCGGACACTCTCGAGGAGATACCGAGAGACATGGGCAAGGTCTTTGAAGAGGTCAAAGACATCATACCGTTCGAGCTACCAAAGGAGCTTCCGCCAAATGGTGAGGTGGATCACAAGCTTGAAGGCAAGTTCGGTACGAGCACTATGGTTACCAACGCATCGAGTGGAAGAGTCGAATTGGCGTCGACAAGTGAGCTCCAAGGGGAAATGTTCAAGGAGAACATGGAGCATGATGCCAAAGAAAAGCGACATCGATGCTCGGTCATGGAAAGTAAAATGGAGCCAATCTGGGTCGAAGATGGCATTCTTAATATCGAGGGGCAACACGGTTACATGCCAAATAGGTTCGATAACAAAGCATGCCACGACACCAAAGGGATAAGGCATCCGAAGCAACAACCTTTGACTCCTCATACCATTGTTGTGAATCACAGGAGAGTCCATCCACTTTCAAAGTTGTGAGAATGGGACTAAGCATGCGGACTTGGTGAGCACTACCCGCGAAGACAACCAAGAGAATGGATCAATGGGCGCACAAGGCAACACCATGTTGGAGACCTTGTGTTCAAAGGAAACCGGGAACGACAAGCATTTATGACAAGGAACGATTGGTGCGCGGGAGGAAAAATCATCCGAGTCATGAGTACTTCGTAAGGCGGAAGGGACGACCCGAAGGTGAAGCAAGCTTGGAACCCGCAACTACACATTGGCAATTCAGGGATTATCTCAAGGGGTTCCATACGAGAAGTCGACGAGGACGTCAACGGCATGGGTGGGGGAGAATGTCACGGCCGGCATTTCATCGAACGCATTGTGGGCGTTTTTCACACTGGCAAAGCATGTGGAGTTCTCTAGATGTGTGTAGAACATTCTAGAAGATTCTAGTGCTTGCTTAGTTGTCGCTTAGTTGTATAGCACTTGGTGGAGTATTCTAGAAGCTCCATCTCGACCGTAGGATCGAATGTATTATAGCCGTTAGATCGTTTGTTGTAACACTATAAATAAGGGGGAGGCTTCATTAGCCAAACCACCAAGTATTGAGGAATACAATTATTTCTCCCCATCTCTCTCTAGTTTCTCTCTCTAAAGTTCTTGCTTGTTGCTTAGCTTTCTCTTTGTGTGGGCAAGTAGGCTTACTTAGTTGCTTCCGAGGGTCGAAATAAGCAACTAAGGCCGCACGGCTTGTGGGTTTTCAACAAGTCCGTGACAATAAGCAACCTTCAAGCAGTCCTCACAACCAGTGTCTGTTATGGTTTCCGCACACTGTGCCACTCCATAGACCATAGTTGCATTTCCAATTCCACCAGTTACTTGCTCATTAGTCGCTGCAAAAAACCCATTAACCTTTGGTGTTGCTGTAAGGAGATCTGATATCATTGATTCTACAGCTGCATTGAAAGCAGCAGTAGCTACTGATACTGTCTGGTTCCCGCAGACCCCAGTGTTCCCAGCTTGAGTGGTCTGGTCGAAGAACCCGCTGCTCTCGTACCTCATTCAACGAATTTAGCTCCAAATTAGTAATAATATTTTTTAGCAATTTGGATGCCCATGATTAGGCAGCTACTACAATTCTTATGTAATAAAATAAGTGTAAAATATTATCCATTTTGGAGAAAATAAGTTTTATATATTCATTATTTACATTTTATATCATGTAGGTGCTAATTATTATTATTATTTAACAATTTAAAAACACATGACCTTCCCCTTTTTGTATTATTATTTTAGTAGTGGGGGTCTTACGTGAATAATATATGAGAAAAATCAATACAACAATGATATAAAAATAAAAATATATTACATGAATTGTATCAACCACTGATGGTAAAAAAAAAAAAAAAGGGAAAAAAAAGAAGAAGACTTCTGAGGTGGTTTACACAAAATCCATTAGCATGCGCACACACACACACACACATATATACATATATTTATTTATTTATATATTTACCAGATGTTCCATTATAGTATGGGTTAGTCAAATTCATATATGTTTAGCCGTTACGCAATAAAATTGACCTGAAGACTGAAAGGCTAGTCTTGTAAAAATTTCTAGAGTACTCATCGAAATTATATGTGTAAATATATTATATAGCAATCAAATTTGACCTGGCGGGACCTTCATGTATATATCTTATGTCATATTATAAAATACACACACGCACATAGAAAAGTTGTACCTTAGGAAGCAACCATCGTAGATGACACGGGCACCGTTAGCGGCGTTGGCGGAGCAGTTGCGGATTTTGGACACTGCCACGGCAAAGCAAGCAGCGCAATCAGCGGTGGAGAGGTAGTTGCGGCACTGAGCCATGGCGTAGACACCGTTGGAACCTGTGACCTGCTGTGCTGTGGCAAAGTGCTTGTTGTTGGCGGTGAGCTCAGATCGGAGGTTGGAGAAGGTGGCGTTGAGATTGGTGTGGAACTCTGAGGCGTCGGTGGCGTTGTACTGGCTGCATCCTTCGTTCAACAGCTTTGTCTGAGGGTCTGCTCCGACCATATTCAACACATGCACTAAACACCACCACCACCATATGATCATCTTCTTCGCCATTTTTAAGTGTTTATTTGTTACCAACGAGGTTTTTCCTTTGATCTAAAATCGGACCAAATATTCAACATGGGACCAAATTTATGTGTGTATACATATAGAGGTGATGTAATGAGCGACTTTGCGCGAAACGTTGTATTTTAACGGGTTTTAAACGGAAACATTTGGGCTTATAAACTTGTCGTTGGTGGTTGTTTTTATTAACGGGGAGTTGACTAAGTTTGGAAAAATGTTGAGTATGCATGGAGCGGGGATATAACTATTTTGTTTGAATTATCTACAAATTTAAATGAAATAGCTTGGATGCTTGACTTAGCTCTAAAAATGTTTTTTTTTTTTTTTTGATGAATATAAAATGCATTAAGCACAAAACGCCTCGGAGAGGATACTTAGCTCTAAAAATGTGGTTGTAGGGCATGTGATGTTGACATTGAATAATATATACATATAACTGAATATTATATTTTTATATAAAAAAAAACACTAAAATCTTATATATTGTGTATAGGTGTCTATATTTTTTATATTATATAATAATACGCGTAATACATAAATATGTAGAACACGTAATGCGGCCCCATAATCTCATCGCGTTATGTTGGGTGTGGTTTTCTTTTTATTTATTTTAAGGCAACCAATGGTTTTGGATTCAATTTTGGGCCATTGGATATCAAAGTCAAACATACCCTCCATATGTGCTCGTCTAATTTTAGAAGTTAAAGGACAATGATATGATATGCATGTGTGATGTATATTTTAATAACACAAACTCAAACGAGTTGAAATTGTGACTATATACTATGATTTGTGGTGATGCTGATTATTTAATCAATGGATTGTGTCCCTTATAGATACATGCAATTTGGTAGTTCAATTTGCCACCACACTCAGTGGTATAAAATGTTGCCTTAAAAGGGTTTGGGATTCTGTAAGTTTCCATGGAGATAAAAGATATTTATTAGAATTTATTACTCAATAATACATATGGATTAATGCAATACTTATCCTTTATTTAAAGGGTTCACGTAGTGTTTGTATAAAAAACGTCGACAGCATATATAAGATGTCATTAATGTAAACAATTATGCGTAACATAAAAATTCAAGGTTAAACATGTCCAATAACAATATGATCTAAAATTGGATTGATGAAATTATAGGGGTACAATGATTTTTCAAACTTAAAAGAAGGAATATCAATCTTGTATTTTTGCTTCTAAATATAAAGATGATCAATAATATAATTTATAATATATGTAAAAAAGATTATAAATTCTTTTGCACTCAAAATATATTCTAAACTTACTTGAGAAAAAATAAATAAATAAAAACTTCCTTTTCCATCTTAGCTGTATAGCAGCTAGCTATCCGAAATGAGTATGAGAATAATATAATTATTTTTCCCCCCAAGTTTTATTGATCAAGACAACACAAATCTCTTTTACGATTCATATAAACTTCATTATACAAGCTAGGAAAGAACATATGAAAAAAGAGACCCTAAATAAATTATAAGCAAATAGCCATAAAAAATCAAACTTAAAAGGGAAGCTTGCATAGTTAATGTACATATACAAATATGCAATACTGATTCACACATTTGTGATTAATGTATTATTGTTTTAGACGTGAATTAATGAGTGTCATCGACCAGAATACTGAGAGATGGAGACAGTAGCATTGGAATTGGAGGAAGCAGTGGAGGTTGAAGTGTCTGATGCTCTTGTTCTCATCTGACTGGTATCAATGAAGACTGGCCTTGTAAGAGGTCTTTGCTCCAATGAACCTTTGCTTTTCAGCAAAATTACTACTTCTGACATTGTTGGCCTCAGAGCTGGTGCAGATTGTGTGCACATTAGACCAATCTCTATCACTCTCTTTACTTCTTCTGCTTCGTATTCGTTTTTGTCTAGACTTTCATCTACCAGCTCCAGGTGCTTCTCGTCCTCGTAAAGCTTCCATGCCTAAATTAATGTCATATAATCAAACACATAGTTTTGTTATGTTAATAGCAAGATAAGAGAGACAATTAGTAGATTGATCAGAAGTTTATATACCCTTTCAAGGAGGTATTCACCAACTGAATCAACTTTAATTTCATTACTCTTTCGTCCACTTATAAGTTCAAGCAAAACAACACCGTAGCTGTAGGTATCAGCCTTCTCTGATAACTGTCCGTGGATTGCATACTCAGGTGCTGTGTAACCCCTGAAAAGCATGACAGATCATCAAGTTCTAGTGACTCTTCAACAAAATATTCACTGCCTCGTACTTTTTAGTTGTTCACAAATTGCATGATGATTATTTATGTACCTTGTCTCATCATCCAAATGCTTCAATTTGGTACTCATTAATTTGAAAAGAAAACCAACCATTGATTTTATATCTGTAGGAGTTGGCAGCTGCCAATTTTTGGGTACAATAGGTGCCTAACTCAGCAGCTAGTTTTTCTTGCAATATTTGAGTTCACTCAGTACTTTTGTATGTTTCTTTGGCATAAGGTTTCAATTCTCAGTTGTTGAAACCTGAATAATGCAATTTTTCATGTGGTTGTCAAAAGAACACAACCTTTTGCAAATTGTTCATATGACTTTGTAGAGAGACTCTCGCAAGTAATTATAATTTCTACTTTGGTTTCTTTAGATTTAGTTCACGGAGATGATTTAGTGTTTTGCACTTGACTAAAATCTTGTACTTGTATATATCGCTTCTTTATATAACCATATGTCATGAGTAGCATATATATTATGCTAATTTATTCTGAGCATGCATCAACTTTTACAGGATACAGATTTTTTGTTCATTTGCAAACCTCAAGTCTGATCAACTGTGAAACGCAAATGAACTGTCATGCAGAATTCATAGGAGACTCATCTTGCAAAAACAAAGCTTTCTACTTGATAATATTGAGTAATTGCGGTTGAATTTCATGCAAGTGAGTGGCAAAGGAGAATAGTATTTTCTAAGTTGCAGCAAAACAAAATCCATGCAAACAATTGATCATGTGGATTGGTCATGAAGTATTTGATTGATTAGTGCTACTTACAATGTTCCTGCAAATCGGGTACTGAGATGAGATCGATCCTCGGGTAAAAGCTTTGCCAGCCCAAAATCTGCAATTTTGGGAAGGAAATCTCCATCTAAAAGAATATTGCTGGCTTTGATATCTCTATGAATGATACAAACATGGAATTCCTCATGTAGATAAGCCAAACCCTTAGCTGTGCCCATCATTATATCGTATCTTTGTTTCCAGTTCAGAGAGCCTCTTTTTGCACCTGTTTTAATTCCCATGGACAAAACAAATAAGATTCATATATATGTATAAATGCATCATTCATATATGAGATTTTGTATGTGGACTATTTGACTTGACTAAGTTTACCAAATAAGAATTTGTCTAAGCTGCTATTTGGCATGAACTCATAAACCAGAATCAGTTCTGGTCCTTTGCTACAACATCCAAGAAGGCGGACGAGGTTTCTATGATGAATATTGCTTATAAGCTTGACTTCGCTCTCAAATTCATCCTTTGCCCTGCGGGATTGCCCTATAGCTAGTTTTTTCACTGCTACTATTTTCCCATTTCTCAGAGTACCCTGTTCAAACACATAATACACATGCAAAAAGAAAATGTGAACTGCTTAATTCCCATATATATGAAAGGGTAGCATCAATCTTTTTTTTTTTCAAATGTTCTTTTTGAGGTTTTATTTTTACCTTGTATACATCACCAAAACCTCCTTCCCCAAGTTTGTTTTCTTCACTGAAATTTTTGGTTGCAGATTTCAAGTCTTTGTAATTATAATTCACAGGGCCTTGCAATTCAGTGGCATCCAAAATGTTACCTGCTGATTATAATGCAGAAACTTGATTATAATACAGAAACCCTTTTGTAGATTTGATCATGAAGACGTACAAAATATTAGTCAAAAGGGAAGATTGTAAAGCACATTCCGATAATTAACATAATGAATTGCCTAGTATAAGTTGAACTAAATCTACCATTGGCATGAACAAAGTTGAAGGAAATCAACAATTAAATCAGCAATTACCTCTAGTAATCCCTTTGGACTTTCTCGATCGTTTATACCAGAAAAGCAATCCAAGAACCAGCAAGAGAAGAGCTACACCTCCAGCTATTCCTCCTATGACTGCAGCCTTCTTGCTTGAACCTCCTGCATTGCAATAAAGAATTATATACATATATATGCACACACACAAGACCATGATCACCTACTCATTGTTAATTTATCATCAAGTGAAAGTAACATAAGACTACAAAAATGAAGACATAGAATCACAAAATTAATCATTATTTATTTAATTATTTTGACAAAAAAGTGAATAATATCAAATTTTGGCAGTGACATATAATCACCACATATATGTTGGAATAGTACCAAAACTACTACATTTTAGTCTAAAAACTCAACTTACATATGTGGTGTTGTCATTATAAGTGTGGTAGCAAAACTTACTTTTGTTGGTAAATGTAAATGATATTATATAATATATGTTTGAGTACTCACCACTTTTCAAGAAGGGCTCCAAATGGGTAGTCTGATTATCAGAAAAGAAAGCAGTGGTTGAGTACCTCAAGAAACACCCAGCATCCACAGCACTACCACCTGAATCAGGAAGGCAACCTTCTAAGTTACCATAAGCAACCTTCAAGCAATCCTCACAACCTGTCTTTGTTATGGTTTCTACACACTGTGCCACTCCATAGACACTGGAATTTTCACCAACTACTTGCTTCTTAGTTGCTCCAAAAAACCCATTAATCTTTGGTGTTGCCGTTAATAGATCTGTTAACAATTCTGCAACACTTGCATTGAAAGCATTAGCTTTTGACACGGTTTGGTTCTTGCAAATCCCTGTGTTCCCTGGACGAGTGGTCTCGTCAAAAAATGGGTTGCTCTCGTACCTAAACAAAAATATATACCCAATTCCAGAAGAAAAAATATATTAATATTGTTTTAATATATACTCACGAATCACGATATATATTATACTACTAACATTAACATCTCCTTGGTTTGTAAGTTTTTGCAGAAGTATACATCTTAGTAATGAAATAAACCCATACACACAACTTTTGAGAAGTTTTCAAACATGCAGAAAATAAATGTCAATTCTTGTTTAATTGAATGCACGTCTATATATATATATATATATATATATATATATATAATGAGTCTCTACTGAGGTATAACTTGTTTAGATTAAATAAGAAATTCAAGTGCTAAGGGTTATCACATTCATTTAGGTATATAGATTTTAATTAAAAAACTTAACTTTGAAGCATTTAATGATGAGAATCACTTACCACGTAAATATCCCTTGTTTAATTATAGCTCTAATCCAAATGTACAAATTTAATTATAAGATTCAAATCTACCTAATGTTAAAATTATTAGTTATTTAATTAAAGCCATTGACTCGTATAACTCACGGATATATAATCAAGTTCAACCCAAATGCTTCATCAAAAAAAAAAAAAAAAGTTCAACCCAAATGCACGAATTCAAAGAATTTGACTAAAAACCTAGAGAATTTTAATATCTGATTAACCTAATACGAGAATTATTCTATATATATATATATATATATAATCGTAAGGAGGGCGGGGCTATAGTTAAGTAGGGTGGTCAAGGCCTATAAGCTCTTCCTTTTTTTTCTTTCTTTTTTTAATTTAACCCCTAAGAATTTATTAAATTGTACATTTGCACCCCCACCCCTTAAAATTTTTCTTTTAAATTTGTATTTAAGGTCATTATTAATTTGTAATTAATTTCAGTTCTTTATATAAATTGACCCCTAATAATTTATTAAATTGTACATTTGCACTCCAGGCTCCACCCCTGCATTCAACCAACTTTACCAAAAAAAACAAACTTTGTGATGCATAATAATGACAAACTGTTTGGATATGTTTGTATGACTTTTTTTTTGATGAATGATATGTTTGTATGATTTCATCTAAAGAAAAGTTGCCATAACATGTAAGCAACTTGTAGCAGGTGGGGTTGGACTAGTCCAATATTGGACCATATTCAATGTTGATGAAGTGTAATATTCGAAAATGAAAAACCTAAAGTCTTTTGAGATGTCTAAGGATATATATATATATATATATATATATATATATATATATTGGACTAGTCCATATTCAATGTTGATGAAGTGTAATATTCAAAAATGAAAAACCTAAAGTCTTTTGAGATGTCTAAAGATATATATATATATACAAAAGTTGATATCCTTAACTCAACGTATATAGAGCTACAGTAAAAATAGATTAATTCACATAAACTCAATAAAAAATAAAAAATATTATATATTTTTATTTAATAAAAAGATACGTAATTATAATTTATATATATGAGTTACGTAGTTTAAAATAATATTTCTATATTTATATATATATATATATATATATATATATAAATAAATAAAATTATTTAAAGTGAAATGTTTCTTGGAAATTATAGTTCAAACAGACCAAGTTAGCCGGCAGTCTCTTGACTCTTCAATAATATGGATCGACGTCACGGTTTACCAAAAACATAAAACTTGACTTGTCTACGTCTTACCTACAGCACATAGAGTCACAGAAAATGGACTTTTCTCTTAATTTTCTCCACTTGAACGAGTGCCGTGGTGGATATTATTGGTCGTTTTCTTCTTTTCTTTTTCTTTTGTGGTCGTGAAAATGAGTGGTGGGTTATTATTACTATTTTTAGTAAGAATTTATTAAATCATCAGGCATCGTACGGTACTAATGCACTGTCTAATAATAGCATTAAATACCATAAATCACATACATAACATTGCAAGTATCCATAGATGCCATTGATTATTTGATATATTGTAAAAAAAATTATTTTCCATAATATGGTTACATATATAAATATACAATATTATATTATTTAGCCGCCAGCAAAAATATGTGTATATATATATATATATATATGCCTTTGCACAGTTAGTTAGCAATGTAACTAACATTCACGACCCTTGTGACATAGTTTAAAAAAATAAAAAATTCATAATCATTTCCAAATCAACTCGGCATATATTAATATATAAATATAAATAATAAAATAAATACAGTAAAACTTCTTTATAATAATATTTTATATAAGAATAATCTCTATATAATAATAAAAAATTACAGTTTAATTTAAACTAGTAATAAACTCTACACTATAATAAGTTATAAATTTTCTAAGTCTCATCTTAAAAAATTTACCTCTATATAATAATAATTATATATATTATAAAAAATATATAGTTTGTTATATTAAAAGTTTAAGATGGAATAAAATATTTATCTAAAATTGTTTGAGATAATGATTTATGTTTTATAATTACTATTATATATTTGACTTTGTAGGTATATAGTAACTAATCAATATGTATTTATTGAGTTTACATTAAAAAAATATAATTTAAATTTTCAATATAATTTTGTATATTCTAACATTATCAATGTATTTATGTTTTGAGAATTAAAATATTATATGAGTTAATTATTATATATTTTATTTCTATACAACTTGCACAATAAATAATTAAGTAAAAATAAAAAAATTTAAGTATACTTTTATTGAGTTATAAATTATAGTAATAAAATTAATTTAATTTTAATAATACGGCTGTAGACAGGTAAAAAAAAAAAAAAAGAGAGAGAGTCGGATATGGTAACCTGAGGAAGCAGCCTTCGTAGATGACACGGGCACCGTTGGCGTTGCGGGGAGAGGTGCAGTTGCGTATTTGGGAACGAGCGACGTCGTAGCAGGCCAGACAGTCCTTGGTGGACATGTAGTTCCTGCACTGCACCATGGCGTATATTGGTATGTTCTGCGCTGTGACGAAGTGTTTGGTGTTGTTGTTGGCCGAGAGCTGAGCTCTGATGTCTGCGAAACTGGCGTTGAGGTTTTGCTCGAAGTTTGGCACGTCCGTGGCGCTGAACTGGCTGCATCCTTTGTTCAACAGTCTAGCCTCGGGACCTGCGCCAACGACAACGGTCACCTTTGTCGGCACCTGATGCACTACTAGTACCCACCAACACCACCACCATATCATCTTCATCTTCATAGCCATGTCTATATACAACTGTGTCTTCCTCCCCATCGTTGTTGCAACCAGAGCATATGCAGGTCTTTGCTCTTGGCCAAAACGGAGGACACCTACGACTATGTGTTAATCAACCAGGGATGGAATTTGGATGTGTGGATATATAGAGACAATTATACATAATATTATATATACATATATCGATCTATATGTATTCCAATAATGCTGTCACATATTTAAATAATTTAGATTCAGGTTTTTAATAAGAGCCATTCATTCATTCACAGAAATCTAAAATGTTGTAGTCTCCGTCATGGGAATATATATAGTCCCCATCCGAAGCCAACGCAGAGTCAACCAAATACAGGATAGGCAATTTGGGCCCCATCGTCAACATCACTTTAATGTATATATGGCTGCTAGAGATATTTTAGATCCCTTTCATTTTGGCCGGCCGTTGGATCAAAGTCAACGAGACGACCTGGCTACTAGTCCATCTTGTAATTTGAGAAAAGAAAACATGATAATAATTTATGTGCACGGACGATGTATAATAACACTGTTAAAGAGTTCAAATTTTTTCCATTAATTCTCTAAGCACTGTATATATATATATATATGGACTCCGTGAATTTAGGCTGTCTTATACGTACTTTATAATTATTTGGATTATGTTTGTGTGTAATGTAAGTATATCTATTTTGAACATTAGCGTAAACATCCTCTTAATTAGTTTATTTTGTCAATCCATTTTGAGAAATTAAATTTTTGGAACTTGCTTACTATAATCAAAATCATTACCATTTCTCAACCCTCTAATTAATTCACTAACTAAAAGCACCACATCCGATCAATATGATACTGTTAAATGTTAATGCAAAAGCAATAATTTTGCTCTAATTTCAATTCTCATTATGTTTAACAAATAACATATAAAAATTATATGCAAGTGGAAGGTTGAAAGCAATTCAAGGAATTTGAAATACTGTATATAATATCACACTTGGTGTTTAGAGTTCTATAAAACATAATAACAATATATATAATATACAACAACAGCACAAAAAAGAAACTAATGAAGAAACAGCTCACCAAGTAGAAAAAAATCCAAGAGGCTGATCAAATAGTGAGACTCTTTGAGGTTTCTAAGCATGCCTTGTTAGGGTCTATTTTGGCAAAAGAGATTCATATCCTGTAGTGTGGGGTTTAAGCTCTGTATTTTTTTTTACCTTTTTGTATGTTTGTGTTCTGTTCGCTTAATCAGCCAAGTTGATGGCAATGTACTGTTCATATATCCCAATATACTACATGTGTTGAGTAGCATATATATATACATGTGTATATTTGTGTGTGTGTGTGTGTGTGTATATATATATATATATATATTATATAGATTACTTTCCTAGTTTGTGAAAAATGGAAGTTGTAGTTCTCTTAACATCTCTGTCACTCTGTAGTAAATATTAAAAAAGAAAAAAACAAACAAAAAAAAGAAAGAAATTGATTGTGTTTAATATCGTGAAAGGTGCTGTTTTCCTCTGTCAAATTCTTCTATTATCTTCTTGCTTTTCACCTGGTGAAGTCATTATCTATCAATGGAAGAGATTGCAAAATATTGGAACAAAATTCCTTCTTTTAAAACTAAAATTGACTTTTAAGTGAATAAAAAGGAATTATGAGACTAATAATGCATGTGAATGAACAACTTTGTATTGCATTAAGCCTTGAAGAAGCTGTTAGGTTCCCTTCTAGTGACAAATGCAGATGGATTATTATTTTTTCTGGTTCTTGCAACTTAATCAATTGGACATTTTAGTTGAATATCAAGTAAAGATATTTTACAAATTCTTCTTGGCAATCCATTGGTTCTTATTCCTCTTTATATTCAAGATGGTTCCAATCTATGGATTCATCTTCAAACTCACATTCTGATTGATGAAGCCTGTTCTGAGAAAGCCTGCTCATCATAGCAAGACCTGAAACAAGAAGCCATTTGCAATGAAGAAAAAAGTATATGAAAGCAGAATTATTTTCAGATTATGAGAGTTTTCTTTTTAATTTAACTTCAATATGAATGTATTTTATTGGGTATCTAATTAGGACTACCAGAAAAGCATGCAGATGCTGATAGGCTACAATTCAAGGTAAATCTTGATGAGGGTCAAGAATGGAAACTCAAAATATATGTTAGGAATAGATTTAGGAAATAGTCCAATTATTTATTTTAATAATTTTTAGGTTATTTAATTATCAATTTATTTTCCTAGTCTAATTAGGTTTCCTAAATGCACTTTGGTTTCCTATTTCTGGTTGGTTGTTTTATTAAAAAAAAAGGGCACTCTAGAACCGTGTCATACTTGATTATTGAATAAACTTATGGAATTTCTCTCTCAGCTCTCTCTGTTCTTCCCCTTTTCGTCCTCTCTTCTCTCTGTGCTATTGTCCTACATCACATATTTTCTTAAAACCAGAGTTTTAAGGTTACCAAAACACTCCTTGCAAGGGATTATGATTTCTGTCAAATAGAGAGAAAAAAGATGCACAAAATAGAAAAAAATGATTCGAGAGAAGATTATACTAGCATCTCATATATAGGGAGAGAATAGGTAAACTACTCAATGCGTACATGAAAATCCCTTCATCTCCAAATTAAACATGAGGGCATGCTTGAAAGCTTTTATAGTATGCACACATGAATCCTTCTTCTTCTTTTTTTTCGTTTTTTTTTCCCCAAAGGAGATATCTTAATTGTTTTGCTTAATTCGTGATGTGTATGGTTCCCAACAGATTATGCATGCAGTGTTGTGACAGTTATACCTTCAACTATTCTGTAGAGAGCTGACCACCACCCATCTCTTGGAACCTGGAAATCATTTAGTGTCTCATCAATATCTTTGTCATGTTTTCCCTCCAAAACTCCCTTTAGTGTTATAACAGCATCCTTTGTTTTCACAAGGATATTATTCTTGTCTTCAATAGCCGGGTTTTGGAGGTTGTTCCATGAAGTAGATAGAGTAACAGCAACAGCAAGCTGAGCAGCGACAGTCCAGCTGGATGAGGCAAGCCATTTCCTCTGGCCAACCAGCTCTTCCGTTTCTTGTCTGCCCATCTTATTAAGTTGACCCCCTAGCGCTAAGCTGCGTAAATACTTAGCATTTGCAGGCCCCGTACTTTGAACCATCCTAGAAAATGCACTCTCTTCATTTGACAACAGTTTTTCTGGAGAGTCGTATTCAAGAACCTGAAAGAAAAGGTTAGAAATTAAGAACAATTGAGTAAGAACCAGTTCATGAATTTGAGTTAATCACACTTGATGGATGCAAAGAAGTTTGATGAATTTCAATAAGGTAATGACATACCCGACCAGCATCGAGCACAAGAATTCGATCACAATCAATTATGGTATTTAACCTGTGAGCAATAATCATCATTGAGTAAGATTTGAATTCTTCACGAATGGTTTTCTGGATAATAGCATCAGTTCCAACATCAACAGCTGAAGTTGCTTCATCAAGAACAAGAATCTTTGATCTCCGAAGCAATGCTCTTGCAAGACTTATTAACTGCCTCTGTCCAACACTGAAATTCTCCCCTCCCTCTAAGACCTTGAAAAAATTAAAGATATTTTTCAAACACGTCTTTTTTTTCCTACGCATCTTATTCCGTAGTGAAGTTGAAAGTACAAAGATCAACAAAAAAGTTATTCACTTATAGCTAATTTTCTCATTTCAGAAGCTTTAGAGCTAACAGCTTGACGTCTGTAGAGTAAAATGCAATTAGAGACAATCAAATAATTGATTATGACTAAATGTTTAACTTCCACTTCTGTAGGTCACCATTTTTCTAATTATGCATATGCATATGTCCGATGAGTGTATCTAAATGTCCAGAGTTCTCTTTTTCTACCATATTGATTAGAGAAATACACATTTTAAACTTTAACTAAATGAGGGGACTTACATATCCAGTATTCCCAATTCACTGAGAAACTTGGACTTTTCACATTGGAAAATGGTCCTCATTTTGTGTGTTGCAAAGGTAAAGCCACTATAAGAACTATTCTTTTAACTATTGTAAATTTCTGCATCAAATAAAAAGGTAAGAGAAATGCATCCTGAGATGGAATTTGAAATTATTTTACATGTGATGGTCTCCCACCAATCTCTTTTTAAACAGAAGCAACCTCATTCATTGCTAAAATTAATTAGAGATTACAGGTCATACCTCAGCGTCCAGACCAAATGGGTTTCCTCTAATAACATCCTTAAGATGTGCTCTCTCTAAGGCCTCCCAAAGGTCAGGATCATTGTGTTCGCCAAAAGGATCAAGATTAAATCGCACAGTTCCTACAAGAGATACATAAATTATGTTTGTTCTTTGTTTAAGAAATCATGCATAAATGATTCAAATGAGAAGTGGCACACCTGAGAAAAGAACGGGTGACTGTGGTATGATACTTAGAACTTTTCGCAAATCTGTCAATCCAAACTTAGAAACATCACAACCATCTATCAAGATTCTTCCTTTCTCCATTTCGACAATTCGAAATAATGCATTAATCATGCTAGATTTCCCAGCACCAGTTCTTCCAACTATTCCAACCTTCTCACTTGGAGAAATTTTGAAGGACAATCCATGCAACACTGGAGGAAGTCCAGGCCTGTAACGAAGGACAACATCCTCAAACTTAATTGATCCAGATGATGGCCATGCTGGTGGGGGACGATTGGTCTCAATTATAGCTGGAGCCTCAGACTGCAAATCAATATACGTGCCAACGCGCTCAACAGCATTTAAACTATTTTCAGCTCTACTTGCTTGTCTCATAACACCACTTAATAAATTTGTGATGTTTAGAGTATAACTAAGAAGAAGACCCATTTTAGAAGCAAATTCCACCCGGTTATCAGCTCTTCCATTCTGCAAGACAGCAAAGGTTGCTGTCACCCAAATCATGATACCTCCTAAAGTTTCCAATCTTATGGTAAGCCAGCGATTTGAACTAAAATTGGCTAGTGTAAATCTGATATTATTGTCCATGGACCTTCCATTAATGTTGGCCATCCGATCATAGGCCTTGTATGCACGAATGCTTGATAAACCATTTAGTGCTTCTCCAAATTGTGCATAAACAGGAGATCTTGTAATAGAATCCAAGCGTTTCACTTCACGAGATGTGCTCTGCATACATGTGATGATTAGTAAATTTGTTTTATGGGATTAAAGAGAACTATGTAGTTATCCAAAGTAAGTTTTTATTTATCTGTTTTAAAAAAAGAGTGTAGACAATTCACATTTATAGAAATATATAACATTCTTTGCAACTTTTCACCAAAAAAATATTTGTTTGTTATTTTTTTTTTCAGCCTTAACTCAATAGTGGTTTGGTGTTACTACCCTGTGACCAGACTAGCTTTAGACCTTAGGCATTAACCGTGTTATTATCCTACCATCAATACTAGTTTCAAATCCAGGACTTTGGTATTGCACCTTTGAGGCTTTACAGCCAAGGCTAGTTGGCAACTTCTTCCATCCTTCATTCCTCTAATATATAATTCTCACATGGGAAAATGAGGTTGTTCTCCAAGGACAAAAGACAATCAAACATATAGGATTTTTTTAATCTTCCTTCTTTTGCTACCATTACTTTATTTTTTTGTTGTTCTGGTCAAAGAACATTACTGCATTAGTCGTATTCTGAAAACCCTAAATACCATATGGTGTTTTTGCATGATAAGTGAAACTATTTAATAATTAAATTGGTTTATAAATTACAATGTGTGCGTATCAGTAGGTTAAAAAAAGACTGGCTCAGAAATGTGAGAAGCCATTACAGTAAAGTTTAAGTGAAAAGATGGAAAAAAAAAAAATAGTAGAATGTCAAATGTACCTGATAATATAGATAAGCAGCATAAAACAATATGAGAAGTGGCATGATGGCCCAGAGAGACATTGTGCTGACGATGCCTATCAGAAGAAAGGTTGAAAGGAGCTGAAACAGTTGGCCCAAAAACATGTTTGCAGAACTTGCAACACTGCGATCTATATCACCTAAATCCTTGGAAAACCTATTCACTATCCGTCCAGTTGGATTAGTATGGAAGAAAACCATTGGAGCTCTTAGTATTGAACGTAACATGGTATCATGCAATCTTTTGGCTGCATTAAGACTTGATATGATTAGCCAATAAGAGTTTGCCAATGTCACAGTCACCTGATCAAAATAAAGATGTAGTAATCTTTCAGAACATGCAAAATAATAAATTTTCTAATGCAAAACTTCCTTTTCTTCTTCCTCAATATAATAAGAAAGTGTAAAAAAAAAAATTAAAAAGGGAAAATGATATCGTAGAATCTCTCAAGGAGATTTATATAAGAACTTCAAAAGAATTAAGAATTGAAGAACAAAAGCAATAAGTGGACACTAGGATGAGATTTTGCAAAAAGATTAGTCAAAAGTAAGACTACTTCCTGAGTATCTACGAACTGTTTACACACCTGACCAGAGGAAAGAAGTGCATATATGAGAATGTAGAATCCTGGTCTATATCCTTTTTTACTGCTCTGATCTGTCCAAAAACTTAACCAAGTACTTCTTGAAATTCGAAGAACTTCTGTCAATACATAGAACAGAATGAGAATCATCACAACCCAGAGACCTCCTAATGCATTTTTGTACCTGCACAGGAAATGAAACATTAATTCACCAATTTGCAATTATGAGATTATGTTGGAAAAGTTGTCAATTTAGGGAAAGAGACTCATGCTGCAAATTTTAGTAGCCCCACAAAAGAAAAGAAACCTATGGCACATGTATAGAACCCAAGCACAAGTAACACCGATTGTACTCCCACAAAAAACCAAAGAGAAACAGATGACTTATTCATAGAATTTAAAGGCAATTAAGAAAATAGATTAATCAAGAGTCACAAATCATTTTCTACCATTTTTCTATATCAAGAGGAAAAAAATTGTGATTCATTGACATTTTAAATGGTTTCATGCCAGTCATAAGAAAGCATGACAACAGACACTTGCTAGGATTGTTTTCCTTTATGACACTCCAAGTCCAATACATGACTTCAAATGAGGTTACCCAATATTTAGAGCCATGTTAACAGATTCAAGGATGAGTCTCCAGCACAAGTGCATGTCCAAGAGTTAGAATTTTCTATTTTCCATAGCTTTTCCATGTAATTGGCATGTCAAAATGGTTAAAGTCTTCCAAGGTTATACTGAAAAATTATTACCGTGCTGAGTACCAGCAACTATAGAGAGGTCATGCATCAACAATTGTGTGACAGATTTATGTTCAGTTTTATTATTAAGATGAAAGATTAAATTTTTTAATCATGAATTTTAAAATAGTGACCACGTTACCTCATCAAGACATTCCAACTGACAACACCTGTTTCCCGTTCCTCTTGCTTGATCAGTACAGATTTCCTCCCATTCCCTTTCTTTGAAAAGCTTGCATCTTTATGCAAGTTATTCACAACTCCACTGGAAGCAGGTATCGAGCTTTTCTGGGAATAATTTTCGCTGTCAAATTCCACTGCTTGCTCTTCCAATTTCCCCGCATTTTCCATTAGTTTCTGGAATAGCTTGCTATTTTTAGACAGCTCGTCAAAGGTTCCATCCTCTTTAATCATACCATCACAGACTAAGATAATTCTATCCACCTGTGGAAGAAAATGTAGCTGGTTTGTGACAAGCACCCTGGTTTTCCCTTGCAACTCTTGCTTGATACAGTTGTTAAAAACCTGCAAGACACCAACACCTTATAAATTATTCCTAAAGAGTTTAAAGGAAAGGTACTAGCATTTTAAAAGAAATTAGAAATCTATATAAGTGACAGCCTTTGGCTTTCTTTGTAGTCTGTTAACAAGATAACAGTTTACTTGCAACTTGTGAAATTTTATTTCACAAAACATATAGTATGATCTCATAAGAAAAATAAGGAGACTGAAACACCACTAGTCACGCATGAATCTTAGTGTAAAACTTGATTGAAACTGCAACAATAATAGAAGTAGCCTCCAGGTGGCCTTATGAATACCTGCTGAGCAACATGAGAATCTAGAGCACTTAGAGGGTCATCAAATATGTATACATCTGAATTGGAATATACAGCCCTAGCCATGGAAACTCTCTGCTTTTGTCCACCACTGATGTTCACCCCCCGCTCTCCTATCTCTGTGAGATCACGACCCTTAAAAAATAAAAGAACAATTTTAGTTAACTATAGTAAAATCACATCTTCATAAGCAACAATTGCAAACATAATTCATTCACTCAACTGGAAGTAAATCTAGATCATGCTGTAACTCAGTTACATCAATAGCCTTCTGATATCGTGCAGGTTCAAATGCAGATCCAAATAGTATATTTTCACGAACCTGGTTGAATAAAGCCTTGAAAGTTAGTACTTAGTAGTGCGCATAGTTAAAAGAGAAGGGTGTAGTTACCAGAAAGCCAAAGAAGTCTTAAAATTAATAGATATTAACAGTGACCTGATAGAAAGAGAGAATATAAGGAAGCTACAACTCACAGTTGCATTGAAAATCCATGAAATTTGGGGAACATAAGCAACAGCGCCCCTGATTATAACACTTGCATTGGCCACAGGAGGCAGCTCACCAAGCATTGTAGATATGAGTGATGTCTTCCCTTCTCCTGTTCCACCAACAACTGCAACTAAGCTTCCTGCTGATATATCCAAATTTATATTCGATAAAGTGGGCTTATCTTCCTGGAAACAAGAAATAAATAAAGGTTTCAATACCACTACATATTGAAAACAGAGGCTTTTGAAAGCAAACAAGTTCCTTGGATCAACATGTTCATGAAATTATTTATTAAAGTTTTTACACAAAAGTTTTACCCTGGGGACTTATTACATAACTAGCTAGAAAGGGATGGGTCTTTTGCCATGGATCCACCCTGTTGCTCCAGTATTTTTGTGAAGTTCATCACTAGCACAAACCTTCTGATAACCTCTTGGCCAGCCCCTTTTTGTGGGGTTTCTGTTAAATGTGTGTTTATGTAGTTTGATATTACATAGTTGGGTCTACATCTGACAAGTTCAAGCTTTTGGCATTGATCTCAACTCATGTTATCAAAACCAGGTTGTTTGTCTGCCTCAAATTCACATTTAGTTATTACATTCTCCTACATGTGAGGGGAAGTGTGGAGATTTCATTGTGTTGTGATATATATAGTTGCATCCATTTCCTAACAACTTAAAATTTTTGGTATTGGAAGTAACTTAACAATTAAAAACAAAAATAATTCTTAGCCCAATGATGAGGATATCACATAAAATTAAAATTGGAGCAAGTGGTTTTCAAGCTGAGGAAGTTATAGTTATGTATGACAAGCCACGAACACCTAAAAATTTCCTTTGCACATCTATCATCTTCTTTATAATATAATGTGGATTCATGAATGTTTAAATCGGTAAATACAGTGATGGTAATACTAAAATCCTTCAACATGTATACTAAAATTCACCATGCAGTTAATGAGCAATTGCCAAGTTATTAACCAAAGAAATGGAGCTTATAACCATAAAGGTACCATATACCGAATAAAAAGTAAGAAGGTTATATAAGTTAAAGGTTGACCTTTGAATTCCACGAAAAATACCCATTCTTAATTGAGATGGCTTGAAGCCCTGGTTGAAGAGGTGGATTTGGTTCTAGAATTCTCTCTTCAGCTAAGAATAGTTCCTCCAAACGTTGTAATGATATATTTGCATTTACAACCTGTCAAAAGACAGTAATATTAGAAAATCAAAATTAATCATACCATATTCAAGTACTATTACAGATACCATAGAAACTTGTTCACCATAACCACATGTAATACAACTTTCACTCAATCACCTATGACTTACCAACAGAAAAGAGAAACTAGAAAATGTATATTATTCACCATAACCACATGTAATACCAACTCACTCGATCACCTATGACTTACCAAAAGAAAAGAGAAACTAGAAAATGTATATTATGCAGAAAAAAAATATTGTCTATGACAATGACTCTGCACATTGATTGCTTTGAAAGCATCTGAAAGGAAAACTACAAATAACGGTGGAAAACAGAAGTAGATTGCCATTTTATAATATGTGATAAGTTGAAACTCCATATGGCAAATCAGAAGATCAACTAACATCTTTACTAAAAATGAGAAATTGTTTTCTGTCCTTTTGTTCCAAGTCCAAGGGGGGAGTGTTAGAAATAAGATAATTTTTAATTATAGTAATGAGTGGTGCCTAAAATAAAGAGGACCTTTTCATAATCTCATTTTATTTTTTATTTTTTTATATGTTAAATGAGAGAATTCTGTTGTGCACTGAGGAAAGAAGCAGCAATGTTTAATGATCGACTAAGCACAAAAAAACAAAAAGTTATATAACCTTCCCATTTTGGAAGGGATAATACTAGTCGTTCACATAAAAACACGAAAATTTATAACTCATCAAAGAAGCAGACAGTACCTGACTTAATATATTAGGCAACATGTTTAATGGATAACGTAAAACTGATAACAGAGAAAGAGATGTAAATGCTCTTGCAGGTGTCAAATCCCCACCAAGCAATGTGAACATCCCAAATGAGATCACTGTCACAACAACTGGGATGCTGTTTAGGATGAAACTGTTAAACTGAAACACGAGGGAATAAATCAGAAGAATATGATGCTATAGATGGTAAGTATATGGAAAATGTACTATACTTATTTATATATTTCTAACCCTTATCAACATAATTATAAGTTTATTGTCCAGTAAAACAAATTTCATAAAGCTAGGTCATGCATACATATTTTTGTTCAATACAAAGGATTGACTTATGCCATTGCTGATTTCAAATCCTCATTTTATTTGTTATATAAATGTATATGTTACGAATTCAGTCATCTTCATCTGTTGTTATTCACTATGAGTCATCTTGTGAACCTAGATCAATAAGTATGCATTTGATGCATGTTGGAGTCTAATCATGGTCACATGGGCACCACAACTTTCTAATAAATCATTGTGAGGTGTTTTTGTGCTTAATGCAACCCATTATTTATCAAAAAAAAAAAAATTCATTGTGTTCTAAAATAGCACAGTAAATGCACATATGACAAGCTTGTTTTCCCAAATGTAGCTGCATTTGCAATTTCTGAGAGTTTGTGATAAGTGGCAAACATTTAAAAAAAAAAAGAAAAAAAGGCAAATAAGCAACAACATCAACAGGCATGCATGGCACTAGCATTTCTATAGTTTCATTACATTCATCCCCAATCCTGCCTGGAATGAGTGAAGGGTGAAATGTTTTTGTAGGTATTATGACACTCTAGTTAGGAGGAATATGTATTCACCAAAAAAAAAAAAAGTTAGGAGGGATATCTCAATCTGCAAAACTATATGCAGTATGCAATCACATTCCACTATGCATATCTCCAATTAAGTGCAATAAAGTAAATACCCTCTGTTTAGGAAAAACAAAAACAAAAAAAAGAAACCTATATGTAACATAAATAATTTTGGTCATAGAGAAACAATAAGAGAAATTAGCATAGATGTCAGTATTAAGTTTCATGCATACAGCAGATAGCAGTTGTGCTTTTCGAAACCAAGATAGCTCATCATCCCGTATACTTTGAACTCGAGATTGGAAGCTTGTCTCCCAAGCATAGCTTCTGAAACATTATACGACTTAGAGTCAAATAACCAATGGCAATGGCATGAAGAAGTATAAAAATTTAGCTGTAGCAAAATTTAAATTTAATCGTACTTCACGGTATCCATGGCAGTCAAAATTTCATTCATGAGGCCAACTCTCTTATCTGTCTTCTGCAGTCCTTCCTTTGTCAGTTTCCGCATTTTGCTTAGCACAAGTGTCTATCCACAGAAAGGGATTTCAAATGAAAAATAAAATTATAAAGGAGATATAACAAAAGACGATGAGCCTATTTCATAATAAACAATTTGACAAAAAAAAAAAAAATGGTATTCATCATCTTCAAACCCTTGATTCAGAATTGTGTTTTCAATCACAGAAATATTTACTTCCAAGCAAATCAATTATAGACCCAATCTGCTACTACTCTTGATTTATATTAAAAGAATACTAAATGTACCTGAAGAAGCTAAAATCAATCATAGTGTGGATATATGTATGCTTCTAGTTATTAGATGTCTCAGTGTATATATGAATGCTTCCAATCTTGCAAATCAAAATCAGTTATGGACATAGATGTAATAAATTTCCTGCAAGGGGTTATAGCAGCTATGTCGACCCAAAAAGTTAAGCAGAATTTGGATGATCTACAACATTAAATCTTTGTTCGAAGAAGATTATTTTTACGCAAGTGTTAATTAACAGTAAATGTGAGAATCAGAACAGGTTTAGAAGGGAAAACAATGTTGATGTATGCAATATTGACATCAAAGACAACTACTTTAATAGAAAGGTACCCTACCTGTACAGGGAGCATGAGAACTAACATAAATGATCCAATAAGGGATGCAACACCCAATTGCTGGTAGAGAAGAACCATAGCAATGGTAATACGAAATGGAGCTGACCATAAACCATGAAGTTGTTGGCATACTTGCTGAACAATGTACAATGCCATAATTATAATTCAATTTGAACTCAACCAAACAAAAATAAAAATCTATTGCAGAATCAGAGATAGTTATGGCTTTTCTTCTACAACCAGGAAAAAATGATTCTATCATACATCGAAATATTGCTTGCGTCTACCAAAGATAAATTGTAATTCCTCATCACTGCAAAGTCACCTTATATTAGTTTATCTTATTAAAGGTATAAAATGAAAGATGCACGAGTAAGGACTCACTTGTTTTTACCTTATTTTTTCCCCATTGAAAACATTGAAGAAAAATTATGTCTTAATTATGTTTACAAAGTTTAGATAGTTCATTATAATAGAGAAACCATCAATAAATTAATGAATTGAGAAGAGAATGGATAAATAATAGTTTGGTAATCATATTTATAACTATCCTAATAAATGCAAAATTGCACAGCCTTCCATACCATTTCTTAGCGCAGGCATTTTTTTAACAGTGTACCAAGAGCATACCTGAAGTGCATTAGCATCTGTTGTAATCATATTTGTTATCTTCCCAGTTTGAAACTTCTTGCGACCCTCATGAGTCAGTCGCAAAGATTTTCGAAATATAGCAGCCACCTACGGTTGGAAAGAGTCAAACCATATATGAATCTACCTAAAAACTAACCAACTCAATAAAAACCTCAAAAAAGGAAACTATGTATGAAAGCTAAAATGATAAAAAAGATGATAGAGGATAGATGAGACATGATAAATGTCACCATATTTATATTTTAATTTCAAGATAGGATTTTACCAAAGTTGATCTCAGCTGAAAACCGACGCGCACAACATTCTGGAAATATTGAGATTCACACAGAACCCCAAAAGTCTGAAAAAAGTTAAGTTATTTAGTCAATATAAAATCCACAAACAGTTGTTACACCTTCACCCTTCTTATCTTCCATAAATTTAAACTTAAAATAAGCACAATGTTCAAATTAAATATCAACAAAATTATATTGAGTTCAGTCAACACAAGATAGAAGCCATACCACACCAGCAAAAATTAAAGAGGCATAGATGTAACCAATCCAAGCTGGATCCCCACGTTGCATAGACTGCAGTTTGTAAAAAAATCAATTGTAAATACCATTGTTCAGATGCAAAAGCTACAGTACATAAAGTATGTTTCTTTTGTAGGTTAGGTGAATTTATATTGCATGATGGCAAGTCATTTCAAATTGAGCTAATTGATTAAATTACTGCATCCTATACATAATATCTAGCCTCACTGCACATATCTTTCTCATCATCAGATTAGATAATATCAGAATTAATTGAGTTCTCCAATCCTAACTTTCTCTCCTGTTCACTTGACAAATAAAAAATTCCACCAGGCATCAATTTTGAGACCATATTCCTCCATTTCCATTCTTTGTTATGTCTACTACTCCATTTGTGTCATATATGAAACACCTATATGCAATTACAAAATTATAGAAAACAAGGCTTCATATCAAAATTGTCTATTGAAAAACTCAGGAATGGAGTTCTTCATAAACTTTATTGCCAGAAGCATGACCTTTGCTTAACTTTTTTGTCAATATTTTGCATTTTATAGGTTTCCCTTGCATGGCAAGATTACAGATTAATAGTACCCTGGTTGATTCTAAGATCTATACATGGTGTTGAAAAAGATTTCATGTTTACATGGCAAAGTGTTCATTGCCTCATCATTGGGCATGAGCAGCTTTGATTAAACTGTCAATTATATGGCAGAAAGAAGCAAGTTCTGAGTAATACACAACATGAAAGGAAATTAATAAAATGAAACTTTCTTCAAGCAGAGAAAAACTAACCTTTAAGAGATAGTTCAATAGAACAGGCCCGGAAAACTGAGAAAGATCAAATGCAATCTGCAAGGTGAATAATGAAAAGTAGTAAGCTTCTTGAGTCACCAAACATGAAAATGATAACTGTTTTTGGTAATTTGAACTCTGAACAATCTTGTTTTCTGAGAAAACATGAAATGGCAGGCCAGACATTTTAGCTTCACCCCCCTATGATACACACGAATTTCTTGGTAGAAGATTTATTTCAACATAAATTACATGGTAACTCCATGCATGTAGACTTATATCAATGTCATTCAAAGCTGAAGTTATCCAGATGAATTTACATCATCTATCTATTGCATGAATATTACAATTTAATGTACTTTCATAATTTATGACCCAAGTAACGTGAAATATGTGAGTCAAGGTGATGCAACTTAAAGAAAACAGTGCTAGTAAATAAAATTTACTAGGAAATTTGAACTTTTTTTAGACAAAATAAATGGCAAAGAAACGGAAAAATGCTCATTACCTTAAAGACACCTCCCCACCAAAACCTGCACACAATATTTCAAAAGAAGACAAACAAGATTAGATGGAAACACAATTCCAAAGAAAGTGTTAGCAGATTGTAAGATTACATTTCAAAATGTCAAAAGGACAAAAAGGAATTTTGAAAACTGTAGGTACTACTACCTTCCCCCAAGGCTACAATTTAATGCTCTTAAAAGCCATGGCTTGGACCTTTTGGATTCCTCAATCCAACATCTTTGAAACCTGAAAAAGTATGAAGTATAATGCATGTAGTGATACAGATATGTAAATAAAAGGATAATCCAATAAGGAATAGTGAAAATGAAACCTACTTTTTAATCAGTGTCTCTGTTTGGTCCCATGTGTCCAATTTCCATACATCCTTTTCAGTGATAGGTCTTTTATAGCCTTTCTGCATCAGTGGGGTCATCCATCCAAAACATAATTCTGCGCAAATTAACCATAACATTAGTAAAATTCATCCACCTAATCACAGGGAAAAAAATTCACTTCAAGTTTTGTGTTGAATCATGGAAAAGTGAAAATACAGAGGAAAATCTACTGCCCTACTAACGATACTTCTACTCCCCTTTCAAACCTACAAAAGACACATGTCGAAAAGAAGTAGTTGAAGTATTTGTAGTATCTAACCTTATTCCTGTTTCGGAATAATCAAGCGAGCATAAATGACTATATATTAGGACAAAGAACCACCAAGTATGACAATCAACTGGCAGACTTCTGGAAAAGGACTTCATTGCTTTGTTTATATATTTCACTCTTTTTATTGATTTATGCATTAATGTATCCCATGATCAAAACATTCAGACAGTAGGATCACCACACAAATACAGAATGTGCTAATTTATAAGAGTAAATCTATTAAAGCGTGATATTTTAGCTTGATATGCATAGGCAGCATATTTCTAAATAGCTTAATCATTTGGGATTGATAGCTTAATTTAAGCTTCCTGTTTGATATTGTGTTTGAATCCTGTTGACCCTGTTTCTAAGGGAGCATCTTTAGTGTGTGTTTTGTTGACTTTATGTAGAAAGTTGTGTCCACACACTTTAACCCACTTCAAAATTCTGAAACTCCAGGTATCAACAACACCAATTTTCAAAAACTACTTACTGGAAAATATATTAACATGCCTCTCAGGACAAATTTCCTCTCCATCAGGTAGTGCTTCATATTCAGAATTGTCATGAGATTCAGTTTGCACCATAATGTAACCCGGATACGGATCCAAATTTGGAAAATAAACAGCAAGAAGAATTCCAAATAAAACCTACATCAGAACATTAATCAAAGACATGTATCAAAAGGAAGTAGATAAACAATTTAAGATCTCTAGCAATACCTACATAATGAAACAAGTATCTCTCTACTTATAAGCCTCACGTTATCATCCTACTCTTAATTTACATAGTTGATTCCACATCCTAACAATTTTAAGCTTTTGGTTTAAGTGGCAACTTAACAAAAAAAGGAGGTGGGGCACAAACCTGGCAAACAGCTGTGCAAGCGTACAGATAAAATACATGTCTGCATTAGTAGGAAAAAGAAAAATATATGCATTATTATCTTAAATAAATGAAGAGGTCTTCTTTATTTCCAAAAACAAAAAAAAAAGGGGTAAAAAATTCTTATTGCACTATTATACTTGTCATCAATTACCATATTGATCATGACAAGAGTACTAGGAACCATCTAATATCACTGAAAATGGAATGCTTAAGAAAAATGCATGTAGAATTTTTCTCATTAATGATGCTGACAAACAGATTCCTTATCATCCATATGACAACTCTGCCATTGAATACTAAATCCAGAGTTGTCAAAGTATCTCCCACCTGTGATCCCAACAAAGTAACATAATACAGTCCCATAACAACCACCATCCTCCCTAATTGACACACATGTAATATCAATAAAGCTTTTAATGAATTCACATGTAACAATGTCCTGATATGGAAAAAACAGAATTTTCAAATATTTGAAAAATAAGATGTCAAGCCAATATTGCATTTACTACATCATAACCTTATTGGAATCTTCTGCTATAGATCCAATAACACATCTGCTTACAAGCACAATCCATCACATATTTCATATCTTCTTGAACAACTCCAATATTAAAATATATCTACCAGTTTTCAAACAGGCACTACATGTTCGATTCTAAATTAAGATTTTGGATCGACCCAATAATAGTCGAATCCCAACCCATTAATATAGTGATATAGAGTCATCCCATTCAATACACTGTCCTAGACAGCTTCTTGATTCTTATAGAGTACATCATTCTAACACTATTATAATCCTGAAATTGGGACACAGAAATTGGAATGGTACAAAAGAAAGTACAAAATGCACAACGTATCATTTATTGGTTCTATAAACTTGCAACAGTGCTTGTGTAAACAAACTAAAATGAAATGTCAAACTTTTGGAAAATGAAGTATTTTATTCAATAAATGGAAGAAGAACTAACCTACTGTAGTAATCTGCTATAGACAGAATAAGATTGAGGACCACAGCATCGGCTGCCAAAACATAAATGACTCCAAAGCGTACATACCAGCGGAATTCCTTGATGTATATCATTGTCTCCAAGCCGATCACAATCAGCATGCAGCACCAAGCAAGAGCCTCAATAATCAAAGAAGTTATCTGTAAGAAGAAAGAATAATTATGCAAGTTTAGCATACAACCTTGGTCCTAAAGCACTAATAGAATTACCACCTCTGAAATTGGACTAATAATTAAATTTATCCTTCTACTCATTTGAACTTCCTGAAAGTAATTTGAAGCTAACAATTACCACAGCATTCCAAAGTAGATCCTTAATTGATTCATTTCAAAGACAAAAGGCAAAAGGCAAACAAAAACCATAAAGAAGATATGAAAGAGAGCCCACCTCAAAAGGAGCTAAACCTGTCTGTCCTCCCAGGTTGAATATTGAAATATCCATCACCAACCTCAGTAAAGGCTCAGCAGTACAGTAACCAGCCAATATACCCAACATATAATTGTAGACATTTGACCTTAAACGAAACCTCTTTGCCTTGAAATTCCACTTGATTAGCCATATTCGATAGAGGCACAGGCCCAGAAGAACCAAATGAGAAATGGAGTTCACCAGAGAATCAACTGCACAAGGTGTATACGCTCCAAACGAACTATCTACTACACTGGCCCAAACCTCGTTAGATTCCGGCTTACAGTACCAAATTAGTGGATTAAAACCCATGTTTGATCTTCTCCCACAGATAATTCACTACTGAAGGCACATTATAAGCTCATGTTCTTTTTCAAGATACAATATACACTAGATGTTTGATAGACCTTTGAGCGTACTCCTTCACTGACAAATTACTGCAAAAGCACTTAGATTTTCCACAATATGCACTTTCTGTAAAAAGACCAAGTTAAAAACTCATCTTTCGAACAAAAGAAAAATCTTAAATAGAGTAGAAAACTAAATTTGAAAGTAAACTCACAGACCCAATTCGACTCTTTAATGCAAGCATGTAAATGCATAGAAAACTATAGAGAATTTGAAACCAAAAGAATTAAAAAAGAACCTTCTTTCTTTTCCCGAGAGCAGAGAAAACAGAGGAAAAATACGCAACATAGCCCAAAGATATTATACAAAGTAGTTTCAGTGGACAAAACACTCTACTCAACTACCAAGCACGTGACCAAGAAGTAACACGAACAACAGAAACTATAACAATAAAAGTTGGAGGAGTAAGAGCAAAACCTTCTAAAAGTTCGTTACTCACTTCATCTCCAGAACAACCAGCAGTGAAATATAGGCACGAGGCTTTCACTACAAACTTCACATGCACAGACTAATTTTTTTTTTTTTTTGATGAATATAAACTGCCTTAAGCACAAAACAACCTCCAAGAGGGTTACAAAACAACCTACAAGAGGGTTACACAGCAAGACCAAGCCTCAGCTGATCCTGATAAATAGCATTCCAAATACAATTCGGAAAAATAAAACTATTCGACATAAGCCAAACGGAAAAAAAGAGACCACTGTCAGAAGAAGAAAGGGTAAATTTAGCAATAGCATCTGCTACTGTATTAGCACTCATAGCATTCCACGTTAAAGTCCAACTCCCCTCCTGAAGCATCTTCCTGCATAACAAAATGGAGTACCTAGAGTCCCAGCCACAAGGATCCGAATCCGATAAAACTTCACTTACAATGCTCTTTGCATCAGTAGCCCATTCCACATGCACAGACTAATTGATACTTGCGCTTGCATACATATACATGTAGGGGATAAGTTCAAAAAAGAACAGAGGCCAACCTACGTCACGGCTTACGAAAGACTACCCTAAGCATTGGGAAGACGACAAAAAGATGAAAGAGAAAATGAAAGTCAATGTCCCTTTTATTAAGCAGAAACATAGTTGATATTGAGACATGAATCGCTACCTTTCTAACCTTGGGGGTTTTGTGGTCAATGCATTTTATATTCATTAAAAAAAACTTTGTGGACGTTTGCAACCCATCCGATAATTTTTCTTTCTAAAGAAAACATTTTTGGAGAGAGAGAGAGAGACAATCATATAGATATGTAGATATATAGATACATTTAAGAAAAAGATAAATGGCGGAAAAAATATATATTTATGTTGGGCAGCCCTGTGTTTACGAACCGTCCTCTATTATTCTAAGTCCATAGAGTTCCGTGTCTGTAGCCTTTACCCAAAAAAATATACATATAAATACGTGTGTGTATATATAAATATGTATATGCATATACGTATATGTCAGACTGGTTTTGTTGTGGGTAATAGATGCTGAAATGGGTCCCTAGAGATCATGGTAGGAGGGCATTGGAACCACATATTTATGTTCTCATTGTGAGCTGCTCATTGTCAATAGCCGCTAGTCAATTGTACAGAAATCATGCGAAATAAAATTGGGCTTCGGGATTCAACTGTGAATTGAAGACAAATAAAAACGTTAAGAGAAAAAAAAACTTTGGATCTGGGGAAGGCCTATTGTCTCTAATTTAACAAATAGCTTGTGCAGTTGTGGACCCGAAAATGAGTGGTTTGTTCATATCTTATGCAAGCTTATAATAATATAAGCATGCGTGCACATGCATTGATAAAAACCAATCCATAATATCAAATTCTTTTTCTTCTTCTTAGTATTATTACCAATTTTTTACTATAATCATGGAAAGATTTGATAAGTGGGAATGGCTCGCCGCCATTGCAGATCGTACAATCTCAGTAGAATTAACATAATGAAAAACAACGATGAAAACAGGGAAAATAGACGCAAGTGAAACTGAACCGTTGTTCAGAATTTCAGCAGAGAACAAAGCTGCATAATTCAAACAGTGAAAACATCATTTGACCAGGTTTGGTCTGCCTGAGATACCAAAACATACATAATACTATATTTCTCTTTTATTTTATTTTTTTCTCTTTTTTGGTAGCAGAAAATTATCTAAATCAATTTTCATTTGTTTTTGGTGAATAAAAAAGAATCTTAATATGAAAATTATTAGTTCAAAATTTTATTAGAAGATAAAATTTTATTACTACTTCAGCTTTGCAAATTAAAAATTTAGACCAGCTAATTCATTCCCCCTAACAGTTCCCTCTTCACCTAGCATTTAACTGAACTGAATACATCTGAAACCTTAATGGTAACTTACCAAGACTAAAATCACAACTCTCACGAGCGAATATAAGGGCTCAATGAGCTTCCTTACCGTTAGGTCATACCCCCAGGTTTCTCTATACCAAAAAGAAACATAAATTCTAAAAATTACTGCACCATTTGCATACTATGCGTACAATTTGAATTATTCAATGTCATGAATAAAACAAAAACAAAATTTGGCTTTTCTACTAAAAGAAATAAAATTAATTTTAATCATTCAAATGAAGTGTATCCATAAAAAGACACCATTCTCATCATTTTCTAGCAGACCGAATGCATGTTCTCTTTCTTACATTGATCTCATTATTGGTTAATTCTTAGACTTCCTAATTATAAATAATCTTTCCCCACTCCAAAAACTAATATAATTGGAATGTGGTCTAATATTATCATGTCGTTCTAAAAGTTATATTGTGTATATGTATCAAAAGGGACCCACTCTACTGTGGGGTCCTGAAATTGTCTGCAAATTTGCGCGTACAGAAAGTAGTGTGCCTTGGAGGAAGTCCTAGTATCAAACTAACATCCGAAACCTCTAAATTCCCAAAACAAAAATTTTTTTAGCAATTAGCCAACAAATGTCTCTACATTTCAAGATGGTCCCAGTTAATTGACCTGTCCTCGAAACTGTACTCTGGTTGGTGAAGCCTGCTGCGAGCTAACCTGCTCATCATAGCAAGACCTGAACAAATAAATTAGAAAAGCAGTATCAGAGTCAAATTCCCCAGAGAAGTACACAAGTGATATATTAAGCATACACAGTTGGCTAAAATTAAAAAAATAATAATACCTTCTGCAGAAATAAATGACAAAAATAAATAGAATAAAAACTTAGAGAGAACTATAAACAGGTTGAAAGATTTGGTGGTTGATGTTGCTTAAAGGAAGTCAATCAACCAGCATCTGTGTGAAGTTTCTAGTGCCTTAAATATGCAATTTACAATTACTCTTTGCCTGCTATTTTATGTTAACTCACAATATTAACCATTAAACAACTAGTCTCCAAATTCAAGCCCAAAAATCATTTTATGGCAGGAGTTCTAGGAATATTATGGTCACATCCGCATCCATAAAGGAAAATGAAAACTAAAACCAAACAAACAAATGCATATGGATGTTGCATTCGGTACCTTCAATCATTCTGTAAAGAGATGACCACCATCCATCTCTAGAGATTTGATGCTGATTTAAAGTGTCTTCAATTACTTGGTCATGTTTCCCTTCCAGAACTCCCCTAAGAGTTATGACTGCATCCCTTGTTCTTTTAAGGATATTGTTCTCATCTTCAATTTCCAACTGCTGAAGGTTATTCTGCGATGAACTTAGGCTCACACCAAGGGCAAATTGCGCAGCAGCAGTCCAGCGAGAAGAAGCCAACCATCTCCTCTGTCCATCTATCTGGTTATTGTTCTCTTCTCTTTCCAACTGGTTTTCTCCTCCTCCACCAAGCACCAAGCTGCGTAAATATTGGGCATTTGCAGCTCCTGTACTTTGCACCATTTTTGAGAAAGCACTACCTTCATTTGACAGCAGTTTGACTGGGGAACCATATTCTAGAATCTGGAAAGAACATAAATTCTGACATCAACAAGAGTGAAGTTGAAGCATGATCACCAAAGTTTTAACTCATCCAAATTTCAGAAAGGATTCTAATTAAATGTACGAATTCGTCCTCTCTTTGCAATGGTATTCCACTTAAACATAAAAGACAATAACTAAAGTGCAACATGATAAAATAATCATAGAAAGGTGTTAAATCAAATTATACCTGACCACCATCAATCAGAAGGATTCGATCACAATCAATAATAGTATTTAATCGGTGAGCAATAATGAGCATTGTACACAATTTAAATTCTTCTCGTATGGTTTTCTGAATAAGAGCATCAGTTCCAACATCAACTGCTGCAGTTGCTTCATCAAGTACGAGAATCTTTGATCTCCTCAACAGTGCTCGGGCAAGACTCAATAGTTGTCTCTGTCCAACACTGAAATTTTCCCCAGCCTCTGAGACCTTGACACATCAGACACATCATAAGGTCAGTCTCTAGTTAACTTTTCGTTAAGTAACATCATATTAAAAAACAACTGACGATGGATTATCACAACTATTTTGAAGATAAGTTTGACAAAATCATTTTCACAAGGAGATGCTACAGAAAAGAGGCATTCATTGATCATGAAAAATCAATATATAACCAGCCAAGAAATGTTGAGCACATACCTCAGCATCCAGCCCTAAAGAATTCCTCCTGATCACATCCTTCAAATGTGCCCTCTCTAAAGCTTCCCAAAGGTCACCTTCACTATGCTCACTAAAAGGGTCAAGATTAAATCTGACAGTTCCTAGAAAAGTGTAAAACAAGTTGATCGTTAAAGTAAGACTTCGTATGAAGATTTTATCAATTAGGAAATATCAAGTTGAAAAAAAAAAATTCATGAATTGAAGCAAAATTATCCGGCCAATATATATATATATATATATATATATATATAACATGATGCCAAAAAATGCAAAATCATTTTCTAATATAAAAGGCCAACAGAACAAATATAGTGGATGGTGTACCTGAAAAAAGAACTGGTGACTGTGGTATGATTCCTAGAACTTTCCGTAGATCTGTTAGCCCAAACTTTGCAATATCGCAATTATCTATCAAAATTCGTCCTTTTTCCAGTTCTACAATCCGAAATAAAGCATTGATCAAGCTAGATTTCCCTGCCCCAGTCCTTCCAACAATTCCTACCTTGTCACTTGGAGATACTGTGAATGACAACCCATTCAGAACTGCAGGAAGCTCAGGCCTATAACGGAGAACAACATCCTCAAATTTGATAGAACCTGATGAAGGCCAGCCTGGAGGAGGGCGGTTCTCATCTATGATAGGTGGAGCCTCTGGAGGCAGATCTATGTATGTGCCAACTCGCTCAACAGCATTTAAGCTATTTTCAGCCATACTTGCAAGCCTAAGTACACCAGTCAATAAGCTTGTAATGTTTAGAGCATAACTGAGAAGGAGACCCATGGTTGATGCAAATTCTTGCTGGTTATCTGCCCTTCCATTCTGCATAACAGCAAAGGTTGCAGTAAACCAGATCATGAGGCCTCCCAAAGTTTCCAAACGAATACCAAGCCAGCGGTTTCCACTCATGTTCACTAAGATAAATCTGATATTATTGTCCACAGATCTTCCATTAACATCTGCCATCCGATCATAAGCTTTATAAGCACGAATAGTTGAAAGACCATTCAATGCTTCTCCAAACTGCGCATATACTGGGGATCTACTAATGGAGTCCAAGCGTTTAACTTCACGGGCCATACTCTATAGAGAAATCAAAAATAAATAAAAAAGTGACTAAGTTAATATGACAAACCAGTGATACAACGTACTAAAATAAGAAGCCGTATACGCAACATAATGAAAGGTGTACTACATGTTTTCATTATATAGTAATGATGTATAAATAACCATACATGTGTTTCTTCTCCAGTACAAAAAAAAAAAAAAGAATATCCAATATGTAACCAAAAACGGTTTGGATGCATTGTTCTTCTCTTCATTGTGAAGTGTGTTATTTATCCAAAAGTCATCGAGTTCCTTATTCTGCAAAATCGTACAATGCATCCAAACCGTTTTATTTAATTCATAGTAATGTGTGGGGACCATAAAAAATTACTACTGTTTCTGGAAAAAGATAATTTGTTACTTTTATTGATGATCACACACGTTTGTGTTGGATATATTTAATGCATGAAAAATCTGAGGTAGGGAAGTTATTTAAGGATTTTTACAGCATGATTGACAATCAATTCCAAACCAAAATAAGCATACTTAGAACTGATAATGGAACTGAATTTTTTAATCAGTTTTTGGCCACGTTTCTGGCAGAAAAAGGAATTCAACACCAGTCAACTTGTCGGGATACTCCCCAACAAAATGGTGTTGCTGAGAGGAAAAACCGCCATCTCTTGGAAGTTGGTCGCGCTTTATTGTTTTTCATGCATGTACCAAAAACTTTCTGGGGAGATACAATTTTAACGGCCTTTTATTTGATAAATAGAATGCCTACCCGAGTTTTAAACTACATTACTCCTTTGCAGTGTCTCAAAAAATGTTTCCCCTATACTCATATTTTCTGACCTTCCAATAAAAGTTTTTGGGTGCACTATTTTTGTTCATATACCACATCATTTGAGATCCAAACTTGATCCAAATTCAAAAAAATGTGTGTTTCTCGAATATGCACCTAATATAGTTGGATATAGATGCTACAATCCTAAAACCAAAAAAACTCGTGTCAGTATGGATGTGTCATTTCTGGAAAATCAGCCTTTTTACTCCCCAACACATCTTCAAGGGGAGACTGTCACTGAAGATTCGTTTTGGGATACCACCATTCCCATTCCAGTTCCTAATTTAGGTTCACATCCGGATTTTGGTTCTAGTGGTGTTGATGCTGTTTCCCCGAGCTTCGGGTTTATAAGAGAAGGAGTGTTCATTGAAATAGTAAAGATCAACATGCAGTTCGAGAGTAGGGTCAATCATCCTCCTTGCCGATTGGTCCTATCCCTGATAGTCCAGGTAATTTTCTTTCTCTTCCTCAATCTATTTCTTCTACTGTTGTTCCTTCACAACCCAATATATCAGACCTAGATGTTCCTATAGCAATTAGGAAAGGAGTCAGAACCTATACTATGCATCTTGTTTCTAAATATGTGTCCTATCATAGGCTTTTTGACAATCATAAAGCCTTTGTAACTACCTTGTCTAATGTTTCTGTTCCGAGAACCATTCAGGAAGCCTTAGGAAATCTGGATTGGAGATTGGCTGTTTTAGAAGAGATGAATGGTCCTACAAAGAATGGGACTTTGGATGTTATTGAATTACCAAAGGAAAAAAGGACTGTGGGGGTGTAAATGGATATTTACTGTGAAATGCAAGGCTGATGGAAGTGTAGAGAGGTATAAGGCAAGGTTATGGGATTTACACAGACCTATGGGATTGATTATCAAGAAACCTTTGCTCCAAGCTCAAAAATTAACTCAATATGAGTTTTAATTCCTTTAGCTGTTAACCACAATTGGCTCTTACACCAATTAGATGTTAAAAATGCTTTCCTAAATGGGAATTTAGAGGAGGAAGTGTTTATGGATTTGCCTCCTGGATTTAAGGGCAAACTTGGGAAAGATAAAGTGTGACGTTTGAAGAAGTCTCTATATGGGCTTAAACAGTCTCCTAGAGCATGGTTTGAACGATTTGGAAAAGCAGTGAAAAGTTTTGGTTATTGTCAAAGTCAAGCTGATCACACTATGTTTTATAAACACTCAAAAGAAAGGAAGATTGCAATTTTGATTGTGTATGTGGATGACATAATTCTGACAGGTGATGATAGTGTTGAATTAGCAAGGCTAAAGAAGTTTCTTGCTAACGATTTTGAAATTAAAGATTTAGGTACTTTAACGTACTTTCTTGGAATGGAATTTGCAAGATCGAAGAAAGGAATATTTATATCTCAAAGGAAATATATTCTTGATCTTTTAGGTGAAACGGGTATGCTTGGGTGCAAAGTGGCTGAAACACCAATTGACCCCAATTTGAAACTACAACCGGCTAAACCTGAAGGAATTGTGAACAGAGATCAGTATCAAACGTTGGTTGGAAGGTTAATTTATTTGTCTCATACCCGACCAGATATAGTGTTTGTTGTTAGTAGGGTAAGTCAATTTATGCATTCACCGGGTCAAGAACACTTTGATGCAGTGTATAAAATCTTGCGGTATTTAAAAGGGACTCCGAGAAAATGCCTACTATATGAAAATAGAGGTCATCTTCAAATTGAAGCTTACACTGATGCAGACTGGGCAGGATGTGTTACTGATAAAAGGTCAACTTCAGGTTACTGTACCTTTGTTGGAGGGAATTTAGTTACTTGGAGAAGTAAGAAACAAAATGTGGTGGCTAGAAGCAGTGCGGAAGCTGAGTTTAGGTCTGTTGCTCATGGAATTTGTGAAGTTTTGTGGATTAAGAGACTCTTGGAGGATCTAAAGATTTATTCTTCTTTACCTATGAAGGTTTACTGTGATAATAAAGCTGCAATCTCTATTGCACACAATCCGATTCTACATGATAGAACGAAGCATGTTGAAGTCGACAAACATTTTATCAAAGAGAAGATTGATAATGGTTTGATTTGTTTGACTTATATTCCGACTACTGAACAAATTGCAGATGTTTATACGAAAGGGCTACCTAAAAAGCAATTTGATAATCTGATTTGCAAGCTGGCAATGGAAGACATTTTCAAACCAGCTTGAGGGGGAGTGTTGGGAAGTATTAATAGGTGTCTAGGTGCAAAATATTACTACGTGCGATTTATTGTTTTTAGTCTACTGTATTAGTGAGCGTAAATCTGTAATTTCTTATTTTGTGTTGTCTATAGAGTCTATAAATAGGAGTCTGTAATTATGTTTTATATAGTTTTTTAATGAGATTGGACCAAGAACGATCCTTACACATCATCTTCAAAATTCACAGTAACCATACATGTTTTCTTCTCCAGTACAAAAAAAAAAAAAAAACAAAAGAACATCCAATATGTAAAAAAAAAATCCTCAACAACATCAAGATTGCATAAAACATACAATTTGAACTTAAGTTATTAATCCTATGTATTGCTTTTAACCCAAATGATCCCTAATAAGATAACCTTACCATAATTGTAATATATCAGACATGAATAATTTTCCATATAAAAAACATAAAATGCAAAAGGATGAGTCTAAGATAGGATGACAACACAAACCAAATGCATAATTGTACTCAATTATAGTAAGATGAAAGAATGTAGATTAAAATTGGTGAGCCTTAGCTATACGAAATGAAGATCAATAGATGCAACATCAAAGAATAATGATTTTTTGTCATTGAGTACTCAATAAGGTCATCAGAGAACATTAAACAAAGAAATGAAATTACACAGCTTAATTTTTGAAAGATACAGATATTCCATATTTTAAAGAAGAATATCAATGGATACAAGGAAAGGACAAAAACAAACATTAGGAATTTAATTGTTGAGGAGGTAACCAATTTCTGTGGCAAGTGACTTAGTTTTCCTATGGTTAAGCAATGTTCTTGTTCAATTAATATGCTCAAATCCATCAAAGACAAAAAAGAAAAGACGGTTTAGCTTTACCTGATAATATAGATAAGCTGCATAGAATAAAACCAGAAGTGGCATGATGGCCCATAAGGACATAGTGCTCACAATCCCTATCAAAATAAAAGTAGAAAATAGCTGCGACACTTGACCCAAGAACATACTCACTAATATAGCAACATTCCGATCAATGTCACCTAGATCCTTTGCAAACCTATTGATGATCCTTCCAAGGGGGTTAGTGTGGAAAAAGACCATTGGAGCTCTTAATATAGACTTAAGCATGTCTTCATGCAACCTTTTGGCAGCATAAAGACTTGAAATGATCAACCAAAAGGAATTTGTCAGTGTCACCAAAACCTGAAACCAAAATGCATTTAATAAAGTGAAAAAATCAAAATAAGATTCTAGCAATGTAAATCCACAAAATTTAGAATTAATGGTAAGAATAAACACGTAGAGGCAATAAAAACAAGCCATACAACATTTTCTGCAGATCATTTCACGGTTTTCTTACCTGACCAAATGATAGAAGTGCATATATAAGATTGTAGTATCCAGGATTGTATTTCTCTGAAATACTTTGATCGGTCCAATGGCTTAACCAGGTGCTACTTGAAATTCGAAGAACCTCAGTTAAGACATAGCATGTAAAGAGAATACTAACCACCCAAAGACCTCCTAATGCATTCTTATACCTGCACCAACCAATAGAAAGAAAAATGAGAAGACAGTACAAAGAGGGCAACAAATAATTACTCCATACTTAAAGTAGGAATTTACCAAAGAGCCAAGTGATAGCAAAATTTCATGCATCATATCAGAAATTGACTGTCAAACAAAAACACAGAGCTGCACCCTAAACAAAAGATTGAGCTCCTATATTTTCCATCAATTGATATATGTTAAGTTACCATCAATTTCAAAAGATTGAGCTATTAGGACATAGACCAACCATGCATATCAAGCCAACACAATGCATTTAATACTCCTCATCACGTGTAGACTTGCCCAAGAAATAGGACCAAACTGAGGGGCCTCGCACATTCATAACCAAACGAATTACCAAAGAAAAAAGAAGAAAAGTTCACCATGATTCAAAAATGAGAACAAAAAAACAATTAAGATTGTGATACCATGTTAAGCACAACCAATTCGAAACAATTAACAAGTGAGGAAGTGAACCCAACGTGTTAAGTACCTAGTTATTTTTCAGGCATACATGAGAGGTAGTTTGTAAGTGTAGGTTGTGTTGGCTTGATATATATAATTGGGTCCATTACTAATAGCTTAAGCTTCTGGGATTGATGGCAACTTAACAAACACATGCTCTACATTTTATTCATTGCAACACCATAAAAAACATGTGTATGCTTGTTTAATGCCCACCCAACACAAAACTATACATATGACCAACATCGTTTCAATCTGCACAATCCAAGGAAAAGCTAAATAACAAGGAATTGCAACTTTGCATATTGTACAGATTCTGAGGAAAGACAGAAAGAAAGAAAAAGAAAAAACATATTTATAGTAGTTACTAAGGGGAGAAAGAAGATTAAGGCAAGTCTTGCCATTCTTAGTCAGAATAAAATTCCTGTGCATAATGTTTTACTGTAATATACCTATACATTTCGCATGTCATAAGGATATTCGGGTAATACAGACCTACTTATAACATAATCAAATATCTGGTGTGCTTAGCAGTATGTAGAAGATATATGTAGTTAATTCTCTTTTTATTTTCTTCCATATCTTTCGGACTATTAGCCTGCCCGTTTACAGTGAACTTATCTGAACAATAGATTTTGTTAAATGCTGTCTCATATAACTGGAATCACATGAAGAAGCATCTGATTACCTCTCTAAGACTTTCAAACTGACAACACCTGTTTCACGCTCTTCCTGTTTAACGAGAATAGACTTTCCCTCTTTTGGTTTATTTGTATTGTCTGCGTTATCTGGCATAGTGTTAACCAACCCATTGGCTGTTGGTTTCAAAGAGGTGTTCCGATCAACTGTTTCACTATCTTCCTTTTCTTCCACTAATTCTTCCATCTTTCCTGCATTTTCCATTAGCTTTTGGAAAAGCACACCACTATCGGACAGTTCCTCAAATGTTCCATCCTCTTTAACCATACCTTCATGAACCACAATTATTCTATCAACCTGTGAGAGAAAATGCAACTGGTTTGTGACAAGAACTCTGGTCTTTCCCCTTAGTTCTCCCCTGATGCACTTGTCGAAAACCTGGGGTTAATTGGTAGCACAGGTTAGTTCATTATAATAGAATACTTTGGAACAATTTTCTCATTAAATTGGGTTAACTATACTTGTGGATACTCAAGTTAGTAACAATGATTCAAAATGTGGACTCACTAATTTAAAATATCCAATCAAGACCTTGGATTTACAATTTCAATTCATTCAAGGATAATTGTTATGGACATTTACAAAAATGATTTTCATTTCATTTAGTAATTTTTTTTTATAATAAATTTTATTGAAAGGAAATTAATTCAAGGGATAAAATAGAATATCATCAAGTAAATTAGTGAATTTCATCTAGTAAATTAGTGAATTGAACTAACCTGTGATATGCAAATAATAGTGAATACCTTTCTAATATTTATTTCCTTTTCATTAATCTTCATCAGAAATTGCCCTTAGTGAATTGAACTTTAACTTCAATTGAAAGTTTTTAAGTAGAAGGCCCAACATTGAGCATTGCAACAAATTTGAGAACACACAAGTACAATTAACCCTTTTAATTTCAACAGCCACAAACGCAGATAAGCAAATATGAAATAATTGTGCAAACATGCATAATATACTTGGAAACAAATAAAAGAAAATGGAAACACATGATTAGTCACATGTTTGGTATGTCAATGAAAAATAAGAATAAAAGTTTAAAAAAAAAAAAATAGATGATACAAATTTAGTATAGTGTCTGTAGTACTAGAGCAGTTCTTGCAACTAGAAACTTGTCGACATTCTTTTGAATAAACTTTATGAACTTAATTCTATTGGCTACTATTTTAGGGTCTAAGACTCACGTTTAATAGGCATTTAAAATACAAAAGAGAGTTTTAAGGGCAGTGGACTCCATATTTGATATGTTTTCCCAAAATTTTATCTCTTTTTCCCTGGATGTAATATCTTTGATCACTGACCAATTATTTTTGTATGATCTGTTGAAGTTGTGGATTTGATTGATAAATGGAACTGACATCTACTGGATAATTCATGTCTCGCAATTCACTAATGTTTGGAACTTTTAAGAGGTTTCTGGAGCAGTCAGAAAGGGAGATTTTTCAGGAAATGTGTGGCTTCGGCTATTTGGCTGGAGAGAAATGAAAGAACATCACAAGATAGCTATACAGGTGAAATCTTCCTTGGGGATAAAATTAAATCTTGGCATCCTTCTATGCTTCTCCTACAAAAGATTTTAAAGATACACCTTCTTTCTTGATGTATGTAATTCTGTCTTAATTTCAGATCATTGTGGGACTTAGTCGATTTCTATTCCACCCTTTCAAATTTAGTTAATGTTGTGCCAAACTCAGATTTCTCACGTTGAATTTTCCTACATAAATTCAGCACTAGGGCCAAGCATAAGAGCGGCGATCACTAACCAAATCAACTTGAATATATGTGTGTGTGTGTGTGTGTGTGTGTGTGTGTGTGTGTGTGTGTGAGCAGAATGAAGAAACAACAAGAATAGAGATCCCAAAAGTAAATCACTATAGTTTTATATGAGATGGTAACCTGTCGAGCCACATGAGCATCCAGAGCACTTAGGGGATCATCAAAAATGTACACATCAGAATTGGAGTATACAGCTCTAGCCATGGAAACTCTTTGCTTCTGTCCACCACTAATATTCACTCCTCTTTCACCAATCTCAGTCAGATCACCACCCTGTATATTCAGTATATGATGCAGGCTAGAAACTTAGGCTCAAAACTAAAAGATAATATGGAATTTTGCATTTTGTTATCTACTTCATGAAACTAGCTTCAATATATACTCTCAAAATTCTTACAGGCAGTAAATCAAGGTCATGCTGCAATGCAGTAACATCTATTGCCTTCTCATATCTTCCAGGTTCAAAGGCTGATCCAAATAAAATATTATCACGCACCTGGAATGGTCAATATGATTAATATGGACATATTATTGAATGTCATAGCAATCCTCAATTGCTAAAGGAATAAAACCTCCTTAAATTAAGTTCATCTAAATAATCAAACTGATTATAACAATCTTAGCAAGTTCCGCTAGATTGATATCAATTTCATTAATTTTAAGTAGTAAGATCATTGTTTCATATTTAACATAACTTTTAATAGAAACGTATAACAAGACATTTTTCCAACTTAAAATAAGCATAAGAAAGTGAATGGCTCTAAACTCCTTCGAGGTCAATGCTCATAAGGATGCCAGTAACTTCAGGTTATCCATGGAAACACAACATCATGGGACTTCTCCTCAAACATTCTCCGTTTATTTCCAACCATATAACCCAAAACGAGTCATTACTGCACAATTCCACAAATGATTTCCTCTCCACACTCCAAACCCCCACTTCTCTTCAAACATTCTCCTATTTATTTCCAACCATATAACCCAAAAATGAGTCATCACAGCACAATTTCACAAATGACTTCCTTTCTCCACACTCCAAACCTCTGAAAAGAAACCCTAGTATAATGAATAGCATGACTTCAGAAGCACTTAGACCATCCCAACTTCATTCAACAATCTTAAATAAGTTGAGCAACTGCTTCACAGTGCAGGAATATATAATCATTGGATTTACCAGTTTAAAAGGTCCATTATAAATTTAAGGTATTATGTATAGACACTTACAGTTGCATTAAAAATCCAAGAAATTTGTGGAACATAAGCAACCATTCCCCTCATTACAACACTTGCATCAGCCACCGAGGGAATCTCCCCAAGCATTGCAGATACAAGTGACGTCTTTCCTTCTCCAGTGATACCGACAATTGCAACTAAGCTTCCAACAGGAATATCCAAATTGATATTTGACAAAGTTGGCCTCTCTGGCTGTAAGGAAATAATTAAAAGAAAAGAAACAATCAAGCACTTCAGTTTGCAGACAAATTCGAAGAGCAACAATTAGAAGTTACAGAATTCTTTTTGATAGGAAAGGAAACTTTATTAGTAAAATAACATGTACTCATACAAGTATATGGAGCTTTCAAACAAGCAAGCATTGAATCATAAGTTAGTATTATCACAAAGAAACACTGACATTCTATCATTCTGTGCTGAACAAAAAATTTAATTTGTGCATCCAATAATCCTATTATGACTGATTGAATAAGAATGATAGCTTTTTCACCAGTTATAAGTTATTATTGTTCTATGGGGGGGCCTTAACTATTAGAACTCTTTATGCAAAGAATTATTCATAACATCAGTCCCCCATGTAAAGGTAGGGTCCCTAGCAAAAATGACATCCTTCATAGAAATGGTGTTAATACATGCATGACAATGCTTACTGTGGGACAGGATGCAGTTGAGGAAATTTTAAATCATACAATATGTTAGTTTGCATTAGCTTGATATACAGAACATCCATCCAACATATATTAATCATGAAAACAGGTAATCTTTGAATTTTTTTAGAACATGATGCCTAAAAACGAAGCCAAGAAATAAATAGGATACCAAAAATAATTCATATCATGAAACATATCCTCCAAATTTCTTCCATTCCTTTTCCAACCTAATTACTCAAAATGTAGCCAAAGCTGCACATCTCTCTAAAACCATTGCTTTCTTCTTACTGCCAAAACTTAGTAAGAAACCAATAAAGAGTAACATCTGGAGAAGCTCAAATACCCCCAAATTTTCTCAACAAACTAGCCCAAAGAAAAGTAGTAACCTCACAATGTAAAAACAAAGATCAACAGTCTTGAATCTTCTTTTTTTTTGGCTTTTAGATTGATCATAACTTCAACATAAATAACTCTAGATATATGAAAACTTCCATGAATTATCAGACATCAAGCAGATAATAATACCTTCCTAATTATAGTGGCTGGAATTCTCCCAGCTATTACAACAGCCAATCCAAATTATTAAAATCATACAAATCCAGAGACATCTCCCAAAATACGGTTTAAGGCCACTTACTTCAAAAAAAAAGGTTTACCCGCAACTACAGGTTAAGCCTAACGAAATCTCAGTATCTTGTTAATTCATGGTTAAATAACATTACTCCAAAAATAGAAACAAAAATTATGACTGGAGATAAAGGAAACGTACCTCAATTAACATATATGCATGTGTTAGCGTATGAATGTAATTGACTTTAGCTTCACTAATCTAACTTTTATGAATCTTTATGCAGTGCATCAGGAAACAGTTGAACAGTTTTCTAATAAAAAGTAAATAAATAAATACACAACATTTTGAAAAGAAAACCAATATTAAAAGAAGACCTTTGTATCCCAAGAAAAGTATCCATTCTTGATTGAGATAGCTGGTAGACTGGGATCAAGAGGTGGATTTGGCAGAAGAATCCTCTCTTCAGCTAAGAGTAGATCCTCCAGACGCTTTAGAGATACATTTGCATTAACCGCCTGTCCCACTAAGCAACGTTAGAAGCATAAAAATGACACAATCAACTTACCTATTCCAGTGAAGAAACAATTTTCATCCTTAGAAAATTAAAAAGGCACAAATATATGAAATGAAGAACCCAACATTGACAAGAAAATAAAGTGCTAGATCTTTTTTAGAAAACTAATTGCATTCCAAGATATTTCATACACCATTTACCTTTCATAACCAATCAACAAACTAGTGAACGAATCTTTTTAATGACACAATTCATGCCTAAAGTAACACTCTTGGACATATTGATTTAAACAAAGTAATACACAGTAATTTGATTTAAGCAATACCATATAAGATCTTCCGAAGGTTCATTCAAAAAATCCAAGCAGTACAAGGCACTACTTGCATGGTCTTTTAATGTGCATGTTCTAGCAAATAAGTAACAACTGACTCAGTGAAATAACTAAAATAACATACATCCTCTACATGCAAAAATGTCATGTCAGATATGCTACAATGAAACTGCAACCGGTATATGAGTGAGCTAAGAAATAAAATACCTGAGTTATTATATTAGGAAGCATGAATAGAGGGAAGCGAAGCACAGCAAACAGAGAGAGCGATGTAAATGCCCTTGCAGGCGTCAGATCTCCCCCAAGCAAAGTGAACATTCCAAATGAAATCACAGTAACCACAACAGGAGTGCTATTGAGAATGAATCCATTCAACTGCAAATAAGGGAAATAATCAAGCAAATACTAAGTCACTTTCCATATTCTACTTATAAAAACAATAGACCTCCAAAAGCAAAATAAACATAAGTACAATATAATTATTAGCCCAATCCTCACTGCCCATCCTTTTGAAATTCTGTACTACCTATGAAATCGATGAATTTTTGTTTCTTATCAGAATAAAAAATTGAATTCCTCTTATGAAGATTATACCATAGGAAATAATATGCACACCTAAGAGTAGGAAATACATGACTAATAGATCAGCCATGTGCAATATTACAACACTTATTTTCATATTTTATCACATCAGTTGTGATATAAGACACATAAGTTTTTGTTGATTTTTGTAACTAGGAAGTTATTTAAAGTTCTAGCTGAGTGACAGGTTATCAGAAACAGTTTATGAGACACCATTTCAGCAAACACGTGGTGCAATTAGTGTCAGATAATAACAAACACCCATAAAAAGTTCCTTATCCTTGCCAAACATGCATAACAGAGAAGAACCATGAAATTTCAAATGAGAAGGGTTCTCCATTTTCTTTTCTTTTTCTGTTCTTGGAGTGTGGAGGGAGGTGGGGAACCCACTTGGGGATTACACATGTGAATTGTGACTGCAACTAAGATACAGAACAACAGTAAAATCACTAAAAAAGGAAATACTGTAATAAGCAAAGCTTACATATCATATATCAAAAAGTAATGGAGCACAAATTTTATTAATGAAGCTCATTTATTACTATATTTAAAATATAAAAAAATAGAAGATAAAGGTCTTGGAGCATAAGAAAATATATTCTGAGTCAGCATCTTCCACAATGACACATGCTTCACATGGTAGGAAACGGATATAAATTTATAAATACCATACCGCTCCAAGTAGGGATGCTTTCCGGAACCAGGATAATTCATCAGTCCTTACACTCAGCACCTTAGATTCAAAACTCCTCTCCCATGCATAGCATCTGATCCATTTTCAACAGAATAAAAATTATCAAGAAATACAGAAAGCTTTCAACCAAAACAAAATAAAAGCAAACAACTTTATAAGCTATCACTCAAGATCATACTTCACAGTGTCCATGGCTGCTAAAATTTCATTCATGAGACCAATTCGCCTATCTGTGCATTGCAACCCCTCCTTAGATAATTTCTGCATTCTGCTTATCACAATAGTCTGTTCACACAAAATGAAATAGAACAATAATGGAGTTTCCGTATTCTGCATCACAATTTATCTATTTGCAAAAGTCTGCTTACAAAGATTAAAGGGAAACTCAATTAATAATATCTAATTTATTTATTTAGAATGAAGGCCACTATACATGAGAACCAAAATACATTATTGATTATTGCATATTAATCATAAAATTGACAAGTAATTGACGTAATACATGATTTTCCTAAAACTTTTGTCAATATGAATATTCTCATCCACATTTCAAGTAATTTGGACCTTGATATTCCTGTTTGCACCAACATTTTCCTCCTTGGTTGTTGGTGCTATCAACCATTTTATAGAAAATCCAAAGCAGTATATAGTAAAGCAACATGCTGAGACCCCAGATATCAAATAACTGTTACTCAAACATGCATCTCATCATTGTCAAATCTTCACTGTATTATTTGAGAATATGCATCTCATCATTGCCAAATCTTCACTGCATTTTTTGATGAGAAAATTCCTACAAGATGGACGAGGGAGGAAAAGTGGATTATTTAGTAGCTTGGGATTTGCTTCTCAAAAGTGAGTCTAGGGGAAGACTCGGGAAATATTGCTTTATTTGGTAAATGGCTTTGGAGATTTCACTTGGAACAAAATTCTTTATGGGCCTGGTCATTAGAAGCAAATATCGGTTACATCCCAATGGTTGGGATTCAAACCTAGTAACTATAGGTTCTTTTAGAAAATACATGGAAATTTACTATCTCAGGGAATTGCCTCATTTCTCGAATTTGTTAAGTGGGAAGCGGGGGCAGGTAATAGAATCTGCTTTTGGGAGGATGTGTAGGGAAGTGGGCAACCTTTTGCTCTTGCTTTTCCAAGCCTATTCAGGTGGGCTTCTACAGACAAAGCTTTCAAAAATCTTTCTTTTTCTTTGATTGCTCTAAATTGAAAAAATGTCATGGGTTACTGATATGTTGAATAGTTTTTAATTGTCTTAATTTTTTCTCTTTTTGCTTTTTCTTTTTTCTTTTTTTTTTATACTGTATTTCTGCTCTTGAGGATTCCTTGTCCTCTATTTTATCCATTGTATTGATTTCCTATCAATAAAAGATTGTTTCTTATCCAAAAAAAGAAAATTGTTACGTGAGCATTCTATAAACTCAAGAATTTTAGGTTTCATGGTGCTTTTAGTCTAGTGTTCAAATCCTGGTCAACCCCGTTTTTTGTTATTTATTGTCCTGCATGATTAAGGCCTACACATCAAGGGAAATGTCAAATACGTATTATGTGGGATTGACATACATAATCGGGTACAATTTCTCTTAATTAAAGCTTTAGTAATTGATGGCTAACTTAACAGAAGATTATTTCAAAAAGAGATTATGGTAACATCATATTTCCAAAATAGATCTTGAATCTTAGTGCTGCTTCTGCATAAAGTTTAGATTTCAAAAGAGTTTGTCCATGTTCCAGTCCTTCCTATGTTCAAGAAGATTATCTCTTGAAGAATCAAGCATACTTTAGATCACATATCAACAAAATCTTGATGACAGCAAAAGAACACAAAAGAAATTTACAAAATATGAAGAAATTTAAATTAAATGGGAAAAGCTCTTGTACCTGGATGGGGAACAGAAGAACCAACATCAATGCTCCAAGTAATGAAGCGACACCCAATTGTTGATATAGAAGAACCATAGCGATAACAATTCGAAATGGAGCTGACCACAAAGTATGAAGTGATTGACATATTTGCTGAACAAAGAAAAGGAAAAGCAACTCGTCAAACATAAGAATGACTGTTAGATCAATCCAACACAAAACAAAGTTGATAAATCACTTAAAACAAGCATACTATCTAAAGAGAAAGTAAATCAGATCACCAAACAACAATCTCTTCAGCAACATAATGTATCACGTGAATTCAAAAGTTTGCAGTTTAAATTTTTAATTCTTGATAGAAGTATTTATTATGTTCTCAAAGTAGGGTTGCATTCATGAGGTTGTTTTTGATGATTTGTTATTAAACCTATTCATTAAGTGTGTGAGATTAAACCTATTCATTAAGTGTGTGAGAGAACACTTAGATTGTGTGGTCTCTTTCTTCAAAATTTCTTTCTCTAATTTTCTCCTAGTTTACAACAATTTTAAGACTCATTTCATTGGCTTGTAACAATTAATCAATGATTAAAAGCCTACAGTCTAGCTCACCACAATTTTATAAAAACAAGAACGAACAAACTCAGTCTTACAAGCCTCCGATCTCAATAACATAAGATGGCACATCATAGTTATTGTGTAATGGCTCTTAATTGGGTGTACAAAAACATAAGCAAATACAAAGAATGGACAAAGCTTAAGAAGTTCACACATAATAATAAATACAAATTAAAAAAGTTATTAGAAATAAGAAATAATTAATAAAATTCTTAACTACTTTTGTAAGACACATCCATACCCTTATTTTGGATACCTTTTAGCCAGATCCCCATATCTTAGATTTTGGAATAAAAACATTCTGACTCCAAAATATGTAACCATATCCAATACCCCCCCACACAATGTATTAGCAACATAACTCAAAAAAAAAAAGAAGTTAACCCAAATTAACCATGAACTTAGGAATCTTTACAGATAAATAAAGATGATAATTTTAACAGAGAACGGGGTTGTCATCTCATATGATTCACATTACTGTTAATGCATAGATGGAGACATTCAAGATTTTTTAAACAATGAAGCAACAAAATGATAAAGGAACTGCATGCCTGAAGTGATTCAGCATCAGTGGTCATCAAGTTGGTTATCTTTCCAGAAGCAAACTTCTTACGAGCTTCGTGCGTTAGCCTCAAAGATTTACGAAATACAGCAGCAATCTACGAAAGCAAGGGATGAAAACAAAATACTTTTATATATCCATGAGATTTTGTGGCACATATTATTCAAGTTATCAAACTAGACAAAACAAAACAAGGTTTGATTCACCCAATGCGCAAAAGTGAAGTTGCAGATAATTGTAGCAGGCATAAAATCTAGAGAAATTGTCATAACTTTTTGTCAGAGGTTATATCCAAAACCATGAGTACACTATGATGAAATCAGGTTCCCCATGTCTTCTACAGCATATTTTATACTCTTTTGACTAAATAGTAGTCTTCTACTTCCTTAATGCCGATCCTAAATAGTACTCTTCTACTTCCTTAATGAAGCTTCTAGAACTTACTTCAAAACCATTTGAAACTGAAAACAGTAATGAAGAGAAATATAATATTCTCCCCCAACAATATTGCAACAGTTCTTAGAATTTCCAATACTTTTTTCACCCAAATGACCAATAGAAATGTTTCCACTGCAAATGTCCGTCAAATTTGACTCCTCTTTTGTCTTCCCAAATCATCCAAAATCAGTGCCAAAAGTATGAGAAGCTAATTTAGGCAAACCTAAAATTACCTTATCTAGGCATAACAATGTAATGCATAACACATAAGACAAATAACATTCCAAAACCAAATGATGTATTGGTTCCTCATTCTTTTTTCCCAAGTATGCAGCACTGGGAAACTAAAAAAGGTCTGGCCCTCCCTTATGAAACAATGTAATCACATTCTGAATTCACACTAAAGAATGTCTAAGTAAATACAGAAAAAGATAGATAAGCACAAAAATTAAAGGCCTGCCAAGCTGAAAGAGAAAAATTACCAAGGTGGATCTTAGCCGATAACCAACACGCATAACATTCTGGAAATACTGAGCTTCACATAATACTCCAAAAACCTGAACCAAGAATATCAACATGGAATTCAAACTTATTCTTGATTAGTAGATCATTCTCAACAATTCAACTCAGTTTAAAATTGCAGTAGAAATAGGATAAGTAGATAGAAGTAACAGCTAAACATCTCCAAATTAATGAATCATACAACAAGCAGCAACTAATAAAAAGGCATCATAAGCAAGAATCAACAACAAAAAATTTCCACTGGAATAGATAGCACCTGCTGCTTTGGGCATCTGCAAAATTACTTTACAGGACAAGACTCTAATCATTTTCTCTCAAACACCAGGAGGAAAGGCATTCATGAACCCCTTTAGGAAGAAAGATATTTATGAAGCCCATTGAATATCAAAATCTATGTTTATTACAATACTAAACGGGATAAGATTACATCGCAGACATCATTCTCCATAACAAAAGCAATGAAAGGATTAAGGGTTGGAAGGGTTTACAATTATCTAAGCTGAATCTGAACAAGCTTACAAATCATTCAAATAATTCAAGCTTACAAATTATTCAAATAATTTTAGTTGCTGCTTGCTTCACAACAATCATTGGCCATGCTCAGATTTTTCTATTTCTTTTTTGCAAAAAATTCCACTAGCATCTCAGTAATATCCGCAAGAACCATAATCCTATCCTGCATTCTATAAACCAATCTTCGCCCACCTCCTATAAGGTTGAGCTTTAAGGAAAAGTAGTGCTTCAACATGGTGTATGAGTCTAGTTATAAATACTTTTTTCTGTTTGAATCGAATCCTGTTTTTTATAATTTCCTCTTCTCCATGTGTGAGTCCCGCATTTAGTTTCTCGTTATTGGGCAAGCATACATGCCAAGAGTGTTAAGAGTGTCATGTTCTTTGATAGAAACTTAAAACAGTAACAAAACACGAGTCATGTGTCAACTCCCTCCTCCTGCTACTGCTCAAATTAAAAAATTAAATGTTACTTCATGTGTCGGGCGTTTTTTCACTTAATATACCCACCCGTATTTCAAGAGAGTCTGGACTAACATGTCTTAGTGTTGGAGTCCAATACTACAGGCAAAATAAATATGGCCTATACATTGTAACCCACACCATTTAGAGAAAATGGTGCATTGACTGTTCATATAATCAAATATATGACATTTGGGTCAATTTTATCATCCCCTTCTATTTAACATCCTCTTTTATTAAACATCCTTATATTAGTTAATTATAAAGTCAATTTTCAACTCAAAATTGAAATGTTATCGTCCAAACCAGCAACCATAGGCAATATATTATAAAGGCATGGCTATGCAAGACAATCAATTACATTGGAAAATGTAAAATACGAAGATAGAGTAGAAAATTTGTATCATACCACTCCAACAAATATTGAGAAGGCATAAACATAGCCAATCCAAGCTGGTTCTCCTTGTTGCATAGACTACAGACAATGGAAGAAATAATTTAGTTGTACTTCAAAAGCAGCACTCATACAATTAGATTTTGCTTAGTAATATTCACGGCACTCTAATATTAGTACTTCTTTTATTCTTTACCAAATATGTAAATATGCATCTAACACTATAGACAGTTTCTAACATGCCCCTCATCAGTAAGCCCGTCCAATAACAGGATAGAAATCTGCCTTGCATGTGCAGCTCAGTAATTAACAGAAGTAGAATTCAAGCGCAAGACTTTAGAAAACAAAGCTCTAATTCCATGCTAAGGTACTACTGTTTCCAAAAGGTTAAGCTCATAAGAAATGGGTTAACTATGTCTATCAAGCTAAAACATAGACAGTTAACACTTGCAAATACTTACTAAAACTACAATTTTTATCGTGAATATCAAATTAACACTTCCAACTTCCAATGTATCTGAATTAAAAGTGTTCTTTTAACGTACCTATCTAAGAAAACTAGCATAACATCAAATATAACTGCACTATCATAATCATGTATGTGACAGTTTCCATTGCTTTCCCTAAACTGAACTTCAAAGTATTTTAGCAGAGGCTTGAGTTTTGTAACGCCAGAAGATAGTTTGGTACACATATTCAAATGAGATAATGAAGAACATCTAACTATCAAATCTACCAAGGATGCTTTCAACCAAAAAATAAATCTACAATGATACTGCACGTAATTAGATTCAAATGAAATCATGAGGAACATCTCAAAATTAAACTAATAAAATGTGTGATGCAGCCATGCTCATGGCTTGGACAGTTGGATCTAACAGATAGGCTTTCCAAAATATGACCCCTCATCCTAAACACAAACATAAGGATGTCCACTGGAATACAGCAGTGACAAGAATCTTAAAATTGGATGTTAAATAGAATACCAGAACAATTTTAGAGCATATTGCCAGTAAAGTGTTGAATTTAAAATTAAAAGAAGAGAAGAATTAACCTGTAGGAGATGATTTAAGATAAGAGGACCCACAAATTGTGAAAGATCATTGCCAATCTACAACACATAAATAAACAAATAAAAACAGATTTTCATCATTCTATGACAAAATGTGCAGGAATTCACATCATTAGATTCATATAAAAGTGAGGTCAACACCCGAAAGAAGCACAATCTTTAGGACTCATACTTATGCCACATTTTAAACTATTAGGCAAATCACAGGTGCATAAACTAGAACTGAAGCAGCCTAATGCATAGAAGATAATTCAACTTATCATATCATTACATGCATGCTGCTAATATTGTGCCTTGACTTTCCTAGTATTTGTTTGTGCTAGCTTGGTAAATATATTTGGATTCACTTCCTAACTGTATAATTTTTTGTTATTGAAGATGGCAGCTTATAGTGAATTCCAAAAGCTTAAGCAACAAACTAGACAGACAACTGGCTCTGGTATAATGTCAATTTACCATCAACTCCAAATGAAAAAATTTAAACTAAAAAGTAGTGGGCTCAATTATACATATCAAATTAACGGAATACACACTTAAAAGAGCATAACTTAACTTTACATCAAAGCTTAAATTATGTGTCTGATCTTGAGTTTGAACAATAGAAGTCCCAGTTTAGTAAAATATTTTTGTAAGGTCCATATATTTTTATCGTTATTGTGCAGGTCAACACATTAGCATGAGCTTCAGTAACTACTTGGTTAAATTATTATACATAGTTGGATCCATTTCCTTACAGTTTAAGCTTTTTCGATTGATAGTAACTTAAATTATTTATAGCCAAATAAAGATCGAACAAAAACTTCAAGAGAACAAGCATATTACCTTCCAAAAGCCTCCCCACCAAAACCTACCAAAAAAAAAAAAAAATCCAAAATATGAACACTATATATGTACATAAAATGGCATAGAGAGTACAAGGCTAAAGAGACAAGTTACGCAATTTCCATCTAAGTCATATATATATAATCATATATATATATATATATATATATATATATGACCTTACCTCCCCCCAAGGCTATTGTTTAACGCTCTTAAAAGCCATGGTTTTGGCTTCCGAGATTCCTCAGCCCAACATCTTTGGAACCTAAAAGATCAAAAGCAAATTATGATATAACCATGACCTATAAGACTACATGCAAAGCAAAAATTAGAGAAAAAAAAAAAAAAAGCAAGCACATACTTAGCATTCAGTGTTTCAGTCCTGTCCCAAGTATCTAACTTCCAAACATCCTTCTCTGTAATAGGTCTTCGATATCCTAGCTTCATGAGGGGATTCATCCATGAAAACGTTATTCCTGGAAAAATAACACAACCAAGAACTGAGTTGATAAATATACCATAAAAGAAAGATTCACAACATTAAAATAACACTATAAATTGTCTTGAACCATACTAAAACTAGAAAGCAACAAGACATATGAATGAGTCTAACTGCTAACCACTTTCTCCAGCTTAACAGAGCATCTAAGCTAGCTTAAAATTAAAAGGAAATTAAAAAAAAAAAAAAAAGAATACCGATAAAGCATTTACAAAACGATTTAACAGTGAAAATATAAAAAAATAAAAACACAGTAATCACCTTTAACAGGCGCATTATGTGCTTCTTTTATCATTGGAAAATAATTCAGCTAACAAATTTTGGTACTTCATACTATGAATAATGATTTTTTTTTTTTACCATCAATATGCAATGCAATTAAGATTCTCTAGAGCCAATGACAAATGTCATATGGATTGATAGATACATCATATGGATTGATAGATACATACTTGAAAATAGGTTGGCATGCCTCTCAGGACTTATATACTCTCCTCCAGGAAGTTCTTCATACACAGCATCATCCAATGATTCATTCCGCATTGGTGTATAACCAGGATAAGGATCCAAATGTGGAACATATACAAGCAGAAGTACACCAAACAAACCCTACATCAAAACAATAGCATGAAGAAACAGCATAAACATGCTTTAAATCTAATTAAAAAATAAAATAGCAACCTCTATATCTTAAGCAACACTATCAGAATACAATTATAAAATTAAGATGATAAAATAGGAAGAGAAAGCATGATTGTAACAAAGTATGAAAAAGTAACACGAAACTGACGAACCTGGATAACAACTTCACTTATGTATAAATACAGTACAGACCTGCAAAGACAGCACAGACTATGAGAAATAAAGCTGAATGAATGAGTTTCTCTTTTAAAAGGAAAAAAGGGTTATTTACACTTTAGCAAGAAACCGATTTAAAAGGTCAAAGAAATTAGAAAAGTATGGGCATATTCCCCATGCATCTTACCAAGCAAAAGAGAAAGAGATGCATACTTTGAAGAGCTATGAATTACATCACAATGATTTAATCTTAGACGAGGGGTGGCCAAATTTAAGTAATGAAAGTGAACAAACCTATCATATAAATCCTTCACTGAAAGAATGAGATTGAGCATCACAGCATCCCCTACTAAAGCATAAATGACTCCAAATCTAACAAACCATCGAACTTCACAAATGTAGACTTTAGTTTCTACACCAATCATGACCAGCATAGAGCACCAAGCAATAGCCTCAATGATCAAAGAAATAATCTGTAAGAGAAAAAAATAAAACACTGGAGTTAAAGCAAGCATAGCAGGTTAAACATACTCAATTATGTTGAATGTTCCTCATATAGTATAGCACAAACTTAATTTCAAGTTAGAATCCCAATTAAACTAATCTTTTCTCAGATTATAGCCCTCAACCGTTATGTTTCTAATTTAACCATTTTGATCTCCTTAGTCTTGTCTACTCCGAATTTACCTGAAACAAAAAAACCACTAGAGTTATATCTCCAAGACCAAACACAACGCTTGGTTCTTTAGTTCCTCTACTTAAAGGTGGTGCGACCGAGTCCACATGTGATATCTAATTAACTGATTTTTCAGTTCACTCCAATTGTCTTACAAGTGAAGAGATACATGCCTATTGCCTCCAACAATAAAAAAGAATTGCTAAATATTCATACTGAAGTATGATAAATGAATTATAATCTCTTTCAACCAACAGAAGTTTTACAGAACCTCAATGTACAGTCTCATCTCTAACCATTATGGTAAGACTCCACCCAGGCCTTACACTTGCATGATAGAGGTGCACGGCATCCAAGGGTAAGAAACTTTTTACTCTATAGAGTGAATGAAAATTCACTTTCATTCAGTACACCTCATAAAAGTAACATTCTGCCTATATAAGACACTCGCGAAATTGCATTATATGATTTCTTTCAGAATCAAAGCAAAATCAAAATATTCAATTATTTAATTATAGGAATTTTTTGCGAATTTTATCTTAATGAAGACCAAAACTTCTTTTCCTTCCCGTTATTTTATCTTTTTTCCTGCAAATTACTCAGGGACTCACATATGCATGCAACTTTTATATTCATATACAAGCAAGCCATTATTTCGCATGACTATAACACCAGAGAAGCACGTGAAGAACAGTGAGCAGTCACTTAGACGATAAAATAACAAACCCACCTCAAATGGACCAAGACCAGTCTGACCATCCAAATTCAGCACCGAAATCCCCATTATTAATCTGAACAGAGGCTCCGCAGTACAGTAAGCAGCCAATAACCCTAACATATAATTATAAACTTTCGACCTCAAACAGAACCTTTGGGCTTTGAAATCCTTCTTTATCTTCCATGTTCGATAGAAGCACAAACTCAAAACAATCAAATGAGAAGCAGAGACCACTAGAGAGTCAACTGCACACGGCGTGTATTCACCAAGAGCATTCTCCACCGCTTTTGTCCAAACCCCATTTGGCACCGGACGGCAATACCAAACCAACGGACCAAAAGCCATCCTTTTTCTGATGAAAATCTCTCCGCAAGAATTCTTTCACTTGGAAAAGCACATGATTCTCGAACTCTATCGGACTTCTCTCAGAAAGACTTGTCCTCTAGCTTCTGAGATAAGTCTAAAAGTCTCCTCTCCAACTCCTGCAATATGATCATAAGAGATTTGCCCATAAAAAGTCGAAAAACAACTACCATTCAATAAAAGCAAATATGGGAAAAGGTCAATATCATCATCCAGTCAGCTAATAAACCCCAAAGGCGGTTTTTCCAACCAAACAAAATAGGAGGAAAAAATAGGAATCATCGTAAATATTTTAAAATATTTGATTCAACTATTTACCAAAAGATTATGAAGAAAAAAAATTTCCCAAGAATCAAAAGTCCGACCTTCAACATTCAAAAAAATCTATTTCATTTGATCAAAATAACCAGTAATTTAATATTTAAGAGAAGAAAAAAAAAATTACTAACCAAATTTAACAAAAGAAATATAAACATATATAAACCAAATTTAACAAAAGAAATATAAACATACATATATATATAAATATATCACACAAATATAAAGTAATACAATGCTTTGCAACTCACTCAAAAACAAAACTTGAAAGGATATCCAGAGAGTTTCCGATTTCTCGGATCCAGAAAATACGTAAAAACAAAACAAATAAAAGAAAAGAGAGAAGAAAACAATACTAAAGTTCTTCGACGTCTGGTAACGGAAAGTGGACCAGAAAAACAAAATCTTTCTTTTTCCAGGAAAACGTTCATAAGAGAGAAAATTTGGCGTTGCCATCTCAGTCCTATTATGCCCTATCACACAAAGCAAAGCAAATGGAATTCGAATTGATTCTCACAAAGTATATGTGCTTCTGATCCACGAGGAGGAATCAGAGACGAACATCGTCGTTAACGCGCACAATGCGAATGGAGTGAGCGGAGTGACAGAGAGTGCGTCACGGCTTACGACAAGGTTTTTGCTCTCTTTTAAATCCTAAATTTCTTTTTCTTTAATTTCAAATGGAGATTCTTTTTTCCTTTTCTTTGACCAATTGGGACAGGGGTGGAGATGCATCAGCTTGTCACATCCATTGCATGGAAGAGTATAACTGACTTTTCGAAGAAAGCAAAATGCATCTCTGTTTGTCTTTTGGCATTTTAATACACCGCTCGCTCCGTAAAGAAAGCCAACCCCCATGCTTGTTTATGTGTGTCCGAACAAAAATATGCGCTGCCTAAAAAGTTTTTCATATTTTATGTCATCCAAGTTTAGTTTCTTAATTCTATAATCATACAATATTTTTTTATTGATCTAAATATATAAATTTTAAAATATAAGATTTATTTGTTATTTTAATTTTATAAATTTAAATATAGAATAGCAAATTCATATATTTAAGATTAAATATATTTAACTTAATGTACAAACAGAGTTTATTAAAACTTAAACCTCAACTATCACATATAAATATAAAAATTATATTAGTTTTCTTTTCCGCTATATCACACATATATTTTTCCTTATTAAAAAATTATAGTTTTAATATATTAATTGGTGAATGAAGTAATTGATAAGCCCATTTTAGTTGGCATGTCATTTTAAAACTGGATTTAGGGTTGATGGATTCTAAAATAACACAAATGACTATTGTAAATTAGCAAAGCGTTTGGTGAATTACTATTTCAAAGTTATTTTGTGTTATAACTTTAGAATTGAAGGGTTTGACAATTTTAGTGTGTTAATTGTTGTTATGGTTTGTAATGGTCAAAATACTAAATTATATATACATATACATAAATTTATTAAAACATTATTAATTGTTATGTAAATAATCTAAAGGTATCAGCATAAAAAGATAATTATTTTATTAATTAGGAATATAATGAATTTGTTCTTATTTATATGAAATTTTATGAGCTACAATCAAAATATGAGAATCAATCATTGAGGGCTTTCCAAAATTATCAGCCAGCTTGTACGAGAGTGGGTGATTATCTTTTGGGGCCCACAGAATATGCTTCCACGGTGAGTTCAACACGTGGAGAATCATCCCACAGGCTTTTTTCACATATGTCCTCGGTTTCTTTAAAATTGCATAGTTTCCTTAAAAACACATGCCCTGTAAATGCATTAACGGCTCCTACGCCTTTTGAGTCTGACTTTCACATCATGACCGTAAAGGCCGACAGCTGATCTTGCACTCCCTAGGTTTTCTTTTCAACCAATGAAAAGCTTCCACATCAGTCGGGTTACCGATGTTGTGATTAAAAAAAATAATCTCCTACCGTACGATTGGAGATATTTATTGGCTGCATTAAATCTCCTCCTTTGTTTCATTATTCTTTCTTTGCCAATCATTTAAGAAAAATAACTTAGTTTGGATTTTTTGTTTTATTTTGGGAAAAAAGCAAGAATCTTTTTTACGAAGGATTATGGTTTATTTAAAATATTATATACATGATCGAATCGAATTAGATAGCGGTAAAATATATATTTAGTTTTACTATCAAATCAAATTATTGTGTGAAAAAAAGCAAGAATTAATTGCTGAGGTATAATTTTATAAAATATAATGCAAACTAAGGACTTTTTTTTATCTATTTTTTTATAAAAAAAGAAAGAAAGAAAAATATGATAGGTTTCCTACTTTAAATTTGATATTTAATTTTACATGTAAATATTTTAAAATAAATATATACGAGAAAATAATTCCATAACGTCATTTTACCAATTACTTTATGATACTATGATACCTAGTACATAATGATGGTTATATTACAATTACTTTCTCCTTTTGCAACTGAGTTAATGACGATTATGCACCTGGAGTGTGGTATAGTGGAAATAAAATTTACCATTTTATTACACTCATCTGTGAGAGTTGTGATTTGAGGCTTAATAATCTCCACTATTATCTCAGGTGTACTCAATTTTGCTTAATGTATCAGTTGAAAAGGGATCTATTAGGAGTGTGAGATAGCTGCTTTAAACTCTAAAGGGTTGCAAAGTTAGAGCAAAAAAGTATTATCTACTAATAGAATCTTGAATTAATGAAATTTATATCGAAATCCTTTATTTATTAATAAAAAAAGAGTTAATAGCGATTAGATACTCAATTGATTTTTGTGTTAAAATTGGCATCCCTAGATGTGTGATTGAAAATAATAGTAATTCATTTATTTATTTTTTACAAATAAGAGTTATATTAGAGGGCATTTGGTAAGTAATATTAAACAAAATTATTATTTCTAACTAAATTGGTCAGAAAGTACAATTATAGTCAATTTTTTTGTGTTTTTTCTCCTACAAGTATCAATTTTATTATCATTCTATTATTTGAAAATATAAAAAAGAAAAGTTAAAATTAAAAAGGAATACGCTGACTATCTCTTAAGCTGACCATTAAGCTCTTTAATATATTCTAGAACTATTCATATTAAATTATAATGAATATAAATGATATGATATATATGTAGTAGCAGTAGCTTTTCTTTTTAAAATATTTTATAAATAAATATTTTTTGTAACATCGCTGAGTTAAATTGAATAATTTTATTATGTTAATTAATCATCCACAAGTCACTCGGCTCACTCTATTCACATTATGACGATGTTCGTCTCATGGATCAAAAGCACATATACTTCGTGAAAATCAATTCGAATTCCATTTGTTTTGCTTTGTATGATAGGGCATAATAAGCATGAGATGGCAACGCCAACATATTTTTTAGATATGAGAAATCACAAACTCTATTATAAATATATATATATATATATATATATTTCATTTTTTTAGTTATTACAAAAGAAAAAAAGTTTTGTTTTTTAGTGAGTGCAAAGCTTTGTATTACTTTATATATGTGTGTCATATATATATATAAATGCTCTGATACATTATATCACTCGTATATAATGAATAATATATACATATTATTTTATTAAAAATTGACAAAAATATAAATTTATATTATTTATTAAGTTTTATATAGACATTATATCGGATCTGTATGAATTAGTCATTTAAATTTTTATTGTCACTCATCGTATACAATGAGCGTAATACACTAGAGCATTTCTCTATTTTTATATTTCTTTTGTTAAATTTTATGAGTAATTTTTTTTCTTCTCTTAAATATTAAATTACTGGTTATTTTGGTCAAATGAAATAGATTTTTTTGAATGTTGGAGGTCGGACTTTTGATTGTTGGGAAACTCTGTTCGCAGAAACTTGGCATGCTATTTTTTTTTCCTATTTAATTATTCATAATCTTTTGGAAAATAGTTGAATCAAATATTTTAAAATATTTCCGATGATTCCTATTTTTTTGTTCCTCACTTTGTGAGGTTGGAAAAACCGCCTTTGGGTATATTAGTTGACTAGCTGATGATATTTTCCTTATCCCATTTTTCATACTGCAGTAGGAGGGGAGACTTTAGACTTACGCTAGAGGACAAGCCTTTCTGGGAGAAGTCCGAGAGAGTTTGAGAATCATGTGCTTTTCCAAGGGAAAGAATTCTTGCAGAGAGGTTTCCATCAGAAAAAAGATGGCTTTTGGTTCGTCGGTTTGGTATTGCCGTCCGGTGCCAAATGGGGTTTGGACAAAAGCGGTGGAGAATCGCTTGGTGAATACACGCCATGTGCAGTTGACTCTCTTGTGGTCTCTGCTACTCATTTGATTGTTCTGGGTTTGTGCTTCTATCGAACATGGAAGATAAAGGATTTCAAAGCCCAAAGGTTCTGTTTGAGGTCGAAAGTTTATAATTATATGTTGGGGTTATTGGCTGCTTACTGTACAGCCTCTGTTCAGGTTAATAATGGGGATTTCGGTGCTGAATTTGGATGGGCAGACTGGCCTTGGTCCGTTTGAGCCGTCCAATAACGGGATAGAAATTTGCCTTGCGTGTGCAGCTCAGTAATTAACAGAAGTAGAATTCAAGCACAAGACTTTAGAAAACAATGCTCTAATTCCATGAAGGGACCAATGTTTCCAAAAGGTTAAGCGACAGTTGACACTTGGAAATACTCACTAGAACTGTAAATTTTATCATGAATATCAAATTAACACTTCCAATGTATCTGAAGTAAAAATGTTCTTTTAACATACCTGTCAAATGAGAAGCAGAGATCACTAGAGAGTCAACTGCACATGGCGTGTATTCACCAAGGGCATTCTCCACCGCTTTTGTCCAAACCCCATTTGGCACCGGACGGCAATACCAAACCAGCGGACCAAAAGCCATCCTTTTTCTGATGAAAACCTCTCTGCAAGAATTCTTTCACTTGGAAAAAGCACATGATTCTCAAACTCTTTCGAAACTCTTATTATGCCCTATCATATGAAGCAAAGCAAAGCAAATGGAATTAGAATTGATTCTCACGAAGTATTTATGCTTCTGATCTATGAGAAGGAATCAGAGACAAACATCGTCGTTAAGGCGTACAATGCGAATAAAGTGGTGTAAGCTCTTCCTAATCTTTTATCTCTCATCTCTGTTAAAATTTTATATAAATACTGAACCCATTTTCTAATAAGCTTTTAAAATTAATTGTAGTTTAATATGATCTTAAAACCTTTAAATCATATATAAGTTTAAATCTCATTACTATAATATTGTCATTCAATTAAAAGAATTAAAAATTATATATAATCTATAGGTGAAAAAAAATACTGACAATATTTTATCTTTTTCTCTATTAAAATTTAATATATATACTGAACTCTCTGTTAAATTTTAATATACATATTAAATATATTCTCTAATAATTTAAATTTATAAGACCAGTGGTACATAAAATTGAAGTGCGTCATGGCTTGCCATAAGAATTTTGTTTTTTTATAAATCGTAAATTTCTTTTTCTTAATTTAAAATGGACATAATTTTTTTTGACCAATTGGGACAGATGGAGATTTGAATCTGTCCGTGCATCAGCATGTCGCATCCATTAAATGGAAGGGTATAATTGACTTTTTGAAGAAAAGGAAGTGCATCTTCGTTTGTCTTTTGGCATTTTAATATGCCGCTCCAGAAAGAAACCCAACCCTATGCTTGTTTATGTATGTCCGAACAAAAAATATACGCTGCCTAAAGAGCTTATCATATTTTATGTCATCGAATTTTAGTTTCTTAATTCTATAATCATACAATATTTTTTTTTCTTTATGAATAAAAATAACCTAAATATAAAAATTTTAAAATATAAAATTTATTTATTATTTTAATTCTATAAACTTAAAATTGAAATGGCAAGTCTATATGTTTAATGCCAAGCACATGTGATTTGATGTATGAATGGAGTTCGTCAAAATTTAAATCTTAACTATCATAAATAAATGTGAAAATTATGTTAGTTTTTTTTCGACTGTATCATACTCTTAAATGTGATTAATAAATTTTTATGTTATATTTTTTTCCTTATTAATAAATTATAATTTTAATATATTAATTAGTAATTGATAAGTCAATTTAATTAGCATGTCGTTATAAGACTTGGTTTAGGATTAATGGATTCTAAAATAACACAAATGATTATTGTAAATTAGCAAAGCGTTTTGTAAATTACTATTTCAAAGTTATTTTATGTTATAACTTTAGAATTTAAGGGTTTGATTATTTTAGTGTTTAATTGTTGTTATGGTTTATAATGGTCAAAATACTATTTTATATATATAAATATATTTATTAAAATTATAAATTATCATGTAAATAATCTAAAGGTTTCAGCATAAAAAGATAATTATTTTATTAATTAGGAATATAATGAATTTGTTTTTATTTATATGGAATTTTATGAGCTACAATCAAAATATGAAAATCAATCATTTTACGCTTCCCAAAATTACCAGCTATTTTTTTTGGTAGATAAATTTACCAGCTAGCTTGTACGAGAGTGGTCGATTATCTGTTGGGGCCCACAGAATATGGTTCTACGGTAAGTTCGACACGTGGAGAATATCCCACAGAAACTCCCATTTCTAACTTTACTTTTTTTCACATATGTCCTCGATTTCTTTTAAAATTGCATAGTTTTCTTAAAAACACATGCCCTGTAAATGCATTAACGGCTCCTACGCCTTTTGAGTCTTTCACATCATGACCGTGAGGGCTGACAACTGATCTTGCACTCCCCAGGTTTTCTTTCCAACCAATCAGAATCTTCCACATCAGTTGGGAGACTGATGTTGAGATTAAAAACATTATCTCTTACCGTACGATCGGAGATATTTATTGGCCGCATTAGATCTCCTTCTTTATTTCATTTTTTTTATAAATAAAAAAAGTTTGGATGAAGTTTTGTTAATGGATATAGTATTTTTTATGCAATTTTATAGGAATTTAAAATAGTTGGTTCAGTTTTTAATAGATTTTTTCATCTGACGTTATAATTTTATTGGAGTTTAGAGCAGCTGATTCAGTCATTAACAGACCTGATGCTTCAAATAAGGAGTATATTTGAGGTAATAATAGAGTTTGTCAATACTCGAATCACAATTGTCACAAATAAATACGATGGAACGATTAGTTTACTTTCCACTAAATTAGACCCTCAGGTGCTCTATTATTTCATTATTCTTTACCAATCATTTTGGATTTTTATTTTATTTTTTTACTTTTAATTTTGGAAAAATACCAAGAATTGATTATTGAGGCATGATTTTATAAAATGTAATGCAAACTAGGGAATTCTTTCTATCTTTTTTTTAAAAAATAAAAAAGAAAAAATTGATAGGTTTTTACTTTAAATTTGATATTTAATTTTATATGTAAATATTTAAAAATATATATATATGAGGAAATCATTTTATCAATTACTTTATGATATTATCATACCTTAGTATATAATGATGAGCATATTACAATTGCTTTCTCCATTTGTAATTGAGTTAATGGCAATTAGATACTCAATTGATTTTTGTGTTAAAATTGGCATCGTAATTGAAAATAATAGTAGTTTACTTATTTCTTACAAGTAAGAGTTATATTATGGGGTATTTAGTAAGTAATATTAAATTAAATTATTATTTCTAACTAGACTTGTGAGAAAGTACAATTATAGTCATTTTTTTTTTTGTGTTTTTCCCCTAAAAGTCAATTTTACTATCACTCCATTATTTGAAAATGTTAAAAAAAAACAATAAAATTGAAATTAAAAAAAGAAAATACTCTAGCTATCTCTTAAGCTCGCCGCCAAGCTCTCTGATATATTCCATAACTATCCATATAAAATTGTAATAAATATAAATTATGTGATATATGTGGTAGCAGCGGCTTCTACTTTTAAATAAAACTTTGCTGTAACATTGGCGAGTCAAATCGAATAATTTTGTTGTGTTAATTAATCATCCACGAGCCCACTATTATTTATTTTGTTTAATTTCAAATCACTCGAATATATAATTTAAAACGTAGCACGTTATAAGGACTTGTGTGGCTGCTATTAATTAATCGGTCGCATAATGACGACGAAGACAATGATGGGAGCTTTTGAAGAATCTCATGGACTTTAAGCTCCACAAGAGTCACCGAAAAAGATAAACTTTCCAGGATAGAATTTGTCTTGTCCATTGTCGGTTGTCTTTTTTTGAAAATGGGTTGTCAATTACTACTTACTTTATATAATGAGCACCTTTTAATATTGGACACTCAAAGCTAGTATTATTATCTGTATTATTGGACCCTTATTATCTCTCTTTTATTTTGTGTTGCTCCTGTTTTGAAAAAAAAAAAGAAAAAAAGAAAAAAAAAGAAGAAGTGGGATTTATTAGGAATTGGGCTACAATCAACAGCCCATTAGGATTGTCATGGGCTCTGTATAGGCCCAAACTATTTTTTAGTTAATTTTTTTTTTGGCACCGGAAAAGAGGGGGAAAAAAGAAGAAGCTATAAATATTTCAATTGGAAAACTGTTAGAGACTGTTTCTGATCTCTTTCCCTCAGCGCGCTCTCCCGTGTGTTCGTATCCCGAGTGTGATATCAGGTAGTCCCTCTAATGCTCGCTCTCTATGCCTCTCGCAAAGTACCTGTTAGTTTGCTTGGTATTCAAGATTACATGTCTGTCAGCTTAATTTGGGACAGTAGGTTGAAAGTAGTACTTTGAAAGGTAGTGTAATGCGGTGTCTGGATATAAGGATGCTTTTGTTGTTAGGGAGGCCAATTTTGGCTTCTGTTCTTATTTCTGCTGGGTGATTTTTTCTGAAATCAGAGTGATTTTGTTGATGGGTATGCTATTTCTAAGTTTGGGATTCGAATTAGGTTATTTTGTAAGTAAAATGGGATTTGGGGAAAACTGAGGACATGGATCTTCTGTTCTAGTTGTATAGTTAAAATTGTATATAGGTTAGTTTCATGCCAGTCCACAAGGGTGAGGCAAGGGGATTTAAGTCTCATGGTTATTCATTTTGGGGAGGTGGTTTTATATTAGTAGGCTTTAATGTAGGAAATCAGAATGGTGGGGGTAATTTGATTTTCTTATTCTTTTATTTATGATACTCTGATTCTTAGTGCAAATTGCATCCACTCTGTGTTTCTCGATGTGTTGTTTATACAAAATTAATTTATTTCAAAATTAGCAGTAACAAATTATTCCTTATGTTCAACTATATTATGTTAAATATTTATAGTTATCTTATATCAAAGAAAAAAATTTACCATCAAAATTTATATGCTCAATTAATGATTTTGCATATTAGATAACGATATTATATATATATGTATAAGTGATAACTTAATATATAATTCTTTTGAAAATTACTGATATTAGTAATTTGAAAACAACAAATTTTTTAATATACAATCGAGCTGGTCCTGTATAGTTTGATATATCAGATGGCTTATTGTGTAGATATGACTTATAGACCAACTCTTCCTCATAACCTGCAAACCACAAGTGAATCATCATTCAAAGCTGGTCATTTGCAGCTTTTTCTCTCTCCTCTCTTTAACCCTTTTCTGATTCTCAAGTCTTTCACAAGCTGCATGGGTCTGGGCAGCTAAATTCTTCACTCTTCTGTCAAGATTTTGGCAGCCATAAAGGATATGCAAAGCTGAAGAACATTGAAGGTCATGGAAGCAGTGATTCACGGAACATCTTGATGATTTTAGACAAATAATTGAATGACATATTTAGTGATACATTCAATTCATATGGCTGAATACAATGACACAACTAATTTCATTTTTCAGTACATGAAATGACATCGTTTATAAGTTATCCAGATTCAGTAGGAAGCATTGGAAATTTTCTTTTCTTTCCTTTTTTTCCCTAATTTTGTAGGTTGCTAAAAGTATCATGTTTTTTGTTTGATTAACAATCATATGCTTTGATTTTCTGCACCAGACAGCAAGAAAAAAGCTGCAATGTAATCTTTGAACGAGAACTGATCAAGAAAATGAAGGAAGAAGAAGTTAATAGATGCCAAATACAGGAATGGTACCCCAAGTTTAAATCCATGTCTATCAAAACCCAAATTCATGAACTTCCAGAATCTTTTGTCCAGTACCTCCTTGATTCAGGGCCTTTTCTTCTTCCTGTTTCCGTCTTAAATGAAGATGCGTTACCCAATAGAATTCATAATCCAGAGGAGGAAGATGACTATCAGGTATCAGAAGGATCTGATGATGAATCAGAGAAATCGTCTTTACCTCCTTCTTTCCCTGAACTTGAGTTGGAGATTAAGGAATCCATCAAATGCCTCGGAGGTGCCATTTTTCCTAAGCTGAATTGGAGTGCACCCAAGGACTCTTCTTGGATTAGCACAACTGGGACCCTGCGATGCACTTCTTTCAGTGAGATTGCACTCTTACTTCGAGCATCTGACTCGTTGATCCATGATTTGTGTCATGCATATGACTCATGCAGTGACAAAACTTTGTCGAGACCCCAGAGTTTCTTCCTTGCCCTTAGAAAATGGTACCCATCTCTTCGGCCAGAGATGGAATTTCGTTGCTTTGTGAAGGATCATAATTTAGTTGGAATATCCCAACGTGAGGTTACTACTTTCTATCCCACTATCCTTGAAAAGAAGAATAGTCTTCGAGTATTGATCCAGGAATTTTTTACAGAAAATGTGAGCAATAGATTTGAATCGCAAAATTACACATTTGATATATATGTGACAAGAGATGAGCGGATTAAGATTATCGATTTCAACCCTTGGGGAGCATTTACTCTGCCACTACTTTTTAATTGGGAAGAATTGGAGCAGAATACAAGGGAAGAAGATGATGGTGTGGACCTCAGGATTGTAGAGAGCCAATGTGTTGTTAGGCCAGGCTTAAAGACAGCAGTTCCATATGATTACTTGGATACGAGCCCTGGAAGTGGATGGGACCAATTCCTTAGGAATGCTGAGGGAGAGTTGCGGCAACAAAGTTCAGAAGCTGGTGCTTGAGTTTCCACTTTCCTTGTAATTGGCAGGTTGAAAATTTTGTAACTTCGTCTACATAATTGAGTGCAATGGATCTTCGATCTTTTAGTATTGTTATGAGGAATTTGGACTGTTCTTTGAGACATTTGGTGGTTATAAAAAGCACTTCTTTCTTTGATTTCCAATCTTTTTTTCTTCTATCAAATTCAGTGTTGCTTGTTCATCTCATATATGTGCTTCCCTGTGATGATCGGTTAAGAAAGAGTTCCATTGATATTTAACGTCATATTGTCCCCCAGTGTTTTATGGTAAAGAATTGATCATGAAACAAATAACTTGAAAGTTGAGACATTGGTTTTTGTTTGTGAAGCTTTGGTTGATGATTGACCTGAATGATTTTTCTTTTTGATGGGTCATTGTGTTTGGTGTTTCTTTTGCTAAGCCATTCTCTAAATGATTGAATTTTGTACAAGAATTCAATTTGGCTTTTATGTGATCCTTATTTGTAGCTTTCTGAACTTTCTAATTTTTATATCTGAACTTAATAGTTTTATTCTATTTAGCAGTTCCTGATAATTAATTTATATGTTGCCAGCTATTTTAGATGTCCTTTTGGTTTTAGCAATAATGTTTACGACACACAATAAATAAAATAGAACAGTTTATTGCCACCTTGAGGGTCATTGGTCCCCCCAATACAACCAAAGTGGTTAATAGGAACAACCAACGAAATAATAGCGAAGGTAAATATCATGTAAAACAACTTGCAAAACATCTGGAACAATACTGGAACTGGTTTCCCTTTCTAAGGCCAAGTGTTCTATGTGAATTAAACATGCCCAAAAACCACGCATGCAACATATAAGTAAGTTGCTAACCATTACTATGTCTTACATATGTTATATAAGTAGTGTATCGGTGTTGGATTGTTTGAGTGTTTTTGTGTGTGTGAATGTATATTTTTGTTATGTTTTAGACTTCTGTTTTGTTTTAGACTAAGTTTGTGCAGCATATGGTTGTTGGTTTCTTACATTTACTTTTTGTGTTTTGACTTTACATGATAGGCAAAAGTTGAGGCATCCTTGAACGTGTCAGCAAACAGATGGACTGTGAAGCTAAAACTTTTGGAAGGGGTAGGATAGAATATTTTTAGGCTTTAGTGATTTTCTGATTTCTTCTGCTTAATTGTGTGACAACTTTTAAATAATTAAATAACAATACCCGATATGTATTGTTCAAAGAGGGATGTGCTAGCTTTCTTATAGGTTTGAATTTTAATGATTAGATTGTGTGGTCATTCTATTTTATTGTTCTGCGAAAAGTGCAAACTTTGTATGTTGCCTTTGGCATATAGTTGTGTAGATTCTTTTGATTTTTGCACGGCTCCTGGCATTTGCATATCCACTTTCTCATAGTCTCAAAAGAATTATGATTGAATTGTGAATATTTTGATTGGCTCTACAAGATCTTTAAGTTGTTGAATTTTCTTTGCTTTTGGGTTCACTGTTATTGGAGCTTCACGTTGGTTAGTATCTCGTGAGGTTTAAATGCAGTGATATAGCAACCAGAGCTTCATTGAACCTTATATGATCATGAAATGATCACCTTGAAGAGTCCTTGGAAGCCACTGATTTGAACATATAAAAATGGAGCTTACATACTGTGATTTTGTAGGAAATTTCTCTATCAATATTTGTTCTTTTGATATTTGAGGAGAAGATAAGTCCTCGACTGCATACTACTTGAACTGGACATTTTTACTTTTCTGAATTCTTTAATCAACTTTATGGCTATTGTAGTTTAATTTAATTTTTATTTGCCATTTGAACACGCTGATATTTTACAAGAAGCAAGTATTTATAAGTTTGTCTGTGGATCACACTACAAAGTACAAAGTAATGGTGACATTTTTGTTTGTTCCCCCTTTAGTTTTGTTGTAAAATATTGTTACTCTAATATGGAAATGTATCGAGCACAGTGAAATTTTCTTATATTTCTAATCAAGCTTCTTTAAAATTTTGAAGGATTATCAGGGCCAAAAGAGCTTGGTGTTACTATTGATCTCCTAAATTAGTACAAGCTCTGGTCTCGTTATTAATTCTTTTGCAAGAGGTCACCTCCTCTTACTATACCTGAGACTCGCTATCTCCATAATGTTGTCGGAGACGCTGATATCCGAAAAGGGGAAGCGATGGAATTGGATCAGCTCTTTCAGATTGCCTCCCATTTCAGAGTAAGAAAAGCACACATACACCCTTTTGATCTTTGGAGGAAAACAACTTCTGTGAACCTGCATTTGGTTTTGTAGTTGTCTACCGTTGTTATTGTTCAACAATTCTTTTGGGTGTCTTTGGGGGTGAGGGGTTGCTTTAGGTGAATTTTGATGGACAGCAATGAATGGAAGATCTTTTTCTTTGTAATATTGCAATTGCCATATTCTATATCATGTAAACAGACAGAGAAGGGTGAGTAAAAAGACAGAGAAGAGGCATAAAAGACGCGAAGCCAATAATGACAAGGATCGTACGAAGCAGGAACACCTTCACGTGAAGACAATAATGAGAAGGATCTTAGAATTCAATTATTGGATCTTGATGACCTGGCTCACTGAGATATTTTGAATGTATTACGGATGCAGAAAATGTTATTGATGTACACTAAAATTATTTGCTATAATATTAGTCTGTATACTTTGTTGCATTATATGAGTCTTAAAAGCATGTCAATGCTTTTTATTTTAAAAGAGAATCTTTTATATAATAAAAAATATCTTCATCAATATTTAGTGGAATTTTTTAATTAAATTTAATAATTATATATATATATTTTTATTTTACCTTTCAAGCATAATTATTAATAAAAAAATATTTTTTAAAAATTAATGAGATGCCAATAAAAATTATAATATTTAAATTTTTTTTAAAAATTAATTAATATAATTTATTAAAATTTATAATATATTAATTAAAATATGAGTAGAGAGTGAAATTTTTAAAAATTAAATTAAAATTTTATTTTATTTTTAAAAATTAAAAGTCAGTTAAATTTTTATTTTATGTGAATGACTTTTTAAAATTTTAAAATAAAGAGTTTGAGATATCTTTTAGAGCTGCTCTTAGCTGGCTAGAAGATATGAATATTCTTTGAGTTTTGTAATTTGGTCATTGGAACTATGACACCAATTTTGAAGGTTCGGTAATTATTTGCTCATTTTCTTTTCGATCTTTTTTTGCAGAGCAAGGAGCAACAGGGCTTCTAAAGGGCACTGACCCTTTGCTCAGGGCCAGACAATGAGAAGGCTTTTGTAGAAAAATCTGATTTTTGTATTTATTTTTAAAACTATAATTTTTATTGGTTCAATATATATTGTGTATTCTGATGTTAAAAAGCTGGAGGAGAGAGAAAATAAAAGAAGTAAACAGAGGAAAAAAAAAGTTAAAAAAATAAAAAATTTGGTTGCTTATTGAAGAAAATTTGTAGAACATTTAACAAAATCAGTGTCTATCATAAGAGAACTTACAAGGATTCAATTAATATACAAATGGGGTTGTCTTTTTAATGCTTCACAAATAGTTCCTATCACTCCAAGTCAATTCTCACAGATGACCGTCTTTAATATGCCCAACAAAAAAAAAACTTGGTAAAATTTGAAGCTACATTTATTGCACTTAGAACTTTGAAAAACTTGCAAAATTTAATAAAATAAAGCAACAATATTATTTATCACAAGTACATCTTAACTTGGTGAAATTCCAAATTAACTACATTGCAATTAAAACTTAGAGATTAAAGTTGTAAAATAACATAACGAGCAGCAAAATCACAAATAATACGAATACGTAGCTTTCAATATTCAGACATGCATGTTTAGGATAACATCTGCATGCTTTTTTATCACGTTCCAAGCGGCAAGAACATGTGCTTCTTGTGTCAATGTTGCACCAATTGCACAACGCAACATAAACACACCATCAACCACTGTGTGTGTCATGTACAAGCGTCCTGACGCATTGATGGACTCCAGCAGCGTCTTGTTTATCTCATCAATATTGGTCTTGCATTTACTGATTGCTGATGGTGAAATCCTAAAACAAACCAAGGAAAACTTTCTAGGAACCACAATCTCAAACCTCTTATCTGTGCCTACAAGCCCTTCAAAAAGCTTGGCCAATTCCACATTGCTTCTGAGTACGTTCCTGAGTTTCTCCACTCCATAACTTCTTAGCACAATCCATAGTTTCATTGCCCGAAACCTCCGGCTTAGCGAAATTTGCCAGTCTTTGTAGTCCACCACTTGCTTCGAATCAGTGGCTTTGTTTCTCAAATACTCAGGGTTAGTTGAGAGTGAGTTTATCAATGCATTTGGGTCTTTAACCCAAAGGCAACAACAATCAAGCATGGTGACTAGCAACTTGTGAGGGTTGAAACTAAATGAGTTTGCAGCCTCAACACCGTCTATGAAATGACGAAACTCCGGGCAAATGCAAATACTTCCAGCATATGCGGCATCAATATGAGCCCATATTCCATAATCTTTAGTCACGTCACATAAGGGTCCCAGCGGATCAACGGCTGTAGTTGAGGTTGTCCCTACAGTAGCACATAGATATAAGGGAATCAGGCCATCTTCTATATCTGAACAAATTGTTGAGCGTAGCAAGTGAGGAGAGAGAGCAAATGATGTTGATCTTGTGGACTTGATGACACGGAAATTCCTTGAATGAATTCCAGCAATCTTGGAAGCTTTTCGAAATGCACTATGTGTTTGGTCTGAGCAATACACAACTAGCTTTCCAATGCTATCACTCCCAATTGTGCTCAGCACTTGATCTCTAGCGGCAAGTAGAGTGCACAGAATGGCTTCACAACTACTTCCATGTATTACGCCACCGCCACCACCGGAGAAAAGAAAAGACTTTGGTAGGACAAGCATTTGTCCAAGCCAGTCAGTGACTATGCTTTCCAACTCAGTCGCTGCTGGTGAAGAAACCCAATTGAGTCCAGCTACATTGAATCCGGTCATAAGCATTTCGCTGAGAAACGATGCAATGCTACCATTTGCGGGGAAGTAGGCAAAGAAGTTAGGACTTTGCCAATGTGTTAGACCAGGAACAATATGCTCCTGCACATCTTTGAGAATGGATTCAATGGGTTCAGGATAATAGGGGGCGGATTTTGGCAATAGGTTTTGAAGATAACCCGGTTGAACTTGGCTTAAGACTGGGTATTTCTCAATGTTTTCATAATAATCGGCAATAAAATCTATCATCATGTGGGCTTGCTTCCTAAACTCGTTAGAATCTAGAAGATTTTCTTTTGTGTAGATGCTTTGGCTTCCCATTTTGGGACGCAGAATGATCACAAAGAATATGAGTAGGAGATGTTGTGAGATATTAATGGTGAACAAGATATGGTACACCTTAGCAATATATACGTTGAATATATTTGGGATTAGTGCTAAATTAAGATATATGCTTGTTTTATTTTATTTTTATGAAAATCCACATACTGTGTTACATGATGAATTGATTTTAAGTCTATGTTGGGTAAGAAAGAAAAGTAGAAGGAAGGAGGGTAATGGGATGGATGGATGTCCATCTATCTCCTTCTAAGAAATGTTTGCAGTAAAACTGAAACATGCAGATTCAGGTTAGGCCATCTCATCTCATTTATTTGATATGTTTATTTAAGAATCCAACAACAGTTTGGCTCCTACACGAGATAGGCTATTTTTTTTTTGGTCCTTGAATTTGAATGTTTTTGTTTTACTGCAAACATTTTCTTTTCTAAACTGGATTTATTTTTTTAATATATCAGCCCTTCGTTTAACATCTATTAAATCATATGCATGTGAACTCATACTACCTTTGCACTTAAATTTTTTCTTTAATTTATTTTGTCACATCACCAATTTAATTAACCATATTAATCAACTAAACCTATTAAATGATTATTATAACTCATCTATAAATTTTTCTTCTCTTTAGTTGCCTCCCCTTGTTTACAATTCTAATCTCCGACAAAGATATATGTCTTCCTTAATCTCAATTTCCATCTTATGTTAATGGAAATTTTATTTAGTGTAAACTTTTTACGTACCTTGGAGACAAAAGTAGGTAAGCCCATGTTAGGCAACGTTAGCTAAGTTTTTAGGTAAGCCTATGTTAGGCAAGAGAGAAAATCATAAGGAAACAAAAAGATATGCCACATTGGCATGTCTGTTTTTTTTTTGTCCAGTTTGGGAAAACTTCGGAATAGGAGTTAAGATATGGTACTATTGTCGGTTTAGGCTTCAATACTCACGTGCCAAGCATTGTGTTTTTGTGGTTCCCAATTTTAATTTGTATGTAGACAGATGGAGAGGGAGAGAGATGGGAGAGTGAAACACCGAACACTACCAACCAATTTTTGGTACTAAAGAAAAGACAGGTGATGAAGAAGAGGGCGTTTTTAGTAATTTCAGTTTCAAAATGTTTTGTATACAACTTGTGTTGGTAGGGCAAATAGAAGCTCCCATCAGTAAAACCCTCTTTCATAAACTGGGATCTGTCCCCCAAAGGCCGAAGCCTTTTACTATCATTTGGGCTTTTATATCTTGGGTGTGACTTACCAATACCTACGGGTTTACTACAAGCCCGCCCAAACCAATTTCAGACCCAGTAGTCCTATGTTTCTGTTTTTTAATAATAAAATTTCAGTGTTGTTGCTTCTACTAATTTCAGAATTAAAGCTACCAATGTAATCTTAACACTTGCCACATAGCCATGTTTATCATTACCATAGCTGCTTCTATTTTTTTGGGAAAACTTTGGAGTAGGTACAATTTTTTTTTGGTAAATTTTGGAGTAGGTACATGGTATTTATAGGAGTTAACAAGATATGGAACCTTGGCACTCCCTATTAAATTACCATAGCATGTTAGAAAGTGGGTTGTGATAGAGCATCAACATCCTCTCCTTACTTTGTGAGACTTGAATCTAAATTACTTTTATTTTTTAAAATTTGAAAACCTAAGATGTTAAAAGTTTGGTTTAATATACATATCAAATTATAATATTAAAAAATATAAGTTTTTAATATATGTATCGAGAAAGAGAGAGAGAGTAAGTATATTACTATTGTAGGTTATAGAGTTTAGGTCCATGTAAAGAACTAGTTAGTTCAATACGCACGTTGAAGAGTTGGTTAAAAGAGAAAGAAAGGGGATCCCTAGCTACTGCAACATCTAGCAAAGACAAAGAGTGAGTTAAAAGACAAAAGAGAATGAATCACCAAAAAAAATAGCAATAATTTTCATGTACTTAATACTTTTGGTTAATAATTATTAATAATGATTAATAATGCATAGAAAAAATACAAAATCTTTGTAAATTATATTTTGGGTCAGTATTTCTCACAAAACACACTATTGCAAATGAAAATACGGAATATACTAGTAATTTTTAACTACTAAAGAATTTTATATTGTACTAAGATAATATCCATGTATTATGTACCTGTGTTATTATTATTATTATCATCATCTATTTTAATTAATAAATAATTTTACCAAAAATATATTCTTTTTGCATAATTTTGATCAATAGTAGTATTGCAGAGTGTTAGCACAGACTAACACCCAAATTATCTCCTCGTCATTTTTTATCCCAAAGATTTCTCTGTAACATCCCACATTAAATATTTGGGTTTTATCTCATATTATATATTGTTCATTGCTTAGATATGTGTTTAATTGAATTAAATGCTACTTTATTATAATTATACTTTTTTTTTTCTCAATATTGGGGGTGTTGAGTCATGGCTTGTAGCTTCTTGCACTGGATGGTCTAGAGGTGCTCTAACGACATTAAAGTGCCCCATCGATGTCTAATACTAATATTAGAATAACTACATGCTTCCATATTTAATAATAATAATTATTTAGAATTATTATCAATTTTTATATATTTATTTTAATTTAAATACAATATTTTAAGTTTTTAACATTTGATATATTTCAAAAATTCTAATTTATTGTCCTAATTAATTGCAGTATATATTATCATTGTACATGAAGACTTAATTATTATTTTTTAAAAAAATCTTTTTATGAGCTTTTACTAGTACCACCAATTTATTTTAAATTTCATTTTTTTCAAAGTACATACTTACCATTTATATATATATATATATACAACTAAGTTTGACTTTTCACTAACTATTTTATTATATATAATATATTTATTTATTTTTTTTTAAAAAAAAAGGAGAGAGAGAAAATTATCCTGAATTTTAGAAGATTGATATGGAATTTTTCTATGCATTTATACGGTTATTTTGAGAAATTAATAAAACTAAATTTGTTTCAATTTCTTTAAATTCAGACGCTCTCGTCTTCTCTCTCTCTCTCTCTCTCTCACGATTTCTTTCTCCGAACACTCTATACTCCTTCCTCTCATCCCCATCTTCTTCTTCTTTTTCCTTTCTAACATTACTTTCATGTAACTCTCTTAAACGGTTTGGGCTGATTTTCTTTCTGAAATTTTTAAAAAAGGTACGCTTTTTCTATTTGCGATTTATTTAGTTGTTTTCTAAATTATTCCAAACGATTTATAGATTGTTTTTTATTAGGTATACATTTTAAACTAATATAACGATTATGGAATGATTATGTGCTGATTATGCTCAGATCTCTATTTTCCCGAATTTATTAGTTATATATAATGTAAATTTTCTATTTTTCGATTTTAACTAATGGAAGCTGTTTGTATATGTGTTAAGACTATAATGTTTCGGATTAAAACCTGTGTCCGAGTTTGTGATCGATGTCATACTTATATTATTTTCAGTTGATCTGAAAATTTAATTTTACATGCTGTTCATTTGCGTTTTATATATGTACGTAACATAATTCTTATAAAAATTACAATCATAATTTCGTAGTTTATATGGATTTTACAAAGATCGATACTAAAATGTTTTTGGCAGAGACAGATTCTGTGTTACATTTTGTTGAATTACAAAACCCTATTAAAATGAGGTTTTACATTTAGAAAAAGTGTAGAGACGTCTGTCAATGTGTTGTTTATGTTTCTTTTAAATTTGCAGTCTCTTTTGGATTATATAGATTCATATAAAAATAGTTTTACATTAACTAGCTAGTCAGTTTTCTAGAAACCCTAATAGATGCGCATGATCATATTCATTCTCATTGCGTATTGGAATCGAATCTGCGTATTAAGCATTAGCTAATTACTTTATTTATATTTTTGTTTTTCTTCAGAAGATGAGTAGGAGCCTCATCAGCTGTTGTTGTCGGCGTGGCGTCCCCGTGGCATACCTATGTGTTTGTATTAATAAATTTTTCCTACCAAATAAACTTTTTAATATGTTTTTTTTTTTGAAATCATGTGTTAAAATTTGAGACTTTATTTATAAAGAAAATTTGGCAAAAATAAATGAAATTAAATTTCAACACTTGCTAATCTAATAGATTTGGGGTGTTATAATTTGATTTCTTCTTGATGACGATTTTCTTTAATTATTTATTAAAATTGTTTTGATTTGTTTTTATTTTTGTTGGCAGTGTTTGTCTTCGTTTTCGTGAAAGACATAGTAATTAATGTCGTCATCGAGCTCTCATTCACCATGTGCAGCATGCAAGTTTCTGAGGCGGAAATGCACTCAAGAATGTGTGTTTGCACCCTATTTCCCACCCGATCAGCCTCAGAAGTTCGCCAACGTCCATAGGGTTTACGGCGCAAGCAACGTCGCCAAGCTTCTCAACGAACTCAACACTGTCCACCGCGAAGACGCTGTGACCTCTCTGGCTTATGAGGCCGAGGCTCGTCTCAGAGACCCGATTTATGGCTGCGTCGGCTTCATCTCGGTCCTCCAGAATAGGCTACGGCAAGTTCAGAACGATCTCTACACTGCCAAGAAGGAACTCTCGGCCTATATAGGGCCTCAGGCCATGATGATTCCCATAATTCAACCCCAACAACATCACTCAGATGCTGCTTTGCCATATAATATGCAGATGCCAATGTTGGGGATTTCGACTGGAGCTTCTCACGGCGCCGGTGGCCAGTTAGTGATTCAAGAGCCTCAGCAGCAACAAGCACAACAGATTTTTGAGGTTCAGCAGCAGCACCAAGAGCTTGTGAGGTTTAACAGTGGGTTTGATCCGGTGAGTTCGGTGGGTGGCGGCGGAGCCAGCGGTGGATTTAATCATCAGATGAGTGGTGATAATAATGGGATAATGTCTCCTTCATTGGGACTTGCGACTTTTGAGCAAAATGGTTTCCCAATTCAACCGCAGCAACCGCCTCACTACCATCCTATTGAGTATCAGCTTCAGGCACAGCTCTTGTTTCAACAATCACAACAGCAGCCGCAGCAGTCACAGCATAAATCAGAAGGCGAAGAGAGTTAGTGACACTTGGCTTTCCTCATCTTTCGTCAAACAAAATTTTCAGCCTAGGTAATTTGGTTACCTACACAAGTATACATATATGTGTCTCTATTATTTATATATATATATATATATATATATATACATATGTGCATGTCCTTCAATTTCATTGCTTTTAGAGACCGTTGTGTTAGAGAGATAGCATGATGGTTAATGTGTGTGCTGGTTTGATTTGTTGAGGAACTCATTGGCTTATTACTGCTTGGTGATGATAATATGCGTAGTGCAGTGCAGTGCAGTTTGATGCAATATTTGCATGGATTGGTCACTGTTCGTACGCTTGTTGTTACTCAAAATAGAGTGTTGTTGGTTATTCCACATATTAGAATTCATTATTTTTACTCAAATTTTCGTCTTTCTCATAAAATAATGTTGTGTACGCAGTTTTTGTATCATATATGTACGTCTTAAATAAAAATAAATAAAAAGGCATGAATTAATGTTATTAAGTCAATACAAAAGTTATTAAAAGCTTCCTTCGTGGATGTCAATTAGTGGAACATCAATTGTATCTTTAATTCCATTTTCAATGGCATCATTATTATCGTTGTTACATGTCAAGAAATTTCAGTTCCTATGTTTGACAAAGTTTGCACACACACACACACATATATATATACATATATCTAATAAGCACTGCTCTTTTATGAATATATCTAGAATAAGCATTTTATGATTTTATTTCCAATAAACAAATTAAGTTATACGTTTTAATAAATGTTTGTGTATCATACATATTGTACGTAATGAATCACTTTTGTGTATTGAATAATATGTTACAATATTCTCTGATACATTTACATTTGAAATGTAGTCTTTTTTATTTGAATCTATACGTATGAAGTAATATTAATACATATGTCGACACTATTAACCATATATATAAAAAGCAGACAAGTAGCTTTGGTAATTATGATTTGAAGTATTCATTTGTTTTATAATAATTTTTATTTGGCTATCTAACTTATTTATTTCAATTAGATAAGTTTAATGAATTGTTAGACTAAGTTAGGGTTAGATATATGCAAGTGTAACTTCCGATTAATTATTCAAGCTTCTACGAGGCTGTAGAGATTCTTACTGTTTGAGTGCAAATATTAACAGGCTGTAGTCTCTCTTAAACTTATATAGTAAATATAGTGACTTAATGCGTACTTTTTGTTGCCTTGTTACGTGCACTATATATTATTTATCAAAATCTTTTTTTAACCGAAATATTTCATAAATATTGAAAATTTGGACGAAAATTACATAAATTTATTTCGCTAAAAATAATTTTTCTATGTAAAAAATATCAGAAATTTGGTAAAATTTTTTATATTTTTTTTTGGTGTCAACTGCGGTTGGTGGGACATATTTCATTTTCTATCCGCTTAATATTTTATTTTATTTTCAGCCAAAAAGGCTATAGGAGCTAGTGTTGGAAAACTCTTTTTTTATTTTGAATTTTCAACGTTACTAAACTATGGAAGCTAGTGCTGGGAAAGTATCTTCTTCTTTTTCTTTTTCTTTTTTTTTTAGGGTTGAAAAAGTCTTTTTCTTTTTTTTTTCTTTTTTGTTATTAAATTATGGAAGCTAGTGTTGAAAACGTCTTTTACATTTTTTCTTTATAAAATTTCTTTTATGCTATTAAACTATGGAGGTTATAGCAAGTGCCGGGAAGATACCTTCTTTTTTCCTTTCGATCTTGTGTGTGGATATATATTATTAAACTTTGGAAGCTACGCATTCAACCCATATTATATGTTTATAACTTTCTACTGCTTGGTACTTAGACAACCATATATATATATATATATATATATATATATAATTCCTATATTTTTTATCATCTAAGTGCTTTCACCTTTGGCTTTGGATATATGGGAGTAGCTAATCCCCATATGTTACCGTTACAGATCAATGTTACAAACGCTATTTACAAGAATAATACAAGCGCTATTTATCAATGTTGACGTGCTATTTATCATTCGCATATAATCTTTTGGAAATTTGGAGAACCAATTCTAATTCGTTTAAAAAAAAAACGGGGACTGGTTCTGAGTCCAATAAAAAAAAGTTGATAATCATAAAGTATAAGTTGTATATTGAAATAAGTTGATTTTTTACGATACTTATGTACAATATCAAAGTAGAACACAGAGACTATAAATTAAACAATTTTAATTTATATTTGTTGCATTAAGTCACACGCATGCAATTAATACATATAGTTTCCTTTTTGTTTTTAAAAATGCTCTTAAATCTATGTTTTCAAAATACGCGTGATTGAGCTAGTAAAAGTTCAAAACGCGTCAGAATTAATTAAATGCCATGCATTTTTATGTTTAGTATTATTTTTAAAAATTATAATATATTAAATGCATAAAGACAAAAGGCAAAATGTTATAGACTACACGCAAACATTGTGCATTGGCAGGCTTATTCATTTCACTCGCATAACAAACATTTTCCTTAGGCCTTACCATTCACACATATTTTATTAACTTTTTAGTATCTGTGGTAATCTTCAGATTTACTTTAATATAGAAGAGGCATTACATGCTTTGAAATAAAAAACTACCTTCAATACACTTCATCTTTCTCTCACCTTACGCTTCATCTTTCTCCTACCTTCATTGAACGGCCACAGTTTGTAGCCAGCTTCAAGTATGGCTGAGGCTCTGATTTTTGTGCTGCTGGATCCGTTGATTTCTATCACGACTGAGATTTTAATACAAGAGGTGAATCTGGTGAAGGGTGTTAAGGAAGAGGTTTCAAGTCTTAAAAGCACGCTTGTAGCTATAAAAGATGTGTTGGAGGGCGCGGAGAAGAAACAACTGGAAGATCCTCGCGTTAGGCGCTGGTTGGATCAGCTCAGAGATGTTTCTTACGACATTGATAACGTGTTGGACAAGTGGAACACTGAAATTCTCACATCCGAAATTCAGAAACAAAACGCTCCTGCTCCTGCTCCAAAGAAGAGGAAGGTATCTTTTCCATTACTCTCTTCGTTCTTTTCTCTATCCCAACCTAAAAAACTTGGTATTCTCCACGAAGTTGCTCACGAAATCAAGAAACTTAATGAAACGCTAGAGACAATTGATAAAGAGAAACATTATTACTCTTTTGAAACAACAAAAGTTGTTCCTAATAAGAGAAGAGAGACTACATCCCTTGTTGATGTGTCCGAAGTGTATGGTCGGGATGCAGATAAGGATTATCTGATAAGCAAGTTGCTCTGTGACACTAGTGGTCATGGGGGTAAAGTTCCTGTTATCATCCCTATTGCGGGGATGGGGGGAATTGGGAAAACCACTCTTGCCCAACTCGCTTTTAATGATGAAAAGGTCCTGGCAAACTTTGATGAGCGAGTTTGGGTGTGTGTTTCGGAGCCTTTTGATGAGATCGGAATTGCCAAAGCAATTCTTGAAGCTCTCAGAGTTGATAGTTGCCAAAATTTAAATAGATTGGAGTCTTCATTGCAGCGTATTCGTGAATCTATTGAGGGAAAGAAGTTCCTGCTTGTCCTAGATGATGTGTGGACTGAAGATCGTGAAGTGTGGGAACAATTTATACAACCTTTTAGATCGGGTGCTGCAGGAAGTAGAATCTTGATAACAACAAGAAAACACAAAGTTGCTACTATGATGGACGTACCCACCCCAATGCTCATTAACTTGGAACTGTTGTCTGAAGAGTATTGCTGGTCAATATTTAGTCAACTAGCATTTTTTGAAAGAAATGGTGAAGATCGCCAACAGTTAGAAGAAGTTGGGAAGAAAATTGCACACAAGTGCAAAGGATTGCCTCTTCAAGCAAAGACTTTAGGAGGTTTGATGCGTTTTAAGGAGACGAAAAGGGATTGGGAGGACGTTCTATCTGATCAAATCTGGGAATCGCATGACGAAAAGATTAAACATTTCGCTCCTTTCTTGTTGAGTTACTATGACTTGCCTCCTCTCGAGAAACGTTGTTTTTCATATTGTTCTGTATTCCCTAAAGATTATGAGTTTCGTAGAGATGAGTTGATTGAAATGTGGATGTCACAGGGTTATTTAAGTAGCGACGAAAATCCAGAGAATAGAGGTCAAAATTGTTTTAAAAATTTGATCATGCAATCTTTCTTCCAAGACTTTCGGAAAGATGGTGATGGAAACATTTTAGGATACAAAATGCATGACATATTGCATGACTTGGCCCAGTTTTTGACAAAAAATGAATGTTCAACCATGGAAGTGGACGAGGAAAATATACTGCTTCATATTGCTGAAAAGGTCCGTCATTTGACCTTGCTATTCACAGCTCACAGGGTGGAACTCCCTACCTTGATGCTTGATGAAGGTAATTTGCGTAGCCTTTTCATATTCAATTCAAATCTGTCAGCCTGTGATTTGAGGTTGCCTCATCAAACATCTGGTCCTCTAAGATACCTTCGAACACTAAATATGAGGAATTGTGGAATTTCATGGCTTCCAGGGAAACTGATTGGTCAGTTGAGACATTTGAGATATTTAGATTTATCTCTTACTATGTTGGAAGAATTGCCTAATGAAGTATGCGATTTATGTAATTTACAAACTTTGAGACTCGAATTCTGCCACGCTTGTGAAAGACTACCAGAAGGGATGGGGAGGCTCGTGAATTTAAGACATCTTCATGTTTTAGGTTGTTATAAATTGAAGGGATTGCCAAAAGGAATTGGAAGACTAACCCAGCTTCGGACGCTAGACAGGGTGGTTATACCAGAGAACAATCATGAGGAATATGTAAGCGTGGGAGATTTGGAAAAGATGAATCACCTTCAACTCGAAAGTGCCGCAGAAATAAATGGTTGTGGAAATTTGAAAAGTTTGAGTGAGGCTGAGAAACTTGCAGGGCTAATGAAAAGGGGAAATCAGGTTCACCTAATTCTAGAATTTCATTCTAGAAGTTTGAGTTATGAGACGGTTAGTAAGGAAGATGATGAATTTGATATACTTGAAGCATTACAACCACGTCAAAGCTTGAAATCATTAAGTATCAGAGGTTACGTTGGTGCCAGTTTGTCTTCCAAATGGATGACGTCGTTACATAATTTGGTACTTCTCCTAATTTGGGACTGCGAATTCTTTGACACATTTCCTCCGTTGGGAAGGTTACCTTCCCTTAAGGAACTTGTGACAGATAGAAATAGAGGATTGAGAAAGATAGGGGGTGAGGTAATGGGAATTACAACGACAACGTCATCTGCTTCAACTTCAAGTAGAATTAGTAGTAGTGATGATGATATTAATGTTGAAAAAGGAGGAGTCCACGGTTTCATTTCTTTCCCCAAACTCAAACAACTTTGTTTTCGGGACATGAGGGGATGGGAAGAATGGGAAGGCTGTGAAAGTGCAACCAATATGCCTTGTCTCCATTCCTTAAGTATATACAGATGCGACAGTCTGAAATCTCTACCCGAGTTTTTGAAAGAGACGCCATTGCAGCATTTGCATATCGACGAGTGCAGAATTCTATCAGAATCTTTCCTACGCTCGGGAAAGGAGTGGGCCCATATTTCTCACGTCCCAACCATCCAAATTGATTACAAGTATGTGAAGCGAGACGGCAATTGGATAGAAACTCCATATGAATTAGATTCATAATTTCCAAATCTCTCTGGTAATTATTTTGACCTTCTGTTGCAGACTTTGAATTAATACACATTCATTTTACAGCTTTTTTAGATTATCTTATATATTTTTAATCAACCTTAATCATTATATTTTTTTCTCAATTTTGAAATATATATATATATATATATTTAGGTTTAACGATTAATTATTTATAATATACATGTTACCTTATATCCAAGGAGGTTAAGTTGATGAATTATGTCTAAAGAAGTTTTTGAATCTTGAATATGTATGACTCATTCACCTTCAGTTGCTTTACTTTGTCAAGTCTGTAAAGGTATAATTTTTTTTTTAATTAATTCCATTGATTTTTTAAAACACAGTTCATTTGATATTTGACTTCATTATTTATTTTGTGGTCATGAAAATGGTTGGAAACTATTGCATACATTTTGCTTTGCGTACGGAACGAACTTCAAGTACTTGGTAGGACGCAGCCGTTTGCTAAGATGTGCTTCCACATATTCATGATCACAAAATATATGCAACAAATCACTGCTACTAATATTTACCAAATCTCCACCTTTTTTGTTTTCTTGTTCATTTTTTGCAGTGCATATATGCAGCATACAATTGAAGATACAAAAAGAGAAATTCATGTATGAGATATAAGAAGTTGAAATGAAAAATAATAATGAGTTCTGAGTCTAAATAAGGCTTTGTAAAATGTCTATATATTTGTTGATTATATGTGTTTATATATATATATATATCAATCATTCTTAATTTCATTATAAATTTGGTTATTATAGTACTAATAATAGTGAAACAAAATTTTTTATATTAATTAATTTGTTGACAAGTTTTCAGTTTTAAATTCATACCTACATTTTAGGGATTTTCAAAATGAAATTCTTTAATTATATTATTTACTTCTATTATTTTCATTTATATTACTTTCATTCTTGAAGATTTTATCCTAATTTTGTAGGTTATAATCTAAGATGTATTCAATTATTACCTTATTAATTTTGTTCTTTCTTCCTAATTGCAAGGTTCATCTAACAATTGTTTATTAATCTAAAGTGAGCTTAATTTCGTTTACAACTGAGGACATCTACTTTGATTGGCTTATTACAGCTTGGTGATGATAATATGCGTAGTGCAGTGCAGTGCAGCTGTTTGATGCAATATTTGCGTGGATTAGTCAATGTTCGTACGCTTCTTGTTACTTAAAATAGTGTTGTTGGTTATTCCACATATTAGAACTCATTATTTTTACTCAGATTTTGGTCTTTTTCATAAAATAATATTGTGTACGTAGTTTTTGTATCATATATGTACGTCTTAAAAAAAAAAAAAAAAAGGCATGAATTAATGTTATTACGTCAATTACAAAAGTTACTAAAAGCTTCCTTCCTGGATCTCAATTAGTAGTACATCATTTGTATATATCTTTAATTCCATTTTCAATGGTAACATTGTTATCGTTGTTAAATGTCAAGAAATTTCAGTTCCTATGTTTGACAAAGTTTACACACACACACACATATATACATATATCTAATAAGCACTGTTTTTTTTTATGAATATATCTAAAATAAGGATTTTATGATTTTTATTTACAATAAACAAATTAAGGTACACGTTTTAATAAATATTTGTGTATCATACGTATTGTACGTAATGAATCACTTTTGTGTATTGAATAATATGTTACAATATTCTCTGATACATTTACATTTGAAATGTAGTCTTTTTTATTTGAATCTATACGTATGAAGAAATATTAATACGTACATCGACACTATTAACCATATATATAAAAAGCAAATAAGTAGCTTTGGTAATTATGATTTGAAGTATTTATGTGTTTATAATGATTTTTATTTGGCTATCTAACTTGTTTATTTCAATTAGATAAGTTTAATGAATTGTTAGATTAAGTTAAGGTTAGTTAAATGCATGTATAACTTTCGATTAATTATTCAAGCTTCTACGAAGCTGTAGAGATTTTTACTGTTTGAGTGTAAATATTAACAAGTTGTAGTCACTCTTAAACTTATATATAGTAAATATAGTGACTTAATGCATACTTTTTGTTGCCTCGTTACGTTTACTATATATATTATGTACTAAAATCTTTTTTAATAAAAATATCACATAAATATTAAAAATTTTGCAGAAATTAAAATTATTTTTTATTTCGGTCTAAAAATAATTTTTCTATATAAAAAATGTCGAAATTTTTATGAAATTTAGTGAAATTTTTTATATTTTTATCTGGTGTCAGCTGGGGTTGATGGAACATATTTTATTTTCTATCCGCCTAATATTTTATTTTTTTCAAGCAAAAAAAAAGCTATGTTGAGAAGCTCTTTTTTTTATTTTGAATTTTCTATGTTACTAAACTATGGAAGAAGCTAGTGCTGGGAAAGTAATTTTTTTTTTTTTCTAGTGTTGAAAAGTTTTTTGTTATTAAATTATGGAAGCTAGTGTTGAAAACGTCTTTTACATTTTTGTCTTCATAAAATTTCTTTTATGCTATTAAACTATGGAGGCTAGCAAGTGCCGGGAAGATACCTTCTTTTTTTAACTTGTTATTGCTTGGTACTTAGACAACCATATATATACATACATACATACATATATATATATATATATATATATATATATAATTCCTATATTTTTTATCATCTAAGTGCTTTCTGGATATATGGGAGTAGCTAATCCATATGTTACCGTTACAGATCATCACTACTCAAGAATAATACAAGCGCTATTTATCATTCCTATATAATCTTTTGGAAATTTGTAGAACCAATTCTAATTCATTTTTTTTAAAAAAATGTGGACTGGTTCTCAGTCCATTAAAAAAAAGTTGGTAATCATAAAGCATAAGTTGTATATTGAAATAAGTTGATATTTTACAGTACTTATATGTACAACATCAAAGTAGAACATACATAGACTATAAATTAAGCAATTTGAATTTATATGTGTTCCATTAAGTCACACGGATGCAATTAATACACATAGTTTCCTTTTCGTTTTTAAAAATGCTCTTAAATCTATGTTTTCAAAATACGCGTGATAGAGCTAGTAAAAGTTCAAAACGCGTTAGAATTAATTAAATCCCATGCATTTTTATGTTTATTATTATTTTTAAAAATTATAATAAATTAAATGCATAAAAACGAAAGGCAAAATGTTCATAATTATCAAGAAAAAATAATTACCCAAAGACCCCATCACAGTCATTACATGAGTTAATTCAGTCCAAATTAAGAAAACCAAAATGAAAATAATAAACTTAAAAAAATATATAAAAACTTGAACAATTGATCAAACATGTAAAGGACAAGAATAAAAACAAACCAAAGCCCATGAATTTCCCCCACATACCCAATTGCGAATTTAGGAGAACGGAGCATTGAGGAAAAGGGTTTGTTGAAATGAAGCTGTAAAATCCAAGAAGAAAGTAATAAAAACCAACCTCGAACAGGGATGACTCTTGTGTAGAAAATCTCCGTAAAAGAGAGAACTGAGAAGAAGAAGACATGCCTGTAGATGTACACTTGGAAATCGCCATGGCTTTGCGTTGCTCTGTCACTCACCAGACCAGAGTAGGAAGTAGGAAACAAAAAACAAGGAATCTTTGTCGTCATAGTTTTCGCATTTTCTATTCTATCCACGTAATCGGTCGTTACATCTCTAAGTCTAACAAATATGACCCCTCATGTCTTGGGCTCTTCTAAAGCGCCAGCTGGAGGATCTGTTCATCCTCTACCCTTCCAATCCTTTTCTTTCTTTTTCCCACCTTCAATAATCAATAATACACTTTATCTTTCATCTTTCGTCTTTCTCTTACCTTACACTTCATCTTTCTCTTACCTTCACTGAACAGCCATAGTTTGTAGCCACCTTCAAGTATGGCTGACGCTCTGATTTCTGTGCTGCTGGATCCGCTGATTTCCATCACGACTGAGTTTCTAATACAACAGGTGAAACTGGTGAAGGGTGTTAAGGAAGAGGTTTCAAGTCTCAAAAGCAAGCTTGTAGCTATAAAAGATGTGTTGGAGGGCGCGGAGAAGAAACAACTGGAAGATCCTCGTGTTAGGCGCTGGTTGGATCAGCTCAGAGATGTTTCTTATGACATTGATAATGTTTTGGACAAGTGGAACACTGAAATTCTCACATCCGAAATTCAGAAACAAAACGCTCCTGCTCTTGCTTCTGCTCTAAAGAAGAAGGTATGCTTTCCATTACCCTCTTCTTGCTTTTGTCTATCCCAACCTAAAAAAGTTGGTATTCTCCACGAAGTTGCTCGCAAAATCAAGAAACTTAATGAAACGTTAGAGAGAATTGCTCAAGAGAAAAGTAATTACTCTTTGGAAACAACAAAAGTTGTTCCTAATAAGAGAAGAGAGACTACCTCCCTTGTTGATGTGTCCGAAGTGTATGGTCGGGATACAGATAAGGATGATCTAATAAGCAAGTTGCTCTGTGACACTAGTGGTCATGGGGGTAAAGTTCCTGTTATCATCCCTATTGTGGGGATGGGGAGAATTGGGAAAACCACTCTTGCCCAATTCGCTTTTAATGATGAAAAGGTCCTGGCAAACTTTGATGAGCGAGTTTGGGTGTGTGTTTCGGAGCCTTTTGATGAGATTGGAATTGCCAAAGCAATTCTTCCAGCGCTAAAAGTTGATTTGAAAGATCTACATACATTGCAAGCTTTATTGCTAAGTATTCGTAAATCTGTTGAGGGAAAGAAGTTCCTGCTTGTCCTAGATGATGTATGGACTGAAGACCGTGAAGTGTGGGAACGATTTATACAACCTTTTAGATCGGGTGCTGTAGGAAGTAGAATCTTGATAACAACAAGAAAACTCACAGTTGCTACTATAATGGACGTACCCAAGTCAATGATCTATAACTTGCAACTGTTGTCTGAAGAGCATTGCTGGTCAATATTTAGTCAACTAGCATTTTTTGAAAGAAATGGTGAAGAGCGCCAACAGTTAGAAGAAATTGGGAGGAAAATTGCAAACAAGTGCAAAGGATTGTCTCTTCAAGCAAAGACTTTAGGAGGTTTGATGCGTTTTAAGGAGACGAAAAGGGATTGGAAGGACGTTCTATCCGATAAAATCTGGGAATCGCATGATGAAAAGATTAAACATTTCGCTCCTTTCTTGTTGAGTTACTATGACTTGCCTCCTCTCGAGAAACGTTGTTTTTCATATTGTTCCGTATTCCCTAAAGATTATGAGTTTCGTAGAGATGAGTTGATTGAAATGTGGATGTCACAGGGTTATTTAAGTAGCGACTAAAATCCAGAGAATAGAGGTCAAAATTGTTTTAAAAATTTGATCATGCAATCTTTCTTTCAAGACTTTCGGAAAGATGATGAAGCTGGAAGCATTGTAGGATGCAAAATGCATGACATATTGCATGACTTGGCCCAGCTTTTGACAAAAAACGAATGTTCAACCATGAAAGTGGACGAGGAGAATACACAGCCTCATATTGTTGAAAAGGTCCGTCATTTGACCTTGCTATTCACAGCTGACAGCTTGGAATTCTCTACCTCAATGCTTAATGAAGGTAATTTGCATAGCCTTTTCACATTCGATTCAAATTCGTCAGCCTCTGCATTGAGGTTGCCTTATCAAGCATCTGGTCGTCTAAGATACCTTCGAACACTAAATATGAGGGAATGTGGAATTTCATGGCTTCCTGGGCAACTAATTGGTCAGTTGAGATATTTAGATTTATCTGATAATAGGTTGGAAGAATTGCCTGATGAAGGATGCGATTTATGTAATTTACAAACTTTAAGTCTCCAAGGCTGCTACCATCTTAAAAGACTACCAGAAGGGATGGGGAGGCTTGAGAATTTAAGACATCTTCATATTTCAGATTGTGATAAATTGAAGGGATTGCCAAAAGGAATTGGAAGACTAACTCAGCTTCGGACGCTAGACAGGGTGGTTATACCAAAGAACAAGCATGAAGAATATGTAAGCATGGGAGATTTGGAAAAGATGAATCACCTTCAACTGGAAAGTGCAGCAGTCATATATGGGTGTGGAAATTTGAAAAGTTTGAGTGAGGCTGAGAAACTTGCAGGGCTAATGAAAAGGGGAAATCAGGTTCGACTGAATCTACAATTTCATTTTCCTGATTTTAATGAGATGGTTAGTAATGATTTTGAGATAGTTGAAGCATTACAACCACCTTCATGCTTGAAATCATTACATATCGGAGGTTACCGTGGTGCCAGTTTGTCTCCCAAATGGATGACGTCGTTACATAATTTGACACGTCTCTTTTTTTTTCGCTGCGAAGTCTTTGACACATTTCCTCCGTTGGGAAGGCTACCTTCCCTTGAGGAACTTTCGATAGTTGGAAATAGAGAATTGAGAAAGATTGGGGGTGAGCTAATGGGAATTACAACGACAACGTCGTCTGCTTCAACTTCAAGTAGAATTAATGTTGCAAAAGGAGGAGGAGTCCACCATTTCATTTCTTTCCCCAAACTCAAACGACTTTCTTTTAAGCACATGGAGAGATTGGAAGAATGGGAAGGCTGTGAAAGTGCAACCAACATGCCTTGTCTCCATTCCTTAAGAATATTCTTATGCGACAGTCTAAAATCACTTTCCGAGTTTCTGAAAGACACACCATTGCAGCATTTGGAGATCCACAAGTGCAGAATTCTATCAGAATCTTTCCGACGCTCGGGAAAGGAGTGGGCCCATATTTCTCACGTCCCAACCATCCAAATTAACAAGGACTATGTGAAGCGAGACGGCCATTGGATAGGAGATGCATTTTAATCAGATGCATAATTTCCAAATATCTCGGTAATTATTTTGACCTTCTGTTGCATACTTTGAATTAATACATTCATTTTACAGCTTTTTTAGATTATCTTATATATTTTTAATCAACCTTAATTATTATTTTTTTTTCTCAATTTTCAAATATATATATATATATATATATATATATTTAGGTTTAACAATTGATTATTTATAATAAACATGTTACCTGATATCCAAGGAGGTTAAGTTGATGAATTATGTCTAAAGAAGTTTTTGAATCTTGAATGTGTATGACTCATTCACCTTCAGTTGCTTTACTAATTTGTCAAGTCTATAAAGCTATAATTTTTTTTTAATTAATTCCATTGATTTTTTAAAACACAGTTCATTTGATATTTGAACTTCATTATTTATTTTGTGATCATGAAAATGGTTGGAAACTAATGCATACGTTTTGCTTTATGTACGGAACGAACTTCAAGTACTTGGTAGGACGCAGCCGTTTGCTAAGATCTGCTTCCACATATTCATGATCACAAAATATATGCTACAAATTAGTGCTACTAATATTTACCAAATCTCCACCTTTTTGTTTTCTTGTTCATTTCTTGCAGTGCATATATGCAGCATACAATTGCAGATGCAAAAAGAGAAATTCATGTATGAGATGTAAGAAGTTGTAATGAAAAATAATAATGAGCTCTGAGTTTAAATAAGGCTTTGTAAAATGTCTATATATTTGCTGATTATATGTGTTAATATATATACATATATCATTCTTAATTTCATTATAAATTTGGTTATTATAGTACTAATAATGGTGAAACAAAATTTTTTATATTAATTAATTTGTTGGCAAGTTTTCTGTTTTAAATCCCTAGCACAGACCTACATTTTAGGGATTTTCAAAATGAAATTCTTTAAAGTATATTATTTACTTCTAATATTTTCATTATATTACTTTCATTCTTGAAGATTTTATCCTAATTTTGTAGGTTATAATCTAAGATGTATTCAATTATTACCTTATTAATTTTGTTCTTTCTTCCCAATTGCAAGGTTCATCTAACAATTGTTTATTAATCTAATGTGAGCTTAATTTCATTTACAACTGAGGACATCTACAATTAATTTATTTTCTATATTTTACCTTAGCGTAGATATTATTTTCCTACAACACTAAAATCGTCAAACAATTTATAACAAAGGGTCTTTTATACTTTAGACACTAGCAATGATGGAATATTTATTAACTTCTATAAATAAGTTTCCTAAGTCATCTAAATTGTTTTTTTTTCCTCCTGCTGCAAAACACCTCTTACCGATGTTGTTATTCGTGTCCTAGAACAAGTAGAGAATAAAAGCTTTAGGAACAATTTGTTTAGCTTTATTATTTTTAAATTTTCTACAGTACATCTCACATCAATTTTTCTTATTTTTATTTTTTAGTCAGAAGATAATGATATCATATTTAATTTGCCTTTTATATGGGTACAAAGTAATTGAAAATTTATATTTTTCCACAATGAATCCGTTCAATTTAACTGTTTAACATAAAAATCCAATCCTATTTTACATGTCAAACAAGGCTTAAAAACATGTCACACCCTACATATAATAATCTATCAAAAAGGCATGAAGTTAACCGCAATGTGGATAATTCAACCAAATAATTGAACACGCTACATATGAAAGATAAATTACATACTTAATCTCCAAGTTCAAGGCAAAGAAACCCTTTACACCCCATGCTTTTCAAACCGGAACCAGATATAAGAAAAAACCACTAAAATGTCACAACAGAGTGGGGGATAAAGAATTAACAATTGAACAAGAAAATCAACTAGTAAGGTTCTCTCAATGCAACCTTGTCAACTCTTCCACTCTCTTGCAGAGCTCTTCTACAGGGACATTCATTTGTTTCGAAATCTCGTCCATTTTACTGCGGCTCAGATCAACAAATGATTCGATCAAATCTCCATCCAAGAAATTCCTGGCCTCCACAGTTTTCTTCTCATTGCTGAATGATCTCCAGCGTTCGTGGCTTAAGCCTCCGACGCCCTTTATCACCTTCCTCATGTTTGACTGGAGCTTCTCAAAAAACACATACTGTCCATGGGGAAGTGCAGTTTGATGCAATATTTGCATGGATTAGTCACTGTTCGTACGCTTCTTGTTACTCAAAATAGAGTGTTGTTGGTTATTCCACATATTGGAATTCATTATTTTTACTCAGATTTTGGTCTTTCTCATAAAATAATATTGTGCACGTAGTTTTTGTATCATATATGTACATTTTAAATAAAAATAAATAAAAAGGCATGAATTAATGTTATTAAGTCAACACAAAAGTTACTAAAAGCTTCCTTCCTGGATGTCAATTAGTAGTACATCATTTATATATATCTTTAATTCCATTTTCAATGGCATCATTATTATCGTTGTTAAATGTCAAGAAATTTCAGTATATGTTTGACAAAGTTTACACACACACATATATATATATACATATATATAATAAGCACTGCTTTTTTATGAATATATCTAAAATAAGCACACTACAAAAAGTTTTTGATTTAGCCACTAACTTAAAATCGTATTAATGAGCTACACAAAATCTTATCATATTATATATAACGATGAAAATATTTTGTAGCTTGATTGCTGCTAAAGGCCCATGATAAAATAATCTTAAAGTTACTAAATTCAATTTTCATGACTGAATGTGATATCTTTTGTTACAATGCATATCTCATAGCTAAGCTAAACATTCATATATAAATAATTTCGTAACTAATTGATACTTTTTTCATGTTTGAAAGGTCATGTCGTAGCTAATTGGGTATGAAAATGTTAGTATTTCAGATTATTTGTTACAAAATCATACATTTAAGTTCAACCACTTTTTCATTACTATTTGTTTAAGTGTTACAAAATTACACTTCATAACTACATTTTAGTTACAGTATATATACAATTAGACTTTGTTACTCTTGATAATAAACTACGAATTACTTTTGTCATTTCAAAACTAATAGCTACAAAATAGAAGCTTATGCAAAATAGCTACAAAATAGAAGCTTATGCAAAATAGCTACAAAATAGAAGCATATGCAAAATAGCTACAAACTCTGTTACCAATTCAATTATTGCTACCAAACTTTTGCAGCTACACATTCATTTTTTTTCATAGGTTTTTGTACCTACATATATACTTCTACAATTCACATCTTCTAAACATCATCAATATTAAACTTAAATGAAATTATTTTATTAATAATCAAAACATAATGTGTTATACACAATGATAATATGACAATAAAAAAGTACTAAAATAATATTCATAAGCACATATCCTAAAATAATCTAATATCTATATATTTAAAAAGACACACTCCAATATCATGTTTTCTTCCCAAAATCCCAAGTTCACTTCCAGAGACAATAAACTTTCTATGCTACCATAGATAACTGCAATCCATAAACAAAATTGATAAAGGTAAAAAAAAAACCTATGGGAATTGAATAATAACTTCTTGCACTAAGATTGTTATTAGTTAATTAAAGTTCTATTTGTCTAATATAGTGCATTCCTAAGAATGAAAATATGTTGTTCAGCTATATGACATTTACCCACCAAGCCACATCCAAATTTATGTTTAAATTCCATATCAGCTAATAACAGTACCGAAAACATATGTCTGTCCATAGCACCTACTTAGAGAACAACTATCAACATATGCTAAAAGCAGTTATGAACCCAATAGGAGTTTACGTTCACATCCAACCATGAGAACTGTAATAGTGTTTGTTTGCTGGATTTGCTTTCGCTGGGTTTACTGGACAGCCCCTGCCCTTATGCCACCGAGATGCTGCACCTGCTGTCCTTGCTGAACCATTGGCAAAGAAAACAATATATATATATATATATATATAAAGAAAACAAAAATACAAAGAACATGGATTAATTGAATGTTTCAAAGTATTTTATGAAAACCAACTTCAATTGGAAGACTTGCAGGAACATATTTCCCAGCTTAAATTTTGTATTGAAAATATTAGCTTTATTCTTATGCACACGTTAGTGACTAGTTAAAATATTGACTAGTTAATTAGACATACTTAAGAACTGGCAACTTAATATCTATTTCTCTTTTCACTTATATCTATGGCTGCAAAAATCAAATCAAATAAAGAAAAAACAGAATACGAGGCCATCTGGTTAGTGACTAGTTAGGGTGTTTGTATATTTTTAAAACACTTTAAAAGTGTGTATGTTATATTGAAACTTCAACAAGTTAACTTAGAAGCTATTTAATACTCCAATTGCTATTAAATTACAGAAATCAATTGGAAAACTCAAAGAAACAGCAAGACAATTAGCAAAAAATTACCCTCACAGAATGTTTCTTGAATGAAAGAAAACCCCATCAACTGAATCTTAAATGCTAAACGAAATTCCATTACTATTTATTTAAACTCTTTTTTTTTTTTTCTCTCTTGGGAGGACCAATTTTCCCAAATTTTCCATTCCATGTACAAAGTAATGATGCTATATGATCGGGAGGGGCATAAAGTTCTAAATAACAAGGGCTAAATCAAACTATATAGAATTTGACAACAACAATCTTATGAATTTTCTTGCTAGATTCTCATTTGCCAAACAGAAATGAAGTCAAAATCTACCTTGAAACCATTCTTTATTTACATTGACCATTGCCTACGTTATCTTCAACAGATAAAAATGAAGCAAAAATGGCTAGAATAAAGAAGAGGAGCCAGAATCACACACCCTGTCCACAAAAAGATTCCTCTTATTTCTGTTCCTAAAGAGTGCAAGCTGAAACTCTTCCTGTTTTACGAGAGATTACAAAATTGTCATTTAGTAGGACATATTCAACCAAAATTATACCAAACATAGGATCCACTTATAAAATTAGTTAAAAGCGAAGGCAAAAATAACTCTGAAATGAAACCTTGGTAAATGTACCTTGTGGATAAGACCATCATTAATTATTGAGCTGCTTATTTTCTTAAAAAGCTCATAAAAAGCTTCCACTTCACTCACAGTAACTGCACATAAGAAAAACAGTCAAAATTTCCAACTGTAATATCAAATGATCAATAATGAATCAGGATACTGGTCATATCTTTTAGTAGCACACAGGCTGGTTGAAATCAAATAAGCTACATCTAGCTGAAAATAAGCAAGGACCTCCATTCTCATCTCAACCCATGATGCCAGACATGATGTATATACTCTTATTAAACTACCTGCTTATTACCTTGTCCTCCACTTGCAAGGGATGCACTAAAACTGACATTTAAGGACAATAAACTTTATTCCCTACTCTATATCGACATACTGAGAGACAACTAATGCCTTGAACAAAGTAAACATCCCAGCTTGCCTCAAAGGTTTCCTAAGTGGTGTCAAATCACCAGTTTAGGAAGATGTAATCATGGGTATCTACTATCTAGGAAAAGATGCTCAGTCTAGCTATGGATTCAAAGGCAACACCGTGAAAAAATGTGCATTGTTGGTTTTTCAAAGTTTTTCATTCTTAAACAAAGGTTATTAGAGAAAACTAGTGACCCATGATTTGCCCTGTTTTCATGAAGGGAAAATGCATGAAAAAAACTGGATTTCGGATATGTGAAGCTTGAGAAAGAAAACAATTGGGAGCCAAAGCAAACACCACATCAACATAAAACATTGGGACTCAACATATCCTTTACTTTTCCCCCTTACTTTTCTCATCAACCACAAAAGAAAATTCAAAGAAACAAACACAACAAAACCAATAAATAAATACAAAGAACCAGACCCAGTTTCGTAAAATACACAAATGTTATGTATGCTAATTGACATGGCATGCAGAGCCTCAGACATTAATCAAAACTCCAACCAAGAAAGAAGAAGAAGATGAAAGAAAGATAAACATATGTCACGATTTAATTGCACACTAAATAATCCAAAATCAGACTAGGTTAGCCCTACAAGTTGAAATCAAATCACTTGCTGTTAAAAATAATTTTCTTTTAAAGAAAAACATATTAAAAAAGAAAACAAGTACACAAAAGGGAATGCCATTGCGACCCAAAATCCACATACACAATGAAAGTGCAAGTTTAGATTTTGGGTAACGAGTTTCGTGATCAGGAGCGGTGTTTTCTAATCAAAAAGCAATTCCACCAACAAAATAAAGGAACTGAATAAGAGAAGTATGAAAAGTAGACGACAACTGAATAAACCCTTAACAAAAACCCATACCAGAAAGCATAAAAATCATGCGTCACAGCATTGCAAAAAAAAAATGTTTTATAACCCTAGGAAAAAAAAGAAAAAAAGCGCGTCCTATCATAAAAAACCGTCGCACCATAAAGTCACCTCCATTGAGGATTCTAACCTAAAATTTTGTATTCGCAGACCAGAATTATGCTTTCTCAAGTCAAGAACTATTGTAATATTAGCTGAGCTGAAGTTGTCAATTTGCAAATAATGATTAAAAAAAAAGTAAATACGGAAGCAAAATAGAAGGATCGCATAAACCAATAAATGAATTACTGCTGCTACACAGAATCATAGTTCCATATAAACCCTAAATCAAGTAATTCGAAGAAGAATATGACTTACCCAAATGAAATCCAAACAAATCTGAAGAATACAACCCTTTTCGTCCATCAAATTTGCAAGCATCCCAACCTCATCATCTTTACCACTAAACCCCATCAGTATTCTCTTCTAGACCCACTATTGAAAACGAGAAACCAAGGGAACGAGGTCGCGAAGCCATTTGCAGCTGCCGTCGATATTGAAAAAAATATATATTTTCCAGGTGAGTGAGATTGATGGAGATGGAGGAGATAACAGCATGGGTTAGCGGCGGTGTAGAGTGAGATTGAGGGAGATAGAGGAGGGGGTGTGGGCGTCGGAGAGAAGGGGGCGACGGGGAGTGAATTGCAGAGAGAGGGCTAGCGAGTGAGGAGTTGCAGAGAGAAGAGCTTATGTGTTTGTTTGTATTTTTTTATTTTATATCATCAGTTATAAAACGTTTTTGGAGGTGTTGTAAGATTGTGCCACGTCATCAATATTTTGGGTGGGAAATTTGGCGCCAAATTATTTTTGAAGTTTCTGCTATAGCTACAAAATAAATTGTAATAATATTTTTAAAATTCTATTACAAAACATGGTTTTGTGCCAAAAATATTTGAATATTTTTGCTATAAATTTATTTTTGTAGTTATGTATAATTAAAAATAAATTTAATTTATATCAATTAGTTAAAAGTTCTGCTATAATATATATAGTAATTAATTTCTAATTCAGTTAAGAAATTAAATTTTATGGCTAAATAATATACTTTAGTTACAAATTTAAGAATTATACCAATAATTTATGTTTATATTGTAACTAATTATAACTACTTGTGATGGTTCAGCCACGAAATATAATTTTATAACTAAACTTTTACTTTTAGTCACGAATTTGAAAATTGTAGCAACCACTCTTGTGATTAATTCAAATATTTTTTTGTAGTGGCATTTTATGATTTTTATTTCCAATAAACAAATTAAGGTTAGTTAAATGCATGTAGAGATTCTTACTGTTTGAGTGTAAATATTAACAGGTTGTAGTCTCTCTTAAACTTATATAAAGTAAATACGGTGACTTAATGCATACTTTTTGTTGCCTTGTTACATGTACTATATATTATGTACCAAAAACTTTTTTAACTGGAATATCCCATAAATATTGAAGAAATATTAAAAATTTCGGCAAAAATTATAAAAATAAAAATTATTTTTTATTTTGATTTAAAAATAATTTTTTTATATAAAAAATATCGAAATTTTGTAAATTTTTTTATATTTTTATCTAGTGTCAGCTGGTGTTGATAGGACATATTCCATTTCTATCTGCCTAATATTTTATTTTATTTTCAGCCAAGCTGTGGGAGCTAGTGTTGAAAAACTCTTTTTTTTATTTTGAATTTTCTATGTTACTAAACTATGGAAGCTACTGGGAAAGTATCTTCTTCTTTTTCCTTTTTTTTTTTTGTTATTAAATTATGGAAGCTAGTGTTGAAAACGTCTTTTACATTTTTTCTTTATAAAATTTCTTTTATGCTATTAAACTATGGAGGCTAGCAAGTGCCGGGAAGATACCTTCTTTTTTTTTTCTTTCGATCCTGTGTGTTCATATATATTATTAAACTTTGGAAGCTAGAGAAGTGAAAGTATATACGCATTCAACCCACATTATATGCTTATAACTTTTTATTGCTGGGTACTTAGACAACCATATATATATATATATATATATAATTCCTATATTTTTTTATCATCTAAGTGCTTTCACCTTTGGCTTTGGATAAATGGGAGTAGCTAATACATATGCTACCGTTAGAGATCAACACTACTCAAGAATAATACAAGCGCTATTTATCAATGTTGACGTGCTATTTATCATTCGTATATAATCTTTTGGAAGTTTGGAGAACCAATTCTAATTCATTTTAAAAAAAAAAAAAATGTGGACGAGTTCCGAGTCCATTAAAAAAAAGTTGATAATCATAAAGCATAAGTTGATATTTTACAACACTTGTATGTACAACATCAAAGTAGAACATACACAGACTATAAATTAAACAATTTTAATTTATATGTGTTCCATTAAGCCACACGTATGCAATTAATACATATAGTTTGCCTTTTGTTTTTAAAAATGCTCTTTTAAATCTATATTTTCAAAATACGCGTGATTGACCTAGTAAAAGTTCAAAACGAGTCAGAATTAATTAAATGCCATGCATCTTTATGTTTATTATTATTTTTTAAAATCATAATAAATTAAATGCATAAAAACAAAAGGCAAAATTTATAGACTACACGCAAACATTGTCCATAGGCAGGCTTATTCATTTCACTCGCATACAAAACTACCTTCATTGAACAGCCACAATTTGCAGCCAGCTTCAAGAATGGCTGACGCTCTGACTTCTGTGCTGCTGGATCCGTTGATTTCCATCACGACTGAGTTTCTTATACAAGAGGTGAAACTGGTGAAGGGTGTTAAGGAAGAGGTTTCAAGTCTCAAAAGCACGCTTGTAGCTATAAAAGATGTGTTGGAGGGCGCAGAGAAGAAACAGCTGGAAGATCCTCGTGTTAGGCGCTGGTTGGATCAGCTCAGAGATGTTTCTTATGACATTGATAACGTGTTGGACAATTGGAACACTGAAATTCTCACATCCGAAATTCAGAAACAAAACGCTCCTGCTCCAAAGAAGATGGTATGCATTCCATTACCCTCTTCTTCCTTTTGTCTATCCCAACCTAAAAAAGTTCGTATTTTCCACAAAGTTGCTCACGAAATCAAGAAACTTAATGAAACGCTGGAGAGAATTGATAAAGAGAAACGTAATTACTCTTTGGAAACAACAAAAGTTGTTCCTAATAAGAGAAGAGAGACTACCTCCCTTGTTGATGTGTCCGAAGTGTATGGTCGGGATGTAGATAAGGATTATCTGATAAGCAAGTTGCTCCATGACAATAGTGGTCATGGGGGTAAAGTTCCTGTTATCATCCCTATTGTGGGGATGGGGGGAATTGGGAAAACCACTCTTGCCCAACTCGCTTTTAATGATGAAAAGGTCCTGGCAAACTTTGATGAGCGAGTTTGGGTGTGTGTTTCGGAGCCTTTTGATGAGATTGGAATTGCCAAAGCAATTCTTCAAGAGCTCAAAGAGAGTTTTCAAGACCTAAATACATTGCAAGCTTTATTGCGGCGTATTCGCGAATCTATTGAGGGAAAGAAGTTTCTGCTTGTCCTAGATGATGTATGGACTGAAGACCGTCAAGTGTGGGAACAATTTATACAACCTTTTAGATCAGGTGCTGCAGGAAGTAAAATCTTGATAACAACAAGAAAACACAAAGTTGCTACTATGATGGACATACCCACCCCACTGATCATTAACTTGGAACTGTTGTCTGAAGAGCATTGTTGGTCAATATTTAGTCAACTAGCATTTTTTGAAAGAAATGATGAAGATCGCCAACAGTTAGAAGAAATTGGGTGGAAAATTGCAAACAAGTGCAAAGGATTGCCTCTTCAAGCAAAGACTTTAGGAGGTTTGATGCGTTTTAAAGAGACGAAAAGGGATTGGGAGGACGTTCTGTCTGATCAAATTTGGGAATCGCATGATGAAAAGAATAACCATTTCGCTCCTTTCTTGTTGAGTTACTATGACTTGCCTCCTCTCGAGAAACGTTGTTTTTCATATTGTTCCGTATTCCCTAAAGATTGTGGGTTTCGTAGAGATCAGTTGATTGAAATGTGGATGTCACAGGGTTATTTAAGTAGCGATGAAAATCCAGAGAACAGAGGTCAAAATTGTTTTAAAAATTTGATCATGCAATCTTTCTTTCAAGACTTTCGGAAAGATGATGATGGAAGCATTGTAGGATGCAAAATGCATGACATATTGCATGACTTGGCCCAGTTTTTGACAAAAAATGAATGTTCAACCATGAAAGTGGACGAGGAGAGTACACAGCCTCATATTGTTGAAAAGGTCCGTCATTTGACCTTGCTATTGACAGCTTACAAGGTGGAATTCCCTACCTCAATGCTTAATGAAGGTAATTTGCATAGCCTTTTCTTATTCAATTCAAATTGGTTAGCCTGCGATTTGAGGTTGCCTCATCAAACATCTGGTCCTCTAAGATACCTTCGAACACTAAATATGAGGAAATGTGGAATTTCATGGCTTCCAGGGCAACTGATTGGTCAGTTGAGACATTTGAGATATTTAGATTTATCTGATAATGATAGGTTGGAAGAATTGCCTGATGAAGTATGCGATTTATGTAATTTACAAACTTTAAGACTCAGCCTCTGTTTCGATCTTAAAAGACTACCAGAAGGGATGGAGAGGCTTGTGAATTTAAGACATCTTCATATTTTAGGTTGTCATAGATTGAAGGGATTGCCAAAAGGAATTGGAAGACTAACTCAGCTTCGGACGCTAGACAGGGTGGTTATACCGGAGAACAATCATGAAGAATATGTAAGCGTAGGAGATTTGGAAAAGATGAATCATCTTCAACTCGAAAGTGAAGGACCGATATGGGGTTGTGGAAATTTGAAAAGTTTGAGTGAGGCTGAGAAACTTGCAGGGCTAATGAAAAGGGGAAATCAGGTTCGATTATATCTAACATTTCATTCTGGTCATTTTAATGAGATGGTTAGTAATGATTTTGTGATACTTGAAGCATTACAACCACGTCCAAGGTTGAAATCATTAACTATCGGAAGTTACCTTGGTGCCAGTTTGTCTCCCAAATGGATGACGTCGTTACATAATTTGACACGTCTCCAATTTCGGGACTGCGAATTCTTTGACACATTTCCTCCGTTGGGAAGGCTACCTTCCCTTGAGGAACTTGTGATAAAAGGAAATGGAGAATTGAGAAAGATAGGGGGTGAGGTAATGGGAATTACAACGACAAAGTCATCTGCTTCAACTTCAAGTAGAATTAGTAGTAGTGATGATGATATTAATGCTGCAAAAGGAGGAGGAGGAGGAGGAGTCCACCATTTCATTTCTTTCCCCAAACTCAAACGACTTTCTTTTTTGCATATGAGTAGATGGGAAGAATGGGATGGCTGTGAAAGTGCAACCAATATGCCTTGTCTCGATTCCCTAAGTATGTACAGATGCGACAGTCTAAAATCTCTACCCGACTTTCTCAAGGACACACCATTGCAGCATTTGAATATCGTCGAGTGCAGAATTCTATCAGAATCTTTCCGACGCTTGGGAAAGGAGGGGGCCCATATTTCTCACGTCCCAACCATCCAAATTGATTACAAGTATATGAAGCGAGACGGCAATTGGATAGAAAATGCATTTGAATTAGATGCATAATTTCCAAATCTCTCTGGTAATTATTTTAATCTTCTGTTGCATACTTTGAATTAATATATTCATTTTACAGCTTTTTTAGGTTATCTTACATATATTTAATCAACCTTAATTATAATATTTTTTTCCTCAATTTTCAAATATATATATATTTAGGTGGAACGATTCATTATTTATAATACACATGTTGCCTTATATCCAAGGAGAGGCTAAGTTGATGAATTATGTCTACAGAAGTTTTTGAATCTTGAATATGTATGACTCATTCACCTTCAGTTGCTTTACTTTGTCAAGTCTGTAAAGGTATAATTTATTTTTTTAATTAATTCCATTGATTTTTTAAAATACATTTCATTTGATATTTGATTTCATTATTTATTTTGTGATCATGAAAATGGTTGGAAACTAATGCATACGTTTTGCTTTATGTACGGAACGAACTTCAAGTACTTGGTAGGGCGCAGCCGTTTGCTAAGATGTGCTTCCACATATTCATGATCACAAAATATATGCAACAAATTAGTGCTACTAATATTTACCAAATCTCCACCTTTTTGTTTTCTTCTTCATTTTTTGCAGTGCATACATGCAGCATACAATTGAAGATACAAAAAGAGAAATTCATGTCTGAGATGTAAGAAGATGTAATGAAAAATAATAATGAGTTTTGAGTTTAAATAAGGCTTTGTAAAATGTCTATATATTTGCTGATTATGTGTTTATATATATATATATATATATATCATTCTTAATTTCATTATAAATTTGGTTATTATAGTACTAATAATAGTGAAACAAAATTTTTTATATTAATTAATTTGTTGACAAGTTTTCAGTTTTAAATTCCTAGCACAGACCTACATTTTAGGGATTTTCAAAATGAATTTCTTTAATTATATTATTTACTTCTAATATTTTCATTTATATCACTTTCATTCTTGAAGATTTTATCCTAATTTTGTAGGTTATAATCTAAGATGCATTCAACTATTACCTTATTAATTTTGTTCTTTCTTCCCAATTGCAAGGTTCATCTAACAATTGTTTATTAATCTAAAGTGAGCTTAATTTCATTTACAACTGAGGACATCTACAATTAATTTATTTTCTATATTTTACCTTAGTGTAGATATTATTTTCCTACAACACTAAAATCGTCAAACAATTTATAACAAAGGGTCTTTTATACTTTAGACACTAGCAATGAAGGAATATTTATTAACTTCTAGAACAAGTGAGGAATCAAAGCTTTAGGAACAATTTGTTTAGCTTTATTATTTTTAAATTTTCTACACTAAATCTCACATCAATTTTTCTTTTTTTTTTTTTTGGTCAGAAGATAATGATATCATATTTAATTTGCCTTTTATATGGGTACAAAGTAATTGAAAATTTATATTTTTCCACAACGAATGCGTTCAATTTAACTGTTTAACATAAAAATCCAATCCTATTTTACATGTCAAACAAGGCTTAAAAAAATGTCACACCCTACATATAATAAACTATCAAAAAGGCATGAAGCTAACCGCAATGTGGATAGTTCAACCAAATAATTGAACACGCTACATATGAAAGATAAATTACATATTTAATCTCCAAGTTCAAGGCAAAGAAACCCTTTACACCCCATGCTTTTCAAACCGGAACCAGACAAGAAAAAACCACTAAAATGTCACAACAGAGTGGGGGATAAAGAATTAACAATTGAACAAGAAAATCAACTAGTAAGGTTCTCTCAATGCAACCTTGTCAACTCTTCCACTCTCTTGCAGAGCTCTTCTACAGGGACATTCATTTGTTTCGAAATCTCGTCCATTTTACTGCGGCTCAGATCAACAAATGATTCGATCAAATCTCCATCCAAGAAATTCCTGGCCTCCACAGTTTTCTTCTCATTGCTGAATGATCTCCAGTGCTCGTGGCTTAAACCTCCGACGCCCTTTATCACCTTCCTCATGTTTGACTGGAGCTTCTCAAAAAACACATACTGTTCATGGGGGAGTGATGCAATGACCCCAATTACACCATTGACAGTGCCAAAAATGATGGTAGGAATCTGGCCCACATCGGAATCTGGCATGCGCATGACAAGGGAACCATGGCGGAACCGGTTGATGAATTCTCCAAGATGATACTCACCTACCACCTCAAGACGGCCTCGTTCCTCGTCAGTGGCACCTTCACTATTCTTCCTAACAGTGAAGAGGTTGAAACTATTTTCAGCACCAAGGTAAATGTCATCGTCAAGAATCTCAACAGCTGACATCCAGTTTGCATTATAGTCACGGGCTCGTTCCTCAATTGCTCCTTCCTCATGCTGAAAAAAAAAATAGAAAGATAGAAAATAAGTTTTCAGCGTGTCAGTAGATCTAGATGTGTACAGAGATCTTGTGTCTTGAATTCTTGACAAACTGAACCGCTGGACAGAGGACATTGAACACACATTTAATAGTGGACTAACAAATCAAACAAACAAGAAAGTTTCTTCGTCCAATCTTTAAGACGCCAAAAGCAGACTAATATTGGACTACAACAGTTCGTGATAGTTGTCATCCAACGTAGTGTACATATATATAATATTGTGTCTTTACATAACATCCGAAAATAGAATTAAAACATATCAGAAATACCAAGAAGAGTGTAATACAAGGAATTAATTGATACACCTACAACAATATAATACAAGCCATTATGACATATATAGTTAAAACTCTGTCCAATACTCATGTATGGCTAAATCAATTGCTGAAACCCAATTAGAAGAGGATCAACTTGTGAGAAATTACTGGGATGCTTACCTTGTAAATTAACAAGGAAATTGACTTCATTAAATCACCAACAACAATGAAATCCCCCCGAGTCTGTACATAGAGGGCAAGTATATGTCCATGATGCCCACATTCAGATTGTAATTCCCGTGTACCATCATCCCGAAGCATCCACTTGTACAACTGTATCTTTTGATTAATAGCAGCAAGTAGTTTTCCATTGAAGGCATTCAAAGAGTAAACTGCTCCCTTTGTTTCCTTCTCCGCAATAAGCTGAAACTTTCCATCTTCTACTATGAATACTAAAATTCGGCCCTACATCATTGGAGAAGAGACATAAAAGTCAGTTTCATCAGTCAGAAGAAAATATCACCAAATTTAGAGACATTTAGAAATACATCGTGCCTTGGTTGGCTCATTCTCTTCTGGCAGCACATATGCAGTTCCAACACAGTAATATACATTATTGTCGTCTGAGAAAGAGCAGCTAAGAATGGAGCAACCACATTCAAAAGTATCTAGCGGATAAGTTGATATGAACTCGAAGGTCTGATCATCTAACAGGCGGATCAAATGTGTTTCAGACTCTTCTGTACCGGACTGGTTATATTTTACACTGCAGATTGCAAAGGTCCTAGATTGCTCCTGATGGTAGATACGCCGTGCTTGCTCCCCTAGTGGAATAGAACGGATGTGCAGCTTCTGGATATCATCAATGGTGCCAATAGAAAGTTCACCTTCTTTTGCAATTGCTAGGCTGCAGATGAAAAAAAAAAAAAAAAGAGCGCTATTAATTAATCCTCATGTTTTGATGAATTTAGAAACATTGACCAGATATACATCTCCAGCCTTTTTATCATATCATACAATGCTTCTGTTTACTAAAGTTACCATCAAATCCACTTAATGCAAATATATTAACTTTTCAAGAAGTGGGCCCAAGTATCGAGTTAACACAAATACACTGAGCACCTTGGATTTTCAAGGATGATTTAGCATGCATAAAAAAATAAAAAAATAAAAAGAAAAAAAGGAGGGGCTGGGTGGTTGGAATGGGATCACTTAGCTCTGTTACCAGCAAAATTTGCATTACAGAGGGATTACATTGAATTTCATGGACACATAATACATAGCATGTACAGAAAACCTAGCTCCTATTACTGGAGCACAGGAAACTCAAAAGCCAAAAGCAGCAGGAGAAAGGGACCTGTCTGGGAATGCTGCAGAGCTGAAAGGGCACATATGGCTGACTTCTTTAAGATTTACATTGCTGTAAAGCATCTTCTTGTTACTGCTATAGATGACAGTTGGTCTGTCAGATGCCGCAAATACATATGTAGTGTTCTTGGATGAGAAGGTACGAAGTGTTATAGGTTGAGTCCCAAGAGACACCTTCTTCCTGTCTGTTAACTCCCCAGTATTTGTGTTCAATATAAAGTTCAAGAGATGCCCATCTCCAAGAGCACATAACAAATAGGATATCTAAGGAGCAAAAGAGAGGAATAAGAACTAAAGTACCACAACATAGAATCTATGAAAAGGAACTTGAAGAAAGGAGCTAAACTTTAAGTTCAAAATGTGTAAGCTTGAAAAGTCGATTTTATTTGGACAATGAGTATTAGCCAAAACAGTTAAATGGGATACCAGAATTTCTTCTAGGATTTCAATACCAGAAAAAGAAAAGAAAAAGTCAGATTCACATTAACATGAAGTCAAGATAATTTTCAAACTCAATGAAGGAAGCTCAAGCACAACCATACCCCTTCGAAGGCACAAAGAAGAACAGAACGAGGAATAATTTCTCCCCCCAAATGCTCCTTTGTGATAAGCTGTAGGTCAGGCAGTGAAAATATCCTGACACTAATATCAGTCCACATTCCAACAGCAGCTAGCTGACTATAGCTTGGATTTCCACCAATTGGATTTATATCAAGGCATGAGATCTCATATTCCAACTGTGCATGAGCCTTCTCTACCAATGTACCATCACCAATTTCTAAATAAACCAAATTGCCTCCTCCAGCTGCCAATAAAACCTGTCATTGAAGTGACCTCAGTTACTGAATCTCCAAGACAATCAGATATAAAAGCAGATAATATAAGAAGACGAGAAAAAAGTATGATAAGCAGCATATTAAGTAGTCTACTCATTTGGATGTTGTAACTAGATTTTTATCAACCATAGATAGGGATAGAAAGTTAACTCAAGATTATAATAGTGTAAATTATCTTGAGAGATCTGTCAACATGTGATTCTAAAGCTGCTTAGACTAGCAGCGCATTCTCTAACAGCTGATTTTTTCATTTCATTCTTGTAACCGGAATGAGTTCGCCGCAAGACCAGACAAGTGACTCCCTCACCTCGAGTATTCATATTACAGGGAGCTTCCCTTCCAACTTCTGACTTAGTTTACATCCAACAATTTCCCAAAAAAGGTTGGAGATGTCAAGGGCCTATTAAGCTGGTTAGACTGTTTATGGTTCTTACTAACAAGCTTGAAAAAAAAATAATAAAAAAAAGAAAAGAAAGTTGGAAGCAAACCTGGGTGGCGTTAGCAGTGGCGACATTAATGGAATAGCCTGATGGAGCATTCCACTCATGCCTTAGCTCCCTAGTAGTAGAGCTTACAAGCCTTACAGAGCTCGAAGTGACCTGTCATGATGGCCAATCAGCAAGCAAGTATTAAACATGACTAGTTTATCAGTCTATCAGTCTATCATCAATACATCAAGCACCTTCTGATTAATCCATTTAACATAGTATCTTATAGAAGAAAACACAGCAGTTTTGTCATCAAAATAAAAGGAGATAAAATGCATTTCCATTTTCCACCAATGTCATCAACACATCTACATTGTGATGAATATGGCTGTGTGCTCGTCACACATCAGGTAAAGCATGATTCATTAGATAAGTTGATGATGAGCCAGCAGAGTTGAAATCATTTAATGAACATACACCCACAATAAAGTGTAGGTGAGAAACTTTTCGAAGGATAGTTAGGAGAACTTACAAGTGGAGAAACAATGGATTTTTCCCTTTGTAAATATTATTGATGATCAATTGAAACAAGAAAAGACACTTGACACTATAGAGGACATTCAAGTAATTATCAATCATTTTGATTATATAACAACTGCAACGGTCAAGATGGAAAATCCTCTTCTCTGCTGCAGTCTCCCCCCTGTCTCTTTTCTTTTCCAACCAATACTTATTCATACTACATCTAATGCAAGCATGATGATGACTATAAAAGGAAAGGCCTATAAAATCAATCCAAGGAAGCTGACCACAAAAGAGGAGGATACAACAAGAACTTGGTCAGTATTTCAGATTGATTACTTTCTCAGAATAGGATACCATGCCTCAAAGAATTACAGTTAAGAGCTATAATCAAGGCAGAAAAAAAATATGGAATATTTGTCTTTTGAAAAGAATATAACTCTAATATGTAAATTTGGCCTCAGTTCTCTCTCTCTCTCTCCTCTTCCCACCCCCCACTATAGTTCCTTTTACACTGGATCTACTTTGTCTCAAAATGCTCTTAAATCTGTACATGAAATAAAACATAATATGAGCACAAAGAATTAACCTACCTCCATTCTTCCATCACATGACTACAACATAAGGCCTTGAAAAAATTTAAACAAACGTTCACAAAGTTTCAATACATAGTAATATACCCTTTGTATCATACAAAATAATAATAATAATAATAATAATAATAATAATAATAATAGGTAGATAGAGGAAATTAAGTGATCTACTTGCACAAGTTGATTGTTGATAGCATCGTGGCAAAACAAAGTCTGAACTTGAGAGTAGAAACCCTCTATCTCAGTTTCCTCCAATTCATCTTCAAGATTCATTGCCAAGATTCGTGTGTCATTGATAAAGCTTACAACTAAGAAGGTGTCAAATGGGTCATCAGTAGAAGTTCTTAGAGACCACATTCCTTTAATACCTTGAAGTTCAACTGATGCCTACAGCATATCAAGAAGGTAACAACATAAGAAACAAAATACATTACCTCCATAATCACAAAGGTACTCAAGTAGACAAAGAAGAAAATGTAAAAAAGCAAAACCTGTTCATTGATTCCAATTCCATTTCGAACTACACGAAGAGAACCATCCTTGTAAGCTCCAGAGCAAGTTACAACCTGACCTTGGCCTTGCCTCTCAAGATCAACCACAGAAAAGTCAACAATTGGCCCCAAATTGACGTAGCTTTCCATAACTTCTACATTAGAACCTTTTGCATCAGGCTGTGAATTTAGCTTTATAAGCTGCATTTGCATCACTTAACGAGTGTTATTATTTGCTTTGCAAGCAATCTTTGCATCATCCAGAATTAATCAAATATCTGATTTCCAAAAATTGAAGGAAAAAGAATATATATTGAATTGATCAATTGAAACTTTTTATTCATAAAAAGGAAAGAAAAAAAAAATCTCCTACAAGCTAACATCTAAGAGTTGAAAATAAGGTTTCTTCCCAGTGACCTGTCTTCTATTCCCTGACACTTTTCTTGATTCAAATCCATAAAATCCTTCACAATTCCTAATATGACTTATAACAACTGTAATTTCAACAAAACTTTTTGGTCATCACCATGTATATCACACTCCAACTAGTCCTTTTTCTACAATTTCCATCACACAAACTTTAGGCCATGAATTATTAAAGGTAACACTAGGAAACAAGGATGGAACTTAGACTAGTCACATCCACTAGAACTACAAAGAAGAATTGTCAGGCTATAGGTCTAAGAATTATACCTGTGAATCTCCATAGCTTGACCCGACAAAGACAACTGCGTTGTCAAGATAAGCTATTGTAGATGCGATTGAAGTTTCCCCCAACAGCTCAATTTTGAGTCCAGTCACCCTGCAAGTAGAGAAACCGTGAGAAGATCATTGCAACAAAAAAGGGACACAACCATGAATTTAATCAGTCTCGTCATCACCAAAAGAGAAAAACATCCAAAACAAAGAAAAGAAAAGGCCAAAAAGTAAATAAAACATAAAAACAACTAATCACTTACTTTTCTTTCTCATGGGTTATAACTAGTAGGTGAAGTAAACCAGAATAATCACCAAGTAAATATCTTGAACCATCAGCATCAACTCTTCCATAAGCTCTTGTGATGGACTACATGTGCAAGCCAAATAAAACAAGTCAAAACAACACAACTAGAAAATCCAACTAGCCATTATTTGGGATTAGTATGTAACATACAGGCCTTATTGGGATTGCTTTAAATGCATTGGCACTACAGTATACTATTGTTTCTTCTCCAATAATAAGGACACCACAAAGTGGTGGAGGAACTGGTATTAGCAAAGCAGCTCCATTGTCAAGATTGTTCTGGGACCAAGGACCCTCAACGAAATCTTTATCCTTCAGAACAACTTCATATGTTTTAACATGACGAGCATCTTTGTTATCCTGTCAGTTTCAAAAACACAGTACTTAGGAAAAGAACTATCATTCCAAATACTCCTGTATTAATAAATTGCCAAAAAGAAATATATGAAGGCATCAATGAAATCTATTGGTAATTGAATATAACAACAAAAAGCAACAAGTCACACCATAAAGAAAGGAGTATGATAATCTACCTAGTAGCATGTATCATAAATGTACTAAATTGATACGCCCTCAAAGACTTGTTTGACACACCCCAGGTTCCTCAAGAATAATGCATAAACATTTTCTTCAAGACTATTTTGACACACATTGAATATACTGGGATCCTATGTTCTTTTGTTATTGATTTAAAAAAATTAGTATAATTATGGATATAAGGTATGATTTATAAGTATGATGTCAGTGCATACACAATAAACGACAAGGCAATATACTGTTATTACCAGATTTTCCACATTCAACATTCATACCAACTTAGTTGGTGTATGCACATTGTTTCCAACTACTTGATAGACATTAGATTTGAAATAAATAATGATTATATATGCAGGCAACATTAACAATACCAACAATATCTATTTAATAAAAATCATAGCCCCACCATAAACAAAAAGCCATAAAAGAATGATCGGGACCTGGTAAAGAACTACAATCGTGGGTTTCGAACAACCATACAGAAACTTGATATCCAAAACTTGAAGTTCCTCAAGCCTGAGAAGCGAATGACAGTTAGAATGACAATTCTGAAAAACTAACCAAGTTGATTGCTACAGAAAGAGAGTGAGAATCAGAAAAGAAAAAGAAAAAAAAATAAAAATTAACCCAATATTGGTTGTACGTTCCATATGACAACCAAAAATCATTTTAACCCAAAAAGTTAACATGCATCAAATTAACAAAACTGAAAACATAAATTTGATCCAATAACTTTATTTTTTTATTTTCATGCTATATATTTATTGTCTAGCCCTTTTCATTTTCTTTGAAGCTCTACCAAAACTACAAAATAAAAAAGTGTGATGAAATATTTAGTTTAGTTTATTCAATAACTCCAATGGTGTGTTATGTATAACAGGAATGAAGAATCTGTGTTTCATCCATTTGCAGTAGATAAGTACCTGATATTAAATGCTTCTTTGAGCTGCCCTCTATTATCAAAAGGAATAACCTGGCAAACAACAAAAAATTCCGTAATTACTTTCTAGAAAAATAAAAAAGTTTAAGAGGTTCTCTTCTTTAAAGGAAATTAATTGAACTAAAACTGCATACCTTAAACAATCCATCATATAAATGAAGTCCAATCAATCTGCAATCTGGATCAATAATCCCAATCTGCAGAAAAAGAGATCAAGCACAAAGAGATGAACTGTGCTGAAATTCCAATGTCAAATAAGAAGAAGACAATATAGCTATCCACCATATGAAAAATAAATAGATACATAGAATATAAGAGCTTAAAATACAACCCTACATCACATGAGTTCACAAACATAATGAAACACACAAAGATTAATACATACCTGACCATGGTCTGTAGGACGACCTATGCGATCTGAGACATCCCCCATTGCTCTAGATGACAAAGGGATAAATCCATTATTATTTTAAAAAAGAGGTCATCCCCACATTATAGTACTTTATATACTACATAAAGTAGGAACCTAACTAAAACTATGATTCACTAAAAAGTTTATAACCAATAGGAACGTTGAAAATAAACTGTGATATGAACTCTATAACCAAAGACATTAAATAGATAATGGGTCATTAGGTAGCAGCCCCCAACACTTGGACTTCAACCTAAACATTTTTATTTGTGTCAAATGCCGATTATATAAATCAAGGTGCTTATATTAGATCTATTATCTTTATAACGATATCCAAGTGATGAACGAAAATCATTTGAGGGAGTACCCTTATCAGGCATTGTTTACTACAATTAGGGGCCCGTTTGCTACAATTAGAATTTTAAGTACAAAATTAACACTAGAAAATGCAGGGGAATAGTGTAGGGAAGGTTTGGTTGAGATTTCCAAAACTGTTTTTCTTTTGCTTGTTTTAGAAAACAAGTAAACCAAACAGTCACTTTATGTCAAACCATTTTTTCAAACCAGAAAAAAGGTAGTGGAACACACCATCTCTTCCCAAACTTATCTCTCTCTCCCTCTCTCTATCTCTTTCATTTATTTAAATATAATATAGTTTATATGTATCTCTTTCAATTATTGCCAAAAGCCTAGAACCTCAAGGGCTTAAAAAAAAAGAAAAATGTAATAAAAAGTATGTACCTAAAAGACATCATGGATAATTTAATTTGAATAAAAAATTAGAAAGTTGAGGTAATTTTAGAGGCTTTTGATAGAGAGTAGTTCCTATATCACACAAGATACATGTCTTATGCTTCAATAAGATGCAGCATACTTCAAGCTGAGAAACTCAAAAATTAATATAGCTTGACATGAAAGAACCATATCAAAGGAAATTAGAACCTTGTAATAAGCTCAGATGTGTCGGCATCCCACTGGAGCACACAGAATTTGTATCTTTCCGTTGCAATAAATAGAAAGTCTTGTGTCTCACCCTGTTGCCCAATCGAAAAAAGAAAAAAAAAAATCAAATTATGTAAGTTTAGGAAATATATATATATATATTCACAAAAAGGGAACAAAATCCATACTAAACTCACATGAGGACGAAAAAGCTCAAGAGTTGCAATTCTGCCATAGATTGGCACATCCAACATTGGCTGCAAAGAATCACTTTTAGCTCACAGTACTAAAGGAAGATCAATCCTCATAAATGTAAGATAAAAGTTCAAATTCTAAAAAACAAGAAGTTTTTCTAAAAAACAATTTTAATATCTGAAACATGGTGCAGAAGATGCCTTCAAGTTCGAGTATCATATTATGTGAGGACACAACTCTCTATAGAGTCTATAAAATAGTTTTTGCATGCATTTCATCTTTCCATTCATGATCATGCAAGTGTAACATCTCAGTTTGATTACAACTAGCTACAGTAGCAAACTTCATTAACTTTTAAATTGTAGATCTGCAAAACTTTTGGCTAATTTCAGTACTGCACCACTAGACACAATATACTAAAATAAGATTGTAAAATCACAAAATGAAATCCTGTAAAGGACACATAATTTGCTACCTTATAAAGTACACATAACTTGAATTGACTAGACTAAAGATAAAAGCTGAGTGCAAAGTAGGCATAATAGAAAATAAGCCATGCATCGAAAGCCTTCAACTGGTAATCAGTAAACTTTATTTTTAATAATTACATGGACAATCAGAATGTCAGTTTGTACATGAATTAGATGTCAACCACCTTAAAGCATAAGATTATAGCAACAAAGGAAACAGATTCAGGTGTAGGATACCCTTGTCACTACGAGAAAACATAAATACAATTAGAAAATTACCTCATTGCAATGAAACAAAAAGAATGTGACGAGTGAGTAACAAAATTTCAGTAGTATGAGATTTTCATTTTTTTTCTATTATTATTATTATAATTTCAAAGAACTGAGTAAATAACGCAACTACAAAACAATGAATTCTGTTAAGAAGTTAAACATATAATTTCTCACTCACTATTGTAAACTCTAAGACCAAATAGCATAGAGTATCAAACATAACATCAACGCAGGCCACCAACGGATGCAACTATCAAAGAATAGCAGGAAGTCATGGATAACAAAGGACTTGTAGCTGAATAATTAAAACTAAGAACTATAAGCAAACAAGTTATCAATGAGATGTAAACTCAAAAACAATAGAAATTAACGTATATAATGTATATTTACCATAAGGACAAGTAAGTACTTTACCTGCAAGCCCTGAGGAGTAAGTAAATGAATTTCAATGCGGGTGCATTTCCTGAAAATACACAATAATAATGCAACATTAATAACATCTTATCAAACGACAAAGCACTCTGATAATGAAACGACTTTGAAATCAAAACCACACAATTTGAAAGCTGTTATGTATTTGCAGCTGCGAATGCCCATAACGTTAATGAAAAAATGTCGATTATAAATCTACTTGTAAATATCTTTCTCCCGGAAACCATGAGGATTAAAACGGAATTGCCCAAATACGATACCAGAGAAGAAACTGAGACTCAACCGCCTATATTATAAACGAACAAAAACAGTTAATTTGTATACACCTTCAACTCCATTCTAGTTCCTTTCAAACCCTCATTACACAATCTTCTCAATCAAACAATGCCCAAAACAAAAACAGAGAAAACAGCACGCCCATATATATCATACACGAGGCAACAACTGTTTTAACATATTCGAATCCTAATGACAATACACATCAAATAAATAAGATAATTCAAAAAATAAAAACCAAACTAATCCGAAGGAGAATAATCGGACATGAAAATGAATGAATAAAGAAAAAAAGGAAAGAGAGAGAAGGAAGGGGAAGCATACGCTATAATGAGATTGAGCTCCTGAGGACTAGTGAAATTGCCGACGCAGGAGTGGGTGACATTTGTGGGCTTGTGAGCTGTAACAACGTAGTTCCAGATGCTCATCTTTCACTCTCCAGGGTCTCTAACTGGGCGGTAAAGGAAGGAGGTTTTGGGTAAGCCCTAACTAAGACCCTCTTATTCTGCACTTTCGGTTCTGTCAGTGCGTGCGTCTAATAAAACCTGTGGCTACTCTCCTCTCGCTCACTGTGTCGCTCGGTCGCTTCTTCGAGGAGGCTGTGTGGCTGCTAATTACACACACGCGTCCTTTATTCACTATTCGCAACTTCGGTTCATCATGATCTCAATTTAGGACCCTTTTTAATTACATTTATCTTCTTTGATTATTAGTGTCTTTTTTTTTTATTATTAATTTCTACTGATTTATAAAATTCTTCTAATATCGTAGATATATATAATATAAAAACAGGGATTAGTAGGATAAATTTTCACACGAGTAAAGATGGTGGTTATGTATACAGTACCACTTTTGGAGGTGTTGTAGCACAGTGGTTTTTGGGCTTCCATACCTAAGAGTATGCTCATTCAGTGAGTTTTATAGTGGTATCTTTCAAACTACTGTGTGGTTGTTTCTTTGTTGGCTGGGTTAAGGGTCACTAATTCACCATGGAATTAACGACCTTGTTTTCTTTGTTTATGAACGCAGGCTAAATGTCAAAATCACATAATTCTCTCTGCTTTTGTATTGTTTCTGGTGGATTCACTATTCCTTCTCTGTTTGCCACAGCAACCAACACCATTTCTTGTGCAAGACAAGATTTTTTTAGTACCTTGACATTTTGTATTTTATTAGTCTAGAAGCGCCTTTGACTACCAGGAAAGGTAAAGTTTGTCTTATAATGGTTAGAATGAATTATCGAATTGAAAACTGAAATAGAAATTTTAGGATTTTTGTTATGGAAATGCTCTTATATGAATAAATTCTTCAGTAAAAATGGCTTCTTGAACCATCTTCTCTAATAAAGTTATAATCGCTTGGAAGTCTCTCAAAGCACACAAGTGAAATGTTCATTTGGTATAGAATAGCAGGTTGTGGTTGTGAGTTTGGCTAGGATCATCAATGCTTCATGTACTCAACCTATAATTTAACATGTATTTTTTCGAAAACATTTTCACCCTTTGTTTGTTTGTGAAGAAAATAGTGATTGGGTTATTACAATACTTCTTTACATCAATATTCCTCAGTTACCAAACTACAATTTCCTTTGGACTTTTAGATTATGGTTTTCCACTACTACATTTTGCATGTTTTTATTTGGTTATACTCATTTATACTTTATATTAGCAACAAGACATTACGAAATTCAACACACCACAAACACCAATTGTTGTTGATGGCCAAGTTGTTACCAACAATGAATCCATTACGATACACACATGCAATTTGGAAATGGCAAAAAGGCATGTCAAGTGTCAACCTTGATGAGAAGAACAGAAGCTAAGCTACATTATAGGCTAGTTCACCCATGATTATCTTCTACCTTTCTTTCCTTTTTTCTTATTTTTTGAAAGGGAGTTTTGGAGGAAAAAGTAAAAGAAAACACAAGTTAGTAAGAAGTAAAAAAAGAAGCGTATTAAACAAGGCATACAGAGAGAAGCTTAATTTGAAACTAAAAGTACTTAGAAAATGGTTTTTTTACAGGGCACCAATGTTCTTAAGGCCAAGAACAACACCAACACCAATAATGTGGCCTACACTACCACAAGCCAAGGTATCAGCAAGAGTGAAACCAGCTGGGTCACCAGTCTGCAGACCTGAGTCCCTTATTTCAAGCTTCAATCCCGCTGTGGACTTCCTGTTTGCTGATGGGGCTAACCCAAACCTTCCAGCAAATAGCATCAAGCTTGTAGAAGTCACCATTATCTGTGCCATATCACATGCATACATATACAAATGTATCACAATCAATATATATATATATATAATCACATCACTTCATGAAAATTCAATATCTGTGTCTGAAATGCTTGTGCCTAAAAGATGTTTATGTGCATTTTATAAAAATTGATCATGTCAAATTTCTTGAGGTGAAAATTCTTACCAAATTAGTGGGCGAACCAATGAAATCACCACAGCGAGCACCGAGAGCACCGTTACCCTTGCGCCTCATTGGCTGAACTGATACCTGAATAATCATAGATGTACAGGAAAGATTAATTAACTTACGTAACATCTAACTAATGAAAGCATGAGAAAGAGAGAGAACCTAAAAGACACCCCCCACTTTAAGAAATGCCACTCACAGTAATACTTACAAGCAAGTTTTGTGGTTGTGAAAATGAAGTTCAAATAGAATGGTCTTAGAAAAACCAATCCAAGAAGGCAATTGTTATTACATGGGTTCATCTTGATTTAAACTATGATAAAAAGCATCATTTGATCTCCATGAACAGTTATACTTAATCTATGTGTACTCAACGATAATGCAATCTCAAACGTTTACAAAACACTGATAAAAACTAAAAAACTCCTGATCATTTGTTTCATCTCTTTCCTTGATAATTGCTCAAATTCTACCAGAGTTTTTGAACAGTAACTCAAAAGGTATAGTTTCACAAAGTTAATGATCCACAACTTGGCTTCACTAGTACCCATTTTGCAATTCTCAAACATCTAGCAGCTGATAAACTCATCTACCCTCTACAAATATCCCCAATAGAAGAATAAATTCACCAAACACAGAGTGATGTAGAGCATCTAAACCATGTTTAAAAGAACAAAAGAAGCATAGTAATTAAAAAATACAATATTTAACAGTAACACTGACCAGGCTTTTAACAGGAGCTGATGAAATTGAGGATCTAAGCCCATTGAATTGAGGAATAGAAGTTGTAGCCACTGTGGTTGCCATTTGCCAGTAAACAAACCCAAAGAGAGAAACAGATTCGGGAGAGCAATGTCTCTTTGTTTCTTTTGAATATAAGTTTTTTTGTATTACCAGAATGTCATGGTTATAAACCACCAAGTAAGTAAATCTACAAAGGAGCCACATGAACAATTTGTGGCTTCAGAATGTCAGATTTGGATACGCCTAGATACTTGTTGCTTAGGTGGCATTTTACCATTGGACTTGCTCCTTTGGATAAGGTTTTGGGGTGCCTGGGAAATATTTCTCATGGATTTACTGGAATTGCATTATGATTAGTTGTAAGTGGGCCATTAGTTCTTTACAGTATGGATGGGTTGGGTTTAGGCTTGGATTGGACTGGACTGGGTTAATCTAGTCATTTAGATCAATGGGCCAACCACCAATCTCGTTATTTAACCCGTCATGTTCTGGACCCGGACCTAAGTCTGACGAAACCAACTCAGCCACATTTACCATTGGAATTCCCAATGCCAACTGCTTTTGGACTGTACACACACACACTTTTTTTTTTTCCCTTTTTTTTTTTTTTATAAATTACACACACTCTCCTTTCATATAGAAATTTCCAGAAAAAGTCTAAGGTAGTGACTATAAAGTTTTAAGAATAAATACTACATTTAAACAGAGAAGAAAAGAAATGAGAGAAACCAATTATGAACTAAACCAAGAACTAGTTCATTTGCTAGTTCATATGTCACAGAGAAATAAGTATTACATACACAGCTTTCACTGTTTCACATCCTTCTGACATGCAACCAGAAAACACTGCCCGAGGCTACGCACACAGAGAGAGACAGAGAGAGGCTTTCTTGGTTTTATTACTATATATATGTTGGGGTTGGGATTCATTTTCTCAAGAAAAAAGGACAAAAAGATGAAATCAACAGAATGGTGGGCCTCCACTTTCCATTATTGTACCCACAAAGTTTTTTTAACTTTCACGCTTCTAAAAAACCTTCGGATACTCACTCACTAGTCACTGCGATGTTTTTGCTTCACTCTGCGACTTGGTATTGGCCATTGCCCATTGGGAAATTAACCTCTTTTCTTTCTCATTATCTCACGCGACAAGTTGCAATGCAATGTGTATAATTATTACAAACCACAGCTTCCTTATAGAGGCTTTAATCTGTGTTATAAAAACAATAATATGATGCACTCTAAATCTAATGCAAAGTGCTGTATAATAGTAGAGTTCAATCAACTCCCAAATATAACATTAATACATGCAAAGTGGTCTATATACTGTAAGCATGCATGCTGATGACTATTGTTATCCATCATTAAAATATATATAAATGATGTGGTATCTAGCAACTACAATATTAGTTTTTTATATCTTTAATCAATAAAAAAATATTACGTGAAAATTCACAATTTATAATGAAAATCATTGTTGGTTTTTAATTTTTCCAAGAAGCAAACAAGGATCGGTAACTAATACAAATTACGATTATGCATTGGACGTGACATAAAACATGGAACAAAAAGTAGCAAATTAACAGCCAAAGATACATTCTGAATCCCAGCTGCAATAAAGCATAAGCCATACAAGTTAATTAAGAGAGACAAAAGGAGATTTGCATAACTATATATAGATTCCTAGCCCAGAAACAAAGATAGGAATAACTTAGCAAATCAAAGATGCAAAATATCTTGAACTAATCTCATGCACTTTTTCATTGTGTCCTGCCTTTTCCCATTTCCATAGCCATCAAAAAGTTTTTAAAGAGTATGAACAGATCAACCAGCCAAAATATCACCTTCCCAAGTACAAAAGCAATAGAGTCCCAGCAAGTTTCCACCAAATAAAGCCAGAAGAGTGCTTGGCCAGTGGAGGTGCTGATGAGCCTACAGATCTGGATCATGAAGATATGCTTTATATTAATCAATGGTAACCATTCAATTAATATTATTCATTCATATAAATTCTTAGTGTTTTCAAATTAGTAGGCTAATTCTAGCTAAACCATGTTCACATAATGAACGTACCCGGCTGTTGCGTAGATGCATTTTCCATAACCTGCAATACATGATAACAAGACTCATCAGTTCACTTTGTTTCCCATCTTTCTTGTTTGGATAATTTCCACATCATCATTAATGGTTACAAGTAATACATCATGTAAAATTTCATTTCAACACAAGTAATGAAAGTTCATGCTTAATTTTGATGGAAAATGAGCCTATAGTGCTTAAACAGGTGTAATAATCATTGACACCTAGCTGTTATATGGTTCAAGTTTGAGAAGCACTTTCTTTTCTTGCTTCTGCGATGGATAACTCAAACAATCTAATCTCACAGTTCAATAGAACTTCAACAAAACTATTCAGAAAATTGATTTAACTAGTTTAAATCCTCCAAAAAAAAGAAGCTAGCTAGCAGTGATCCCCATTTTAATATGATAAAATCCAAGTCTTACCCTGACTAGTACGTACTAACATGGAATCGAATCGAATCAGCAAAGGAAGCAGGGGAAGTAACTAAAAGGGAAAGATAGATTGATTACTTGGGTTATTTTTAGTTAACTTGGCAGTTCCTCCGAAATTGCAAGCGATATCAGAATTCCCATTTTGTTGGTAGTAAACATTGAAAGCATAGGATGCATGAGACAAGAGAGTGTCTGGTTCATAACAAGGTCCACCATTTTGGATTGCACTGCAATCTGCCATTCCCAGTCCACACGCCCAATCTAGCGCGTTCTGCAAATCAATCTGCGAGACACCCGGATGGGCCACACACCATGTTATGCCATCAATGAAGGTTGTATTACCTTCTGGGGGTGACAATGTTGTCACTGGAATTGCAGTCTCTGCCTTCTCTTGCACAGCAGCTTCTACTGTATAAACTATATTGTTTCAAAGTTATGAGAGATAGCATATACATTCAGGAGGATTCAAAATTTTCCACATTAACTTCAAGACAATTTTATACGCTTGAGAAAGAAAAACTTCCTTATAAAGTCTTTGGACTAAACTTGTTATCATGCTGTTTGGCATTACTATGAAAAATGAAGAGTAATATAAACATGGTCAATGGTACATTTGGTTTCATCAACTACTCAAAAGAAGATAGTACACAAAACAAAGAATATGGGTCCATTTAAACTGTGCAAGAAAAATCTAGAAGATTAAAATTTGGGATTTATTGGAATCAACTGAGTACTTAAGAAGACAGAGTGGGTGCCAATGCCAGACACTTTTTATTTCCAGAAAATTATTTACCAAACTGTTCTTACACATCTCATGTCATTCTCTACTTACTCAGAAGTATGTACAGTAGGTTTAAACAAAAAAGAAAATCATATAAAATGAGACAAATATATATGTTTCGGAGAAAAATGGAAGTCATAATTTCTATTCTCAGAAACTTAATATGAAACCTATATATATCTAACTTGAATATCAAGGCATCGTCAACCTTTTCGTTAAGAGTTGAAGATCCTATGCCTATTAGGTACTTTACCTCTTAAGATCCAAAATATGAAGTAAAGGAGCCCTATTGATTTATTAAGAAAGAATTTATCAAAACAAACTTATACTTGAAAAATAAAAATCCCAAATATACTTGTATTAAGAAAGAGACAGTTTTGGGTTTCACTAGATTATTTTTTATTAATTATTGTAGGAATTTCTACTCTCTAGTTGAATAAAAGAAATAATAACACACAGAGAAAATATATATGTATTAAAAGGCCAATAATTTTGTTTGAATATTGGAAATATTTGGCCTAATTTTGTCAAATGCAGGTAACCTAGGGCCCCATATTACATGATGAGCATTGAACAGTGAAAAAAGTCAGAATTTCAGGCACGTATATGTATCCAAACATTGGCCTCTAGCCACCAAAACAAAAGGTATCACCATCTTCACTACCCCAAAAGAAAATACTCCATATTTACTTCAACAAAAAACAATAATTTCAAAAATTCCCTGCTAATAATTTAGAGAGAAAGAGAGATAATACTCAATCACCTCGCCATTTGAATGCTTTATACTTAATAAATATTTTACTTAAAAAAGAAGGAAGAAGACAAGGCTTTATAAATGAGTCAAATGACCATGTCCAAACCCTTGTTATTTTTCTTTTAAACTACATAAAACATTGATGCAGAGTTCAGAATGTTTGCTTCTGTGTCTTGTAGGCTTTAAATAATCATTTACCAATATTTTTTCAACAATGGGTAGGAGGTAAAAGGAAAAAAAAAATAATATTATCTGGACCTGCAAGTGCAGCTTCTTAAGAAAGAAGATTGGGCAAAGAAATTAATAAAAAAAAAAAAACAGTTCAAAGATCCAAGGAAACAACAGTACTTCATGGGTTTTGTGAGAAAATAGTGGAAACCCGAGAGAGAGAGAGAGAGAGAGAGCGCCATACCCAGGAAGCAGCATTTCATGAAGAGCAAAAGGCAGTGCAAAACCCATACATTCATTCTCATGGTAGACTTTTCTGAGCTTGCAGAAACAGAAAACAAGGGCGAAGTGGTTTATAAATGCTCTCTTACTAATAAAGAAAACTTAACCAGAAACTTAATGAGCAAATGACAATGAAGCTAGCAGCTTATGAGTAAGTACTACGAGGTGGTAGTGATGGGAAAGTGAAAACCCACTTCAATATTGTCTATTTCTGTGTGTTGTTAATGTTGGGTCTTCAAGGAGAAGACAAGTACAAGAAGAAGGGTATAACATATTTATGTGATATTATAAATCCTAAGCAAAAGCGTTTACAAGGTGAGAATCTGGAGTTGCTTCGAGGGGAAATGATGTGCTTTTTCACTTTTTATTAGTGTTTTTCAAGTGATTTCTGCATGCTTCAGAAGCTAAGTACTCACTTTTGCTGTCTTATAAGACACATATTACAGAAAGACAGAGAGAGATTGTGATTGCGTTGTAAATAGACTTTCTTCGGCATTATATGCACATATACATATATAATGTAGCTTTATTCAGGTGCGTGTGTATATATATATAGACTGCTGCGCTTAAGGTAGCGGTGAGGGAAGGTAGCTGATAGAACATTAACAGCTGGTTATAGGAGTTGGAGTTTTGATATATGCCAAGGTTACCTTAATATTTTGGACTCTCACACAGAATTAACAAATAACAAATAAGTCTTGTATCCCAATCAATTCATGAAAAATTCCACGGACCCTTTTTTATTTAAAATATACACACACACACCAAGACAGAGTCCAGCAAATAAAGCAAATCTTGGATAGATATAGATATTGATGATTTTGACAATATATATGTTGGTTCTATTTCTAATCAGTTTCTCGCTATATATATAGATATTGATGATTTTGACAATATATATTGGCTTTTGTTTTCATTACGAGGAGGCCTTCTTTGGTCCATCAACTCCGACTCTAAATGGAAACAGCACATTTGAAAAAAAAATTAACAACAAAAAAATAAAATTGAAAAAGAAGTAAATGAGGACCTTATTCATATTTGGTGCAACTGAAATATAGTTTGTTTAGGTTAAGCCCAATTTTGATGTTGATCAAATAGCCCACTACGATTATGCCCGATTTAGATGTTAACCAAATAGCTCGTTAAGATTAAGCCCAATTCAGATGTTGACCAAATAGCCCAATAAAATAAAGCCCACTGTACTAATTAAAACTTCAATATTATTTTTGCTATACAAAGCTTCAATATCAACGTGTTCAAATAAGGTTTCGATGGTTCTGCATGCATTTGAAATTTACAGAGAACACACAAAAAGTGGCAAAATTACCCTAAAAGGAAAAAAAAAAATCCCCATTTTTTCCTTTTAATTTCCAATTTTGTTTCTTTTATTAAGTAGGGGATTGTATTTAAATATGAAATTACCCAAAGGCTATTTTAAATACGAATTAATGAAACTCGTAATCGATGATTAATTGGGATGAGATTTAAGTTCACAACCTGAAAAATGAAAAATGAGCTTGTGATGAATTAGGTCACATTCAAACATTAATGGCACAAATTATAAGGCCATGTTATTTGCTTCATCGACAAAGAGACTTGATTCCAATTAATTGTGCCCCATTTCTGTTCCCTCTTTGTTGATTTGCTGTTAACTAATCGTTTCTTTTCTGCATGGTGACCCCATATTTGGTCTATTCTCTGTCTCTGTTCCATTAACAAAAAACAAAACAAATTTGGGTCTTAAAGTAAATAAAAAATTGCTTTTGTTGACAACACTTGGATAATTATTAACTGAACACATAAATCTCAATCCTTTAATCACTTTGTGGAAGGATTTAAAAGCACAAATAGATTGGATTTTGGTGTCTAATGTAATAACACCCATTAATCAAGCATTTAATTCATTAATCAGAGAATGTTTAAAGTTGTATAATTCAAGCTTTTCTTTTCTTTCTTTTTTTCTTTCCCAACACTACTATACAATTTTTCATCACAAATACAATCATTAGTAAGGAAACTTTAGAGTTAGTTTTGTATTTGTTAATATTTTTATAAAAGAACCATTTGTGATTAAAATTTTAAAATATATATATATCAAAAGTTTTAAACTATCATTTTTAAAAAATCAGAATAACAATTAATACTGGTGGTAATTGCCCCTATTGCTCTATCCTAATATGGCAACTTCATGTCATGAGATGTATAATTCAGTAATTAAATATTTAGCAAACTTAAACTAATTAATCAAAGAAAAGATAGGTTAAAAAATAAAATAATTAATTTTTTCATCCAATGGATGTGACCTATGAGAGCTTTGTTTTTATTGGACCCAACATCACATAATACAAAAAACATCATAAAACTGAATGAAAAGATACATAAAACCTATCGACCCTTATATTGTAATTATCAGATATAGACCATTCATACACATCAGAAAATAAAAAATAAAACAAGAAGAGGAAAAGAATAAAATTGGGTCACAACTTCAATTATTTAGCTAAATTCAAATGATCAATCCGCAGCATAATTTGAGCCTACAAAATATTCTGCTGCTGGTTCCTAAATTTTCATTTTATTTTATTTTTTTGTGAACTTTTAGTAAGAAATACCCCATAATATATATATATATATATATATATATATATGTTATATACTTTTTCCACAGAATTAAATAGTTTATTCAGTTGCATCTACTTACATACACACATATATATATATATATATATATAGAAAACTTCCTGATGAAAAAAATTAAAAAATTAAAAAACAAGAAAAAAAAAATGGAAGAGAGTTGACCAGTTTTGGTCATGTCTGCAGGCTGCAGGGTTTTGTTTAGCACTACTTGTAATCATATGTCCATTTTTACACATAATATACATATTAATTAAGTAGTGATTGATTAAATAATTAATTTTTGGGTGAATGATTAAATAATTAACTAAGAAAAGAAGAATATAATAATGAAGGTGGTGAGACAAAATCTACCAGTTAGATGAACAACCACTTAATATTGTAGTACAAAAATCAAACAGACACTGAGAGAAGAGCTTGGGGAAGGATCATGCATGCAATGCAAATTTATAATATATTATTTTAATTTTATGATACCAAGAAAAACTTCCATCGGATTCCACAAACTTGGATTCCCAATCAAACTCTTTTTTATTTTTTTTTCCACTTTTGGGTTTGTTCTAATTCACACCCAGTATATAATTTATACATTATATCCAAGTTCTTTTTTTTTTTTTCGATGTTAGTTCCCAAAAAATTAATAAATTAGACCCATTATGCACATCATGTATTACTCAATATATATTAATGACTTTTTTCAATGAAACTTGCAGGTGTATATATATACACACACACACACAAGTATATACCTTAAATTTTCAACCAAGACTCTCCATATTGTTTATATGGTAATGTTGATGAGGAAGAGTTCTGTCTGTGTGACATATTTTGTCTCTTTGTCGGCCTATCAAAACACCGGGAATATTGCCTGGGTGTTTAGGGTTTGTGCATGGCATTATTACTATTAGCTTAATTATATCTATTTCTCAATTTCTATTTTGCTTTATGATACTTTCCATGAAATGGTCTTTCTTTTTCTTTCTTTTTTTTATTTTTTATTTTTCTGTTACTTTATTAATGTTTTATACAATTTGTTCTACGTCACTTCCTACATCTTTAACGTTCGTATGTACTCTATTTTATTCATCATGCTTTCCTCAACGTAAAAGGGTTGATTTATATATAATGCCATAAAAGCATAATCTTGCTGCGTCAATCACTGTACGTGTTCCACTTTTTGTTCTATATTTTGCAATATTAAGCTTTTGAGAAATATAAAAATTATTAGCTATCTAGGGATGCAAAGAACATAATATGTGGTTTAATTTGGAAAACCTAGTGTGAAATTAAACTGAAAATGATATATAACTCTTTCTCGGTGAGGCTTCGGCAAATAATTCTCAGCAGAATATATAGCGGAGGGGGCTATAATATTCATTAATATAGCAGAAGTAAAGCTTGATTTAATGTTAATGATAGATATTTGTCTGTTTTCAATCTGCTCCGTTTTAATTTTGCCTAGCTAACATAAATGAATTATTCAACTAATGCGAAGAGATCATGATCAAGGCAAAGGCATAAATCACCTTAGTATTGTTATTATTTTAACTAGATTAACACTGTTAATTAAATGAATGAGCACATGATTAAACAAGAATAAGATTACTTTTTTTTTTGGTAAATAAGAATAAGATTACTTTTTTTTTTGATTGTGTGTTAATATATACAACTTTGTCTTTGTCTCCTTGAATCGTTTATTAATTATATATATATATATAGCTGAAGGGTGTATACTGATCCCTTCTTGAATAAAATATCAAAAGAAGAAGACACAAATTATGAGAATATTGATAATTTAAAATGGGCAACAAAATCTTTAGTACAAAAAAGAAGATCATATTGAGTGAGTAAGTTGTCCAATTGGAAGATCATGTTTATGAAATCAAAGTATGCACTATGCACAAAACTTGCAAATCATCTAATTGATTTGTAATCTTAGTGACTTCTTAGGGTTTGAGGTCAAGTATTAGCTAGTACACTTGTTCACCTCACAAATTATTGCTGGCTACTTCTCTAAACCACTAGTTGATATATAATATTATCGAGCATAAAAGCACATGAGAAAATGCCAAACAGATAACGAAGTAAGAGACAAGTGATTTATAATGACTTTGGCCCCACAAGATCTCCCCCAAGTGGGATTTAGAAATTTGGTTAATTAGCTATATATATATATAGGTACTGATTTTGATAATTTACATGTGTGATTAGGACTTTAATCACAAAATTCTATGGTTTAGAATTTTGAGGCCCCCTAGGATTATTACTTATTCTAATATCATATCCCACCAATAAATCATCTTGTCTACCCTACAAGCATAATTTGAATCCCCCCAGCTCCTCAATTTATTAATCTCTCTTCTTCTTTCTTAAAGAGGATTGGGGCATCAACTACTACTTTTCCTCAAATATATTCCAAAAACACATTCTTTTTTGTTAAAAGAATATGACTTGGTACCCATCTGTATTCCAGGGTGTGTCATTTAATATATCATGCATGATGATGCAATTTAAATTACATTGTACCTCTTTTTTAAGTATTGTTTGTTTGTGTGTGTAAATAGTAAAAGCTTGATTTTTGTTACTCCATGTTTGTCACTGGCCCTCACAAACAAGCAACACTCTTAAATGTGGGAGCCTTGGCTTCCCTTTTTGGAGAATTGTCAAGGCTCAAAAAACTGCACAAACAATTCCACTTGGTGCACTTTTTGTTGGCCTTTTGCACAACATTGATTTTCTATATATACCATCATGGGTCCCCTTTTTCATCAATTTCCCTCTCTCTATCTAACTTTTTTCTTTTATTTCTTAATTGTTCTAAATCTTCTATATATATATATATATATGAACTATATATATAGTATTGAATTTTTATTAATGATCTGAGAGTATTACCGCATAAAATAAATTATATAAATTCACAATCCATCTAACATAATTTTAATAGATTAAGTCCCTGATGCACGAGAACATGTCATTTTGATTATAAATTTGTAAGATTATAATACAAGAATGAAATTTTTCATCGTGTTGAAATATAAATTTTTATATGAATTTTTGATTGATTAAACTTATATCAACATGCCGTAATCCATCAAAAGATGAACAGCATACTCGTGATGCACACCATTATTCATTATTTTAGGGGTTTTCACAGAGTTGTTCTTTTCAAATTGGGACCCTGTCATCCAATCAATCAACTCCAACTGTTGCCTCCCCACCCAAACTCTGATGCTTCCAATCTTGCTGACATGTCATGCATGCAGTGTTTTTAGTTTGGGCCATGTGAGTATTTAGTATCAGTCTAATCTGTCTCCTTCGTGCTACCTTGCTTTTCCAATTTACTTCACGCAAGACATATATATGAAGGGTGTCGTTTATGAAGATAATATATATATATATATATATATATATATATATATATATCAGATTATGTTAATGTAAATCACGAAGAGTGTTTCCTGGAAATAGCTGGTAGAAATTAAATTTACTGCTTGGATTTTGAAAGCTTCAAAAGTCTAGATCAAAACCTTAAAAAACCTTAAACATACCATGCATTATTGCCTAGGACCAATTCTTTATTAGTTATAAATATCTTTGATCATCATAGTTTAATCTCAGATTGGATTCTTATCACTTTTTAACATACTCTATCCTTTTCTTATATTATGAAAACAAGCATGATATTTTGAAAAGTTATATGTAGCAAATAACTTACGTAATTTGCAAGAAAATGCTAGTAGTCATTATGTATGAGTTCTTTAATTTTTGGTCCTTGCAAATCACTACCTCACATGTATATGATCACATGTATATGATACAAGAGTATATAAATGGATTAATTATCAACACTTCTGTAGATTCATCAAGAAGTCCATGAGAATCAATCTCACATTCAAAAATATAAATATGGTATATATGGGTCAATTTAATTAGTTGTCATACTGATCATACATAGATGCAGCTTAAAAAGATAATTAATTTTCATAAAATAGAAAAAGATAGTTAATTACAAGAATAGTAATCAAACAAAAAAATGGCTATATTGCCACCTAACGTGTCCCATGAGGAACATAATATTTTGATTGAGTTGAAAGTTAATTTTGTCATATATTAAAGGTCAACATGATGATAATAATAGTAATGGACAATAAATTCAAGAGAGGCATTATTTTAGTTAAAATTATATAAGGTCTTGGACACACCACGTTTTGTCCCAATTAATTAGCAAAACCCATAGGATAAAATTCAAGATGATAAAACAATGACATTGATGTTTGGGAAAAGGAAAAAACAAAAATGTACACGCTTCTTCTAAACTCATATATATATATATATATATATATAAATTAAATTTGTCTCCTTTTTTTAATATTACACGCATCTTTAATATTTAGGGAACCTAATTTATTCTTTATAAAACCTTTTAAAGTTCCTAAAATAACCTCACCTCAATATTAATTATATTTTTTCATTCTAAATAGTTTTTGTATACCCATCTCTATCTCTCCAATTTTCTTTGTCTTAATTGATTTTAATAAGTAACATTAGAATCATTTTGTAAAATATTTGAAACTTTAAACTATATTTAAGCATTTCTGCTAATTTCTATGTTATTAATTATAGATCATAAAGCAAATTAGTCTGTTTCACATTAACAAATCTTTTTCTTTTCTTTTCTCATTTTAAGTACATTTTAGCACATGAATTTAACTAATATTCTCAACTTAAACCTAATGGACGAATACACGAGTGATTGATTACTACTAGGAAATTAAACTTGTGAAATATATATAATTCTCAGCTTATTCTATTTCTGTGAGTCCGAGTCATAATATATACAACGAAAAAAAAAGGATTGCACGTAGTAATCATTTGCATGAACTACGTACAAATATTGAGCCTATAAGCTAACTATAATTAAAGACTTTAGAACTTAAGTACTTTCAAGTGACTAAATCTGATGTAACACAAGCTCTGAAAGCACCAAATGCAATTAGATCGATAATTAATCAACTTTAGTAGATGATTGGCTCGAATGAGAAGATGAAGAATACATATGCTGTACTCACTATCATCGCCTATATATAGTAGACGTCAATATCAGAATAAATGAATGGTATATAAGAAAGTATTATTGGTGTATAGTAGAAGTGGTTTAGTAAGTGAATAGGCAAGTTGGTCCTTGGTGGGAAATGTAGGAGACACCGAAATTACCTAAAGCTCGCTACATGATCACAAACAAAATGGTATGTACTCGATGGAGATATGTTTTGTAATATTGATTATCCGAAAACAAGATTGATAGAGAGATACAATGCATGTCGTCAATCGAGAAGAAACACCAAGTTTCCTAGACATCCCATGACATAGCATAGTATTTTAATTTAAGACCGATGTTATGTTGAAAAATTTGTACTCTTTTTGACTTCACTCACCGGTGAGATATATTAATGCTGCATGAACTAATTAAGCAATTTTATTCATATATATAGCTAGTGAAAGAGACACATCAAAACGTGTGGGAGCAGTGATAATGTTATAATGCACTAATTACTTGTTTGGAATTTTGCGCTTTTGAGCGAATATATATTAAGAAAACCTACTATACATCAAGTACCTTGAAGGTTATCCAAACCCAAACATTGAGCCAAGGGAACGAGCACCTTTACCATTAGGTCACAACCTGTTACAGATCAATTATTTGTAGCTTAAGTAAACATAACAAATAAGATAACGAGTATAGATTTAGATTCTTTGAGGGAGCCTTATGTTTTTTTCTAAAAGATAAATAACGATCCATTTTAGTCATAATATTATTCACCATTTTTAAAATTGGTGGTAATTGGATTTAAAATTTAGATAGTAGTCTTAAAAATAAAGAATGTTAAAACCTTTAAGTTCACTGTAGTGAGCAAGAGTTACTTGGAGTCTTGTAGACATGTGTGGTCGACAATAAGAAAATTTAAGTCGTACAAATTACTGAACTTATGGAGGTGTTGCGGGGCACAAACACTTTCTTGGTAAGAGTTTCATGGAAAAATGCGTGATTGATATCCAATCACCCAATATACTAACCAAGAGGGGAGGTCTAAGAAATGCGAGTTGTTGTTGGCTTGACCAACGGACTCAAATGTTCCATATAATAATTCCAAATCACAGGCCTTTTAATTTATGAAATTAAACTGCTTTTAGCTATATATATATATATATATATAAGGTAATTAATTTGATATTTCAAAAAAAAAAATACAAAACGATTCACATTTCATGTACTAGGATAAATTTGTTTCTTTCAAAGCTAAAAAACACCAACAGAGTAATCTAAAATGATTAAAAAAATTTGTCTACAAATTAAAGGTAGTGTTGGTGTAACCTGGTGGGCTCCTAGAGAGGACTGGGAAGTCATTTTCCAATCATAGTGCTCAATTATTCTATCTTTTTATTTGGTGTACAAACAAAATATCAAATTGTACAACATTTGTTGAAACCTCATTTACTACTATTAATCAATAGTATGGTACAGTGTCGTCTGTAGTAATAAATGGAAAAAAAAAATGCTATTCCCCGCAGCCTGGCCCATGCAAAACCTAGAGTAGGCTAGGACTGAGAAGAGCAATCCAGCCCTGTTTGGCTGTAAAAAAGTTGCTGTACCCGTGTTTAAATCCAATATTAACTATCAATACATCACGCATACAAATATCAGTACCAAAAAAAGTTGAACCCTTTAATAAATTAAATAAAAACAGAGTGCAGAAATTCATGCATGAATATCACCCAACAAAAAAGAAAAAAGAAAATAACCAAGTAAATTATTTGTTAGAATTACCTAGTTCTTGGTATACACTTAGTTAACTGGGATGTATCTGAACATAACCCTGCGTCCAAACACAATGTAATTCGGTCATCTTTGGCTATACATAATAACCACCCTGTCCCTGCATGGACAGGCATTTCTATATGCAATGTCCCTGCCTCATTCAATAAATAATAAATAAATAATTATAAAAAAAAAATAAACGTGATTTATATTATTATATTACTTTATAATATATGTATATCTTGTACACGTCGTTTACTGTAAGATAATTAGTGAAGCAAATTATCTACGTACGTCGTCAGCATAAATACCCCCAACCACCCTTCTCTCTTTTCCAGTCCCTCCCTCTCTCTCTCTCTCTCTCCCCCTAACAAAATCAAAAACCAGAGAAAGAAGAAGAAGAAGAAGAAGACCTAAATTCAAAAACCCTCCTGATCTCTCTCTTTCACTCTTCTGGGTACGGAGCGTTTCTGGTTCAGAAGCTCTAATTTTTCTCAAAAAAAGCCTCTGCTGCACTTTGAAAAATTAAACTCTCATCGCATTCATTTCAAAACTAGCTTTTGCTCAACAGCTAAAGCTAAAGCTAGTAGCTGAGCTTTATTAATGGCGTTTGCTCCAAATCCTATAGCATCTCTCATCTATCTCCACAGCTTACGTATGCAAATGTTGACCTACACTACTAAAAGTTTCTCATCAGCAACTTCCCTTTATTGCTAGCTGAGATCTTCCATCCTTTTCGCTACATACCGAATATATATCTATCCCTATCTTCTTTGAAATATATATTTTAATCACCTCACCTGGCATCCGATTCCATTACCATCACTACCACAAAAGAATTCATTGTTTCTCATCGCTGTTCTTGGTTTATATCCGATTCTCTGTGCTTTTTCGCTTTTCTATTTTTATTTTTACAAGTACCGTGTGTGTGTATATATATATATATAGAAGTATTCTCTCTCTATATGTGTATATGTATAGAAGGTATATAAAGGCTTTGAGGGTTTGAGAGCTTTTCTATGTCTAAGATGTCAGGGCTTGCCGGTCTTGACCGTGATTCGGACGGCGAGCTGACCTTTGAAACTGCGGTGACTTCAAGCCAGAGCTCAATGAGCAGCGAAAGCTGTAGCAGTTTCAGCCGACTATCCTTCGACGCGGCGTCGACGGCGACGAACGTCACGACCTCCTCCGGTCAAGACAGCCTGACTTTGAAGCCTCACAGGTCATCGGACTTTGCCTACTCCGCCATCCGTTCCGCCACTTCCAGCCTGAAGTCCGGCCAGCTGACGTTCCGCGACTTCCGTCTCATCCGCCGCATCGGCTCCGGCGACATCGGCACCGTCTACCTTTGCCAGCTGAGAAACTCCGGCAGCGAGGACGTGGACGATGGCGGTGGATATCAGTGCTGTTTGTATGCCATGAAGGTGGTGGACAAGGACGCTCTGGCGCTGAAGAAGAAGGTGCACAGAGCGGAAATGGAGAAGAAGATCCTAAAGATGTTGGACCACCCGTTCCTTCCGACTCTGTATGCGGAGTTCGAGGCCTCGCATTTCTCTTGCATAGTGATGGAGTTCTGTTCAGGCGGTGACTTGCATTCTCTGAGACACAAGCAGCCCCTGAAACGCTTCTCTCTCGGCTCCGCAAGGTACATTCATTTCTCTCTCTCATGCCCTTCTCTGAATATTCGCACATTTTCGTTGAAAATTACTTTACGAAACCTGAAAAAACAAAAACCAAAAAAATACTGATTTTGTAATTTTATTTTATTTTATTTTTTGTTTTCTTGTGGTGAAAGGGATCCTTCTTATCTTGTCTGCTTTTTTCTGTCTGAAATCAAAATCATCCTCATCCACATTATTATTATTATTATTATTATTATTATTGTTGTGGTTATTATTTTTTCACCGATTCTTCTAGTTTTCTGCTGTCTCTCTCTTTTATTTTCTTTACTGCTTAATTAAAATGATAGTGAAAAATCACTGCCGTCTGTGTTGGCGTTTTCTACCTCTGCAGCTGAGATTTGCTCCCACATATTAACAAAATTTACCATTTCATTTTTGGTCTACTTTCAAGTCTCTATGTTTACCCCAAACCAAACCATTTTCCTTTTTATCTTCTTTTGCCTTCTCAAACAAGTTTAACCCTAAAACAACCTTAGTTTCTCCATCAACTTTTTACTTTCTTTTTTATTATTATTTTATTCCTAGAGGAGACACAAATTATCTTCGTTGAACTTAAGCCCATTCCACGCAATTTGACTCTGATTTTTATTCTTTTGTAATATTCTTCGACAGGTTTTATGCTGCTGAGGTTCTGGTGGCTCTGGAGTACCTCCACATGCTTGGAATCATATACAGAGACTTAAAACCCGAGAACGTACTCGTCAGATCCGACGGTCACATCATGCTCTCAGACTTTGACCTCTCACTTCGCTCTGATGCAATCCCATCCGTTGAATCGCCTGACTCCTCACCAGCTGCCCAGTCCCCAGCTACTCCTTCCTATACCCGCACACAAGCAACCACACCGAACCTCACACCCTTCTCTTGCCTCTCTCTCCGTTTATTCCGCTCGCGAAAGGTCCAGACTCTGGCATCGAACCGGCTCTTCGTGGCCGAACCGGTGACCGCCCGATCGAACTCTTTCGTTGGGACCCACGAGTACGTGTCCCCGGAAGTCGCCTCCGGTAGGTCCCACGGAAACGCCGTTGACTGGTGGGCGTTCGGGATCTTCATCTACGAGATGATCTACGGGCGTACACCATTTGCTGCACCATCGAACGAGGCTACGCTGCGAAACATAGTGAAAAAACCCCTGTCGTTCCCGACCACCACGGCCTGTAGCACGCTTGAGAACCACGCGCGCAACCTTATTTACGGATTGCTGAACAAGGACCCGGCTAGTCGGCTAGGCTCGAGGAGAGGAGCCGCTGAGGTGAAGAAGCACGCTTTCTTCAAGGGGCTCAACTTGGCTCTAATACGGTCGCTATCCCCGCCAGAGGTTCCGGGTCTTAGAAGGCAGAGAACGACGTCGTTGGCTCACGCCAAGACCAATTCTAGTAGTAGACAATTAGCAACGTCGTTTGATTTCTTTTGAGACGCAACGGTGGGATTTATGCCAGGTGTCGTGTCAGCCCCTGTCAGATTTTGTCACTGTCAGGTGGTGACAGTCTTTGTATATTTGAGCTGTCTATTATTTTGTTTTTTTTTGACGTATAATTACGTAAATATATTTACAAATATGAAAAAAAAAAGAACAAAAAGAGAAAAAGGGTACACGAGTACACGGGTACACGTTACGTATACGTGTGTAAAAGAGAGCTCTGGGAGCTCCAAGTCCAACAGGAATGAACCTTGGAAAAACACTGTAAGGCATGCTCAAAACTCCAAAGTCACCTGGTTGTTACTTTCAAGAGCACCCACCATTTCTATCTAACCTGGAGTAGTTGCTGTTGGAAAAGGTTAAAAGAAGAGAGAAACTAAGATGATGAATTTATAAATGTGAAAGTGAGAATAGTTTAATATATTTATATGGTCTTCGCCTTGCGTATTGCTAAGGCAGTTTCTATATGACTTAGATATTAATTTGGATGGCCTTAATTAATAATTGTGTCATGTAACCTGATGTATACAAAGCTTTATTATAATAAACCACTTAATTATCCAATCTGTGCCAGTTTGCCAGAATATACATGCAGCTTCTGTCTTTAAGAATGGTGTTCGTTCCCTAATTATTTAATCATTTTGTACTTGAATTTGGTCATCTTTAACCACAAGGAATCTTTTCATATGCTGTTAGAAAAATAACTAAAAATAAGGAATAGGTTTATTGAACTTGCTTAGTTAGTGTGGAGCCCTTGACTTTTAATAGAAAAGTTAAAAAAACGAAAGAAAGGAATACATAGACATCAACGAAGCTTCAAACCCAACATACAAGCAACACAGACAGAAGTGGAAGTAGATATTTTTTGTTGTTGTTTATTGGAAATGTTTAATTTGTATAATAAACTTTCTGGGTACCTGCTGTTAACAAAACAAAATACTGATGATGAGTGACGCCCGTATACATCAAAGAGTTGAAGCAAGATCTACCACCTAGGTGGCTACGTCATTTCTCTTCGTTATTGTCCACAAAATTTTACTATAAAAGTAGATTTTTACAGTTTGACATATATGCTCGTTAGGGAATCAGATTAAACTACTTGCCAAACAAAATCACGAACCAAATCTCATGGAACGGATGAAGTTGTCAAATGGTGTACCCCTCGCGTCTATAATTTAATATATATTTTAAATTATAGATTTGAATCGTGCTGTTTTCCTTTTAAATTTTAAATTAAAAATTTATATCCCTTGCAAGTTAAAAAGACAATCCCATGGGACCCCTCCTACGCGGCGCCTAAACAGTTGCCAACTGGATGGGGGTAATGATGTGGGAGCATCCAACGGCTAAGATTGAACGTAGTTTTGTTGAATCATTGGACAATTATAATTTTTACTTGGAATCAAAGCCCTTCCCAAATGCGTGTAAAGTCAAGTCCCGGGTGAGCTTTTTGCATAAGCCGAGGTTGTAACAATTTTAAAGAGGTTTAAGGACATGTCAACAACCACCTGCTAATAATATCCGTGGAAGACACTCGCCATTAGTTAAGTGCCTGTGGCTGGCTCGTGTGGAACACGGAAACCGGTGGTAGGGGCAGGATGAGGAGGTTAAGACGATGAAGGAAGTAGGCATTTGACAACACATGGGTGTGGATGAGCATGTGACCACACCTGCCAACCAAGGCAGCTCCTCCCAGCTCGCTTTAAAAAGCAATGTCCCCCTCCTTGTCTCAGCCCCACTGTCCCACCCTAACCCCACATAAAGCTTCCCCACAGCCTGTCCCACCCCACCTCCCACCCAATCATCCTCTTACACGTGGCACCATATCCTTCCGCGACTTTTTTTTTTAGAAATAAATCTTCTATCAGTTTACTCTCCCCGCGTACATATGGATGGTGATTCATTGGCTCCCCCCACTCTGCATGTCAAATTGTTAGTCATGTAATTAGCAAATTTCTTGTCTATGATTGTCTTAGCGTTGAGAGGTAGTCCACGGGAGATTTACTTTATAGGCTCTAAATTTATGAAGCATATACAATCTAATCTTCATAAATTAATAACCTTGGTTAAATAATATATTTTATCACTCCTTATTTATAATCATAGTACTATATTAATATATTTGAAGTTGTGGTTTAATAGAAGAAAATTATTATTTCTATCATTATGCGGGTTCGAAACTGTAAATTTGAGTCGTAATAAACTTCAATTTTGCCTAATGTGCATTCAACATGCATAATTATTAGGGTGTCGTCCTACCATTTGAAACTCCAAAAATATTATAAATATTGGATTACCCTAATTTATAATTGATTACTTAACTAATAACTTCCATTAAGATGATTTTTTTTATTCCAAAAAAAGTGCTAAATTAGTAATTCGATAGATTTATAACATAATATATTACTAAAAAGTCTATATAGTTTCATATAAGACTCATTTACAATATAAATTAATAGTTCATAATACAATTAACTATGTATGATCTATTTGAGAGGCTTGGTAAAATATGTATTTAATGTTTTTAGTTTCTTCTTGAAATTAATATCAATTTGGATGTTATCTTTAACTTTTGTGTGGTGGAAATAAACTTTGGTGTTGCATTCTCATATTACAATGAGAAATTACTTAATTATTCTTGATGAATTAATAAATTATTAATTAATCGAATAAATAATATTCACAAATCCATTAATTAATTTATTAATAGATTTTTATTTTTATTACAAGGCTATTGATTTATTGAGGTTTAAGTGTAGTACATATTGAAGTATTATTGTTCATAAAAGTTATAACTGATGAGAAGCTAATCGATTATATATATATATATATATATATATATTTATAATGTAACAATTGTGTTATACACTTCATCATCAATATGTAGGGTGGTGATGAAGAAAAAACATTCAAATTGATAAATGTTGGTGTGAATGGGTGATGCTGGTGGAAAATGATAATTGGAATCATGATGAAAGGTAGAAAAAGAGGATGCTGTTTGGTACTTACTTACCATAAAAGGCAATAGTGAAGGAAACTTGTTATGGAAAAATTAAGATTTTATATATATATATATATATATATATATATATATATATGGTTCGTGGGAAGGTGAGATATGGTGATGACTTTGTTTGTGTTGGAGACAGTTTTTCAAATGGAACCAAACTAAGATAATCATGATCTCCTCTATCAAAGAGTTTTGACTTTGATGATCTTGTATACACCACAATTAAACCATTAATTGTTAACAATTTGCTAATCTAAGTAATTTAATATTATTCGATTTTGTTGGGTTGAGAGCAAATACAGCATTTAATTTGCTCTCTCTCTCTCTCTCTCTATATATATATATATATATATATATATATATTATCCAAGAGACTTGAGAAAATTTTGAAAGAGGACTTTGTTTGAATCAAATTCGAAAACAGAATATTTGAATCAAATTGAAAATAGAAAACATGAATTTTTTTTTTTAAAAAAAATTAATATTCCTAACAAATTAGAGACAAAATTAAAATTTAAACCATAAATTTTTAAAAATCAAGTATTTAAACCATAAATTCATGCAATTTGTGTGGATAAATAATGAAACCCAGATACAGGAATCTAAAAGCTGTAATTAAAACTCTCATGGAATTACATGTAATTTTTAATTCATAGAAATAAAAAAAAAATTTGAGTTTGAACATTTGTGTTCAATAATGGAACGCCATAAGCAATCAACGTCCGACACCTTGACCCAAAATAGCAACGAAACGTCAACGGGTGGGGGGAGGACAACATGGTAGCTGGAGAGTGGTGGACACGAGCATCAAGTGTCAGATTCGAACCGTACAATGGGGCAGGTCAATGAAGGGTAATGATGCCTGTGTCTGATTTTCATCAGAGTCTCTGGGCCCCATTAACCCACTCAAGATGCCCCCATTCCAACCTATGTCCTATACGGCGTCGCACCAGTTCTTGTGTTTTGTACACGGTGAATATTAAAATATAAAAGAAAAAAAAATGTAAAACTTGAAGTATTATTATTATATTCAGAAAAAATAAAAAGAAAAGGGGGAAACAAAGGAACTGCGGTGGGGTCCTGTGAGCAGAGAATGCAACGTAAGTTGTGCCTACTGAATGACTATGAGGCCTAGTCTTAGGTGGTCTATATCTGTGGGATTCTGAGGACTTATAATGAACGTATTAAATTGTATAAAAGTGAAAAATAAAAAATTAAAATTATAGGCCTGTCAGTTGACCCATTTATCGGGCTTTAAATTTTGATTTCTGCCTCATTTTCAAAAGTTTGGTGAGAACGAGTGCTATGAAATGTGAAGGTCCTCCAACAATGGAAGTTTTTAACGTCAGTGCCTTTCTTTTCTTTTTTTGCTTATTTTTTAACAAATAAATAAATAAAAACTTTTTATTGGGAGTTATCCGTTTGGAAATATATTGGGACTTTAGTATTTAATTTTTATAATATATGATGAAGGCGTATTTTCTCAAGAGTTAAATAGCATGTTACAAAAATATGAATTACATTATATTATGAGAATGATTATCATTGTTACATGTAACATATACAGAAAGTTATAAGATGCGAATTCACCCACAAAGTTGTAACATACCACATCCCAAAAACATCACAATGCATGTGGATCATGACTTCACCTCAACTTATGCATCATATGTTTTGCGTTAATGCATATATACTTTAAAATTAAACATATGGTAAACGTTTTAACTCCTGTTTTAATTTCACATATGCGACGATTACATACACCACCTGACACCACACAAATTCATTTCAACACTACTCATTGTTAAATCTACAATAAGTGACACAGCAAGCAAGGGTGGTCTTGAGCCCATCCAGCCCAAATGAAAAATAAAAAATATATATTTATTTCATATATATATATATATATGTGGAATACATGTCATAAATGTATTATATTTAAGATGGATGGCACTGTTTATTAACTGTTTATGTCAGATGTTTAATAGTTAACTATAGCTTAAACAATACCACACATCTAACTTAAGTTAATTAGATATAGGTTTATACATTAAATTAGATGTTTAATTGTAAAGTTCCAAGAGATAAATATATATATATATATATATAGTTAATAAATTTATATTGAAAAGAGTTTTACTTCTTCTTTTTTTAAGTGTATATAAAAGCATAAAGTTTATGTGACATCTTCAACATTTTTATCTCTCAATTAGAAAAATTGAGAACCAACCATCAATTATGAGTAAATTGTAAAATGTACTTTAATCATTTTTTTTATTTCATATATATATATATATATATATATATTGGGCTTGCTTGCAAAATAAGACGAAACCCAACAAAATTAAACTCGAACTTTCCAACATAGATGCAGCTAGCATACAGCAAATAAAGAGTTGTTGAATTATGAAATGTTAGATAACTTATATATAGAGAAATGATATACTAAGCAACACTCTTAAATAAGATCAAAATCTTCATTACATGCAAAAGCAACGTTGCTTAGTTTATGGTAAATATAGGAGTAAAATCTACAATCACAGCATTAATTCTCGTTGGGCCTCACGCAAAGTACATGTGATTTGTTCCAATTCTGACCCTTTAAAAACACACTACCTCATGGTCGTTGCTTAACATAAGCTAAGCTAATAGATTATTTCTCTCAATATATATTATCATAGACATACTGCAATTTTTAAAAATTTCTATTATTTGGAAAATAATCTACTGCCATTAATGGTGCTCAAAAGTAATACCCACATGCATTGGGATGCGATAACAGATATGATTCCCCAGCCAGTCATAAAGAAAAAACAATAAGATCTAACAACATGCTCGACTAAGACACTGCAATGTCCCTTAATACATTAATTATTCCTTTATCTTCTTTTGGTTAAGTAACGTTGACTATCCAAATTTAATTCTTATTAATTTCCTCCATTTTCCTTTTTCTTTTTCTTTTTTGCCTTAACAATGACGCTTGGCGATAGATCAAACCCAGATCATAAATTTAAAGTAGAATTTTTTATTTTTTTAATCTATGATGATCATGATCTACATAAGAAATTGATTATAAGAATAGAATTCACCACATAGAATCAATTCCCAATATAGTGGTAAGAAAGTCATGGAATCAACGGCCAAGGAAAAAGTCAAAATATGACCAACAATTGCGCATGATTACAACTAGCAACCAACCATTGTTGAAATGAGGTAAAGGCCAACAGAAACACATATTAATTAATTTACAAAGAGAAAGCAAACAAAAAGCTTTTAAGAATAGAGAAGAAGAAGAAGAAGAAAGAGAGAGTGTTTGCAAAAGCAGTCTCTCTTCTTTGAATATCTCTCAAATATACATATATATATGTTTGTTAAAAGATTTAAGTGCTTCTTTTAACAAATATATATATATACGCACATATACATACATTTTTTCTCTATTCATTTACATCATTGTTTTACAAAATTAATTAGATATATAGTAAGGTATACATCTCCACATATTTATATAAGCTAGCCCATCTCTGTATTTCTCCTTCAGTTTCTGGGAAAATTATATCATGAGCCGGGTTCGAGCATTTTCTTCTCCTGAATTACCTTCTTCAGCAAATCCTCGAGACCGACCAGAAGATCATAGTTTTGAAGGTGATTGAAAAATATATTTTCTTTTTCTCTTTCTTTTCTTGGAGGGCAAAAAGACAATTGAATTTCTCAACTTGGTTTTAGAAACATAAATCCATGACAAAAATTAATGGCATTTTATTTATATATCTGTATATATATTAATCTCCAAATGCTACTTTCCTTTCAATATTCAATTATAACGTTTAATTGCATTGAAGTAAATGTTTGATAAATCTTTTGCTTTTAGGCATTGCCACCAATGTAAAGTTGCTGCTTAAACTAGTCCAAGATCACAATGAGGCATGCACAAAAGACATAGATGAACGAAGACCGCAAAGGGTGGCCGGAATGATAAGCATCATAGATGATGTTAAAACCAGGATTCAGAAATCTCAAACACTTGGCCGGAAAGCTGAGCTCAGGCGATGCAATACAGATCTTAGGCCGCATGCTCCGAGGGATAAAAAGTCCAGTCAAGAACCAATAGCCGATGAGAAAGAAAGGTTGAGAAAAGAGCTGAGTGCAAGTTTAGCGGCCAGAAAGAGCCTGGAAGTAATGTGTTCCAGCCTGGGAAAAGAGAAGGAGATTATGTCGTCGGAGCTCGCTAGGAAGGTTCACGAATTGAACGAAACGGAAGAGCTTGTGAATGATCTCAGAGCACAAAATGAGATGTTGTTGGGAAAAGTGCAAGCTTATGCCACAGATCAAAAAGAGAAGAGGAGTAATATTGATGGGGGAGAGACGGCTCTCCAAGACCGAAACAAGGCTCTTTCGGAGCAACTCCTCAAGTCTCTTGATGGGTATCGATCCTTGAAGAGGAAGTTAAAAGATGCACACGAGGAAAACATGAGAGTCCAGACCACAATGGAGGAGATTGGGATGGAAGCTGAAGCTGCTCTTCACCGAACTCGTAGCCTTAAGGAAAGGATTGTCGTAAACAATGAGGAAGGTGTGGATATTGGCAAGGAGATTTTAGCTTTGGAGACTCTCTTTCAGTCGTTTAATATGAAGATTTCCAAAAATGGCAAGAAGAAAAGCGACTCACCAAAAGCCAACTCTGAAGATCAATGCCACTGATGCCCTACTAGTGCTTTGCTTGCATGGCAAGCAAGTACCAAGAACCACATATGGCTGGTCTTGAAAAATTTTGCCTCCTTTTGTGTTATATAGACAGACACCACAATTTTTCTCGTATATTGGAATTATTCACAAGTTGGGAAGCGTTTATAATGTGTGAAAAAAAGTAGAAATTGGCTAGTTTTACAGATTATGTTGCTGCCCCTACGTAGTTGTATAATTCCAAACTTTTCTTTCCTTTCATTTTTGTAACGCAAGACTTGATAATGAAAATGTATATGGTATTGCATTGGCAAATTTTATGTCAGAAATTCTGCATTACGGTTTAAGGAAACCTTGTAGACTCAGTTTTGATGTCTTAAAGTAGTAGACTTCTAGCCCTCTCAAATATTTAAACAGATTATTTAATATGTCCAACGAAAAATGGCATGCTGGAAATGTTGTAATATCCTAAGAATGTTTTATACTTCATGCTAGCCTAAAAAAAGGCTAATTCATGACATAGTTTAACACATGCACAAGGTTTATATGTATACTATTCAGTAAGAATTTGTAACTTGCAGGCTGCAATGGAGTTCAAAACACACAAGTTGCTTGCTGCTTTTGCTCCATTCGAACTTGCAAGAGCCTCTGCATCAACCCGCCTGCGGTTAAAAATCATATCCTGCTTGCTACGATCATATTTTTCAGGTGGCTCAAGGCTATAAACTATGAAGGTTTGATATGTAGGAGAGCCAGAAAAAAGGGTTTTCTGGTCCTTTGAAACAGGTTTTCTATGCAGAATAGTTCCTCCGGCGGCAATTATAAGGTCTTGTAGATATCCCTTGTACGATGGTACAAACTCTCCCATCAAGTAAAACTGAAATCCATTGAATAGCTTTGGTTGCTGCATGTAAAACAAAGGTTTCAGGTAGGTAAGGAGGCAGAGAATCATTTCAGACACAAGCAATAAGCACATGTTCATGAAAATCTCAAAAAAAAAAAACAAACTCATTATCCATTATCACAGTGAAGTTCCTCAACCTATTAATCTTTACACAAGTCAAATCCTATTCATGCCTAACTTCATTCCAAATATTTACGATAACTTTGAATTGTATAACTGAAGGAAAAACAAGTTCACAAAGAAACTGCCAGGAGTGTTTTAAGTTACCAGAATAAATGAAGATTAAATGAATCATGGTAGACCATATCAACATACTATAAATTTGAAATTTTATATACAGAAAAGAAATGTAGAAGTTCCATGGAGAACTTTCTAAAAAATAGCTCAAGGCAAGGACCAACCTTGTTTAGTAATCTGAGTCTCCCAAGTCGAGGACCGTCCCTGATTCCGTTAGTATCAATGTTAATTTCATAGCGCTCTTCATCAACTAGTTTATTGGCTTCCATGCAAGCCTTAATCCCTACGATTGCACACATGGAACACAAATGTGAGGAGTTTGTTATGAGCTGATTGTAGATTATAAATCACACATATTACGCGTGTGCAGTACAGAAAATTGTACAACCGGATGGCCACTGGAACATATAGTTATAGGAGAAAGTAAAACTTACAATCCATACTCAGTATCCACTTCCCCTCCAAGATTCCCATCAAAACTTTTAGGGTTCTTCTGAAAGCTCTATTTTCATCCGTTGATGCAATGACATGGGTGACACTTGAATCCCACATCTTTAGCACTGTAACTCCGGCAACTTTCTCAAACCTAGAAAAAACTTCCTAAAGTTCCAGCAAAGAAAATATTAATATTTTCTTTCCAATTGTCAAGCTCATTAGAAGGAACTCAAATACTATAAGCAGCTTATTTACCCTCTCTGGCTCTGTGAGAGCTGAACAACAGAGAACCAATTTCTTAGATGATCCACAAAATCTCCATTTAGAAGAGGTGCCAAGGTTATGCTTAACTGAAACTGTATTTTGTTGAACGTGCGATTGTCTGGAAAATAAGAAAGAGAAAATGAATAAATGGAGGTTTACTTTATAAAAATTTTGAAGTCTGCTCATGAAATTTAGAGCAATGAGGAAAGCACCCATACTTCTTGGCACTGCATCTTTTCTTCCTTTCTTGAAATTCCAAATCTTCACTTGGCAACTTAGAGGAGGCATGAACGGGGCAAAGCATAACAAAGTTATCCTGAATTACAACATCAAGCACCGTAATAAACTTTTAAGGGAAAAGAAGAAACAATTAATTAAGAAGCCTTTCTACTGTAACACATACAGTATCCCATCGGCATTGGGGATCAACTTCGCACAACGAACGTGAAAGCTCTTGCGACAACTTTTCTCATAACACCCGAGAGCTGCACCCTTTGCTCCACAGCAACAACATTTAATTTTCCGACTTCTAGTTAGTTCAGCTTCAAGATTCATGGCAATATCATCTTTAAAGTAAACATTGGGTGCCCTGCAAATATTTTCAGCACTAATCAGCCAAACAAAAGTTGTTAATATTGAAGTTAAACTAGAGCTCAACTTTCACAACTCATCTAATCTTATCAGTCACTTATTTCAAAGTCAGAATATTAATAAATTCACAAAGAACTAACCCTTCAATAAATTAGATAACTGTAGGATTTGAACACAAAACCAGTTAGACAATTAGGCTTTCATACTCATACCTTGTCAAGTTACTATCAATATAAAATGGCAAAATGTGAAGTTGTTAACAAGTGGGCCCAATAATTTATATAAGCTAAAAAATAGACAGTAATAAAATCTTCATGCTGTTGCAGAGGACTTGAATCAACTTGCCCTACGTTACCCAAAAGAAAATTTGCACATAGATTAAACTAAATTTATTCACGCATGCAAACATCTTGGAAAGTAAACACGTCGACTGTACCAATATAAAGAAGAAAATCATTTATTTCCAATGAGAATGATTCTCTACCATTCGGTACAGTTCTTGTGTGAATGTATGACCTTGGGTCCTCCGTTGTGATCTGCAGCAATGGGCCTGCCATTATTATAGTGAACTATCTCCCCGGCAGCCTGTAATTTTGGGATTTGCAAATAATGACCAAAGAATTCTGGACAAATATATACCTATATATGTATATATAAAGAAAAAACTCTTGGGTGCTGGGGTTACCTCTGACTCTTCTGATGAAAGACAAAAGGCACATTGTTTTTTAACAAGGGTGGTCTTGCACCTCTGAAGAACCACGTCATTGGTCAGAGAAGGAACCTTCTTCACTAGAGCTGGATCAGCTAAATCCCTATCATCAGGACTGTCTTGAATAGTATCAGTGGCATGAGTTTCCTTTGCCTGAAAATCGTCGATGTGAGTCACCTGACCACCTCGCGTCTCATTAACTATAATGCTATTGGAATTTCCACCAGATGAAACTGTAGACCCTTTCTTACTCCTCGGTTCATGATCACATGATTTTAATCTTCTTGAACGGGTGCTACGCCTGTCCCTAGAATCAACAACCTTACCATTATCAGCTGTAGGGACTGATAAAAAGGACAATTTAGGCACACCACCCTGAGTCATTTCGTTTTGTATCTCAGAAACTTCTCCAAGCTCGTTTTGCATAGAATCCAATGAATCCAGTTTTTGTTTTCTAGACCTTACTGCGTGCTGGATTTGGTCCTGGACTTGCGTCTTCTGAGACTTTTTTCCAGCCTTCCAGGTGAAATCTTCATTGTTGTTTTCCTTCTTTCCTAGTAGAGAAGGTAATTCATTTACCATATTTTCACCACCATGATCGAAAGTTCCACCTTGGGCAGAGGATGCAACAACATTCTCAGATTTTGGATTAGCAGCCGTGGTACAAGGACGAGACTTCTTTCTTCTTTTGCAAATCTTAGACAATTTTAAAGAACTGTCTATAGATCCATTATTTAGGTCTATATTAATTTCACTAGCTGGATCTATCCCGTCCAGAGCATTTGTATTTCCAGTTGCTTCCCTTGCCTTGCGACCTCTCTTCTTAGACTTGAGATTACCAGCTTGACTGTTAGCAGTTTTTGTTCCAGGATTGGAAATGTCATGCAAAACACTAGTACTCCCATTATCAGGCTTAGATTTCATGTTTATTGCATTTGCATCGGGCACTTCTTTCCCTTTTCGCTTGTCATGTGAGGCTTCTTTTAGTTCTTTTACATGGACTCCACCAATTTCAGTATCAGCAACCTACATTTCAGTTTCATTTGAGAAAAAAACAATGACCTCACAATATCATACTTCAAAGAGAAATGCAGTAGCCTTGATGATTAGATACCTCCATTTTAAAGGGACTTGAACATAGCTCAGGAGAGCAAGACCTTTGTGTCCATTCAAACATCTCACTATCCAAAAGATCCGCAACACTGGTGGATTTTCCCAGCACTTCTCCCTGCACGGAATTAGCAAAAAACCAGAGCACAAATTAGAGGCATCAATTAAATATTTTGCTATAAGAACTTAGTTCCCTACAATTGATTAACTTAAAGACATCACAATCTGTGACATTAACAGAAAATTCAAATGCTTGGACTCTAAATTGCAAGGTCATACAGGACAATAATGTAAAGCTAAGAAATCCTCAGATTTTTTCCAGAGAGGTACGAAAGAGACTTACCAACTAGTTTCATTAGAGTTAACTAACCAGAACCTTTTAAGGACTAATCAAGAATGAGCACAATGACATTTATTTAGATATGTATAAGCAAATAACTACCTTCCAGGTCACACAAACAATATTAAAAATTATTCCAAGGTTATTAAACCAACGATATACTCACTTGTGGGCTCAATCCATCATGAGTTTCATCATCTGAGTCTTTGATATCACTGAAAGAAGGAGCATTTGGAACTAATGCATTAGTAAGTTCATCAACATCATCGTGCTGACTTAAACTTTCCACACTTTCTTCTTCTTCCCTCAACCAAAAAAATGGTGAAAGAACTGGTTCTCCCTTCGCATTTGTAACAGGATTCTTTACGTTTTTAAACCTTTTCAGATAAATTGTCAGCATTTTCACCTAATTCCCCTCCAAACTGTACAAGTTGTCTTGTAGTTGCTGAAAAAGGGCACTGTGGCACCTGAACCCTTTTCTTGCTTGGGCATGAAGATTTCACATAAAGAGAGCCAGAACCTTTCAGGTTTAGATTACATGGTCTCTTCTTTCATTTCTTTGGGAAGCTTTCTTTTCCCCTGCTCTTTCCTGAAAAATTCCACCACAATCTAGTCCATCCTGATTGTCACAATCTTCTAGTTGTCGGTTTCCATCTGTAATATGAGAAGCAGTAAGCAAAACGAGAAAAGGAAAACGAAACACAACTAAACAGGTTCTCTGTGCTTGGATGTAAGAAAGCATGGAAACAATGAGAGTCAATCAATACTCAAAAAACAGAAATTCAAAGAAACTAGAAATCATTAGTTGAGAAAAAACAATTACGGTTGTAAGGAAAATCAATAGAAGTTATGGTGATGGAAAATCATGCAAATGAATTCATTCATTTGTTTGTGTATACACTAGCCTAAGTCCAATGACGAATATATTTTGCATATACTCACATGCCAAACACAATTTCAGCTAAATACCTGATATTTTAGCTGGGGGTGCATTCTGAGTGACGAATATATTGATTCCTGAAGCAATCTCCATGCTTTTGTAAATACTAACCAAGCTATCCATATGAGGAGCAGGGCGGACCTCTGCAGCAAAGTTTATTAACAGAAACCAAAACAATAAGAGAACAAAGAGTTTGAAGTAAGAATATAGTGCTGACTCTAACAACATCAAGCTATGCTCTAATATGTTCTATTCACTTGCACTTCAACTTCAAACTTTATAAGCACTGACTCTTTCAATTTCAGATAGTTAATTTTTTTCAAGTAAAAGCACTTCAGACAGAAACTACTTGTTTGCACTCGGAATTTATTAATTGCATTACAAAGAAGCCAAGTGATATAGAACAGACAAGGAAGAAAAGGAAGGAAATAGTAGGCAGTTCAACTTTGAAAAATGAAGGGAAAAGAAGCATTAACAAGGAAAAAAATAAAATAGGAGAAAGAGCACACTACTCTTAAATGTTTCAACTATGCTCCCGATATTCTGGAAGAACTGTACAAGAAGTTTGTTGTCCAAGTATGATCTACTACGTTTACGGCATACATCTGAATCAATAGACTCCATTATGCATAATGCTGTGGTTTAAAATTCTATGCAATTTGATTAGCAGATGTCAATCTCACTCCTTTTAAGCATAGTGCAAGATATGCTTGTAATAGACGCAGAAAAAATAATTCAAAATGTGACTCATTGAAATAATTTTGATAAAACCACGGTTAGGAGTGCAACATCACAGTATAAAAGCATACAATTACCTCTACGCCGATATGGCACTTTACAAACAGGACAGTTGGAGTCTGATTTCATGGATTTCACAATACAAGAGCTGCAAACAAACAGAATAACAACGCAGGATTCAGTACTTCATATACAATTTCTTAACAGAATAACAAGGCATGGAAATCGTTCTGAAGGAGGGACTTACTTGCAGAATACATGATTGCAGCTGAGTGAAACTGCAGAACTCAGCAGACTCAAACTGAAAAAAATAAGCAAAACGACATTCAAAACCCAATTACAAGAAGGTGAAAAAAACAAATAACCAAAAGCAATCACAGACACAAATCGGATAACGAAGTGTACGAAAAATACAAATCCCAATTGACAAGGACAAAAAAGAGTTTCCGATAGATGGGTGACATATAACAATCTATTGAGATGGATCTTCTATTTCATAGAAGCAAAACAATGTGAAAGAGGAAAAGGCATTTGGAAATTGAAAGAGAGGGAGAGAAATACCAAATGGGGCACTTGAGTTCGCTGCCCATTCTCTCAAGGTGATTCGGATCCTCCATTTTCCTTGTTTCTGATGCTCTGATCAAAGATTGAGAGGGCGAGAGAGAGACAGTGAAAACGAAGATGAAGAAGAAGAGCGGCGAGTTTTGGGGTTTGATTTTATGTGTTTCTTTTGAATTTTTAAAACCCGCCAAAATTTTCTAAAGCTCACGCGCCCTAACTTTTGCCGCTTGGCGCGGGTTTGATAGATATCGTAGATTTTCACTTTTAGAGGGATGGGTTTCTGTATTCGAGGGTTCAGATTGCACCACGTCATATCACTTTCTTTTGTTCTTTTTTTTTTTTTTGGGGGAAAATACATTATATGCAATTTGTGAATTTTTGTTTAACTTTCCTTAGTTACAAATATTTACACTGACCCCTTCTTTCAACGAAGGGAAAAAAATTCCTTTCTTGTAATTTATTTTTTGGTTAATAATACCTTTTTCGAATTAGTAACAGAATATTATTAAACATTTAATTTATAATTTCTTTAAAAATATCATAGTTACTTATTGCAAAAATAACGTTTTTATATTGATTACTTGTATTATATTGGATTAATATTTAAGCCCACATTAACCGTAGAGATAATATGTGCAAAATTATTATAAGAAAAACCAACTACCAAAATGTCACCAGTAATCCCTACAAGAACAAGAACCATTTCTAAAATGGTGAAATCGGCTACGATCCCTCACAATAATCTCCCTGCCATACACCTTTGATATGAGTTTAATCGCAACGTGACAATCTGTGCAGACTCTCAAATTCTTCACAATCCTAATTGGGGTTCCTGGTGCAGTGTTGACAAGCATAAAAGCAATTGCAATCTTCTCACTGTGATAGGACAAAGCATTCTCCTTTTCCTCCTCCTCTATGTCCGCTAGTACATTTGCTGTGATAGGCACATAACCTTCCAATCTCAACAATTTTGTGATCTCTGCTAGCATTGCATATGTTTCCTCGCTTCTTTCATGAGATCTATCACCCATGATAAATTCATAAACACGATTACCCAACTCGACGAGACTATACCCTGGAGTTTTCCACACACCTTCACTAAGCATCGTCTTTCTCACCTTTTGGGCATCTGACCAACGACTCTCTGAAGCATATAGATTGGAGAGAAGCACATAATCCCCACTATGGCCAGGCTCTAACTGTTGGAGCTGGGTTCTTGCTACCTCCCCAAGAGCCAAATGCCCATGTACTGTACATGCCCCCAGTAGGGTCCTCCAAATGACAGCATTGGGCTGCAATGGCATTTTCTGAATATAGTCATATGCTTCTTTGACTAAACCTGCCCTACCCAACAAATCAATCATGCAGCCATGGTGTTCAATTTTTGGCACAATACCATACTCCTCTTTCATTCTTTTGAAGTAATTGAACCCTTCATCCACCATTCCACAATGGCTGCAGGCATACAGGACCCCAACAAAAGTTATTTCAGTAGGCACCATTCTCTCTTTCTCAAACTTCTTAAAAAGCTCAAGTGCTTCTTCACCAAACCCATTAACAGCCAAACCAACAAGTAAAGAAGTCCAAGAAACCACATTCCTTTCTTCCATCTCATTAAACACTTGTTGTGCTTCTTTAATGCTCCCACACTTGGCATATAGGTCCAGAAGAGAATTATTAGCATGCAAGTTCGAACTGAAACCGACCTTCAACATAAGCACATGGGCCCTCTTACCCAACGCCAAAGCTCCAAGCTCAGCACAAGCAGACAACAAACTAACCATCGTGAAGCCATCTGGGTACACACCCTCAAAACTCATATCCCTAAAAAGCATCAGAGCCTCGTTGGGCCTCCCGTTCAAGGCAAACCCATTAATCACACAATTCCATGCCACGAGATCTCTCTCAGGCATTAACTCAAACATCTTGTGAGCACTCTCAGCCTGCCCACAAGCAGCATACATGTGAACCAAAGAGTTCTGAACAAAGACCAGAGACTCATATCCATTTCTTAAAGCAATAGAATGAATCTTTTCACCGTGCTTAATATCCGTCAGCTTAGCTATAGCCTTTAAAAGAAAAGGGTAAGTGTGTGTATCAGGTTCAATGGAAGTCACATGCATGTGGTTATAAACTTCAATAGCCGGGCTTGGGTTCTCACTCTCAGCGTAGCCTCTAATCATGGTGTTCCACGTGAAAATGTTGGGGCTTCTGATTTGGGAAAAGACGAGGTGTGCATAAGACATAGGAGCTGAGAGTGAGACTATGGTGAAGATGAGGTGCTTGCCCATATCGGGGTTGGTGAGTGGGACACCATGTCTGATAGAAAAGGCATGGATTTGCATCAGTTTGAACTTGGAAGAAGCGCAGAATTGCAGAAGAGCAATGCATCGTCTGAGAATGTATAAAAATGGGTTTTCCGGCGAACTTGGTGATTGAAGTGGGAGGTAAGATCGGTGGTTTATGGAGTTGTGAGGTAGAGTTGACGATAAGCGATGTATGAAAGATGGGTTGAGGAAGGAGGATTGCTTTGAGAGCATCAGATCATGTTTCAAAAGGAGTGAGTTAAAAGTGGCTTCCTAATCCCTATTATATAGCTTGTCACAGTTCCAGAAATGGAAGAAATAAATTATAAAAAAAAAATTGACTCTACCAGCACAAGAAAAAGCTCATACCCGGAAGATGGATTAGATTCTGACTTACTTTTATAGTTTTTTCTTTTAGTGAAGCTTTTTGGCACATGCATGCTTAAGTCATTGGCAGATTCAAATTTTGTACAAATATATCTCTCCAAATTTGAGAACATTCAAATGTCATTAAACTGTTTTGAGTGTGTCACATAAAACCCTACATGTACTAATTGACAAAATTAAGATTTTATTTAAAACTTCCGTGAATGTCTTATTGATTAATAAGTAACAATAATAGGAGGATCCTATCTAAAAATAAACCTTAGGAACAAGTAGTAACAGCATTCTACAGTTTACACATTGAGCTTTTGATATACATGCAAAAGGCAATTCAGTGTTTGGAGTAAAAAAAAGAAAAAGCAGAAAAACAAGCAGCAGCATCCTGAATTCCTGCTTAATTTTACAGCTCAAAATGATGAGCATGGCTTTAAGGAGGAGAAAAGCTGTCTACGAAAACGTCGTCTATGTTTCACTATCATAATTATCACATTTTATTGGCTATGTTGTGGAGGAAGAAGGGCTATAAGTACCAAGGAGGCTAGTTCGCTTTGTTCCTCTCCAAGTTTACAGAAGATGAATGAGCAGAGCAAATAAAAATGTGGGAGGACTGGCGGATTAATGAAGGTCAGTCAAAAAATTCCCAGTTGGCTGTGGTGGTGGTCGTTGTCGGAGGAGGATCGAAGGTCTCCCACTTAGTCGTCATGACAACAGGCTTCATTTTTGCATTTGAAATCTTCAGCATATCAAGGGTTTCAACACACTTTTGCACTCTTTTACTCTGCAAAACCCATATTCAGAATTAGTCATTAGCTACCCAGCAATTGTAGCACAAAGATTGGTGTAGTTAATAGCTACAAAGTGTGAGATGTGTTAGTGCTATTTGGGGCATGCAAATAGAGAGCTCCAAGTTGGTAACGTTTCTGAAATACTTCACTCACTTCTGAAACTATAAAGCAGCTTCATCATAAGCTCACTCAGCTGGTAATCTAAAAGTTGTAGCCGCTTACAAAAGTCACATACGCTCTTTTAATATATACCAGCAACGCAAATAATCGTGATAGAAATAATAATAAGGGCATATTCACATATAAATTTATAATAGATAATTTAAAGAATAAAAAAGTGTGAGGCAATTGCAAATACCTGCAAATCCTTTGGAGCAGTAGCATCTCCTTCTGCAGGAATGCTATCCAACTTGATTGCTTGTCTCATTAGCATCTCAATTAATGTGGTGATCTGAACCTCGGATACCTTGACACCGTTTGAGATTGATTTTTCAATTACAGAAACCTATTCAACGGGAAAAATAATTATTATTATTTTCTTCATAATATACCAATTAGTTTCACAGCATTAGCCTTATAACCATTCAAGCGCACAAAGATTTCCAGTTGACTTATTATGACAGTCTTTACAAAGATTTTGCATTTTTCATAAATAGTTAGCAACACACCCTGTAAACAAAATTAAACATCTATGTCAAAGATTTGCATTTTCATATTATATATATATATATATATATATATATATCTTTCGTCACCTTCTCCTATGCCCGGACTTATTTATAGCCAACGGAAGCTTTTCGAAGACTGGGCCACTAGACAACGGCTAGACGGTCAAGATTCAATACCAAATAAAATCATACCCAGATCACAACCAGCTGTCTCTGATCATGACCCTGAAAACACTGCAACCGACCCTCATACTCAATGATTACTATACAGAAATCCAACGGCTGAAACCTTTCGCTGTTAAGATCATGCATCATGATCCATGACCCTACGTTATGCCTCTCTGCTCCCTCCATGGAATTATTTTATAAAATATAATATAATTTTTTTATTAGAATGAATGAATCGAGGTCTTTGGTTACCTGCCCCGCCAGCTTATCGATCTCCATGGAGACGTCGGAGAGGGTGCGATGTGCGCTCTGGATTTTGGCGTTCCTGCGCATCTCGATGAATCTCCTCTCGATGCTACATGGGTCCTCGATTAGGATGACTTTTGATCCGTCTTTGACCCCGCACCTGTCCAGGTACTCCCCATTTTCTCGCTCTTTTCCTCGGAAAATTAGTCTTTGTTCTCCAGGCTGTAGCCCCGTCTCCGCCGTCAGAAGCTTCTTCACTTCCCCTGTGAGTCGACTTTTGCTACTTAGTCAATTCACTATTACCCATATCACTTCCCACTTGAAATGGGGCTTTTCGTCATTTTACACAAATTAATTAATAAAACCGCCTTCCTTCCCTCCGAAACTTTGATTGCACGTTTATGACCAATTAACCAATTATATTGTTTGGTAGCCAAGAAAGTGTAGGAATTAATCATTTTGTCAAAAACAAAAATAGAAAACAATATAATTAACAAGAAGAAGAAACGCAAAAAAACTTTCCTGAAACCATGCCCCACTAGTACTACCAATTTAGTAAGAACTCGCCATTTTTTTATATTTATTTTAAAAAAAAATCTCAGCAGCCAAACAGAAACTAGAGCACGTCTTGTAAAAGACGTGTGTGGTGCGCGAAAGGGCAGATCTAGAAATATTACCGAAGGTGGCTTGAGAGTTGACGGAGATCTCGCACCGGAGCACACCGAAAGCGATCCGTAGCCTAAAATTGGGAGCCGAAATTTCGGGAAGGCCGATTCTTTTCTGCACCAACATACCTCCCGGTCTCATTTCCCACTTGGTTTCCTCGTCCCTCGAAGTCGAGGACGACGTCGTTGTGGAGCTGTCGCTCATTCTACCATACACGTTGGTCCTTTTCTTCATCATGTTTACGATCCCGAATTACCAACCTAATTCAATTTTCCCGGAAAATGTCCCAAATGCATGTTCCTGAATGTCTTCTCTGATTGAATTGGAGACTTTTTTTTTTCTCGGGAAAACGATGTAAAATATGTAGGTCATGAAACCAGTGGGCTATTTTGCTGCCGACACAAACAGGCGTAGCGTGTGAATTTATATGCTGACGGAATTGGTTTGCTCTAAATAGTAATTGGACGATTTTCGAACCAATAGAAGCGTGCCACGTGGTTGGTCTGTCGTGTTACATAGAGTGACAGCTAAGCAGAGAAAGATTGCCGACAGTCTAAGGAAGCATCCGAGACAAGCGAAGGAAGACATGCTCCCGCAAACTTCCATTTTATATTTCATAAAATTTTTCAGTGGACACGTGGGTACCCGTGATTGGGTACTGACGGTTAGTGAAGTCTTCTTCATGGTTTGTTTAAGTTCGTTGGTTTGGTTTTCATCTAATCAAAGTAGAAAACAGGTTTACACGTGAAGCAATGCACGACCCTACATCTCACAGATGTGATTTTCAGTCAACGCCGGGTTTATATGAAAGTAGTTTGATCCAAGGGTGGAGGATTATGGATGATTTTAAAGGCAAGAAAGAAAGATTAATGTTGCTTAGGAAGATATTAGGGTTGTAATATTTTAGTTAGGAAGGGATACTTATGGCTTAACAAATTTTAGTTAATTTTTTATAATCAAAAGTGAATTAAGTATTTGACCAATGGGATTTATGGACTTTTTTCTTAACGAAGTGGGCAACACTCAATAGTTTAGACGTTACATAAAATTAAATGTTGTAATTTCCATTAATCTTCATTCGGTTTTTTTTTTTTTTGATAAAATTTAAGTCCATGTGATTATAATTTTTAGTTTTAATTACATGAAGAATAAAATACACATTTAGTTATACTTTGATCCTTAAAATTATTTTCCTTTTTGGTTTTCATCCTTCATTATAAGCAGCACTCTTGTATTTTCAATTATTTTATCGGTTTGTTGATTATTAATTATCTTTAAAAAATAATACATTAATTTTAAAATGTATTTTACACGTTTAAAATTACACTGGTCATTCATGCAAACGGAAGCATGCGTAAAAAAATACAAAAATTATTAACAAATTGATAGATAATATCATTACTTATGATGCGGTTTAATGATTAAAACCATAAAAAATTAAAAATACTTTAAGAGCAAAGCATAAGCCTGAAAATAATGCATATTTTATCCAAAAAATGTGTAGTGCACATCATTTAAACTTTTAGCTTTATTTAATAGTGGGTATTAATAGAGAAAGTGGTGGAGAAATTTAAAGGGTAATAACAAAATAATTTCGTTGTTGTGTTATAACATCGTCACACTAAATAATGCTGTGGAATTGAAACCTAATAAAGGATAAATTATAATTTAACCTATATTTTGCAAAATATATGATACACCATCTCAAACATGCTATAATTAAATAAAAAGTGGACATCTACCACATACCCCTATTTTAGTTTCCATGTGGTTGAAAGAAAATACCATACGTCTTTCCCTCTATATTACCACCTCCTATCTATTATTAGTCGTGAAATTTTGAAATGTTTGTTTATGTTTATATTTGTTATGTTAATTAAACTTAGGAATGATTTGTTTGAGCGATAGGAGAATCAAAATTAAAAATGCAAAACATGTTTTAATAACAACAAAATTTTATTTGAAACTATGCCAGCCATAACAAACAGCGTACAGACTAACTCTGGAGATCAAATATTAGTTGTCTATAGCTCAAAATAATACTAGCACATGGTAAATAAATTAGGTAGGCGAAATTTTCACTAATTATTAACTGCCACCGTAATGTAGGTTGATCTATCAATTAATTTTATGATTATCTTATCTTACCAAATCCACGTGAACTCAAAACTCAAAATATACATCATTATTATAAACACTACGTACAATGACAGAACATAAAGCTGTGCTGTATATATGACTGGAGGAGACTCCAATCTGGTTCTACACTCTCATCGCTACTATATATTTTTCATGATCTTTTAGAAATAATATATTTTTTTAAGAATATGTAGATACTATATATATATATATATGTATTGGTAATAATAGCACTAGGATACTAATTTTGGATATTTATAAATAATAAATTCTTATTTTAATCCAGATTTGATTTGGTGGAAGTTCCCAGTGACAGATCCATCACGTGCGTCGCATGCATAGAGGGAGGTTGTGGTGTAGAAAGTATTTGCCCAAATTTGTGCGGGAAATTTTAATTTTTGATTTCCCGCACATTGAAGGCGGAGGGTGTCCGAGTGTCCCTAAGAAGGCAAAAAGAATAAATAAATAAATAAATAAAAAGAGGAGAAAGGCGAAAAGAATATGTAAATAAATAAATAAAAAGAGGAGAAATTTGGCGCTCAAGGAGAGGAATAGGTTAAAATAGGAGGCCACTCGTTTGCTCCAAGCCTTCTCTCCAATTTATACAGTTCGCGATCGCCGGCGGGGATCTTCGCCCGTCAATTTCCGTCGTATAATCGCCGGCGGGTAAGTGCAACCTGTATTGTAGATTACGTATTGTGGAAGCTAAACCCTAGTTGATCTGTTAGGGAAAAATTGAAGAAGGTGTTTATTTTTAATTGTCACAAATTAAGGTTGTGAAATCCCATTTTTTGTTGGGCTAGTGAGAATCACTAAGAGTTAAATCTCACGTTGAACGCACTGGTTTACGGTAAAAATTTATCATGGAGCAAATAGCATGAAACATTGGTTCTTGTATGGTGTTCCTTTTGCTATGCCCTTCTCTAATGGATTGATTTTCGAGTGACAATTCAATTTGGCTTTTATATGATTTATATTTATAGCTTTGTCTTCCAGCCAGTTCTCAACTTTAGGAGTTTTTATCTATTTAGCAGTTTCGGATAGTTGCCACCTATTTTGGATATTCTATTGTTTTAGCGATGTAACTTGTTAATAACCATTACTGTGTGTTATTCATCTGTTATATAAGCAGTGTAAGTATTTGTTTCGATTATGTGAGTGTGTGATTACTTGTTTTGTATGTCTTAGGCCTAGTAACGGTCATTGGTTGCTTACATTTACTTATTTATGTTTTGACTTTATGCGATGGATGAGTTGACACATCCTTGGACGTCTCAGTAAACAGATGGACCTCGAAGCTACAACTTTTGGAAGGGGTACGACACAGATTTTGGAGGCTTTAGTGATTTTCTGACTTCTTCTTAATTGTTTAATAGCTTAATCAATACCTTCAGAGAAGGATGTTCTAGCTTTCTTGATGATTAGATTGTGTTTTGTATGGTCATTTTTGTTTTATTGTTATGTAATCCTTTTTTTTTTTTGAACTGTGAAATGTTCAAAATTTGTTCATTGCGTTTGACACATAGCTGTGTAGATTCGTTTTTCTTAGTGTAATTTTCACATCACATATAATTATGATGTGAAATTTAAAAGAAAGAACTGTTGGCACCATATTTATGATTTCGACTTTCAAGATGTGGAACATTCTCAACATGCTATTTTTGTAATTCTGTGTTTTGATCCATGGTTTATCAGGTTTGTTCTTTGCTTTTGGGTTCACTGTTTATTGGAGCTTCACGTGGGAGAGTATCTCGTGAGGTTTAAACACAGTGATATAGCAATCAAAGCTTCATTGAACCTTTATGATCATGAAATGATCACCTTGTAGAGTCCTTGGAAGGCACTCATTTGAACATATACAATTGGAGCTTATATACTGTGATTTTGTAGGAAATTTCTTTACAGGAATTGGTGCTTTTGATATTTGAGAAGATAAATGGTAGACTGCATCCTAGAACTTATGTGATTGAAACCAAGAGATTTTGAAAATCCTCTTTTGGGATTAATCATTTGCAATTGATGAATTTCACATTTCAAATTCAACTTTTGACATCTTGAAAAACATATTTATTTCAATTTTTATTATATGTACATATATTTTTTTCCAAAATTTTTAATCTTCTTTATGGCTTTTGGAGTTTATTTTATTTATTTAGCATTTCAACATACTGATATTTTATATCAAGTTTGTTTCAATGACACTACAAAGTATTGGTGAAATTTTTATTTGTTCCTCCTTCAGTCATGTTATGCTTTGTTACTTTAATATGAAAATGTCTCGAGCACAGTGGAAAGTTTCTTACATTCCTAATCAAGATTCTTTAAAATTTTGAATGATTATCAGGGCCAAAAGAACTTGGTGGTACTGTTGATCTCATAAATCAGTACAAGCTCTGTTCTCATTATGAATTTTTCTGCAAGAGGTCACTTCCTCAGACTATACCTGAGACTCGATATCTCCATAATGTGGTTGGAGACATTGATATCCGTAAAGGGGAAGGGATGGAATTGGATCAGCTCTTTCAGATTGCCTCCCATTATAGAGAAACAAAAGCTCGCGTATGCCCTTTTGATTTGGATATACTAAGAGATGCTTTTCATATGAGGGAAACAACTCCTGTAAACTTTGATTTTGTAAGACATTTGGTTTTGTAGTCGTCTACAATTGTATTTGTTCCACTATTTTTTATTATTATTATTTTTTTTATCTTTGGGGTGAGGGGTTGCATAAATTGAATTTTGATGGATAACAGCAAATGGAAGTTCTTTTTCTTTGTAATATTGCAATTTCCATGTTCGGGTATTGTTAAATTTTAGTGATGAGATCCTGCTCAGATAATGTATTTCCCTCACCCAGATAACATATTATCATCTCTATATATGTTAACAGACAGAGAAGGGGATCCCTACTGCAACAGCGAAGTTGAAGAGTGAGTTAAAAGACAAAGAGAAGAGGCATAAAAGACTCGAAGACAATAATGGCAAGGACCATAAGAAGCAGAAACGTCTTCACATGGGCAAGAGCAGTGATAAGAATAAGAACGGAAAAGCTAACAGATTTGGTATCGACAATTTGTAGAAACAGATAAGCCTGGTAATAGAGGTAAAATGATTTTATAATGGTTACTCTTGGACCTTGGTTTTAGTTTTCATTTTTACCTGCAGCGAGTTTGCTGTAGCTTGCTCTGTCTTTTTCTGTTTTTAAATTCATTTAGTCTGGTTACATTTCTGCTCGACCATGTCAACTTCGGTGCGCCAAGAGAGCTGAGATACACAAGCTAAAGTTGAGTCTGGAATTCTGTTTCATTTTGGCTTGTGGATATAGTAGGATTTCAAAATTCTTCAAATGAGAATTTCCTACACATAACTGTGTAGATTCGTTTTTCTTAGTGTAATTGTCACATCGCAAATAGGTATGATGTGAAATTTAAAGAAAGAACTCTCATCACCATATTTATGATTTTGACTTTCAAGATGTGGAACATTCTCTACATGCTATTTTTGTAATTCTATGTTTTGATCCATGGCTTATCTAGTTTGTTCTTTGCTTTTGGCTTATCTATTTTGGCTTGTAGATATAGTAGGATTTTAAAATTCTTCAAATGAGAATCATCCTATAATTCAATAGAATGCCTCAAGATGATTGAGATACTGGTTCGGTGGTTCTACCCTTGACAAGTGGAGGTTTTGAGGTTTGGAATTTTCTCTGGTCCTGAAGAAGGGGAAGGGGTATCAATCAAGCTTGTCATCTTAGAATTCAATTATTCGATCTTTTTTTTTTTTTGGTAATAAATTCAATAGTTCGATCTTGATGACCGGGCTAAGGTTAACTGAGAAAATCTAGCTGTATTACGGAAGCAGAAAATTCTATTGCTGTACACTAAAATTATTTGCTATAATATGTATACTTATTTACTTCGTTGCATTATATAACCCTCAGCTGGTTAGATGATATGGAAATTCTCTGAGTTTTGTAATTTGGTTGCTTATTGAAGAAAACATTTGTAGAACATTTAACAGAATCATTGTCTATCATATGAGAACTTGCAAGGATTCAATCAAATATAGAAATGGGGTTGTCTTCTTAATGCTTCACAAATAGCTCCTATTACTACAAGTAAATTCTCACAAATGAGGTTGTCTTCAATATGCCTAACAACAATATCTTTCGCGAACACAAGTTTAATGGCTAAATTCCAAACTACATATATTGCACTCGATCTACGCTAAAACTTGCAACTTTAATAAAAAAAAAACAACAATATTATTGCATCTTAATTTGGTGAAATTCCAAACTAACTACATTCCAATTAAAACTTAAAAGGAAAACTCGTAAAATATATAATCAAGCATAACAGCAAAATCGCAAATATATATTTAGGACGAATACGTTGCTTTTAAAATTCAGACATGCATGTTTAGGATGACATCTGCATGCTTTTTGATAACGTTCCAAGCCATACGAACATGCGCTTCCTGTGTCAATGTTGCACCGATTGCACAACGCAACACAAACACACCTTCAACCACTGTGGGTGTCATGTACAAGCCTCCTGATGAATTGATGGACTCTAGCAACTTATTATTTATCTCATTAATGTAGCTTTTATTAGTCTCCGACTTTGAATTGAAAATAATACTGCTCTTGGCTTTACTAATTGCTGATGGTGAAATTCTAAAACAAACCAAGGAAAACTTTCTAGGGGCCACAATCTCAAACTTGTTATCTGTGGCTACCAACTCTTCGAAAAGCTTGGCCAATGCCACATTGCTTCTAAGTACGTTCCTGAGTTTCTCCACACCATAACTTCTAAGCACAATCCATAGTTTCATTGCCCGAAACCTCCGGCTTAGTGAAATTTGCCAGTCTTTATAGTCCACCACTTGTTTCGAATCAGTGGCTTTGTTTCTCAAATACTCAGGGCTAGTTGAGAGTGACTTAATCAATGCATTTGAATCTTTAACCCAAAGGCAACAACAATCAAGCATGGTGAAAAGCAACTTGTGAGGGTTGAAACTAAATGAGTTTGCACCCTCAACACCGTCTATGAAATGATGAAACTCCGGGCAAATGCAAGCACTTCCAGCATATGCAGCATCAACGTGAACCCACATTCCATAATCTTTTGTCACGTTACATAGGGATCCCAATGGATCAACGGCTGCAGTTGAGGTTGTCCCCACAGTAGCACACAGATATAAGGGAATCAGGCCATCTTCTATGTCTGAACAAATTGTTGAGCGCAGCAAGTGAGGAGAGAGAGCAAATGATGTTGATCTTGTGGTCTTGATGGCACGGAAATTCCTTGAATGAATTCCAGCAATCTGGGAAGCTTTTTGAAATGCACTATGTGTTTGGTCTGAGCAATATACAACTAGCTTTCCAATGCTATCACTCCCAATTGTGTTGAGCACTAGATCTCTAGCGGTAAGTAGAGTGCACAGGATGGCTTCACAACTACTTCCATGTATTACGCCACCGCCACCGCCGGAGAAAAGAAAAGACTTTGGTAGGACAAGCATTTGTCCAAGCCAGTCAATGACTATGCTTTCCAACTCACTCGCAGCTGGTGATGAAACCCAATTGAAACCAACCACATTGAACCCCGTCGCAAGCATTTCGCCGAGAAATCCTGCAATGCTACTGTTTGCGGGGAAGTAGGCAAAGAAGTTAGGACTTTGCCAATGTGTTAAACCGGGAACAATATGCTCCTGCACATCTTTGAGAATGGATTCAATGGGTTCAGGACAATAAGGAGCAGACTTTGGCAATACATTTTTAAGATAACCTGGTGCGACTTGGCTTAAAACTGGGTATTTCTCAATGTTTTCATAATAGTCGGCAATGAAGTCGACCATCATGTGGGCTTTCTTCCTAAACTCGTTAGAATCTAGAAGATTTTCTTTTGTGTAGATGCTTTGGCTACCCATTGTTGGACACAGAATGATCACAAGGAGTATGAGTAGGAGATATTGAGAAATATTAATGGTGAACAAAAATAACTTCGGTTTTTTTTCTCGTTGCTCTTTGTTTGGGACAACTTCGGAGCAGGTATATGGCATTTATAGGAGTTAACAAGATATGGCACTTCCATTAAAAAAATAAGGTAAAAAAAATAAAGAGATATCTACTTGTTAAATTAACGTTGATTCTAAAAATTTAGTGTTCACTTATAGTCTTAGAAGCAATTGTAATGAGATTTAAACTTAGAAATATAAAGATTTTGAAATTTGATACCGAATTAAATTGTCATTATTTTTAAAAGATTAAGTTATTAGGATATGTGTTTATCATTCAACTTGTGGCAAATTAATTATCAATGCTTAATAACATGAAGTAATTAATAGGGCATTAATCCTATAGAGTATGCTTTCCCAGATAGCGCATCAATTGATACACAAATTTGGTGTTCGGTTGGCCCTTGAGATTGTAGTTTCAGACATATTCCCTCCACTCTAGTTTAGTATTTGTTGTTGACCAAAAAAAAAAAAAAAAGGAATTGGTATCTCATTTTCTAAGGTAATTAAGTTTTTATAGTTTGAATTTGTAAAGAGTATAGCTAAGCACATATTTTTCATATTTTTATTATACATCTATTTTGTGAACTCCAAGAAATTTGGAAGAAATAACTTGTTATTTACTAGCAAATTTAATAATTTATATTGTAAATTTAAAGTTCATCAAATATTTAGTCTAAGTTTGCGAACATTTTTAAAATTTATTTTATATAAGAAAATGAACATATGTTATAAAAAAATTAATAACATTTACTTTATTTTTTCTTTGGTAAAGATAATTTAACTAATTTAACTTACAGTACAATACTTATATGCTTGGGAAACTATCCCTAGATTTTTATTTTATTTTTTTGTTTTTTCAATCAAAAGAAACTATCCCTAGTTTACTGTTACATAATTTCACCTAAGAAACCACAATAGTATTATATTACTTAATGCCTGAAACATTTTACATTGCAAATAATTTTTTGTAACTTTCAATGTAATAATATAATGAAGACTTTGAATCATCTAATTTATTATAACATATACTATAAAATTAAAATTTGTTTACTTGTTAAAAATTCTAATTTCCAACAACAAAGATATAGGTCTTCCTTGTTCGCATTTTCATTTCTTTGATTTTTTTGGAATTTTTATTTAGCATAAATTTTTTATGCACCCAAGAAAACTCAGCCATATAATGTGGGTGCATTTTAAAGAGCTTTCATTGAGTCTTTTTTTTTTTTTGATGAAAAGCTTTCATTGAGTTGAGCACGTACAATGTACACATTTACAATATAGAAAAAAACTAAGCAAAAGAGAGAATTCGCACTATAGAAAGTTTGGTCACCGACAATAAGAAATTGTTTTTTTTTTTTTAATGTAATCCCCATTAAGAAAACGTGTAAGAGATTGTTTTTTTTTTTTTTTGGTATTTTTTTTAATATAATCCCATCAAGAAAACGTGTCATTGACATGTAGGAGAATGACAATAAGAAACATGCAAATTCAAGAGCAAAGTTAGGCCCATATCACTCTCAGCCGACACAGGGCCCATCTCATTCTCACGTAGGCCCATCTCATTCTCACGTAGGAGCCGACACTCATGCTGGATTCTCACGTCCTCACATATGTGTTCATTGAGACACTCAAAGTTAACGGGTTTCTCTTTGGCGGGCTACTATATCTGTTCTTTTACCCCTACAGTGGGTGATTTGTGGTAGAAGATATAAACCCTAACCCTAACCCTAATTTGAAAAAGAAGGAAGAAAAGGTAGGTGATATGGAAGAAGGCTTTTTTGGTAACTTACTACTTTCAGAAAGTGGGCATACAGTTGGATGAGTTATGCAAATAGAACCTCCCACGATTTACACCTCTTTCATTATCTATAACCTGGGTTTTGTACCCAAAAGCCTTGACTATCATTAGGGCTCTTATTTTGGGAATGACTATCAAACCCACTGGTTTACTACAAGCCCGCGCATACCAATTTCAGACCTACTAGTCTACGTTTCTGCTTTTTGATTTAATTTATTAGTTATTGCTTCATTATATTTCAGACTTTAGGCAACAACAATGTAATCTTTACACTTGCCAAGCACATAACGAGTTTATGATTATTATAATTTGGGTCCCAAAGTCCCAGCAAAACAAATCTTTGGTCGAAAAGCATTGCTTATAATTTAGGAGGCAAGCCCACATGATGGTCGACTTCATTGCTGATTATTATGAAAACATTGAGAAGTAATCGATGGTAAGCCAAGTTCAACCAGGTTATCTGAAACCACTATTACCCAAATCAGCCGCTTATTATCCTGAGCCCATTGAAACCATTCTCAAAGACGTGCAACATCATATTGTTCCTGGTCTAACACATTGGCAAAACCCTAACTATTTTGCATATTTTTCATCAAGTGGTAGCATCGCAGGGTTTCTTGGCGAAATACCTGCTACCGAATTCAATGTCGTGGGTTTCAATTGGATGTCATCTCCAGCTGCTACTGAGCTGGAAAGTATAGTCATGGATTGGCTTGGAGAAATGCTTTGCCTTCCAAAGTCTTTTCTTTTCTCCGGAAATGGCGGTGGTGTATTACAAGGAACTACCAGTGAGGCCATTTTGAGCAGACTAGTCGCTGCAAGAGATCAAATGTTAAGCAGAATCGGGAAAGACAACATTGGAAAGCTAGTTGTGTATTGCTCAGACCAAACCCACAGTGCATTTCAAAAAGCTTCCCTAATTGCTGGAATTTACCCAAACAATTTTCGTGTCATTAAGACTACAAGATCAACATCATTTGCTCTCTCGCCTCTCTCGCTACGCTCAACAATTTGTTCAGATATACGACAAGGGTTGGTTCCCGCATATTTATGTGCCACAATGGGGACAACTTCAACAACAGCGGTTGATCCACTAGGACCCCTATGCGATCTTACAAAAGATTATGGAATTTGGGTTCTTGTTGATGCTGCTTATACTAGAAGTATCTGTATTTGCCCGGAGTTTCTACATTTCATCGATGGCGTTGAAGGCGCAAACTCATTTAGTTTAAATGCACATAAATGGTTCTTCACCACACTTGATTGTTGTTGCCTTCGGGTAGAAGACCCAAGTGCCTTGATAAAAGCACTGTCCACCAAACCTGAGTTTTTGAGAAACAAGGCCACTGATTCCAATCAAGTGGTGGACTACAAAGACTGACAAATAGCACCAAGCCGAAGGTTTCGAGCAATGAAACTATGGCTGGTGCTCAGAAGTTATGGTGTGGAGAAACTTAGGAACTGTTTGTACCGGATTTTGCTTCGCCACAAACCGTCGTGCAATCTGTCACTGACCTGTAAAATAAGATGAGTGTGAAGGCTTGGGGCACCGGTGTGGTACCGACCAAAGGTACTCCGACGCTCAAGTCAGTACGTGTTTGAGTTTGCTTTGGACTTTTGAATGCATAACAGTTTAGTGTGCGTACCTTTGCTATGAGTGATAGTGGGATATTTATAGGGGCTGCCCTCACGAGGATAGGAAAACCTAGCCGCCTTGATTCAGGGCAAGTTTTCAATTTGGCTCTTCCCAGATTTGGAAGGTTAGATATAGGAAAGTGTATAGCATTGATTGCTGAATGAACTTTCCTATTTTGAACTTTTCACATCCAAGTCAAGAAAGACCGCTTCAGAGCACTATGGCTCGCTGCTCTTACAACATCCGGCCGCCAATTCAAATACTCACTCGAAAACATCCCGACCAACCGAGCGGCGGCCACCGGATCCCGACCGGTTGGATCGGCTCGACAACCAGTTCAAAAATCATCCATTTTCTCCTCGGGCCCGATAATCCGACCAATCTTCCACCGCCCTACTTGGCTCTACCGGTGAAATTTGTCATCTGATTAGCCCCAGAACCAACGTGTGTAATTAGGTGGCTCGTTCTATCGCGTCTGTCTTTTCCATTTCTGAACACCAAACGTTCTCTGACACAGCCGTCAGCGCGTTACACTTAACAATCATGGCAGATCATGGGACACCGCAACGAAACTGAAGAGACATCTCTAAACACAGCCGTCGATTCAAATTTTGAATTTGAATCCTAACCGCTCACCACCTAGGTTAAATACCCTACGCCTCCTTTCAGTTTCACTTTCGTCCTTCCACTGCCCAGAAGCCTTCTGCATCCTCTACACCTTCATCCTTTCCAGCGCCATTTCGACTAACTCAGAAAAATCTTACTCGTCCAATCCCAACATAGGTACATCATCGTGATCTCCAGAGAACTCCGATCAAAGCAAAACTAATTTTGCTTCCATTTTACCTCTGAGTCAGGCGAAACCCAGAAAAGCTGTTATAGCTTCCTCTCTTGCTCATCGACTCCGGTTAGCAACTTTATCACCGGCGAGAACCAGGTTAGGAGTTTGATCCCTCTGCTCTTTCAAACTTTTCGTGAATCGTGTTCTTATTTCATTTCGCGCTCGAAATGTCGTCTGGAGATTCCGCTTTTGAACCTTTCTTGGAATACTCTGGCCGCTCTTCTAGCCCTACACCATCGCTTTCATCTGCTGGCTCGGCTGTTAGGATTGTAGAGCCGAACCAAGTAGCCGAACAAAACCTCGTACTCTATGTAGAGCCAAATGTGAGTCATGACGAACCGAATGAACATAGGCCAACAACTGCTATCCAACATCCCACCATGATCAAAACCGATATCCCCTCAATCTTTAAACCTGAAGACATACCGTACCTCAAGAAGAGATACGGCTTTCCAGAAAATGCCGTCTATCACAAGGAAAGGGACTCGTCGCGGACGGATGGATCTGCTTTTGCGAAATAGCCTTCAAACTCGGGCTTAGGCTACCTTTTCACCGCATCATTAGCATGGTGCTTAAATATTTTAACCTTGCCTCAGGCCAGCTGATGCCGAACGGGTGGCGTTACCTCTTGGGACTGATAGTTCTGTCCGAGCAACTCGGACAACACATAGATATGCCTATCTTCCTTCACTTTTTCTATCTAAAACCGGGCGGAGAGGGTAGATATACATTCTACGCTCGGAAGCAAACTAAACTCCTATCTGGCGCGCCAACAAGTAACAAAGGCTGGAAGGACAGATATTTCTTCGTCAAAAAAGAGGGTCTGTTCGATCCCGTTGGCCCATCCGAGTTGGGAATTCGCTCAGTCTGGGCAGAAAAAGGTACTTTTTTACTGAATATTTGTCTTTTTCTTTGACCTCGCAGAACCAAACTTACTCTCAATTTGTGCAGCCTTGAATCAAGCGCCAAACTATCCACCAACGCCAAGCAAAACGGTCAATTGACATTCTCCGTGCGGCAGAGAAGAACCTCAACCTCCTACTTACCGCCAAATCGTTCCGCTCGATAGGGTACTGGCCATCCCAAAAGAAGGCACAAAAAGCAGGCCCTTCTCAACCCCTAGCCAAATCAACTCCTAAAGGTATCCCTCTTCCTTTTATTTAAATTTCATACACCTACATTCTTGAAAACTGTATTAGATTGTTATACAGCGAGCCAACTAACCTCTTGTGGGCTTCCTTCCAACAATAGATATGGGAAAGATGAAAGTGGCACCTCCAACAGCCAAGCAGCTTGGCGAGAATGAGAGGAGGAGGAAAGAAAAGAAGGCCGCGCGAAATATCGGCAAGTCAGGGCCGAGCAGAGAAATTGAACCAACTCCAGGTGGCACAATCATAGCCCAACCAAAGGACTTGGTGGCCGCAGCTACAGTCGAGAGATCACCACCACAGAAGAAACAACGGCGCGCGAGCCCCCCTGTCGCAGCAGAGGATAAGGAGCCCCTAACACCCATGGCGAACCTAGGGTTAGAAGACAGCTCTTCTATCCGCTCTGACGCGAGCCTAGCAGCCCCAAGCTTCCTCCCATCGCTGGTAGCGTTTGTTTGCTCAGGCACTTCTGCGGGAGGAACAGTCTCCATTGGCTCTTCCAAATGCTCCACGTCACTCTTGATACGAACTGACTCCTCATTCCCCGTGAACTCAGCAATGAAATCAGCTAACACTTGGGATTTAATGGCTGTCCGAGGTTGGTACTCAATCCCGTACTCCCAATTCACCAACGCATCCTTCCGCTATGTCGACTCAGCGCACTTTGGCGGATATGAAGTCACTACTATGACCCTATGACATTGGAAGTACGGTTGCAACTTCCTCGACGAGACAAGTAGTGCCAGCGCAAGCTTCTCAATCAAAGAGTACCTGGTTTCAACATCAACCAGTGCTCTGCTTACATAGTAAATTGGGTGTTGCTCCCTTCCCGCGGGATTAGAGCGGTGGCATGTTCCAGACGATAGGTATAAGTATAGTGGCTCCCCTGACTTCGGCTTGGATAATATTGGAGGAGTAGCGAGATAAATTTTTAGCCGTTGGAAAGCCTGTTCGCACTCGTTTGTCCACTCAAAATCCTTATTTTCCTTCAATGCGCGGAAAAATGATATGCAATGATCAGATGCCCTCGAGATGAACCTACTCAAAGCCGCTAGTCTTCCATTTAACCGTTGCACCTCCTTCAAGGTTTTTGGGGAAGGCATGTTGAGCAGAGCCCGTATTTGCCTCAATTCCCCTTTGCGTGACCAAATAGCCTAGAAATTGGCCAGAACCAACTCCGAAAGTGCATTTGGTGGGATTCAACTTCATCTTGTGGCGCCACCAAAAGCTTGAGTCAGTCTTTGGACATGGTCCGGCTAGATTTGACCAAAGATATCGTCCACATAAACTTCCATAGTTAAGCCAAGATATGCTGCGAACATTTTGTTCACCAGCCTTTGGTATGTAGCCCCTGCATTTTTCAACCCAAATGGCATGACCTTGTAGCAGTAAATCCCTCTTTCCGTTATGAACGCTGTTTTTTCTTAGTCGTCTGGGTGTATCATGATCTGATTATAACCTGAGTAGGCGTCCATGAAGCTCGGCGATGACCGTGGTGGCCCACCATCATGTTAATCTTCGGAAGTGGAAAGCTATCCTTTGGACATGCTTTATTCAGATCCGTGAAGTCGATGCATACTCGGGGCTTTCCATTCTTTTTGCGCACCACTACCACGTTGGCAAGCCAATCTGGGTAGTGTACCTCCTTGACAAAGCCGTTTTTTAGTAGCTTCGATTTCCTCGTTGATGACTTGGTTCCGCTCGAACTTCCTCCTCTTTTAATAGGTTTGTGCGCGTCGACATACAACTTGTGGGAAATAACGCCGGTCTATTCCCATATCATCTGCAAGCGCTGCGATGGTCTTTGAGAATCAGTGGAGTGAACCAATCCAACCGATTCCTATTTTGGCGGCTACGGGTGATCTAGATCCAATTGTATATCCTCTAGGTTTTCCAGTGGGTCCATTTTGTCTACTTGAGCCACCCTGGGTTTCTGTGATTGCTATTTGTTTTTTCCATCCACAGCTTTTACGTAGCAGATCCGAGCTGCGGATTGGTCACTTCTCACTTCATCTATCCCACTTCCCGAAAACTTGATCTTGATGGTACGTGGATGGGATGGCTTTCATAGAGTGCAACCAAGGTCGTCCTAAGATCATGTTGTAGGCGGAGGGAGCGTCTACCACCATCATCTTTATCATTCACGTCTCTTTCTTTGCTGTGACTGGAAGCGTGATTATCCCTTTTACGCGGCTCTCATTTCCATTATATCCCACCAAAGTGGCGCGGCTCGGCTCTGCGGCTGTAGGATTGATCCCCATTGCCTCCAAAGTGCTTGAAAATATGATATCTGCCGAAGCTACCATTGTCCACCAGTATCCGCCTCATCACACAGTTTCCTACTTCCAGTGTTACGACAAGCGTATCATCGTGCGGATAAAGTACTCCTTCAGTATCCTTGGCCGTGAAAGTTATGTCCGGATTATCTTGCCGAGTCACATGAACTTCGGCGATGTCTTTGCCGGCGTAGCTTCTCCCCCGTTCGCCACCGCAGGCAACTACTCCATGGACTGAATGGATGACCTTCCGAACCTCTACCTCGTTGTTTGTTCGAGGAGGAATATTGTTCCTGGGGGCTTCCCCCTTCTGCCTATCCGAACCCCATTTGTTCGGCTCCTCTATGAACTGCTTCAGATATCCGCTTTTCAACAGTTCTTCTATTTCCCGTCTAAATGCGCGGCAATCTTCTGTGGCGTGGCCACGTTCCCTGTGGAATGCGCATTGTGAATTATCTCTGTTTTTGGTCCGAATTCATGGGCCGCGGCCATCGCACCTCATGAATTCGCTCCATGTGCGCTATCAACTGGGTTGGAGATACCCTAAGACCAAATCCCCTCAATCGATCTCTTGGAGGGCCTTCTGGGTCATCCCGCCTCCGGTTCTTCCCTTTTCCTCCGATCTCTGTAAGTTCGCTCAGGGCGTCGCATGTCCGATCGGATCGCCCTGCGTTCGCGGGAATACTCATAGCGTCATTCTGCCAACTCAGTATGCCCGGCGCTTCGGATTACTACGTAGATCCAATTCGTCCTCCTTTCGCTTCGTTGCATATTGAGCTCGATCCTCTTCCATGACGAAGCTCGGACCTTCGCGGTGCAGCAAGTTTCTTGGTTTCTTTCGGACCATGTAGTCGTATATCTTAGTACCCGGTAGCAAACCACGCTTGAAGGCATTGCAGACAATGACGTCTGGGCAATCCATTATTTCTACCTTCATGTCATTGAACCGCTGGATGTACTCTCAAAGCGGCTCTCCCCTTAGCTGTTGTACTCGAAACAAATCATCCGGATTCTTTCTATATTGTCGACTTGACGCGAATTGGGTCATGAACTATCGTGCTAGTTCGGTGAATGACCCTATACTCCGAGATGGAAGGCGGCTGAACCAGAGCAAAGCAGGCCCCTTCAGGCTCGAAGTAAACACCTTACACATTACTGCGTCTCTATCTGACCGTGGGATAGAGGTCGGGACCATAGCCTGCTTAAAGTGGATGATGTGATCTCCTGGATCGGCTATTCCATCGTACAGGGAAAATTTTGACGCGAAAAAACCCGCTGGGGTATTGACCGCGGTGATTTCGTCAACAAAAGGTGTGTCTTGCACTTCGTCATACTAGTCGTTAGTTCTCCCCTCTTGCCGAACCAAGTCTATCAATTCAGGCCGCGCAGCACGATATGTACCTCTATACCTTGATGGATTTCGATCTCTAACAGCTCTCCCTCTCTTGGCTGTGTGTCCGTCCGTCGAGCGAGAGTCATCACTCGATTGATAGCCGCGCGATATCCCACGAGAACGGCAGCTGTTCTTGCCACGACTACGCTTATTTGATTGACTGCTCCGATCTGGTTCTTCCATCATCTCAGCGGGATTTTTTCCACGGTCCGTCGTCGCATCCCTTCTCGTTTCATGAGGCTAATTAACCTTTTCTACCGCCGTTGGTGTTTGCACAGCATTGAAGGCATCCAACAGCTGCCTGTTGATATGTTCTTGAACCTCATTCCGTTGCTGCTGGACCCTTGCCGATCGAACCAACTCCTCTATCTGTGACATGAGTTGCTCAACTCGCGTGTCCATCACTGTGACGCCGCTGCTAACGCCCGATGGTCCTGCCATTATTCCGTCACGAGGTGTAGATTCGTCCTCCCGTCGCGCAGGCATGACACCCATTGTAGGTATGTTTTGCCGTTGTTCTGATGCCATTGATTATTTTGGTTGAAGATTGCTGGAAACAAGCTTGCGATGGTTTTTGTGCTAAAACACAGCCGCAGGCCCTCCTTCTAGCGCCAAACTATTTGTACCGGATTTTGCTCCGCCACAAACCGTCGTGCAATCCGTTAACCTGCAAAATAAGATGAGTGTGAAGGCTTGGGGCACCGCCGCGTACGCCAAGTCAAGATGCGTGTTTGAGTTTGCTTTGGACTTTTGAATGCAAAGCAGTTTAGTTGCGTACCTTTGCTATGAGTGATAGTAGGATATTTATAGGCTTGGCTTCGCCTTCCTCACCAAGGATAGGAAAACCTAGCCGCCTTGATTCAGGGCAAGTTTCCAATTTGGCTCTTCCCAGATTTGGAAGGTTGGATATAGGAAAGTATATAGCATTAATTGCTGAATGAACTTTCCTATTTTGAACTTTCCACATCCAAGTCAAGAAAGACCGTTCCGAGCCATTATGGCTGTTCGTTGCTATGCTCTTACAACATCTGAGCCGGGCCAATTCAAATACTCACTCCAAAAAACATCCTGACCAACCGAGCCGAGCAGCCACTCAGATCCCCGACCCGGTTGGATCGGCTCTGACAACCAGTTCAAAAATCTGTCCATTCTCTCCTTGGGCCCAGATAATCCAGACCAATCTTCCACCTTGGCCCTACTTGGCTCGGCCCAGTGAGAAATTTGGTCATACAGGAACATACTTGGAAGCCATGTCGAAATGGCTAAGCTTTTTGAAGAGCTTATAGCCACAGATAAGAGGTTTGAGATTGTTGTCCTTGCAAACTTTGCTTTAGTCTGTTTTAGGGTTTCACCATTAGCAATTAGTGAAGGGAAGACTATTCCAAGTTCAGAGTTCTTGCGTGATGACAAGTACATAAATGACATTAACAAGAAGTTGTTGGAGTTCATCAATGCGTCGGGACACTCATACATGACACCTATAGTGATTGATGGTATGTTCGTGTTGTGTTGTGTAATTGGTGCAACCTTGACAGAGGAACCACACATCATCATGGCTTCAAAGGTGGTGAAACAACATGCAGATGCGATCCTAAACATGTCTACCCTTGTGATCTATACGGGACGGGTTGATTAAAATTCCAATCTATTTGTTATTTTTGCATGCGCGGTGCACCTAGATAGCTAATTCTGTGATGATTAAGGTGAATAAAAGGACTATTGATACAGATCGCCTACTCCTTGGGATCTAGAAGGCTGTCCACTGGAGATTAGTTGTATTGTAGTGGATGATCAAAGTAGAGGTCACCCATTTGAATGGAGTGAGATTGAAATGAAGAAATAGGAAATAAGATTCAAGAGTATATTAGATTTGAAATTGATGTTTGCTTATTTTGAGTAGTAGATTTCAAGTATATAGGATTTATATATATATATATATATATATAGTAGGCTGTAAAGTGTTAGTTTTGTTATAGATATATTTTTAGCCCACATACAAGCTCAGTGGTAGCGCTCAGTGGTAGGTTCCATTGAAGATGGAGAAAGTTCATCTAAAGCCTAATAAATACTAAGCCTACATGAGAAGCTCATGATACAAAGTTTGAGTTTGGATCCCACCTAGTTGATGTGTATAATACATTAAACGCCGCACCTATATTGTCTAAAGAACATTGAATGGACCTGACTTAGTAGGTGACATGAGAAAGGGTGACTTATTCTATGTAGAAAGAGGCAAATTGACCTCATGCACTGCACCCTTAGTTAGGTTTCATGGACAGGGTAGAGTCCCACCTACCATTTTGACCTACCTGGGTGCATGATTCACAAAGCCAACAAAGCCAAATTTTCCTCTTGAAAAGGTCTGCGGTTGTCCATATGACCTTCCATAATGGACCTTCAACCTAAATTCCCATCTACCATGCTAGAAGAGGGTCAGCCAGGCTGTCGCTAACATCCTGACTGATTTGACCAAGATTCCAGCTAGGGGACAGATGACATAATCCTTCCTATCGGTGCTTTGCCACGTGTTGCTCATTCATGGATGCACAATTGTGTATATAAGATGAGAGATGAGGTTGTAAAGGTGTTCTCTCTCCTCTCTTAGTTCCACTCTCTTAGCTTCCAACACTTTAGCCTTTTCATACACTAATTGTTCTTTCATTCCTCTAGAGTTTTCGTCATTAAAACCTTTAGACAAAACTTACTTTCAGTGACCATAGAGTGAAAGAAAGTGGTAATACACTTATCTTTATCTTAAACACTCTAAACCTCACCTTGACCAAACACCTCCTACACCTCATATTCTTTCTCTACAACTTGTTTATATTAATTCACCATTATTATGAGTATCCTCCATACTTAGGCATAGGAGGGCGTGCACTGATAGTGACCCTCTTTTTGTGTTGAAGGTTTTATCTTAAGCAGTCAGGGAGCATTCTGTCAGCCTGTCTCAAACATCCAACTCGTCTAAAAACATTTGCCTGAACTCCTCACCATACTAGTAAAACACTACCTTGAGCCGCCCTGCTTAAGCCCTCACATTTTTATTCCTTGAGAGGGGATGAACAATTTCAGCGTTAACAGTTGCGCCGTCAGTGTGGAATCGACACTATTCTCAAAATCCTTGAAATATTATTCTCGCGTCTCACATACACTCCTACGTGGTTAAAAGTCGTGTAGGGAGCCCAAAAGCAAATTTATAAGGTGTTCTCGAGAGTTCGGAGCCCAAAACTCTCATTTTTTAAGTTTGTAAAGAAGAGAATTATTGTCACCCAACTGAATCACAAGTAGAAGAGCTCATTCTTGAAGAGTTAGATGTCCCTTCATGCACCAGGGACACATGAGGCAGGGGAAGAGGAGGCAGCGGTAGACACACCAACCTCCCTGCCTCCAAAAGAGCATATACTTCGCAGCGACCTGGCTAAATGGCAGATGAATTTGGCCTATCGAACCCTTAACACTCTGAGCAAGTTCCTATTGTTGTAGCATTCGAGAAAAATATAAAGTAGACTTTGCAGGAAGGGAGACTAGGAAGGTAGAAGGTTAGAGACGACAAACGACGGAGGAGGGCCCTGACGGTGGAAATGAGTTCGAGGACACTTAGTTGCACAACAACTTTATGGACCTCGATAAAGAATTTGCAGAGAACATCACCCAGAGATTTCCTTACCAAGGAAGAGCCAAGCTGTTTGGAGACCAAACTTGAGCCCAAGAATCCATCCATTCCTCAGCCTAGCGTCATACTTGCAAAAAAGGTGTAGAAGAGGAGTAGTGTAGATGAAAAAAGACACAGCAGCCAACCAGGAGGTAGAGAGGAGGAAAACCGAAGGCAGGAAACCAAAAGCCACAACTAAACCTCTATGAGAACCTCACCAAGAAGGTAGTTGACAGAAGCATGCATCCAGACGTTTTAGCTTTGCATCGTAGCCCGTGGGAGGACACAGAGGACCTTAGAAATACCCTGGGTGCCAGGAAGACCAAAAGGCAAGGAAAAGTCCAGCGCTGCTCCAATGACGTACACTAACAAGATGAACATAGCCTAGATAAAGGAGCAGCTGAAACAGGGGATTCTAAATTAGGTTTTGAAGGATGTTCGGAGTAGGGAGAGAGAAGGCACGAGACAACCTGCATCCTAGAACTTATGTGATTTGAAAACCAAGAGATTTTGAAAATCCTCTTTTGGGATTAATCATTTGCAATTGATGAATTTCACATTTCAAATTCAACTTTTGACATCTTGAAAAACATATTTATTTCATTTTTTATTATATGTGTACATAGATTTTTTTTCCAAATTCTTTAATCTTCTTTGTGGCTTTTGGAGTTTATTTTATTTATTTAGCATTTCAACATACTGACATTTTATATCAAGTTTGTTTCGATCACTACAAAGTATTGGTGAAATTTTTATTTGTTCCTTCTTCAGTCACGTTCTGCTTTGTTACTTTAATATGAAAATGTCTCGAGCACAGTGGAACGTTTCTTACTTCCCTAATCAAGATTCTTTAAAATTTTGAATGATTATCAGGGCCAAAATAACTTGGTGGTACTGTTGATCTCATAAATCAGTACAAGCTCTGTTCTCATTGTGAATTTTTCTGCAAGAGGTCACTTCCTTAGACTATACCTGAGACTCGATATCTGCATAATGTGGTTGGAGACATTGATATCCGTAAAGGGGAAGGGATGGAATTGGATCAGCTCTTTCAGATTGCCTCCCATTATAGAGAAACAAAAGCTCGCGTATGCCCTTTTGATTTGGATATACTAAGAGATGCTTTTCATATGAGGGAAACAACTCCTGTAAACTTCGATTTTGTAAGACATTTGGTTTTGTAGTCGTCTACAATTGTATTTGTTCCACTATTTTTTATTATTTCTTTTATCTTTGGGGTGAGGGGTTGCATAAATTGAATTTTGATGGATAAGAGCAAATGGAAGTTCTTTTTCTTTGTAATATTGCAATTTCCATGTTCGGGTATTGTTAAATTTTAGGGATGAGATCCTGCTCAGATAATGTATTTCCCTCACCCAGATAACATATTATCATCTCTATACATGTTAACAGACAGAGAAGGGGATCCCTACTGCAACAGCGAAGTTGAAGAGTGAGTTAAAAGACAAAGAGAAGAGGCATAAAAGACGCGAAGACAATAATGGCAAGGACCATAAGAAGCAGAAACGTCTTCACATGGGCAAGAGCAGTGATAAGAATAAGAACGGAAAAGCTAACAGATTTGGTATCGACAATTTGTAGAAACAGATAAGCCTGGTAATAGAGGTAAAATGATTTTATAATGGTTACTCTTGGACCTTGGTTTTAGTTTTCATTTTTACCTGCAGCGAGTTTGCTGTAGCTTGCTGTGTCTTTTTCTGTTTTTAAATTCATTTAGTCTGGTTACATTTCTGCTCGACCACGTCAACTTCGGTGCGCCAAGAGAGCTGAGATACACAAGCTAAAGTTGATAGTCTGGAACTCTGTTTCATTTTGGCTTGTGGATATAGTAGGATTTCAAAATTCTTAAAATGAGAATTATCCTATAATTCAGCAGGATCAACACCTCAAGATGTTTGAGATACTGGTTCGGTGGTTCTATCCTTGACAAGTGGAGGTTTTGATTGTTGGAATTTTCTCTGGTTCTGAAGAAGGGGAAGGGATATCAATCAAGCTTGTCATCTTAGAATTCAATTATTCGATCTTGATGACCTGGCTAACTGACAAAATCTAGCTGTATTACGGATGCAGAAAATTCTATTGATGTGCACTAAAATTATTTCCGATAATATGTGTACTTTTTTACTTTGTTGCATTATATAACCCTTAGCTGGTTAGATGATATGGAAATTCTCTGAGTTTTGTAATTTGTTCAATGGAACTATGAGAGCAATTTTGAAGGTTTTGTAATTTGTCCGTTGTAGTGTATTGTTTCTGAAACTGATTTATTTTCCATCTTATTTTGCAGAGTAGGAAGCAACAGGGCCGTCTAAAGAGCAAGGCCACTGGGCTTTTGCTTAGGGCTAGACAATAAGGAGGGCTTTGAACCAAACTCTTTTAACTTTTACATTTATTTTAAAACTTTCAATTCTGTAGGTTTATTTTTGGTTCAATATATTGTGTATTCTAAATTTAAAAAATTGGAGGAGAAAAAAACAAAAGAAGTAACCAGAGCAAAAGAAAATTAAAAATGCAAAAAAACTTTGGTTGCTTATTGGAGAAAAAATTTGTAGAACATTTAACAGAATCACTGTCTATCATATGAGAACTTACAAGGATTCAATTAATATAGAAATGGGGTTGTCTTCTTAGTGCTTCACAAATAGCTCCTATTACTACAAGTAAATTCTCACAAACGAGGTTGTCTTCAATATGCCTAACAACATTATCTCTCGCGTATATAAGCTTAATGGTTAAATTCCAAACTACATATATTGCAGTTAGATCTTTGAAAAAACTTGCAACTTTAATAATAATAATAATAATTATAATAATAAAACAATATTATTACATCTTAATTTGGTGAAATTCCAAATTAACTACATTCTAATTAAAACTTAAAAAGAAAACTCGTAAAATATATAATCAAAGATAACAGCAAAATTACAAATATATATTTAGGACGTACACGTTGCTTTTAAAATTCAGACATGCATGTTTAGGATGACATCTGCATGCTTTTTAATCACGTTCCAAGCCATACGAACATGTGCTTCCTGTGTCAATGTTGCACCAATTGCACAACGCAACACAAACACACCTTCAACCACTGTGGGTGTCATGTACAAGCCTCCTGATGAATTGATGGACTCTAGCAACTTATTATTTATCTCATTAATGTAGCTTTTATTAGTCTCCGACTTTGAATTGAAAATAATACTGCTCTTGGCTTTACTAATTGCTGATGGTGAAATTCTAAAACAAACCAAGGAAAACTTTCTAGGGGCCACAATCTCAAACTTGTTATCTGTGGCTACCAACTCTTCGAAAAGCTTGGCCAATGCCACATTGCTTCTAAGGACGTTCCTGAGTTTCTCCACACCATAACTTCTAAGCACAATCCATAGTTTCATTGCCCGAAACCTCCGGCTTAGTGAAATTTGCCAGTCTTTATAGTCCACCACTTGTTTCGAATCAGTGGCTTTGTTTCTCAAAAACTCAGGGCTTGTTGAGAGTGACTTAATCAATGCATTTGGATCTTTAACCCAAAGGCAACAACAATCAAGCATGGTGAAAAGCAACTTGTGAGGGTTGAAACTAAATGAGTTTGCACCCTCAACACCGTCTATGAAATGATGAAACTCCGGACAAATGCAAGCACTTCCAGCATATGCAGCATCAACGTGAACCCACATTCCATAATCTTTTGTCACGTTACATAGGGATCCCAATGGATCAACGGCTGCAGTTGAGGTTGTCCCCACAGTAGCACACAGATATAAGGGAATCAGGCCATCTTCTATATCTGAACAAATTGTTGAGCGCAGCAAGTGAGGAGAGAGAGCAAATGATGTTGATCTTGTGGTCTTGATGGCACGGAAATTCCTTGAATGAATTCCAGCAATCTGGGAAGCTTTTTGAAATGCACTATGTGTTTGGTCTGAGCAATACACAACTAGCTTTCCAATGCTATCACTCCCAATTGTGTTGAGCACTAGATCTCTAGCGGCAAGTAGAGTGCACAGGATGGCTTCACAGCTACTTCCATGTATTACGCCACCGCCACTGCCGGAGAAAAGAAAAGACTTTGGTAGGACAAGCATTTGTCCAAGCCAGTCAATGACTATGCTTTCCAACTCACTCGCAGCTGGTGATGAAACCCAATTGAAACCAACCACATTGAACCCCGTCGCAAGCATTTCGCCGAGAAATCCTGCAATGCTACCGTTTGCGGGAAAGTAGGCAAAGAAGTTAGGACTTTGCCAATGTGTTAGACCAGGAACAATATAATCCTGCACATCTTTGAGAATGGATTCAATGGGTTCAGGACAATAAGGGGCAGATTTTGGCAATACGGTTTGAAGATAACCTGGCTCAACTTGGCTTAAGACTGGGTATTTCTCAATGTTTTCGTAATAGTCGGCAATGAAGTCGACCATAATGTGGGCTTGCTTCCTAAACTCGTTAGAATCTAGAAGATTTTCTTTTGTGTAGATGCTTTGGCTACCCATTGTTGGACACAGAATGATCACAAAGAATATGAGTAGGAGATGTTGAGAAATATTAATGGTGAACAAAAATACCTTTGGTTTTTTTTCTCGTTGCTCTTTGTTTGGGAAAACTTCGGAGCAGGTATATGCTGTTTATAGGAGTTAACAATATATGGTACTTTTATTTTACCAAAAAAAGAAAAAAAATGAAGAAAGGATGATATGGTACCTGTCAAACTAGATATGCATGCAAGTGGGGTAATTGGTCCGTAAGAAAGGCATTGATTTATCTTGTAATTATGATCTGTTAAGAAGCCGAAAATGGTACATAAAAACAGTGCTCATTTACTGCTTAACTTTCATTTTTTCATTAATTTTAACTTTTTATGAATATATAAGAAAACGTATAACAAAACTATAAAGCGGACAAGGCTCAGGTTGCTACACAGCAGCATCGCAAACAAAGAAAGTTTCAGGCACATGGAGGATTCACATGCAGTTGTTACATATATATAAAGAATAATCTTATAATGTGAGGATTCACATGCATTTTTTTGTTTTTTTGTTTTTGTTTTTTTTAATAAAGAATCTTATAAAATGGTTACATGGGGCACACACATTTGAAACTATATTAGGCAACTGTAAATTGTCACCTGAAATAAAATGTGAATGTGTTTTTTCGTTTTTTCTCACTTATAAGCAAAATTGTGAAAAATAAACCTTATTTTGTATATTTTTTAAGACAAAATTAAATTAAGAGTGGTCGGCAAGGTGTGAACTAATCAGAGTGATAGACAGAAGGAGAGCCCAAGATTATGGATCCTGAAACACCTCCGAAGTTAACGGGAGGATTTATTTTATAGCCGTTACCAAGACGTACCCTTTTTTCAGAACATTGAAATGTTCCTCTGACAACCACCACCACTGCCTCACGCATCAAACATTTATTTAGAACATGAACCACGTTGTAGTGGTTGGGTTCTCTAGGAAGATTATTAATGTATGTAATCAAGATTAAAATTAAAAATTAATTAATCAGATATCATGGATGAAATTTTTATTTGTTCCTCCTTCAGTCATGTTATGATTTGTTACTTCAATAAGCACAGTGGAAAGTTTCTTACATTCCTAATCAAGATTCTTAAAAATTTTGAATGATTATCAGGGCCAAAAGAACTTGGGGGTACTGTTGATCTCATAAATCAGTCATTATGAATTTTTCTGCAAGAGGTCACTTCCTCAGACTATACTTGAGACTCAATATCTCCATAATGTGGTTGGAGACACTGATATCCGTAAAGGGGAAGGGATGGAATTGGATCAGCTCTTTCAGATTGCCTCCCATTATAAAGAAAGAAAAGCTCGCGTATGCCCTTTTGATTTGGATATACTAAGAGATGCTTCTCATATGAGGGAAGCAACTCCTGTAAACCTTGATTTTGTAAGACATTTGGTTTTGTAGTCCTCTACAACTGTATTTGTTCCACTATTTTCTTTTAGCGTCTTTGGGGTTGCTTAAATTGAATTTTGATGGATAACAGCAAATGTAAGTTCTTTTTCTCTGTAATATTGCAATTCCCATGTTCGGGTTTTGTTAAATTTTAGTGATGAGATCCTGCTCACATAATGTATTTCCCCCACCCAGATAACATATTGTCATCTCTACACATGTTAACAGACAGACAAGTGGATCCCTACTGCAACAGCGAAGTTGAAGAGTGAATTAAAAGACAGAGAGAAGAGGCATAAAAGACGCGAAGACAATAATGACGAGGATCATAAGAAGCAAAACGCCTTCACATGGGCAAGAGCAGTGACAAGGATAAGAGCAGAAAAGCTAACAGATTTCGTGCCCACAGCTTGCAGAAACAGAGAAGCCTGGTAATAGAGGCAATAAGATATCGACAATAAGCTATTCATGTGAGAACAGAGCCTGGTGGCCAAAAGAACTTGGTGGTACTGTTGATCTCAGAAATCAGTACAACCTCTGTTCTCATTATCGACGATAAGATATTTTCGTTTAAATAGAGACAATGAGATATTTATGTGTGTTTGGGTGTGTTTGGTTATGCATTATTATATATCCCTGCCTCCCTGGCTATCCGGATTAGAAGACAATCAACTTGCTTCATGGAATCGCGGTTTGTTACTTTCCGACTAAGATCTCCTAAATAAAAGAACATGATCCACATGTTGCCACGTTAATAAATACTAGGGAAAAAATAATTTTAAATAAAAATTATATAAATATATATATATATATATTAATTAGGTCATGATGAGGTAACACTGAAATGAGACATATTGATCTGTCATAAATATGAAATGAGGTAACACTGAGATATTTTAAAGAGACATAACTTTATTATTAAAGTCTTAATTAAAATGTTTAAATAAAAGACTTTTAAAAAGGGCTTTAATAAAGAAAAAGAAAAAAGATGGCACAGTGAACGAGCATTGAAGAAGCTCAAGAAAAGTAAATGTGTAAAATCAGAAATATTTTTATTTTTTACCACAAAAATTGATAAAAATTTTAATTCTATCAAAAATTAAATCAAAAAAATATCAAAAAAATACTTATATATGACATCGAAAATTTTAAAAATGGGCATGCTTGTTGCTTGTGTTAAAAATTGTAAAATTAATATATTTTTTTGATTATTTAATTTCCAGAGAGAAGTGTAGAAAGAACTATTTTGGTTGGAAGTTGTTAGAATTAAAAATATCTCAAACTTATCAATTAGAATAATATTCCACACAGACGAAGGATGGACGGATGTGGTTGTATATTATTGGTGGATTGTAATTATCAATCAATAATAAATTAATCTAATTTATTGCGATCATACTGAAAAATTCTGCAAAATTCAAATAAAATGTCTCCTTGCGGTGTTTGTTTTCAACAATAGCCATTTCATGTATGAGTAGAGTCAAATTTTAATTTATTGGACATTGAATATTGTGTTTTCTATCCGTCCTTATACTGCTATGCTGTGTGACGGTGCATTTCCAGTACCACGTACTTAAAGATAAGGATATCCCGAATTAATATTCCAAAGACTAAAAGCAGAAAAGTAATATGAACTAGTAATTAAATTCAAAGATATTATACTGGTTGTGCATGCATTTATTTTTTGCACCCACCTAGCTATAGACCATAGTATCTTCCACGCAAAATTCTCTAGTACATCCCATTGTTATTGAAAAGTACGAGAACCAGGTATTAAAAGTGTGTATATGTATGCATATATGAACTATTGAGACATATATGTTGTATGATTGCAAATATGTTGGAATATTATTAGCGTGGTACAGTACAATTTTGCATTAGGAACATATATTAACGGCAATTAGATTTCGAAATATTGTAGGATAGAATGGGAATGATCTACTTTTAGTGTCTGGCTCTCTTACTTCTCAATAACAATTCGGTTCAATAAAACAGTTGGGAAGATGTACATAACAAGAAAACGTAAGAAGATCCATAATATATTTATGATACATATATATAATTCTATGAATATGGTATAGAGCATTTGAAGAATCAAAGTCAGGGATCACCCTCTATATATATCCATAATATTGTTCCACGTATTACATGCATATATAGCAGTAGAACTAACACTTTTTTTGGGGTGAAAATAGAACTAACACTTTACCAAAAAAAAGTGTTAGTTCTATTAATATATGCATTTCATACGTGGAACAATATTATAGAACACTTTACTGCCTACTATATATATATATATATATATATTTATTTATTTATTTGCGAGAGATGTGATTTGAATTTTTGCTCCATTATTATCTCAGGTGTACTTAATTTTATTTGAATCGCCAGATAAAGGGGATTTGTTAGGAGACTGAACCAGCTATTTTAAACTCTTACAAGTTGATAAAACTGAATCAGTAAGAATGCTCTACCTACTAATAAAATTCGGATTAATAAAATCCACATCGAAGTCCTTTTTTATTCATCAATATATATATATATATATATATATATATATATAAATCCTATATACTTGAAATCTACTACTCAAAACAAGCAAACATCAATTTCAAATCTAATATACTCTTGAACCTTGATTATTATTTCTTCATTTCAATCTCACTCCATTCAAATGGGTGACCTCAACTTTGATCATCCATTACAGTCGAACTATTCTCCATTGGAAAGCCTTCTAGATACCAAGGAGTTTAGGAGGCAAGCCCACATGATGGTCGACTTCATTGCTGATTATTATGAAAACATTGAGAAGTACTCGGTGGTAAGCCAAGTTCAACCAGGTTATCTGAAACCACTATTACCCAAATCAGCCCCTTATTATCCTGAGCCCATTGAAACCATTCTCAAAGATGTGAAACATTATATTGTTCCTGGTCTAACACATTGGAAAAACCCTAACTAATTTGCATATTTTCCATCAAGTGGTAGCATCGCGGGGTTTCTCGGCGAAATGCTTGCAACCGGATTCAATGTCGTGGGTTTCAATTGGATGTCATCTCCAGCTGCCACTGAACTGGAAAGTATAGTCATGGATTGGCTTGGAGAAATGCTTTGCCTTCCAAAGTCTTTTCTTTTCTCCGGAAATGGCGGTGGTGTATTACAAGGAACTACCTGTGAGGCCATTTTGTGCACACTAGTCGCTGCAAGAGATCAAATATTAAGCAGAATCGGGAAAGACAACATTGGAAAGCTAGTTGTGTATTGCTCAGACCAAACCCACAGTGCATTTCAAAAAGCTTCCCTAATTGCTGGAATTTACCCAAACAATTTTCGTGTCATTAAGACCACAAGATCAACATCATTTGCTCTCTCGCCTCGCTCGCTACGCTCAACAATTTGTTCAGATATACAACAAGGGTTGGTTCCCGCATATTTATGTGCCACAGTGGGGACAACTTCAACAACAGCGGTTGATCCACTGGGACCCCTATGCGATGTTACAAAAGATTATGGAATTTGGGTTCATGTTGATGCTGCTTATGCTGGAAGTATCTGTATTTGCCCGGAGTTTCGACATTTCATCGATGGCGTTGAAGGCGCAAACTCATTTAGTTTCAATGCACATAAATGGTTCTTCACCACACTTGATTGTTGTTGCCTTTGGGTAAAAGACCCAAGTGCCTTGATAAAAGCACTGTCCACCAACCCTGAGTATTTGAGAAACAAGGCCACTGATTCCAATCAAGTGGTGGACTACAAAGACTGGCAAATAGCACTAAGCCGAAGGTTTCGAGCAATGAAACTGTGGCTGGTGCTCAGAAGTTATGGTGTGGAGAAACTTAGGAACATACTTAGAAGCCATGTCGAAATGGCTAAGCTTTTTGAAGAGCTTATAGCCACAGATAAGAGGTTTGAGATTGTTGTCCCTAGAAACTTTGCTTTAGTCTGTTTCAGGGTTTCACCATCAGCAATTAGTGAAGGGAAGACTATTCCAAGTTCAGAGTTGTTGGGTGATAACAAGTACATAAATGACGTTAACGAGAAGCTGTTGGAGTCCATCAATGCGTCGGGACGCTCATACATGACACATACAGTGATTGATGGTATGTTCGTGTTGCGTTGTGCGATTGGTGCAACCTTGACAGAGGAACCACACATCATCATGGCTTCAAAGGTGGTGAAACAACATGCAGATGCGATCCTAAACATGTCTACCCTTACGATCTATATGGGACGGGTTGATTAAAATTCCAATCTAGCTATTTGTTATTCTTGCATGCACTGTGCACCTAGATAGCTATGTTTGTGTGATGATTAAGATGAATAAAAGGACTATCGATACAGATCGCCTGCTTCTTATAAGCAATGTTTTTCAACAAAAGATTCATTTTGCTGGGACTTTGGGACCCAAATTATAATAATCATAAACTGGTTATGTGCTTGGCAAGTGTTAAGATTACATTGTTGCAGCTTAAAGTCTGAAATTTAATGAAGCAATAACTAAAATTGGTATGCGCGGGCTTGTCGTAAACCCGTGGGTTTGATATATCGTGGGTTGTTCTATTTGCATAACTAATCCAACTGTATACCCACTTTCTGAAAGTAGTAAGTTACCAAAAAGGCCCTCTTCCTTATCACCTGCCTTTTCTTCTTTCTTTTTAAAAAATGGTTGAAGAATTTAAAAGCAAAATGATGAAGAAGTATGAAATGAGTGATTTGGGACTACTGCATCATTTTTTTTGGCATGAAAATATATCAAAATGGGGTGGGGGGAGTTTTTATTTCACAAAAAAAATATAGTGAAAAAGTTTTAAAAAACTTCAGAATATATGATTGTAAACTAACAACTACTCCCAAATGAAAGTTAATGAAGGAAGATGGAGCCAAGAAGATAAATGAAATAATTTATAGAAATTTGGTAAGTAACTTGCTATATCTTACTGCTATAAGATTAGATATTATGTATGCATTAAGTTTGCTTTCAAGATTTATGAATAGTACTAGTCATATACACTTTGGTGTTGGTAAAAGAGTATTAAGATACATCCAAAGCACACTGAAATATAAAATTAAATTTGAAAAGAATCCTGAAGCAAAACTCATTGGTTATTGTGATATTGATTGGGAGGATGCATTGACGATATGAAGAGTACTAAGAGATTATTTTTCTTTGGTACATGTGCTTTTTCATGGTCATCAAAGAAGCAGCAAACACTAGCTCAATCATCATGCGAAGCTGAATATATTTCAACATCTTTGGTAACATCACAAGCAATTTGGCTTAGAAGAATTTGTGATGATTTTAGTGAAAAACAACAAGAACCAATAAAGTTATTTTGCGATAACAAATTAACTATTGTAATGGCCAAAAATACTTGTTTCCATAGTTGAACTAGGCACATTGCTCTCAAGCATCACTTTATAAGGGAAAAAATTAAAGGAGAAATTCAACTTTTGTTTTGCATGTGAGCAATTTGCAGATATAATGATAAAAGCTCTTCTTAAAGAGAAATTCCAACACTTGAATGCAGCATTAGGAGTCCAAGAGCAGAACATTAAGGGGGAGAATTTTGAGTAATGTGCTGGATATTTGAAGAAAAGAATTAGCTTTTTATTTATAACTAAACCAGTTTAACTTTGATTTAGTTATTTTTTTATTAGAATATTAAAATTTAGATAAGTGTATGGCTGCTATTGGTTGATCTATATTACAGATTTGTCCAAAAAGTGGGTTTTTTTTTTATATCTTTTGCTCTCTTTTTTTATTAGCTGAATGAGTGATGTTAATGAATGAAAATACAAAACATATTATTCAAGCTTTACTCTGTTTTTAATTATCTCTCTGCCTTTCTTTTTTTACTCAAAAGTTTGTTAGTTGCCATTATAGATTATTTGCAACAAGAGTGTGCACTCACTCAACAAAGCTAAACAACACAGCCAACATATATTGGTATTAGAGCTTTAGGTTGAAGAAAAATATGAGAAAAATAGTGGGTTTTAACAAAAATCTATGGCAAGTTTAAGTGGTTCAGGTATGATTTTTAGTGTGTTAAAGATAAAAATTTTTTTAAGTTAGTTGATTTATGAAATATTATAGAAATTGAGTTTATAGAACTTGAAAAGGGGTTGTTACATAATTTCACCTAAGAAACCAAAATAGTATTATATTATTTAATGCCTAAAACATTTTACATTGCAAATAATTTTTTGTAACTTTCAATGTAAATAATATAATGAAGACTTTGAATCATCTAATTTATTACAACATATACTATAAAATTAAAATTTGTTTACTTGTTAAAAATTCTAATTTCCTACAACAAAGATATAGGTCTTCCTTGTTTGCATTTTCCTTCCTTTTTTTTTGAATTTTTATTCAGCATAAATTTTTTACGCACCAAGAAAACTCAGCCATATAATGTGGGTGCATTTTAAAGAGCTTTCAGTGAGTTGCCCATACCAAAATTGTTTAGACTCGGACGACCGTAAGCAAAAGAGACAATTCATACAACAGCTATAGCAAGCTCGGCCCATCTCATTCTCATGTAGGACAAATAAGTTAGGCCCATCTCATTCTCACATAGGAGCGGACATTCATGCTTCAATTAGACACACAAAGTCAAGGGGTTTCTCTTTGGCGGGCTTATCCGGTTTTTTTCCCCTACAGTGGCTCTTATTCTGGGAATAACTTATCAAACCCTGGTTTTCTACAAGCCCGCGCATACTAATTTCAGACCTCCTAGTCTAGCTTTCTGCTTTTTGGTTTAATTTATTAGTTATTGCTCCATTAAATTTCAGACTTTAGCCTACAACAATGTAACCTTAACGCTTGCCAAGCATATAACCAGTTTATGATTATTATAATTTGGGTCCAAAGTCCCAGCAACATAAATCTTTGGTCACAAAACATTGCTTACAATAAGCGGTCGGCGATCTGTATCGATAGTCCTTTTATTCATCTTAATCATCACAAACATAGCCATCTAGGTGCACCGTGCATGCAAGAATGACAAATAGCTAGATAGGAATTTTAATCAACCCGTCCCATATAGATCATAAGGGTAGACATGTTTAGGATCGCATCGGCATGTTGTTTCACCACCTCTGAAGCCATGATGATGTGTGGTTCCTCTGTCAAGGTTGCACCAATCGCACAACGCAGCACGAACATACCATCAATCACTGTATGTGTCATGTATGAGCGTCCCGATGCATTGATGGACTCCAACAGCTTCTTGTTAATGTCATTTATGTACTTGTTATCACCCAACAACTCTGAACTTGGAATAGTCTTCCCTTCACTAATTGCTGATGGTGAAACCCTGAAACAGACTAAAGCAAAGTTTCTAGGGACAACAATCTCAAACCTCTTATCTGTGGCTATAAGCTCTTCAAAAAGCTTAGCCATTTCGACATGGCTTCTAAGTATGTTCCTAAGTTTCTCCACACCATAACTTCTGAGCACCAGCCACAGTTTCATTGCTCGAAACCTTCGGCTTAGTGCTATTTGCCAGTCTTTGTAGTCCACCACTTGCTTGGAATCAGTGGCCTTGTTTCTCAAATACTCAGGGTTGGTGGACAGTGCTTTTATCAAGGCACTTGGGTCTTTTACCCAAAGGCAACAACAATCAAGTGTGGTGAAGAACCATTTATGTGCACTGAAACTAAATGAGTTTGCGCCTTCAACGCCGTCGATGAAATGTCTAAACTCCGGGCAAATACAGATACTTCCAGCATAAGCAGCATCAACATGAACCCAAATTCCATAATCTTTTGTAACATCGCATAGGGGTCCTAGTGGATCAACCGCTGTTGTTGAAGTTGTCCCCACTGTGGCACATAAATATGCGGGAACCAACCCTTGTTGTATATCTGAACAAATTGTTGAGCGTAGCGAGCGAGGCGAGAGAGCAAATGATGTTGAGCTTGTGGTCTTGATGACACGAAAATTGTTTGGGTGAATTCCAGCAATTAGGGAAGCTTTTTGAAATGCACTGTGGGTTTGGTCTGAGCAATACACAACTAGCTTTCCAATGTTCTCTTTCCCGATTCTGCTTAGCATTTGATCTCTTGCAGCGACTAGTGTACATAAAATGGCCTCACAGGTAGTTCCTTGCAATACACCACCGCCATTTCCGGAGAAAAGAAAAGACTTCGGAAGGCAAAGTATTTCTCCAAGCCAATCCATGACTATACTTTCCAGCTCTGTAGCAGCGGGAGATGACATCCAATTGAAACCCACGATATTGAATCCGGTGGCAAGCATTTCGCCGAGAAACCCAGCGATGCTACCACTTGATGGAAAATATGCAAAATAGTTAGGGTTTTGCCAATGTGTTAGACCAGGAACAATATAATGTTGCACATCTTTGAGAATGGTTTCAATGGGCTCAGGATAATAAGGGGCTGATTTGGGTAATAGTGGTTTCAGATAACCTGGTTGAACTTGGCTAACCACCGAGTACTTCTCAATGTTTTCATAATAATCAGCAATGAAGTCGACCATCATCTGGGCTTGCCTCCTAAACTCCATGGGATCTAGAAGGCTTTCCACTGGAGAATAGTTGGATTGTAGCGGATGATCAAAGTTGAGGTCGCCCATTTGAATGGAGTGAGCATGTCATACGTGGAACAATATTATGTGTGTGTATATATATATATATACAACCCGCATGGGTCTTAGTGGTCCCACCAACGGTTTCCACAAATAATTTCGATCAAATTAAATACTAAGTAAAATAAACTTCATCAGATTAAGTTTCACCTAAAAATTTTAATTAAAAGTATTAATTGAAGATAATCTTAGTTTTTAATTTGGTTACAAAGATTGTTTAGGTACTATTTACAATGAATGTTTAATTTCATATGGTGTGTTACATAGTGGGTGATCTTTGACTGTGATTCTTCAAATGCTCTATAACATATCCATAGCATATCCATAGAATTATATCTATATCTTCTTACGTTTTCTGTTATGTATATCTGCCCAACTGTTTTATTGAACCGAATTGTTATTGAGAAGTATGAGAACCAGACACTAAAAGTAAATGAATCGCATTCTCTCCTACAATATTTTGAAATCTAATTTAAAGCAAGATTGTACTGTACTACGCTAATAATATTCCAACATATTTGCAATCATACAATAAATATGTCTCAATAGTTCATATATATATATATATATATATATATATACTTTTAAGACCCGGTTCTCGTACTTTTCAATAGCAGTGGGATGTACTTGAGCATTTTCCGTGGAAGATACTATCTATGAAAAACTATCTTTTTGGTGAATGGAAGATACTTTATTAATATTTTTATCTATGTGATATACTATCTAGTTTTCTATCTATAATTAGGTGGGTGCAAAAAATAAATGCATGCACGACTATTAGAGTATCTTTGAATTTAATTACTCGTTCATATTACTTTTCTGCGTTTTGTCTTTGGAATATTAATTCGGGCCTATCAGTATCTTTGAGTACATGGTATTGGAAATGCACCGTAACATAGCATAACAGTATATAGACGAATGGAAAACACAATATTCAATGTTCAATAAATTAAATTTTGACTCTGCTCATGCATGAAAATGGCTATACATGAAAAAGAAACACACGATCGCAATAAATTAGATTAATTTATTATTGATTGATAATTACAGACCCACCAATAATATACAGCCACATCCGTCCATCCTTTATCTGTTGTGGAATATTATTCTAATTAATAAGTTTGGGATATTTTTAATTCTAGCAACCTCCACCCAAAATAATTCTTTTAACACTTCTCTCTGGAAATTAAATAATCAAGAAATTTTTAGATATTAATTTTAAAATATTTAACACAAGCATCAAGCATGCCCATTGATCGTTCATAGTGTTATTAAAAGATATATAATTATAAATCAACTGCAATTAGTGGTTCTTCATAACTATTTCCTAGTAATGATTTTAAATAGAAAGTAGTATTGTAATCTTCTTCACCTTCTCGGCCTTTGGCCTTCCCGTGTAGATTCATTAACCTTGAATTATTAAAACAAGCTATAATTAAGCATAAAATTAAGGTGCATCTGTTTGGTGTTTGAGTAAATATGACAACACCCCATGCAAGTTATCGTATCCACAAATGATTAAAATGATCACAATCTTCTATGTTATAACAAGATTGCCATGTGCTGTAACAAAACTCAAGATTGAATAGAGTTTAGGAGTTGGCTGTGTTTGAGTCTTATAAGCTTTTCCTAATTGGTTTTTAATCAGGTTTTATCCTACTTTAATTGATTTGATAATCATTTAAGAGTTTTATTTGATTTAAACTGGTTTAATAATTATTACAGTAGACTTTCTACAAACATAGTTTTCCTTAAACGTATTCTGTGTGCTTCTTGAAAAGAATATAAATCGGTTTCTGAGTCTATGTAAAACTACATTGGTTGCTAAAATTGTTAAGTAGCTTAGATAAGAACCTTAACTTTGAATGTATAAAAAATGAATGTATTTTAGATGAAATGAAATGTAAGGGTTAGTTTACGTTAAAAAACCACAATTGATTAATTTTGAAAATTTTCAAATTATCTAATTCCTGGAGAATTCACATTCCTTCATAAGATTTTAATATAAAAATTCAAATATTGGTTTAATTAGAATAAGATAGAAATTTATAAAATATATTATTTTAATGTTTGTTGACATGACATTTCTAATGGTTCAAATCATTCATTAATAATTATATTATTTTACCAGTGGAAGTGCTTGACATTTTATTCAATAAAACCTAGATGATATAAGAGTAAATTAACCTAATTAATGCTGGCGAGGAAAACACTGCCACATTACTTCGTAAAAAAGTAGTATTCTTGTTCTATTTGAACTGAATTAATAATTAAAGCAAAAGTCATGCATGCATGATTTGCTTTAGTGGTAACCAAACGATTAATTGATTAATTATAGTTGTCTCCATGTTTGCAGGCAATGTAATAAATCTCATTGCGTAAAAGCAAAGTCATGGCTTTTCATTCCGGCCAGCCGGTTGTTCCAATTAAACCTTATCAATCTAATCACATTTATGAAGTGCACTAGTAATTAGGTGCAACAACATTGCCAATCTCAGACAAATATTACCTATTTGTCGAACCAGGATCTTATTTACTAAAGATATGATATTGCTTAATCACCTCATAAATTGTCTCGTCGAAAGTATTAGATTCATTTACAATGTCCATCAAAAAACCTTTAATCATTAAGACCATATGTAATATCCAAGTTTAAAGTCCATGCTCTCTTTATTGTTTCTTCTATTATATGGGTTACCCTCGAACATCCAAAACCCAATTTATAAAACGCACACATCTATCATAATGGCAAAAGAAATTAACATCATTATGTTTTCATTGATGTGATGGGCCAACTAAATCCTCAATCAATTCTTCTGTATAAATGTTCCAGAATCTCACCGTTAATCTACAAAATAAAGAATAATTTGAAAGCTTTTGGGGCACTGATATAGTACTGCTCAAAAAATCTTTAACACTCAAATCAATCTATAATTCAAAAATCAAAAAGTCGGCTTTGGATATTTATGAGAATTTAGAATTGTCTATCTTTGCATTGCATTATATAAGGATATTTATAGACTTAGTTTGCCTTTATCACCAAGATAGGAATGAAACCCTAGCCGTCATAGTTTAGGATAAGTCTCCAAAATAAGTTCATCCCAATTTAGAAAATAAATTTAGCAAAATATCCAGCATTAACTACAGAATGAACGTTTCCTTTTGGAACCTTTCTTTAACTCTTATCATTTTTCTTTAACTCTTATCACTTTCAAGTCAAAAATATATTCCAAGCCATTAATATTAGGCCGTCACTCGGTTTTCTTATGTCCAAACCAAGCCTTTAACGAACCAAACACTAATTCTCTTTCCAGAGAATATCATGATTATTCGAGCCGAGCCATCACACGATCTCCAAGCTGATCAATTTGGCTCTTCTAGATTAATCCATTGAAGCCGATTTAGTCCCTGTATATGTATGTGCTACCATTGGAACAATTTCAACAGCAGCCGTGATCATCCATTGGGACCCTTATATGTGATGTAGCAAAACAATACAACATATGGGTTCACGTGGACGCTGCATGTGCTGGAAGTGCATGTATATGCCCAGAGTTTCGACATTTCATCGATGGCGTCGAGGCCGCAAACTCGTTTAGTTTCAATGCACGTAATTGCTTCTTCACAATACTTGATTGTTGTTGCCTTTGTGTGAAAGATCCAAGTGCCTTGGTCAAATCACTCTCAACTAATTCCGAGTACTTGAGAAACAAGCCCACGGATTCGAAGCAAGTAGTGGACTATAAAGACTGGCAAATAGCATTGAGCCGGAGGTTTCGAGCAATGAAAATATGGCTGGTTCTTAGAAGCTATGGCGTGGAAAAACTTCGAAACGTGCTTAACAGCCATGTGAATCTGGCCGAGCTTTTTGAAGGGGTTTTAGCAGCGGATAAAATGTTCGAGGTTGTAGCTGCACCTGTGGACTTTGGTTTGGTTCGTTTCAGAGTTTCGTCTTTACCAATTAGTAAGCACGAGATTAGCAGTAATGAAAGATGCATAAATGAGATCAACTCCAAGTAGTAATGAAAGATGCATAAATGAGATTAACTCCAAGTTGTTGGAGTCTATCAATGGGTCAGGGAGCTATATACATGACTCATACACTGGTTGATGGAATGCTTGTGTTGAGGTTTGCAGTTGTTGAAACCCTGAGGACTCACATGTGGTGTTGGCTTGGAAGATGGTGAAAGAGCATGCAATGCAAATCCTAAGCATGTTTGAATTATCTAAGCTGGGTCTCTTTTGATTCATATATAGCTGGCCTGGTTTGAAATGTTGAATCGTGCTGTGTGTCGTCTTTTTCTTGAAAACAGATAAAATTGAAATTGTATATCCCAATGTGTGTGTCATCAAATTTGTTTATCAAATTTTAATAACTAACTAATGTGTCCATGAGTCCCAATATGGACAGTCCAGTGGCTTGATTTCCTCGGCAACAATTCCATGTTCGAATCTCCCCACCTTTAAAAGGTTAAAAAAAAAAGATAAAAAAGAAAAGGAAGCTAATATAAAAGAAAAAGAGCCATGGCCTGGGTTTACTTATCTAATATACGTTACCGGTCACTTTTAACTCAAACAACAACAGAGCTTCACAGATCCAGAAATTTTCCAAGGAAGAACTGTTTCCTCTCATTTTTACTTCGATAATTTAAATGCCCAAAAACTTATACAACAATGTTCACATTTTTACCAAAAAAAAATGAAGACATTGGCTCTTACTATAGTTTGAAGTATCAATTTGCTCTGGAAGCTCCTTTATATCCACGTCAAACCTAGACTGACCGTGAAGCCGTCAAAGGTAAATTTGAAATTTGGTATAAAAGTACTGAAAAAACGATCCCTACCATATTGAAACACAGCTAAGTACCTGATTAAGAACTTCTGAGTCAGATGTTGATGAGACAAATGTAATTGCAAGCCCCTAGGTGCCAAACCCACCAGCTCTGCCCAGTTCAACAGATTAGGAATAAATATCAGCCAATTCCGAATCAAATCCAAGCAAACAACTTATCAGAGCCATTCTAAAACTGAACAAGTACCCTGGGCAAGTAGGAATCGGCAGAATCTGGCAAGCCATAGTTAATAACAATGTTAACACGCTCAATGTCAGTCCCCCTTCCAACTACCTCCGTTGCCTCGAGAATTCTTGAATGCCTCTTCCTTGAAGCCTTTGTAATGTTTCAATCTCAAAATGAGAACCCAAACAATGTCAACGCTTTGAGAAGCAAATTAAACAATGGTAAAAGGTATCGAGAAGGGAGACTTGAGAACTGTCAAATTGTCTTTTTTCTTCTTGATACTTTATCTTCTCAATCCTATTCACTGACACTGACAGGGAGATTTGAGAACAAAACCACCAAAAAAGATGTGGTTGATATGCATTAAAAATGAAATTGAGTCTGTAAGGACAAGCTGAGTTCCAAATTTATGTTTAGGTTCGAGTGGATATTACACCTTGCATAAATATCTTGCAAACAGGTGAATCTCCTTGCGAGGGTTGCTGAAAACATCATGACCTGCTTATCATAAGGGATCATCTTGAAAAATCTCCTGGACATCTTTCCTCGTATCTATAAAATACAGAAACAAATATAATAATAAACACATTAAGCAAAAGAAAGTTGCATAGATTGTGATAAAGATCAATACTCTGAAATTATGTCTTTAAACTCCAATGATGGAGTTGAACCCAAAGGTTTTCTTCAAAAAGAGAGAGAGAGAGAGAGAGAGGAAAATTACCAAGTGGCAAGAGCAGCAACCTGACCAGTAACTGGCTCTGTCTGCTGCGAGTTGACAGAACAGAGACAGCAGTTTTTCCCATCCCAGATTTCGCTTGACAAATGACGTCCATTCCTAAGAAAGCTTGAAGGATGCACTCATGTTGCACCAAGGAAGAAGCAAACGAAATCGTTGCAGACAGATGAAACCTCAGCAAGTATAAATCACATACTCATCTGAAATAACTTTATAATTTGGGGAGCGAAAAAAAAAAAGGAAAAAACTAAAAGCTTTGCCTTCTGAAGGATGCTCAAATCCTGAATGGACAATGGCCTGAAGAAGCTCTGGTTTGAACAGGAAGTCTCCGAACCCCAAACTGTGAATGCCAACATAGCCCCTAAACCACAAAATAAAGTTTCACATAACAGATTAGGCAAAGAAGATGTAATCATTATGTATAGAAGAACAAGGTCAAAAAGAAAGAAGGAAAGATGTAGCTTTATTCTAAGAACTAGAGTTGTGGACATCTAAAATAACACCAACTATCAATACAAATTAACAAGTATCATCATCCAGAAGTAATTCAAGTTTTTGAACATCCACCACTCCTGCATTGATCACCAAAAAATCGAAAAAATTATGTCAAACAATGGTACCACCTAAGCGCAAACAGGCTCTTAATATCCTGGACTAACAAAGCAGCGGAGTAATTCAAAGATATAAAACTTGCAATTCTAAACTCATAAAAACCCAACAAAGGCCATAGTAATTCTGAACTAGGAAACAAGATCACAGAGACAGAAATTTCAGTTATGGGAGACAAGAAGAGGAACATATTACTTTGAATGGGGAATTCGGTGGAGGAGACTGAGTTTTGTTCTTCCTCTACAATCTCTTCTTCGTACGCATTGATTTCACCCATTCTACAGAAATTTAAATAGTGAAGCTAAAGCTCAGTTTGCGTGATTTCGAATAACAGACCTTTGGAGAGGTTGAAAAGACACACCAACCTCATGTGTTTTAGTTACGTAGTGTTATTTTTGCAGGAAACAGAGGGTAATTATGGAAACAACCGAATATGGAGCACATTTCGGTACTTGCTTGCTAAAAACACTGACCATTGAGTCGGATTAGGAATGAAATAAAACGCGTTAAAGTTTGAAGCTTTTAACTTCAAAATTTCGTCAAGTTGGAATTACCAACAGCAATTTTGTGTCGAAGTTTAAAGCCTTTTTAATTCTGAGAATGGATTCGAGAGTGCATGGTATCGTACCTGATACTGCCTTCTTAAGTACTGAACCACCGTCTATAACAAGCTATCAGCAACTCTCTTCTCTCTTCTCTCATTTTTTTTTTATATGTTAGTAAGCATTTTTGAATTACATATTAATGCAAACACATGATGCATAGGCTTGTGATGACTTGTGAAGAGTATTGAGCAGAGTAAGCATATAACCAGCAACGCACTATATCATAACAGATGGAAACCATCCAAGCTTGACACTGAACATCTTTCTCCATTCCCAAATTCACACACACACGCACATATATACATATGGAGTCATTGCTTCTGCACAAGCATACACAAATAGGGCAGGACCTCTACTTGCTTTGTTTCTTGCTATTCAACATTTGCAGATTCAAAACCAAACATCATTGGGGATATACATGTGCTGTAAAACACAGAAACAGATTTGATATGATAGCCATATAGCCTTGCGGTTTCCATCCATCGTACCCACTCCTACAAAGGTATATAGATAATACGTCTCTGGTACATGCATAAACCGTACTAGAGCTTTTGCCAAATATAATGATTGTAAAGTCAGTCAGTAAAAGCTGGATGCCTATGCTCTCTCAAAGTTTTGCAAGATTATATATAATTTTTTTTTTTTTTCAATGGCTTTCATAACAAAACTATGACACATCAGAGACTCTACAAAATCACATCACAGGGATAAATTGAAGAAACAATCTACTGAAATACGTTCAAATAGAAAAAATCAGAAATCCAACCATTTGGTGTAATAGACACACGTGCTGGGAGAGATAATGCCATCAGGAGTACAGTAACTGATCCTTGGACACACTCCACACGGAATGGAAGCCATTGCCCCTACCTTTGGTTCTCCCTTGAGTCCTGCCTTGTTTGTGCATTTGAAGCAAACTTTACCTACTGGAATAGAATCAAACTCTCCCATCCCATTGCTCTTGACCTCCATGACCTTATCATCCAAAACCAAAACCCTCACAATCTCCTGAATTTGCTGTGTTGTGATCTCAACCTTTAAAATTCCACTCCTCCTAATAACATCCAAAATTCCCTCCAATGTAGCCACCCTTTGCTTATATATGATCTTAACAAATTGGTCTTTTAGAAAGTCTATAAACTCTGTATCAAGACTACCGTCAACATACCAATCCCCACCACTTATTTCTTTTGATGGCTCAAATTCAGCAGCCATCAAGTGTTTCCTCCCTTTGTTTTGGATATTTACAACCTCTTTTATCAGTTTTTTGGTCAGAAGGGATTTGAGTGATTTGGCAACCACATTGTCAGGCAAGTTTGCTTCTCGCTTCAGGTCACGCGTCCAGATTCCCATGTCTTGCTTGCTTCGGATCACATCATAAAGGATGCGCTCATGTTCTGTCAGAGACCCTGATGGCGAATTAGAGTCGGGCCTTTTACGTTTAAGAGATGAAGGACCTTGCAATCGGCTCATTCCTATATACAAAAAAAGAAAATTATTAAAAATTAAACTAAAAACTATTTCACCCTTGTTCATTTCTCAATAGAATGTCACAAACTAAAATAATATAAAATTGCATCTCTTGGCATAAATAATTCTAATTTGATGGCAGTGTAACAATAAGAAAGTGTCAAAACACTGAACCTACCAATATTATCTTCTGAAAAAAATTAGCACAACAAAACCAAAAAAAATTTACGGAATCGAAGAAAATAGAAATATTTGGCTCAGTTTCACCCAATCAGAAGTTTATAACACAATTGTAACAGAAGATATAAAAATATAATATCTCTATATAACTCTGGATTATGTAATTTTATGAGTTTGTATTCCAATCAATGAAACCCGAGAGGAAGCGCTGCACTAGTCAACTCACCTCATATCTTTAAAAACCTCACATTTTTCCCTATACAACTCTCTCTATAAACCTCGTATCTTTCCCTCTCTAACCCAACTCACCTCTCTTTCTATCTCTAAACTAACTCTTCTCTCTTTCAACCTAACTCTCTCTTCCTCTCTTGTCTCAACCCAAGTCTCTGTAAACCCGCCCCTCTTTCTCTCTCTATAACTCATCAGCATAATATTTTCTTAATAAAAAATTAATTGATTTTCTGTTGACCCAATTTACAAAAAGCAACAATTTTTCTTCATCATTTCACTTTACCAATCTCAGGCACAAACCAAGCATCATGCTTTTCTCTTAAACAAACTATTTCCTTGCACAAAAAGCTTACAACAATCAGCAATTGTTTCATCATTCCAGTTAGAAGATTACCAACCAAATGAGCTGTCCATACTGACAAATAAGTTAAAATAAATTCCAACCAAATCAAAAACCCAAGTAAACGCCTAAAACTGAACACACACACACAAACATTAGCATTCAGAAAAATGTAATTTCTTTGTCAGAGCACACATAAATGTAAGTTATTAGCAACTTAATAGCTGATCAAATCAATAAGAAACTCTATTTGATCTGCAAGACTCAAAAGCACATAAAGAAAACATTCCCGACCTAGGCCTTCCTGGTTGCAGGCGGGGGTCGGCGACAGGGTGGGGGCTCCGGGGCTCTCACGGTTTCTGGGGACGATGCCGGAACCACTTCGACCTCTGTCGTGAAACTTAACTCGCGAACGACGACGACCTAGGGAGGAAGAAAGTGATAGTGAAGGAGAAAATGGATTAAAATATAATTGTCTTTTGCGAATTGAAAAAAAATAAAACGAAATTGTTAATTTTTTATTTATACGAATAAAATTATATGTTCAAAGATAATATTATTTTTGCCTGTTCAATCAGGCAACAGGAGCCAACAAAAGATGGATTTTTCATAATTATGATAAAAAAAAGAGAGTATAATTAGAGTAAATATTAAAAACGTTTTTAGGATTTTTATTTTTATTTTCTTATTATATATATATATATATATATAATTTAAAATGGAAAGACCAGGTCCACATCTTAGCTTAAGCAGGAGAGAATTCGGTTGAAGTCCTCCACATCCATCTTTATACATAATAGACGGACTCCCGAAAGCAGGTAATGTTACACTCGTTTCCCCACCCACATGCTTTTGAATAGAAATATTCAAATTAAGACACGGTCTTTCACTCTCTTCCAATTAGCTGAAGATTTTAAAAAGAGAATGTGCCAATTTCAAGTGACACACACATGAAAATTCTAATTAATTTTTCAACTTACAGTAGAATTAGTATTCCACATTCATGAAATATTTGATCTAATTAATGATCCATAAATGAGTGTATGTAATTAGTATAAACCATCCCACCATGCTGTGCAAAAATTATGATTTATTTCTACTTTATATCCTCTCAACATATGGTCGAAACTATGCGAACAATATATATATATAATATATAAAAGCTCATGATTTACAAATGTATTTCTTAATTAATTTAATGTCAAAATTTTCATTGAAGCACTATACATATGAAGGTTGAATCACAGAATCCGGATGCTCAATACGCTGATGAAGACCGTGAAAATGTAGTGAATGATGTCTACTAGTAGTAGCAGTGGGTGAAGGCACATCCTCAGGGTCTCTTTTGGGTTTAACCCATCTTCCATGTTCATTACAAACCAGTCCTTTATTGCTCAATTGGTGCCAACAATGCGGAATCCTAAGCTCATCCACCAACATATCACAACTTTTGTTCACCAAAGAAATGTCTCTCTTAGCATTGCCTCTAAACGTCGTCGTTGTGCTCAAAAACCCATCAACCAAATGAAGGTAAGTCTCAAGGCTATGAAAGCCTGGCAAATTCAGAGAGCTTTTCAAGTATGGAGAAGATCTAACATCCAGTTTCAACTCAGTCCCAACATGGGTATAAACCCATTCAAGTGTACCAGTGAGTTCATCAAATTTCTGTAAACTCTCATTTAGAAGCAGACCCGGCATTCGGGGTACTAGGTCTTGCTTACAAACCACTCGTAGGGTTCGAACCCCCATGTTGTGAAGCTCGTCTCTGAAGGCTATGTTTCCCACCCTGGGCGCCCCGAAGGAGACCACACTGATTGGTAGTCCGGGAAGAGTCTTTGCAGCGTGATAAGCGTTTAGCACAGCCACAGCGCCACCAAGACTGTGACCAGTTATGGTGAGGCTCACTTCTTCACCTCTTTCTCTGTAAAACTGAACCAACCTCGTTATCTCCTTCATGGCTTGCTCTGACGCACTGGACTTGTTGTACCGACTGGTCTCGCTCTTGGACGTGTATATACTTAAAAACCCATGTTCCACTTTGGCTTCCGCACCGCCGACAAGACCAATGGGCTCCAGCTTTCTCTGAAAATCTTCGTACCATTCGGACGGCGACACTGTTCCTCGCCATGCAACGACGATGTCTCTCCGTCCGATACGACGAGTCTCTTCATTGTCGCTGACGGCTACGTATCCCATCCAGTTGGAGTCTTTGCTCCACGAGGACTCAACCAAGTGTGACCTCTCGAGCCAACGTGGGAGTTCTATCTGAGACATGGCATAGATGTATTTGGTGACAGTGTATCCATTTTTGGTGAGTCCGAGCTTTTGAAAGAGCTTGTTGGTGTTGTACCTACAGCTTCCGCAGTACTCGGAGAAAGAGTCGTAGTCGAAAGCATCGTAAGTAGCTTGTGCGAATTCTCCATATTTCACGATTTCTCTCCTCAACAAAGGGTGAAGTGGGTCCAACAGATTTTCCCAACTCTTTAAGCCTTGGATTTCGTGCCACTTGTCGGAGATCACCTCCTTAGGTGACATCGTCGGAATAGAATGTTTCTCTTCCATCAAAGCGTTCCAGTCAGTGTAGTGTTCAAGGTTGGTCCAAGTCCCGCGAGCAGGTGTTTCAACGTGAAGGTGAAGGAGGTTCGAGAGTGATTCCGCCAACCGAGTAGCTCCGGATCCTGTACTGTTTGATTTCTTCGTCTGTGGGAAATCTACGACGACGGCAGACTCCTGATGCCCGTCACGGATCGGTTGCAGAGGAAGACGACCGGCGCCGGAGGGAACTTGGTTGTAGATCATGGTTGAGAGAGCCATCTATGTATATTTATGGGAATGGAGAATTAGAAGATGGAGTTTGGAGGTTGAGGTTGTGAGGGATGGTGAAGAAGATCGAAGATGGTGAGGGAAAAGCAATGATATATATATATATATATATATATATATGAGATATAGAGCTATTAACCAATGGGAACGCGGGGTTTGACTCTCTCGTCGCTACCTTATTGAGGATGGTGCTGACTGCTAAGTTCAGAACTGGGTGAAACCCAAACGTGTGGAATGCATACACCTGACCTCGCCTTTTGAATGTCCGACTTGTTCATGTGCACTCTTCATTTTTGTCAAAACCAACCATAAAACTTGTTTTGCTTCACATTCAAATTACTCTTTTTTTATTTACCCCAAAAAAAAAAATACTCTTTTTTCAACTAATTCTCATTATCAAAACATAAGGAATTGATCACAATTGGTGATGCAGCAGCCTGCATTTCAATTCCAAGTCAAAAAATATATTGAATAACATACCAAAACACGATATTCACAAAAGCATAGCATGGCATGGAATTATTGTTGTATTATATGCTAACCTATGTTTACCACCTAAGCTAAAGAAAAAAACAGCATTTGATTATAATTTTAAATTGGGAAAAAGGGTTCAAAGGTAATTGTAGGTCATCAACCTTGTAAGTTGTAATTCTCTATGAGGAAACCTTAAAATTTTGTAATTATGACTTTCAACACGTACACGTACTTGCATTTCCCATTGTAAACGATTACTATAAGCCATTTTAAGTTGTTATAAGCCACCTACTTCAGCATCTAAGTCCTATTATATTAAAATAAATCTATCCAGTTGCAGCCTACGTGACAATATTTCATTACTTGGATTTGTATTATAATGTTACTTCCAAAGCGACCATTTGCGGTGTTCGTTTTGCACTACTTTATTTTGCTTTGATGTTTATCTCTAACAAAAGCTCATTTAAATTTCTTTAATTTTAGAATATATATTCTCGCCAACATCTCTCAGCTCTGTCTTTTGTCATGCCCCCCTTGTCTCTCTTATTTAATTATTCAAATCATTGTTGGATCCAACACTTAAAAACTTTGTTAATTGTTATCCATCACCCAGAGCATGTGATAATTAAATTCAATTTAATTGGGTCTCTAATAACCAGCTCATTCATGCTTTCTTCTTTTTTCCTTTTTTTCATTTTTATAGAAAAAAAGCTATAATTAATTATATCTTTATTTCTAATTAGGCTCACATAATCATGGCGACTTAAAAAATTGCAGGGCCTCCACCGGCCAAGTTGAATTTTCAAAACACAAAATTCAGTGCGAAATCAAAATCTTTACCAACCATAGTTTCAAACTTTCAACTTTCAAGCTCTATGAAATTGCGCAGAAAATACTACCAAGACTACATCAACAAAGTCACAGCATACCTAATTGAACCATCTCTGTGTGTTTTATAGATATGTTTTGACTGTGAGGTTTACTCTTTCTAAGAAAGAGGCAAACAAACAGCAAACTGATACCTATACCAAAACAATTCTATGTGATTGAGAGAGATGGTTCACTCAAATTTAATAGCAATACATGGAATCATTCAATCAAGTGCGACTCACTTTATTGGAAAAAGCATGATTTCTTTGTATTTGTCCGTGACCAGATCTAGTGTTGGATAAGATTATTTTAGTCGCTAATAATGACAGAAATGCTAGAAGTTCTACCAATTCTATTTGCTAATTGATGTGCCTTCAATTTATATTTATTTTTGCTAACCAATAATGACATAACAATTCGTTATTAGCTTTCATTCATTTAGAATTCACTTATTTCTTATTAGATTATATTAAATTATTAATCCATATTATATTAATACTACCCATTTAGAGTTCGCTTATTTTTTATTAGATTATATTAAATTGCTGATTCTGTTTATTTTTTATTAGATTATGTTAAATTGCTAATCCATAATGTATTAATATCACCTATTTAGAGTTCACTTATTTCTTATTAGATTATATTAAATTGTTGACCCTATACCACGTCATTTAACAGATAAAGTTGATAAACTTGTTGGTGTATGGCATTACTAGTCACAATCACAAATTTGGTAACAAATAGACTATATGTTAAATAATTTTTAGTTTAAAGAAAAAAGTTGATGAACTGAGTTAGACTTTTAGAACCCAAACCCTGCTAGGTTTACATGGGACTAAATTCAGTTACACTACAAACAGCACTCCATACACACTAGTAGCCACCGTGGGAGAACTGCCTCGAAGACCCGTAGCCTGGCTGGACGAGCTCTGCCGCCTGCTGTAGCTGTTTTTCTTTTCATTTTTTTTTTTAATAATTTCCAATCCCAACACAATGTAATAAGATCATGAAGATTGAAATCATCCTACCAAAATTATGACATACTACTAAAGTCATGATAGTATAAATTTCCGTTACCTGTTCCACCATGAACATCCAATTAAAAGGATTTGAATATGCAAAGTAGGAAACATTATGATTTGCAGTCAACACTCTATGTGCTCTATTAATGGGGTTCCTTTTACATTTCTTTTGAAGACAAAATTGAACACCCACTATGACATTGGATTGGGAAACAAGATTGCCTCTTAACATATATATTGCCCTTACAAGTAAATTAGCGGGGCATCTCGCCAAAAAAAAAAATGGCAAGCAGATGTTTCATCTCGCTGACTAGCAGTTAGCTAGCTCGAAAATCCAAGAAAAGTCTCAGCTTATGTAGAAGCACTTCCCGGCTTCCAAAAAGAGGCTTGCCGCTAATGATCCAGTCCTTATCCAGAAGACCTGCTTTGGCACTGGCCTGCATTTCGTCGTGGAATGCAGAAACAACTCGGTAGATTGAGGTCCTCAGAACATCAGAAATGGCATATGCTTTCGAATGCAGAGGGCCACCTCTCTTCTTACGCATCCGGATGTCTGTTCTTCCCATGCTCGACGTTGCCCATTTAATACCAGCTGATCCCATCAAGTTTGGGGATTGAACATTGGTGGTTTTCCCCATGAACGTTTCAACGGCAAGAAGGCAAGAAATCAGTGTTGAGATCGCAGCCGCATTACTTCCGGATAACTGAGCAACCCCAAACCTGTCCTCCTCGTGTGAATGTGCAGTCAGTGCAGCGACCGTCCTTGCACACCATGTACAAAGCTGCATGAATGAAGAGACCACAATTAGACTATTCTATACAGAATATAAATTCATCCAGTTTTATAGGAAGCAATGACGGGTTTTGAAATGTACCAGTTTATGGCATTCTGAAACATACACACAAACAAACAAATAAAAGTGAGGTCACATATCTTCTTAGTATTCAGACATACAGAGGAAAGGAGTCCCAGACTTTTTAATTTGAGCCATGAGCTCACTCCCATGGCTCATATTAAAAGTTATTTTAAGGACAACTGCAAAACATGGGTTCATGCACTGGTAGGCTTGGTTATTCACCTAATAGAAATTTTATTCAGATGTATTTACTTTTGTTGAATTTTAGTATGCTCAAGGAACTAGTTGCTTTCTCTCTCCCACTCAGAAAGCAGGAAATCGCTTTAACTGCATCATCAAATTTTTCTTCCAAATGAAATACTAGCTGCAGATGTCTCAAACAATAGAGAACTTTCACTTTTACATCTTTCTTCTAGTGTCAAACAAAAACATAACTGCAAATGTGCTACAAAATTTAGCAGAGACCACTCTTAGGAGTCATCATAGAGAGACATCTTTTTCTCACTACAAAAAAGGACCACACTTAAAAAAGTAGAAATTGCCCAGAACCAACGTTCAAATACAAAAGTTTGACATTTCATCAAAAAAGATACAAAAGTTGAAAGCATAGAATCATTAATCATCTTAAAATCCACTTAAGTTTGCAAGCATATTAAAAGTTCAAGCAAGGTAAAAAGCTAATTCCAGTCCATTTCTAAATGTGAACCCATAATATCAAGTTACTGGAGTAAATTCAATCATATTTCCATAAAAGTTGTACTATCAACACTTTATATAAAAATGAAAGATCAATTCGAATGATCTTTGCCAAGAAAGTGCAGAAAAAAGAAACTGTAGCTGAAATTTTAAAATAATAACAATATTCTGTATTTATCAGCTTCTTTTACCTAAAAATTAATCAAATCATTGATGAGTTAGAAATGCATGTGTGCCCCAACACATTAACAAGTAAATGGTCGCACAAGAGAGAGAGAGAGAATTATTCTTTAGCTATGATACATTTTAGAGAACTTCCGCCAAAACTTAGGTGGTGTGTCAGGCTCGGTGCTCATGCAGGTCAGATACTTCATAATTCATATTTTATGAATAAAGGCCACCTTTGTTTAGTTCAAGTTATGTAAGAAGCAAAAAAATACTTATTCAGAATAAAAGTTTGAAGTTATCAGTTTTATTTCACATGTTATGTCAATCTTTATGGATCAATTCTACATATACATGACCTAGAACAATCAGCATCTATGCTTGTGCATGTGTCCGTGTACTCATGCACACCAACAAGTATTATAAATAAAAAATTCACCATACCTGGAGGTTGTTTAGTGGTTCACGGCAATTTGGATTTGCTCCCAAGTCAGTCGGCGGTAATAACTGATTGGATAGTTGGGAGTTTTTGTCAACGGAGCTTTCCAAAGCTTCACCCAGTTTCGACGCAAGCTGCTCCAGGGGCCTCAAGCAAACTGCTATTACTTTTTTGTATGTCTCACCACTTTCTTCAAAAAAGGCAGCTCGGCGCCACATGTCAACATTATTCTCACTAACCATGCAGAGATCAAGATATGCAAGATACTGAAGGAGAGAACTTGGGTTACTTTCCTCCAGAGCTGCGAGAAGGGGCTCACTGGGATTTGTTTCTGCTGCTGCTGATCCTTTGGGTGGTGCAAATATAAATCTCTTTGTATGCAAGACCTAATATCGCCATTCAAATGATATAGAGAAAATGTCAGAAGACAACCTTGGAATACTATCAAAGGAAAGAGAGAGAAAAGGACATAAACCCACTAAATTAAGATGTATACCACCAACAAGTAACATTCATCACCATCTTCCAAAATAAACCTTCAGCTAAAAAGATAACAGTACAGGATAAAACGGCTGGAGTCAACTTTAGGAGACTGTCATATGATATGATAGAGTCTATAACCAAGATGCAAGTTATCAAGTTTTTTATTTACAACCAAGTTCTCCTTGCTCAAAAGCTACAAGCTACAAAACTTAAAAGTCTGCAGATTAGATAGAAACTTTTGATGCTCTCCCCAGCATGCAGGAAGAACAAGCAAGATAATGATGATTATAAACTATTTCTAGCATTTTGGGAGCTTTCTTATTCACATTATATTTACACAACACAAGTATACAGAGCATAAACACAAACAACATATGCATATTAACATGTCATTGAAGCATCCTCCCTCTTTAACAGTAACAGAAAACACAATATGGTCATGCTAACGATACATGCTAACATAAATAAATAAGTACAAACTATTTCTAGCAATTTGGGAACTTCTTATTCACATTACAATCATACAGACCATAAACACAATGTAGCTTATTAGCGTGTTATCAAAAGATCCTTCCTTTTAACAGAAAGCACAACATGGTCAGTGATAATGAATATAACATGCATATATGCCAACATACATAATAATTATAGTCAAACACTTACATGCACACACATAAAAATTAAGAAAATGTACTCTATCTGACATATGGTAACTTAATTCATGTAGACCAAAAACAATAATAATTGTGCCTCATCTTCCTCCACCTTTTATTAAAACTTTCACTATCTCGATTATTTTATTTGGTTTATAAACCAGTTTACACTTTATAATATTCCACTGTTTGATTGAAAGAAATAAATATGCTAAAATGCTGGCTGCATGTCCATAGAGTGCAGAAAAAATCTATAACCTAACATCACAAATACATGTCTAAGGAGAACGAACGTGTTCATATTAAAGACACACAGAACTCCTGCAACTTCCTTAATATGATTGGAAAAAAAGGTATTCTTTCAGATGCTGAAGTTGATCCAAGATACAGAAATACCACCATTAAAATTGGAAAAGAGTAATGAAGAGATGTATATCAGCCTGTTTGTGCTACAATGAATGCTTGTGTCTTCTTCCTGCTCCATCTAATCACTCCAACACCATTCAAAAAAATTAATAGATACGCCCACTAGGTATACAGCATGAACTCCAATACATGGTTCAAGCAAAAGATTGTAAGCAGGCAACAACTCATCAGATTTTTACCATTGTTTATTTTCTATACTTTTCTTTGTCTTGTTTAATTTTTTTATTTTTTTTATATATTCTCTTAATAAAAAAAAAAAAAAGGACAAAAAGAAAAAGGTAGTGATGGGTTGGACAATACAGCATGCAAGACGTTGGTGTTCCATGTATACTATACTTCCAACTTAAGAAAATCTTATATATGAAATAACCTATAATGATTGCTATGACATAGAAGAACTGCGTAGTGTGAGAATTTGGCAACTGAGCATTAAAATAATCAACATTTCAGAGTTTCTGTAATGTTTTCTGAACCACATGCAATGGATAAACAAGAATTTTTTTAAAAGAAATGGAAATTTGTGACTCGGTGCTTGAAGAACCAACCTGACACAAATGGTGGCTTAACTCCCAAGAGAGAAAAACTGCAAAACTCCCTAAATAAAATAGGGTTTGCTCAGCAATGAATTTCCCCACCGTAACCTTGCTCTTAAGTTGATCTGGCAGAAAAGGTACCACTGTAGCAGAAAAAAGGTAAGCAACACCTGAAAGCTTTAAAGCTCGAGCAGCAGCCAATGGAAGCCCCATCTTGAAGCTGAAGAAAGGAGCACGCTGTAGACACAAATAAATTAGAGTTAGTACCAATGAACTTTGTGATTGACTGAAAATAACTGCTTTCATATCCTTAAACTATATATGTAAACATTCTGAATACATTTCAATACTAGTAAAGCATGCAAATATCTACCAATTGATCCAGTTCTTTTGTATAAGCTCCCACATTCTTCACTCCTTAATCATGATAACAGTCCTCATCTTTTTCATCAATTCAGGTACTGCCTCCAGTTACAAAAGACTAACTCAATATGGTTACACACTTTCTACAAGTTGTTCATTACCTTATCTACTTCCAGATTTCCTAGCCATCAAACAGATAACAAAACCAACAACTTGATGGAAAAATAGAGAGAACATAGAAGTAGCGAGAGACGTACCTGAATAATGGGGAACTCCAAGACCCACCGGCGCTTATAAACATAATGCAAACCATAAAGTAAACCCACTAAAAATCCCCTAAAACCAACTCTCCCAATAAACCGAGCCCCATCGCCAATGGGGTTTACCCAGCAAACCGACGAGGCCGCCACAAGCCCCGAGAGGGCCGCCGAGACCACAAACAGCACGAAGCCGAGTGACACCTTGGCCCGTAGACGAAAATCCGGCGACCCTGATGCATGGGAGCCACCCGAAACAACCAAAACCCGGATTAACTCAAGAGCGAGCTGAAGGGGAGAAGCTGGGCGATGGGGATGGGGAGAGAAGACGACTGAGAGTGAAGCTGAAAAGAGGAGCTGGGAGAGGTGGAAGATGAAGAATGTAAGAGAGGCAACGAGGGATGGGAAAAATGGGATTGAAAAAGAGTGGGTTTTAGCAGAATAAATAGTAGAAATCAAGGTTTTGAAGAAGAGGAAGATGGCAGTGGAGGGAATGGATTGCCAAATCAAGAACCCTAAGAAGCGGTTCTTGACCACCATGTCCGGTGGTGGTGGTGGTGGTGGTGGTGAAGCTGAAGGCATTGTGTTTTTTTGTATGGGTTAATTGAAGGATTTCTGTGGTTGGCTTTTGAAATGTTTACATAGAGACAGCTGCTAGTGAGCCTGTTTTATTGTGGGCGGTTCCAACTGCTACTATTCTAGTCTGTATCGCCTCCACTCAAAAGTGATGTTCGCTGTTGTCTTGGCTATGTTCCTAGGTCAGGTGCTTTTATAGCCCATAATATTGCTTTTATATATATATATATATATATTTATTTATTTATTTATTTATAATATTGCTAAATGGGCTAACTTACAAGTATTGTTGGAATACAACCTCTGTCTCTGCCTGTTTTTTTTTTTTTTGTTTTTAGCCCATAATCCAATCTGTCTCTGTCCGTTAATAATGTGAGAAGTTCGATTGTTGTCAACTTTGTTTCTCTTAATTTTTTCCAAAAAAAAAAATAAAAATACTATGCTTCCATAATTTATTGGCATTGATAAATAATTACTCGAAAACATTTTTGAATGAAAATCAAAGAATCGGAAATGTTTCATATTTGATCAAATTATAGAAAATTAAAAATTGAATGGCTACGATTACCATATCAGCTTGAAAACTAGTAGCAAGAGCCATGGAATTTCAATTTCAACAATTGCCTTTGCTATACTCTCACAGTCTCACTACCACTTGAATTAGGAAAAAGAACTGGACTCCACTTCATCTTCCCAACAAGAACAAGCAAAGACAACATTTAAACTACACAAAACTAGCCATTTCTAAATATTTTCCCACACAACCAGAATCAAAACGTATATTACAATCATGTCCACTGCCAATGGTTCCTAAATTACATATTAATTTATCAACAAATTATCCAAGTAGTTTAGAAACAGTGTCTGCAAAACCCCATAAGCAGAATCACAAAAACAACCTTTACATTCAAACACAAGAACCTGATCTCGAAACTTGAGACTGAGCGTCTTCAAAATTCTCATCATCTATCTTCTCAGAGCTCAAGCTTGGTGGTATGAAAGATCTAAAAACCTGTTCCATGTTTGGTGTTTCCTTCAGCTCGCGGCAAACAACTTCGAGGGCAACATCGCGGAAGAAACGGTAGAATTTCTTGTTGCAAATGAATCCAAAGATTAAAGAAATGATTGGAAGTGGAATGAGGAGTGGTGCATAGAAGAATTTCTTCACCCCAAAGTAACCAAACATGGTAACTTGGAATAATAACAAGAAGCAAGTATGCGAATGTGCATGTGTGGCCACATTCTTCCACAGCTTTCAAATTGTGGAACATACACTTTGAGAGCCTGCATTCATTCAATAATAAGATATGCTTCAAAGACTATTATAAAAGATATGTACGCTTCAAAGGGCTTCAAGTTTTCACAATGCACATTATATGGAAGGCTTCAAATCACAAAGAGACATCAAAACCATTTACCAAATGCAACATCACAAAGTGCAAATGGAAGGTTGATGGGTTTACCTGATTCCGAAGAATAAGCCATCCAAGGGAAAAATACAGTGCACCAAATGGAAGAACTAGAGGAGCAATAACAGAGTAGCAGAGGACAATTGTTATGACAAGCATGTCACTTGGAACTTTTGTTGAATACCCAATGTCCATTGGAAACCATGCTTCCTTTAACTCGTCTTCGGTCTTGCAAAGATATTTCCTCTTCAGATGGAATATAATCAGAGGAACTATTCGAGACAGCTCGAGTCCATAGCCAACGAAAAACCTGAGTAGACCCATAAATACATTATATATGATAAAACAGTTTCTTTCCTGTTTTTTTTTCTTTTTCTTTTTTTTTGTTGTTTTATGTGTAGAAAAGATTCAAGTGAAGTGTTTTTTTCTAATGACTAGAAGTGTCAGTCCCACTTGATACAAAAGAAAAATGACAACTTATAACTTAAAAGGAGAAAAAAAATACATTAAGAGATTATATATATATAAATACAACCAAAGAAAACCACAACGGTGGTTTCAGATAGTTGAGAAATAAAAAATTAAAGAGGAAAAGTAAAGGCAATGATTAACTTACTTCAAAGCCACAAAGGTGAGGAAGAAATTTGCATTGCCCGGAAGGCTATTTGCTAGTAAGTCAACAAGCTTGCCTGGATTCTTCTGAATGGTCTTGAATGTACTGAACAAGGTTCCACCCACTGTAACTCCAATAAAAACATTAAACACTATGAAATAAAAATATTTTCCAGAAGTAGCCCTCACTGCATGGCTCGTGGAAGGTATGCCCTCAGCCTTTGATAAAAACATAAGAAACTTCGGCAACAAAGCCAAAAATATTATGAGTGCAAGCTGAGGAAGGTATGCTTCAAGAATTGTCTTAATTGCCTCCTTCTCCACTATTGGTTTCGTAAATTTAAGAAGTTTCTCCAAATTCTTTAGTGTTGTAAATGCAGAGATCAATCCGATTGGAATCATGTAAAACAATATGGTCAGAGCCACGATGGCATACACAATATACTGCCGTACTTCCCTCTCAAAAAATTTGAAGTTTAGATTATCCCACAGCAATTGACGAGGCTCTGGCGCTTCAGTGACTGTCCATTTGTCAACCATTTGGGCAAGTAGACACTGAGCTGCAGCAGCCGCAGCCTCCCTGCTCGTGAAAAATACCAGAGCAGCATTTCCTTGCTTCTCTCTAAGAGTAACTTTTTGTTCAGACTCCCATTTTGTGGTTAGTTCACCAATTTTGTCATTGTAGAAATCTATGCTATCTACTTTCTTTCCAATTAGACCAAGCAAGCCAGTCTTGTGAGTCGGTCTAGATCCCTCTGGCTTAGCTTTGCCTGTTTTTTTGGATAACGCATATACTGCTTCAGCGCGTGCAAGCTTCTTCTTGCACTGTTCCAGCCGTGTCCAAATTTTGTCCACCTAGAAGAATGGAATTTAATGTAAGTTGAAGAGAAGCAATTTGAAGAAACACACCACTATGCTACATATGCTACAAATCTAGCCACAGAAACATTTTTAAACCACGAAAGATATTAAAAATTTCAAAGGCCAACTTAAATGCCATACTTTATCAATGACGGGAAAGTTAACACCATGAGAAACAAGGGGAAAAAGAGTACGTAACATAATTGGTTATGTGTAACTTGAAACGGTCAAGATAAGTAAAATCAACGGCATACCTTTTTGTTGTCTGTGACAAGCATTGATCTGTAAAATGTCTCAGGGTAGATTGTTTTAAAGTATGTATCAACCTGATCCTTTCTAGTTTGACCGTCAGGAGCAGGAGGTATGTCTCTAACAAGAATTGCAAATTGTTCAGGCTTCACTTCAGGAGACAGTAATGCATTAGCTCTCAGATCAGAAACATGCTTAAATGCCTTCCACAAGAGGAAATAAGTAACAAAAGAAACCCAGTAGACGGCTATTAGAAATGCCCACAGCCTTGAACTCTTCTCCTGCAAAAGAAAAAAGACGTATAAAAATGCAATCAAGAGATTAAAATATTTAATCAGGTGGCTGATTATTCAAATGACAGGTGACTTCTGCTTAAGTACTTTAGCAACATAGAATAAAATTTTTAGCACACCGTCCATAATATAAGCACTAATAACTACAACAGCCATAAAAGCTAAATGCTCTACATCTCAAGCCACAGAATGAATTGGGTTATCACATGATAAACAAAATTCACAGCTATCTTAATTAAATAGTTGGTTATTCTTGAAGGTAAAGAAGAAAAACAAAAACAATTCATCCAATTCAAGTTCCCAAAGAGGTTATCTAACTTACCTTAGTATTTCCCATGGACAATTTGTCAAGGTCACTGAAAGTTACATTGTTACTAGTGGCGCCATGGGAAGCAAACTTTATACCGTTATCTGTGGCAGCAAGAGGTAGCAGAAGTGGTAGCAGAATGATGCCAGATAAAACCATTATCCCCAGAGCTGGAACATCAATTAGGAAATTAGAATCTTGTAAAGTACTGATTCTATAAACACAAAGCACACTGATGTCTGGGAAAACAGTGGACACACTCGAACAAAATGAAGAAAGCTCTAATCAGATCATCACCCTACTAATAATTTGAAGGGAAAAAAAAAAGTTTGTCCTGTAAGACAAAAAAAAAATAGTACATGCAAAAATTATGTGAGGCCTTGTTTGGTACATCGTATTGTACTGGATTGTATATTATCTAGTCCTCATACGGTGTGGTGTAACACTCCGTACTGGGTGACCCACTCAAATATGTAGGTCAGAATAATACAACATTCTTTCAATATTTAATTTGAATGTTATATATTGAATTTTAGTATAACAATTTAAATTATAAATATAAATGATTATTAAAATTTAAATATATTTTATTTATAAATATTATGTAATTTTTTAAAATAAAATATTAATATTCTAGTTTAAAGGAAAATATTAAAATTAAGTTTTTTTTATCTAATATAATATAAATTTTAAATGATATTATAATACTATATATATTAAATAATATAAAAAAATAGTCTAGTATGATGTGTATTAAATATAGTATATAACTATTTAAATTTTTAATCCGAAAATGCAACAAACACAGTACAATACTAATTTGTTCAATTCAGTTCAGACCAGACCATTTCAGTCCGAGATATTAATTAATAATATAGTACAATTCTGCGCATCAAACGTGGCCTTAGCATCTAAATTAAATTAGTCATCCACGGAGTCTAACAACAATAGAACTGTGAATCTCCCCTAATGTGTAACATCCTAGAATATAGCCATAAATGTAACATCCTAGTTTAAGTGAAAACTAGGGAAAAAGTTCGAAGCATATAAATGGAAAATGTAGGACAGGCTATGGGGGAAGGATTCTATTACCTATTAGCAAACACTTTGCCAGTCTAATTAAATAATAAAAGTTGAACTTATAATCATCCAAAAAACAAAATAATTAGATCTAACTAACTTGGAAAATAACTACAAGTTATACAGGATCAAAACCTCTAAATCTTATGCGTAACTTTTGTAAGGTAAAGCAGCCTAGTTTTTCGCATCCCCAAAACTTCTTAGACAATTAATAGGTAATTGCCAATCTGAAAATTCTTCTGAGAAGAGGTGAAAAGGAAAAAGAAGAAAACAGAACTCTCTATGGGAAATACACACCATCTCCCTCGACCAAAAAGAAAATGTCAACTTCATTTAGAATTCTTCCTCACAGCAATAAAGAATTAAAATTTTCTAATTAAATCAATCAAAGTCATAAATTTCTCAGACACACAAAGTACAATTCTCCAAGAAACAAAAGCTTCTAAACCAGCCAAGCCTCTAATTTAAAAAAGAAAAATTAGCAAAACAAAACAAACTTCTTCCAACATAGCTTTAAATAAGTTCATTTAACAAAAGTAAATCCAAGCAAAACCCAGAAACACACTTTCTGCAAACAACCAAATCATACATATCCATTTTGCAAAATGACATGGACAAGGGAAGAAACAAACCAGTGCTCAAGAACACAAAGTACACGGCAGTATCAACCCCTGACATGTTAATAACATCATGTTCCGTTGAAGACACAGCCTCCTGGATCCAAGCAAACGGGTTTCGGAACCTTGACCTTCCGTCCAACGGATCCAAGCCTTTAAGGATCCGATTCGGATAGTACACAACCGCGTTGCCTGGCCTTCCCGAAAGCCAAGTGAAAAGGATCATCAAAATCACGAATATCAAGAAGGACGTCCCTAAGGACGTCACGAACGAAGAGAAATCCATATGAGCCTCTCTCTCTAAAACTCACGAAAAAAAAAAACTCTCTCTCTCTCTCTTTCTTTCACACTCTCTAATCCAGATGAACACTTATATGAAGACCATAAATTTTTGACACCATAAATGTTCTTCTTTCATCCACAACAATAAAAATAGAAAGAAAAAAGAAGCAACAAAATAAGGTAGAGCCGTTTAAAGGGTAATTGAAGGTAATGGGACAGCAACCGTTTGGAAGAGATAAAATTAAAAGGCCTTAAAGGGTGTTCATTTGAAGAAGAAAATAATCAGATTGATTGGTGGGGTCGGTAGTTGTGCTGTTGCTATAATCTCAAAAGGCAAACAGGGACAAAAGCAACGCCTTGTTGCATATTTCAAGCTTACAATGAAAATATCTACTATAGGTGTGATTACTGCTTAACTGATTGTGGGGTTTGCTTCAATTTTCTTCCTTTTTCCTTTTTTTTTTTCTTTTTCTTTTTCAAGTTTGTTTTGTTGTAGTCATTGATTGCAGGGAGAGAAAGAGAAGAAGAGAGAGAGAGACACAGAGAGAGAGAGAGAGAGAGAGAGAGGCAGTGAGGAAGCGTATTTGTTGGCGGAAGATTTACGAGGCAGAGGGAGACAAGGAGTTGAAGTGTTTTTTTAGTCGAAAGGACAAAAATGGGCTTCGTCTGTAACGGTATTGAAGTACGTTTGTATTACCAAAGTACCCTTTTATTTTTATCAGATTGACAACTTTACCCTTAATCTTTTTATTTTTATTTTTATTTTTTTGGGTATAATTTAATTGCCATTAGAAAAGATTAATGAAATATAAAAGAGGTATTAATGTGATTTTAACGTTGTTATTGAATGGTAGTCGATTATGGGGTACAGAAATGTAATGGTGGAAGTTGCAGCCTGTTGGATAGCGCATCTGAAGACAACCCTTTGGCTTTGGACCCGCAACTAAAGCTGGGATAAGGAACATTTTATAAGGTGGAGTGTGCTTCAAAATTATTTATTTATTTATTTATTAATATTGCCCAAATAATTACTTACTTTGTTCCACACTTTTTCTTTTTTCAGTAAAAGTCCCTTCATTTTCTTTTTCAATTAAATAATTTTTTAATTCCTTTTGTTTTTGCTACTGGTGTATTCCGAAATAGTCATCGTCATGAATATATTACTGGATTTTGCATATAAAAGTAATTTGTTCTTATTATTAATTATTATCCAATCTTTGTAATATAATTGCATGTCCCATTCTTTGACGTGAAGGCTCAGCCTTAAACAGCCCAAACATGAATTTCACTACAATAAAAATACAGTTAAAGTTGCTCTCTATCCCAAAAAAAAAAAAGGATTGGTTTGTATAGATATAAATAAAATATATACATATTGCTTAATATATAAAAAAAGTGCTCTCTCACTTTGCGGAAGATTGATATCTGTGGCCCATTTATGTCTCTGTATTTCTTTTAGATAATTGATAAAAATGTCCACTAAAATAATACAAATTTTAAAAATATTTTTTTTTAATTATTATAAAATTTACTCAAACTATCAATTTTACCCTTATAATTTCGAGATATTTGGACTGCAGATCAGGTCCTAACTTATATTTTTACCTACTTTGTCTATTTTATTTATTTATTTAGTGCCATATTTTTCAATAAAACTACATCAATTTGTGAGCATTTTGACTTTTGAATCAAGTCCTTTCGATTAATATTGAATGATATATGATTTTTACAAAATAGTAGGTCGGACCTCTAAAATGGCAGATCCGACCTGCCATTTTAGAAAAATCATATCTCATTCAATATTAATCGAAATGACTTGATTCAAAAGTCAAAATGCTCACAAATTGATGTAATTTTAAAGAAAAATATGCCATTAAATAAATAAAAATTATACAAGCAGATATGAATAGACAAAGTAGGTAAAAAAAATAAAGAAAATATGAGAGTTATGACCTGAAGTTTGGCAGGACGGACCTGCCATTTTGCAGATCCTAAATATGTTTATTTCCTAAATATGTTTATTTAGGACCTGAAAATGGCGGTCGGATCAGTAGTCCTAACTCTCTTTTTTTATTTTTTACCTACTTTGTCCTTTCATATTCGCTATATATTTTTATTTGTTTTAGTTTTATTTTTTTTATATATATTTTGTTTTTGAATCAAGTCATTTTGATTAGTATTGAATGAGATATGATTTTTACAAAATGATTCGGACTTGTAAAATGGCAGGTCGGACCTGCAAAATAGCAGGTCGGACCTGTCATTTTGTAAAAATTATATCTCATTCAATACGTATCAAAATGACTTGATTCAAAAGTCAAAATACTCACATATTGATGTAGTTTTATAAAAAAAATATGCCACTAAATAAATAAAAATTATACAAGGAGATATGAATAGACAAAATATGTTAAAAAATAAGGAAAATATGAGAGTTGTGACCTGCAGTTTGGCAGGTCGGACCTGTCATTTTGCCGGTCTGACCTGCCATTTTGTAAAAATTATATGTCATTCAATACTAATCTAAATGACTTGATTCAAAAACTAAAATACTCACAAATTGATGTAGTTTTATAAAAAAAAAAAATATGCTACAAAATAAATAAAAATTATACAAGCAGATATGAATCGAAAAAATAGGTAAAAAAAAAAAGATTTAGGACCAGTTTGGCCGGTCCGACCTGCCAAACTGCAGGTCCTAACTCTCATCTTTTCCTTATTTTTTTACCTACTTTGTCCTTTCATATCTGCTTGTATAGTTTTTATTTGTTTTAGTGGTTTTTTTTATAAAACTAGATCAATTTGTGATTTTTGATATATTGATGATATGATTTTACAAAATGGCAGTCCGACCGCCATTTTGTAAAAATCGTATCTCATTCAATACTAATCGAAATGACTTATTCAAAAGCGAAAATGCTTACAAATTGATGTAGTTTTATAGAAAAATACGGCACAAAATAAATAAAAATTATACAAGCAGATATGAATAGACAAAATAGGTAAAAAAAATAAAGAACTTACATGTTCTAAAATACATATGTTTCGGGACATTACAGATTTTTATTAAGGATAAAATAGGTATATTCTATACTTTTTGCAAAGGTTAAAGATATGTGGATATTTTTTCAATTTGTATTATTTTGGTGGGTATTTTTATCAATTACCCTCTCTTTAATTCTTAATCAATTTCTACTATGCTTATGCTGATAGACAACCAAGCATAGAATAATCCCCACCATTTCTCTCTTCGTGTGTTACGAGCCCACAATATCATTTGTGAGTGATAATAAACACTTTTATAATATGGTCGTTTATGTTATATCCTTCCTTTATTTGTATATAAAAAAATGTTTTTAAAGAAAAAAGAATAAATCATATAAATAATATTCTATACTCAATTCATTGACTACAACCAACATGTTTCGGAAATGAATCTAAAAATATTGTAGTAATGATTATAAAAGTTTAAAGAGCCAAGTCAAATATTTTAATTAACTATTTGGCCACATGGACAGGTGATGGTTGATTTTGTTATCTAATTTAAAAAATAATAATATTTCTTTAAAAAAAAATTATGTGATCCTGAAAATGCCATGCCGGGTAGTGCAATCGGGTGGCCTTTTCAACGTCAAATAAACAAGTATTTTCACCAGTCCAGATCAGCAAACGCATGCCACGCGTACCAGTCAGAGCCAGTGTCCATCCCAAAACGACACGTCGAAAAATTGAGCACCACAACGACACCATGCATCTTTCAAAGACGGCAAGAAACGCCAAATTATCTCTCTCCGGTCTCGAGCGAATCGACACAGATATAGTATCGAGCTTTCAGCCTTCCGGGACCCAGAGGCGGACGCGGATCCAATACGTGGCGCGATCAGATGAAATCCGGTTTTGAAGGGGACACGTGGCGGCCGAGTAGCGATGCCGACAGAGAGAGGGGCCTTGGAACCTTTGGGGCACCCCAGATGAGGTCCCACGGTTCAACGAGTCGATTTGTCGGATTCGAATGCGCTCTGTGGGCCGCATTGACGTGGGAGTCAGATAGAAGCAGAACGCGAAGGTCACGTGGAGAGTGTGGATAAGGATTGAGGATGGCAGTTAGATTGAAATTTTGGGATACAACTGAATCGATGGGACCCACTTAACCTCTCGCCAACGACTTGTTTGTATGATATGATGTTTTGGTAATAAATGTTATGATAAGTAAGTAGTACCTTACGGTGTTTTCGGCAAATTATCAAACTTTCTGCATGCGTCACGGAATGCAGTTGAACTATGTGAAATTACAAACCTACTTAAACACACTATTTTCTAGTGTTATAAGTTGGGATTACAAGCTCTGTTTGAAGTTGGATTATTCATCAAAAATTTTCAGAATCTTCTACGGATTTCCCAATGTGGATGATCGTTGGGAAGGAGGCAGTGGTAGGGGTGATATTAAAAAAAGCTTCAAACAACACATTCATTTAGTGTTTTTTCTCTTTGCTAATAATCACTACTTGTTAGTCTTAGGTGTGTTGATATATTATTATATTAGTTTACACATGTATTTTTGTTTGGAACTGTTTTCTCTACCATTCAAAAATGGAATGCCAGTCCTAAATCCATCAAAACGTAATCCCTCCAGCCAACTTGGGTTTCACTCCGTTTTTTTCACACGATTCATTTTGGCAAATTAGCATTGATTTTATATATTAATTTGTGGAATTCACAAATTAATCAAAACTAAGAATACAACGGTGGAGAGCATCAAGGGTGGGTCATCTGAAGTTGCAACAATGGGCTCTGCCTCTCGCCAACTTGTCCCAAAGACAGATCATTTGCCTTGGGGATTGGTAATGTGCAGTGAAATAGTCCACCAAACAACCGTACTGACAAAACTTCCAGTTATGGGAATATTGGACCTGAGATATGGAACTGTTGAATTGCTCCACCCACATTCCCATGCTCACATCCTCCATCTTGAAAAGCTGTTACCAAAAATACGAAAACCAATATTTTCATTACTTTTTTTTCTTATTTTTAAATTTTCTTCTGAATGTTCAAAAACTTAGAATAGGAAAAAAAAAATTGAAGAAAACATCAGCCTGCCACTGGGTGGCAAATCGGAGACTTAAAAGGAGTAACTAACCCTTAGGCTTCTGTTTCCATGTTGAGAAACAATAAAATTAGCAATATCACTGGAGATTACATATCCGGGCCCATTGGCGTATGGAGGATAAACTGATTCCGGCCACTCCTGTTACATAAAACAACAATCCTTCAGATATACAAAGAACACAATATGAAATGTGTAAATTTTAGGAAGAACACAGCAATCTTTATAAGCATGAAAACTATAATACTCCTTATTTCGTATACTTCTGCTCATTGGACTCAGATCACTAAAAGTATATATATACAAAAGTAAAGAAAGTCAAACACTAAATCCAACAAACTTTCAGAATTATATCCACGTCACATAATGAAGTTCCAGTAAAGAAGAGAGGTTCAAACATACAAAGAAGCGAAAAAATTGGGTACAGGCATACAGAACCCCAATATGTTCCAACTTGCGTACCTCAAAAGTTACTGCCCATTTACCACTTCTGAGAGGACGATGCAAGAGGTTGAGATTACCCATATAAAGAGACCTTTTCGGAGAGATGCGCTCAATTTCTTTCATTACAGTTTCCACCCTAACAAATGTGTCATCATCACACTTCATGACATATGCAGCCGTTACGTTCTGAATCTGCATTGAGATTTTTGAAGCCATTAAACAGATGGAATACAATTCAGCATATACAAATTTACAAATCATTTAAAGACTAATGGGAAAAATTTAATTAGAGAAACTGTACTGAAAAAATTTAATGAAAGAATACTCCAGGAGTTGTCCCACTGTAAACTTACCCCAAACTCACAAATAGCGATAGTTTTAAGAACAACAAGCTCATAGCGATCCATAAAGGGCAAAATCACAATATCACCAAAGTACGCAGCCTCCTTCTTTAGCACAGCATTCACCTCCTTCCTTGGATTCTACATGTTCATTTACAAATTAGTACGTGCACCAGATGTGAAAAGATATACATTAATGATAAGGTAATTTATTTAATTATAAATTTTATAAAAGAGACAGCAGTATTACATCAAACCTTATTAGCACATATTCATACATGTAACATACATTGTCACAGTGCATAGCAAATTTCACAACATACAAAGAATCGTCTATCTACTTTAGATTACTATATGAAACTTAACTGGACCTTGTACAAAACCAAAGCATAACTAATAAGAAAATTGAATGCATGTTCTATTTTGCTTTCATGTATGGTTTCATAAAAATCTTGTTCCTAGTCTCCAGAATTACAAACAACATTTGAAAAAAACCTATGTAACAAGAAACCAACACCAAGGCTCGAATCTTTCACTATGCCTCTTAATATTTCACAAAATAAATCACGATCCATCCAATAGCATTAACACGTTTATAATACTATCGTTAAGAAATATTCGCTTCATTTTACCCAAAGGTCCATACAGAAGCGACCATTATATGCTTCTATTATCATATGCGTGTGTGTGCATGCACACCTCACATAGTTCTATATGTATATGGATCTGACATGTAGATGTATGAAGAAGAATAAGGAACTCGAACTAATATAAAACTGACCTACTTCACGTACGCATACATGCACAAATAACAATACAACCAAATACTATTATAAGATTTTATTTTATTCCTTTTTCCTTCTTGGGCCTGAAATCGGATATTTTTTATTTCAAAATAGGCTCTATCATTCATAAGTCCTCAATTCCTCAATATCCTTTTCAGCATAAGTAATGTATCAATGACTACAACATAAAACTCAATCTAACTCAACCTCGATCTAAAGATATTTAGGTTAGCAACTGGAGTCCATAATGAAAGTACAAGTCGTTCAAAACAGATTTACCTCTGCTACACAATCCCATCCAAACCATGCTCTGTAAATTAAAAATTGTGTCCACTGCCACTTAAACCCTATTATTTCATTCTATTTTCTTGCCATTTAAAACCTGTTATTTCATTCTATCTTCATAACTCGACTTCAGTTTTACTTATGCCTATACATAGTTTTGCTAAATTTACATAATCTAACCTTGGTCTTTAGTTCTGTTCAATCAAAACCCCTTAAAAATTGAAATAATAATAATAATAATAATATGTAAACAAATCCTCCAAAATTTTGGTCTTGAGTTACTCTCTATTTGTTTTCACCTGTGTTTTGTAGATCACAAGAACCACAATATGTTAAAGAAGCATATGGCTGACCCTCATCTAATTCATGAGCAATACTTCTGGATACTTGCACATGATAAGATTCATTTTCCATCTGGACTGTGCAACATGTTATGGAAGGGCAATAGGCTCAATTGAGAAGTTTTTTGCTAAAGATTCTCTTGCAACAAACAAAAGGCATCAATAAATTGGGAAGATCAATCAGTTAACAACACAAGGATGACAAGAAAATGTTCATGGAAGATTCACATAAGTTCAGCATAAATAATTGCAACATAGACTGCAAAGAACAATTTTGGAAGAACAAGAAATCTAACTCCTGACCCAATTAACAGATCAATTTTATTTTACTAAACGCCAAAGAATGATGAAAGCAAAAACTGAATCATCTTTCTGAAAAGGGAAAGATGATTGTTTGTAACATTTGTTCCCTAAAATAGCTGAAGTTTTCGGTAACGTCTACAAACAGGAGGCAAACTAAACTGAAAAACAGAGGTGAAAATTAAATGTATAGTAGTAAATATCTCAACATACCAGGACTCTTTCTATTTAGTTAATGTCACTTCTATACAAACTACAATATTATGTTTGCAGAACCTAAAAATGCTAATACTGATACAGTACTCAATCTAATATGTGTGAACATCAAATGATCCTTGAACATAACAAATTACTTCCTAAAATAAAATTAATTTATGGAAATCCAAATGCAAAAGCCTTACCAGTGCAACAAAGAAACGAACTACCACACTTGAAGACTTGATTGCTGATGATTGCATCCATGTTTTTCTCACTGCCATTCGCTCGGCAAAGTGATTAGTAGCTGAGAGAACCCCAATAAAAATTTGAATAGGGCTCTTAGGTATTGGATGAGCCTTCCACTTTTCTGACATTTCCAATACTCTTTGAGGTGAGAAACTTGGATGAGAAGAAGGAAGAGAGGTAGCATAAACTGAATGAACATCAACCTCTCCTTTAATTGCTAATCCTGTAGCATCTTCAAGTGTAAATCCCTAAAGGTGAAGCAAAATGAAAAGAAAAAAAAAAAAGAATTATTTACACGCTCAACACCAAAAAGGAAATACTCACAAGTGATAAGAAAGAAAAAGTAAAACTAAGATACTATGAACAGGCACTGCTACGGAAAATTCACTAAAATTCATAATCCATGCAACTTACCGTTCGATATGGGAATGAAGTCACATGCCTACCGCCAACACTAATGTGGTATCCATCTATACCAGCACGTATGGTCAGGATAAACAGTCTACCCTCCACGAAAGGAAATGGCCAGGTCACTTCTGGCTTTTGCTCACGCCCTATGAATCGCTTGAACCATGAAGTTGTCTTGGACTCCTTTGAATCCACTATATCATTTCGCATCCACTTTTCACATCTGCCAAATCCGTCAACTGCCACACACAAGGATTAGAAACATTTTGTATAAGCTGAATGGGTAGACAGAGAGAAAGAAAGAAAGAAGTTAAACTGCATCTTTAACAATTACATTATATGGGACAAAAAATCTAGTTCCTAAGCAGATAAAATTCTCTCTGAGGCAGAACTGCTCAGGGAGAACAAGTATCAGCATTGGATGAATAGACCAACACGAACAACACATGAAAATTAAAATGAGAGAGGAAACCAAAGATGAGATGTTGCAATTATTTCTTTTGTTAGTTACTTCGATACTTTAACACAAGGCAATCTTATCATTGCAATGTACTAATAAATCAAAAGCATTATAGAATGTTACTCGATTGCTTGTCTATTTTGTAAAAAACAATCAACAACATATGTAACTCCTACCAAGGAAACTTGACAATTTGTGAGAACTTCCAAAGAAGGAAATATTTACATTTTTGGGAAGAAACCCAAAATTTCTCAGGAAAAAGAGCTAAGAAATTAAATTAGTAACACCAGAACCGTAGTCAAGTTTAAACATATTAGGAGAAATGACGAATCTATTACTCTTAAATCATACAGAAGCATTATGAAGTAGGCTTAGTTCATTGTTCAAAAGGATCAAAAACCCATCTATATTAAATTTCAATGTGAAGCATTAGTCTGGAAGAAGATAATGGCGTTTATATCCCCCCACTCCACAAAAAACTCATAAGACTTTTTTGACTACTCTCGTGCAGAAACAAAATTAGCATTTCAGTTGCATATTAAGTTATCTACATATTTACTTTTCAAACTGGTACTTTATGTAAAAGTAGTATAATCAACAAAATACTTTCACGGCAATCCACAACTTTAGATGTTCTACTCAGACCTTAGTCCAAATACAGCTAATCTGTATTAAAATTACTTGTTTTGAATACATAATTAGCCGAATTCAGAAAATTCTTCCAGCTATTGATTTAATCACGGTATCAGCATGCAACACACTGTCAGCAATTTGAGCTGAGTGACTTGTTAATGTGGATAGAAAATAAAATACTAACGTACCTAAATATATAGAATTAAAATAGATGGAAAGAATAGACAACAGAAGAACAATGACAAAAAATTAGGTATGTTAGAGGCAGTGATAACTAATCATAAAAACTGTACTGGTTATCAGGATGCGAAAAAAGTGTTCCAATGTTAAAAAAATTTCAAAATAATTTTTTTTTTAAATTACTTCTTTAGATCACTCATTGTTCACTATGAATCCTGTCATTAGTCTTTCTATTTGCTCATGAAATCATTTTTTTTTGCTGTTAAACGGCTGGAAAATCCATTTCAGTACTGTCATGTTAAAGATACATTCAATCAGTCATTTATTTTTTTCAATTATAAATTTTCCTATATGAATTTCACTCCTATACTATTATTTACCTAGCACAAATAGACAGACATAATATTTTAAAAAAAATGATAAATGATACCTAGCATGTCTTCATCATTTTTGGCTAAACCATCACACCTTTGAGCAGTTCCCCATTGCATCCTATAACAGGTATTGTGCTCAATGACTGGTCGCCTGCTCCAATCTCCTTTTAGTCTTGGGTTCAAGTGTAAAATCTTTGGTGGGTCCTCTCCATCCACTGCCTTCAACCCTTGCAATTCAACCATGAACTGCGAAACCATAACTGTACCATCACCACGCCTGTACTTTGCAAGCTGGGGAACGTACTCCTTATGAGCATAGTGGGGTGTTCCCACCACTGTAATAGAAGAACCGGCAGCAAGCCCACAAGGAAGAAACATGAGTCTATCTCCCATTGCCAGTTCTTCCCCAGTCATTGACACCCATGAAGGACATGATTCAGGCTTTCCCTCAAATATAGAACTCTCTCTTGTCTCCTTCTCATCAAGTTTATCCAAGTCTTCCCAAGCCTTTAAGCCTAATAACCATGCCTCGTCTGCCATTCTCTCAAGCACTGATAGGTCATTCGTCCTATTCCTTTTCCTCATAATCTCACCCGTTATTCGACCATATCTGTGCTGAAGTGGTCTTATAGGTTGGGATCCATTTTTGCCCACTTCCAATGGTTCCTTAATAGGCCTCACTGGGGCATCTTGGTGCTGGTTATCTTCCAATTTCCGGTGAAATGTATCCTTGTAGACAGAATTCAAAACTGGTTTGCTTATATCAGCATCTTCAGAATCCCCTAACCTTGACTCATCGGATTCAATATAGCTATCATCACCACTCAACACCGATGCAATCTCCAAAAACTGAGGAAACTTCAAGGATATAAAAATCAAGTACAATATGCCTATACCAAACAGAAAATGAGACAATCTGAACCTCCTTGCAACCTGAGGTTCAGTTTTTGGCCTTTTCATCTTTATAACACGACGAACACTACAAAACACTCTACCATACCCAAAAGTTTCTCAAACCCAAAACAAAGCTCCAAGCCCAGAAACACGTAAAAAGTAAAATTGCCTAATTGAAATCCTCAAACCAGACTATACCCAATACTGAATACAGATCAACAATGACAAATTACTAGGAATAAAAATGGGCATACAGTGAGAGAACTCAAAACCTTAATGGATTCAAAGGAGATCGAGTTCAGCGATCAACCAGCATGGCCATTCAGCAACACAAACCGAGAAAAGCCATAAAAATCAAACCCACCAAACCATAAATTCATCGACATTTCAACGGCATTCTTGGGGCAGTTCGATCATGACCCAGAAGGAAAAAACCAATCATGGGTGTAAAAATGAGGTGGAGGTTGAAGGAGGAAGAGGTCCCAAACAGCCTAAAAGAATCCAATACACAGAAGCAAAGAGGAAAAAGCAAAAGAGAGAGAGAGAGGTAGTAGGAATGTGATGTTTGTATGTGAAGGAGAATGAAATGTAAAAAGAAAGTAATTTTGTTTGAAATTTATTTGACTCTGCAACAAAAAGCAGATAAGTTGTAGATTTCATTCTCATTTCCTCCTCTATTTTTATACAACCAAATCGGGTCAGGTTCCTTTTTGCATTTTTATTTTTCTTTTAATTTTATTATTCAGTTCAGTTATATAATGTTTCTTTTTTTGTTCATTTATTTCTCTTTCGGTTTTTATTTTTATTTATTTTGTAACATCTGTTTTAACTTAAGACCAGTTGGCAATTCAAGTTCAATATTTGAGTGTGCATCTAATTTATAGACTCCATTCATTTTTAGGCTGCATCTTATAGAACTCATCTTAAATTTAGCCCAAATTGTGAACTTTATTCGTTTAATTATTTTGTCACCATAAGTTATTTAATTTTTAATAAATCGGACCACCTACATATACAAATTTAAAATATATGTATTTAAAACTTAATTATGCATTGAATTACCAACAAAATAAATGTGAATAGTACTTCTTTCTTTCTTTTTCTTTTTTTAAATCGAATTTTTATAATTTATGTGTTCTTCGTATTAATCTGTGCTAAACTTATAAGAAAAATAGTTTAACATGTTTACCCATCAAATATATTTCAATTGTTTATATATAAATATATTCAAGCAATGCGATTAATTTTTACATGTAAAGACTACAAGACTCACTTGAGTTGTGTATAAATATTTGATGGCTTAAACAAAGCACCTCAGGCCGATTGAACAATGACTTAACGCTGAAGAATAATGAAATAAATTAGATTAAAAGAGTAGTGAGATTAATGAGCATGAATTTGTGGATTGAACCACAACTTAGCCCCAAGATTAATGAAATTAATGCTGAGCAGTAGAGACTAATGTGCATCTTTACCCAAAAATAAAAAATAAAAAATAGAGAGATTAATGAGCATGAAGTTTGGAGACTCGTTACAGTACCATGTCCATGATTTATTTTTCATCATAATTTTTTGTCAAATAATTACAAATGTATATATTTAGTGTAATATAGAATAATAAAAGGAAACAAGTATGTTCGGTTTTAAATTGCAATTTTAAAAAATAAATGCATGGAGGCATTGGCATTTGGCATACTCACTGTAATTGTTCATATAATACTTCATATTGATAACCTAAGACCTCAACTAAACCCAATTTGCCGCTTTCTTCGTTTTCGTCTTCCACAGTCCAAAATCACAACAACTAAAAGCAATGAACGCACTGAAACAATCTTGTCATTGTTTTCCTGCTTATTGCTTCCACAATGAATCTAGCTGAACCTGCTTTCCTCTTCTTCTTCTTCCTCTTAAAGATGCTGCTCTCTCTGCGCAACTTCTTCAACTTGGGTCGCAGAGCTTCTTTCAGAGTAAGCCATCTCTATCCCATCACGCACCCTCCTTCTACTTGTTTAGTTTTCAGTGCTCCATCACTGCCATCGCATACTTCTCTCGTAGCTTGCCCTTTGATTTGGTTCACTAGTTTTCTTTGTATTATTCGCTTTCCATTTGTTACAAAATCGAACCCCAATTCTTTTCTTCAAGACGTAGATATAGAGCACTTGCGTAAAACCGTTCAACATGACCGCTGGGACCCCAAGATCGTTAATTTACTTGATTCTGCCATTGCGCCGATTTGGGTTTCTAAGTTATTGGTCGAATTGAAAGGTGATCCATTTTTGGCTTTGAAACTGTTCAAATGGGCTGGAAACCACATGGGGTTCCGCCACACTACTGAGTCATATTGTATTTTGGTGCACATTCTGTTTTATGCGAGAATGTATTTTAATGCCCATGAGATTATTAGAGAGTTGGTTTTGTTGAGACCGGTGTTGCAGGGCTGTGATATATTTGATGTGCTGTGGGCAACTAGGAATGTTTGTGTTCCTGGTTTTGGAGTTTTTGATGCTTTGTTTAGTGTTTTGATCGAGTTGGGAATGTTCGAGGAAGCAAGTCAGTTTTTTATGAAGATGAGTAAGTTTAGGGTTTTGCCAAAAGTGCGGTCCTGTAATGAACTTTTGCATAGGCTTTCAAAGTCAGGAAAGAGTGACTTATCAAGGAAGTTTTTCACGGACATGATTGGGGCTGGGATCAAACCGTCGGTTTTCTCATATAATATAATCATTGATTATATGTGCAAAGAAGGGGACATGGAAACTGCTGGAAGCTTGTTTTACGAATGCAACGGATGGGCCTTATGCCTGATGTTGTGACCTATAATTCTCTTATTGATGGGTATGGAAAGGTTGGAAATTTAGACAAAGCAGTTTGCGTCTTTGAAGAGATGAAAGAAGCAGGTTGCGAACCTGATGTAATAACCTTCAATGCTTTGATTAATTGTTTTTGTAAATTTAAAAAATTACCTCGAGCTTTGGTGTTCCTTCATGAGATGAAGAATAATGGGTTGAAACCTAATGTTGTGACTTACAGCACACTAATCGATGCCTTTTGTAAGGAAGGGATGATGCAAGCGGCACTTAAATTTTTTGTGGACATGAGACGAGTTGGGCTTTTACCTAATGAATATACTTTCACTTCTTTGGTTGATGCAAATTGTAAAGCAGGTAATCTAACGGAAGCGTGGAAGCTGATAAATGAGATGCTGCATTGTGGAATTAACTTGAACATCGTAACCTATACGGTTTTACTGGATGGCCTTTGTAATGATGGGAGAATGCAGGAAGCAGAAGAGGTATTTATGATATTGCAGAATGCTGGAGTGACTCCGAACCAGCAGATTTACACTGCCTTTGTTCATGGGTATGTTAAGGCTAAGAAGATGGAGAGAGCTTTTGAGATTTTGAAAGAAATGAAAGAGAAAAACATTAAACCAGATTTGTTGCTTTATGGAACCATCATTTGGGGTCTGTGCAGCCAAAATAAGGTTGAAGAATCTCAATTTGTAATCAGTGAAATGAAGGCTTGTGGTCTAACTGCAAATCATTTCATATATACGACTCTTATCAACACCTATTTCAAGGTAGGAAAAACCAAGGAGGCACTTAGTCTTTTGCAAGAAATGCGTGAATATGGTGTTGAAGTCAATGTTGTAACTTATTGTGCATTAATTGATGGGTTGTGCAAACAGGGATTGATCCAAGAAGCAACTACTTATTTTGATAGGATGGTTGACTTTGGTTTACAACCTAATGTTGCAGTCTATACAGCCTTAATGGATGGCTTTTGTAAGTATAATTGCATTGAAGCAGCTAAGAAGCTGTTTGATGAAATGCTAAATAAGGGTATTTTTCCTGATAAAGCTGCATACACCACCCTAATTGATGGGAACTTAAAGCAGGGAAATCTTCAGGAAGCTTCGGACTTGCTTAAAAGAATGGCTGAAATGGGTTTGGAGCTTGATCTTCCTGCATATACTTCCTTGATCTGGGGTTTTTCTCAGTTTGGTGAGGTGCGAAAAGCAAAAGTATGGCTTAATGAAATGATTGGGAAGGGTATTCTTCCTGACAAGATCCTGTGCGATTGTCTATTAAGAAAGTACTATGAGTATGGAAGTGTTGTTGAAGCCACTGAATTACAAAACGAATTGCTGGAAAGGGGTCTAATAGACAGGTCAAGTAATTATACGGTCTCTGATGTAAGAACTTAAGGATGAGTGGATGTTGGTACATCTAACCTTTCCTGGGCAGAATTCTTTACCTTTTCTTCAATGCACATGCAAGAACACCAAGGACTTGATAATTTTGTGGGGAAATTTGGCCAGACATTTGGCTTGCTCTCTGCAAATGTCTCGTTTGATGCAATGCAACTTGGTAAATCAGCTGTCAGCGAAACTTGTTGCATATGCAAAGTTTGTCTTGGTCTCATGATGCAAAATATGCTTCAGGATAAGACTTTCTTATTTTAAGTTCTTGTCTGATTAATAGTGTAGAGACCACATTATTCCTGTCTGGACTGATACCTTCAATCTTTAAGTGAGTAATGAGTTCAGCTTTTTTAAGTTTATAGTAATTAGCACAAGTTTTTTTCTTAACGAGATGTTCTTAAATTTGTTCTACGTTAGTAGTTCTTCAAGCTGTACTGTAATGAGCTGACTCCTGCAAATATATGTGGCAGCTGGAAATGGCCTTGTTGTTAGAAGACATACCAGCAGAGATTGCATGAATGAATTAGGTTAAAGCAATTATGTACATTCAAGAAGACATAAACAAGTTCTGTTGAATTGGTGATGCTTTGACCGCTTAGAGTAGCAAGGTACAATTTTTCTCCTACGATATTTGACTATATTTGATGTTCCTGCATTTGTCGTTAGTTTCATTGATTAGAATGGTGATTTCATCATGTATAATTAATGATAACAATTTCCTCACATAGCTAATCCATATACGTTGCAATTTCCACTATCATTTATCTTCATACATATCATATATATTCTAGTCTTACATTTTTGGAATTTTCTAACGACTTTTTATCCTGATTCTATGCAATATGAACCATACGAAGAATGTGCGGTTTTTAGGAATGGCATTCCCCCACAGCAGACACATTATACAAATATTTTATTTGGAAATAAGGTTTTATAATATGTTCAATCCTTATAAACACTTTACTATGACTAAAAGTCAAGACACTTTAAAGGATATCCTCCCATAGGTTGTCAATTTTTTTAAAGACCTTGCTTCTTGTTAGCTAGAAGAATTTTACCTGATGAGCTGTATAGAAACCTTGTATCTATAACAAAAGGCACATTTAACTGCTTATATGTTTTTCACCTATTTTAGCATGTTTCCTTACTTGTACAATCAAGTTCTGGTGTAACTACAATTTAATTGGTTTCAGTCTAATGAAATACAATAGCCAATAATCATCTTGTCCAAATGATTGTAAAGATCCATTTTAAGATTCACTAATATTCCAACTATATAAGTTCATAAGATAATGACAAAATTGTCATATAAAAGATATCAGTGGCATAGTGGGTTTTATATATTTATACTTTCCCTCTCATAATTTGTGCAGTTTTATGGGGTTTACCTATAAGTGTCTGTCTTGGAAGTTCTAGCTAGCTCAAGGGAGTTGGAGAGGAGAGCTTTCAATGTCTTTCGGGTTTAGTTTTATCTGTTTTCATACAACCGAACTTGGGCGCTTGAATAATTGGGAGTCGAAGGAATTGACATTCAAAGAAAGAGTTGGGAGTCGAAGTCCTCCTGAAGCCACATATGGATCCGTTCCGAGCAGAGGCCGCCATTTGCAATCATTGCAAACTCAGATATGAAAGGAAAGGGAGGTCCAGCACCCATCAGCCAGCATAGCATGCCTACTCCATTTGCAGGGTCGGCTTCTTATAAACACAAGTTCCATTTTCTTGTCTTATAGCTGTTTGACAGACGCATCTTGCCAACATTCTAATGCTGTAATATTTTATAAATTACAGGATTTTAAAGCCTTGTTCATGATGGAGTTCTGTAGTGAAAGGCAACGTTGAGTAGTGCAACGGCATTGAGTTTCTGAGTTCAACCATCCAGATATACAAGTCACTGACCAAAGGGCCGAGGCGACTAAGGCCTTTGCCTCCTCATGAAAACAAAACCCAACAAATATTCATTTCATATTACAAATTATTTATTGTATGTCACCAATAACGTGCTTTTATCGTATACGCCATGTCGATTTATTATTGAAAATTATTTTTCTTCCTAGAATTACATTAATCAAGTTTTAATTTTAAATTCTGATTTATCTTTATTTTCTTTTACTTAAAAATTGTTTCACATATATTGTTTGTTTTCAAGTTATTAGAAATATTTTTATTGCGATACATATATATATATATATATATATATATATATATATATATATACTTAAATATTGACCTTGACTGGTATGCGGAAATATTAAAATTTTTCACATGAAATAGCAACTGGTAAAATAATATATATATAAATATTATTATGAGCGATGTTGTTTATAATATTCTGTGCAACACAGAAAAAATTCACATTGTGTTAGTTTTTTTATGCGTCTAACTTATTTTTTTATGATCTGGTAAATTTTTTATATTTTTGAATGTCTTTTTATAGAGAGAAGTCATTATCAGAAATATGAATTTTATTTTATGCCTTTTCACTAGTAGAGCCATTTAAAAAAATAAAAAATTTATTAGGTTATCAAAAAATAAGTTAACGCATAAAAAAAACTAGCGTGCCGTGAGCGACATCGCTCGTAATAATATTTTTGTATATATATATAACTCATGTTAAAAATGTTCAGTTTGACGTGCTTAGTATTGAAAGTTTTTTATTATTATTATTTAATGATAATTTGACACAATTTTCATTTATTTAAAATTATGTATATTTTATAAATTTATGTTTATGTCAAATTAATTATTTCATTAAACAGATGAGGCTAGGTTGCAATAAATAAAATTGGAATACGAGGTAAAATAACCATTAAAATAAATGAAAGATTTAAAAATACCCATCATTCTATATTTCAAAGTAAATCTAGTGCTGATACCAAATTTATCCTTCCAAGTCTCTTTATACAGAACCGATTCCACCTCTAATTCAAGGTCCCACACTTTGATCTATGTATAAGGCTTCAAAAGTTTCCTTTAAAAGTTCTTCTTCACTCTTGTCTTCTATCTACCTCTAGCATTTGTTCTTTCCTTAGAAATTTATTTTTTCTTGAGATTTTTTTTCTTTTTTTCCCATTAAATCTCATGTTTCGTACTGAGTAATAACAAATTGAATGATACATATATGGCTGTATAAGTAATATGCTTTTCAGATAATAAGTAATAAGTATGTATATTTGAAAACAGATTTGTGGTTGATGTTTTGTTTGGAATATGGCAGATAAAGGATTGAGGAGTACAGAAAGAAATGCATGTGTTGGGATGCATCAGTAGGTTTATATATAACCTTGCTTATTATTGGTTTTTTTGGTTTTTGTTCTGTGCCTTCTTCATTGGGTGTTGCATGAAGTTTTAGCTTCCAGTATATACTTCCTTGTAAAGCATAAAAACTTGGTTTTCTATTTGGTTAAATTTGATTTGTTTTATAGAGAATTTGTGGAAATAGAACAGCAGACTTTAGAGTGAGGAATACCATTTTGAACTGCCTACTGCTTTTAGAGAAGCATTTATTTTTGTCTTCTGGGCAACCAAATGGATCTCTGTCTTTCTGTACACTACTTAACTTGTTTTATCTTTTTATGAGATGTTACTCCAATGGAATACCATTTTTTGCTGTTGATGTATTTGATTTAGTATAAATTTTGATTTCGAAGGTGAAACTATGTTTTCTTGTAATGTTATTGGTAATTCTTTACGAGTTAATATTTTGTGCTTTTTCGTTACTTTTATTTATTTCTCCCTTCAGTGGGTGGTTATGATCAATTTGCCTGATGCTTGCTTCTCAAAGAATTATTTTTGATTTCAGGCTGTAAAAGTTGGTGTCATGTACTCTATATAATTTTGTATTTGCTAGGTTCATGCACTATAGTTTTGATTCATTTGATGGAATGTTTCAAGATGGATTGGCGAAAGGAATTGTACTTATTGTATAAAGGTGAGAATAAGCAATGACTCATACACGTGTGACTGTTGAGCGCCACCCTATATAGTGAGTTATTCAACATCTGGGCATATGAAGCAGCAAGTTTAAATCCCAGGACAGGACTATTGGCCAGAAAACTGCTAGTTTATAGGGCTGCTAGAGCTCCTGAGCCCATAAATTAGATCCCATCTTATGGAGACCTGGAAGTGAGGAAGATGTAGCATTTCTGCCTCTGAATCTTCTGAAGTCATGTAGAACCATGATCCAGCCACTATTTAGAGGTGCTGTAGGAGCCCATAGATACTCCTCTGAATATGTTATATATCAGACAACCTGATAAAGAAGAAGGAGAAAGAGATTGGATCCTCACCCATTTATTGATCCAAAAGTGAAAGCCAATAGACTTTACAAGTGAAGAATGTGGATGGAATGTTAATGGCAAGGAATTGGTCCAATGAAGATTATTCAACCTGATAATGAAATTAGTGCATAGATTGCAGGTTTTTTTTGAATACAAAAGTGAAGGATGACATTGCTAATGCCTCTAATATACATAATAGATGAATATGATAGGTTGTATAACCTTTACAATTATGATTTAGAGTGATGATATCTAAAATGCAAGAAGATGATATTGCACCATGATGATACCAAGTCAATGGTACATTTGTTCCATTCCCAAATTGTGATGTATTTTGTATCGGATCGGTATAGGTCGGACGGTGTTCTCATTCCACCTATTCAGTAATGAAAGTAATTCTAAGAGTAAGTGAACGGTAAGATCTCAATTTGTTAGTCATCCTTCATCACCAACAATGAACCGAAGTTCAGTAATGATTATTCACTATCCTGCCGATGCACCCGCGGTCAAATATCGCCAACAAAAAGAGTAAACGTTAAAGTTGGCCATGTATGCAATGAAGGAAAATTTTCAATTTAAGGTCATGAAGTCTTGTTAAAGGTTCGAGGTAGGATGTACTTACAATTGTACATGGCGTGCGTACCAGTGGTCCCTAATGTAGAGACAAGTAAAGGGTAGTCTTTAAATATCATAGTTTCGAGCAATGTCAACCGATCATCGACAAGCAAGCAAAGAAATATATAGAATCATATTAGATCTAAGTACCAAGTTACCATCAATATGTCAAAGAGATTGTACTTGGATGTTGCTAAAGTATAACATATGATGAGGCATGGAGAAAGCAAAGAGAAAATGCATTAAATAGTATCGAGCACCCGAGTCATATCAAACATTGCGTGTGGTGTTCAATGTTGGAGGCAAAGAATCCGGTACCATAACTCATATTAAGACGGATGAATTTGTTTCCAATATTTATTCATGGCCTTGGCCAAAAGTATTATGATTTCCCTTGATGTGGATGGGACCCATCTAAAAGGAAAATACAAGGGTATTTTAATTATTGCATCATGCTTCATGGAATGAGCGATATACCTGTATTGGGATGAGGGAAACATCATACACTTGTTCTTCAAAAGTTTAAGGAGACAGGTTAATGATTTAGCATTTATTACCGATATATGGTTTGGAAAGGCTTTATATAACGCTTATCATGGAAATTGCATGTATCATCTAAGGGCAATGTGAAATGTGATTTGGAAAAAATAAGCATATCCATACGGCTTTTTATCAGATTTAGTAGACTTTGAAATGCGAAATTAAAGCTAGAGGCCATTAATATAAAAGATATCAATATGTCATGGAAGCTATTCGATAAGGTTTTTCCGAGCAATGATACAACATAATGACAACTAATATATGAAATATGAACGGTTTAAGAGATGTGTCACTAAACTTTCCATTTCTTTTTAAACCGGTTTTATGGCGTAAATGAATCTGCAGCTACCTCCACCCTTGGAATTCTGATTGAAAAGATATTAACAAAGAGGCTAAATGAATGCGGATTCAAATCCCTTTAGTTTGTATGAATACAAGTTCAGATTTCAATCTACTGATTAGCTAAAACATGCTCGTGTCAGTTTCAAATGGATGGGTATCCATGTATACCACTCGGTCGATTTAGAAATTTGACGCCTACGACTTGTTCTAAATATTACAGTGTTTCTTCATGGAGGAATCTATGACTATATATCCTTTGATGATGACGCGATCCATGTATCTCCGGAATTGATCGGATCGAAGCGTGCTCGAAGACTTCAAGGATTACGTAGCCACCACATCGTCCTACAAACATGCACCGTAATATGCCATTATAGATATTCATTTTATTGTGGTATTGTATTAATGGTTGTAAGTTAAACCCAAATTTTGTAAAAAACAAAATCCCTATGTCAACGAATACTGTATTAATCGGCCTTTGATGGCATAAGTGTGTGTGAAATGCGGAAGCTTGAAATTCTGAAAGCAAGTTAATGAGGAATTTCACGACCACTATTTGTCCCACGATATCGCCCGAAAAATACTACTGAAAATTTCACTTTTCACTCCTGCGCATATCGAAAGAGTGTGCCTTTATAGTGACTACTCTGCGTAGTAAGTGAAATTTCCCCAGCTACTTAACCTGGCTAATTTCACCGTCCACTGTTTCCGCCTTTATAAAGACTACAAGGGATTAAGATAGTATAGTGAAATTCTACTTAACTTTGAATTTCATGTTATTTCTGCCTACTGTATTTCGTTTGAGTTTGTTTTAAACAAGTTATTTTGAAATTGTTGGGTACATTTGTTTACTTACATTTTAAAAGTTCATAAATGAATTTCATAAATGAATCAATTAATAGTTTTACCATTAATAAATTTATATTCATTACAATATCACTAAACTAATGGGTACTTTACATCTCATTGTGAAAAATTTCCACAAATATATTTCTCCAATAAATAAAGCAGCTATCATTTGAAGTCAAATGGCCTTCCAAAGAACGAATTCTATATACTTCATGATAAACACGAATCACCAATGAAAAAACATTGGAATTGGTTAAGTAAATAATAAGATATATTGATACCCAAAAAATGTAAATGAAGTATTGAAGAAATTACATTTGTTTGTGAGGGAATCCTCTTCCGTTCGAATTGAGTTAAGTCCGTTTGATCCGGATGATGAGTGTAGTATTATCATCAAGTAATATGGGAACAAAACCGCCAATGGTCTTCCCATTCTTTATTTGAAACCATGACTTGTGTCATTTTAATCTTTAATATGGTAATATCTTTTCTGAATATCAACCTTCATAGACATGCGCACTTTTATTCATGTATATACCTACACCAATGGAAACTAAAATTTGAAAGTAAAATTAATTACAATTAGTTACAATAACATTGAAAAATATAAAATGGTTAATACAATGAAGATGATGATCCGGGCATTTTTCCCGCATAATAATCACCGGGGGCATATCGTTCATCTCACTCGTCCAAATCAATGTTCGCAAATTGGTCCATAAAGATGGATGCTTATTATAACGAGATTGTCCTATTATTCACCCTATATGGTGTCACAATTATATTTTGATAATTGAAAACATATACATAAAAGCATTAATTTATGATCGATGGAAATAGTTGATTACTATCGATCCTCTTTAATGAAATATAGACAACATCCATTCCCTACAAAACAATTATAATAGAAGTTTGGGTTTTCCACAAAGTAGCCATACAATCTTAATTAAAACTATACTTACATCATTATTTAACCACCTTTTCAATATATTTATAAACTTCTTTACTTATCTTATCAAAAGGTTGACAATGCGTTTTTCTTTAATGGTTTAAAGGATCCCAAACCACATGAATTGGATAACTTGGTTCTGTTCGTTTTGGGATAAGTGGTGCTAGAAGCTACTATTTGCTACATAATATACAAAATAATCATTAGTTGATTAAGTAAACCATTAATCAAAGAAAAGTAAAATTAAACAATAATGAATTAAAAAAAATGTTTGTTTATGATCTTCACCATTGTCTTGAACTGTGTTGCTTCAAGTCCAAAGTTATTTGCAAAATCTTCATGCCCTCATTTATCATGCCTTCAAGATATCTATGAATGAGCACCCTGTTGAGATTGGTGTTAGCTGGTGTAGTATAATAGACTCTGCTAAACCAGGATGAACATGTAACCGGTGGTTGATCATGTAAAACTTGTAATAAGCTCATTATTCACGATATACCTGAAACGAAAATACAATTGAAATAAATCATTCATAAAAATACATTGAAAATTCTGAACTTACTTGTTTTTGTAGAGACGTCGTTGGCCATATTATAGTGTAGGATGTTTGGTATGGTAGATCCTCGAATTCGGAAGTGGAACCATAGTATCGTTGAAAGCAGTCATAATGAATTTGATAAGAAGACATAATTATAAAATATAAACACAATGAGCTTTTATGTAATATGGTCACCAAAATGTCAGTAAAGATGGGATGTCTGACTGAGAAAATCGTAAGATCATAGCAAAGTTCCTAGGTACTTTTCAAATTATCATTTTCAATGATTGTAAAGTTATTTTTCTTCAAATCTTGATTTTCCACTTCTAAAAGAACATGCAGATTGACATTGTCCCATATTTCGATCATTGGAATTCAATGTTTCTTCCAATCTGTTTCTGACCCGATTCACACCATAGCTATAAGATAAATTCCTCATCTCCGCTTCTGGGAATTTACTTTTAACATGGCATGATCAAACCTTGCTCCATCCATGATTGAACCGATCCATATTATAGTTGTCTCAATAGCACAATCCACCACAAAATTGATTGTCTTCATCCTGAAATCACCAAAATTGCCTCAAATTGATCTGATTTAATATAGATAACTTTGAGTGCCAACTATATTTATGAAGAATATCCCACCTCCTGAATAATTCTTCGTGAAACCTATAACACAAAAACATATCAAAATAATCAAAACCTATTAACAAAACCAATCGTATTTTCAATTGAAACTAGTATGTATGTATATATGTGTGAAGTGTATGAATTTCAGTGTAATTGCATTCATAACTTTCATGGTATTTCACTTGGTAAACACAGTAATCTTTCGGTCAGTGGGTATATAATTATGAGAGCTTTCCTATATACGGATACCCCTCCATCTTTTTATTATATACGGATTTTAATTTTCACGTATCTCCATTTCAATTCGGGTGGTTTATGTGATATAACTTGAAAATAGTATCTAAAGCCTATACAAATTGATATGCATACACAATACTATTCAAATAGATACTTATATATATATAAATTCTTTATTTCATAAATTTGTTCATACTGCATTAGATATTCCTCAAAGACTTATTCATATTGTGCTTGGATTTGTCAGGGAGCCATTGTTGTCATGGTAAGAAGATGAGAGTTGACTTGGTTGCTCATTTTTAGGTAATAATATTTTTGTTTGTTAAAAATGTTAAATTAGTATTGAAAGTTTAAATTTTATGAAATATTTGACACAATTTTATTTTTTAAAATATGTATATTATTTTAAAATTATTTTACTTAAAACCCTAAATAAAATTGGAATACGAGGGAGGGGCTAAAACAGTAATATTTTACAATGAAAGGCTAAGAGTGTAAAACAGAAGAGATCATTTTGAGATTTGCTGGGGTGCTGAATAGCAGAGCCCCTTATCCATTTCCGAAGTCTATTTTCTTTTATTTTCAGAGTCGAGTCCACCTCTCTAGCAAGGGCAAGGTGACCCAAACCACACCCAGAAACCCCCGCCATTTTCATAAGGTGATAAAAAGAAGAATTGGCTTCAAAAGCCTTTCCTTTCCAAACCTTCTAACCTCACTACCTCAGTGTCACTTGGGCAAGTCAGTGCCCTCTAGCTTTTCATATTAGAGCCTTAGAAGAAAATTTTTCACTTTTGGGTGCTTTTAACATCTGGGCATTTTTGTTTTCTTTGGTTTCCGGTGTCAAATAGGGTGCTATGTTTCGTACTGACTGATTCTTTTTATATTAGTTGGGTTGCTTCTTCTGATTTGTACGTTATATGTACTGAGTTGAGTCGAAATGACAACAATATCAGCAGCTTGGCTGTATCAAGGTGTGTCCTTTTCAGAATCACATTTAATGGGTAAATTTTTCAAGAATTTTACTAAATTAGAAAACAGTTTTGTATTTGATGTTTTGTTTGTGCATATGGCAGATAGAGGATTGAGGGGTACAGCCTTAGCAGATGCATGTGTTCGGAGCCCATGTTTCAATCAGTTGCAGGTTTATATTTTTATAAAATTTAGTCTTGCCTTGCTTATTATTGGTTTTTTTTTTTTTGTGATATTTTGTTCTGTGGACTATATTTTACTTCATTGGTGTTGCTTGAAGTTTTACGCTTCCAATTGTATAGGTACTTCCTTGTAAAGTGAATTTGGTGGTAAGTAAACTTGGGGTTTTCTATTTGGTTAAATTTGATTTGTTTTTATAGAGAATTTGTGGAAATAGAACAGCAGACTTTAGAGTTTTTTAAATCACTGTCTTTTTTGCCTGAACTGCAAAAATACTGCTTTTAGAGAAGCATTTATTTTTTGTCTTCTGGGCAACCAAATGGATCTCTGTCTTTCTGTACACTACTTAACTTGTTTTATCTTTTAAAAATGAGATGTTACTCCAATGGCATGCGATATTTTTGCTGTTGATGTATTTGATTTAGTATAAATTTTGATTTCGAAGGTGAAACTATGTTTTCTTGTAATGTTATTGGTAATAATCTTTACGTGTTAATATTATGTTCAGCTTTTTTCTTTTTCTTTTTAATTACTTTTATTTATTTCTCCCTTCAGTGGGTGGTTTTGATCTTGAAATATGCCTGATGCTTGCTTCTCAAAGACTCTTCATACCTGTCAGGTTGTCACACTTGGTGTCATGTACTCTTCCTTCCTCATTTCCTATACTGCTAATTTCAGCATTTGTACTGAACTATGCAGACATCATTTTTGCATTCATTTCCAGCTGGAACATTTCAAGTTAGGGTTGGCTTGACAAATTCACCAAAAGTTCCTGTACTCCATTGTATAAAGTGTGAGAATAAGGACGATGACTCCTCTAAACGTGTGACTGTTGAGCGTCCACCCTACTATAGTTATTTGGATTCAACATCTGGGCAGCTTGAACCAGCATCTGGTGCTCGTGCCAGCATTCCAGGACAGGACTATTGGCCAGAAGGAACTGCTAGTCGAGTTAGGGCTGCTAGAGCTCCTGAGCCCACAGGTAAATCAGTAGGATCTCCATCTTATGGAAAAAGACCTGGAAGTAGGAGGAAGAAGAAAATAGCATCGGTTGCTGCCTCTGAATCTTCTGAAGTCAGTGTAGAACCAAGTGATCCAGCAGCACCTGAAACTTTAGAGGATGCTGTAGAAGAGCCCATAGACATCTCCTCTGAATATGTTATATATCAGACTGAACCTGATAAAGAAGAAGAGGGATATGAACTAGACAAGAAACTTGGACGTCCTCACCCATTTATTGATCCAAAAGTGAAAAAGCCAATAGAGGAGCCATGTACAAGTGAAGAACTGTGGTGGAACTGGAGAAAGCCAGACAAGGAACAATGGTCCAGATGGCAGAGAAGGCGACCTGATGTTGAAACGGTTAGTGCATAGAAAGGAGGTATTTTTTTTTCTTGAAATACAAAAGTGAAGGAGAGAAAGTGCTAATGCCTCTAATATACTAACTGATATACTTCAATATATAAAAGCAAAAGTGTGGCATTTTCCTTTTTGCTGGAATAGCAAGATTTAAAGCTCTCCTTTCACAATTATCTTAAGTATTTGGAGTCCTGGAGGTGATGAACCTACTTGTCAGACCATAGTCATGGTGACCTGTACCTCCCATGTTGGATTTGGTTTACATAGGACTCCCACAAATAATCCATGGGTTATGTATTTGCTTTATTGGGGGAAATCATTATAGGTCTATTCGTTGGTACTTATTACATTTATTATTGTTCATTTTTGTTAAAATGATGTGTTTATGTAACCACAACCCCAAAACTATTAGAAGTCAGACCCAACTATACATATCAAGCCAGCACAACTATCTTAACACAATTAACAACATACATAGGGAAACATGTTAGGTCATAGTACATGTTGATAGTAGCCTAACATGTAAGGCCCATATTTTGTACCATTATTGAATGGATCTACACGAGGAGGAATGTTAAAGTGTGTGTTTCTGTTAGCTACATAGTTGAGTCTACTTTCTGACAACTGAATTTTGTGGGATGATGGTAACTTAACAACATTCACAGACAGTCTAGCACAATTTGAAGAGGTGCTACGTGGTCTGTTATTTTAATTTAGAGTTTATCTTTCAATTTCAGGTTTTTCTCAAAGCAATGGCAGAGACTGGGCAAGTAAAGCTGTATGGTGAACATCCGACTTTGACTGAAACTTCTCTCTACAGAGCAAGACGACATCTTTTCAAGGAAGAAAGGTGCTACTAGTGACTAATTTGAATGGATGTCACTTCATGCTTTGGCATTTTATTACAACTATGTTGTTAGACAGGAAGAAAAGTGGCGGTAATGTTGCTGTCAAGCTATTTTTTGTGGACTTGTAAAATAATTGGTGAAAAGATACATGAGGCTGAAAAAAGATGGTGGTACTTTCTATGGTTTGAAAAACTGGTTGTAAGACCAAGAAATGTTGTTTGAATTCAAAAAAAAATAAAATATATATATATATATATATATATATTCTAAACGAAACAAATGCATAACTGTCCTGGTTTTTTATGCGCAGCATGGAATATGGTTAAAGAAAACATGGTTCATATGTGTCCTGGCCCCTGCTTATCTCTTTGTCTTTCTCTCTATCATACATTTAAAGTACATATTGCTTTTCCCTTGAAAACACTGATTGTAAAAACCATTTAGAGCATTCTAATTGTTTTTCAGAGGGAATATTTCAAATTATTGTTGATTTTATAGGCTTCAAGTTGAGCACGAGAAACTGGAAAAACTGGGTTCAATAGCATACTACTCAGAATGGGTAAAGGCATGGAAGAGAGACACTTCAAGGGAAGCTGTTCAGAAACATTTTGAAGAGAGTGGTGAAGATGAAATAACCCAACTAATTGATATGTTTTGTCATCAAACAGATCGAGAGTATAGGATAATGATGGGAACTGATGTTCGTATACAAAGGGATCCTTTAGCAATGCGAATGCGGGAGGATCAAATAAAGCAAAGTATTCACTTTTGCAAAGCTGATATGCTTGTCCACTCTCTGTCTTTCATTATTAAGTATACTGTTTCATAATCTAATTTCTACAAAAACTGCAATATTTGTTTAAGTAGTATCATTATTATTAGTATTATAATTATTCAAAAATGTAAGCTTATTCTTTTGGATATTTGATGCATTCTTTTTCTTGTGAATAATCAGTTAGTCTCTAACTCGAAATGATTTACACATTAACTAATCCCCTCCAAATTTGAGCACTGGTTTATGTTATGTGTAGTGTGCACATCTGCCCCTTTCTTGTATTACTATTATGCATTTGTTTTCAAATTTGATTTTGCTAGTAAGCTGCTAGTTGTTGTCAAAAACCTTCACCTTCTTGGAATATTCTGGCTTTATCCCAAATTGTGGAAACACACTTTTGGAACTGCAACTGATAAAAATAAAATAAAATTAAAAAATTACAACGCCATGAATTTCTTCTATCTGTCATTCAGACACTTGAGGTTGTTTGCTTGTAATAGCATCTTCTATTCACTAGGAATATAGTCATTTCATTAACTGGTGTAATTGTTGTTCATGATCTTGAATTGATTTATATTTGGCACTCTCATCTGAATATGTGTTGATATTGTTATCATAATGAAACTAAGGTGAATATCCAATCCATTTTCTGTTAGTTCGACCTATTTGATTGTGTTCCGATAATTGACTTCTTTTGGCCTTTGCAGTATGGGGTGGAGATCCAGTATACCCAACTGTGAACTACATTCAAGATCCCAATGAAGTGATTGATTATAGGGGCCCAGACTTCCATGAACCAACACCTAACATGCTGGATTACTTGAAGGAGGTCAGTACTTAAAAGTACCCCCTCTCCTCTCCTTTCTCCCTGTCCACTCTCCATGGAACTCATTTAAGAGTTTTATCTTCAGGTCGTAGAATATGTGCGTCATTAACCATTTCCTTGTCATTCTTCTTTTTGAAACAAAATTTTAGATTTTGAACAAGGAGAAATTTATCATTTTAAATCACACTTTAAAACTGTATTAATAGGATTTGGAGGCTTATATTTGACATCTTTGATTTTGTCTTAATGGAATAAGTTCTGATTTTTTCCCCTTCTAAACAGCATGGAAAAATCATACCAAGGGAGGAGCTTGAAAAAATTCTGGCAAAAGAGAAGACCGAAGTACTCGAGGTAATCATGTGACTCAATTTTTTGCCCTAGGTCACTGAAACTTGCTCCAATTTTTTACGTTGAAAATACTATCTTTTCAGTGACTCCGACTCAGAAACCATATATTTCATTGTGCATTTTTTCTGTTAGGTTTTAAAGAATAATTCATTCTTTTCACTTTAACTCTGTCCTGCTCTAAGATGATCCTGTGAAGGAGAAAGCCATACTGAGCTTAGAATTGATTATTTCAAAAATTCTGGATATTGCTTAGTCTAACATCCTTGACACACTAATATCCCCAGAACATGAGGTGCTTAACCTTCTACATGCAAAAGGCCAAAGATGATATTAAATATGTGAGACCAAGTCTTGGACCAAAGACCTTACGAACAAATAGGCACTAACATTGTTGGATTACCAGTTTTGTAAAAAAAAATTAGATTAAGGGAATAGAAGGAATATAACAACTAGTTAAAAACACAGTAAAACTGCTTAAGATTGCCATGATTAGATGTCTTGAATTACATATTTCTCATTTCCTTCATATTAAATAGATGAAAGGGAAGTGATGTTTTAGCTGTGGTTTTTCAATCGGAGATAAGAATTCAATTTGTAGCTAGTGTGTAATTAATGCATGTTTTCAGCTCTGCAAAAAAAATAAAAAATAAAATCCATTATATTCAAGGTACATTAGAAAACATGTATTGCATTTTATGTTTTAATTTTATAGGAAGTGGGTTCTACTAGGTATCAAGTTAACACAAGCACATAATTAATACTCTCCCTCAGTTGTAGACCTGTCTACTAATGGGACAGAAAACAAACCTTCTATATATAAAGCTTAGAATTAACATAAATGGGGATTAGCAAGATTTGAACACCAAACTAGACAGACAACTGAGCTATGATTTCATGTTAAGTTAGCATGATAAGTCATGATTCCAAATTATATGCTGATAAGAAGTCGGGTCCAACTATCAAGTTAACTCAATCGCACACTTAATAATGTTGAATGCTCCGGTTGATGCATGAGCCAGTAAAGGTTAAAACCAGGGAAAACCCAATTAGTAGAAATCAAGTGAGAAAATGACATTAGGGGGATCTGTTTCTTTCAATAGACTTGATTTTTTATGTTTGGTCTCTGGAAAATATTATGGCGGTAGGAAATAGCATCTTGGTCAAAGGAAAATGGGGAGAAGACTAAAATTAAAGGAAAAGGCCTTCCCAAATATAATTATATAACCCCAGAAGTCGTTTTATTTTGAAACATTGGGACTAACCCTCATAACTCTCTTTTCTGTAGTTTCGATCCATGCATAGTCTTACATGTTTACTTTTTCAAAAATGTTCATATAGACTTAATGTAACATTTAAGACTATTGTCCTAAAAATTGATAGAATAGTTAGGTTCTTTCACTCACGTTGTAAGAGAAGTTAAAACTAATTAAGAAGTTAAGAGTTCTATATAGAGAAAAATCCCATAGAAAACCACCTTAAATAATGGGATGACAACTATTCCCCATGGAAAGACACAAGAAAATAATAACCGGAGGCAAGCAATAATTGAATTCAGAGGCATCTGTCACATTAATTAGGTGTTGTTATGAGTGTTAAATTTTGAAATTATTTTTAAAGTTATAAGTCTGTGGGCCTAACTCAACCTCAAAAATTAGCTTGTAAGGTGAGGATTGTCCAAGGCTTATATAGCCCTAATTCTTATTATGCCCAGGTCATGTGGTACTTTTATACTCATGTGTCAACAGAGAGTTTCTGTAGTTTATCTATGCCTATATAAATCTCAAGCACCTGATTACTGTGAGTCACTTTAATGTTTAACCCTTATAATGTGAGAGCTGTTTTTATATTAAAACTATATCCTTGTTGTTGAACTGTTGTATATAGGTACTATAGAAGTGTATTCTAATTTGTAAGTACAAAAGTTGGTTTTTCTATGGGTTAGAACTTGTGTGTGCTGTTTCGTGACACAAAATGCCATACAATCTACTAAACTTAAATAGGTCAATAATGTTGAAAGGAAAAGTTTGAAGAGATTTATCACTTTGATTTATCCATGCTTTACTCTATCTGTGTTTTTGGTAAAAGCAGGTACCAGATATGGATGAAGCTATGGCACAGGCTGTCGACATTGGTGACAATGATGTGAGTATTATTGCATAAACTATAATAGATAATCACCTTATGATCCTTCAAGTAATACAGATAAGCTTTAATCATATTCGTCCAATTTACATGTAATCCAGTTACATTTGGTGCTTTAGAAATGGCATCCCTTATCAACATTCATTTGTGATAGGATGAAGGAGAGGATAGTGAAGCAGAGGTTGATGAAGACAACAAGGAGAAAGAGAAAATTACACGCAATTGGAGTGTTTTAAAAAGCACTCCAGAGTTGCGCAAGTCAAAGGTATGTATGCTCACATTTGCTTATGAACTGCATGCATTATTCCTAAATTCTTGGAAAAAAAACATGATTAAGGCTTAAAATGTCAATTCTTTTCTCATTAGTCCTTGATGCTTCCATTGATAATGCTAAATCCCTAATAGAAATATGGTTAAATTTAAAGTAGAAGTATACAAAGAAACACAAATTGAAATTTTTGGTCTGTAGCTTATGCAGTGAATTTACATCACATATACTATGCTCATTGTTATTATATTTCAAACTATTACATTTTATAATATTTTTTCTCTCTTATTAATCTTGCAGGGTAAACAACCTAAAAAGCAGGATTCCATGTCTCTGGAAGAGGCTGTAGATGACTCAGAGAACTTGACTGATTTTCTTATGGATTTTGAAGAAGATAAGTAATATCTATAAATTTCAGGCTATATATATAACATATTTAGGGTTAGTAGTATCAACTTTTTTGAGTTTTGAGAAGAAGTTTTGGAAACAACGTAAAAGAAATGGCTTGTGAGGTTGCTCATGCAAAATGAAATCTAGTGGTAAGCAGTTATTGGTGATGGTTGACAGCAGCATTTGAAGCTGTACTGGAGAAATTTTTTGTTTGTTGGAAACGGTTTGAACTTGGAATTAGGAGATGGAACATGGATTAAGAAGCATCTTAATTCAATGCATTAATTATTTTGAAATTAATTTTAGGTTGGGGGTAAATTGTGGCGGGTTGGAGTTGATCATGAAGACCAATTTAAAACGAGTTTGAGCTAGATAAAAGAGGAAGTAATTTGATTTGTTAAAGGGTTTTGGAAAGAAAAATGAATAATTATAATAATAATAATAATAATGATTTGTTTTGTCAAATATCTCTGTGTTGTGTTTAACTAGGAAGTAATATATAATTTCTTAGTGTAAGTAGGTCATGGGTTCTATTGCTTCACTTGCGAGTTACATGTTATGTGCTTGAAATGTGAGCCAAATGTCTCTGGACCTCAATTCGGGATTGCAGCACAGACGTATTAATTTATTTTTTTATTTTTTATTTTCTGGTCCTTTTTCTTTGGGTAATTTTTTATAAAATTGACTACCAATACTCGAAACAAATAAAATTGTAATGGCTTCCCTAAAATTGGAGAAAAAGTACATTTATATCAAAATTCAGTTTTCAAGCATTTTAATGGTTGTTAATGTCAAAATATTCATGTTTTTATAAGATTGTTCCAAAGTTCGTTTCTCCTTCACTTTCATCTTCTTCTTTTTTTTCTTTTTCTTTTTTTTTTTTCCTTTTTTGGCTCATATACTATAAGTATTTTTTTAACAGATTTTCTTTACGAGCAATTGTAAGAACTGTTGAATTTTAACCATCACAAGTATATGCATTAATCTTTTACTTGAATATTTATATATTAGTAATTGGGATTTCATTTTCAGGCAATAGTTAGTTTTTTTTTATTTTAATAAAAGAAAAAGGTGTTAGCTAGTTTATTAAATTCATAAACTTAACTAGTTTCACATAAGGTTATATATACACTTAAAAACCCCCAAGCACGGTCTCACATGCAAAAATATCTTAGTATTGTTATTGGACTTATCTAATTATTATTACTATTATTGAGAGAAGCTAATTAATTTTATAACCATATATCTAAATGAAATGTTGGACCAATATATATATATAAAAGGAAATGGTGAAGTCTTAGAATTAATTTGTTAGCTGAAGCTAATCTATAAGCTTTCAAGAAAAAAAAAAATCATTGTCTATAAATCATTGTCTCTCGCTCACGTATCTGTGTTATATTTCTTTTACAGGTAGAGGTAAAAAAAAAATACAGACTTGAAACTTGGATAAAAAGCAAACATAAAGGAACAGCTAAGGGTTTGAAAAAGTTGTATCAAAAGCCTTCAACAATCTCATACAAAAGAAAATAAAGTGAAAGAGAGTAGAGGAAAAAGCCCTTTTAATCCCACTCATGTTTAAGATTTGTCTTATGTAAACCGCATTTTCCCTTTTCAACATTTCAACATTACCACAGTTTATTTTTAATTTTTTTGGCCCTTAGTGATTTACAGTCTTCAAGAGCATAATAAGTATCTATTGCTTGATTACAATAATTAATTCCCTCTCTCAACCCATCTAATCTTTGGTTTATTTTCCCTTTGCCCTACACTGTATCTAACTCATGCTTTTCCAAGATGTTAAAGTGCTTTTGTTCATATTATCCTATAGTCCATGTACCATAATTTATACATTGTTTTATTATTATAACATTGATTATTGAACAAGTTAATGAATATATTTAAATATTGTTTTAAGGATCATTATATTAAATTAAGGTTTATATATATTATTGAACATCATTATGAACACAATCTTAATTAAAGATCTAACATTAATTACAACAAATTTATTTTATTTATTTCTTGTTTGAGTTATACCAAAAGAAAAAAGATACATTTGTATATATGTATCATTAAAAAGCTAACTTCTTCTTTTTCCTCCTTTTTTATTGTTATTTATTGTTTTATTTGTTTTATCTGGTGCTAAAAGCAATTATAAATTATATTAAGTATTAAAATCTCAATCCATTTGCAAAATATAGTTTGTAACATATTTTTTATATGAAAAATGCATAAAAACGATCACTCAGAGAGAGATAAGATAGTCCAAATTATGAGTTTAACATATATTAGACAGTGGAATTCAAAAAATGAACTATTAATTGTCCTCAGCAGAAAAAGATAATAATTACAAAAATAAAAAATTTGTCAAAATGGATTTGCTAAAATTACGTAAAAAACTGAGAAATAAGCTTGTCCGCATGACCTAGCAAATTGGATCAATGAATTAAGAGAAAAGAAAGACATTAGACCCTCAAGACAGGGGGTGTGAGACAGAGAAAGAGAGAGATTTTGACTAATTAATTGGGAATTAAAAATATGATTATTTTAGAGATGATAGAGATTTGACTTGGAACAGAGATTGGTTTCTTTGTTCTCTCTCTCTGCTTTTATATCACAATGCCTGCAAGATGATATAGAAATGATTAGAGACAACTAAAACAGAATATGGTGTATATATAAATATAATGATCATGTCTAAAACAAAAATGTTTGGGTTTTGTTTTGTTTAGGAGATGTATAGAACCAGTTTCTGTGTCACCCAAAACATGGTCAAGAAAAGATCCAAGTTGATGCTTGCTTTGTTTTCTTGCTTTGTTGCCCCCCTTGGCAACACCAAATTTGAAGAAAAATATTGTCAAACACATCAAATTAAAAAGAAAAAAAAAAAAACATTTGGTCAACCATGTTTCAATATATTCTTTTGTTTTGTGTCCCTTAACTCCAGCATTGTATTCTCTGATCTTTCTAAATTGGGCTTTGTTTTTTAAATAATAAATCAAATTTGAGTTAATTAAATATAAGTAAGTGTTAATTATTTCATTGATCACCATCATTACATTAGTGACCCCTCCTATTGGACCCCTCATCCCATTTCTTTGTCATTAATTTTGGTCATGTTCTCACAACACACTAACATGATTAGATTAAAAACACATGGGCTCCACTACCCTAATCATGTATTATATATTGATCCTGTTGTTATAAACTTAATTTTTCTATTATATATATATATATATATATAACTTGTTTGGCTCTCTCTTCACTTTTTAATTTCTATTCGTTTCAAGTAAATAAAATTTCAATTCTTCCGATCAATATTATATATATATATAACATATAAATGCATGCCTGCAATTAAGTTCAAGAGTCCATCTCAATGTTATTGTTTGATTAACAACAGTAATCTTGACATTAAACATCAATTCCCGCCGCATATCCTGCCATAAATTTATATATTTATCTCTCTCTTTATATATATACATACACAATTATATACATATAGAGAGAGAGAGAGAGAACTGGTTTGAAATATATATATTTATATATGAAGACGTGCACGCATTTGCATGTTGATTTTTCATGCATGGGGTGGGGTGATTGACCCCCTATGTATAGGCCTAGTAGTAGCTTTTATTTTAACAAGATTAATTGTGTTGGAACTTCGGTGCCTTCATTGAAATTGAGTGCTATAAAGTTTTCTGCTTTGGAAGTTACTGTGTATAAAGAATAAAGGGTGTGTTTTTTTCATGCGTGACTTCACAATCAGTATATTTTTTAACAATATATTTTTTAGAAGTTGAGAAATACATATAGCTGACAGGCTCATCCTATATTAAATATATCTAATGGATTATATTGTAATATAAATTATGCTGAATTACATTAGTCGTGTATGGACTTGCATGGACATTCTACGTTAACGGCTCTCTGGGCAGCTTTTTATCGTTTTTAATTATTTTGTATATATATTATGTTTGGCTTACCAGCTCACTAACCCAATCCAATTGTACACTTAATTATTATTCTTAATTCTGAGGACGTAATATTTTTGAATTTTTGAGTGACTATCTTTTCGTTTCAAAATAATGAGATTTATTATATTTAAAACTTAGATTTATAATTAAAAATTATACTTCCGTACAAATTCATGACTAAAACCTAATAGGAATAAGAATTAATAGAGTGTTATTGGTTTTAAGTATGTTTTAGATTTTTTAACTATTGAAGTGGGAGAGACCGTCCAAAAAATTATTTTTTTTAACTAATATATTTGCACTATGAGAATAAGGCTGATGTGTTTTTATTTTAATAATATACATTGATAACATCCAATTTTAATTGTTTGGAGAAAAAGAAATTCGTATGAGAAAAAATATGGCACTCAATTTTAAAACTCTAAATTCGTCCCTTTTTTTTGGTAAATGAACTGCATTACGCACAAAAAGGCCAGACAACTTACAAAGAAAGAAAAACAACCCTCCATAATATCCTCTAAATTCGTCCCTTGATCACACATTCACACTTGAATCCAGAAGCCCACTATAGGCTTCGGCTGAATGATATATATATATATATATATATATATATATATATTTATAAATTGAAAATATTAGAAGGAATGCAATAAGAGGCTCACTGGGATTGAGTTGGGTCATTTCTAACGTATTGTGCATGGGCTGTCAAGTCACTCTTCAATACCAGCGTACTCAACAATTATTTTTATTAATATATATATTTTTGTTTGCCTCGAATAATTTGGTTGTATATATAGATAATAAATAAAAAGTACCTCAGCGAATTTGATATATATATATATATATATACATATATTATATCATTTTTTCAACAATAATTAATGCCACATGGACTCTAAAAAAATATAACTTGGATATGGAAATTATATATATATATATATACATATATTATATCATATTTTTTCAACAATAATTAATGCCACATGGGCTCTAAAAAAGTATAACTTGGATATGCAAATTATTCAATGGTATATGGCTTATTGGTTTTGGTGGAAAATAGATGGCGTACTTATGCCTTTAAACCAACCAAACAAATTCATCAAAAAAAAAAAAAATAGATTTAAATAATTAGGATCAATTTTTTTGGTAACTGATAATATGCATTGTAATGCAAAGCGATCAATTACCCAACTATATTTATCTTGGTTAAAGCCGATAAAATAAAAATAAAAAGTGAAAAAAATGAGAGACGAAAACCGAGAAAGCCGAGCCGAGCCGCATAGGGAAGAGTGCGGGTGAGGGGCCGGGAAAGCCCACGACAGTCGCGTCAAAAAGTGGGGACTGACAGAAATCTAGAGAGAGAAATTGCGTGGGTCCCACAAATCTAAAAACTGTGAGCTGTTCCTCTTTTGACATCTATCGCTTTTCCCACTGCTCGCTCTCTCAGTGTCTCTCTCTCTCCATGGCACTCCCCAACCCAAATCCCCGATCCATGATTGAGAGAATAGAAAAGTGAGAGAGAAAATTCCAGAAAGCGACCCCCAAACCATCACTCCATTTTCTTTCTCCCATCACGAACCCTAAAAGATTTTTCTCACTTAGTGTCCCAAACTTTTTTGAAACCCAAACACCCCCAAAATAAAAAAAAAAAACACTGTCTCTTAATTATTATTATTATTATTATTTTATAAATAAAAAGGGTTCTTTTTGTTTAGTTTCATAATTTATTAGAAATTAGAATTTCTTACTATTTAATTTTTATAATATTTTTTGGAGTCTTAGAAAGTAAATTTTCACATTTATAATAAATTGAGTGCTTCTAATATACTAAATGGAGTTTGTAGACGAAAAGTGAGAGGAACATTTGCTTTCTTTCTTTTACTAAGCCACATTTTCATGTTTAACACTGGCTATTGATTCCATTAACGAGTAATATTATTCTATATAACTTGTATTGAAATGCAATTCATTTTACATATTTTTATTGATTATATATATTAAACTTATTAACTTTATTAATTACATATAATTCTCAATTAATAAAAACAATTGTGAAATGTTGACGAACAAATTTATTTTTTATTTACTCGCGCCTATTAAAAAGTTCAATTTGGACGGGCAAAAGGCATCAGATAAGGTGTTTTATGGCCTTATCTTCCACCCACCACCCTACTCTTTTCCCACTCATTTTTCATTTCTTTTTTCTATTTTTAAAAGAGGGAAATTATATTATTTGCCCTTTTTGTGTTTGGATATCACATTTTTGCCACGGTCGGTGTTAATAATCATGGCCGACTCGTCCTGTGAAAAAAATATATACATAAAATTTGAAGGATGAAAATGATGTGCGAAAGAAAGATGTTATTTAAGACCGAATTATCGCTCTAGCTTGGCCCAGCACTAAAATACCAAGAGTATATTTTTATTAATTTGGATTCAATCAGATTTAATTGTTTATTTTTATTAATCTGGATTCGATCAGATTTAATTATTTAATATGATTAGATCAATAATATTCATAAAATATATATATATATATATATATTTAAGACCGGATTTGTCAGTGGAATCAAGTCATTTAAACTCTCTTGTATTTTTATTTGTAATTTTCATTTTTTATAACTAGGGGAATTAGTAAGTAAAAGTGCCATTTTTTGCAAGCTTAACGACTCTTCGTCTGTCTTTCACCAAAAAGCACGACTCTTCATTTGCCACCTTCTTAACAACATAATAGAATATAGTACTAAATCACATTGATACAAACTAAATTAAGTTGAATATAATAGCTTTAATTATCTTTCTTTTATTACTATTTTTTATTTGTGACTATAGACTCCCTTTTGATTTGAATTTAATTTGGTATATGTTAGTGGAAATGTGGACATTTTCTTATAGGGTTGGACATTTATAATATTTACATTTCTAATTGCTCTTAATTAATCTTTATCTCATATGCCCTTTATTTATTTTAAACTATGCAACTAATAACTTAATAATATTTTTGTATTGTTTACATTCCTTGACTCGATGCATGCAAATCCCAATAGGTAGTAAAGCGTAAAGTAAATAATAATATTATGAGACCCCACCACCTATCACAGAATCTCATCAAGTAGATTTTATTGGGGAAAAAATAAACCATGATCCTGTTTCTCTTTTTCACTTTTAAAATCTTTTGTAAATGTATTACCAAAAAAAAAAATCTTTTGTAAATGATTTAAATTATATTGAATTAAATGATTTAAATTATATTGAATTTAACTACTTATTTCAAACTCTTAGGACAGTACAAAGTTTTGAGTTTGATACATGAGAAATACTCATCTATACAATATGTATCATGCTAACTGTACCTATATAACTACACACATATATATATTAATTAATATGAGAATCAGCTCAAAAATTAATTAAAAAATAAAATTTATTTACTATTCCGTATGTTTATCCGTGTGGAAATTCATAATAGCATATTTACATTTTTAAAATTTTTTTTCCCTTGACATTTAATAAAATTAAATATACCTCATGTTACATGCAGTATATTAAAATTTAAATTTTATTTTTCACAAATAAATATAAAAGTTCTATTCATTTATTTTCGTTACGGCACACCCAAATGCTCCAATAAATATTATATATATATATATATACACACACATACACGCACACTTTCTCTCCTTGCAAGCTCTTTCCAATGAAAATAATTCACTACCCGAGAAATCCAACCCTATGGAGAGCGAATATTATTTACTTAGACATACCTATAACCATTGATTTTTTATATGCAAAATAGTTTTTTAAAGATTCGTGTGCATTTATATATGTGTGTGTTTGTGGGGGAATAATATTGATCTTTGCATGTGTGTGTGTCTATGTATATAATATAAATTAAATTAACATAAATTTTCAAGTTTTTTTTTTTTGTAAGGAATTCTTTACAGGTTGGAGCTAGCACACCAACTATTTGCCAAAATCATTCAACATTCAAAGTACCAGGACTACTTGGCCTATCTCAATCTTTATAATTAAACAATTTATATACACATATATAGCAATATATATATATATATATGTACATGGCTATGAAAATTGGTTGTGCTATCTGTGTCCAATATGTCCATGTCCAAAAAGATAACACAGTGTAAGACCTTGCTGGCTATCTCTAAGTTCATTAATTCAAGGAGAATTTTGGAAAAAATAATTATAAACCAAATAAGTAGACTCCAAAAGTCTTCATTCATATATAGTTTATTTTCATGCATGGGGTCAAATTAATAAAACTAAGGTACCCCACTAATTGTCGGGTTCTGATCATCTACTTGCTGGGACATCTTCCCTGGTTTTTGTAACTTTGGTCCATACAAATTTACAGGTCATATATGCATATGTATATTTATATATATATTATTTTCAGCTAACTATATATAAAATTAAAGCCGACCCTACTTATGGAAATCACCCACATCATCTTCCATTCTTCGAAGAAAAAGATTTCCTTGACAGTGTTTCAAACATTATAGATATTATATTAAGCAGTTTTTGATGTGAAACTTGTTAGTATGTGTCGGTAGCTAGCTTCTTCTCTCTCTCTCTTTTATTTTTTATTTTGTGGGTTTAACTTATTGTATTGATTTATGATGAATTTTCTCGTACTGACATAATTGTTAGGAGGCGGATAGTAATCATAGTATCAGGCTATGAGCTTGATAGCTACTAGATTCTTGGTGTTTTAGATACCACATAATTTAGTCTCCTATTGCCTGATTGATTTGCCATTCTAGATACAAATGTTTCTTATCTTCTTTCAAAGGCCGGCTATAAATCTAGAAATTATTATATATTAATTTTGTTTTGTTTGCTTCTTCTTTAACCAAACATCTTAATTAATGATTTGGTTTGTTAAGATTGTACTTATAATATGTTTCCTCCATATCCCACATCTTTCATCGCCAGCTTTTGGATCTCGTTTGGGAAAAAAGAAATTACCCCACAAAAAAAAAGGTATAAAATTGAAAAAAATAAAAAGATATTTCTCTAGCTGTTGATCTTGTAAAAGTTTTGCCAAAATCTCTCTAATCTCATGGAAGAAAATTAAGGGCAACCCACTTTAAAAAAACCTACTAAATTGTCCCATCTTGGCTTTCATTTGGTATAGCTAGAATATCATGTAGAGAATGTGTATATATAGCGACCTTTTTTGACTATTTGCATGGGATCGTGGGCAAGGAATTCCAAAGAACAACCTATCTTTCTCTCCTACATGGAAAAGTTGCTTTTCTTTTTTGCTCACAAAAAGAAAATATAAAAAGTATTTTGGAGGATGACAACAAAAAGATAAAATTTTATATTATGTGCACCTTGGCTCTTTTATGATCGCGAATAGAGTGCATTTTTTTTTTTGCTTCAATGGATGTCAAAAGCTAAGCATGTTTTTCATTATGCAAACTGATTTAGGGGGCTTGAAAGGGACATTACATTATCCTCCACTTTTTTTTAAAAAAAAAATTTTGGTGTCTTAAGCTAACACTCTAATCCATATTAATTTAATATATGTATATATATATATATATATTATATGTTAGTGATTTGGTCCAAAATTCTTTGTGATTATGGTATCAATATCTCCCACATAAATTAAGGTTCGCTTTTATTTTTGTGCACAAACTAACTATACCTCTTTCCAAATCCTTAATTTCATCCATTACTTAAAGTAGGGTAATGGCTGCTATGTATGTGTGTGTATGTGTATAGGCTAAATTAACCTTTTCTTTTAATGAGGTGGTGTTGTTTATGGAGATACACAATCACAAGCACACGCATATACGTAATAGTGGTGGGTTAGTTAGTCCAAGTCCAAGTAGAATATGAGGAATTATACCCTATTAGAGGTCACTAATTAAAGAAAGAATGAATATTGGTCATATGACTCTATCTTTTAGTTTAATTTTATTACTTTAATTGCCACTTACGAGGACTAATTACTTAACATGTCCTAATTTTTGTTTGTTTTGAAGCACATAATTTATGTGTTTGGCACCTTTTTCTCTGCATTTGTGATAGGTAATGTTTTTGGAGAAAAGTAGTACTTGTCTTTTGCATTTACCTAATTAAATGTTTTTTTCTTTTCTCGCAAGGCAAACGCCATTCTAGGTTTTGCAGGAGGCAATTATTAGTCTTGGAGGTGTCCCATAAGGACAAATAGTTGTTTTGGATATATATATCCAAAAACTTAAAATTAATAATCATTTGGATAGGACGTTTTAAATGTGAAGTCAACTAAATATAAATTAATGTTAGATTTATGAAATATAAAGATACATCGTTCTTGGTCATGAGTTTATTAATTAATTATATCTCAATTTTTGATTTTTTGTTGAAAACTCCCTTAGTTCAGTTTAAGACCAAAGAAAAGGTTACAAATATATATATATATATATATATAGTGCTATATAACTAAGAAAAAGTAGTTGATGATGAATAGCTGGCTTAAAATTTTCACAATTTCCATTTCCTTCCCATCATGATAAGCTTACTTAATTAGTAGTGCATATGCACTCGTCTGAAAATTGATTGGGCCTAGTCAATGACATCACTTTCAATGTAATTCTATTCCTATGCGTATACGAATTATCTGATTGAATATTTTTTATTTTTCTCTCCCAAGCCATCACCGTTATTATTGTTGCCCGATAGTTGAGAGTATGAATCTATAGCGCATGAAAAACTTTGATTTTGTGTGCAAAATAATAAAAAAAAAGAGCACGTTTTGATCATGCTACAAAAAGAGTGGAAAACACACTGTACATGTATAATTGAATTGCTTAATTGTCACTGAAAGACAGACCAGCACCACGTTTGGTTGATGAGAAAGAGTAATTTTTGCTGAAAATAGGAAGGAAGAAATTCCCAAACTGCTTCCATATTTGCAGGAGACACAAACCCTATGGCGTCTGAACCGATCTGGGTCGATGTTTGATTTGAATATGTACTAATTGCTAATGAAAATGAAAGATTTTCAAAGCCAAACGTGTCAGCCAAATTCAACTGTTACACTTTGACGATTCTCTTCTAGAGTCGTACGTCGTCGCATGCATGTGTTATGTTTATTGCAAATTGGGGAGTTTCTTAGTGACAATATTATAGCTTTATTCCGAAAAATATGAATCACTTTGCAAAAATAAAAATAAAAGTGGGGAGATGACGTGTAAATCGATGACGGGAACATATAAATACAAAATTATCCACTTTCCCATTTGGGGTCCTCTTGTGATTGAAATGACGAAAATGCCCAAAGGCACTGGGAGTGGGATCGCTGGCAATCAAAAAGCGCGTGGGGTATTGGATTGCGTATGGACGTTCAACACCGTACGGAAGTGAAAGCGACCAATAGGAAAGGCCTACAGTGGTTCACGTCACGTCCCATCACAACATCTTTCGGGTCCCACTTTTCTTCAGCCAAAGGTCAGGATTCGACCTTTTGTTACTGTGCACGCATCGCCCTCTCTACCCCTCCGTAGGATTATCAAGATTCGGTCGCTAACGTTCTTTTCTTCTTACAGTTACCCTCCATGTTACCACAAATTACACCCCTGCACCTACGCATGTGAATCACGCATTCCCTTTCTTTCTTTTTTCTTCTTTTTTTTTTAAACACTTTTATTTACTTCGTCTGTTCCAACGTCCGCTGGCCCTTGTCTTCGTCTCCGTTTTCTGGAAAATAATATCGATTTTGAATCTACCCGTTGGGTGTGAAACATTTGGTTTGGGATGGTTATGGCGTGGTGACGGTGGTTAATTAATTTTATGATTAAAAATTTTTTTAATTGGAAAAATTGATCGTTGGATAGTATACATATATTTAAAAAAAACAAAAATAATATAATATAAAAATATACAATAAATATAAATAAATAAGATAAATAATTTAAAATTAAATAAAAACTTAAACATATTACAATAAAAAATAATAAAAGAAAAATAAAATATATTTTATATTATATTAATTTAATTATAATATAAATAAAAAATTAAATAGTTGATTATAGTGATTGACAATTCTGAAAATTAAAATCGACCACCATCTATTATTATACATGATATACATGGTAGGTTAATCGATTACTCTACGATGATTATCTAAAAAAATTGATTTTTTACTGTGCAATTGATCAGTTGGTGCGGTTTTTTTATTTTTATGAACTCGCCTACTATCCGTTTTGGGTTAAAAAAAGTTAAATTATTATTATTATTATTTTGAAATTTTCTTTTTCTTTAACATATTTGAAAATTTAAATTGAGCTGGCCATCTTCCTAATGTACGTGCGAGTAATTACGGGTAAATTCCAAAAAAAAAAAAAAAAAACCTGTACTTTTTATATGTAAAGATTTTTCTATATATAATATAAATATTGTTTAATAAAATTATTTGTAACCTAAATTGAATAAGCAAGTGAACAAACCTTCTTTTGGATAGGTTGCAGGAGGTGGGGTAGACCAAGTGGTGACATATCCCTTCATAACAGGGACAGTCCTTCCCACTTTTTTATTTTATCTGAAATTAAAATTTTAAAATTGGTGTCCAATAATAATTGTTAACATTGAGAAATTTCAGATATCCTTTTAAATTAATCACAGATACAGAGCGTATAAGTTTTTGTGAATGAAAATGCACATGACCTCACTAAAAATGTGGGAAGAATTTTTGTGGTCAAAATTATATATATAATGTGAACAATTTCTAAAAGCTACAAATGAAAGAATTAATAACAAGAAATTGAAAGATCTCCATCACTCTCTTATAATATTGAATTAATACGGTTGTAAATACAAGAAGCTCTACAATAACATATCATAATAATACCAGGAATTATTGAAAGGATGTCATCGTGACATTATATGTGAAGACTACAGTGTGAATTTTTTATGAATAAAAAATAATATCGATATAGATCTTATTAATTTAAAATTTTATTAATGGTTGGAGTTTTATTACTCCAATTTTAAATAAAAGTTTAGAATCCTCTTCACTTATCATTTTAAGCAAAATTAAATACATATAAGATAATAGCGAAACTTGTCAATATTCAAATTATAATTTTCTAAACAAGTATAATATATAAACTTGGTTGTATTTGGAAAAAGCCATCCACAAGCACATACATTGATTTTGATAATCCATTGATTTGTTTTATTAATAAATCATATTAGAGGAATGTAAATTATTAAATTTTGGTTTTGAACTCCGCTCCTAATGAACCGAGCTGATATATAGTCTTAGCTTTTCTCAGACAAACTGAAGTAATCGATCTTCAACAAAAAGAATATATTAAAAAAAAAAAAACCTACAAGCTTGAACCGAGCTTAATTACTTATAAAATTATATGAGTACTTATAAAATTATATGAGCCATGTTTAAACATCTAATACTCGAGCAGGATCGGCCTATTGTAACCCTAATTATGCACTAGAATGACAAATCTATATGAAGTTGCACTAAAACTTGCTGTTTGATGCCTTTTTTTTTTGCTCTCATTTAACAGGAAAATGCATTTTGTTAAGTATAAATGTACTTTTTGTCCATACATTGACTCTTTAGTTTCATTAACCATTAATCTGTTTCTATTATTTTATGTCCCAAGTATGTTTAATTCAATAATTATGAATTTCAAGCTATTTAATTACTTATTGATACTTTTAATTCCATATCTCAACCAAACAGGATTAAATATTTATCATTCTAGTCAATTTCATTATTGTTTCTTTACTGGTTTCATTCAGTAATCCCAACAATTGTGAACACTGGATTTCAATAATAAGAAAATGTCATAAATTAACAAAATGATAATTTTAAACTTCAAATATGTCATGGTGATAGACTTATCTAAAGGACGGAATATTGATTACGAGTATTACAAAAAAAGGTTATATTCTTAATATGCTTTTTTGTTTGGTTTTGTTTCAGACCAATTTATTATTATTATTTTATGCATCGACAGCTTTTAGCAATCTACATTAAGAAAAAGGCTTGGTTTGTGAACCTTCAAAGATGGAAAAAAAGAAACATTTCTGGCAACAGTTTTATACCTTCTTAGATATTACGCAAAAAGACAATTTCTAATATTATTAAAAGGAACTTAATTTATAAGATTGATAATTTATTTTTATTTTTCTTTTGGATAAAAACACAAATATGAAGATATTCAATTTCATCTTTTCTGAAAAATGGAAAGAGGATATATTTCCTAAAAGATCGATAAATATGGCTCTAGAATAGATCATCTAATTTTGGAGAGCAAATTTGTATTTGATATATATATATATATATATATATAACAATGTACAGTAATTGAGATGTCTATACTCATTGAATAGTACTGAATAAATTACTTGTGCAGAGGTGGGAGATCACTAGCCAGGACCCATGTATTTATTTCAAGGCTTCCAAGACTTTCGAACCGCTTTCTATAAATATCCTATTTAGAGATCTTGATTATTAATTATATGGAAATTTCAAAACTCAAAAAATATTCAAATGATACACAAATCATATTCAAATTTTGGTTGGCTTTCTTTATACTTTTTATACTATGAAAGCTTATAGCAAATCCTCAAAACACTTTCTTTGTTTTAATGTTTTCTACTTATGCTTGAATATTTTAAACCAAATTATTTAATATAGCTAGCAATTGTGTACATTGAATTTGTCTATGTTCTTGTTATTATGAGATAACATTGATTACAAAACCAATATCATTACTTTAGTCGAATAATAGATATTTACCCATTTGTATGTAATACAAATCAGCCTAACTAACTTAATTTACAATTTTCTTTTTTTCTAAGATTTTAGAGCTAAGATTTTAGGAGATTTGGCAATTGCCATAAAATATTCTGTCATTATTTGGTAGTTGGTACATAAAGAAGAAAATGATTGCAGAAAAACCTATTTGGACTTGAGCATTGGCTTTCAATGACGTTCAAGTGAAAGCATGGCTTTTTCCTTTCAATTAATTTTCAAATATATGTATGCATGTATGTATAGCTTTTAAATAGAAATGAATTATGACACATTACCATACAGTAAGAAATTTTCCCAATGTTACAAAGTAGATTACTTTTTACTTTATTCATACCACAAGACAAACAAACTAAAATAAAACTAAATGTAAAACTAATTGAACAATATAGTTTGAAAAAGTGAAATAAAAAATTGAAACCTCTTACGTATTGGCCCCATGTTGTAAGATTGTAATCCTCCATTGAATTATATATGAAATAGACACTATGAGTTGAATATCTCTAACAGTGTCATCTCTCAAATAGTACACCAATGGATTGGGTGGACCTAATGAAAGATATATGGGAATACCCTTTTATCACCTATCATTTTTAATTAAAATATCTCGTCCGTAATATTCAATTTTAAGTATGTATGATCCCTTTTTCTTTTTTTTTTTCTCTTTTTTTCCTTGTTCTTTATATATATATATGGAAGAATCATATCAAGAATAGGAGAGGTTAAGTCAAAAAGACAAAATAAGAGGGAATGCTAAACTTAGTAAGACCTTCCAATTCTTGCAATGGAATTTCCTTAGCCACCTATATCCTCTTCATTTGAATCAATCAACAAAATCATCTTTTCCATCTTCACAAGTTTGGTTTAACAAATATAAAAGTCTCTCACCCGCACATTTTATTCAACCTTCCCAAACCCTAGATCTCCTATCCTATGAAATGCATGAAAATTGCTTCGGTGATTAGGCTTTTTTGTTTTCTTTTTTGAATATTTTTCTTTTTCGGTGAATGAAAAAAAAGTCATAATATGAGAATTATTAATCTAGGATTATGTTAAAAGATAGAATCTCATTACTACTTCAGTTTTGTAATTTATAGAAAAAGCAGTTATTCCCTAATAGTTTTCCTCCACGGCGTTTATACGGGGTTTCAAAATTCAAACGCAACTTTATGCGGTGTGAGAGTTTAATTGGCTTCTTTGCTAACTCACATCCTAGGTGCAAGAACATTTTCCTTTTTGTGTGTTAAAACTATGGAAAATGCATGAAGTTTTTATATGATGGGGTGGCATTGAATTTAGTGGTAAAATATATAAGTTGGGTCATAGTCAAATTAAACTACAAGATTAAGGAGAACAGAGCAAAGAATTTTATAGGACTCTGGTAGGACTTTTTGTGTTTGGCCCATCCTAACATGCATGAGGAGCAGTAGTAGTGAGAGTACCAACTTGCAAAGGTTTTCAGCTATTGCCATCACATTACTTTTTCTCTATAGTGCCAACTAATCATTTCATGCATCTTAAAATTCAAACCAAAAATACAAACCAATTTATTTTTGTCATTCTCACCGAAAAAAAAAAACTTTATTTTGTAATTATTGGAAAGAAAAAGGGTATTTCTGCAAAAATTGGCTCCCTTCTGTCCAATTATTATTTTTTTGCTTCATTAAATTTAAATGTCTGGACTCTGTAATGGGAGAAAAAAATTTATTTAAAAATAAAAAATTGCAAAACCATCTCTCTCCCTCTCAAAAAATCTGACGCTTTTCTCTCTCCTACTCTCTCTCTCTCTCTCTTCCAAAGTGTTTCTTTACTTTTTCCCTCGGTATAAAAAAGGACAGCGAAAAATAATGGCGGTTGTGCTGATTGATTGGAGAGAGCGAGAGAGGCAAAGGCCACATAGCAGTAGCAAAAGCTACGACGCAGTGCAGTAGTGCACACCACCATCACCGCTACTACCACTAGCAGACCTAATAAACCTCCATTTTTCCATTACTGGAAATAAAGCCCAAAACAAAAACCCAGCTGTGGATTCTATTATCAATATGTTCCTCTGTTAGCTCTATTTATGTGTGTGTAATCATAAACAAACTTCAGTTTGCTCTGAGAATGCTTATGCAGAGTACTTGAATCCTTTGCTGTGGTCTGGTTTGGTTCGCTGTGGTATTTGAGATCTGGTCCTTTCTGCGGGTCCATGGTGTTGCAAGCTTTGATGTTCTGAGACTGAGATCTGGTACTTTTTAGCATTTTTGGTCTTTTGGTTCGTGGGTTTTGTTGGGTTTTCTCTGTGGAAGTTTGGTTTTTGAGATTTTGCTAATTGGATAGTTGAAGCAGAAAAGTTGGAAGCTTTAAACGCTGAGAATCTCGAGGATTAGTGGCAGAGGTGGAGCACTGAGCTGGGTTTCATAGCTGAAATGTTGAGGTTGATTTATTAAAGATTGTGGCATGAAGACCTTGATTGGAGATTTGAACCTCTGGGGGTTGTGGTTGAGGGTAATCACAAGCGGATGAAGGTAAAATCGGTCGTGTTTTGCAGCAAAACCGGTTTCGGTTGAATATTCGGAAGGGGGGTTTTGTTGTGGGTTTGCTGGAATACCTGCAAATGAAAGGTTGTTACTCTTAGTTCGTTGAAGAAGTACGTGAAGTGTGTTGAGATTTGAATGGTATTTTGGTTGGTGAAGTATGGTATTTTGCAGTGAAGAGGCGGTTGAGAAAATAATTGTTTTGTGATTTGGGTAAATTTGAGTGCTTAATTGTTGTGATCCATAGTAGCTTTGGATCATTGATTCTGGGCTCATTTTGAGCGTACAGGTATAGGTTTACATCTTTGCGAAATGAGGCTCTCTTCAGCTAGTTTTAGCCCTCAGCCTCCGGAAGGTACGTGTAATGTTATTCGTAGATTTGTTCCCTCCCTCTCTTTCTCTCTTTAGGTGGAGATTTTTTTCTTCCTTTTCAACTGAGTTTTGGAGATGAAAGTGTTTTGTGGTTGGAGGAATTAGGATGTCCATGGTTGCCAATAAAAATGAAGGAAAAATAATTTAACTTAAAAGTCTTGAAGACCCCAGTTGGCTAATAATTCGATAATTGGATTATTAGCTTTACGTGTCTTCACTTTTGGTTCTGCTATGTTTCTAAAATTGTATGAAATTTTTTCTTTTGGTTGGTCTCTTTTTGGATGAACAAAACTGCAGCCTTATAAAATTCGGTTTTTTTTCCCCCCTTCCTCCATAATTTCCACGGCGAGCAGTGGCTTTAAATTGGCTATATCTCGCTGAAAATTTCGTTTATTTTTCCTTGAGGTTTGATTCTATGTTCTCGTAGAAAAACTGTGTCCTGAAGTTTTCATACTGACCATGTTTACCATAAATCGGTACTAATGAAAACTGACATTTGTGGAATTTTAGTGGCCAAACTCTCTGAATGGTATCAACTCTTTTGTTCACAAAATGGAAATTCATGCCTCTGAATTATTTTGCAGGGGAGAAGAGAGTTTTGAATTCCGAACTCTGGCACGCTTGTGCGGGTCCGCTTGTTTCTCTACCTGCTATTGGAAGCCGTGTTGTTTATTTTCCGCAAGGTCATAGTGAGCAGGTTAGTATATTGGATTATAGATATTACTGTTTTTTGAAAAATGAATTTTGAAGCAAATCTTGTTCGGAGAATATTTGTCATTTGTGTTTGATAGAAACAAAGTCACCAAGAACCTCTCTGGAATATATATATATATATATATATATCTCGTGTAGCAATTCCTTATATTTTACTTAACAAATTTTTTTTACTTATATTTCATCTTTCTCTTTCTCTAAGTTACTCCTTTGCTGAGGGATTACCATGCACGACCAAAAAGGGTGCTTGAGCTATATATATATATATATATATATATCTTCATTCATGCTCTTGTTTTAAGTCTCATTGCTTGCCTCAGTTTTTCAATTAAAGTTTCAAACCTACTCAATTCTGCTGATTTTAGTTATACTATGGGCATGAAATTCTAAGGACAAATAAGAGGCCGCTGTAATAATAGTTTCCTATGAAGTGATTAATCAATTCATTTCCCGGAGTGTTTTTTTTTTTCTCTGTTTCAGTTTTTCAGTCATGGGTAATAAACGTAACAAACATATAATTTGTCAAAAGATAAAAATTTCAATGTAACAATCTATCAATCCCGATTTGGTTGGTGTCTATGTTTTAGAAGTGTAGCTCATTAAACTGCAAATTTGGATGAATTAAAGGTTATTCCAACTCTTTCAATCTAGCTAAATTATAGAAGGAAGAAAAAATACATTTGAATGAGATGTAGTGTTCTGTGTCCTTACTTTTGTTTAATATATCCTGAATACTTTTATGTAGGTTGCTGCATCAACCAACAAGGAAGTGGATGCGCATATCCCTAACTACCCAAGCTTACCTCCACAGCTTATCTGTCAACTTCACAATGTGACAATGCATGTAAGCTTGTTTGGTTTGACTAGTTTATTCCTTTAATCAGTCCAATAAACTAGTTACTAAGGTCTCAAATTTATCAATTTCAGGCAGATATTGAGACAGATGAAGTATATGCACAGATGACATTGCAACCGCTGAATCCAGTATGGCATTTGTTTTACTTGATATTTTACTTTCTCGGCCTTGCTATTTGCTTCTCATTTGTTATATGACCTTATTTTATAGCAAGAGCAAAAGGATGCCTTCCTTCCAGCAGAGTTGGGAGCCCCCAGCAAGCAGCCAACAAATTATTTTTGTAAAACTTTGACAGCCAGTGACACAAGTACACATGGAGGATTCTCTGTTCCTCGCCGGGCAGCTGAAAAAGTGTTTCCGCCACTGGTAAACCCCCTTTTACTGAGTATGGCATTAATCTAAGTTACCCTTTTCCATTGTGGGACACTTTATAATGCAAAATTGGATGGCTGAGAAACTTAGATAAGACCTTACTTTCATTTACGAGTTTGTTATTCACTTTTTCCCAGACTCATGTGTCAAATTTTTCTTACATGGTTATTTTACAATCAGAGTATCCTGCATGTGACCAAAAACTGAAACGATCATAGGTTCTCCACTGATTCTGAATCTGTTATCTGTTAACTTTATAATTTTTTACCTGCAGGACTTCTCCCTGCAGCCACCTGCGCAGGAGTTAATTGCCAGGGATCTGCATGATAATGAATGGAAATTTAGACACATATTTCGAGGTTAGTTTTCTTTAGGCAACCTTTGTGCTCAATGTGATATGTCTTAATATGTTATAAATTTCTATTCAAAATCTTGGGTGAAAAGTTAGATAGCGGATTAAGTTCAAAGCAGAGGATTACAAACTCATTTCTTACAAAAAGTTTGTTTGAAATTTTGTTGACAATTGTTACTTTTTTTTTTTTTTGGCTATTTATCAAGTATAGTGGAAGTCAGAACCGGTGCTGTTTCAACTAAATATCTGTAATCACAAATGGTTTTCATTTCATAACATATACCTCTTTATAATGCTTGACGCTCTGCAGGCCAGCCCAAAAGGCACCTCCTTACAACCGGATGGAGTGTATTTGTGAGTGCTAAAAGACTTGTTGCTGGTGATTCTGTGCTTTTTATCTGGTAAGTTCAGTTATATTCTGACATGTTTGTTGATAACTATAATGACCATTTGATTGTACGTATCCAACATGAACATATGTGTTTGTGTTGTTTTCCATTTTGGTATCCCATATTTTACAACCTTTTTGAGACTTTTTTTGCAAAAAACTTATCAGGTTAATGTTGTGTTTGGTAGTGGAGTATCAGAAAATGAGGCAATAAGTTCAGTAAAGAAATTTACATGTAATATATTTATAGCAAGTTATTAGGTTGATTTTGAGTTGAGTTGTCCCTGCTGAGACATCAGTGTTAAGCCATTGCCCTTCCAGGATGTGGGCTGGGCTAGTTAACATAACGTAAGATTTCTCACCTTGTGAATTTTTTTTACCTGTTGTGTGAACCTGACTTCTTCTTCTTTCCCTTTTTTTTTTTTAGAGTATTGCACGGCTCATTAATGTTTTACATGTAATAGCTATGACTATTGTAATGTCTTCATGAAGATCATACTCAAGTGCAATATCTGTTATTAGGAATGAAAAAAATCAGTTACTTCTTGGTATCCGACGGGCAAATCGACCACAAACTGTGATGCCTTCATCAGTTTTATCTAGTGATAGCATGCACTTGGGACTTCTTGCAGCTGCTGCTCATGCTGCTGCAACAAATAGTCGTTTTACCATATTTTATAACCCTAGGTATGATTATTTTTGGTTGGTGATATTGTGAATTTTGGTTTATCACATTCTTTAATATTCACATTACCTTTCATTTAGGGCTAGCCCATCAGAATTTGTCATTCCCCTGGCAAAGTACATTAAAGCAGTTTACCATACCCGTGTTTCTGTTGGCATGCGCTTTAGAATGCTGTTTGAAACAGAAGAATCAAGTGTTCGTCGGTAAGTTCCAAAATATTTGTATTTCCATAATAGGTATGATAGAAATGGTTACAAGATAAATGGCTTATTTTTTGGCCGTATAGTATTGGATGTCTTTAGCACACTTTGGCGCTTTTTCTTACTTATAATCTAACTCCAACATCTTCTCTTTGGCTTAGTTAAAAATGATTGGTAAAAATAGAAAAAATAAAGAAGGGGCCAGATACTATTAGTTCATTAGTTTGTACAATAGAATATTTCAAGGGAACCACAGGAAGTTTAGGGGACCCCATAATGTGCTCTCTCATACTATCAAAACCCAGGTTGAAAGGTGCTTCAAAGCTAGTTGGTTAGTTCACTTGCTATTTTAGCAAGATTTTGGAAAAAATTCGTCCTACAAGGATTTTGGAATTAAATTATGGGAGAAGTTTTATGTGCTGTTTTATTGCCGATGAGCTTAGTGATTCACCAATCAACATAGTGAATAATATAAAATAAAATTTATAACAGGCTGATGTTTGTCTCTACACTTCGGATTAGGTTGCTTGTCAAATCGCTGTTTGGTTTTTCATTTTCTTGTAATGATACATTAAATTGCACAAGCATTTATGTTATATCGTTGATGTCTGACAATTGTATTTGATCCAGTTACATGGGCACAATAACAGGCATTAGTGACCTAGATCCTGCACGTTGGCCTAATTCACATTGGCGCTCTGTCAAGGTTTGTAGAGAATAATTAGAATATGTTTGCTTGAGGTGCAGTTTTTCTATGTTATGTTAAGATGTTAAAGTTGATCTCTCTCAAAGCGTTGTCAAAAAATTGACTTAATTAATGCAGGTGGGCTGGGATGAATCCACTGCAGGAGATAGGCAGCCCAGAGTATCCTTATGGGAGATTGAACCATTAACGACATTCCCAATGTATTCGTCTCCATTTCCCCTAAGGCTTAAGCGACCTTGGCCGCCTGGACTTCCTGCTTTCCATGGTATGCTTATTCACTGCTTGTGCAAATGCTGTGATTTGCCTAGAAAAGATTTGCAGGCATCCTAGTCTAGTTTCATTTATGTTCTATATGTTAATCCTTCCCCTTTTGCATTTTAGGAAAGAGTAAATCTTAATTCATATATTTCCTTATTCTTTTAGGCATCAAGGATGATGATGTCGGCATGAATTCTCCACTTATGTGGCTTCGAGGAGATAATGGAGACCGTGGAATTCAATCTCTTAATTTTCAGGGAATTGGAGTTACGCCATGGATGCAGCCACGGCTTGATGCTTCTATGCTTGGTCTGCAAACTGACATGTACCAAGCTATGGCTGCTGCTGCACTTCAAGATATGAGGGTTGTGGATCCTTCCAAACCATTACCTACATCCCTTCTGCCATTCCAACAACCCCAAAATCTCCCTACCAGGTCTGCCGCTCTGATGCAGCCCCAAATGTTGCAACAGTCTCAACCTCAACAACCCTTTCTTCAGGGTCTGCAAGAAAACCAGCATTCATCAGATACTCAACCTCAAACTCAGCCCCACCATCTTCAGCAACAATTGCAGCATCAACATTCTTTTAACAATCAACAGCAGCAGCAACATCATCAGCAACAGCAGAGGCAGCATCAACAGCAGCAGCAGGTTGATAATCAACAGATTCCGGGTGCTGTCTCCACAATTTCTCAGTTTGCTACAGCATCTCAAACTCAGTCACCATCTCTACAAGCTATTCCTTCACTATGCCAACAGCAGAGTTTCTCTGATTCAAATGGAATTGCTGTAACTGGTTCTGTTGTTTCTCCCTTGCACAGCATTTTGGGTTCATTTCCACAGGACGAATCATCCCATCTACTCCTGCCTAGAAGCAATGGATTATCTTCTGTCTGGCCATCAAAACGAGCTGCAGTTGAACCTCTTTTTTCTTCTGGAGCCCCTCAGTATGTTCTGCCCCAGGTGGAACAGTTGGGGCCACCACAGACTAATATCTCTCAAAACTCTGTTTCATTGCCGCCCTTTCCTGGCAGGGAATGCTCAATAGACCAAGAAGGAAACAGTGATCCTCAAAGCCATCTTTTATTTGGTGTTAATATAGAGGCTTCATCTCTTATCATGCAGAATGGAATGTCAAATCTTAGGGGAGTTGGCAGTGACAGTGACACCACGACTATAGCTTTTCCTTCTAACTTTATGAATACTACAGGAACTGATTTTTCGCTTAATCCTGCAATGACACCTTCTAGTTGCATTGACGAATCGGGTTTCCTGCAGTCTCCAGAAAATGTAGGCCAAGGAAACCCACCATCCAGAACCTTTGTAAAGGCAAGTTGCATTTTGGCTTCTGATTTAAATTTCTTGTATATCCTATTTGTATATGCAGAAATTCTTGAATTAAATGTTGTAATTATTGACAGGTTTACAAGTCAGGGTCCTTTGGAAGGTCTTTAGATATCACCAAATTTACCAGCTACAATGAGCTGCGTGGTGAGCTTGCTCGCATGTTTGGGCTTGAAGGCGAGTTGGAGGACCCTCTGAGATCAGGCTGGCAGCTTGTATTCGTTGACCGGGAGAATGATGTTCTTCTCCTTGGGGACGACCCGTGGCCGTGAGTTCCCACTCATTTTTTTATTTATGGTTTGTGCACTTTGATTAAATTCCGAAAAAAGAAAATGCTCTATAACTGGTTTGCTGGATGCTTCTCTTATGTGTCCACTGTATGAGAATTTAAATGTGCACCTGCCTCTGAAGCTTGTTTGGAGATTTTGAAAGAGTTAATCTTCATTTACCTTTGTGTCTTGTAGGTATTTTACACTTGAATGATTGTTACATGTGATTCTTCCATTGATGCTTTTCTACTAATGGTTATTCTGCCTTCAAATAAACATGATTGAAAAGATTCCAACCTAGAGTTTATTATGAATTGGATGGCCAATTTAGAGTTCTATAATGCCCAATTTATTTTAGAAAAAGAAAGGAGGAAAAAAAAAACAACTCTGCAATTATGAGTAAATTTTACAGAATTTTAGTACAATTGAAGGTGATTTTTTTCTTCTTCTTCTTCTTCTGTTATTTTGTTGGTCTCTGTTATCAGTTGTTTAGTTAAATTCAATATATAGTTATAAGGCTCAGATGGTTACCTATTTGAATTAGAGAGTACATGTTGAGAACTCTTTTAAGTTAGGATAATTCTATTAAAGCATTCAAGCATGTTGTAAAATCTAAATCAACAGAATACTAATATATATGGTAGTATATTAACTAAATGAAATAAGATGGCGGATCATTTAGAGCTTGTTGCTGTCATGCAGCAGTTGGTTAAGAAGATTATCTTTTTTATACCGACTTTTTTCTTTATTTGTAGTACAAAAGTCCTTTTGGTTCTATTCTTAAATAGCAGACTATTGATATGTTTGATTTTTTTTTCTTCTTATTCCAGGGAGTTCGTAAGTAGTGTGTGGTGTATTAAAATACTTTCACCACAAGAAGTGCAACAGATGGGCAAACGAGGCCTAGAACTTCTCAATTCTGTCCCCATTCAGAGGCTCTCCAATAATAGTTGTGACGATTATGGAAGCCGGCAGGATTCAAGAAATTTGAGCTCTGGGATTACATCTGTGGGGTCTCTTGACTACTGAACAACTTAACCGGTTAATATACCATTCTCTGTTCTGTAATATTATCAAGGGGAAAAAAACTGCCCTGTTCTAGCTTAAAAGCTTACTTTTATAAGCTAATACTGTAATTAATGATATACATATTTCTTTTTTGATAATTTGATGCTGTTGGAATTCATATTTTGATATAATATTAGGAGATCACTGTTTGTGTAGATAGCTTTTCCTGTTTCATTAGTGCAAGTCTATTTATGATGGAAGTTTACAGAGCAGTAGACAAAATAGTATAGTACTTGTTTTGTTTAGCCTGACCATTTTCTCTGAGTTTTAACTTTCATTTTTGTTTAGTGGTGAAAAAAAAAAAAAGAAAAAGAAAAAAAAGAAGAAACATTTCAGGAAACTCTCAGAGCCATGTGATGGGTCTATATAGCAGCTAGGCATGGAAAGAGCAATGCTTCAATTAATGTGAAAATGGCCTCTGCCTTGTTGAGGGGTTTTCATGTTTTGGAAACAAGGCAAAAAATGCCCCACATATGCTTTCGCTTCATCAATTTTACAGGTACTGTTCGATGTATTTGTCAAAGCCCACCTTTGTTCAACTCTCTTACGTCTATCATTCCCCTTCCTTTTTGCGTCTGTATTTATGCAAACGTGTGCGCTGCATGAGTGTCTGCACATATTTTCAAGTTTCCTTTTCTTTCATATATGTAGTTATTGATCTTAAGGATAATTCCACACGAAAAGGTAAAGAGAATGTGTGGAAGACTCAAAACTGGAGGAGCATATGGGAAAATCTTCCAGATGTATTCCAAGAATATTCCCAATATGCCAACACCAGTAAGTGAACAACACATTTTCTTTACGAATTTATACAAAAATCATTTTATTGCATTGCCCGTACAACAAAATCATTAACAGTTGGATACACGAGACTTATTTTCAGGATTCAAATGCTTCTTTTATATGTGCGAATTCAATGATTATTGATTTGTTCTGGCATAACCATTGTATGAAAGATTGTTTAAATTCCCTCTCCCACTATTATTTTGTGAACAGTGCAATGTTCCTTAATAAATGGGACCATGGGACTGTCGGTAAGCACATGGAATTTGAATTCTGTACTTTTGTTTTTTCATTTTTTGTTTTGGGTTATGAGGAGTGAGAACAGTCTCTAAGGAAAAAGGAGTGAAGGAGAGAGAAGCAAGGCTTTGTTTGAAGGTCTTTTAATTTTTGCAGAATGTGGGGCTGGTTGGGGGTGTGGCCACTGTATAAAGGTGAAGTTGAAGGGGATTGTGTGTTTTAAATGCATGTTGTGGTGGGTCAGATTTTTCTTTTGAGTAAGGTATGGATGGGACCTTTTTTATTTTTTTTCCTTTGAGGGATGGAACGGTGACAAGGTAGGGCACTATCAACAATAACAGTACTCCCAATGAAAAGGTAGGGCTGGCATTTCAACAGCACCAACCCCAGCATTCATTTTTTAAAAAATATTTTTTCTGAGTGCGACTTGCTCTTCAACTTTCATTGAGGACCCTCCTTCCCATATGTTATTTCGTTACCTTTTACCTTTGCTTAGCTGAGTGAAATTTTGTCATCTTTATTCTGTATCTTTTTTCTCATAATCTTTGATACCCTTTTTGGATTCAATGCCATTTTTCCATTTTTCGATTCTTTCTTGGTCTTCCTTTAACCCTGTTTTGTTGGTTAGTCATATATTTACTTAGCAGCAGAAATAATCTTAGTGTGCTCAAACTTCTTTTGAGTGATGCTAATGGATACTGATGCTTTAAACATTAAGGCTGTGTGCCATTATGTGTCAAATCAACCTCAATTTGCTGGGAAAATTCTTTCACATATGATGATGGCAAGTGTGGTGCACCAATTAGAGTCAGAAAGGCAAACAAGTTTGTGTATGAAAAATTTAAGGTCTATTTTTGTAGGAAGATGCATGTGAAGTTTCTGAGTAGAGTTGGAGTAGATTCTCAAATTTACTGTCTCCTGGAGTATAATTTTGCTAGTAGTTGTTTCTTAGTCCAACAACTTAAATCTTCTCAATGTCATGACCATTTTAAGAAACTCCCTATACTTAATGCAACTTTGCGATTGGGCTGTCCACATTGAGATTATCAACCTGATTAGAATGATACTTTTTTTGGTGTGTAATACTATTTAACACAAGTTCTACAAAAAAAAAATTCACAATTTATGGTAAATCATATCAAGGGGCTTATCTAATTTGGTGGCTGTGAATTTATACAACTTGAACTTGTAGTGGAAAGCGTTATTCTTTGCTGCTGGCTTCTGATCTTATTATTAAGATCATGACAAGCGCATGAAAACGCTATAAGTCAACATTTTAGCCGTCTTACTTAGTGAACCCACGTCAAAACAAACAAAAAAAAAAAAATTACAAATTTTGGGCCCGTAGATGGATTGTTGGACCTTTGGTTCTTAATGGACTTCAAAATTAGCCCCAAGAAAATGGATCTGAAAATTTTAAGTGTATGCATACAGTCCAACTCGGCCCAATAGAACCCTTCAAATCAGGCCCTAAAACCAGGGATTTTGGCGTCCTGAAAAGGGGTACCTCACCGCCTGCTCTTCCTCCTCCACCACCATTAATGGCGCTCCAGCTTCGATCCAGAGGTCGAACCCTAGGGAATCCTTCTCTCATCCACTTTTTCTCCACCACTTCGTCCTCAAATCCTCCTCCTTCTCCTGATTCAAATGACCCAAATGGCCAATCTAACTCCTCCACCTCTCAGTCTTCTATGTCGTCATATTTCAGCGATGTCAAAGCCAGTCTCAGAAACCACCAACCATCTTCGCCTCCCGAACCCAGAATATCCAAGTCCCCAAATCGTCAACCCTCTCTCTTCAGACCTTCCAAGCTCCATTCTTTAGAAGAGATACGCAAGAACCTCGGAGAGTTCCGCCACCGAAGCGCTGCTCCCCCACCAAATGAAACTAATCCTACACCCTCGTCTTCGGGTTTGAGTTCGTCTCAGAATTTCTCGTCACAGGATCCGTACAAGCGATATGTGACTGGGAAGACAGAGGACGCAGTAAAAGGTGGTGGTGTTGATGCATTGAGCTCGATTCGGGAGAGCTTGAGGCAGCTAAGGCCTACTGGCGATACGCAGAATGAGAAGAAGGCTGTGGACCCAATGTCGTTATCGGCTCTCAAGAATACTTTGAAGTTGAAGCCGACGGATTCATCGTGGCCGACGAATTCGTCATCGCCAAGTAAGGTGTTCGGCGGGACGGAGCCATTGGTGTTTGGGAGGGAGTCGAGGGAGAAGAAGGATGGGCATAGCTCGAATGCGATGAGGACAGAGTTTATGAAGATGTATAGCTATGGAGAATTGGGAGAGAAGTTGAGGAAGTTGAGGCCGGACGCAAAAAGGGAAGGCTGGTTTTCATTGGGGGAGTTGAATGACAGGTTGATGAAGCTGAGGGATATGGAAGAGAAGGAGGCTGAGTCTAGGGTTGGAGGCTTCTCATTTATGGATTTGAGGGATAGCTTGGTGAAGTTGAAGCAGTCCGAGAATGAGAAACCAAAGGGTGAGTGAGTGATATATGTGCTGTTTTATTTATTAATGTTATTCATATTTATCATTTCTGATGCTCTATGCTAAGAACTATAATTTCAGAATAATTCTATGTTACATTCACTTTGCATTCCTCTTAATGATTATTGACATGGTAATTATTGTTTCAGTCCACAGATATGATATATTGGGTCAATTAGGGCGGACTCCTGAGTTTATGCTGAATCCTCCGAAGGAACACCTGGTTGAAACGGCAAGTATTTATACAAAAATTCGTTTCCCTTCTCAGCTATTCTTATGCTTTAGTGATTGATTATGGAAACTATCCTTCTAAACTTAGTACTATATTGTGCTGTGACGTTTCCATAAGCGTGATTCCACTGTTAACTTTGTTGGATAATATGTTTTTTGCCAATCATATACATACACCAAGTGTCATATATATGAATCTGTTGGAGGTTTCAACTTGGAATGATAATGTTGGTAATGTTGCTATATGTAAAGAGAACTCCAAAGTCCATTTTTTAAGAGAGATTTGTCTTAGCCCATGATCATTATCAGGTGCATTTTAGAGATTCTCAGGAGAAAATGGTGTTAGTATACTACTAGAAATGAGGTTTAGAGTTTTAATAGTTCTTTCATTTGGTGCCCAACGGGCAATCTGAGGTTTCCTTTTTGGTTCAGGTTGTCTTTAATTTAAAAAGAATGAAGCTGTCTGAACAGTCATACTTTTGAAGATGTTCTTTTTTTGCAAGGTTTATTATTTACGTGATGTTATAGTCATCAGTATGTTTTTTCTAAAAAGCATAGTGTTGAGTGCTGACTATTTAGGTATAATATTGAATAACACCGACTGGAAATTATATGGTGTTAGTGTGACAAGTTTTCAAATAGTTCTCTTCAGAAGTGTACAAAATTTCTCAGAAGAAATGAAATCAATGAAATTGTGTGTGGCTTGTGGTTGAATTAGTCTAATTCTTTGTTGATGAGGAACATGATTTTTCTAATCGTCTTTTGCTAATTAGTGATCTGATGCCCTAATTTTGTGTAAAACATCAATGCAGTATTTCCATCCAGAAAACATGTCTTCTGCAGAAAAAATGAAACTTGAACTTGCCAAAGTGAGAGATGAGTTTAAAATGTCAGAGTCAGATTGTGGATCTGCACGAGTTCAAGGTATTGGGTTTTTGGATTTAAGTAAACTTTCACAGTTTGTGTTATGCATGTTTCTGATTTCTTATTGCATAATACTTGTTAGGCATATATTTGGGATGCTATCTCATAACTGATTTGTGAATGAGTCAAGTTTACTATCCTTTTATTATAATATTTTCAGAAGGGTTCTCTCCCTCTTTTATATAAAATTTGTTATATTCTAAATTGACATTATATGCTTGGTACTAATGTTTAGTTCTGTCAAAGGAGGAGAGATATAAAGCAAATATATCCTAGATTTTGAATTTATGATAAATGATGGTTGAATGTATTGGTAATAATGAGGAACTAAACAAGGTGGCAGATGATCCTTAATTCAAAAAATATAGAGATTATGTGAACACTGTTTTTGCTTCTTTTCCTTTTCTTTTCTTTTCTTTTTTTTATTTTCAGAATAATGGATTTAAACCAAAGAAAATCTTCGCCTCTTTTGTTTCTTTCTTCTTCTTCTTTTTTTTTTTGTCTTGAGTTTTTTTTCTTTTTGTCTTCTTTGGGGAAAGGTGGAGTTCTTCAAATGTGCCGTGGGGTTATTGAGTTTTTTTTTTTTTTTTCTTTTCTTTTGCTGATGCCTTGCAGTTGCACAACTCACAACCAAGATCAAGCATCTGTCTTCAGTTTTGCACAAAAAGGTGACAATGCAAGCCACATCTCTTTATATTTTGCAGTTTTCTTTCTTATTTTAAATTAAAGAGGGGTTACATTGCTATTTAGTTTATTATCAAGTAATTCAACTGCTCTGAATGCTTCCTGCATAATATTATTTGACTTGTGTGGTTACATGATGGTCTCAAGTTTTTTGTAGTGTTGACAATTAGAGATAAATTTTTTTATAGTTTCTAGCTAACTTTTGTGTTGTTTTGTCGTGTTATCTAGTTTATTCTAAAAGATAGCCTTTTTTTTGTATAAAAATCGAACTTGTAGCATTCATAGGAAGTGTCCTCCTGGTGTTAGTATGTCTGTATTTGCTCAAGTAAATTTTCATCTGTTGTTGATTTGACATGCCAGTATGCAGATAAATGTAGAATCAGGAACTAAACAAGCGTACATGTAACTACTACTGGCCTGCTGCCATTACTCTTCCCATACTGTTTGTTTTTATTAGCATGTCTGCAACTAGTCGCCATTAAAATTGTACTTTTATTTGCATGAAGGATGAAGCTTTGAAAATAAAATAGCCTTTTCTTAAAGTCCATCTGATCCAGTGATGAAATTATGCATGCAATAGGTTTGTGCAGGATGTGACTAGCAACGAGCTAGCAATTTTAACCTAGGAAGAATATTTTGGGGGATTTGTATTGTTGTTCATACGCATGTATTTGAACATGAGGATGTTGCTGGGCTTTTACTTCGGGTTATGTAATGCACAAACGTGTGAAAATAACTGGTATTTGAATATTAGGATGTTGCAGTGCTATTACTTGGTTGTGATGTGCCACGTGTGTACATAATGTAGACGGGTTAAACATTCTTGATCAGTTTATAAACAACCTATAATTTTATGACATGGTACAGGATAAGCATTCTCGGAAAGGTCTCGTAGCAATGGTGCAGAGGAGGAAGAGATTATTGAAGTATCTCCGTAGAGTGGACTGGGATTCTTACTGTTTTGTTCTCAGTAAACTTGGTCTGCGAGACAACCCAGATTACAAAAACTAGGTCAGAGTATACCATGTTATTTTTCTTATCTTCCTCAACGAAATTTTTGCAAGTTCTTGGATCTATCGTTTCTCCTGTTTCTGCAAGGAAATGAGCTTGAAGTCCAGATTTTATTTTATTTTATTTTATCTTCTCTCTTTTGAATAAGGATGTTCTTTATGTAGGTAGTATTAGAGAATTCGTGAGTCAAGTTGGTATATAGAAGCCAGCAAGTTTGTATCATTGAATCATTTCCATTTTAATTTTTGTTTTAGATTGACAGAATCAAGATTGGTTCATCATGACTTCCTTTATGTTGTTAGAATGCAAGGAAAGAAGCGTATTTTATGTGCTTCATCTGATAATTTCTATCCATAACAGCACAGTTCCCAATTTGATTTACAAGCAGTCTCACTACTATAGTTCTCTATTCTTCTTTCTTGTAATGATTTGGTATTGAGCTGTTACTGAAATGGGTGAGATGCACATATTATGATTGTCCATGATCAAGTGCACGAGGCTTTGCCAGCAAATTCCATCAAATATTTGGCTATTGATGGTTGATTGTAATTGATTCTGCCCCTGTAAGTTTGACTTCCAATCCAATACTTGCGAAAAGGGGAAAAGAAAACTTTCAATCATAGCTTGATGATTTTAAATTAAATTACTTCCAAGGCTGAGACCTGAGAGAGTATGCTTGAACTTTCAATAATCATTTAACGGTATACCCATATTTCAGTCGTCTACTAAGTGAGAGAGAGAGTAATCATAATTATGAACAACTCATGCTTGCGACTTTGATGCATCCACATCAAAATTACACATAAGAATTGTGCTTGCACGTAAATTACAAAGCCGATTAGCGTATGCTATCAGACTTCTGCGACCACGGAGGGCCCCTTGAACTAATACAACAACGTCCATTGTGGCTATAGCATTGGTTTGTTTTTCACAACCAACCGCAGCAGATGTATTGTGAAGAAGGTAATTTTCCAGTCTGTCGAATATATTCTGCTTGCGCAGCAGTTCTTTCTGCCTCCTGGTTTCTTCTGGCTTCAGCTGCTGCCCGTTTTTCCTCCGACCTTTGCCTAGCCATTGCTATCTTTTTCACCATCTTAGCTTGAGCTTGGGCTCTCATTTGTTCAACTTGAGCCTGAAACAGTTACCTTTAAATTAAGACCAGTAGAACTTCTGAGGCATGACAATTTTATTGACGACGATACACCAACTCCGATTAACAAGTTAAGGCAAATGATCAAGATGATTACAAGCTCAAACTCAGCTCCAAAGCAGCACAAACTCAAGATGATTACAAGTCAATGAAATAATCAGCAAAAACTAAACCATGGAAAGTATTTAAATATCCAAAATATTAGTGGATATTTTAGATTCATCATCATCGTTGATATTTTTTTTTAAAAACCCAATAAGATGTGAGCTAGAATTATAAATGTTTGCTCGTACCAACCTTTAGTCAAGAACAATTTAGTCCAATTACATATCATTCGACATGAAAGCATGCAAGATTTCAAACTTTGTATGAAAAACATTTCTACATGCACAAAATGAACACCAAAAGAACTGCAAATACCTCTATTCTCCTCATCTCAGCTTCTAATTTTAACTTCTGCTGACTTTCCCATGCTTGGATTTTGATTTCTTCTCGCTTATATCTAAGGAATGTCAAATTGCTCTAGTCAAATTAGGAACTGAAAATATATTAAATCTTTAGTCAAAAGCGAAAAGTGATTTGAAAGAAGCTCCTAAAATAAATGAATCATTGCAAAACCTTGCCGTATGTTTAGATTTCTCAGCTTCTTGCCATGAAGCTGCACGTTTTTCAAATTCAGCTTGCTCAAGCTCCACTATATCTCTTGTTTCTGCAGAGGATCTTTCTTTTGCCTGCTCAGCTTTACTTGCCCAAGCAGCAATATTCATCTTACCAAGCTGGACACCAAGGGCTACAATTTCCCTCCTTGTCTTAAGCTTCATTTCTTCTTCTGACAATTCTCTTTTGCAGCTTTCAATCGGATGTCGTGATTCCTCATCAGTGGTGTGCTCCGTGGGAGTGGGAGCTGGTGCCCCTCTACGAGGAGTAGATGGGATTGAGGAAGTTGGACTGCGGAGTGGGGTTGACCCTAAAGGAGTTGCAGTCCTTGAAGGCTCTTGACTTGTAACAGGTGTCATTTCAGTTCCCATGTCTCTCATAGAGACTGACCTTACGGTTGGAATTCCTGCATAAATTAGAACCACCTAAAAATATCATCATGTCTGCTTCTACTTTTGTTGAACATATAACTACATATTCTTTTCTCTTTTCCTTTTTTGGGTGTATGTGTATATTTAATCACACATTCACAGGTCATTTTTTTGAAGTTTCCCTGAATTCTTCACCTTATTTTGGTAACTCTACAGAAGCACAACTTAACAATAATAAAGACCATAACATGTCTAGTAATGATGAACCACACTTATTATAAGATGTCAAGACAACCCTAATAAATGGCTCTTAGCCCCCTATTTTCTGATGTATTTAAAATGGATCCGACCCCAAGGTTCCTGCCTTGTTTCAGCCAAATAATATCGATTTATTAATTCATTTTTCATTTATTTATTTAGATAGAAGCCATATACACATCCACTTGAACACCACTTAAGAATGCTACGATTATTGAGGACTGAGCAATCCAATTGCATGTAAATAGCATGCATGCAATGCACTTGAACTTAGGGCAGTAATGTAGTGTATCCTGCTATACATTAACAGATTTCTGTAAAATGGTCTTTTACCTGTCGGATCTTCTGAAGCTGATGAGCAGGTTAAATCCCTTTGACCCACTTCTTTTAAATCTTTGCTTTCAGCAGATGCATCGACCAATGCATTTCCCATACAAGCTTGACCTGAAATGGAGTGACTCCCAGCAGAAACAAAAGAGAATTTATCGAATCCCAACTGTGATGCAGGTTGACAAAAATCAACCCGCTTTGTGTCTACCATCCTGCTAGTTGGTAACTTATTGTCATAATTAGCATATTCTGGAGCAACCTTCACCATATTTGTCATCGGAAACCGATTTGCTTGGTTTTGAAATGAATTTTTCTTATGATAGGCAGCTTGTACATTTTGCCTACACACTATCCACTTTTCAGCATCATTCCACTTGGATGGCATAGGTCTTGAGAGTGACCGGGAAATGGGATAGTGTCCTGATCTCTCCCCATTAGGAAATTCAAAACTAGATGAACTAGCATTACTATCATAATCAAGATTTTCATCTTCTGGTCTCACTTGATGGATTGTGCATGAATTACTGCTCTCAGCCTTCGAAAATTTGACACGATTACTGCCACTGGTTTCTCTCGGCAATGAATCCTTCAGCTGGGAAGATGTCTGATTTGTTTCCCCGGGTTCCAATGCTGCTTCACCTGGTAATTTTGTAGGTGGAACTTCTAAGCTTGGAGATGCAACTGGAGGCATAATGAACTAGCTTAGTTAATATACATCTACTGTCTAGCGCAATGCATACAAATTTCAAACTACACTAAGCAGAACATGAATAAATCTGATGCAAAACAAAATCAATATTAGCTCAAAAGTAAGGAAGAGACACAGACCTTCGTCATCTCCATTTGCTTGGGCTAATAAGCTGTTGACAAATTCGACATCATCAACTTTCGAAGGAGAAGTTCTTGAGGAGTTACTATTTGATCCAGTTTTCCGAAGATGGTGAGGACCCATGAGCTTCATCCTCAGTTTACTTGGAGAAATTATACCAGTCTGAAATTAAGAAAACAACAGGGAAGGAGAGTAAATCATATAATGCCCTTCAAATCTACTACTCAAAAAATTATGAAAAAGAAATTTAACATATAATGCCCTTTCAACTGGTAGAAGATATTTCATATCTTCTTTTAGGCTTTGATAGTTGGAAAATTCAACATGTTTGTAGCAATGCAAATCGTGCTGCGGGCTTCATAGCAAAAATACTTGTAAAGGCTTGCTACCTGCCAACTGGGAGTGGAACCTCCCTGCTGAGTTTTTAGCTATCTTGTCTGTTGATGTTTGAATTTTGTTCATTAAAGCACTTTTTTTTCGACCAGGAAAAAAAAAAATCTACTAGTCAACAGGCTTCTTAAAGGCTTCGTAAAAAATCATTTCAATAAAGCAAACGCAATAATTACTCACTTTAATCCTTCTTCATTTTAATATCAATAACCAGAATCTGATTTATAAAATTAGTCCCCATTTTTTTAGTTAACCATTAACATAATCTAATCAATATCTTTGAAGATCATAAGGTAAAATCATCATCTTCTCTTACATCCTACAAACCATCCTGCTTTAAGAAAGAGAAAAAAATCGAAAAAATAAAATTTTAGCCACTATAGTTATTGAGCAGAAAACCAGAGTAGATAAATTTTACAGGCAAAAAGAAACAAATCTTGTTGGAAGCACAACGTGCCAATTCAATGAATTGCTCAGCAGGAGATGCTCATCTTCCGCTCCTTAAACTTCACAGTCAATAAAGGCAAGATAAATCCAACTACTTAACTGTTACCAAAGAGATTTTAACAACTTTACTAGCTATAGTACCTTCATAATTGTTTGTTATCTACATGAACCAAACCCCATCATTCATTTCTGTTGAAAACCCATCATTTATTACAAGCGAAACCCCTTCAGAAAATTCAATCAAACACCAAAAATGCAACACCAAAATTGATTAAGAATAATATTATATTCTGCAAAACCCAGTTCTAAGTCATCACCATGTGCTACAAAGTCCACGTTTTTTTGACTCTCATAAAATAAAATTCACCATCCAACCCCCATTGTTTTCTCAAGTAGTAGAAAAGACAACAAAACCCATTTGTTAAATCAATCCTCGACAAAGAAAGAAACCCACAAGAAAAAAAAAAACCGCTTCTTTACTAGCAAAAACATCGAAAACTCGTAAAAGATAGAGATGGGTATTCGATTTTTAGACATTGGATGAGAATTAATAAACATTACCTGCACTTTGTGTATTCTCTCGTACTCCATTGGACCCGCTCTGTGTATCTTCCTCTGTCTATGAGCTTCTCTTCTCTTCTTTTCTTTTCTGTCTCTATAATGCAGCAGAGGAATGAAGAGCTTTGAGGGGTGTAAACTTCTGTCTGTATCTCTCCCTCTCTCTGTGTCTCTCACTATGTTCTGAACATTTTGTAGGCGATGGAGTGTGGACGCTCACACACACGGGACCACGATTCACTTTGACTCCTCTTCAGCACAGAGCATGCAGTAGTACCAAACTCCATCGCGGCCACAACAGGGGGTGGGTCCAACACGACGACGTGGCAAAATCTTAATGGGGTACAGTGGTTTCCAATCTCTGGCCGACCTATCGTAGTCGGCGGTCTACCTCCCCACGGTAACTAGCCGAGGAATTGGTGATCTTTTAGCCGAGGAGTGGAGTACAGTGGTTTTCAATATGTTGTTTTTTCTGGTTGTACTTTAATTTTAAGGAAAAGGACAAAAAGGGCAAAAATAAATAAAAAGGAAAAAGAAAAGATAATGGAAATGATGGAAAAGCATAGTAAAACATGTGCAAATGAAATGATGGAGTGGAATTTCAATTGTTTGCTCTGCGGAGTAAAAAATTCATAATAAATCAATCACAAAATTTTACTATAAATAATAGTATGCAAACAAACCTCATATATATATATATATATACATATATAATTTTTTATTTATGTATGCTGATATACAGTCATATGATACGTTATTATTGGTGAATAAAATTTTAAATATATAATATTTATTACTTATTTTAGTATATTAAACCCGTATAAGTTGGTTGATTCTACTCTATTATAACTAAAGGAGAACAACTCTCTCTTTGTATGTAAATTACCCAACTTCGTTTTTTGTTTTTACTTTAATTCTCATCAAACAAAACTTTACTTGGCGATAAAGATTATTGTCTATGCTTTACCCTATGTTTTTTCATTTTTTTCTTCTTTTTTTCGTACAGCTTTTTATGAACTGGGTTTTTCTCCTTTTATGTTTTGTTGTATTTTTTTCCAACATTAATAGTGGTTTGTCCAACAAAAAAGCAATCAAAATAAAAAAGAAGGGTTCAATGCACAAGTAGTAGAATGAGAGTGAAATTTTAATGCTTTTTCAATGCACAAGGGCTGTTAGTTTAGGTATTGAATAGTAAAAATGTTATGTATAAATATTTTATATGATATTTAAGTCATTTGCAATAATTTATGAGAGGATTTAATGATGAAGGATGAAATAGAGGTGTGTTTGATTTTTTTGGTTGAAAGAGGTGTTTTTGATTTACTGAAGCCAAGGGAATGCCCTTGTATTAGACCATTCTAAGTAAAAGTTTCTTTCTTTCTACTTTTTTTGTTGAAGGAAGTGAAGGTTTCTTTTAGATGCAAAAGAAATTTCAAAGTTGGATGGTTGGGTATATGTATGTGTATGAGATTGCTTCCTTTTTGAGAAATAATAGATGATGAAGAAGACTGGAAAACAGTGTGGGACAAGGAGTTAAATTGGTATGGCTGATTTTTAGGAGAAAGGGATTGGCAATGGCAGCAAGCAAAGACCATTGAAATTAATAATAAACAGCCTTATTTGTCATCATCCCTTTAAATAGGGTTTTGGAACAAAGTGACTTCTACACTTGAAAGTCATAAATTTTCAGTCTACTTTTTCTTTTTTAATTATTTTTTAAGAATATATTTTCATTAATGTGGAAATGAACTTTGTCCTTTTCTGTTTAAAATTTTTAATTGTGGAAGTGGTTCAAAGATAATGGAAAATATTTGAAACAATATGACATGGGTCACTAAACATTATTAAAAGATATATAAAATAAAGTCTATGATTTAGTGATAATACACTGGTCATAAAAATTTGTGAGTTCAAAACCATAGAACAAGTTTGACCCTCTTAACTAATGTAGTGATTGTGGTAGAATGTAAAAAGAATAATTTATTGTTTACATAAAACAAAGTTTAATTTGTGATATACGTACCATGTTTAATCTAAGTTTTCTAACTTTGAAAAAAAGAAAAGCCAACACAATTTAAAAAAAAAATGAAAGAACCCAGGAAAGAAAATTTTAACATGTATGTAACAGTGATTGAGACTGAGACTGAGACGTGCACGAATCCCACATTCAAAGAAATTAACTAATTAATATTATTATTATTATTTGTTGTCATACTAACAACTGATGGTAGCAGAAGGTAAGGTAGTACACTGCAACCATTGTAATCAGAGACAGAGAGGTCAAGCGAGGCAGTTGGGTGTTTTACCCACAACTTACCTTCTTCCTAGATTCACCATAAGATTCTCTGCATTCTGATTTGAGATTGCTTTTCAACCAACATTTTCAGATAAAATAAGTACATTTAAAAATAAGACTCCCAATAGTAGAAAAACACCAAAACAAGTTGAGATTATGTCCGCTAATCACGCCATCATACATGTGTCCTGTGAAATAAATTTGACATAATTATTAATAAATAAATAAATAAATGGAGGTTTGAAAGCCTCTCCGAGGAATTGGCGAGTGATTGGAGGAATGTAGAAACAATAAAAAAATAGTATATAAATGAAGAGAAGGGAGTGGTCAAAGAGTCAAAGATACTTTTGGTAAACACAACAACCAAAGCATTACTCCCATTATTAATTTGTATCCTTTTATTTATGTGGGAATATGAACGAGTGAATAGTGTCAGATTGAAGGGAAGGGTAGGGTTCAGAATTCTATAAAATATTAAATACCCCCTCATTCCTCTATTTTACCTTTTAACTTTATTTTATTATATTTTGGTCACTACCTAATGCTAATCCTTCCTTTCATTTCATACAAAAATGGATTTCAATGTTTGATTTGAAGACAAACTTTTTTCTTTTTAAAGTTTTGAAATTTTTGGTATGTTTTCCTCTGTGTTTGTTTTGAACTTGTGGTGTAAATTCCACATGCTTTATAATTGTGTGGTTTTTTTATTTATTATTATTTTTCCATTATTTGATAAGAAATGTTGCAATAAAATTGACAAAAGTGTTGAGAATGTTCAAACCTATTAGTGTATATACATTTTCTATTACCAGATATTTAAAATAAAATTAAAAATATATATATATATATAATTTAAAACTTGTTATCCAAATAATGTGATAATAACACCCATCTAGGCCACTTTCATGGGAATTTGATTTCCCTGAACCAATGTTTCCTCTTTCTAAGAACTTCTCAAACAATGAAAATGGGGCACACTCCTAATGAATATTAAATTCCCACTAACTCTATCATTTACCAAATGAGGCCTAAGATTTAAGATTCAAGAGAAGTTAGCTAGGGTTATATATTTGCCTTCACTAAATGCTTATAAGGTTACAAAATCCAATGTAGAATTTTACAAAGAGAATAATGAACCTTGGAGAGAGCCCTCCTAGGATTCTTAAAACGCCTCTACTACAACAAACATATATATATATATATACATTATATTACACATCAAGTCTTTTTAGGTTAATTTACTAAACTCGTGAGTATGATTCCACCATAACAAGGTATATAATGCACGTGGCGATTTGTAAAAAGCCAAAACGACCCAATTGCACAATTTTTTTTCTAAATAAATCTTACTTCTTTTTTTTTTTGGGTTTGCTTTAAGGGCTCCAAAAACCCAACAGTGTTTGTTCCCCTTTTTTTTTTTGTTCCCTTGGCTACCATACCATCCTCCTTCCTTTCTCATCATTCCTGAACAGAATATAAAGTGTTATTCATTCAATATTAAACTTTAGTGCTCAAAGCCCTGGACAAAAGCAAAGGGACCTCTATTTCTTTCTATAAAATATTAATTTAGTTTCACTTGGTCCAACGCTCTCAATTTGCCTCGTTTTTTTTTAATGACAATGGACTTTTTTAAGTAGTTTGAACGCAAGTTGAATGCTTGCGCGGTAATAAATAATATTTATTAAGCTATAATTTTTGAACTTTTAAAGTGATAGGAATATCAATTTTTTCCAGAATCATCTAATCTATAGTTTTGAACCGCAAAATGATAAGAATTTGGTCTTCTTCTAGTTAGCCACATCCTCATTTTGCCCTTATTATTAGTATTGGAGTTAAATGATTTTCATGTTGTCATCTAAATTTTCATTTTCGTACTATTTTTTTTTTGTCACTTTTTCCAAATTATCAACTCCCATTAAATAAATTAAATGTAACATTTCATCTGTCCATTTGGGCAAAACAATACTAATAAAAAATGATAATTCAAGTTGTAAAATGTCGAAATTGAAAATTTAAAGAATCAGAATGTTGGACACATCAAATGCTTACAAGTAAATGAATATGCCTTTATTATTATTTATTTTGGATCTTTTCAATTCTTATTAAATAATCTCTCTGAAAATAATTAATGGAAGCTGGCTAAAGGGGTATACTATTTGTCCAGCAACATGAATTCAGAATTGTTTGTATGTTATATTATTGAAAACTTATAAAGAAAAATGTGGACTGCGTTGTGGCTTAGAATTAGAACCCTGGTCAATCACATTTTTTTTTTTTTTGATGAATTGGTCAATCACATGCTGTGTGTTCCCTTTGTCGCTGGCCCAGTGTCCTTTAATGTGCGTGTGACCCCTTTGTCTTATTTTTGCTTGCTTTAATTTGTAACACGAACTTATTATTTATATGAACCGAATTGATTAGCTAGCCTACATTTCTGACCACATTCTCCACATGGCACGGCCTACTACTACTTATTCAAATTCTTATTATTTATTTATGAATGAATTTTGCGAAATGGGTGAACTTCTTCTTCTCATCCCATATCTAAAAGTTGTGTGCATTCCAAGCAGTTGTGTGCATTCCAAGCACACAGTTGATTTTGCCCCAATTCAAACATACCCTTTGAAAATGTGTTGAAGCGTTTAGATGCCGGCATGTTATATGGCAATTAATTTGCACAAAAACATCGAAAATGAAAAAGTTGAAGGAAAAGAAGTGCGTACAGATAATTACATAAATTAATTAATTAAAGATAATAATTGACAAAATTAAAGAGAAGCTGAAAAAAAAGAAAGACCTTTTTGGTTCAGAAGAATAATGTGTTTGTAATGTGCACCCTATTCAATAACATGCATGGTACGTGATTGGTGGGGGTTAATTAGAAAATGTATATATATATATATATATATATTTTTTATGGCTTTCTAATATATATGGGTCCCTTAATTTGCCACTTTTCTTTCGATGTTTGAAAGTCATCGATACTGGGTTTTGTAAAGTTTCCTTAATTTGTTTTCAATTTTTTATTTCTAATTTTTTCAAACGCAAAAGGATAAGCTTTTGTTGAACTTGGAAGACAATGATGGTTTACAAACCTTTTGCAAGTACGTTTTAAAGTCTAAACGTGGCCACCTAATAAATGTCTGATTCACTACTCCACAAGTTTTGGCATTTTTTTTTTTGGGTAAACCGGAGGGTATACAAACCCCAAAAATTACTGAAAAATTAGCAAAGCCATCAGCAACGCTATTTTTCTCTCTATGCCCATATGCAACACTATTTTTCTGTCGTGCCCATACTTCAAAATGTACAGCTTTCACTCCTTATCAAGAAGCTTGTAACAATTGAGATCATATAATTCTTGAGGAAAACGAGTAGAGGTCTTAGGAAATGTTAGGAGCTACAGCTTATGTAGATGTTTATCTTGAGCATCTTAATCAGGTCCAGTCCAAAACGCAAGTGACTAAACCACTAAAACTGGCCTAACTAGGCCAAATTAAATTTGGTTACTTCCACAAAATATACATATGGGTTAGCCTTCTCTTATATATGACAAGATGAAACAAAATTGGTCTTGTAATTAATATTAACAACATATTCACATGGGATATCTTATATTAAATACTACCTTCATGCCCATCATCAGCTTGCAGCTGGTTGGTTTACTTTGACGATCCTTATTGTTCCAACATTTGATTTAGTAGATTGTGATGAGCACTGACATAAACTACCCGAAAAATGTCATACTTGATATTAAGAGCTAAGCGTTCAAGATAGGGAAGCATTGATTTGCCTTGGTCTGTACTGAGAACCCATGAGTAGCAAAAATGGAGGGAGTTCCACACAAAGAGGCAAGCCACTCTTGGCTTGGACGTGGTCTTGCATTTCAGGCAAACCCCAGCGGATACGCCTTCCATCTTTAGGAAATGAGACCTGAACAGCGCTAAGCAGGCGTAGGAGAGATCGTCTACATCGCCGGTGGTCGTGGGGATTGCTAAGCTCATGAAGATTGTGTCACCTTTGTTGAATTTGGCAGCCGACGAGCCGTCCCTTGATTCTCCTGCGTATGCCTCCAAGAATGTGTGTTCTACTAGGATTGCCATGCTTGATATGTTTATGTTTTTCAACATTGAGAGCTGCCCCAGAAACAACCATGGATGGTCACAAAAATTGTATGTAATATATTCTGCATGTGCTAATTAATTAACACAATCTTCATCAAAATGTATACTCACAAAATTGAATTCACTCTAAGTGATGTAATTACATTTGGGAATTACAACCAAAAGCATATATAGCATTTATTGATTTATAGTGAATCGAACTTACTAGGGTTACGGTTAATGTCTCTTTGTCTTCACAGGATTTCTTCAGCCATGCTCCGTACCATATGATCTGAAGTAGTAAATTAATAACCTCCTTAATATTATCTTAAAGAGACTGACTACATGACTTTACAATATGATAAAAAATCAATGCATAAAAAATTGGGAATTATATAATACGGGGAAATATATTAATAATTAAGTCAAACAAATAAATTAATTAAAACCATCTAATACAATACCATGCATAAACATGATTTAAGTACTGAAATATTGCAGATGGTTCAAAGGGAATATATATATATATATATATATATGTGCCGTGCAAATATTGATATACAGATAATTTGAGTATTGAATCTATTGATTAATACAGATACATAACAGGAATACATAAGTATTACTGTATTACAGTAACTTGTATTGTAATGTATTTTGATCTTCTAAAATTAGTCTTTCATATATTTTAAAATTAAACTAAGGAGTACGCTTATTGTAATGTCAGTAACATTAATATATAGCTGATTAAAACTATAAATATTATATAATTTTAATCTAGTGATCAATGTTGCCAACATTATGGCATACGTGATAAAATATTAAATGGGGACAATAAAGGGAATGCAAATGTTTACAATTTTTTATTTTTAATATTTTCCCGAGTAAATGCTAAATATTTGTCAGGTGAGAATACGTTGGATCCACCATAGGTTTGGTGATTTGTTATTATATATATATTTTAACTTTTGTTAATGTAGTTTTCTTTATTACATAAGCTAGCACAGTGCCCTAAAACTTTAATTAGTTACCTTTTAAAAAATTATAAATAATTTTCATTATGGAAAAGGAAGAGAGGAATACCAAAATTAAGAAAAAGAGAGAAAGAAACAGTCAAACTAATATATAATTTCTTTTAGCCATAATTGTAGTCTGCAAGTACTAGAAATCTTATAGCTAGTTAGGACGATTAACATACGAAACTTAGAATCAGAAAAGTACAGATTAATGTATGTGCAGATTAATAGAACAAGAATAGAATATTTGCATATATGCAAGTAGTAAAACAATAATAATATATAAACAATAACAAAATAAATTACTACGTACTTACCATATTTCCATGGATGCTCTGGATTAAAGAGGTCTGAACGCAGCCAAGACTTGTTTGGGTGCAAAGAGAGAATTGCTTGAGGGCATCAAGAAGATCATTGACAACTACTACTGTTGGCCTGAAAGTTAAAAAGCTTATGTCCAAATTTCTGTTGTTGAAAGGCATAAAGCAAGCCATTTAAAGATGTAATTTTCTTCTTCTCTGTCTCTTGGCCTTTTTGTATAATTTCTTTGCTCTTTCTTTTCAATTAGTTTCTCTATATAATCTCCAAATTAATTAGTTTAATAGGAAAATAGAGCCTCCTCATACAGGACCAGAGCTAGAAACTTCCACGAGAAAACCCTTCCTGTTTCCCCTTTTTTTTTTTTAATAATAAAAAAGGAGAGAAATGCTCACCAGGTCATGGTGACTTTGTAATTGCCTGCCTAGTCCATTTTGGCTTCTTCAGAGTTGTTTTTGAATTATATAAGGACTTTGAAAATATATATGCTTTTTGACTATTAATTTATAGATGCTGATGATTTGATTTTCGTAGTTTCATATTCTAAGAAACTAATAAATGCCTTTCCTTATTAAAAGTTGAGAGCAGGTCTCTGCCAAAGAAGTTTGATGGGTATTGCTTATGATAATACACCTAGAGGCTAGAGGGCTGCCCAATTTTTCATTTTCTTTTTATTTTTTATTTTTCAATTTTAATCGTTTTTGTTTGATTGCTATCATAAGAATTTCCCTTCTGTTGAGGAAAGAGGTAAGTAATGAAGTCATCTTTGAGGAAATAAAGAGATTGGTATAGACGTGCATGTTGGGCAATTGCATACAAGATAAATCTTCAAACTCATACATAGCTAATTAATACATCTGATCGTATAATACAAATTTTCAAAGAAGCACATGGTTTCATTTGACGAGTTCCACCAATATTAGAGGTATCTTAATTTTATTGTTAACATACAAATTATACTTTACCAAAAAAACATACAAGTTATACACATGGTATGTACTAACTCATAGGTTTCATGTTATAAATATTTCCTTAAAATAAAAAAGTTGTAAAAACTCTAGAAATACATGACCCAAAACAAAAAGAAAAAAAAAGAAAAAAGAATCTGTGTATCAAGCAATAAAGGAAAATAAACAAATAAAAATATCATAGTTGCCAAAATAAACCAAAATTATTTTAAGTCCGGCTACATAGTAATCCACCTTTCTACTTACTGTTACCAATATTGGCAAATTATTGAATGATTCATGAGTAATATAAAATTTTACAGGCTCACACCAACCATTGGTTTGTGAGAACAACAGTTCAAATTTCATCTAACACAGCTTTGTTATTTTGGTAAGTAACAACACCTAATCTTTGTTGACCATTCTAGCTAGCTCTCCTAACAGAAACATACGACAATCTGTGACTTAAATACAATGTGGATTTCCACCCATCATCGTGGGGTGGAAACTATAGAGTATGTATCAACCTTAACTATATTACCTGCACCACAAACCAAAAAAAAATATTCATCAAACTTAACCATCTTTATAATCCGCTTAACCCTGTTAATAATACTTGTAGATATAAAAGCATAAACGGTAGTATAGTCCAGATAATCAATTAAATAATGTCTTAGCAGTTCAATTAGATTTCGACTAGTATATGCGTATTGTAACATCTATGGAGTTCGAGTAAAAATACATGGCTAAGTGGCTATCATACAATGGGAATGAGGAATTGTGATGACGAATATGCGCCAGAATAAGAAAAATAGCAAAGAGATGTTCTATATTCACTTTTCAGGCCCACTAATTAAGTTCATGATAATCTTTGCAGTTCCAATATTGACATGTTTATTATAATATATGTTAAAATCCAAAATCTAGTCAGTGAAAGAAAAACCTTTTATTATAAAATGAATTTCATATGATAATCCATCGGTAGTAAGTGTAACTACTAAATGTTGATTGCTGTGACTTGCCAAGAAATTCACTTATGACTGACTTGACTCAGGCAGCAACATAGGCCACAAATAAATAACCATGATTTGCTTAATGTCATTTAAATACGACAATCAAAGTTCTGAAGACACGTCCTCACTGTAACACACCCAGGGTCCTACACTTACCTTATCATAGGTCCGTAGGGACTCTCAAACCATCATGCGCAAGCTGCACAGGTATTCCTTCCCTATCATAAAATGAAAAAGTTGACATGAGTTCTTATCTTTCACTATTTTTCAATTTATGGCAGATAGTGCAAACACAATCCTCATCCCTAGTCCACTTGGTTCTTTAACTTTTAAACTATTAACTAGGATCATAAAGGAACGAGAAAACAAAGAATTATGATAATTAATCCTCCTAAGTCAATAGCCAAATTAAGACAATTATCATTTAAATACAACCGACCCGTCGGACAGTCAAAAATTATTTTTAACAAGGGGTAAGTCATTTGTACCTTTGAGACCATTCCCTAAGAAACTTATTGTCTTTGTGGTGATCAAATTCGTGCGTCATGCCAATTAGAAGGGCCCGTTTTGGACATATCCTCTTTACAGCATCAAGAGTCTGCAAAAATATTACTGATGTGACATCAACAGCATTTGACTATCCCGGGATTAAAATAATTTCTATAATGTAAAACAAACCTGTGGGAGGCAGAAATGAGTATTATGGGATCCATTCTGCAATGAGACCAATAACAAACCAGAAACTATGCGACATTAGTTTGGAAAATTAGGCAGAGAAAATTTCAAACAAAAACCGAAAAAACATGGCAGAAACCATAGAACTAGAACGCACAGTTCTAGCTAACAAATACAACAACGGTTAGTAGATCATTTCACAATCTCAATGCATTGACTTATTGTGTAGTATTGTAACTGTAAAAGATGGAATAATACATTTCACAAATGGGACTTGTCTGTGCCTAATCCATTCAATCAACATCCCAAAGAACAAATTAAGTCAATAATTTCTTTATTAGATTCACAATCCAAGGACGATATACTTCACATCACACAAATAGAAAGCTAAACTCATTCATATAGTCAAACAACGTGAGGCTACACTTAGATCATTAACAAAGTAAGAAAACAATTATAAGTAGCAGGCACAAGACAAAATGTGGTTGAAGATGTGTTCTGTGTGGTGAAATTACAGTGCGTCTAAAATCTAACATTGTACATGGCACACCTTTGACTGGCACAGATACCATTCACATGTTCACAATTTTTACATACCAATTATAACAAATACATACACATGCATGTAGGAATACCCAAAGACTTTCATATTACCGAAGACTTCCATATTTTGGTAGGCAACAAGTTGTTTGTGAACATGTATTGGGGACAGTGCATAAAAGGTAGAAAGATAAGAAGAAACAGGTTACCTAAACAGAAAGAACAATCAGTAAGAGAAACAACAATAACAGTACAGAAAAAAAATCACAAGGAGCAGCATAAGGAGATGAAACACTATTCTCCTGAGAGAAGGAAACCACAATGTAGGTTTTGCTTGGGGAGTTGTGTCTGTCAGTGTTTTCAGTGAAATTATCTTCCAAAATGCTTTATACAAAGAGGAGTCATTTTATCAGATATAATGCTGTGAAGTTACCAATGAAACTATCGAGAGAAAATAGTTCCACTGCTGACCTTATAAAGTGTGTCCAAGATAAGTAGATCCAATTGTCCAGCTCCGCCTTTTGAAATGACTGCAAAAACCAAAGTCCATTAACAAACAAGCAGAATATCACATATGGTTATCCTTTGAACACAGAAGAAGCATTCTAAATAGCACAGGATCTCAAGATTTTAGACACAGACACAAGGAGAAGAGAGAGGTCCCATGGTGGAAACAGCTGCTTTGTAAACAGTATATTCCAAGGGAGTCCTGGAAACAAAGAAATGTATAGGATCTTGACCAGATGACAGTGAAGGGAGATAGGTATATTATTTATACCAAGTTTCAGCACTAATCGCAAAGGCTGAATAATCCCAGCAAGGCATCATTCGGGATTTGATGGTTAATAGATATCTCAAAGATTTTGGTTATTTCAAATTATGAGGGCAAGACATTTAATTGATAGAAAGTTTCATTGCATGAAAAGCAACAACAACTTCATTCTTAGCCAATATTATTGGTAATCAAGTTCCTGAAGTCTAACTAGGACTATTTAAGATTTGATTGATTGTGATATGAAAATAGTTATGAGCAAAATTCCTTAGGTAAATAAAATGGTCTAGGACTATATATCTCATTCTTTTAAATAAAAAGATAATTAATTAATTTAGAACGTTTACAAGATACATAGACCCCAAGAAGAAAACTTAAAATACAAAAATCATCCATTTATACATGGAAGAAAAGGATTTTTTTGTTTACTTCGTTAAGTGCATTGTATTCACTTACTGTTGCATATGCAAGGCCGGTATCTATCCCATTATTGGACAGGCTACATGATATGGGAGAGTCAACTGTGTTGAGTGTGTTATGTTGGCTTGATATACATAGTCGAGTTCACTTCCTAACAATTTAACATTTGGGGATTGATGATAAATATCATCAACTATTAAAGTGCGGGAAAGTATTCAAATCAGAATCACTATATAAATACAGTCTTATAACACACACCCGTCGATAATAGAGTAGGCCAGATTCATTGTCCAAGAATTAAACAAAAAAAATGGAAAGTTAAGAAGGTTTTCAAGGTATTATATGCTTTCCTGTAAAGGATCCTTTCCCATGCTTCATGGATGCATGTATGAGCAGCAACTAGCAAGGCCAAACATCTTAGAAAAATGGTTAGATCCATATGGAAGGGATGAACCCCTTCAGAGACAAAGTTATAGCTTACAATGTATATCAACACTCCCACTCATGTGTAGGCCCACCCATTAACAGAAGACAGATGCTGGGCTTACATGTGCTGGACAATTATTATCTCACAGAATGGGGGTAACAGGATTTGAACACAAGACCTCGACACAGAACAAGGCTCTGATACCATATCAAGTTGTTAATGCTATCAACAGTGACGAAGACCCTAGCTCCTGGAATACATTCTATGAAGTTCTTACCATCAGACAGAATTTTAGCACGGGCAGTGGTCAATCTCTTGGATCAACAGAAATCTCAATCATTTAGTTGATGCTTTAGCAAAATTTTCGTTAAAGAATAATATTTCTTTTGTTAGTGTTGGTTTTAAGAGGGATGTTTTTCCCTTCTCTGTAGCTCAGATCTTGCAGACAGTTGGTCTGACAAGAGACTTTGTTTTGTGCTTAATGCAACCTTATTTACCAAAAAAGTTGCCACTGATTCCAAAAGCAATAGCTTGTAGGAAGTGGGTCCAACAATGTATATCAACATATCTATATTTTCTTTTCTTTTTTTTAATTTTAATTTAATTATTTATAAAATTCAAATTCTCCAGGTTATACCCCATATACTTGAACAGAAATTAAAAGTTGATGGCCAAAATCAAAACCAGGTGTTTGAAATATGCAGCTACTTCTATGATATTTCATATGGAACTAAGATCTATCCATGAACATCATATCTTAAAATTTAATAAAAAAGTCAGATTCTGTATCATCCAGACTAAGCCCCATCTAAGTAAGAAATTGATCGCCATTCAAACCAAGTGTTTGAAAGATTCAGCTAAACTTGGAATCTCTAATTGTAATCTCCAGCAACTAATTAGAGAACATAGAAACAACAAACCATCATAGAAATTTTATGTTAAGTACTACTGAGATCACACCCATTAGGATTTCAACTTATTTTCATACTAGGAACTAATCGTACTTACCATACTCTGAGCTTGGAATGAAGCGTGAAACATCAGATATATAAGCCACTCTACATTTTTCACCAAAGAGAAATCCCAAACAGATATAATCTTCTCCATGCATAACCTACACTCAGAAAATAAGAACTAAGAAACAGAAATTACATGAGGAATAGTAGATAAACATATCATAACTGAGAAAGATTGGAGAAGTAACTGGCAGGGGAACAAATTGCAGGCCTGATGCAACAAATGGTTTCTCATAATTTTCCTCAATTATCCTCCAGTCAAGCTGTGCTACTCGTCTCACTTCTTGGACCTCTTTCATTTTTTTCTGGACCAAGTAAGGAAACTTAATTGCTAAGCTGTTTCATGAACAACAACCACATGCATTAGGAAATTGTCACAGAAAATCACAACAAAGAACACACATCAAAGCGTGAGGTCACAATTGCCATGGATTAAATGTGAAATGAACAATATGCATTATGCACATTCATTCAAAATTGAGTACCTCTCCATTGCAAACTGAGTTAGATAAATAGGAGTGGGATCAATATTATTTGTGGCACTATATGGTTGAATAGCACGTATATCATCCAAACCAAGAACTGCATCTGCATGTTCATGAGTCAAAACAATCTGCAGTTCATACAATAATTAAATGTAATATTTCCAGTAAAGATGGTTTATAGTTATCAAGAAAATCTAGACAAATTATCAAATCATAAAAAAATGAATGCCAAGTAAATGGAAAACCACAACAAGAAGCAAATAAATTTCTTTCAAAATCAGAAAGTTACTAACAAAAGAATAATAATAACGTTTACCAATCTCCACCAATTATCCTATACAATTTTTCATATTAAAAAACAAAAACTCTACATTAATATATATGCAATGTAAATGGGGCGGACCATAAACATTGCAACTACATCAAAAACTGAAAGCAAAGAAAAGAGTAGTCTGACCAGGTAAATTCTTACATAGACACTCAATAATACTATATATGGCTCCGCACCTTCTAACTACAGGATACTGCTGTCTGTTTAGTCACTCACGTTTTAGAAAGCTTCTTCTTCCTCTACTCCATGTCTCCACCCCTATTACCTTGTGATAGCTTATACTACTATGTTACAGCATATTTCTTAATTAAGAAAAAGCTTTTGAAAGACCAGTTATTCAATGAAAGGAAACCTGAGCATCTTCCTCCTCCAGACCTTGAATTCTCTAATGGGCAAACTCATGTTCACTGCTGAGAGAAAATTGTCCCAAACATGTTTATCGCTGCGTATCACTCCATAACATATCTTTATTTACTCCAGAACTCCATGTCAGCTATTTAAAATGCTTGTGTGAGATGACAACTCCTTCTGGAGTAGTGTCAATAAATTGTTGCACAAAAAGTTTTACTGATGAAGATGAAGAAACATGCCATTGACTTTGTGGCAATAAGCTTCAAGCATAAAAGGGGTATTCCTCGCTAGACTTTAACAGTCTAAAAGATACAAATACATACCTAAAAAGAAAAATTTGAACAAGCTCTAGAGAATACCAGCTAAAAAATCTGTGCAAAAACTATCTGATCCCAAGGGAAAATTTAGAATAAATAGATATTAAACAGAAGAGCTGCAAACACAGGTATGAGGAAGCAATCATAAAACACTTTCTCATCACAAAAGTAATGGCAGAGCATATACCAGTAAAATTGAAATTCAACAGCTACTTATGGTGAGACAAGCAAATAAATCCTCGTAATCTAGAAAACCTCTAGCATCCAGTACTTTACACTCTGTGAGGTCTAAGATCATACGAGCATGACTGTTGACTTTGGGTGACACAAGGTCCATATCGATTTTCCTGGATTTTTCTATCTTCAAACTCAATCATTTTAGTATATATAATTAGGAAATTATTGAACTCGTATAATAACCAAAATTTTACCCTCGTGTCACAGTTTCCAATAATATCCATCTGCCCAAAACTTATCCAAAAAAAAGATCATCTAAATATTTAGGGACACCACAATGAGAGTCAATCATCAAGTTGAACACAAGTGCATCATGACACCCCTTAACTAAATATGAATAACAATACATTTGTGCACTTTTGATAAATCAATGTATTTTTGCACGTTAGAAAATACGCCATGGTAAATACAAATAGTCTGTCCTTAATTATAGCAAATACATAATCTGCATACTTAATTATAACAAATACATAATCTGCATACTTAATTATAACATAATCTGCATAAACACTCTTATAAGTAGACGGACATTATTAGAAGCTTCAAAACCCATCCATTATTGGGTAGGAGCATGGTTCTAAAAAAACTCAACGACAAGAGAAAAGAGCGCATAAAGATGACTTACGGAATCGACTCTAGGAATCTTATAGAGAGTAAACCATCGAAGTACTTGCTCTCTGAACGTCTTCCCAGCGTCAATCAAAACATAGCTGTGTTTTCCATCGCTTCGGCAATAATCAATTAAAAGGGATGTGTTGCACCTGTATACATTGATCATAAGCATCCAACCAAACACGGGAACAGATCTACCATTTGATTATATTCCATCATAAAGGCAGGTGAGGACACCATGAAGAATAGAAAACTATTAACAAAAGTAACGGACGATTACCGGTAATTAGGGTTTTTCTCCGGTGGGATTGACAATGCCTGAGAGCAGACGGGACATGGAGATTCGGAGGGCTGGATCAGGCACATAGCGGAGGGGACGGCGCTAGAACAACCGGTTCCGATAAAGATGAGAGCCGATCTGGTATCGTCAGCGGCGGAAATTGGCGGAGGGGAAGAAGAGTCTCCGTTCTGGGTGAGATTGAGGGCCGACATTTGAGCTCCTGAAAATCTCCGTAGAGAGAGAGAGAATCGGGGGAGGAAAAGGGGAGCTGTGGCGTAGAATCAACACCTGGTGGTGGTGGTGGAGAGGTATATACTTTTCAAGAGGACTTTCGCCCGCGAAAACCAACGGTGTTTTGGTTATCATTGAAAATAGCGATATGATTGAGCATATTTTCGCGAAATTTTTATATTTTTAGGGTAGAGAAATTATTTCAAAATTTTTATGTTAATTTTTTCATAATTTTGGTCAAAATTTTGATAATTTCTCCGAAAATTTTTAAAATATGAAATTTTCATAAAAGTTTTTAAAATATTCATTAATTTTTTAATTTTTTTTATAAATATTATGATTTATTATAAAATATGTAATATTTTTAATTATAAGAAAATAAAATAATATATTTTAGATTTTATAACATGATTTTTTTATGTATGAGTATTAAGTATAATATGAACATTTTGTTTTATCAAATTATAATTATTATATTTATAAACTTTCAAATCCATATAATTGATATATTAATAATTATATATAAAACTATTAAAGAGATATATCTTTGATCAATATTCCTTTCAATATGCAATTAGAAATGAAAATGTGGAAAAAAGTGAATATTTCCAGCCACCATAAAATTTTATATATTATTATATCATATTTAAGTAATTATATATTTATATTATTTTAATTAATGAGTAATTCATCAGAAAAATAATAATATTTTTATTATTATCTATAAGTCTTTTGATTATAAAAAATATGATTTGCATTTAATATTTTTAATTTTTATAATTAAATTGATAAAATAGTTAATAAATAAATATATCTTAAAATTTTATTAAAAATTTTCATATTTTCTTATCAATTTCTATAAAATTTTTTTAAAATTTTATCGGTATTAATATTTTATCGATAAATTTTTAATATTTGATATCTCCATTGATATTTTAAACACTAATTCGGCTACAGGGCAACATCTAACGGCTGTTATTAAATTCTTTATATGTATATGTATATATTTTCACCTTTTCTGACCTTGTTTTATAGAGTTGATATCCTACTAGTCCTCATATAGAATTTCCTTTGATTCCTAAACTGTTTATGTTGACTTTCTTTATTGGATTAAATTCCTTCATCTCTACAGTTTTCTTGTCCTAATTTTCTTCAGTTGTAATACATGATGTGTGCTAGTTTGAGTTTTGCTCTTAACTATTAAATTTAAAAATAATTAGGACAAGTACTAGTAGACATAAAAGCCCGATATTTATAGTAAATAATCATAGTAAAGAAAAAAGGAAAAAGTAGAATGGTAATAAATTATAAAATATTAAGTGTTCTTCTAAATTCTGTCATAAGTTTATTAAAAGATATACTATAAAGTTTTTTTGTCACTGGTATGAGGAATATGTTTGATTTTTAAATGATCTACGTTACAGTATATTTTAAATATATGTATTTGTATTTTATGGATCAAGTATGTCGCTGATGTTTATTATTCAATATGAAAACAGACAATGGCTTCAACGCTTATTACTTATATGGTAGATTTGTAGCTTACAAAAACTTTGTTTTTTCAATCAAGTTTATTGAAGATTAGGATAAAGGCAGCCATGCACTTTGAGAAATTCTTTTGCTTCGATGGTGCTGAACAAGGTATAAATAAATTACTGAAACCAAATTTAGTCTTGATGGTTGCCAAGGCACTGACTAATGCTAACTCTGAATTAATCCATGCCCTGTTAGGCTATCAAAGTGAAAAAAGGCAACGCATTTGCAACATGCTTATGCTGAAAAACCATACCCATAGGTTACATCTCTTTCCTGTTGCCCCAATTGAAATGGTAGCTATATGTTATTGTGTTTAAATTTTCTGTATTAAGCTTTAATTGGGGCTTCTTTCTTTTTCCTTTTTCTCTTTAAAAATCAATTAGCAGGCTTACAACTTTGTTTATGATCTAGGAGTTGTGGAGTTTGAACTTAATGAAGAGCCCGAGCAAATTGTTGAAGTGTTTAAGAATTCACCAAAAGAAACCTCCTGAAAATGATATAATACAATCTACTTTGAGAAACTAGCCAATGGGCTTGTGGCAATTCTTAGAACTTGCCACATAAACGATCCCTCATTTGACTAAACTGAGGGTTCCCTCTTCTGCTGAGCAGTAAAGAAACTGATTGTCGTATTACTATTGGTCGGTGCTCAATCTTGTTTCTTACTAGAACTTCAACTGTGGTTTAACTTACCCTCATAAAAGATGGTCATTTAGCTAAGTGAACTTCGCAAGTAAGCTTCACCATAGAGAAAAACCAGTATTTATAAATGATGTACCAATTTCTTCAAAAATTAATTCTGGAACTATTTATGGCGCTAGATTATGTCACATCAAATGATGTTCTATGAATGTCATTAGTGACAAAAAGAAATAAATTTGACTTGTAGGGAACTTTTGACATTATAGATATTGATATCTTGCACCAGACCTTTTTCCCTAATTTATCTTTCGGTCTTTTGAAATAAAAGGTGCAATATCATCATGATGAAACCAACATGTAAAAACAACTGTCATGGACACATAGATGACACCTTGTCAACCAACAAGTGTCACAAAGGGAAACATTCTCAACTTAATTACAACATATTTAACCATACTAACTGGAGTAGTGCTTGCTCATCTACTACCCTAAGAAGTCAATTGTAATGTAGTTTAATGGTTAGAATAAAGCTTATCTCGCCTTTGACAGTTGTATAGCTTCTTGATCGTGTGTAAACTCTTCAGCCCAAGCAAATTTGTGAGAATATAGTGAAAATTCTTCAGTCCTTACTTGTTCAAGCTGTTCCCACTCAGCCCATCTCTCTGCCAGACCAACTCCCTGCAGCATTTCTACAACTTGTGCCATCATTGGACGGTCCTCAGGTGACGCTTGAGTGCATAGTAATGCAACTTGAATGATTGTCTCAACTTCCTTGTGATCGTAAGTGTCCAAGTTTCTATCCACAATGTCATGGAGCCTATTTTCTCTTTGTAGTTTCTTGATCTGTTTGATATCATATATCATTGTAACAGCAAAAGTAAGAACCTCCCAAAAAAAAAAGAAAAGAAATCATTTGTATGGAATTCAATCTCATAACATGTATACGCAGAGAGAATAATCATGTATGAGAAAACTCAAACGATTATGTTGAGGCAATGATGACAGAAATATGAAAACCAGAAATCAAAAAGAAAGGCAGGCAGCTGAAAACAGAAATCTCTCTCTAAAATTTTGTGGAACCAACAAAAGAGTTTTACATGGTCAAGCAAAAGAACATCCTCTTCCTCTTCAAGACGCGAGAAATCTATTGCGCGCTGACCAGTGACAAGTTCAAGAAGTGTTATACCATAACCAAAAACATCGGTCTTTTCTGATGATTTTCCAGTGGATAAATATTCAGGGGCGATATGGCCCATTGTACCACGCACTTGAGTGGTGACATGAGTCAATTTTGTATCAACCGATTTTGCCAACCCAAAGTCACCGAGAACAGCTTCAAATTCATCATCAAGTAGGATATTAGCGGCCTTCAAGTCACGATGTATGATCTTAGGGTTGCAATGTTCATGCAAGTATGCCAAGCCATGGGCTGCACCAAAAGCAACACATTTCCTTGTTGTCCAATCCAAGCCTTTCTCTCCGGGTTTTAAATCTATAGCATATATTGCAAGCAACTTGTAAGCCAACTAAAATATCATCAAACATGACCAGGTCAATTCAATTAGCAAGGAGTCATCATTGACATACCTCTCAAGCGATATGCAACACTAAGATTTTTCATGAAGGGATAAACAAGGATTCTCTCGGATGCAGTTGTACAAAATCCAATCAAACGTAGGAGATTCCGATGGAATGCAACACTTATAAGCTCAACCTCTCTCAAGAATGCAGCCTCACCACCAGGACTATAATAATCTGTTAGACGTTTCACCGCAACCTTTGTGTTGTCTGAAAGGACACCTCTGTAAACTTTTCCAAAGCCTCCTTGTCCAATTATGTTGTTTTCACTGAAATTATTGGTAGCAAGTTGAATTTCACGCCAAGAAAATCTTCTCAACTGACCAAATGAAAATTTGCAGTCATCTTCACCTATATTTACAAACAGACATATAAGTTCCACAAAATCCAACAATTTGCAAAAGCAAAAATCCCTCTCCAGAAGCCAATCTTATATTGGTGGTTGCTAAACCTATTTATGCAAATACATATATCTCTATATGGTTGGACTAAATCTGCTTGTGATTACTTCGTATCATCATAGTGAAGATAGGTTGGTAATCATAAAGCTTCAATTCTGGAGTTTGGTTGATAATCATAAATATATAAAGCATTTTAGCTATCACACTTACCCTCTACATCAACAAACACATCATGTTCGAGTTTGTTCACTTGATGATATCGATACGTAAAGATAGCCCCAACTAAAAGAAGTATGAATGCAGCACAACTTGCAGAAGTTACAATTGCCTCAAACTTTGATTTGTTGGTTGAAACTGCTAAAATTACATAACAATATAGAATCAACCTAGATGTCAGATATAGTAAGTGAAAGAAAGATAAATTACAAACATTCATGTACTTTAAACTTTTTTACAGATACCATTGGTTTTAGGACTACTACAAATAGATGCTTTGGATTTTACTTTTGTAAAACCGTGTTCCATTCTCTTGGTCAAATTGCAAAACAGGAGTAAATTACTTAAATGGCAAATAGTCCTTGTCATATATTTCTGTTAAATTTAAGTCCATGGGGCTAACTCATCTTTAGAAACCGGCTTGTGAGGTGTTAGAACAGTACCACATCGCCAGGGCGATAAGAATGTGTTGCATATAAGTTTTGGACAAACCTCACTTGGTATCAGAGCCCTCCTATAAGTGAGGTGGCTGTTCTAACATCGTCAGTTTACAATAAGAATGTATTGTGTATAAGTCTTGGACAAACCTCACCTGGTATCAGAGCCCTCCTACAAGTGAGGGGGACAAACCTGGATGTATTGTGTATACTTGAGGGGGCTGTTTTAACATCGCCAGTTTACAATAAGGAAGGGGTTGTGTTACAACAGTACTGCCCTCACTTGGTATCAGAGCCCTTAGGGGGTTGTTCTAACATCGCCAGTTTACAGTAAGAAAGGGGGTTGTGTTACAACAGTGCCGCTCTCCTACAAGTGAGGGGGCCTGTTCTAGCATCACCAGTTTACAATAGAAAGGGGAAGTATTACAACAGTACCACATGGCCAAGGTACAATAAGAATGTGTTGTGTGTAAGCCTTGGACGAGACTCAACTTAGGTTAAATTACGTGAAATTGGGCCTTACATATCCTCAAAAACCACAATTCTAATCGTTGACACCGAAATTGGGGCTCACTTTGTAGAACGCCAATTTTTCTTTTGAATTGGGGAAACTGAACCTCATAGGAGGAGGTCCATGTAAATTTGGGAAATTGGACCTCCATTTAAATCTCCTTACAAGTGTATTCTTTAAATTAGGATTTTGTACTTTGATACCGTGTTAAATTTAAGTCCATGGACTAACTCATCCTTCAAAACCAGCTTGTAAGGTGAGGTTTGTCCAAGACTTATATATAACACATTCTAATTGTACCCTATGGTACTGTTCTAACACTCCCTCTTTCTTATTGTACCCTTCCTGGCGATGTTGTACTGTTCTAACAATTTCAAACAAGTCAATAGATTATTATACAAATAATTTGGCTAGAAAGCATAACAAAATCATTAACTAACTGTTGCAGTTTTATTGACAGAAACTTACATGTTGCAGCAAAATTTAAATGCAAAGGGATGTATGATAAACTGAAAATCAAAGGTATTTGTGTAGAAATTTTGAATTTCATATCATTTACCCAAAAGGAAATAGTCCAACAATATCTAAGCAATCAACCTTGAAGAGCTGGAATAGAGGAGTTAGAAACACAAGGTTGGTCCAAGCTAGAGCCGCAAGTAAGACTTGTTCCTGTAAAACTGACAAGATAATTCATTGGGAATTAAGCCATTAATATTTGTAATAAATAGGATAGGTAAATAATAATTGCAGATTATCTCATATGAATATGACAATGAATGTCTTTGGTGTTCATTATAAGAAATTCAACTATAATTAAGATAGTACTAGGTACAAACATCCAATCCATCATGACATTCACTGACAAGCTTACAAAATAGAGAGGATAAATATGAAATAAATAAAAAAGGCTAATGGAATTTACTTGAATGTCGGAACTGAAAATAGCTGCATGGGGATTCTTCCTGTCAAATCATTAGATGAAATATCCCTGTCAAAAGAAATCCATAACCGCCTTCAAATTAAACAAATCACAGATGAGTCCAAAGGTAGACAATGATTGAAAAAAATGAGATAAAATTGGCAAAAATAGGAGCTTTAGATAATAATCCTTTACAGCTCTGCTATCCCAGTTATATTTGCAATTGAATCAGGAATGTATCCAGATATGTTGTTCCCCCTCAATATCCTGAAATGCAGTTTGAACATTTTATTTCTCATTCTGGACAGCAGGAAAGTGGAATGTCTATGCAAATGTACTAACTCTGCTTTCAAATTCAAAAGGTAGATTAATTGGGCTAAGTGACAGGAAAACTGATGGATTAAACATAATACACAAGTATGATTCATGTCTATGTGATCATTAAGAGTGACAAAATCTTCAGTAAACTGAACATTCAGTCTTACAAATGTTTTAAATTGGAAAGTTGACCCCAAGAAATAGGTATGGGACCACTAAAATAATTGTCTGCTAGATTTAGATTCTGTAGATGCGTCATATTGGCAAGGTAATCGGGTAAAACACCCGTCAAACCATTGTTCTGTAAGTCCCTGCATTAAACAGATTTCTTCAATTGAACTTCCCATTATAGAATGCTCAAGTAATAAGACAACAGTTTTAGCAAATGGTAGTTGCACAATGATTTGTTCTCAAATATCTTTCTCTTTTGCTGAATTCAAATACTGAAGTGTTAAAAGGAATTAAATTACAATATTTATCATATTATTAATGCATGAGCTAGATTAAAACACCCTAGATTACATAATAACCAAAGTAGAGTTAAATAAGATCATATAATTTTCTTCACAACATCTTTTGTCCACATAAATTTGTTCCAAACCCCTAATGATGATAACTACAACCCTTGTGCTTTTACAAATACTTTTCTTCAACTTTGCCAAAACTGCAAAATGTGCAACCTTTTGTGCAAAGTGGATTACTTACAGGCTAGCCAAATATTTCAGTTTGGTAATTGATGGTGAGAGTGTTCCTGAAAATCCATTTGAAGCCAAGCTCCTGCAAATTAGCATGTCCACAAAGTAACTACACAACAGCAAATAAGCATCAAATGAAATCTCTATATAATCATGAAGATTTGTCATTTGCCATTTGTCTTTAATGTGGTTACACTTACAGGGATATGACATTTCCATTTCTACAAGTGACGTGAGACCAACTAAAGCATGGGGTCACTAAATTACAATTCCAATCTGTTATTCGACCGTTAGAATCATTGAGTGCCTTTAGAAAATCAACCAAAGCTTCAACTGAACATAAGCAAAAGTGGAGCAATGAGTAGTTAAACAAATGATATAACACACCACATATCAAGAAATGACTGGTGCGTCTATATTCCACATATATCTGTTTAAAAGTGAAAAACAGTATAAAAGAAAATGTGTTGGCATCTATGTCATTTATGGATTTTCAAGCACTGACATCACAAAAAGACATTTCTTCATACCCTTTCCTCTCATAAACAAAACAAAATTCATATTCTCAATTCTCTTGTAGCAATGTAGGAGAATGGAATTCTCCCTCTAGCCCTTGTGCTCCCCCTTCTCCCTCTCTCTCACTCTCTCCCCCTTTCCCTCTTACACTCTTCTCTCTCTCTCTCTCTCTCTCTTCCCACCACTGTCCCCCTTTGCCCTCTCCTCCAAATCTCCTCTCATACTCTTCTCTCCATTTCCATCTCCCTCCTCTCTCTTCTTCTCATTCATCCTACTTTGTCTCCATCCCCCTCCCTCTCTCTCTTTCTCTCTCTCATAAAATAAAAGGTGGTAAGCTCATGCTCATTTTCAGAAAAAATACAGAAGAGTCTAACAGAGGCCTCACTGTGCTCCCATTTATGTTTCTGCTCCACTTATCTGGCTAATGGTTAGACACCTCCTGCTCAAAGCCTCTGCCCTACTTCCAGACTGTTATTCATCCTATGGAAAGCAACAATTCTTAAGAATTTCTAAGTACCATAACCAGTGCATATTTCTCTTTTTATGGTTCTAAGGCATGATGTAATTTATCTTGGATCAAACATTGCCCTTGTCAAAGACTGGCAAAAATCATAGTGTAGAAGCTTGATGATTAAAAAGTAAGCGAAAATAACAAAAAACATAAAAACATGGCAGAATTAACCATAAAGGTATTAGTTATCAATTGGTAAAGCAGGCATCGCAATCACATCTATGCAATGCATACAGTACAGCTGTGAGAAATATAAAATCAATTTATAAATTTAACAAGACATTACTTCCAGTTGAACAAAAAACACAAATTAAATTGAAGTATACCTTCCACATCAGGTTCCAAGGATGGAGAACTGATTCTTAAAAATAGGAGTAGTATTAGTATGTTTATGATTAGCTTTAGAAGATGCCAGCTAAGAAATACTCCAAACATGATGGTCCCTTTGGAATTCTCGCCTGTTCCCTTACAGTGTCCTATGCAAAATACAGTTTAAGAAAAGAGTTGAGCAGTTTTAAGGTATGTAGTATAAATGACCATAAATCTATAAACATCTAACATATTAGTGTAATCGTGATTCATGAGAGATGGTGTCACTGTGATATAGCATAGATTTTTGTGTTGGTCCTGTATGAGGATGTTGATGGTTCTTATTTGTCATTCATATACTGTTGCGACATCTCTAATGATCAATGACCTCTAGAATATCCCTCAACTTACACGTATATTAGTATATATAATATTAAAAAACAAGACCCTGCTTCATGATCCTTTAACTGAAAGGCATTTTTACAAGAAAAGGCTCTAACAAATACTGTGCATTTCTTTGTTGTCCATAGTATATAGGTAAACTCCATGCTACCTTCAAAACTACAAACTTACTTGTGTCAATCTTAAGTACATTAAAGGCCATGGAAAGAGAATCCAAGGAGCATCATTGTTTTCTACAAGCTTTATAGGCCTTGATTATAACAATCCATAAATTTCATCAGCCTAAGTCCCTTTTTCATCCAGCATACAACTTTCCTCCTTTCAATGCACGTTTAATCTAACCTTGAGTCTCAAATTGATAGCAATACACAAAATCTAAAGGACCACTAGGGCAGCCACATCATTCAAGAATTTTATCCACCAATTGGCTCACAATATGAATTCGTGAACTCTAGTCCGCATTAGCCATATACATTTAGGGTTACCACTCAATTGTCATCTATCTTTATGGTAATTTCCAGCTAGACCTCTTGTACATATAAATTGTCGATATCTATTATTTAGCAGTGTAACAATAAACTACCTTTTCAAGCAACACATATGTATCGCATTGTACTGATATAAACTAATAGTCATAGATTCAAAGATACAGATGGGTAAACAGGCCATATTAGAAATGGAAGAATCTTCAAGTTTGTCTCAATTATCATTAGTTCCATAAATCCCCAAACAAGAAAAGTGTAATTTAAGCTTTTGAAACTCAACCTCCCCAAAAAATAAAAACTCTTATCTCCCCCACATAGAACAAAATTTAACTTACCTCACCCCCCAAGCAATTTATTGAAAAGGGTTGATCTAACTGTTGATTAATAGTTTATAACTTTATATTTTGTTCCTTCGTCAGTGGATCTGTTGGAACTTCTTCTCTACCAGGTTATTATCATATCCTGTGCAAAGTTTTTACAGTACTAAAAATTAATTAGAACAAACGAATCAAAACTACCTCTTATGCGCTGCAAAAAAACCTTGACAACTAAACAAAATTTATGGTTTGCTCATTTCAGCATAAACCCAAAGCATCAATTTGAGACCAACAAACAGCAATGAGCTGACGTAAATAAAAACAAGAGAAACCCATGGCAAGGGAAATCACACCTATTCTAGGTACGGATCAATGTAAAGGTAAGTATGAATTGCCACAATCAATCACACCAAGAGCAAACATGAATATAAGAAATAACCATAACAACAGAGAAGCATCCAAAGAAGAAAAACCCGGGGGGAAATCACACACCTATTCTTGTTCTAGATCATGCCCAGATAAGCATATATATAAATGGCTTTGCCAAAATCACAGCAAGAGCTGACTAACATGAATGAATGTAATATCCAAGAAAAAGCAGAACAAAATAAACAATTAACTTACTTGTTTCAGCTACGGCTCTCTCGCAACCCACAACGGAACAAGATATGTACAAGGAGGAGAAGTGGATGGAATAATTTAATCATCATTGTCGGGACTGTCAATAGACCAAGCAAATAGATAGAGGGGTTAGTGCAAAATGCAAATGGTCCCACAGAGAAAGGAAAAGGTTAGAAGAATGCAAGGCAAATTCCGGAGAAGGCCAATGGCCGGGAATAAGAGAGCTACTTGGTTGGGTGGAATGAGAATGAGAATCCATCCCACTATTAGTAATGGGTGCTTGATGCTTTTTTGCTTTGATAATCATTACTAAATATTATCCAATCCTTAATTTGGCCATTATATTAGTATTAGTGCTACTGCTATTCCACTAGATATGTAAAATCATTATATTCTCTGGCACTCCGCACCACAGTGTCGCTTTTCTTTTTCACCAGAGAAACAACCAAGACAGAGAACAAACACAGAATACCAGTGAGACTGGCTGAGAAGACACAAACGAAAACGTCAAGTTAAAAAGATAAACGGGGAGAGAGAGAGAAAAAAAGCGCCAAGAGAGAAAGTTGAGTAGAGACTGTAGAGTGAGGACCACGAGGAGAAAGTTGAGAGAAATCGAAATTGTCTTATTGTATTTTTCTTTCCTTGTTATGTATTTTTTTTCTTTTGTTAAAATGCTTCAATTTTTATTTGGTTGTACATAAATAAAATAAAAATAAAAATAATTTTTAATTTTATAGTTTTTATTAATTCTTTTCAAGTATTTTCAACAATGCTTCTCAAAGGAGGGCAAATCGGGTAAATTAATTTGCAGGGTGAAGGTGGAGTATCAATCACCACCCACTTGTGCCCGTCTTATGTTATTAGAAAGAGCCACTGTCACCCGGAGTCCAACTAGAAATACTTTCCTTTTCCGTACGGACCTCAACCATGAGCAACGAATAGTAAGCCATTTTCCTTGTCCCCAAACACCCGTAATCCTTGTTTTTTCCTGAATATCTTTTTCAGTTTTCATCACTTTGTCTAAATTACATTCGCTTCTTTTTGTTTTTAGCGATTATCTCTTCAAGCTTCTGCTGATTGGAGACTCGTCGGTTGGAAAATCGTGCTTGCTACTTCGATTTGCCGTAAGTTGTCTTCGTCTAGTTGTTGTTTTAAACTCGATGCTGAAATGAGCTTAAATAATTTAGGTTTTTTCTTTTAGGCTCAAAATTAAAGCAAAAACGTATAATTTGTTTGCTGACTTTCGCTTTCAGGATGATTCCTATGTAGATAGCTACATTAGCACCATTGGAGTCGACTTTGTAGGTCTCATTCAGATGTGTAATTTTATTATATTATTATCCCTGTATTTTCGTAGTTCAACTGTAACTTTCGGTGCTAATTTCTTAGAAAATAAGAACTGTGGAGCTGGATGGGAAGACTGTCAAGCTGCAGATTGTGAGTTGAGGCATAAATTCGTTTTGATATGTCCTTAAAAATACTTGTTTATTTGTTCATTTCACTGTCTAATTACTTTGACATGTTATGGATTTGATGGCTGTTTTGGAATTTGAAGCTGTGTTATTGTTGAATTTTTCTCGAGTTAGATTAATCTATGAGCATGTCATACATTTTATTAGTACTGTGCTAAAAAAAATCCAATGTTCTCGGACACTAAAGTGGTTTTAGTATCCTTGAGGTTTGGTGAAATGTACTCTTTCTTGGTATCTATTTTTCATTGTTAATAAATTATAAAAATGTATTTGAAATTATATTTAAGTACATAAATAACTAAAATATGAGCCACAGTGATGGTTAATGTAAAAAGAGCAAGAATTGGAAATTCTTTTCATTCAAAATATAAGACGGGCTTTAACAAAGTCTTATAACCATATCTGTAAAGGAAGAGCTGGCTATTTCTCATATGACTATTCTAATTCAGAAATTTTTCCAAAAAGGAGAAATGTCTACTTTGTAGAGCTGGAAAAAAAAGGGTTTACTTTATAAAGGTTCTCATGAAGAAAGGAAGTACGAGATTCACCAGCAAGTGGATTCGCCCATTTCAGGGTGGCAGCTCAGAGATTGAGAAGAAAAAGAAACAAAATGAATATGACTTGTTTGCTGTGAAGTAGAAACTCACATGGCCTTCTGTGAGTCTGGTGGCTGGTGAAGAACTGACATCCATGGGCTTGCTTGCTATTCTGGCAATCTCTACGTTTTTATTTATGGCAGATGGGTTTCTGTCATAGTGAATGGCTTCAAATCGGTTTCTCTTCTCTGCTTTAATTCTATAAGTTACACATTTTTTTGTTTCCTTTTTGTGTGAAAATGTTAGCAGATGAGGAGCAAGCCTCATATACACCTCACCAGCTGAGGCATCTGCCTCATTGGAGTTGTGCACTTTTATGAATATCTCATAGCATTTTCCTTCTTATGTCTCACCTTGAAGTATGCCTTTAACATTTGGTTATGAAAATTTGGTTTATATACTTTCGATTTTTGAGTCCTTAGATGCCTGATACTCATGATTAATTAATCAGGACAGAATCAGTCGGCTATCATTTGTAAATTTATCCCTTTTTTAACGTTTAACTCTCGGCCATCACATTTTAAATATCCAGTGGAAGTTTGCTATACCAGAATTAAGGTATAGCATATTTTCTGAGTGAGCTTAATACTTATTCTACTTGACAATTTACATGTTCTGTTGTTTCTTCCATTTCAGTGGGATACTGCTGGACAGGAGCGGTTCAGGACTATAACAAGCAGCTACTACCGAGGAGCACATGGAATAATCGTAAGAGTTCTTGCCTATATTATTCAAGGAACAAAATATTTGTAATTTCAATACATCTACATTTCCTAGTATTCCTTCTTTGCTTATCTGCTCACAAGTTTTTAGTTCAACACAATCAGGAATGTTGTTCCAGCTGTGAGTAAATCATAGTTGTTTTATTGAATTCATCATAAACAATTAAAGATTGTCTATATGGAACTTTTTGTGTTCACCTGTAAAAATATCAATAAAATTCTGGGGTTTGCCAAGTTAAATGCATTGTTTAGAATTTTATGTTATTCAAAATGGTGAGTAAGCTTGCATAAATATAATCATGAATTTATGTCTGGCATGAATTTTATTATATGGGATAGTTAAGTTGCCATTAATTCCTTAAATTTAAGCTAACCATCAAGCTGACACAAACACACACTTTAAAGCTCCCTCTCACATATAGGCCACACAATAATGAGATTTAAATATGGTTTTTACATACGTAGTTAAATAAATTACCATAAGTGAGGATTAGAATAATTTGGGCAAAAGAGGCAGACAGACAACTAGGCGTTGATGCTATGCTAAGTTATTCCCCTAAAAGTAACTTGTTAGGAATTGGATACAACTATCTATATCAAGCTATGACAAACACAGTTTACAAGGATAAAAGGTCAACTTTTTCTGATTTTTGGATTTATCAAAATGTTAGATGACCATTTGTATGTGTTAGTAGAGTTTGTATGGTAGATCACTTGAACCAATGTCGTCATCATCATCTTGAATACTATGTTGCTGCAATAAAGTTACTGATTGGTCTGACTTTTTCTGTTCCTGTTATGACAAAGAGCAGAAATTACGTGATCCTCTTTCTCTACTTATTCTTTTAGACACCATATGTGATGGATACAAGTCTATTTGAAGCATTTTTTGTATCTCAACATCATTGGAATGCTTAAGGCTTTAATGGGTTATTTTTATTTCACAATATTCATAAGCTTTCATTCTCCCCCTACCATGCCCCCCAAACAAGAATTTAAAGTGTCGTAAATGTATTTGGGGTTGTAACAGATCGTGTATGATGTTTCTGAGATGGAGAGCTTCAACAATGTCAAGCAGTGGCTGAATGAGATTGATAGATATGCAAATGATAACGTGTGCAAGCTTCTAGTTGGGAATAAATGTGATTTGGTTGAGAGCAAGGTTGTGGACACTCAAGTGGCAAAGGTATAGCTTGTAAACAGTTGCATGACCTATTATTCAAGACGTGAAAGTCTCAATTGCATTTTTATTTTTTGACTGAATCTCTATCATCCTAGCTAACCCTACCTATTTGATGGACATGTGTTACAGAACCGTAATGCACTCAAAGAGTGTTTACACAATTATTTCTTATTGAATCCCTCTGTGCCTCAGGCTTTGCAATGTGTTTAACATAAATATGCTGCTGATATTGTGTCTTTCTGTGTGCATGTATTTTTAATGAAGATGGGGATTTTTTACTTCTTTGGTTAAGCATAACTTTCTACTTTGACATGTCTAATCTTCATCATAACTTCATTGTGATGGTAGATATATATACTTGATGATGAATATAAAATTAAAGAACAGTGATGATGGTAATGATGGTAAATTTTATTCTTCAGGTATAACTATCGAGATCAGTCGGAAAAATAAAAATCTTTGAACATGAAGGCTGCAATGTTTTTATCTAAAAATATAATTTTGCCACGCTTCGCATATTATGTACAACTTTTATCAATATTGTAACTTTGTACACTTGTGGCAGTCACTTGATCTTTTTGTACTTTGTTTCAGTTTGCCTTTTGTGTTCTCAATCTCAGACTCTCTCTCTCTCTCATGGCTAAGCAATAGGAACCATCCTGTCTCTATCTGAGACCTATTGCATCCGAAACCTTCATCCCCAGAAATGGTTGAGTGCAACTAGTGTATAAATGTTTTAAAATAAACACATCTAATAATGATCCTAAGTCACTGCAAGTCTCACACGATCATCAAACAAATAGGCAGGTAGGACATCTCTCAAGTTTTGGAGACATGTAATCTGCAAATATCTTCCTCTTCAGATGTCATTTATGTTATTCAATATTACCAATATAATACAGGAACAAAAATATTAAAGAGTTGAACTTGAATTATATTTGTCCTTTCATGTTCATCTTGTAGTTTAGGCTATGTTTGGTATGAAGGATGGAGCGGAGGAAGGATGGAGTGTTGAAGGAAAGTGTAATTAAAAATTTATTAGTTAGTTATAAAAGCTCTCCCTCCTCCAATCCATCTAATATTGGAGAGAGTGTTTTTGATGGATTTGGATGGGGATGGATTTGTCATCTATACTCAAACCCATTCCCTCCATCATTCCCTCCTACCAAACAACACTTACACCTTAAATCCCTCTACAACTACTTTCTCGTTTCTCAATCCCTCCACAATTCCCTCTTGCCAAACAAGGGCTTAATGTATATTAAAGTCTCTTCTGGTTACAAGATGTCACCTCAAAGTTGTACACTGAAAGGAGCGAGCCATTATAGTATGAAGGTTCTGGGGTACTTTTGATTATTTTCTATCATATTTCAGGATGTTATACGTTATAAGAATGAATGCATGTGACAAAGTTGTTTTGTATTGTTAGCCACTTATATGCTGATGAACACACTGATTGAGCTATCTATACCTTAAAGATATCTTATGTTGTCCAAGTCCAATCTAGCAGAATACTGCCTACCAACTTACAGTCAAAAAATAAATAGTTTCAGAAAGCATACAATATCAGACTTTCTTCCACTTAAAAACATTATTAAAATTAGTAATCAATTGTTCTGGTTTAACTGCAATTTTGTGTGATTAAATGAACTGCAGGCATTTGCAGATGAGCTTGGTATCCCTTTTCTTGAGACAAGTGCTAAAGACTCAATCAATGTGGAGCAGGCTTTCTTAACCATGGCTGCCGAGATTAAGAAAAGTACAACTACTTGTTAACTGTTTCATGCTTCCCTTATGCAAGATGATGTGATCTCTTACGAATTTTTCAAAAGCTTTCACTCTAAAGATGATATGGTGTAGATTTTTATATTACATTTTTTTCTATGGTAGTTAGAACCAATAAAGCTGAAAAGAGAAAGCGATTTGATATTCAGAGTGCTGTGGTTCCAATGGGACTTCCACAATATTATGGATGAGTTTGATTTGATATTCAGAGTGTTGTGGTTCCAATGGGACTTCCACAATATTATGGATGAGTTTTATGCTCGTAGGTATTTCACCTTTGAGTTTTAAATTGATAAGGAGTGGAGGTATTTGAGTTACTTGTTTCATTGATTCTATTCTTTGACTTATGATGCTGATAAAACTATCATTCCCCTTGCGTGTAAAAATCAATAGAAATTGGTTTGTTGATAGGATGCTATGGATGAATATTACTATCATTTTACTGTCCAGAAGATTTGTTACTAATTACATCGTGGTGTTCTTCCTTCCATTGTTGTGTAGGGTTGTTACATTTTCTTCCGAATCTGTTTGTGTTCTGATTATTAAATTTTTTTAATTTCTCCTGCTGTTTCTAACCTTCTCTATCTTTTTTGAAACAATTATCGAATGTATTCTCATATTGTGGTCCTAACTATTCTTATAAAAATATTGTACAGAATGGGTAGCCAACCAACTGCTGCCAAGTCTACAGGAACTGTTCAAATGAAGGGGCAACCAATTGAGCAGAAGAGCAACTGTTGTGGTTAGCAAGAGCATCCATATTATGTTAAATTCTCTGATTAGTATGTAATGTATGACCCTAAAACTATTGACTATGTCATCACATGCGTATCTTAAAGGCTGTTACAATTACTGTCCGCTATGAACCTTTTATCTTTGGGTAACATGAAAATTCTAACGAGATTGAAACACACTGCATGCATCTGGGCAAGTGAGCCCTAAGCAGTAGTGCCTGTTTAATTGCCCGTTCTTGTTTTTCTGTCTCATCTTTTTATTTGGGTAGCTTTATTGGTCCATCTTTATGCGACATTAATTTTTATGGTTTATGAATTATACATGCCGGGGCGCTATTTACCATATTCGTGCCGAATTTAATAAAACCGGCATGAATTTTTTATTTCTTTGGAAATTGAATTGATATCCGAGTATTCTGTGTACGGCCGAGCAAAGGGCAATCATCACTTTGGCCACCGGTAGATCAAGCATGATGCTAACTCAGGCACCACTATGGAAGCAATTCAAGAGTTATTGGTAGGATTGTCGTCACTTGGGTTTTGGTTGAGTGAGACCGCTGCTAAATGCATCTATTTCTTCTCTTCTTCATAATTTAATAAATTTTCAACAATGATATTATTTTTAATTATCCTCTGGTTTACTAGTACCGACCAGAGTAATCACCAATGCTATTTTCATGGAACAGAAGCATTGGTTGAGGTGGCTTGAAAGCCTAATTTTGCAGCGCCTTTCTAGTAATCATCCCCTTTGCAGAAGCACACTTAAAAACACTGGTATGTGTCGTCATGCAAATCTGACCCATAAACGAGTATTTAACTATTGGAACCAAAAAATTTCCCAAAAAAAATAAAAAATCATAGTCTGGTAAAATATTAAATAAAACAAAAGAAACAAAGCAAATGAAAACAAAAGTTGAAACAATAACCAGCTGGCCAGCAGGACATGGTAGAAATAGAACAACGAAGATTAAAATTTTGAAGGTTGTGGTAAATATTAATTTAATCATGCTCATTGCTCAGGATGAAGAACAGCAAGGCTTCTTGGTATTGGCCTCCACTCCCCCAACCACGAGAGTTGTCCCCTCCTTGATGCTAGCAGTTGCAGGCTCATCTGAAGAAAGAGACTTTTTACTAATAATGCGGTATATTTCGCCAAGAATTGTTTGGAAAGCCCTCTCCACATTGGTTGCTTCGAGAGCAGATGTTTCAATGAATGAAAGGCCTTCTTTCTCAGCATAACTCTGTGCATCCTCTGTGGCCACTGCTCGAAGATGCTTCAAATCAGTTTTGTTTCCTATCAGCATGATTACAATGTTCGAGTCTGCATGGTCCCTTAGTTCCTTCAGCCACCGGCTTACATTTTCAAAAGTTGTTGGCTTTGTTACATCGTACACTAGAAGGGCTCCAAGGGCACCTCTATAGTAGGCACTGGTTATTGCTCTATATCGCTCCTGCCCTGCTGTGTCCCATATCTGAGCTTTCACAGTTCTTCCTTCAACCTAAACCAATATATATATGTACTAGTAAATAATGCTGGTCTCTTACAAAGGCTAAAGGTACTTGCTTTCACAACTTAAAATGTGTCATCATTTAAAATCAAACAACTTGTCAATTTTTATCACAAAGTAAATCGGTACATTATTCCGTTGATTAGTGTTCATTTTTCTCCGATAATTGAAACAACTTCTCAACAATCTTGTTTAAATTAGTCTAGACCTCCAAATTTCAGCTTCAATATATTTTGTCATTTTGGTTTTCAGAGGTATTATTCTATCCACTACTACAAGAATTAAGAAGAAGATCAGTCCCCAGAACAAAATGACTATTAAATGCCACCGAATGCACTTCTACACTTCATATTCAACACATATAGGATTAAAGCTTTGACAAATCTATTTTCAAATGACTAGCCAAAACACAAACAAATTCACTCAGATATAGTCAAATTTGAAATCAACTCCATATATGGAGGACATTACAAAAATATGTAATTGAGTCTAAATAAGTGTCAAATTTCATCAATCTGGATGTCATACTAATCAATAATACTAATAGTTACCAACCTATTTTGCCAACTTCTGTATGCTACATAACGTATCAAATTTATATTTGCTAAGAATACATGAAGCCCAAATTTGGGACCAATTAAGAATAAGTGGAAGTATTAGCATTTGAGTTTATATCTAAAATTTGGTATTACGGTTTGATGTGTGCCTTTATTTTATTTTATTTTTCCTGAAAAAGAAAATGATGTGTTTAGTATAAGTGTTTATTACTCATATTCCTAAAAGAATTTATTAGTCTGTCCTTAAAGTCCTAATCATTCATATATAATAATAAATATAAATATATACAATTTTCATAAAGACTCAACCAAATAGAATTCAGATCTTAGTCGAAACTGAATCTATGTAATTCAGTACTTAATCCGATTACAAAATAAGATATATTCAGAATTGGATTTGATTATGAACACCTGCGCACCATTGTGTTACCATAGCAATTGCTAAATCTAAAAACCAAGTGCAATTGCTAAATCTAAACATTGAAAGTTGGTGCATTTTGATTTCTAAAATTTTCAGTCATCTCTGCTTATTAAAACTCAATGAACTCGTCACTATGAATTCAGATCGTAAAAAATTTGAGAATTCATCTAAATCCCAATTCAGATATGCAGTTCTCCGAATTACACTTGGATCTAAACTCAATCAAATAACCTAATTAAAAAAATAAATAAGTAGAAAAGTAACATAAAACGGACCTGGAGCGTACGGGTGGCGAATTCAACGCCAATGGTGGACTTGGACTCCAAGCAGAACTCATTACGAGTAAATCGGGAAAGGAGATTGGATTTGCCCACGCCCGAGTCGCCAATTAATACCACTTTGAACAAGTAATCGTATTCCTCGTCCGGTCTCCTCGCCATATTTCTCTCTTTCGATCAAATTAAACAATGATGACAATAGCCTGAGTGACAGACGACTGCTTTACGCTGATGAATCGGTGGCTTTACAAATGAAGCGCATGTGCGGACTCGGAAAATATCACATCAAATTGAGTAGGGGTGATTTTGCTCCCAAAAAAAATAGGGGGCTGAATTGTAATTTTGAAAAGTAATGCAAAATTTTTGAAATTTCTGATAAATATATAATAGGGTTTTTTTTTGGTAAAATAAATATATAATAGGGTTAATTACACCTACCCTACCTCTTTTGATTTATTGCATTTTTCACACACTCTCTTTGAATTTTTAATTTGGTCAGTTTACCCTGGGCTATCCAAATTTCGACCAATTTGGTGAATTTGCATCGAGTAATGTTCTTCTCCAAATAGTCCTATAAATAGAGAGGGAAATTCAGAGGGAAGTAGTGCTGTGGTTTAGAGGCCTAAAGATCATTCTTTTAAAAACAAAAACTATGCCAAGTTTTTAATCTATGCAAATATTTTTTCAAAGCCATGGTTTAATCATATTTTAAAAGCTCTTTTTCGTGCATTAAAATAGGCATTTTGGTGTGTAGCTCAATCACAGCTACCACACCCATTTTCTGAGCTGGGCTTGAATGTAGAGCAGAATCTTAAGCCCTCCTTTTGTTTATCATTTGAGCTTAAACCATGCATGCATGCATGCATTATTTACAGAGCTTTATTTAGGATCACTACTACTCATGTTGTTATAAGTTTTGCTCTCCTTTCTTCGTCTTTATTCTTGGAACTCTTTCACTTTAACATACACATCCACTAGACATCCACTACCTGTGATTGGGTTGTGAACGAATCTCCTTCTCCGTCTGCTGCCTATTGCAGTCTGCAGAGACAAACACACCACTGCTCATCTAATTCCACCTTCTTTGCTCCACGTACGTTGAATTTCTCTACTTTTATTTTCATTTTAATTACCTCATATTTTTTTACTCAGATTAATGATATGTATATATAATGGCCAAATCAATGTACTTGTACTTTTGTAATGATCAAACTTCGGCCTGTACACTACTGTTGGTGTTTTTGTTTCTTTCATTGTTAGTGGACGGCGTTACGTTAATAAACCTGCATACCAGATCACTGGTGTAATGTTTTCCTTTTCTTTATTATTATTATTATTATTAGGGTAATTTTGGAATATGCCCATCAAATTTGTGACTTAGCTAGACAAACATCCTTGTGCTCCTAATGTTTTGAAAAATGACTCCTATTAAAAACACTCCTTGTTATTTAATATTCACAATTATCCGGATATTATTTTTCTCCTTTTTGTATTCGTCTTTTTTTTTTTATAATTTTTATTTATTTTATAGTATATTTTTTTATATAAAACTATATTACCTTGTAAAATTATAATTTTTAATTTTTGAATCAAAGTTATTAAAAAGTATTGAAGGATACATAATTTTACAAATTTAATAATTTTTTAAAAATAATTTGGCTTCCTGGCAAGTAAAGTTTTTTTAAAAAAAACAAATAAACTTATAAAATTATATCTCTTTCAATATTTATCCAAATAATTTAATTTAAAATTAAGATGTTTATAAATTGATGTAGTTGTATATAAAAATATGCCCAAAATAAATAAAAATCATAAACTTGTAAAAGTAATTAGTTATTTAAAAACATTAATAAATTTATAAAACTGAATATTTGTTACAAGGTTGTGACTTTTATTTATTTATTTATTTTTATATAAATCTAAATCAAATTGCGAGTATTTTGAATAATAAACTTAGTTATTTCAATAAATAATAAAGAATATATGAGTTTTATAAGATACTTATTAAAATATATATGATTTTTATAAATTCTTCGGTTATTATGCATTAATAAATTAAAAAGCAATTTATAATTATTTATAAAATTAAAAAATAAGAATGTTAATTTTATAATTTAAGAAGTAATTTGGAAGCCGCAGAAAATAAGCGTGCGACGCGTGTCCTCGAATGAATTTGGGGCGCTGGCATCAAAATTCTAAGACCTCTTATATATTATTAATTTTTGAGGGGATAATATTTTATTTGGGTGATAAAAATGTAATTTGGAGCCAAAATTGCCCTGACAAAACGGGACCTGGTAGGCTAGGTGGTGAAAATCATTCATTCCACAGGAAGACCGGGAAGATCACAAACAGCCATTTATTTTCCTTTTCTTTTTCCTTTTCTGTTTTTATTTTTCCAAACAAACCATTTTTTTATTAAAAAGAAAACATTTTCTTATATTTTTTTTTTAAAAAAAAGAAAACATTATTATTATTATTATTATTATTATTATTAAAACTGGTCTGAAATATTAATCAGTTGGTGTATTTGCTATTTCCGCCAATACCAAAATTAATTGCCGACAGAATGGAATAGGAAGTAGAAACCTCCTCTTCATCCTCCAAAAGGAAAAGCAAAAAAGCAGGGTGTTTTTGATATTTAATTTACAAATCCATGGCAGGAGAAGGCGCCGGGGAGGAGGAGTCGTCGTCGTCGTCGCCAAAAACAGGGTCAAGTTCTTGTGTAGCCATGGCGGCAAAATTCTCCCCAGGCCCGCTGACGGCCATCTCAAATACGTTGGCGGCGACACACGTGTTGTCGCCGTCCCCCGCGACATCACTTTCTCAGGTTCCATTTTTAAACCACACACTACATTTATATATATAAATATAACCTATTTGCTAATGCCATTTTCTTTTCTTTTCTCTTATAACATGCAAAATTTAACAACGTTGAAAACTGGCCTGAGTTTTTTTTGGCTTAACTTGTGCTTTCCCCTTTTTACTTTTTTTGCTTTTCAAATGGTTTGTGAGAACATCCATTTTGTCCTTTTCATAATTTGCTCCTCTATTAATATTGATTAGTATTAATCATAAAGTTTGAGAGAAATTCGGTATCCTATATACATACACATATTCGTACAAGTGAGTAGCATTGGAGCAGATTACGCATATGGGAGTCTAGGAGGGAGAGTTTTTGCACTGGCATGCTTCATGGAGAATCAAGTTGCTAGATATGCTGAATAGAATGAATTTGGTTGCTAACCAACAAAACTATTTACTCATGTTGTTCCACTTCCAGATGTAATATATAAACTTTGCAGAATTTTTTCTTGTGTTCCTGCAACTAGTATACATGAGGGTAGGGCTAAAAGCTCATTTATAGTAGGAGGTTGAAATTGGGAGATGGATGGAATTTCTTTTTATACAAAAGACTTTAAGATTACGGCTCTACTTTGATATATAATTATATTATATATGGCTTCATCTTTCGTCGAATTTGTCTCTGTTTAAAATGTGTATGGTTTTATTTTTCACATGGCCATGTCTGTGTCTTATTTATTGTTTTAAATGCAAATGTAACAGAGCTAAAGCAGAGGCTTACCTCACTGTATGATGGGGACATAGTCCTCAAGTACCAGTTAATCTCTGAGGATCTTGACGCCTTAGTGTCGGTGAGAAATGATGAAGATTTAAAGCATATGCTTGATGAATATGACCGTCAAGAAAATGAAGGGACACCAAGGCTCCGAACCTTCTTGTTCCCCTCAAAGCCAACCATTTTGGACAACCAAGCAAAATTCTTCGAATCCCATGCACTTGAGCAATGTTATGTTGATGCAATCAACGGTATAATTCGCAGACCAAAACTCACTCCTATTGATGTGAATCCTTCCAGCTTCAGCATTTCTTCTGCTTGTTCTTCCCCAAATTCCCCTTCTCCCGAGCTGCATACTGTTGAATCCGTCGTCCATGAAACCAACTTAAATGGCTACCAAAATAGTCGAGTCACTATGCATAAAGTCCAAAGCTCTCCCAGTCTCTGCAGTCTTGACAACTTTCAGCACCACAGCAACCACAATGTTCAGCAGCAGCATTATTACCATTACTACGGCAGCCAAAACCAACACCACCATTATGGTTACCAATCATGTAGACCGCCCATAGATCTTCATAGAGGACTTGCTCCGGCTTTATCCATGGGGAGGGCTGAGATGGGAAGGAGCATGATGGGCCATGGCCCAGGTCACTACCACACAAATAGTCATAAAAACACCAAAGAGGGAGTGTGGGTGGAACTACGGGGTGCAACAAGTGCGGCTACTGCGATGAGTCTACTGTCTATGGATGTTCTAGGGTTGATAGAGCAGAATCTCTTCCGCGAAGTCCCAGAAAGAACTTATGGGACTAAAGAAAACGCCATGGGATGCGAAATGGCTCTAACAAACCTAGATGTGACTTTTCTTCATCTTATACATAATTCCTAGTGTTGTGCTTTAATTGAAATACTGTACATTGCTTTTAGTATTTTTGGTGTTTGCCTTTGCATATTATTATACAAAATAAAAGCTTCATTTGTGTTTGAATTTAAAACTGTCCAAAGTAGCACAAATGAAAGAAACCTCAACTGCAGCAGCTGCCTTCAAATATCCCCTTCTTCAACGTTTTCGGTTTTTATATTAAAACCATAAATTGTAAGTTTCTTTTCATATTCTATTTCACAATATGTATCGAATTGAGGATTTCGACTCAAATAGCTCTGCTCTCTTTTCTAATAATCATAATCGTTCTCGTTCTCCCAAAAAACAAAAATGAAGTCAGAAACTAAGAAGACCACAGGCCCTCTAATAATCCCCGAAAAATTTAATTCTTATACACATTTACCACGCGAAAGAAAAATAATAAACAAAGAAAATGTTGAGTTGTGCGACCATCTAAAGCTTTTATCTCTTTATATATCTCACTTGCTGTCGGTGAAATCTGCATCGATTACGTCTCCGTCAGGTCCCTTGCCAGGTGATGATTCTGAAGTACCGGGCTGTTCACCACCAGGTCCTGCTGCGGGACCTGTTGGTCCACCAGGCTGGTTGTATAGAGATTGCCCAAGCTGCATGACTTCCTGATTAAGAGCAGCCATGGCATCCTTTATGGCTTGTGTAGAACCCCCCGACATGGCATCTTTCAGCTCTCCAAGCTTTGCCTCTACCTTCTCTTTAACTGGACCAGGAACTTTGTCCCCCAGCTCCTTTAGCTGCTTCTCTGTCTGGTACACGACAGAATCAGCCTGGTTCTTTGTGTCAATGGCATCTCTTTTCTCTTTATCCTCCTTCGAAAATTTATCTGCTTCCTTAACCATTCTTTCCACCTGTATTTAGTATAGTAACTCGTTATTAGTTATCACACACACACACAAAAAAAAAGAAAAAAATCAACACATCCACAATAGTAGTGAGCTACAAAACGTACCTCATCACTGGGCAATGTGCTAGCACCAGTAATGGTAATGTCTTGTTTTTTACCTGTGCCCTTATCAACGGCACTGACTGAAAGGATACCATTGGCATCAATGTCAAATTTGACCTCAATTTGAGGTACTCCTCGAGGCGCAGGTGGGATGCCATCCAATCGGAAGCTACCAAGAGATTTGTTGTCCCTGACAAATTCCCTCTCACCTTGAAGCACATTAATCTCCACACTCGTCTGCGAATCTGCAGCTGTTGAGAAGACCTCTGATTTTGATGTGGGTAGAGTTGTGTTCCTCGGAATAATTTTTGTCATAACACCACCCAGGGTTTCCAAACCCAGTGACAATGGTGTTACATCCAAAAGTACAATGTCACTAACATCTCCAGACAGCACACCAGCCTACAATCAGGAAACCAGACATGAACGAAAAAAGAAAAAGGGGATCATTTATACAATCAAGAATCAAAAAGTAATAGCCTAGAGTTTCTTCCAAATTGTTTATCCATAAATCTGAAATGGATTTTACCACATCACTTAAAGAGTATAAATGTAAAATGATTGGCATGGTATATTACCAATTGTTAATTCCTGCAATTAGCGCTATACAATGCCCATTTTAAATGACCCACCTGAACAGCAGCCCCTAAGGCAACAACTTCATCAGGATTGACTGTGACATTAGGTTCCTTCCCAGTCAGCTTCCTCACAAGCTCCTGAACAGCAGGTATACGTGTTGAACCACCAACCAGAATCACCTCATCCAAATCTTTGAAAGAGAGTTTTGCATCCCTCAAGGAATTCTCAACTGGTGTTTTAAGCCTAACAAGATAATTGCAAACTTATGACGGTTAACCTAGATGAAAACACATATAACAGCATGCAGAAGATCCACAAAAAGCTTATTTTGAAAGCTTGAGACATCAGATACCTATCAAGCAGATCTGAGCACAGCTCCTCAAACTTGGCCCTTGTAAGAGTGGTCTCAATGTGCTTGGGGCCATCTGCAGTGGCAGTAATAAAAGGCAAACTGGAAGACAACAGAGATTATCAATAGAACTCAAGAAAACTATACCTAGATAAAAATACATATATCCACCTACCCTCGGTACAGAACAGATGGAGAGAACGGAAGGAAATATCAGAAAGAATGCTTGCTTAGATACAACCAACATACCTAATGTTTGTCTGAGTCAAAGATGACAACTCCATTTTGGCTTTCTCTGCTGTCTCTGTTAGCCGCTGAAGAGCTTGTTTGTCCTTCAACAGATCTATCCCTTCATCCCGTTTAAAATTCTCAGCAAGCCAATCAACAATCCTCTGCATTGATAATGCAATAGTTTATAACCATCTTTATCATAACTCGTCTTAACACCCCTTGCAGGTGGGGAGAATGAAGTAGTGGAAAAATTCAACTAATGTACCGTAGTTAAAAAGCAATCCTTACCTTATCAAAGTCATCACCACCCAAATGTGTATCTCCAGAAGTAGATAGCACTTCAAATACTCCATCACCAACCTCCAGTACTGCAGTAAAATAAAAAATAAGTAAAAATTTCGTTCATAACTACAAGTAAATTTCTAGACACTGAATGAGTTACAAAAAGAGCTTCTTTAGATATTGTAGTAAATCATGCTTCATAAAAATTCCCATTTCAGGATGACTTCTTTACCTGATACATCAAAAGTACCACCTCCAAGGTCAAAAACTAAGATAGTTTCATTATTCTTTTTTTCAAAACCATATGCTAATGAAGCAGCAGTTGGTTCATTAATAATACGAAGAACTTCTAGACCAGCAATACGACCAGCATCTTTTGTAGCAGTCCTTTGAGAATCATTGAAGTACGCAGGCACAGTGACCACAGCCTTAGTGACTTTGTCATTCAAAAACTTTGAAGCATCATCCACAAGCTTTCTCAAAACCTAAATCAATGATGGAAAGATGTTGAAAGTACCAAAACAATTGAAAATCAACGATTTCTGGAAATCAACTGCCATCTTGAAGACAGAACCAGACATGTAGTTTATTTTGATGGTCGTATTACGAAAATATAAACCAATAAAGTAGGAATTCCATACAAAGTGAGATAGCATATTAACACCATTTAAATGAACTAGTATCAAACAAAAGAAGCTCTTACATGTATGCACAAAATAGCGGACAATATTAAGAAAACCCCATACCTATTTACACTACGTAATGACCCACTCACTAGTCTCATCTAAATGAATTTACCATTTTGAACAAAATAAACCAAATTTAAAGAAAATAACAGTTTATTATTCTTCCATTAACTTCTAAAGCGTCAAGAACATACAAGCAAGCCATCGAAAAAAAGCTCAACAAAAAAAAACACACACACACACACACACAAAAACCTAACAAACAAATCACCTGAGCAGAAATTTCTTCGGCGGCAAATTGCTTGCCGATAGCAGGGCATTCTAGCTTGACATTTCCATTCTCATCTCTAACGACCTTGTAAGAGACCTGCTTGGACTCTTCGTCAACCTCGGACATCTTCCTTCCAATGAACCTCTTAACGGAGAAGAAGGTGTTCTCGGGGTTAACGACGGCCTGGCGCTTAGCAATCTGACCAACCAGCCTATCCCCATTCTTGGTGTAGGCAACCACAGACGGCGTCGTTCTCTGACCCTCAGCGTTGGTGACTATGGTGGGCTTGCCACCCTCCATAGCCCCAACAGCCGAGTTAGTGGTGCCAAGATCGATACCCACAACCTTCTCGTTCACAACACGAAGGGGTCTGACACTCCTGGGGTGGTTGTGACTATTGATGTTACTATTCAGCCTGAGGAAGGACGAGCGTGGCAAACCCAGACGCTGCCCCAGGAACACCGTCCTGGGGGATCTGAAACTGGGCTTCCTGTAAGACCCAGGTACTGTAGCACCAAGAACATTGATTTGAGCCGTAGAGGAGGCCATTTTCAGAGTCTTGTCTGTCCTTAGAAATTTGATTAGTATATGAAAACCCTAAACCTAAACCTCCCCAACTCTTCTTTAAACTCCAACTCCAACTCCAACTCCTAGAAGAAGATGAAAGATGCCCTCGTCTCGGAGTAATGAAATGCTATTGCGAGCAGATAAGAGGCGACGACGGCAACGAAGTAGCAAGGGTTTTTCAGGGTGTTTTATGGGGGCAGAGCAATAGAGAGAGTGAGGGTTAGATGTTGCCACGTGTAAGAGCTTCTGGAATGATCTCCCTCTCCCGCTCGTGGCCCCACCTGGATTTTTATCGCGCTTGTCCTCCCGGAATACTGAGCGCTCGGTACTCCTTCCACTCTTTAAATGCCATCTGTCCGAACTTTCCAAGTCAGAAACGGGTGGAAACGGCAGTTATACAAAATACTTAATTTTTATTTTTATAAATACACAATTATCTTCGGTGACATTTTTATTATTAATATGTCATCTTTAAATATAATATAAAATATCAATATTAAAATTTGACACGCGTACTTAAATAGATGATGTTTATATTTTTTAGTCAGTTAGTACCCTTATTAGAGTGTAAAAATCAATTACTAATGCCAATTTTTTCTATTTTTATAAATTACACTAACTTTTTAACTAGGAGTATTTTTTAAAAAGTAATCTAAATGCTTTGTTTTTCTACTTTATTATTCACAATTTTCGAATTTCAATTAAAATTGATGTATTTAGAATAAATAATAAAACTGGAGGAAAAACCTTCTACAGTATAGGTTCTTTTTTTCATTTTTATTTATTAAGCAATTTAGCACAGTTTGCACTTTGCAGCGGGGAAACGGAGAGGATTTCACCTTCTGAAATATAAATTATTCTACGAAAGCGGTGTAGGCTAACGTTTTGGAGGACCATTTCAACATGTTTCTGACGTGGATAAAGTTATACAGATGGCTTTAAAACAGAGACAGGAGTACTGAGTACTCAGTAGTTCGGGAGTAGTAGAAATAAATTTCCTTTGTTCAGATGATGCGTGTCTGGTCGCCCGATTGGTAGCTCGTGGAAAATTCGATGTTGTTCTTGTGGGAGGCGGATACCAGGTAATAGGCCGTCAGCCTGTAATTATGATTTCGTTTTTGCACCTGATGTTTTAAATGGAATGAATTAAATTATCATACTTTTCTAAAAAATTTTAATAATTATTTTGTATTAAAAACATTATAACAGTTGGACTTTTAGCTTCATTTTTCAGTTAATTGCACGTCAAACCATAGCACAAATTCTATTCCACATATATATATATATATATATTTAGGCTAGAATCTAACCTAAACCTAACCTAAACTATATACAGTTTGAAACTTAGTTGCCCAACTTTCCTTTTTGCACTTTTTTGGGCATGCATCCGTCGGTTTTTACCAGTTTGGGACGTTTTTTATTTTTTAACCTCGATGATTGGTCGGCCGTTTTTTAACCGAATTTTAATGTTGCTGGGTTTTTTTAATTTATTTATTAATTTAAATAAATATTGTTTAATAATAAAATAATATTATCGTTGGCTTAGTTTGATTTGGTTTATCAAGATTTCGGTTATAATTAATATTTTTTCTTTTAATAAAAGTTAATTTAGATCATTAAAATTATTTAAAATTCAAATAACACTTGTTTCATATGTAAAATAAAAATAAATGAAATAAAATAATTAAAAAATAATTTGTTTGTATGTTCGATTTGGATTGTAATGAAAACCACCAATCAAACAAACTGAATCTTACCAATTGATTTTCTTAGAAATTCAAATCGAATCGACTAAGAGAAAAAATGGAACCAAACTGATTTGGTCGGTTTTAAGTTGGATTTTATCTACCTTTACTCTTCATTTAACTTTTTATCACACCTATCTCTCAAATATATTTGTCACATAAGTGGCACATAAGGCAAAAAATGGAGAATTAAAGTGCAACTCTGAATCATTTAAGGAACAAAACCAAAAACTTTTTTTTTTATTTATCAAAGAGTATTATTATTTCAAAATAAATTAATAAATAAAATCTTTTTACATATAAAAATACAATAAAATCTTTAATAGTTATTTTTATTTTCAGGAAAATAAAATTTTAAAAATCTTTACATATAATAGAGATTCTTAAAAAAAAATCGAACAAGTCTAAAAATTAATATTAAACCAATGATCCGTGCCTACAATGCGTTATTCTCTGTTGTTATTATTATTATTTTTAAAAAATAAATATTTTTATTTTTTAATATATATTTGTTTTTATGAAATTCTTGCTTTTCCAATAAACATTTTTTTCTTCAATACTAGTTCATTTTTTTTTTCAGAATCTGTATTAAATTTTTTGATTTTGTAAAATTTAATTTTCACATTTCTTTTTTACCACCTGTACTAATTTATTTAAAATAATAATAATAATTCTCTTTGATAAAAGTTTCTTTTTTTTTTCTTGCATTTAAAAAAAATAAAATTTTGACGCCCATTACACCTAAAATATTTATAGTTACGCATTGGTCTCTCACCTTTCTCCACATGTGAAGGATTTGTTAAAAAGTTAACAAAGATAAACTTAGGACCAACGCTGCAACAAGAAGTTGGGAAAGCAAATTACCAAACTGTGTAAAGTTGAGGGGGTTTCAAGCCAATGACAAACCAAAACCATACTACGCCCATCCACAGGCAATTGAAATGGTTTCTAGTTTCCATCACCAGTGAAATTTATTACTAAAATTGAATAACGATCTACCATACTGAGTTAAAATCGTCAACCCCTTCCAAATTGAAATCAATATCTGAAATAATTTCGATTTGGAGAAAAATAAAATTACCGAATCACTCCTATCTTTTGATTTATGTCTCCATTATTTTATGAACTTTTAATAAACAATGTTACTCATCTATTTTAACATGTTTGAACAGCTTCTAAATAATAAATAAACGTATCATTATACAACAAAACATTATCTTCTTAAATTTATTACTACTACTTTAATTAATAAAATATATTATCAAGCTATCTCACAGTAGAATATTTTGACAAATATACAAAAGCATCTTCATCCGAATGCAAATTCAAAAACTCGTTCTCTAAATTCCCCAAAGAACATCAGAATTTTACACACGATTGTACAAGATCAAAGCGGAGTGCGATGAAAGGCAGAAACAAGAAAAGATTCAGAATAGTTACTAGTTGTGCAAAGCCATAAACAAGTTCTGCTTACGAGCATGCTCCGGAATGAGCCGATTAACAACATCAGGTGGAATGCCTGAAAGCTCTGTCAAAAAGGAACAAAAAGCAGCATCAACAAGTTTGAGAAACAGGGTTGGACAAACCAAAAAGCAAGTAACAAGCAAAAAAGCACATGGAAAAATAGTTGAACAAGTCCTTGTGTTATGCGTGTTCTGTCAGCCAACCATTCAACCTCTGTAGATTTGTTTGTTGTCTCAGTGTTGCAATTTTAGAAAAACCAGAAGCGTAAATTACATTTCTTGATGAAAACAAAGCAAACTAATAAATTTATTAAGCACTCTTCTTACTGAAGTTCTTTAACAGAACAGAGCACGCGAATTTATTAAGCACAACAATAGTCAATCATTTGCAATCTCATGTCAAAGCAATATACTGAACAAAGGTCCATGCATGCTGCCTTTTCTCACTATGTCATTCGACATTTCGGGCAAGTGTTGTAACCGAATTTCACTTGCCAACTTACGTGCGGAATGGACTAGGGAACACTTCCTATTCCAAGGCACTACATTCCACATTTCGGAAACCACAATCCTGCAACTTCTCATTTTCATCATCATCTCTCACACTTGGGGATTCTAATCTGAGAACAGCTGTTTGAATACAGCTATAACAATTTTATGCATAAGTATATATGACTGATGACAAATACTGATGTTTATGTACTAACATTTTTATGTTTGTGCAACTAAGACTGTACATACTAACTCGTAAAAGTAACAACTAAATAAATTTCCTTACCTATTTTTCATTTCAAGGCTTATAATACTGGTTTACTGCCAACCAAAGTTTTAATGGATGAGTAGTTCAATGGTACTATACTACGGATGATAAACAAAGGACACCAGAAAAAAGATGAAAAACGACAATAATACAGCTGACTTCATGATTACATGCTCAAAATGTATGTCGTTATGTCTTATATGATTATTTGTGCAAAAATAACTACATATAGTATAGTGCTTGTAAAAATAACAAAGAAATAAATTTTGCATAATTAATACCGACTAAGAGCAAGATCACAATAAAGGTATGATAAGCTTATTGTATTAGATACCAATTTATACATACCCTGGGGTTTGAAATTAAATAAAGGAGGAAGAGGTCGACCATTAGGAAGTCGAGTATTTGGATCTCTCAATTCATCAAAGAAAGGGTGAATGCAAGCTTCCAACTGCAGTAAAAATGCAAAAATTATGAGCACCACATGAAACTTTTGCCCAAGTAATTAATATAATTGAAACACTTACAGCGGTGCATCGCAAATTAGGGGAGTACTGGAAAAACCTACACACAAGGTCCACTGCCTCTGGGGGCAAACGTTTCTGGAATACCTGTTGGATGCCAAGAATATCATGGTTGAATTATTCGTTTCCACAGCAATAATTATATACTAAATCTACCCAAGTAAAAAACTGATGCAAGCATGAAAGGATGCATAAATTGTCAAACTAAGATAAAAATCAAACTTAGTTCTGCATCAAACAAACACTTATTGAAAGTTCTCTTTAGAAAATAACAGACATGGGAGAGGGAAAAAAGAAGACATGTCTTATAAGCTTCCTAGACATCTAGACTAGCTAGTGCAAACTACAATAGCAAAGATGATTCTAGGTTCCAAGACTTCTAGACTAGCTAATGAAAACATTGATCCAAAAGAAGATTTTTCACCCCTCAAACATACAGGTCTGTAGATGAAAATTTGGACCTCCACTCAAATGTAATTTCATAATGAAACCTCTAATTACATTACCTTGCTAGAATAAACCCTTTGATTCCAATTATATCATAATCCAAAAATAAATGCAATTGACTGCTTATCATCCCGTGTCAAAGGCAAAGCCATTTTCTTGCTCAGTAATTTTTTAGAGATTTAACCACAGAGCATTTGGTGCAACAAATTGGAGAATGATAACAAATATAGTTAAGTAATATTGAATTAAAACTAAACAATTAAAATCTACAGCTCAATGTTAGCAAGAACAATTGCAGACTCATTTGAACACATGCATACAATCCAAGGAAAAGAAATGGAATACCTTGTGCCAAGGGTGAGGCTTTATCTGTGGGAACTTAAACTCAGTATAGTTTGGATTCATGCACTTAATCTCCTCCCTTGTTGGCGTCCCTAGAACCTGAACAAAAATTCATGTACATGGAGTAATTATTACAGACCTCCTATGGGGGCTCAAATTCATTATTGTTCTCAAAATTGAAAGAAAAAAAAAATGAAGAGCTATATGGTCTGTACAACACTTTTTTCCTCTCTCTGTTTTTTTTTTTTCCCCTTCACAAGGAATGTCATCCTCGAGAAGTAAGGTATCCATTCTATTACTTTTAACAATTTTGTAGGGGCCTTTGCATCTAACTTTGCATTTCAGTAACTCAGTTTGCCAAATAAAGGAAGAGAGGAACAAATATCTTAGTCATTTTGATAATACTATACTGCAATAAGATGCAACTTTTGCAAACAAATTGAACACTTAGGCATGACTTTTCAATTTTATGTGAGAGAAAAAGTCATGCTTTGTGGAAAGAAATTTTCACAAAAATGTGTGTGAATAGATTATAGATATATGAACTCACCTTAATAATCTCAACTAGTTGGTCAACTCCACTTTCACCAGGAAACAAAGGCTGGATGGTAAGTTGGATTGAAAACATTACAATTGGAAGATAAAACAACATGGTGAGGACTGACGAAAAGGGTAAGAAAATAAATAAATTTGAGTTTATCAAGCCACCTGTCCAAGCAATAATTCAGCCATCACACAACCTGTAGACCATATATCTATAGCAGTGGTGTACTCAGTTGCACCGAATATGAGCTCTGGAGCACGGTAATACCTTGAGCAGATGTAAGAAACATTTGGTTCTCCTTTCACCTGATAATATGGAAAAAAGAACAAGGCCTCTCAGTTGATTTTATATTCACCAACTTAAGAAAAGGGATTAAAATGAAAGAAAGAAACTAGATGAATCAATCAATAATCCGAGTGGCACAGAAAAACTTTACCAACACTTTAGCACTCCCAAAATCACAAAGTTTCAACTGATGTGTGTGCGGATTCACCTGGATAAGAAAGTACAGCACTTGAACATGACCATAAGAAGATGATTATCAAACAGATAATGCAGTAAATACCACCAAATACCAATTTGATACTGTAAAATAAAAAATGATCTTATATTGGTTAACATGCTTATAATCATCTTCCACTAGACCCTAGCAGAACACCATAAATTTTCACAGCCATCCAAGTCTTTATAGCATTCTAGATTAATAACAGTGACAACAGTACTTATTGTGCAAGATCACCCATTCAACATAGATTATAAAAATATTTCTAAATAATTTGTAACAAAATGGAGAAAAAAATCAAGCTACTTCAATCATCAATCTCTGTCAGTTAAAAACAGGACTAAGTAGCAAAGGTTAGTGTGTGCTTCTAAAATTTTTATTGAGAATTATAAGTTTTTATGATATATAGGGTATAATATTAACACAACATTGCATTGCAAGTGCAATACTACCCACAAAAATTTCTTAATATAAACATAGGCTTGTGGATGATATTAACATGAATGTCGTAACTTATAAGTGTCCCCTCTGGCAATCAGTTTCACTATAGTGCTTATAGTGCCTGCTCCTCTACCTAATTCTTCACTCTATGCATACTAATATTATCACAATAGTTTGACACCTTCTGCACAGATAACCTGCAAACCCAAATAGAGAAGAGGAATGGGCTTCAATAACCAGAATTAGGAACCCCTATGGAATTAGTGTCATACAATCATACACGCCTCCATGCAAGCCACATACAACTGTTTCAGGATGAGTCTGATACAATAAGTCTTAAATGCTTTATAAAAAAATCTTACTAGTAAATTTTGAGGCTTAATGTCACGATGACAAATCCCAATGCAATTATGGATATAAGCAAGTGCCCTACAGATCTGCACCCAAAGAATAAATTATCAATAGAACAGAAGAAAGGTAGGTAACTTTGTAGAATTTTGAAGTATAGAAGTACAAAAATCTACTCGATGGAGAAAGAGAGAGAGAGAGAGAGAGGAAATATGTGACAAAGTATTTGCTATTAAGATTTCAATTTCGTTTAAGGACTAACATTCGTTTAGTAAGTCTTACAATCAAAACCAACCAACTTAAATACTAATTTATCCTTTACCATTCTGACCCTAAATCTTATGTCCTTTCTCCAGCTTTAACTATTTCATAAAACCTTTAATCCCCATGCTTACAAGAAATGGTGCCATCTTTCCAGCCCATAAATCCTTGGAAAAGTAGCCAGACTAGCCTTTATTCATCACTTAGCTTTTCCCACCAAACAATTAATAAATATAAACACTAGCTCACAAACAGTGGTAAGTACCATATCCCTCAATTCAACAGTTATGCATCATCGCACCTAATTTTATGAAGGAACCAATGGTTGGAAATTGGAGTCATAAGGTAAAACTGTAAAAGAATGATTAACCGCTCCACCATAGTAAACAAATAGGTAGATGACAAACTTCCCCATATCCATAAAATTGAACAAAACAACTTTGCTCACAAAGTATCCAAATTAGAAGTCATAATAAATATGATAAGCAGAAGTTAGACTTTGTAATAAAGAGATATTATGGCATACTAATATTAAATTTTGACCAAAAAAAGTAACATTTGTTAATAAGAAACGCAATAGGATGAGAAAGCATCAAAGTTAGAAATACAATGAAAACCCTATTCGATAACGAAAAAAACATTATCCCATATACAACTCAAGTCGAATTATTTCAAATCACTAAATCATAGAGATTATATCCCATGTATTCATTCATCGGAGATAAGATGCATGCACTAGAAAATTCTGTTTCAAAAAATTCATTATACAAAAAGAGGAAACTATGGAATCAAGGGAAGTTATTACATACCTGATAGGTATACAGTTTAACATATATCAGAGGCATTCGTTGGTTTATCCTGTTATAGTTCCTTGCAATACGGTTAACAGTGTCGGGGACAAATTCAAGTACAAGATTCAGGTAAAGTTCTTCTTTATCTGTTGTTGAAAAGAAGCAATGCTTAAGGGCAACAATGTTAGGATGATCCAACATTTGCATAATCTGTAACTCCCTGTTCTTGTAGCGCTTGTCTTGTAACACTTTCTTGATAGCGAAAATTTCTCCAGTTTCTCTACATTTTGCCTAGGAAAGGCATTTGAAATTATTCAAAAGTGTAATTTATTGGAAATCAAGTAGAAAATAGATTTGATAATTGGAATAAATTACAGTTCTCCTTACTTGGAAAACAACACCAAAAGAACCAGTTCCAACAACATGCTCTGCAATATAACTGATTGTCTGTCAACCCAAAAAATCTCACGTAAGAAGTGAGAATAAACCAAGTATTGTCACATTAGCAAATCTCAATTTTCTTGTATGTTCTAGAAATTAGTTTCATTCTAACCTGCCTAGATTGACCATTTCGGCCACCAATGGTAGTTCTTATTACATGTCCTGCTTCAGCACCCACACCATCAATAACATCTGGTTCGCTATCCTAAGAAGAAGAAGAAGAAGAAAAAGTAAGGGCCATCTATCTACCAAGTAAAGAGATTAGTCAAAATGCCTTAGCAAACATCAATGGATTTCAGAACTTATCTAGTGGGCTGTTTGTTAGACCAGATATTCAAAGCTAATTATTTTCTACTGTGAACAACTCACCGTGCAAGAATTCCATAGGTGAAATTATAAATACATGCAGAATTCTTACCCGGTCCTCATCATGATCCACCTTGTCCCTTAATCTCATCTCAAGCATCTCTCTCCCAAGCCAGTCAACTGAACTAGATGAACTCTTGAAGCCATTAACAGACCTGGAACTGCCAACTCCACCATTTCCTAGACTGGCAGAAGCCATGATATGCCAGGTGGTGAATATTGCAACTTGCAGACGCTAGTATTTGTTACCCTTGTAAAACTTCGTAGTTGTGTGTTCCATCCCATCCAAGAACCTATCTTCCTAAGAAAAACTAATAGAAATTATAAATTCAGATATAGAAATTGAAATGTAAAACACATGCACCCACCCACGGTCATAGTGGGCAGGACTCTGGAGGAGCATTAAGAATGTTTATCTATGGCCAAGAAACTCAAAGTTTAAGAAAGGTGAAGATGAAACTACAAGGATAACAGGGTATAATTGTGAAGAATTGTTTTGAAAGACTATAAGGAAGAGAGTTTATATATATACACACACTCACAATAGCTGAGGAACTAATTTTGAGAAAAATGACTCAAAAGAATCAGCAAACTTAGAGTTCAAGTGGTATATGATCCTACTAAAATAAACACTTGCAAAATTAACCTTTTTCGTTTTTTTTTTTTGAAGAAAAAAAGATGGAAATCATTTAACTCTATCTTTTAAGTCTCTTACATTTTATGTCTCTGCAGACGTACAGAAATGAATAAAATAATCAGATTTTTGCTACGACCTTTGGCAAAATCTATCTACGAACAGAAATTAATAACATAATAACAAACAAAAACTTTATTGATACACAGTAAACAAATTTAGTCAGATCCGTTCCTAATTTACATATTTTGACATCATCGTTTCACAAAATTCACATTCAAAACACACAAAAAACCATCGACGATCCTCAAAATAAAAATTCAGATATCCAATCCATTGTTGAAAGAAAAAAAAACGTATAAAAAAAAAAGGAACAAATTGAACATCAAACTTTGTAAAGAAAATTCTCAGTCGGATCGTTTGAGAAATTTTCCGTGGCTTGAGAGAGAGAGAGAGAGAGGCACCTGAAAGTGTTTCGGAGATGCTTGAAAGAAGAGCTCGATCATTTTCAGCTTTAGAAATCTGGAAATTCCAACAAAAAAGAAAGAAAGAGGAAGAAGAAAATTGATCGGAAAGCGTGAACTGTATACGATTATTAGTTAAAGTTATTATAATTTAATTATTGAGATTATCTACTGAGGTTTCTTTTTTTTAGCAGTAGCCAACAAGCGAGAATTGAGACCTCTTTTTTTTTTTTTAATAATAAAGAAAAAGAGAAATTGGTGAAAAAGAAATGCGAGTTGTTTTGACGTTTTTTTTTTTTCTTCTTCTTTTCTTTTCAGAAAGCAGTTCACGCGGACACTCTTTATTCTACATAAATCCACAGCTGCCTTTTTGCTTCACTCGCTCCATGCCTCCACTATTACGTATCGGACTTGTCCGTTTATGCCTCTATCATTTCCAATTTTTCTTCTTTTAAGATAGATGATATAATAAATTGACACATGGTTAATTAATTTAAGTAACTATTAATTATTAATAGCAATTTAAGATTTAAATATTTTAGTTGATCAATTTAACTTAATTTCTAGATCCTTGAGATTAATTAAAAACGGTTAAACTTATTGTTGTGATTGAATTTGTGTCTCTCAATTAAGTAAATACAATGTGAAGGGAATCTGTTATGAATATGAGTTAGTTATTTTAGACTCTGAAAATATTATAAAACTGAAGCAGCGTAAAAATGCCTTATCCATTAATAGAATCTTGAGTTGATGATATTCATATCGATACTCTTTTTATTTATAAAAAAATAATTAAGTAAATGCAATGTGGCTGAGATGATAAAATGAAATTGCTGGGAGCTTGTCGATTTCTACAAAGCTGGCGAAAAAGTGAATGGAAGATATGCAAACAAAGAATAAACGACAGTGCACACCTTTCAACACCCAAGTTAGCATTGCATATTATATAAGGCAATAATGGAATAGTTGAGAAGAAGAAGACATAAGAAGAGGCTTGTAAACAGAGAACAAATGCCGTCATATACCTTGTGACATCCAAGTCAATATTAGATATTACTTAAGAGAATAATGGAATAGTTGAGAAGAAGAGCCCATGCAACAAATTCATCGCATTTCCTCCTCCGACGTTCAAGTTAGTATTAAACAATTCATCAAAAAAAAATAGTATTAAACAATATATAAGGGAATAATGGAATAAGTAAGAACAAGAGGCCTAAGCATTGGGTATTCCATGATGGAATAAATCGAATAGTTGAGAAGAAGAGGCTTGCAAATAGAGAACATATGGCAACACACTCCAATGCCCAAGTCACTATAAACACATTTTAAAGGATTGTACAACCTACTAATAAGGAACAAATGTCGGCGCACTCTCACCAATGCGCAAGTTATTTTCAACACGTTTCAACTTCTCTTTTAATTCTTATCTTTTATCTTGAAATACATTTTAGTCTCTCTTCTCAAATCTCATTTTTTACTTATAGTCTCTATTTCCAAGCCTCATCTTTTACCTTAAAATATTAGGATTTTGACTAACCTAGATGTTCTCTTTCCTGTGGATGCTAAGTTATTTTTGATACGTTTCAAAGGCTTGCAAGTAGATAATAAATATTAGTGCACACTCTTAGACTTTTAAATCATTCTCAACCTTTTTATAAGTGGAGGCTGTTAGGGGAGTAAATTTACTGCTTTTAAATTTCTATTGGATTATAAAATTGAAACAATGATAAAGTATTATTTTCTAACAGAATCATGACTAATAATTTCTATATTAAAATCATTTTTTATTCATATATATATAAAAACAAAAAAACAAAACCTCATCTTTTCCCTAGCCTCTCACTTTTCAAGCCTCATCTTTTACCTAGTCTCTCACTTCACAGCGTCATCTTGGACCTGCTCTTTTGACTTCTCACCAATCGGTGTTAGACTAGACTTTAATCAATTAGGCTTAGATAATTTTAACCTAATTCATGAGAACAATTTATAGACGGTAACATAAGAACAATTTATGGATTAATACTAAACCAGTGTTTTTGTTGGCAAAGATCCGACCTCAGTTTGACCAAAAAAAAGATTGTCTTTTAAAAGTAAATACAAAATAAGACTGGCTAAGGCCAACTTACTTTTAACAAGTCCGGATGGTTTGTTCAATGTCTTAAAAATAATGACCAATAACAAAAAATATGATCAATGTAACTATAGTTATTATTTTTGGTTGTACTAGTATCATGAGGTATAAGTATAACCAAACGTATAGCAATCTTTTTTCTTTTACCAAAAAAAACATATAGCAATCTTTACTCGAAAATTGAAAAAGAAAAAGAATTACCTCATTTTAAGTTGTTTGTATATTTGTACGTAAATATACATAAACTATATCCAATTGTCCACTGTGATTCTATGAATTATGTTATGAAGCATCTTAATGTACTTAATCAACAAAAAATAACAATACCATTTGGCAATAAAATAGGAAAACATAGCAGATTTTTTTTTTTTTTTTTGAAATACTATGAAGTACAAAACCAAGAAAAAAAACTCTCCGGAACCAACCCAGAAATTTTCGAACTTTATGAGCGATATTTAGGATTGGATTTTATGGGTAAATATCCAAATTTGTGGGGCTTAATTGACTTTTAGCAAATTCTCAATAATAATAATGTAATTTTAGCTTTATTATGATACTCAAAATATCCTTGACTATATATTTTCCTTTCCTTATCATGTATTCTTCTTCCTTTGATCTCTTTCTCTCTCTTCTTCACGTTTTTCACTAAAACTTTCATATTATATATATATATATATATTATTTTATATGAGCTTTCAAACAAATTTGATACATTTTTTTGTATTATTGAAGAACTATGACAATATATAAGAAAAATAAAATCTTGAATAAACCCGAATTTTTTGAACTTATATAAGTGATATTTAAAATTGGATTTTATGGATAAATAGTCAAATTTGGGGGACTCAATTGACTTTAGGCAAATTCTCTAAAATCTTATAATTCTAGCCATATCTTTATTGTGCTACAAAATATACCCTTAGTGTATATTTTTCTCTCTCTTTTCTATTCCTCCTCTCTTCTCCATATTTTCGGACTTGCATATGTATTGTTCTCCAAATATCTATAAATTATAGACAGATTTACATTTTGGCTCTTAAAGTATTTTTTTAATATTCTGTTTTTGGTCCTTAAAGACAATATTATAAATAACAATTTGGTCATTTTCAGTATCATCCGATATTTTGTTGTCAATTTTTGCACATTTTTTATGTGTAGTGTTATTTTATATGTGCAAAGTGTTATTCAAAAATTAATATATTATTTAAGATTTATTAGAATTTATTAGCTTTTTATTTTATTATAAATATAAAGAAAAAATATAAATAAATTTATATTTTTACTTTCCCTTCACATTTATAAATAGTACAATATTAATAAATTCTAATTAAATTTTAAATTAAATAAATTATACACGATTTAAGAGAAAAAATTAAAATAAATTACCAGAAGGACTCTTATCTTTACTTATTAATTTTTAGTAGATACTATTGAAGCTGCGCATATCATCATTTGGTGTTATATGGAAAGGACTAGTAGGGTTATTTTGGGTAACACGAGCAAATAAGTAGATAATGCCCTTGTTTCTGAAGACGACGAGTGACGATGATAATATTGCCACGTACGCGGTCTCATCCACAGGTGAAGTGAATTGAAATGGTCAAATTCCAAGGGCATCAAGTAGGAGAGAGTGTTGAGACACAGAAACAAGTGAATTGGCAACAATGGCACCACTAGCAGCAACAGCAGGGACTCCAATGCCTGGAAAAGTAGAATCACCACAACAATAAAGTTGTGGGATAGGAGTTGTATGCCCTGGAAATGAGTGTTTACTGGCAGCTTCAATGGCTGGTCCATATGTTCCTCTGTTTCTTCTGAGAAATCTTTTATGCGTCAATGGAGAGCCTACCAACTTCACTTCACACTTATCCCTATCAAATCCACCACCAAGTGAACGCTCCACAGCTCTCCACAAAACCTCTGATCTTTGTGATTTGAGGATCTTGTATTCACTGCTTCTACGGTCAAGGCCTTCCCACAGTTGAAAGGGTTCAGTTCCAGGCAGATAAGCATGCAATACATGTTTACCTGGTGGTGCTACATGAGGACTAACTGTGCTGGGTACAGATATCAATACTACATTCTGATCTGCATCAACTCCTCTTTCCCAATCGTTTACTACTATATGATGAATTCCCAAGTCTTTGCGTATGCCCTGCATTGGATTGCCCATATATAGTGCAATTGCATTGCAATATTGTATTCATATTCAATATTAACAAATAATAATAATTCATTACTCACCTCTGCATCAAATCCCAGATGGAGATGCATGAATGATCCGCATTGTGGGGTCTTGTTGATCCTGTCCACGTATGACTTTGGAACAACATCCCTAGGTAATAGATTTAAAGTGTCCCACATAGATGCATTGCTGACCACTGCTTTTTTAGCACGCACAAACTGTGTGCAGTATAAATTGTTAAAAATTGATTAATCAAACTTTTGTGTATATATGTACCTTTCGATCTAAATTGAACAACATGCAGTTTCTGTTTCATCAATCTTTAATCTCTACTCACTTGTCCGCTTCTTAGTTTGACTCCAGTGGCTCGACCATTTTCAACAATAATGTTTTCCACATGACTTGCTAGAGAAAGCCTTCCACCAAACTTGTGCAATCCACGGATAAGAGCATCAACAACGCCTCCACTTCCATGAAGAGGATACTCAAGACTACAACCAGGCTTGTACCATTCTGCAAACATGTAAACCTAAACGCAAAACTAGACAATGGTTATAATCTTACCCCATGTTGGAGACATACATTACCCCCATTTTAAGTAATAAATTATAATTATAAGAGGATAATATAGAAGAAAAGAAAGCAAGTAACCCAAAGTACTAGAGTTGACAGATGACCACATTACATTAAATAAAATAGATAATATTATCAACAATCTCAAGTGGAAGTGGCTAAATTCATAGTATTTGTTATATAAAGATGGAGGTTATCACTCCTACATTTTGGGTGTTATGTCAATATGATCCCTACATTTTCAATTTGAACAATTTCAACCCTTACACTTTTCAATAAGATCAAATAAGTCATTTGTTAAACTTTTATGTCAAAGTTGACAGACTATGTCACATCAGAGTCCAAATATGCATCCAGGTAGAATTTTTTTTTATTATTTTTTAACTAGAGAGGCGAACAGATGATTTTTTAAAAAAAAAAAAATTCCACCTGAATGCTTACTTGGACTCTGATTAATTTTAATAGCAAATTTTAACAGAAACACTCAATTAATCTTATTGGAAAGTTTAAAGGGTGTAATTGTTCAAATTGAAAGTGTAGAGACCATATTGACACAACACTCAAAGTGTAGATGCGAAGGACAAATATGAACCAAGCATAAAGTTATATATGCAAACTTAGCACTTAAAATTCCCGACTTACCCTTGATTCTGATTTTTATAAGAAGGAAATATATCAGTAATCATATCTTAATAATAACCACATATTGTAAAACTATAAAGATACACTCACACTAACACAGAGACAAAAAAAAAAAAAACAACAAAACCAAAAACAAAGGCCATGTCATTTTGTAACTAGCATGTGATAGCTGCATGCAACAGAACCCAAATCTAGCTTCTAGCATACCACTAGTCTAAACCAATTCCAAGAAGATCTTAATTCAGGACTTAAAACATAATAGTTACCATCTCTGCTGAGAGTATACCATTAGATTTCACCCCAGCAAGCAAGAAAGACAGCAGATCGACCCAGTTCCGTATAAAGGGATCTTTCAGCTCTAACGAGTCTATGATTTCTGAGAAAGGTCGTAGAAGCTTTGTAGCACCAAGAGCTCCCTGAGGTCCCATTTGGATAAAGGACTTCAAGAGAGAGGGAGTGTATCTGGCTGCAGCAGTTGAAAGAACACCCCAATCCCCTCGGATGGACAGAGGTGGCAGAGCCATTGCAGCTGCAGACATTGGAAGCACTGCATCCTGTTGAAGAATTGGATCTTGAACTTGCACATTACAAATAATGAAGAGCAAGTACTAAACCATGGAAAGAACAACATTTGAACATATATTTCTCTCGAGAAATGATAAATTCTATTATGAAATATTTTTCAAAAAGAAAAAATCAGCCAGCTTGTTGATAAATACTTGATGTTTAACAATGATTTAAAAGAATGTCACCAAGAAAAAGAATTAATTCTTTTGTTTTTCTCTCCTTTTTTAAAACTTTTAAGAGGTAAGTTATCCATTAGATCAATGGCTCGAACCAAATTGAGATTTAAAAAGTAGATGACGCTATCGTAGTGAATATAAGTTACGTTGATGCATAATTTACATTAAATCATTGATAGAAAGATTGAAAACTAGTGATACTCACAAGAAGTTTTTGCCATTCTTGAACAGCATTTGGACTCGCATATTTCTCAAGGTCCTGAAAAAGAAAAAGATGTCAACTTAGTAACTATTTCTATTTTTAAAAGGGCATTATTGTTGAGAATAGAATAACTATTTCAAAGAGTTTAAATAGGTGTGATGCTAAGATGAGAAAATCTATCAATGCACTGAGTAGTAATTAGTGATTAGATAGTACTTGCTCCTTAACAACTTGATGTTAAAGTTATTTAGGTTTTAGGTGTCCTTTTGTTCTCGACTTAAAGAAGCTTCCTGTCATTACTGATTTTCAGAGTCGTCCAAGTATAACACAATGGAACTCAGGAATTTTTCATCATTTAGATCTGTTTAAAGGATCAGCCTCAACTAAAATTTCCATTTCCATAGAATTGCATCCAATTTATTACATCTCATGAGAAGATATTCCATAAAGAACAGTTTCTTAATACTTAAAGCAGAAGCCAGGGTTCAGCAAAAAGAGTGCAATTTAAATTAAAAAATTACTCAATTGTTTCACATTGTTTCAAGAACTGTTAAATAAACTAGTGTTTATCACTTGGTAGCATAAAGTCATCTTGTCATTTTTATTGTTTTACCATCACACGTTTGCATTCTAAGCTACATTGTGAAGAGTAATCCCAATATCATTTCAACAACAAAACAACCCTAAGATTGCGGGAAATTGATCAAGAAGACTGCACCTTGAAAAATTCTGAGGGGCCAATGCGTGACAAGAATTCACCTTCAGGTATGTAGACCATCCATGAATCATAGTTGGCACATAGAAGTTTCTCACCCAGGGCATCCAAAACCTGAAAGTCATTCAAATTCAAATTCAATGATGGTATTGTATAATGGTATTTTCCAAACGGATTTGAATTAAAGCAAATATATATATATAGATAAAAAGTTACTTGAGCAAGAGGGTTGGCCTGAGGACCTCTGGATTGAAAACCAGAGAACAAAGAAGGGCCAGAGTCGAATTTAAAGCCTTTGATATCAAATGAATGAGCAGCACCACCAGGTACATCATGGCTTTCCAAAACAAGCACATCTTGCTGGTATCGAGCTAAGAGACCCGCACAGCATAACCCACCAATACCACTCCCAATCACAACCACATCGGCCTCCCCCTTCTCAATCCCTTTTCTCTTTTCTTCAACTTCCAGAGACACAGAGGCCGGCTGTTCTTGACGGATTGAATTACGCGCCAAATGGGTTTTTCTGGATTTGAGAGTGGGAGAGTGAGGATGCAATTGGTAGAGTTGAACAATGTTTGAGACAAGTCGCATTGCCATAATAATACTACTACTAAGCACCAAAAGCAAGAGAAGAAAGAGATAGTCGAGGAAGCTTTTGCTTTGCTTTTCTTAGCGGTTTCCTGTCGCCGTAAAGGTGGCCACGTTACTAACTCAAGCTCTATCTCCTACCAACACCAACCAATCCCATGCAATGCAATTCCCATGGGCTCAAAAAGCCCATCTTCCACTACCTCATCCGTTCGTTAAATACAATTTTTATTTAATCCTACCAAACACACAGTTAACATCCATCGTTTCATACCTATCTGTATCTTTGATTCTTTAGTTTCAAGAAATCAACAACTTTTAAGATTACTATTTGGTTCATCATTCGGGAATATACAAGCAACTTTTGGTATTCCTAAAGTTGGCTATTTATACAAGATTGTAACAGTTGTACGATCTGCAATAGATCAACAAAGAAGCTTCTAAAAGCTAGCTCCATTATATTGTACACGTTGGAGCACCCTAGTTGACAAAGGCTACTCTGCTTTTAAGAAATATGAGATAGCTACTTCATTTAAAAGTACCTGTTAACCAAATTTTCAACCTCAAGGCGTTTATATCATATCCATATTTTTTTTTTTTTTTGAGCAAAATTTTAAATTTTTTTTTTCAAAATGAAAAGAAAACATAAAGGGTTATCAAATGAGCATTTTTTTCTTTTCCAATAAAAAAACACAACAAAACAAAACGCCCACGAGCTCAAATTTCCAACAATCATAGGGAAGTAGCACAAAATATTGTAAGCAAAACAAAAGGAAAGAAAAACGCAACGCAATACTGATCCAGATAATGTTTTCTTCTCCATCTAACAAAAATGGTTCCTAATAATTGTCTGCCTTCCCACATCTTCCCCTACTCTTTGCTGGTTTAATCTGTTGCCTTAATTTTCTGTCTTGTGTTTATGCAGAAATAGAATCAGCTCATATTGGGCAAGGTGGGACATCAAGGGTGGTTCCAGCTTGAATCTGGCCCCAACCAATTAGACGCCAATGCTTCTCAACTCGTCGACTGAGCGCAATCTTTTCTCCTCTGCTGGTGCAAACCGGAGAAGTGAGATGCAACTTTGCCAAATCATTTTTTACAGCAATAACTCTAGCCCCCGTGGACATGGATCCTATGTTCAACATTAGCATCTCTCCCTTAGCCAGCTTTGAGACCTTTCCCTGCTTCTCTGACCCCTTTGTCCTAACACCCAGAAGTCGTCTCAGCAGAAAGAAGTTCACCTGCAAAATCATTAAAACATAATAATACATGCTCAGCATCAGAGTTATGTAACAGATATCAAAAAATTAGATTAAAAGCTATGCTATGGCCCCTCACCTCAAGCTCAACAAAAACTTCTGGGAGTGACCCAACTTCCCCAAGAACTTGACCCACCAACCTATCAGCACGTGTCAAAGTTGGATCCATGGTTGTACCAACACCAATGAGACCCCCCGGCACTGCAAATTGCAGCTCATTTTGCTCGGCAAACAATGAAACTATTCTCGAATATATTGGTGTGCATTTGGTGTTCCCATTCTCATCCTTAACAACAATCCCAGGACGAACCTCAATAAATTGATTCACTTTCAGGACACCCTGCAAAGAAAGAATTGTTAATGGTACTTCAAAGTTGTGGAAATCTGTTGTAAGCCCAAAGAATATAATTATCCAGCATGCCTCAACAAAAAAAAAAAATGAGCAGCAATAAAGTACCATTCAACCTGCAAAACAAAAGCTGGATACATTCCGTAGGGCCATATAAGATTTTAAGTGCATGTGCAAATGCCTAAGAATTTTGAAGTTTAAATTACGTCAGTATAATATGAGTGCAGACTTCAGCTGTGCTTGACTTCACCGTAAGTTGAAAAGTATACCAAGAAAATGCCTAAACTGACTTAGGGAACTCGGATAAAAGCATCACATACGAAAAGCATGCAAATGGAGTACTAGAATTGATATTGTGTTCACTTCTGAGTAAAATTCAACAAGAAACAACATACCCTAAGGATACTGCCACCGGCCACACCACCTTTTATCTCATCAACCTCAAATCCAGGCTTGTTGACATCAAAAGAACGAATTACAATCATATTGGGAGGCGAGACAAAATTCCTCTCTGGGATGGGGATCTTTTTCACTATATACTCACACACAACATCAATATTATACTTCAACTGAGCAGAAATAGGAACCACTGGTGCACTATCAGCAACTGTTCCCTGGTACGAAATATGTTGAGCATATAAGATATAATGATACAAGAAGTCAAACTAATAAATAGCACAGAAAAGGTTCTTTAAGCAAGGATACCTGAATAAACTTCTTAATTGCTTCATGCTGGTTGATGGCTACATTTTCTTGAATGAGATCAACTTTATTTTGCAGGATTATAATATGCTGAAGGCGCATAATTTCAACGGCAGCCAGGTGCTCAGAAGTTTGTGGCTGAGGACAACTTTCATTGGCAGCAATGAGAAGTAATGCTCCATCCATAATTGCAGCTCCATTAAGCATAGTAGCCATAAGAATATCATGTCCCTACAGAAAGAGGGGATAACAATACATCATACCATTGTACAATAAAACTTTAATCAAAACAAGAAATCATAGAAACATAACAGAAAAAAAAAGAAAAGAAAAGAAAAGAAAATGCTCAAGACAACAAACAGAACAACAATCTCGAAGACTCCAAGTCCAAATCATAAGTAGGCATATAAATACATGTTCTAAACTGAACAGGAAGTCAGAACCTTACTGGGCAGTCAACAAAAGACACATGTCTCAACAATTTCATCCTGCAGTTTTCAAATCCTGAAACATCACAAAGAGGGCTATCTTCCTTTCCACTTCCATATGCCCTGCACAAACAGTTTGAACTTACTAATGAGAACAACAAAAACTTCATCATTAAGATATTTACATAATTCATGTATACCCACTTGTAGCACGACGGTCGAGGGCACCGCTCATCTTCACATTTGTATATTTTCGCGTTTGCATATCCTAACTTGATAGTAATGTTTCGCTCCAACTCATTTTTGAAGCGAACAGTCTGCAAAAAAAGATTAGCAATTAAGCACATGCTTTAAAATTGACACCAAAAATAATTCTATAAAGCAAAGCCTTGATTGCATGCTCTGTCATCACATTAGTTAATGCATACTTGAGCAAATGCAACAACCTTTAATAATACAATAATTGGTTTGTAGCATTTGATCAACGAGTCAAGGTTGCTCTCAAACAACCAGCAGCCTCAATACTAAGGCACCTAGGATTGATCAAGGAACTTTAGCTAATCAAAACAATTTCTACAAACCTTTCAATTCCCCTTTAGCAAAAACCTAATGCAATATAATGTTATTTTTATTATTTAAACATAGAAACTATAATTCCTTATAAACCCATCCACGTACTAAGAGTACTCTATAGTTTTAAAAGTTGACTTAAGAACATCCAGCTTCTACCCTTCTGAAAAATTAGCAATTCCATTAATAGTTGAGATGTTCTGAACTCAATAGTATCACAACCATGAATTCACATTCCCCTTTAAGCATAGTTATGATATATCCACTTCTACACTCAACTAGGTAACAAATTCTTCTCCCTAGTCTTGTGATGATCAGTAGACTCAATTTTACTTCTAAATTTTAAAAAAATAATAATAACAATAAAAAAAAATAAAAAATCATTCAATCAGGAATGCATCTGCTACTACCTCACAATATTTCGAAATCAAGTATCAGTGATATCTTAACAAGCACAGACTATAAAAAGGAACTACAATCCACATCATAAATAATTTACAGACCCTTCAAGAAGTCAACTGACCAGGCAGCAAAAATGAACATGAGAGGAGATGACAAAAACAACATGGTCCTCAAAATTCACAAGCTACAAGCACATGAATAAGAAAATGGAAACATCTAATCACCTGAACACCAGAAATTGCTTTTACGACAGTTGACTTGCCATGAGCCACATGGCCTATGGTGCCTGAAAAAGAAAATCAAGATCTAAATCATCAGCATAAACAAAACTAGGAAACATACAAGTCACAAACAAAATTTTTGTGGTGATATCAGATGGTTAAACCATAATTAGCATATGTGTAATCTCAAGGAAACTCAAGTATTGTAATTAAAAATTACCAATATTAATAGTTGCCTGACGAGATATAACTTCAGGAGAGAGTGGGTGTAACTTTGTTACATCCAATTTACTAAGGTCTTGCTCCATCAAACCCTTTCTCGACATTTTGGCTGTTTCAAGAGACCCTCTGCTTGAAGAAGTATTCGATGTATTACTGGCTATTTGCAGAATTCAGTGAGTGAGAAATCAAAACTCTGAATGCCCCAAACTACTAGAATCTCCACCAATTTTAAATTTCACTAATTAAAATAAGTGCTATCAGTTAGACACAGACAGAATATTGCAGGTGTTAAATACATATATTTATCCATAGTGGATAAAAAATAAGACTTGGTAACTAAGGATATACTACACTTAACCTCTCACACCTAACACTTTTCCAGTTTGCCCCTTAGACTAAACACTCACATCATCCCCTAAGCTATGTTCATATATCATATTAGTCTAATCTAAAATTTATCATATAAATCTGATGAAATTAGCTAGACACTTCATTTAGTATACATGAACTTCTTTATTCTATTCTATACCATTCTTATGCAACACGCATGACTAATTCTTCATATTAGTCTAACAAATCTCCATGTTAAGACTACTCTGGCAGATAGAAAACAATACTTTACAGAACAATGTGAATATTTCTATAGTTTGGGGGCAAAGTGTAATTAACGTAAAACCAATTCATTATATCATAGGTAGACCCCCAAAAGTCCACAGTAAGTCTTCAAAACATACTCTGCAACCGAAGGTCCAAACGTACTTCAAATTTAAAACAAATTAAAAGAAAAAAATATCCTTTACTGGCAAGTATTAAACCCTTCAACATCTACTTTTTAATTCATTTTAATTTTAAGACAATTTTCTTCTCTCTTTTTTTGAAACATAATTATATCTAATTCCAAAAACCTTAACAACAATTGCTTCAGGAAAAAAAAACGCAAATAAAAGAAGTAAAAAAAACCCTAGAAACCCACCATAAACAAATAAGTCGGTCACGACCATCCATAATATGGGGATCCAAACATAACACACTATGATCGAAACCCTAGAAAACCAACAGTAGAAGAAAAAAAAAAAAGTAGATTCCAAAAACCACAAATGATTGAGGAAACAATTCCAGCTACTGCTCCATTTCAGACAAAAAAAAAAACGAAGAAAAAACTCCAGTAGCATACAGATGGAAACAAGAATAGCAAAACTTAATACAGCCTTACACAGTATGAACATAAAGAAAGCACAAACCACCGAGAATAACAAAAACCTTACCTAAAGAGAATAAAAAATTCGGTCGGAAAATGAGAAGCTAGGGAGAGAGAAGGAAGAGGAGCAGACCTGGTTGGTTTTCTTCACCGAGCCAACGACGAGGGCGAGAAGGAGGTAGCGAGAGGTTTGCCCTGCGTTGGAGAGAGAGTTGTTGATAGTGTGTGATATTGTGGATTTAGGAATCTAGGTAGGGCACTTTCGTAATTGAAATAAAAACTCAGGCCCATTGGGTTCTGTTTGTTAACCTTTTCTTAGTGGGTTCCATATATCCCTACCAGCCAACGCATGTCAAATGCAAAGCCCATCTTCCCCTACTTTTTTTTAAAGAAAACCATCATCAACCGTTATATGAACGTTTCACCCTTTTTTTTTTTTTTTTCATTTTCTTCTCTTCAATTTTTATTTTCTCAACCTTTTAAACTTTCAATTATTCAAATACCATTCGTTCCAAAAAAAAAAATTATTCAATTATCTTTAAAAAGCAGAAAAAGGAATTAAAATCATTTTTATATAATAATTCTAATTACCAATAGACCCACCAAATCGCCAATTGATTTTTGTCTATACATTTTAAAATTTGAGAGGTGTGTTCACTCTAGAGTTTTAAGAACATTTTGGAATTAAATTTTTTGAGTGTATTTAAGGCTTCTTAAAGACTATAAAAGTGATGAAGTGTTCAATTAAAATTTTAATAGATTTAAAAAATGTCAAAATTTATAGGGTATTTAATTAAAACTTTTCATAAACTCATAAAAAAGTTTAGAAATATTTAAAAAGACTTTTATGACTATTATCTTAACAAAAAAAAATCATCATAAATTTTTCCCACCCCACATATTTTGGTAGATTTTTTTAAAAAATCTTTATAAATACCAATAGAAAATCTATCAATTATATTAAATTCATTCACATATACAAAAATATACAAAATATTTTAAACCTTGTTTTTATTTCTTTCAAACAAAAAGGAAATACTTTCTTAATAAATATTTGAGATTAAAACAAAGGGATTCTTTTTTTTTTTGAAAAAAGGGGAAGGTGTTTTTTTTCAATAAAATGGTAAGTTGGGGGAGTAATGATATTTTTCATAGGGGAAATCAAGAACTCAAAAAACATTATTTCATCCACAAAACCCAAATTTAGATTCCTTAACCCCAATATATACAAAGGAAAAGAAAAATATATAAATATATAATATATAGGGGAGATACTTAACATATAAGAAAACATCACTAACTAGAACAAAAATATTTGAAAAACAAGTACTAATTATATATTCTTTCCATACCAATTTGAAATTTACCCTGCAAGTTTACGACAATTTCATAATTTACTGTACAGAAATGAGTTTTATTTGCATTCCTCAACACTTCCAGAAATTGCTAGCATGAGAAAAGATGCTTCCAGCTTCGCTTAATTTTTGATGTTAAAATAGTTATTACATAGAAAATAAAAATAAATTAGAATATCAATTTGAAAAGTAATTAAAGAACAAATTAATAGGGAGAATTGTAGACATAGTAAATAAAAACTATTATAAAATTTTGCAAAACCATTTTTTTATAAAAAAGAAAAAAAAAAAAAGGACTTCTAACAGAGTAGCATACATTTAACATGACTAGTTTTTCAAGCCCCTCGAATAAAAAACGAATGGTACCTGACTCTTGCATATCAAAACAGTGCTGCAAGTTCAACCACAACTAGCCATATAAGAAATAAAGAAAACAGGTGGTCTCTACTGCTGTCTGTTAATATTTACAGTCTTTAACACTTGAAAACTTTCCTATAAGCATTGCAGTCAAATAAAAAGACCCATAATTTTCCGTTGCTCTGAGAATGAGACAGACTCTGGTGTTATATAGAAGTAACGTATTTTGATAACGACGTTTTCATTTTCTCCCTATTCCATGCCCTCCTCCTTTGACTTGACAAATTAACAGGTCTGTGGTGCCTCGTTAATTCACAAAATATACTAATTGCACCAACAACATCAGCATCAATTATTCATGTAAGTTTTTCCAAAAGGAACATCTTTTCTTAGCTCAACTGAAACTTTGCTAAACTTTGCTTACACCTGATCATCTCTGTCTACCAAAAACAGACAGCAACCGGTGACTGCTTTGCTTGCGTGCTCCAATTCAAAGTTACCAAAACACTTAAGAGTGCAAAGTAAGCAAATAAACATATACCTAAAAATAAAATCAACAATCAAACTTCAGCAGATGGAAGATGCTTTTTCCAATTTCTTTTTCTATTTCTAACTTTTCATATAAGAAACATCGTGATGTTAGAAATTTCAGCACAAAGTATGCAGTGAGTTATCATTCAGCAATTCCTAACATTGAATAAATTATATAATAAATAAATATATATATCACAAGACTCCTTAACATTCAGCAGTGCTGCTATAAATCATATAATGCTTATATGCTGACAACTTTGATAAATAACAGTTCCTTAGTAAAAATATTGACATTGACATGCACACTTTTCACTCAAATTGTTGGACGGACTAACTTTTGAGTCAACTGACGGTACACTTTTTCATTATCCTCATAGACTCCAGAAAATGACAAACGAAATTTGTAATGAATGTAAACAATTTATGCCGGAAGTGTTAGTGACTCCTCTATGTATCTTCAGAACCATTCCAATAAAATTAAACCAAAAAAATTCAGAAAGAATAAAGACATACCAATTGAGAAACACTAGGAACCAGAACTTGACTTCTGAACCCATACTTGTTTCTGCAGTTACATCGAAAACAGATTCTTAACTGTTAGTACAAAATGGGAAAAAAATTAACAACATGATGCACGTTATACATCCAAAAAAGTAAAGTGCAACCACCTCATGAGAACCATAGCCAGAGGCACCACCTCTCTTTGAATGCTTCCCTTCATTTGTAACTGATGAGCCATCAGCATCCTTATTGTTATGTGTTGGTCCACGACGACCAAGATGTTTATGGGAGCCTGCATATAAAATTTATTCACTCAAATGAAAACGCAAGAATTTCATATCAATATGCACATCTATATATGGAAGTATTGTTCAATAAGAGTTTCCCAAAATAAATACTACACCATTATCTAAAGAAGAATAACTGCTGCATCCACTTCCAGAGGCTTTCACATCTCCAGCCCTTGCATTTGATGCGTCAACTTTCATATCTCCACGACTTCCTAGAACATCAAATACAGGATAATTAAACACCATTTGTTCTCCAGTTCTGCATGTGATTGTGTCTAATTTTGTAGTAAAATAAATAGTCATCTGAAATATTAGCTTAATCACATTGACCTACATAGTACCATGCCATATGTCAATAGTTAACACCAATTATACCTTCTGGAGATTCTAACATTGACTGTGTAGGTTGAGAAGCAGTAGAGGATAACAACTCGTCATCCACAAAATATCCACCAAAACGATGACGTGGAGTCCACACACCACGATCAGGTCTATCCTTATTCCTTGTACATTTATCCTGCTTCTCACTACAAAATCCATGCATACCATTCCCAATAATCTTATAGTCAGGTGCACCATTTGTATCCTTCAAAATCAATTGCACATGTTGAGGCCGGGGACGCCGTTTATCCTTTTCCATACTTACAGTCCGAAATTTCTGATCAGAGTGGACTCCAGAAGATTGACTTTGATGTGCATCCTTATTCAGAAGTATGCTTCTGATAATCCTGCCGCTACCTTCCCGACGCTGGTTCTGTTTGAGAGAAATTGATCCAACTATATTTTTAGTTGATATAACATTCTGATGCCGTGACATGTTGGCAGACGCCTGCACAAAGAGTTATAAACAAGAATAATATAAATTTGCATCAGTACCATAATTATACCACCATGACACAGAGCCCAGAGCACTAGTGCTGAACATGATTCTGGGAACATGCATTCTGCAAAACTGAGGCTCCTATTCGACACGAAGAAAAAGGCACAAAAAAGCATGCTGAACTAATTCATTTTTAGGCAATTTATCCAAGTTGAGTTAACACTGGAAAATGAACCAGTCATAAATATATTAGAAGGAATACAGAGAAAAATATAATACATGAGAAATATCCCTTTCTTTCCCTTTCAGAAGCAGAACCTTCTTTTTCCCAGCATCATCAATTCCAAAAATTCCTGAAATAAAGGGAAAACAGAAGATGAAATAAGAGAATAATACAGAGATAATGTTGACCAACCCATGGAATAGACATGACATTCCCAAAATGGGAGTAATTATACATGGGAAATCAAAACAAAATTCTAAAATGTGAAATGGCAAGGAAAATCCACTACAATTAAAATCTCAAACAAAGCACAATATTGGCAAAATGCCAGTAGAGGAGAAAAAAATATTCCTAAAAAGAAATGGAAATTGATTAAGATGTGTATTAATTTCTAAACTCTCAATGTAACATAGAAACTAAACAAAAAATTAAGCCAAATTCACCACAGACATCAAGAAACAAGATTCGTGAAGCATCAGAAGAGTACTAAAAAATACTAGAATGACTGCTGTGGCAGAACCAAAATTTCAAGTACCTCCCCACCCCAAAAGTGGAAAAAAGAAGCAAGAGAGAGAAGATAAAAAAGATAAAAGGGCAGAACCAAAATTTCAAGTACCTCCCCACCCCAAAAGTGGAAAAAAGAAGGAAGAGAGAGAAGATAAAAAAGATAAAAGAAAAGTTACCCCATCCAATGAAGATAAGGAAAATTTTATGGAACAATCTCATAATGTTACACAGTTCTTAGCACCAAAGTTATGGTGTCCAAACGCACAAATCTATTTATGTACTTGGATATAAAGACAAATATATAAGAAATATTGCAGATACACACATACATGTAGCTTATATTCGCAAGTGTACATTCCTGTGCATGGTGATAGGCCAACAAGGCTTTCTGAAGGGAAAAGAAAATACATTTGACCTCTGACTACATAAACAACAATGCAGAAGTATAGAACACTGTAAAGACTAGAGATGTGGCATATCAACACCTCAGAAACGAGTACAATGAAGTCCATGAAAAACATAGATATAATATATAAAAGCAGAAATTTAGTCAGTAGTCAAAATACAGCCTCAATAGAAGTTACCCAATGAACTTCTGACATCATTTCTAAAACATCCACAAATAAAAGAAATCATTTCTTTTTGGGTCAAAAAATAACAAAAGACTTCCATACCTCCAATTAGAGCACTTTCCACATAAAAGTTCTACTTCCAGTCTAACAAAACATTATCCTATTATTAAGACTGCACCTCTGTATAAAATTATAAGCACCGAGTATGAAATAAAGACCAAATAAATAAAGAGGAAACAAACTTGGTAAATAATAATGGAAAACAAAGATAAAACCATAAAAGTCATTAAAAATCTGAACTTTAGTCTGTTTGCAACAGGAAAGTCATCCACAATCCATGTAGATCGGACTTGCATAATTCCATATGAGTCCAATGTCTTATGTCTACAAGTTGTAAATACAGAAGGATGCCTAACCATCACCTAGTAATTCACAATTCAAATTTAATATCATACCACTTTCCTCAGAGAACATTTCAGTTCCAGTTGCAGAAGCCAAAGTGATAGACTTCTCAAAAAGCTTCTGATCATCTCGCTTGGAAACAAGGATGTAATTTGACTTGTCTCTTGCAGAAATGCTTTTTGTAGCATCCCTCAAAACATACTGCCCATCAGACATAATAAAAGATTAAAAACCCTCAAACTTCCAAAATATTCGTTCTGATCAAGGTTGTGTATATTTTGACACAACTATATACATATATAATATGACAGAACTGATCTGGTGGGGAACAACTAAGCCCACACCCCCAAGGCCAGTTCAATTGACATTAGTTTTTCCTTTTTCTAGAACAGAAGTTACATCCAGCTGGAAAAGGCATTGGTAAAACATAAGTATATGTTTCTATTTTTGTTTCTGAGCCTTAGCCTCCATCTCAGTCTCACCTCTGTGTCCTCATTCACCCCCACCTCCAACCCAAGCCGTCTTCTCTCTCTCTCTCTCTCTCAATATTGAACGGTGCAGCATGGTCTAAGTATACATAAAAATTACATAATATATATATATATGCATTATTTACTATTAAAAGACTCAATGCACAGGCAATACATGAGAAGGGAAAATATAATATTACAAAATTGTAACTTGCAGAAAACAATAATATATGTCATCACTAACTCATTCTTGACTCCATGGTCTTAGTATACATAGAAACATGAGTACCATTGCTGTAGAATTCTTTCGCCTCTCAGAACCTCGTTTTGATGAGGCTGAATTAGAATTTCCAGCTGACGATCCTGAAGCTCTTCTGCTTGATTTACCATTAGAAAGTGACCTCTGTCATCAACCACAGGAGTATTTAGATGATTGCTGTTACCAAAATTCATATGCAATAGCAGAATCTGGTTTCTTTAAAGGGATAAGTAATTACCAATGTCTACAAGGAATAGAAAGATGGACCACGAGTCCAACCAACAATACTCCAAGCAAAATAAAGACATTGAACACAAACTCTATAAAGCAAAAAAATCAATCCCCCATAATACAAACTCTAGAACTTCTTTGAAAGACCAACAAAACCAAAGCCTATTAACCAAAAAACTTACTTATATTCCAATGTGTATCAACATCCACTTAATTTTTCATAAAAAAAATTAAACCTGTCATTTACTCCACAACACTCAAAACAATGTGTTGCCATGCATCACATTAGTATTTTGCCTCTTTTTCCCATTCAAAACCCCACTAATTAAGAATATTTACATGAGGTACAACCCAAACTATCATTGACTAAGCGAAGCAATTTACTCCCCAACCCTTAGATTGTTTAACACTCAGCGCAAAAAAAAACTAAAAATACTAGCATGATGAACCAAAAATATTTTTTTGGTGCAATTCAGAAACTACTTGAATCTAGCAAAATCATGATTCTTGGGAACTATAAAAATACCCGAGTTCCACCCTTTACAGCTCTTTTTTGACGAACAAAGTCCATTAATGGTGTAACTATGGGAGTCTCTTTTCCGGCACCTACAAAGGGGAGACCCAAAAAACAAAGCAATTAAAAGGTGTCATTACATGGGTATCAACATGCATTTTTCTCTTTTCAAATACCATAATAAAGGATATTTCTGACTAACCAGCTCGATCTGCTTCTCTTCTCTCCAATTGTATCTCTGCACTGGGAAGATTCTCAACAGGCTTTGCAAGAAATTCAAGGAATTCCAGAAACTCGGAATCTAGATGTTCATCAAGGAAATACTTGTACTTACAAACAGGAAAATATTGTATAAATAAGTCCACATGTAACAAACATACATGTTCAATTTTTATCTAAAAAAGCGTAGAAGTATATGTCAGTACCTTTGAATATTGTTCCTTCACGACCATCTTTTTTTGACCATTGATTTGGAACACGCTGCGAAGGAGCATACTCAACGATACTTTTAAACTGAACACCTGGAACCATAAGGGAAATATTTATCAAAGTAGCACAAAAATGCTAAAAAAACCCTATTTTCATCACTCAAAGAATCTTAATAATGAATACATAAAAGAAAGAACTTTGTCATTCTCGGAATTAAAAATGTAGTATTAATATTTTAAAAGTTTCCTGTCAGCACAATGATGTCCCTAACCTATCTATTTTGAAAAATATGCTCAAAAGATTTACCCTTCTCATTAACAAACACATGTCCATCAAAGAGTTCAGCAAACTCAATAACATCGTCTGGCTGCATGAAGTCAAGATAGACTCTAGAATATGAATGACGCTTCTGACTGCAAGTTAATTCAAGAAAAACATATATACAGATCAGAATTCCAGTGACCACACAAGTAATTTTAAGTGTGGATACTACAAATGTAAACCTAAATCATTAATTAGATAAAAAGTCAAGCTGTATAATCTACTCCCATTCTAAAATGAGCATTTCCAACACAACACGCAAAAAGTTACAACTTAATGCTCCCCAATAAATAAAAATAAAGGAAAGAAAAGGGGCAAGATTTCAACAATTATTTTGGAAGCGCCAAGAAACAGTGAAGCTGAAAACACAGTAGTCATGGTCATGTGAGTAATAATTTATACAAATTGCTTCATGTACAAGCATGCACTCATCAGTTCATGCACACTCATCAATTCACCACAGTATTAGACTCACCAGTCCCACATTACCAATAAATTATTCACTCCTAAAGGAAAAGGGAAGTCAAACATCTTGCCACTCAACCATTTATTCTGTCACTTCTGCCACAAAAAAACCTGTAAAAAAGTATGCTACATCTTAAGCTCTAAAATAAAATAAACAAGAGGCATCAGCCCTTAGGATTTGAACCAAATGCCGAATAGCATGAAAATCCCCTTAATTAAAGGCACCGAAAGCACGCTTAGAGCTAATATTCCAAAATACACAAGCGAATACGCATTTGAATCATTTAAATCACCTACAAATGCCCTAGAGGCTCAATGATACAGAAAGAGATTATCCACCGAAGTTTGCAAACCTGTCCCACTCAATTCAATACCATAAACCCTAATATGCACGTAAATGCACAATAAAGACACGTGCAATCGCATAAAAAATAATATCATAGTGATTTCACACAAACCCATCAATACTAATCCACGGACAGATAGAAAACCGAACATTAAATTGCAAATTTAGTTATGTTCTTAAAAAAAGGAATGAAAGAAAAACGCCGACCTATTCTTCCCAGAACGAAAAGAAACCCAATTGTAGCGACCAGCAAAAACGGAGTCGATTTGGTCGACGAGCGCGGTCTGAGAAATCGCAGGCGGCAAGTGCCGCAGCACCACCTTGGTTCGATCCAAAGCCAAACTAGTCTTCATGACTCCCTCGCACAAAACCCTAAAAATTCACAGAGGCGCTCTAGAGGATTGCTTCAAATATCTCCGTAACATTACATCTTCTTCTTGGTTGCAAGTAGCATCGATCGTGGTAAATTCGTGCCCCTAGTTATGAATTGGACAAGAAATCATCGCCATGCAAGAAAAGCACAGAGCCAAAGAGGAGAGCAAGAGACAGAGAGACAGGGCAAAGGAAGGGTAGTGAGGAAATTACAAGAAGCGAATGCGATGCGATTGATTTGCGTTTCGTGCTCTCTCTCTCTCTCTCTCTCTCTCTCTCTTTGCATATCAAACTTCGCTCTCTCACGTGGCATTATAACGACTGAGTTTTGCATTTTGTATTTTTCGTTTTTTAAATTACAAAATAAATTTTCATCTGATGCGCCTGGTACTCCAAGCTCTGGCTGGCGGTCTCAAGACATAAGTGGAGTGGGGGTGTGACTGCGCCTTAGGCTGGGGACCTGGGTGGGGCCGCGGTGGGCCCACTCTTTTTGGGTAGTAGCTACTAACTGTAGCTCAACCGGATGGAGTATGTAGTTGGTTTGGCTGCATTATTTTAGGAAAAAAAATATTTAAATACGATAAAAAGATTCAACAGGGGGTGCATATATACAGAAAAAGAGAGCAGACCAGACTCCTCTTTCAGTAGGGCTTTTGTGTATAGTCCCAAAGTCACTCCCCGCTATCACCTATAAGGGGCAGAATAGACTTGAATCTCTCTGCCCCCACCACACCATCCTCCTCCTTCCCTTGTGCGTTCCGTCTAGTAAGCTTCTCCTTTCCTCTTATCTGTGTATGGGTGTATGTATTTATCATTTGGTTTTGTAAATATATTAGCTGCTTCTCTGAACTGCTTTTATTTCATTTTATTGGATTATTTACATGTCCAGTAGCTTTGCCCTTTGTTTTGTATGATGGGAGAGAGAATCCCTCCTGGGAGTTACTTCCAGTACCCTCCTCCTGGAGTCCACGCTTCTCCTCATAGGTCTTCTGCCGTCCCTGTAGATCGAGAAAGGTCAGTTCTGTACTGTATGTTCTACCTCCTGCTGCTCATTCTGTTTTTTTTTTCTTCTTTCTGGTCGTGTCTATAAATATATGCTATTGGGTGCATTTTCACACGGTTGGATGTCGGTGGGTCTGTGGGTTTAGCTTTATGGTTTTTAATTTTTAGAGTTCGCAATTTATTCATTTTCGTGAGTTTCTCACATACATATGTTTGAGTCCGATGTTTAATAGTCTCAATTTCTGTGGGTTGAGAGGGTATTGAAAACCCATTTGTAATTTTCTAAATGAATATTCTGAGACAGTAGACATGGTTGGGAATTTATTTCAGCACTCTTTTGCAGTTTCTTTTTGAAACTAACCGTGTTAGCTCAAACGTCATAATAAGATCTACATTTAGAGATTAATTATTTCGTTCTTCCAAATTTTTGTTTCAAAACTTGATCTTGACATGCGTGGTAAGAAATGTAAAAATCTCTAATGGGAAATGAACCAATGACTCCCTATGTTTCCTCCCAACGGGTATGTTTGAAAAACTATTTATTTGGGGCTTGCATGTGGAAATCAATTCACATCAACACTCTTTCACCATGCTTTGACTTTGCAAAGTTTGGATTAGTTAATGGAAACATTGTTTAGGTACTTTACACCTGGTCTGAGACCTCACCTAGTATTTTTCTCAGACTTAATATGCATCCATTACCTCAAATAGAAGAAGAAAAAATAGGTAAAAGATATTAAAGGGTCCCCGAGAATTGGAAAATTAAATTCAGACATTTAAAAAATTAGCTATTATTCACGTGTTGTGCCAGTACTCTTGTTGTGTCATATTCTCTCTCTATTTCCCTTACCTATTATTGTGAAAAAACTGACAAGCTGAAAATAGTTGGAGTCCAGTTATGCATGTTGTTTGTTTCAAAGATTGTAGGACGCGGTCTGACCTGGTTGAGCAGTTTTTTAATCTTCACTTCCCGATTTTCTTGTGTATTAGCATATTTTTTACTTTAGTTTTCCCCTTTAAAAATTTGTATAAGTACACAAAAACTTATCTCAAGGATGAGCTTTCTATGTTATCATTTCAATTTGTTGTAAACTTATTTCATATGCACCTATTTGCTGCACATGGAAAAAAGATGTCTAAAATGAAGATTTAACATGTTACATAAAGTTGAAGATCAGAAATTATACATAAACTGCAGTGACCTGTAAAATAATTTGACTGGTCAAATGGCAGATATCTGGCTGAATTACTGGCAGAAAGGCAAAAGTTGGGACCATTTGTTCAAGTTATACCTCAATGTAGCAGACTTCTAAATCAAGGTTTATGCAATTCCCATCTTTTCAGTCATAGATTTTTGTTTCCATTAATCATGTACTGTCTTTTTATCGAACAAACAGAATTTTGCATTATAATTTATTGTTAACATTTTGCACACATGTTCAACGTTCTGACTGTTAATGTATTCTTTTTAGCTGGAAAGATGGTTTTGTTAATTACAGATGTCTCATGCATGCATAGTCAACCGTGTGCTATTTATAAACTTTTGTATTTTTGGGAATTGGATTTGCATTTGGTTCTTATGATTGCTATAGCCTGCATAGGATGCTGTTCATGCACATTGGAAGACACCTGATGGCAATGATGAATCTGGGAAATAAGAATTATTGTTCTTTGCTGTATACCAGTGGTGAATAATTGTCAACATTTGTGAGCTGTTCATTGATAATCTTATTAGGATTGCAGTGGCTTTTAGGCTTTGGCAATGCTGATATGTGTTAAGAAGTTCTCATAACGCTCTATGGTATTTATAATAATTAAGTATTGGTTGATAGCTGAGTTATCTTGAATATGTTTAGTCATTGATTCTACTCTTAACCTATAGTATCTTGCATTATGTGCTTCATTTTGATCTATTCTTTTACTCTATTTTTTTACCCCTTAAAAAAGCAAAATGGACTGTTCTTTCATGCCACTGCAGAAATTAGACGAGTAACAGGCTTCAATCAAACTTTCATGGATCATGAAAGGCTCGAGCATGAGAGTCCATTTCGGTCATTAAGTCAACAGCCAAATGGTAGACCGATAGATTTTGAGGGATGGCCTACAGTGCAAATGGAGGTAATGCTAGTTTATGTCTGTCATTGAGGGTTGTTTTGTTATTTCATGGAAGTTAATTTTCAATCCTTGTTGCTTGTGTTTATTTATTTCTGTCTCTTTGTTAGTGTGGGAAAGCTATATTGGGATTTTAATTGATTATTCGTGGTTTTGTAATTTTTTATTATTAATAGTTGTTATCTCACAATATCATGTTTATTGTCTCTAACTTATGACAACTTCATAACTGCTATATTTCTTCTTGCAGGAAAATGGACATCACCAAAGAATGGCTCCTTTGCAATCTCCTTCAATGGGTTGGCCTGGTGTCCAAGGAACTCCTAATACTCCTATTGTAAAGAGGGTTATTAGACTTGATGTTCCGGTGGACAAATATCCAAATGTAAGTTAAGGTGTTCCTGTCTTATGTTGAGATGATTTTGACTTAGGTCGTAGTTCTCTCCTATAATCTTGCTTGCAGTATACCTTTATTGTCTGACACTACACTTTAGCTGACAGTTCTGTACATTAAGCTTGCAGTATAACTTTGTTGGCCGAATTTTGGGACCACGGGGGAACTCCTTAAAAAGAGTTGAAGCCATGACTGAATGCAGGGTGTACATCAGAGGTCGGGGCTCGGTGAAGGATTCAGTGAAGGTATAATTAAACTCATGACATGGTTCATAATCATAGTCCCATTCATGATAACGGATTTAGGTTGAAACATGAAATTGTATGGAATATGGAAGTTAATGGTCTTAGATCTTTTTTTATATTCGTCATTGAAGATTTCATTGGTTTACGCTGTGGGAAGTTTTGCCTTCATGTTTCATCTTGGAATTGTCAAATTGTTATTATTACTAAGTAGTTTCTAATTATTGTTTTAAATTTCACCTTTTCTTACTTTCTAAATAGGGACTTGTTAAATTGTAGGTGATGCCACAAATAGCTCTTGTCCACGTTCATCTAGTGGTGATGTGCTTCCCTCTTTACATACTTGTAGCAAATTTTGGTGTTCTCACATTTTGTGATACAGGAGTTTTAAAATCAAAGTAGTAGTTATATTGAATGAAATTTACAATACTAGACATATATGGGTTTCATTAGTTAATTGCTGCTGCTGTTCATCTAGCATTGCTTTAAGTGTGAAAGAGTCTAACCTGGCCTTTTTAATCTGTAATGCAACATTTTGTGAATACCATGCCAATCAATATTACCGGTATCATTGGTCTTTGTTCATTAATGAAAGGAACAGTTAATTACTAGAGGAAATGTGCATAGTGAAGTGTTCTTCCAAGAATGTGTATTTGAACCTTCCTTAATGTCTTGGAGTTGGAAGTAGCTTCTTTCAGGTGTGAGCTTTTCTTGTAAAGGTTGTAGAAAGATTTTAATTTCTATCTGATTTTCTGAGAGATTTTAGTGTAGAATTTTACAACTCCATATTACATAGAAGAATTCTGGGATCTAATTATGTAGAAACTGGAGCTTCAGTTTTATATTTCAGTTTTAAGAGTTCTAGTCCACTACTCTTTCATTGTGATTTTATTTGCTTAATAGGTAAGTTAAATGCATACCATGATAACTCTTGTATAAAATTCAATTATTCAATAGAATACATACCAATGGCCTTTGGGCCAACTAACACTCTTCTTCCCACAAGTACAAGTTTAAGTTGAGGTTGTGGATTTATTTCTTATTGGGTGCATATGGAATTTGCCAAGAAAATTTTAATAAAAGAAATAACCAATAAGATATTACAGTTAGAAACTCTTTGCCATTATTATAGTTGAGTTCTGATCTTCAAATGAAGTGGTTTTTTTTTTTTTTTGTTCATGTAGTCTCAATGAGTATTTTAAATGAGCCGCAAGATATTTTTCCTTATTTATTTTTAGTTTATTTTGTTGTGGAAAATCCTTGAGTAACTAATTTGTCTGCATTAGAATTGTATTCCTTTCACTGCTAAATAATTGTTCTAGTGTGAGTAATTCTATTTTTCCTTATTTTTTTAAGTCTATTTTGTAGTGGAAAATCCTTGAGTAACTAGTTTGTCTGCATTAGAATTGTATTCCTTTCACTGCTAAATAATTGTTCTAGTGTGAGTAATTCTTGTACATGAAACAATTCATCTGTTATTTTGTCAAGTTACCTGGATCCTTACTATAGTTGAGCCAACTAGAGTTCTTTTACGAGTTCAGCCATCTATATGTTTATATATTTAATTTTGTTTATTATGTTACAAGTCCAGCCAACTAGAGTTCTTATACAATGTTTAGTTACCTTTTTCTTTTTTCTTTTTTTTGGTAAATAACGTTTAGTTACCTTTAATCCTAAAGTTGTAAGGAAGTGATCCCAACTATGTATGTATAACAAAACAGGCAATTGAAAAGGAAACAGGATGATTGAAATAAGGAAATTGAATCAAACTAAACCATAATTATTTCCTCTTCGTATTCATCATCACATGATTAATTTGTTGAAGATTTATTTTTTTATTGATGAAAAGAAGGGATATGACTCATAAATTAGTATGAACATTTATTGCAAAATGTGAATTGCAATGAACTTGACTTTCTTGAAGGATGCTAGTGTGAAACGTGGTTCAATAATTATTTGCAAACTATGTTAAAAGTATTATTCTTGTGCAAAAGAAATGGTCAATGTGTTGTTTTCCTTTTATTTCATTAGAATGCTTTAATATGTTGTTACTTAATTATCGTGAAAATCTCTGATTGATTTTTTTTTTTGTTTTTTTCTCTAGGAGGAGAAATTAAAAGATAAACCTGGATATGAGCACCTTAACGAACAGCTGCATGTGTTGGTGGAGGCTGAATTTCCAGAAGATATAATAAATTCACGCTTGGATCATGCAATAGCAATACTAGAAAATCTTTTAAAGCCTGTGGTATGTTACAAAAGCGTTAACCATGGAAATTTTCCAATGTAGCAATCTTCATTTTGGACTTACTCTACCTCTCTTTCTGTTCAGGATGAATCTTTGGATCATTATAAAAAGCAACAACTAAGGGAATTGGCTATGCTGAACGGTACGCTGAGGGAAGAAAGCCCTAGTATGAGCCCCAGTATGAGCCCAAGCATGTCTCCCTTTAACAGTACAGGAATGAAACGAGCCAAGACTGGAAGATAACACTCCACTCCTACATGTGGATAAAGTTTTTGATGAACCCATTCATATCATTCATTGTTAAAGTTGCTGAAATTAGTAAGAGCAAGAGCATCATCTAATTCATTTTGAGATCTCATTGGCATCATCGATATGTCTATTAGATCCGTGGGAGGCTGAGGCTGTATTCACAACTGGCTGATGGTTGAAGTTGATCTCCTGAGTTTGGTCTTGGGCAACTGCCTATTTGACATCTCCGACCGGTTAACTTACTCGTTGATTTTGCACTATCTGGTATTTCATCTGCATTATGATCTTATATATTCTTATTCTTTCATGTATTATTCCTTTGAACATCAATTACGTTACTGTAACTTAATAGTCCCTCATTTGACTTATGTTTTTCTGCTGACTGTTACTGTTAGAATTTTTTGTTGTTGAAGTTACAGGTTCTCTGCATTTACTATTTTATCGTTATTTTAGATGCATGTCTTAATGATATGCATGTTTAACTTCGGAAGGAAATAAAGTTTTGATTTTTATCTTCTTTTTTTTTATTTTATATCATTTGCTACTATTTTTCTAGATTCAATGTGTTTTTGCCTTGTAAAATTATGCATCTATATGTTCTTGAACAAGGGCAAGTAATTTTTTTTTAAATATTTTGGTTAAAAAGCACTGTATTAGGTAACAAGCTATAAAAAGTGCTTTAAAAGTTTATTTAATTTAATAGTGATAAACTCTTAATTAAGTAAAGCAATTAAAAAAATTAACTGGACAAGTGGTGAAGTTTGATAAATTAAATGGGATTATTTTAATTTACAAGGCCTTTTCTTTTAAATAAAGAAATAGTATTTGAAAAAAAAGGCATCCGCTTCTCTAAAAGGGCATCTAAAGACTTGCTCGTAAAAAAAAATGCTTTCATATTTTTCTTGTCAAATATATTCAATTTGCATTTTTTTTTCTTTTTTAAAAAAATCACATCCGGTCCCTCAATGGAAATTTTTGGAGTAAATTTATAATACTGTCGCAGATTGTTATATTATTATTATTTTGGCTAGAAATTTCAACATTACGTTGTACTGACGTTCTTATTCCGATATGGTGCCATTGAAATTCAAGGACTAACTTCAATGCAAATTCATACCTGGTTGGAGAGTAATTATCGATAGTTCATACCTGGTTGGAGAGCAATTATCGATTTACGCTTGAAATTTGGATTCAAAGAAAACAATTAAAAGAGAATGAAAACTCAATTAAATTAAATTGAAAATTAAAGGGCCTTAATTGAAAGAAAAGTTTGAAGAGGCCTTCATCTAATTTTGGTCAAACTAGAGGTGCTAACCCTGCATTATACATTGCTATGCTCAGAATTTCTCCTCCACAAAGCAACTTGAAATCTTCACTTGCTGATCTTCAAACCAAAAAACTACATCTAAATGTCCAGTTTAAACTGCCTAATAATTTTGATGTAACATCCAAAATCATCCTCCATAAGTACGACAATCGTGCAACGCATAAACTGATCATGGTAAACTTGGTTAACAGGATCCTTTTATTTTTTGGTTGAGTACTTGGATCCTTATATGATGGTCTGCATTTCAAATTTCATTACCCTACAAATGAGCCAAATTCCATTCAGATTATTTTTCCATTTTCTTTTTTTAATGGGAATCCCAAGTTAAATAGCAAGTAGAGGGTTCCATGTCAGTGGTAATTAAAACTAATTGTTATAAACCGAAGTTGCTTCTTTCTTCCCAACAAAAAACCACCTGCACACGACATGAGCCATGACAACAAGGCAGGCTGATGAAACGAGATCCACGAACATGTATGTGGTTTTTTTATTGCCCCATGACACCAAATGTGAAGCAGAAGGCTACAAATTTGCATCAAAGCAAAATCAAGATGGCTCTTCTTGGAACAAGCCATAACCACTCTTCGCAACTTTGAAGCCAAATTGCCAATCAAACATGTGAATTGAAATTATGTCATTTTTACAAGCTCTAACTTGAGACCCTCAAGCATCTCGTTAAAAAAAAAAAAAAAAGGCAATATACCTCTCTTCAGTATTTCATGAGAGATCATAATAAATTTTGCATTTGAAGATATCATTACAAATGCTACAATTGACACTGAAAGGACAAAAAAAGAAAAACCTAACCTCATAGCAGAGCGTTGCATCAGGAAAGCCAGTCTTCCAAATACAAAAGAAGCCTGCATAAATAACCAATATGGTTACTCCAAAAACTCCCAATATCAAAATATCTATCAAAGGGTGAAGGACAAGGTCTTTATATTAACACACCAAACAGAAATACAGTATTAGCAAAGGATTCAACCTCTCACAAAAGTCCATCAAAAATACTTGTTAAAGCAGTGCTTGTATCAATAATTAACAAAGGAAACAACCTACTCTAGTTAGGTCCCAATAATTTATTCACTTATTCAGTTTGGCCTAACTTTACAGCATTTAGTGGATACAGACACAAGAGACCTAGAAGAAGCCACAAAGTGAACATTTATCAACCTACTATGGTGAGGTCCAAATATTTTACTCACTTATTTGCTTCGGCTTAACTTTACAACGTTTAGTGGATACAGACACAAGAGACCTAGACAATGCCACACACGGAATTGATCAATCTACTCTAATGAGGTCCCAATATTTTACTCACTTATTTGATTCAGCCTAACTTTACAACGTTACTGGATACAAACACAAGAGACCTAGACTACCACACAGTGAATACTGAAATATAAAATTTCTCAAAAGCATAACACAGATAGGGCAAGCATGTCTACTATACATTTGTCCTTTACGACTATATAGGGTCCGTCTCAAGTCAAGTCAACCACAGACTTTTAAAGTCAGGCCTTCATTCTCAGCCCTTGGATTCATGCACTTGAGCTGAGCCTCATTATTTAATCAGCACATTGCATGAATCCAAGGGTTGGGAATGAATACCTGATTTTAAAAGTTTAGGATCGACCTGACCCAAGGCCCTGTGTCTGTATATATAAGTAACATTATGAAAAGAAAAATTAAAGTTGTTTTGTTTCATTAATTCAGAGTTTCTGCTCCTGATCTGAGATAAAAAGTTTGAACCATAATACATAAAGAAAAAGAAAATATATAGTACATGACTAAAAGGGTGAGGGCATGAGATCCTTTGTATTACATAATGAAGAGGGAGAAGAGGGAGTGACTATGGATGACATACAGACATAAATAAATGGCATGTGGCAAAGAGCTTAAACTACCGGCATCCAGCATAATCATACCCATAATCAGACATGGAAGAAGCAGGGATGGTAGACGACTCCATCACTCCTCAATCCATCAAGGAGATATATATATATATATATATATATATATATATATATACACCTGGAAAACAGAAGGTTTGAGGATGCAAAGCCATTCATCTAGTTTGCCAATGGCCTGCAGTAATTTCCCTTAATCAAATTAGATGGAAAGGCACAGGTGAATCTAGATGGATACCTTTAAAACTAAAAAGAAAATTTTTTAGACTTCTAAGTTCCTGTAATAATGATATGAAATGTTGCCTTTTAAGATAACATATTCAGAAAATGTGTGAAGCAAAGAAGATTTGAGTGAGGTGGATGAGTGTGACCATCAGGTAATATACGGCGAGAAATAAACGTATCTGTTGTAAAGTAAAGGCAGCCTCAATTGAAGATAAAATGAGGGTAAAAATAGTTACGATGGTTAGATAACATACACCATAGAGATGAAAATTACCAGCATAAAGGATCTAGATCGTTCACGCAGAAAATCAAAGTGAAAAAGAGGAAGACCAAGAATGGCATGGCTAGAAGTGATTAGGAAAGAAACGATTGTAAGATTCATGTGGAAAGTATTCATAGCCAATAAGAAGCACTTCAAAGTAAGGCTGAGTTGAGTAAAAGTTTGAAAGAGATAGCATGTATTCTAAGGTTGTGTTCGAGTGAGTTTGTGAAGAAAGTATTTGGACGTCTTCATATATTTAAACTTTGTGTTTTAAAACATTGGATACGTCTAAGGTTTACATGCATATTCGGGAGAGACTAAGAAGTATTAGTATCCAATACATGTGCATTAGGATATGGCTATAGGGATCCAAAGCTGTTTAGAATGCAAAAAAGTGCTCATGCATAGTCTCTGTCAAACATCTAGATTCATATTATTATTCCCCTTAGACAAATTTGAAAAAGACAAACAAATTATCGAGGAAGAGAAACAAAAGTGATGGAGATGCACCTAAACTAGAACAAACTCCGAAACATGAGAAGACACGAATTAGTCTCGAAGACCAAGTTCAAGCTCAAGCTCATCATCCTCTTCAAACAACTTCAAAAGACGGGCATACTGCTCTTCTCTTTTCTTCCTTTGCCATAGCTTGAAAAGGAAAAATGAAAATAATGCGACTGTCACAAGCACAAAGAATATGATGACCACCATGGAACCAGTGCTGCTAGTGGAAGTATGAGTCCCAACCCTTGTACCATTCTTGGAATCATCAGAATCAGAGAACCCTGAAAGAAAAAAAGATAGAAAAAGGGTTCATCATGTAATACCAAATTCAGGACGCAAATATCCATTATTAAAATACAGTCTATAATTGAAGTAACAAGGCTCCAAATATGTTCATATTAATCTATGGTTCCCCAAAATATTTGATTTTTCCACAGCCACTTGAGTACAAAATGAAACCGTAAAAGTTGCAACCACACAAGTAGATCATATACAAGTTTTCGTAATTCACCAACTCAGAGCAGAATTACCAAAAAAAAAAAAAACTCAGAGCAGAATTTTTCAAAGTTACTGAAAATAATCGCGAAGAAAACAAAAAGCTTCCATTAAAGCTATATTTAAAATTCTGAGGAATCCAAACTAAACTGCAAAGAAACTATAAATTTTACAATTCCACTAAATAGGAACGAAATACTCACAATTGAGGTGACTTTTTCCGCAAAATTCAAATTATAATTTTTCTTTTCAATAATAATTGCGACATGCATATATAAACCCCCAACCAGAAATTATAGAGGAATAAAATTAAAAACGAATCTAAGATCTGAATGCGAGGCCAACCTGGAATGAATTGTAGCCAAACATAAACCAATAACACAAGTAAACGCAACGATCTGCGCTCCCAACTTTCACTCATCTCTCTCTGGAATATTTTTGTCTATGGATGATGGAGATATCGCTGTTTTAGACTTGTTTTTCACATAATTTATTTAAAGCTATTTAATGTATTTCTTTATTTCTTTAATTGAATCTCGATATTTCCAACACCTACTCTTTGATTCCTCTTCTGTCCCAACCCTCCGCTTTCCAAAACCTCCTTCCCAACAAATTTCTTGTTTTCCTTTCCGACTAATTTTTAAGGTTTATAAAGTCTTTTGCTCTGTGTTAAAAATAAATAAATAAATAAAAATATTATACGCCAAAAATATAGTCTTTTACTCTATGTTAATTTTTATTTTTTTTGGTTGAATATGTTCATAAAGTCTTTTGTTCTACGCCACAAATTTTATATGTATACTTAATTTTATTTTTTAATTTATAATGTAAGATATCTAATAAATTAAGTACTAACCTTATTCAAATTAATTATTTACCCATAAATTCTATACATATTATAATATAAAGTAAATTTTATACCACTTATAAAAAATATACATTAAAATATAAAATTTACATAAGAAAACATTGGTTAATAATTATTATACTTTATATTTATAAATATGAAAACCCTTAAAATAAAAATAAAAAAATTTAACTTAAACGAACTAATTAAATATACATTTTTATATATAAAAAAATTGAGAATTATCATTTTATAAATAAGTTAAAAGATAAATTTATTTGTTATTCCATCTATAAAAATAATCATATGATAATTCATTACTTTATTAACAGTTACCTAATCATTTGACACTTATCAGTACTGGATACATCATTCATACTATCAACTCTTATAAATAATAAGGATCGTATCTACTGCACCACATCTTCAAATACAACCAATTAATATATACATATAAATTATCACATCTTGATAATACAGCTGATAAACGATCCCTAGTATTATTAAAGTCTTTTGACAGTTGTTTTTAATAAAAATTGACTGACAAAAGGGAATAAATGACTGACTAAGTTGACTGATGACAGGGAGCAAAGTGATGAATATAATGTAAGGATAGCCAGATGTATTTATGTAAAATATTAAAATTAATCCTTTATGTTAAATTCTAAAAACCTATAGCAATCCTTTAATATCGTCACATAAATAATCAGGGATATAGCAATCCTTTAATATTGTCACGTAAATAATCTTTCATTTAAATAAAAAGCAGGACCATTTAGGGTTTATAAAAAAAAAAAAATTTACAAAATTGTTTTGAAAAAAGAAAGTAAGAAATTACTTTTTGTATTGTAAGAATTTAAAAATATTAGCCAGTTAGCTTAATGCAAAAAGTAATTTTATCAGTAAAACCTCTATATAATTATATTAATGGATCTAAATAAATTTTATTACTATAAAAAGGTTAATATATGTATATTTATTTATTCTTACTTATAGTTATATTTAATACAAGTCGCAGAGAATTAAAAACAATTTAAGTTACTCTAAACATGCTTGAGAAGCTCTAAATATACTTGAAAAGTTATAAATATTTTGGCTTCAATAAAAAAATATTCATATTGATAAAGTACTACGTACACATAAATTTAAAGATATAATAATAATTATAAAATATAAAATATTATCTCAAATAATTTTAGATGAATATTTTATTTAATTTTAAACCTTTAACGCAATAAAATATATATTTTTATAATATATAATTATTATTATTATTTAGAGATAAATTTGTTAAGATGAAACTTAAAAAATTTATAACTTATTACAATTACAATGTAAATTTTTTTTTTTTTTTAATTGACCCAAATTAAAATTATAATTTTTTATTATTATATAGAGATTATTCTTATATAGAATATGAGATTTTACTATATATAATATATACATTTACCCCATATCTTCTTAAACATTTATCAAAAACTTAACAAAATATTTTTCATAAACGTGTAAAACATCCCTATAAAGTTTTAAACAAACTCCTTGAAGAATTTTAAAATTACATATACTATTTTTCCAAAACATTTCCTAATAAATAGCAACGTTTTATATAAATTTTTAATTTGAAAAATTGAAAATTAAAAGACACTAATATAAAACATCACAGGACGGAGAGTGAGGGATCCAAACTCAAAAATCATTTCCAAAGAAACGGTTTATTGACACTCAATCACGGTTCGTATACCCTCAATGTGCTACAAAAAAATACTAATACCACATTGTTTCGGAAAAAAATAAATATATTAAAACGTTCAAAAAAAACACTAACATTTATCTCACCTTTATGACAGCGTCGGTACCAAAAAAGAGTTAAAGACTATAAAGCCAACTAGGAAACAAAAGCAGCCTGATATTCTACCGCTCCACCAGTCTACTAAACAGTAAACACATTAACTCAGAAACGATTCTCACTTCACTTCCAGATTGAACACTGCTAAGCCAACCAACATAATCTTTTAAGACCCACTAGTAGTCTAGATTCAATCTACTTGATATAAAAATAATAATAATAATTAAAAAAAAAAGAAAACTAGCATATATCTGATTCAGATTAAAAGACACTAGCAAGTGTATCGAGATATTTTCTATCATGCACATGTCTAAGTCACACTCCATAATGATATGGCAATAACAAGGATTATATACCTAGTCATTCGACAACACCAAATAGCTAAAGTTCGCTCATAAAGGTTGACTAAAAGAAACACTCTTTTCAAAAAGACAAAATTTTAAAAAAACCACAGCTTTTAAACTATGAATTGTATTCATCACTTAAAGCACTTGGCATCCAAAAGGGCCTCTCCCTCGAAAGGCTCTTGATCTTCAATCATCTGATTGACACGCTCCTTTTGAGCTTCATCTGAAATGTCCACCTTTTTCCACTCATACAACTCCATGTCATAGCACTCATCAATTACAAATTGTGGAACTTCTTGCCCTCGGAAGAGCCACAGTCCCTTCACCTTGAATGGTGGCTCTGAGCCAATGACTAGCATCTTCCCAAAGGCATACTTGCGAGCAAGATCCATACGCTGTAGGAATCCACCAACCTTATTCAGTGTCACAAAGGAAACAGTATTCTCTTCATTGTACTTGTAATCACAGAACCAGAGCGAGTATCCCTCAGGATCATACATGTCCCAGAATCCTGCATTAAAAACAAAACAAGGATGAAGACATGCTCACTGCCTGTGTCACAAACTTACACAAATACGCAATGTGGCTCAAGTAAGAATAAATAGAAACAAAAAAAAAAGAAGAAAAAATAAAAGAAAAAAAGAATAAAAAAATAAAATTGGAGTTGGACATTTGCAATTTTAGATTATCTTTACGGAGGAATTACAACTTTCTGTTGTTCTTTGTCTAAAAAAAGTCATACTGGTTTTTCCAAATAACTGAGATTGGAAATTGTATGGAAAAAATAAATAAAATGCAAACCATACACAATACCCAGTTCAAGGAATATACAAAGAATCAAGCAGTGAGGAAAGTACCTTTTATCGCAACCTCACGGAAGTTAGTTTTTGTGTTAGAGTAGAGCCTCTTCCACTCATCCAATATCATCTTACTTGGAGGCAGCAAATCAAGAGGATTTTTGGGTTTGGGCTTCGGTGCCTCTTCCTCTTCCTCTCCAGCTTCTTTGGGCTTTACTGGCTCTTTCTTGGCTTCTTTCTTCGGGTCATTGGCCTTGGGCTTAGCAGGTTCTTTGGGTTGGGCAGGCTTCCTTGTAGATGGAACAGGTAGAACGGAATCAGCCTGCTTGACCTCGCCCAATGTCTTTTTAAAGTTTGGTTGATTAACCAAGGTCCAGAAATATCTTTCAACATGAGGGAATTCTGAAGTGAAGCTCTTAGTCATGAGCTTGATGAACCCCAAAATCAGATTGCATGTCAAGATGATGTCAGCCAGAGTTATTGAATGCCCAACCAAGTACGTATTGGAAGCAAGGTGCAAGTTCAAAGCAGCTAGTGCTCTCTTCAAGGCTGAGATGGCAGCTTCCTCACCCTTCATGAAGAAACAAGACAACAGAAAAGCTACATCAGAGGAACACTCATAACTAGGGAGAGGGACTTAGAAGCAAAATATAAAACATTTAGATTATCCAGGTGTAAATTAGTGATTGCGTCAACAAAGAAAAACCAATATGTCTTTGGTTATCACTGATCTGTGGCCCCAAATAATGCACGTTCATTAATGCCCAACATATCAACATTAAATATTCCCCCCCCCTCTCTTTTGAGACACTAAAGCATGTAAAAGAACTATCTCTTTTACAGCCCCAACAAACAGTGCATGCTGCAGTAAAAACAATAATGCATTCTTTTATTGCAAAAAAAAAATGGTGCTTCTTTCAAAATATTCTTACATGAAACATGAACACAACCAATCATTTAGATTATCCAGGTGTAAATTAGTGATTACATCAAGAAAGAAAAACCAATATGTCTTTGGTTATCACTGATCTGTGGCCCCAAATAATACACGTCCATTAATGCCCAACATATCAACATTAAATATCCCCCCCAACTTTTTGAGATACTTAAGCACGTAAAAGAACTATCTCTTTTATAGTCCCAACAAACAGTGCATGCCGCAGTAAAAACAATAATACATTCTTTTATTGCAAAAAAAATGGTGCTTCTTTCAAAATATTCTTACATGAAACATGAACACAACCAATCAGTCACTTGCATAATAGATGGAAAATAAACTTGAAAATAAGCTAGCAAAGACATTAAAAAAAATACAAGTAAAAAGATGGTAAAACAGACAAGAAATACAACTCACTGGTGGAAGGTATGGAGCATTTCCCATTCTCCCCTTTAACCAATAGATTATGTTAGCATCAACCTCCAATGTGGCAAAATCAATCCACTGCTCAATGCGGCCCTATAAGATCAAGAACACACAAGGTTAAGCTAAGAAAACTTATAGCCATGTATGATACTGGAATGGGTAAAAAGCATCAAACCTAGATACAAAACTATCTGTAGTTCAGAATTAAAAACATAAAAAGTAAATTGATTCAACAGAAACGTAAAATATTACATAGTCAATCAAAGAAGACCCATAAAGAGAATTATCAGCCTTCAAGCGCGCAACTGCAGCAACAGAAAAACACTATTTAGTTCCAACCCAATAGATGATCATTTTAATACTAGGAGGGGAAAAACCATGACTCACCATAGCGTGATATGGCATTACTCTCAAAGATAGGACCGTCAGGAGTTTGCAACACAGGAATCTGAAAGGTGATTTTACTTAGCAAGCTATTAGAAAATTAGTTTTAATCTAAAAGCGTGGAATGCCATAGCTGAGGCTACCTTCCCAATAGGGTTCATCTTAATAAATTCTGGAGTTTTGTTCGTGACACCCATCTCAAAATTTGGAGCCAGTTCCAATTTCACACCAGCATAATCAGCAGTAATCCTAATCTTATAAGAATTTTTGTTCACCTTCCCAGCATATAAGATCTGCGATTTAGATCGTAGCCATTTCTTAGTTAAAACATTTATTTCATTAAAATTTCTAAATCGAACCAGCAAACAAGGCTTTTAGGCCAATAGAAAAACGTTTAAACATTATTAGGATAAACATCAAATTCTAACAGTACAACTTTGTTAGATTCGCAACTCTCTTTTACTAAACAGATACTTTTCAGAAATCAAAAAACATCCAGCACTAAAAAAAGAACACCAAATACAAACTCAATGAACTAAAAACTATCAAGCTATTAATTGCAATAAAAGCAGCGAATAAAATGAGAGACAAATCAAATAACTCACCAGAGCCATGGCTTCACGGAAAAACGTTCACTCTAATTTCAGATCTAGAAACACAAAACCAAGAGCCAACCAGTTTCAGTAAATGGTTATTTATTTAAGAAAAAAAACACACAAAAAATATAACGCTGCTTTCAAGAAAAACTTCTCTATGGCCGGAAAGTTTCCCTGAAAATAATTTTCCAGTAAAGAAAAGAAACAGCTGCTAAATCGAAGAGAAAGATAGTGAGATACCTTAGTACGAGTGCGAGTGTCCTTCCGAGAGCACAACGGCAGCTGCAGAATAGCAAAGTGGGGGTAAAGGATAAAAGAAATAGCGACGCAAACTAGGGTTATGCGGTGAGCCAAAAAGTTCAATTACATATTAGACCCTATCTTTTTTTTTAGACGGTAAAGGTATTTAATTTTAAATTAGGGTTATGCGGTGAACCAAAAAGTTCAATTACATATTAGCCCCTATATTTTCGATTAGACTGTGTAGGTATTTAATTAATTATTTAAAATCGATTATCATTATTATTGTTTTTTTTTTATCTGCGTATGCTAAACTTTTTATCAGCTTTTTTTTTTTTTAATGAATAAGTTTTCTATTAGTTAAAAAAATTAGGTTAAAAGAGAAAAGAAGTATAAATTATAGAAATTCTTTTATATGTATGATATAAAAACTAATATTTTCTTTAAAAGATTTGTCCCCTGCTACTTCCGCACTTCGACAGTTTTCAGATTTGCTTTTGTATTTTTCACAAAGGATCCGGATTGCTGTTCCCTCTCTTTGTCGTTCTGAACTTTTTATCTCAGCTATCCTTTTAAATACAACAGTCCTATTTTTTAGTTTTTATAAAAATTTTAACGTGATCTCATCAGTTTAGGATTATATTAGTGGATAGAGTCTTATTACTGCTCCAATTTTATAACCCTATAAGAGTTTAGAAAGCTTCACAATAGATCCCTTCACCCAGTGATTCAAACAAAACGAATACGGATAATTCATGAAAGTAGGCGAAGAGGATAAGTTTGACTGAACCCACAAGCGAGTGTAATGGGCGGTCGACTTCCTTTCCTTTACACCCATATGCAATATAACAGTCCTATTTTTTATGTGCAGATGGGCCCAAAATATAAAAAATCATCTATATTGTACAATAACCCATTACATTTCATAAAAAAAATAAAAAATAACCCATTACATTATACATATAAATAAAAGATTATTAATATTATTTAAATAGATTTGGGGTTTATCATTTCAAATTTTCTCACATATTAAGAATATCTTCTTAATATTTTATTTGTATGCCGTAAAAAATAGATGATATTTATATATCTTCGTAATTTTTTAATTTTCTAAATAATAAAATCTATTAGATACTATTTATATATCTTCTTAATTTTTAATTTGTAGAAAAAAACTTATTATATAATATTTATATATCTTCTTTATTTTTTAAATTTCCTACAATGTATATAAATTTTTTAGATTTCTAAAATTTTCAACCGTCAAATCTATCAAATTTTTATTTTTTTTTCTAATTTTTTTCTCAAACCTATCAAACTTCTTCTTTTTTTTTTTTTTTTTCTAAATTTCTAAACCAACGGATGGATTTTTTCTGAAGCATGTTAAGTTTATCTCTTTTTTCTAAATTTGTTAACGTTAAACTTGGTCAGATTTTTTTTATCAATTTTTTAAGACACACGCCTCTATAGGTTTTCTATCATTAAACTCAAAATAAGAGATGTAGTAAACGGAAAAACTTTTTAAAAAATGGTACATGAACATATATCCATACATATATTAAAAATATTTAAAACATTTCATAATCTACAAATTTTTTATGAAAATATTCTAAACCATTTAAATATTAAATATATATATATAAAATTAATAAATTAAATCAAATTATAGTCATGAATTGATAAACTTTATTAAAAAGTAAGATAAATAATAAAATAACATTGAAAGAATTTTTCAAAAATATTAAATTCATTATTATTATATATATATATATATACTTAATAAATTAAATTAGTTACATATTAATAAATTTGATTAGAAAGTAAAATAAGTAATAAAATAGCATTGAAATAGTCTTTTAAAAATGTTAAATTTATTAAATTTTCACTACATCCTATTGAAGTGTCATGCTTCAATACAGTATTAGCATTTTAAATTAGCATTAAATGTATATTTTTAAAATAATAAAATAGATATTTGGAAACTACCCACAATCTATATATTTGTAAAATCTAGACAGTATACCAAATTACTTCTTAACTTCTCTTTGTACCATGAACGATTCCGTTAATTAAATTCGACACTTTTATTCTTTTTCAATTATGTACGCTTAAGTTGTGGGTTTCCTTTAAAAGTTCACTTCTTTTCTTCTTATCTTTTCCGATTTGTTTTTGTTCTTATTAATTTATTTTTCTTGAGACTTCTTTTTTTCTTTTTCCCATTAAATCTCATCAGTAAAAAGGTAATAACAAATTGTAATTCTGATTCATACTTTGTTATGTTTTAGTTAATATGCTTGAGGAAGGTAATAAGTAATAAGTATGTATATTTGCTTTTGATTTTGTGGTTTTGATGTATTGTGTTTGGAATGCATGAGTTTTGGAAAAAATGACGAGATCGAAAAATATGCTTGGTGGGGATCATCCTCAGGAGTTGGCATAGGGCCTCGGTAACACGCCATGGTGCATTCATTGGCTTCGTGGTGCCTTCCTGAATTGGCATAGGGACCTAGGCCAGGTCAATCTACCTGGCATAAATGGTCTTCCAGGTTGGGTATGGACTTGGCGGGGCTGAGAGTCCATGCCAATTCTAGGAATACCATTTGCTTTCCTCATTGGCTCAGGGCCTGCGAGGCCCCAGGTCAATCTGCCAGGGCTTGCAGAGTTTCATGCCAATTTAGGGAATACCATTTTATGCTTTCCTCTAGATTGCCTGGCTGGCGGTCTGCCGAGGCCCTAGGTCAATCTATCGGGCCGCCAGAGTCCCTATGCCAATTTGTCGGGAATATCATTTTATGCTTTCCTCGGTTAACTAGCTAAGCAAGCTTGAGTCCCTATGTCAATTTGCTGAGGCAACTTCTGCAAGAATTATTTTTGATTTCATAAAATAAAAGTTGAAAAAAAGTAAACTATATAATTTTGTATTTGTAGGTTGTTGATGCAAGAAATATAGTTGTGATTATTTGTGATGGAATGTTTGAGATGGATGAAAGGAATTGGACTTATGTGGATGGGAAGGCGAAAGCAAGACTCATACACACCTACATATAATGAGTTATTAGAAATAGCATATGAAGCAACAAGTTTAAATCCCAACCAATTTCATCAAAATGAAGTTTATAGTTCGATCATGTTATAAATTGGATCCCATTGAGATTGAAAATGATGGAGATGTGAAGTGTTTCTTCAAAGAGCATTTTCGTGTGGATACAATGCATACATCTCCACTATTTATCGAGGTTGGGCTGAAGATACTCCTCCGATTCAAAGGCAGGTTGGAGAAAGAGATTCGATCCTGCGATTCCATTTGCCTCTCGAAGTGGTAGCAATAGACTTTCAACGTCGATACCAATAGTGGATGTGAATGTTAATGGCAGTGGAATTGGAAATGAAGATTATTCAATCCCACATAATGAAATTGAGGAAAATATTACATTTAATTTGAACAATGAGGATGACATTACAGTGGCTGATCGCGTGTTGCCCATAGATGAATATGATAGGTTGTATAACCTTTACAATTATGATTTAGAGTGTGATGATGATGCGAATGCGTAATGCAAGAAGATGATATTGCATTGGATGATGATATCAAGTCAATGGTACATTTGAAGTTCCAATTGAAGCAAATTGTGATGCTCATTTTGTATCGGATCGGTATAGGACGGACAGTGTTCTCATTCCACCTATTCGTAATGAAAGTAATTCGCAAACAATAAGAGTAAGTGAAAGGGTAAGTGCATCTCAATTTGTTAGTCATCCTTCATCGTCAACAATTGAACCGAGTTCAAGTAATGATTATTCACTATCCAGGCGATGCACCGCGGTTGGTCAAATATACGCCAACAAAAGAGTTGCAGAAGTTGGCCATGTATGCAATGAAGGAAAATTTTCAATTTAAGGTCATGAAGTCTTGTTCACAAAGGTTCGAGGTAGGATGTACCTCCAATTGTACATGGCGGTGCGTGCGGGTCCTTAATGTAGAGTTGTGCTATAAAGGTAGTCTTTAAATATCATTGTAGCAGACTTCGAGCAATGTCAACGGATCATCGACAAAAAGCAGAAATATAGGGAATCATATTAGATCTAAGTACCAAGTTACCGCCAATATAGACGAAAAGAGATTATCTTGGATGTTGCAATGAAAGGGTCCAGTATAACATATGACAAGGCATGGAGAGCAAGAGAAAATGCATTAAATAGTATCGAGGCACCCCGAGTCATATCAAACATTGCCCGTGTGGTGTTCAATGTTGGAGGCAAAGAATCCAGTACCATAACTCATATTAAGACGGATGATGACAACTGCTTCCAATATTTATTCATGGCCTTAGGCCAAAGTATTGTCGGATTTCATAAAGTTAGGCTGTTGTAGGCGTGGATGGGACCCATCTAAAAGGAAAATACAAGGGTACTTTAATTATTGCATCATGCATCGATGGGAATGAAGGATATACCCTCAGCCTTTGGTATTGTGGATACGAGAATGAAACATCATACACAGTTCTTTGAAAAGTTTAAGGAGGCCTACGGTGAGGTTAATGATTTAACATTTATTACCGATAGACATAAGGGTTTGGAAAGGGCTATTGCTGGTATATCCCAACGCTTATCATGGAAATTGCATGTATCATCTAAGCGCAATGTGAAGCTGCATTTTGGAAAAATAAACATATCCATATGGCTTTTATCAGCACTAAAGCTTATTTGCTGTAGACTTTGAGCTGCAAATGCGAGCTAGAGGCCATTAATATACGAGCATATCAATATGTCATGGAAGCTAGTCCCGATAAGTGGGCAAGAGCTTTTTCCGGCAATAGATCTGACATAATGACAACTAATATAGAGTGTATGAATGCGTCTTAAGAGATGCTAGGTCACTTCCGCATGTACCTCTCGAAGCTGATAAGGTCTTTGTTGCAAAACTGGTTTTATGGCGTCGAAATGAATCTGCAGCTACCTCCACACCTTACTCCATGGATTGAAAGATATTAACAAAGAGGCTAAATGAATGCCTGAGATTCAGTAATCCCTTTGAGTTTGTATGAATTTGAAGTTCAGTACTTTCAATTGTTACCACGCTTAACTTGGAAGCTAAAACATGCTCGTGTGTTTCAAATGGATGGGTATCCATGTATACATGCAATCTTTGCGTGTCGATTTAGAAATTTGACCTCTACGCTTTTGTTCTAAATATTACGGTGTTTCTTCATGGAGGGAATGCTATGACTATATATCCTCAGATGATAGGCGTTTCGGCATGTATCCCCTGTAATTGATCGGATCGTCTCCCCATAGTTAAGCGTGCTCCCGGAAGACTAGGACTCGAAGGATTCGTCGGAGGAGAAGACCGACCACATCGTAAATGTAGCGGATGTGGGGCGGTTGTAAACCGACAAACATGCACGGTAATATGCCATTATAGATATTCATTTTATTGTGGTATTGTATTAATTGGGTTGTAAGTTAAACCCAAATTTTGTAAAAAACAAAATCCCATGTCAAGCGAAATACTTATCTGGCGAAACCGCCATCTTAGAGTGCCTCATATCGGCGGTGTGCGTTAAAGGACTACTGGCGAAATGCAGAGGCACTTCGAAAAATGGCAGTAAAATTCGAGCAAGTTAATGGCTTCTGGAATTTCACCCCACTTTCGAGTGCCTCGATATCAAGTGTGTGTCGTAAGGGACTACTCGGCGAAATGCAGAGGCACTCTAGTAGAGAGTGAAATTCCAGCAAGTTCGTAGCTTTGGAATTTCACTTCGACTTTCAGTGCCTCGCATATCGCCAGTGTGCCTTTATAAAGGACTACTGGCAAAAATGAGGCAGCTCTAGAGGTGAAATTCCGCAACCTGAACTTTTGAATTTCACTCCCACTTTCAGTGCCTCGGCATATCGGCAGTGTGTGCCTTTATAAAGGACTACTAGGCCAAATCACCGGCATAGTAGCGTGAAATTCCAAAGCTACGAACTTGGAATTTCACTCATCACTTTTAGAGTGCCGCTATTAGCCAGTATTTCGTTTGAGTTTGTTTTAAACAAGTTATTTTGAAATTGTTGTGCGGTACATTTGTTTACTTACAATTTTGAAGTTCATAAATGAATCAGTTCATAAATGAATCAATTGATAGTTTTTACCATTAATAAATTTATATTCATTACAATATTGACTAAACTAATAGGTACTTTACATCTCATTGTGAAAAATTTCCACACATATTTCTCCCTAAATAAAGCAATGTATCTGTTGAAGTCAAATGGCCTTCCGACGAGGTATTCTATATACTTCAATGCATAAACACATCACCTTGAAAAAACACATTGGAATTGGTTAAGTAAATAATAAGATATATTGATACCTAAAAATGTGTAAATGAGTATTGAAGAAACTACGCTTATTTCTTTGTGGGAGTGAGGAATCCTCTTCCGGTCATTCGAATGGAGTTAAGTTCGTTTGATCCGGATGATGAGTGTAGTATTCGATTGACCATCAGAAATACGGAACAAAACCGCCAATGGTCTTGCATTCTTTATTTGAAACCATGACTTAGGTGTCATTTTAATTCGTCGTATAGGGTAATATGCCTGAATATCAACCTTACATTTGTCAACCAATGCGCACCATTGTTATTCATTTGGATATATACCTACACCAATTTGGAAAACTAAAATTTGTAAGTAAAATTAATTACAATTAGTTACAATAACATTGAAAAATATAAAATGGTTAATACTCACAATGTCCTTGTATACTTGAGATGATGATCCGAAGGCATTTTTCCTGCATAATAATCAGAAGGTATCGCTCATCTCACTCCCAATCAATGTTACGCTTCAAATTGGTCCATGTCTCATCAACATGTGGATCCCGAACCACATGCTTATTATAACGCCCGCACGAGGCCTATTATTCATTGACCCAAACAAATATATTGTGTTAGTGTGTACACAATTATTATATTTTGATAATTGAAAACATATACATAAAAGCGTACGAAAAGCATGGGTTATGATCACGTTTGATGGAAATAGTCGAGTTACTATCGATCCTCTTTCTAATGAAATATAGGACAACATCCATTCCCTACAAAACAATTATAATAGTGAAGTTTGGGTTTTGCCCGCAAAGTAGTTACAACTTGCTTAATTAAAACTATACTTACATCATTATTTAACCACCTCCATAAGAATATATTATAAACTTCTTTACTTATCTTATCAAAACCGTCGGCCAGTAGACAATTTACTTTTTCTATCCTTAAGAAATTTAGACAATGCGACTTTTTCTTTTTGTCTCTGGTTTAAAGGATCCCAAACCACATGAATTGGATAATGTGGTTCTGCTTCTGGGGATGGTGGTGGCGTATAAGCTACTATTTGCTACATAATATACCAAAATAATCATTAGTTCAATTAAGTAAACCATTAATCGGTAAAAGTAAAATTAAACAAATAATCAATGCAAATTAAAAAATAAACCTTGTTTATGATCTTTGTAAATTGTCTTCAACTCTCATATCGCCTTGTTTATTGAAGTCAAAGTCATGCATATTTGCAAAATCTTCCCGACTCATTTATCATGCCTTCAATCTGCGAATGAGCACCCTGTTGAGATTGTGTGCTAGCTTCGTGTAGTATACCGGCTCTTGCTGTTACGGCTCGGGCGGATGAGGGCGATACGTATGGTGGTGGCCCAACATATTGTTTGTCGGGCCTTACCGAAGTTGATCATGTAAGTCTTCTACAACTCCTCCTCGGTGGGAATAAGCTCATTATTCACGATATACTACAAACGAAAATACAATTGAAATAAATCATACAACCGATCATAAAAATACACATGAAAATTCAACTTGGGTTGAACTTACTTGTTTTTGTTGAAGGCGTCGTTAGCCGACCTATTATAGTGTAGGATGTTAGGGAATTGGTATCCTAGCATCCTTGGATATCCGACAGAAGGCTCGAAGCGATGTCATGGTGGGAACCATAGGTATCACATGAAAGCCAGCATCTACACAAAAGTCATAATGAATTTGATAAGAGCACATAATTATAAAATATAAACACAATAGCTTTATGTAATATAGTGTCACCGAAATCTGAGAGGAAATCAGTAAAGACTATGATGTCTTGTGTTTCCCTTCCATCTTGATCGGGAAATCGTAAGATCATAGCATAAGTTCCCCATGGTACTTTTCTAGCAAATTATCATTTTCAATGATTGTAAAGTTATTTTTCTTCACTAATCTTGATCGATCGGTAGGAGAAGCGGTCTCAGAAAGAACATGCGCATTTGACATTGTCCCATATTTCTTGATCATTGTGCTTGAATTCAATGTTCTTGAGCCGGTGAACTCGTTTGTGTCATTGGACCCGATTCACCAAAGTACTTGGTCCATGCTATAAGATAAATTCCTCATCTCCGTTTCCAGGAATTTACCACGCTTTAACCCAATGAACATGGCGAAGGCCTTCCTATCAAACCTTGCTCCAACTCCATGAATTGAACTTCGATCACGTGTGGGTCATCGTTGTATAGTTGTCTCGATAGCAAGTGGTGCACAAATCCACCACAAAATTGTATTGTCTTCATCGTGAAATCACAAAAATTGAAGCCTTAAATTGATCTATCCCCTTAGCTTTATCAGATAACTTTGAGTGCCACTGCAGGTTGGATATGATCGAGATGATATCCCTGCACCTGAATAATTCTTCGTGAAACCTATAACACAAAACATATCAAAATAATCAAAACCTATTAACAAAACCAATCATTTGCATTTTCAATTGAAACTAACAACAATAGTATGTATGTATAAGTATATATGTGTGAAATGTATGAATTTCGGTGTAATTGCATTCATAACTTTTTGGTATTTCACTTCGGCCAATTGCCAGTCCACCGGTATATAAGTGAAACACTGTAAAAATGAAGCAACCTCGGCCAAGTTTGGCATCGCCAAATTGGGGTGCCCTATTATATACGGATACTCGGCCAAATTTGGCATCGACCAAATTGGCGGGGCCTTTATATCACGGATACCCGGCCAAAGGTGGGCATTTTGGCGGGGTTCTCTTATTATATATGAGACCCCGGCAAATTTGCGATGCCGGTAAATTTGGTATCCTTAATAGGCATATGCCGGCGCGATCCGTATATGAGAGGCCCGGGGTCATCTTGTTTACGGATCTATATGGCCGATTTGGATGCCTCGTAAATTTGGTAGAGGTATCCTAAATTGGTACATACATATATATGCATACTACTCATTCAAATAGAATACTTATATATATAAAAATTTTTAATTTTTCATAAATTTGTTCATACGGCATTGGAGATTCCTCAACCTCACGGCCTCCGTGGCGGCATTCTTGTTATTCTGAGGATTTGTCAGCCTTCCTCAATCTCTTGAGCCATTGTTGTGATGGAGAAGAGAGTTGGCCCAGACGGCAAAGGAAAAGTTTGTGGGTAGAGTTTTAGGAGAATAGGGTTTAAAGAGAGTTAGTGAAGGGTAAATATACTCAGATTTTAAAAGAATATAGATTGGTTATTTTTAAAATCTTTTTTATTTAAGTGGTTATTTTACCCAAAAACCCTTAAATGTATAACACATCAATAATAAACTTTAAAAATAACATTATTATTATAATATTTACAATACATACCCTAATAATACTTGTGCATGCCAACTTATCCTATATTTTTATTTAATTTTTCCCCTTTGTTTAATTAATTTTTTGCCATGTGATCGTTAAATATAATTAACCTATTTTTTAATTATATTTCGGAATTATTGTTCTTCAACCTACACCGGTCCATGCTGGCCGTGAATGTATATATAAAAGTACTTCAGGATCAGTGTTAATAAATTTTGTTGCCATATCAGCTAATAGATACTTTTTACGATATTTTTATAAATAAAAATTTTTTTCATCAAAATTTATATTTCAGTTAACGCGGCATGCTTCAGTTAATTAATAACTTTTTTTTTTTGCCAATGTGGAATATTTATTTGACTGGAACTTTTCATGGAAAATGCCTCTATCACCCTGGTAACTATATACATATACATATATATAAATATACACGCCCGCACAGAGAGAAAATCTCCTTTTTATGGTTGAGTAATTGACTCTCTCTCTTTCCAGTGTTTTCTCTAAGAAATTTCTCTCACTTTGACTGGGTGCGTTCATTCCCATTTTCATTCACTCCAATTTTTCGGCAAAATCCTATGTATTACTCGAACTTGGATTAATGCCTTTTTGTTTCAATGATTAATTTAAGTAATCGTTTTGATTACTAACGAATCACCATGCCTCTGTTCATGGAAACCCTTTGCTTTTGTTTCATCATTCCTCGTTTTTCCGCTGTTACGTTGTATTTATATTTTTATATTTCGATTTTTGTGTTATATGTATGTTTACGTATGTGTATGTTTTGTTGGAATATTGGATGTAAAAAAACCTTGAAGTTATGTTGGTGTTTGGACGTGGTTGCAGCTTTAGGGAGATATGGTGTTCTTCAGGAGCGTGTCTTTGCTTTCCAAGCTTCGCTCTCATGTTGTAAGTTAGATATTTTATTTATCGATTTAATCTTTTATTTCGCGGAAATCGATCGTGATTTCGTATCAATGTCTGTGCAGACCCAGCAGTCGAGTAGTTTAAAAAATTCCGTAAGATGGTTTCAAGTGCAGACCTCCTCAGATCTTGTAAGTTCTCGTGTGGGTGTGTGTTGAGAGAGAGAGAGAAGACACAATCCACTTGTCCATTCGTTGAAACTTTAAATTTATTCTTATTAAACTTTTAAGATATACCTAATGCAAATGGAAACTTTAAATTTATTCTATTTAGGAAATTGCAATAACTATCATTTAGCTTTAGAGTTTATTAGCTTCTTGGGATTCTATTCTAACTCTCACTCTTCTTTTGATTGATAATAATTTTGTCAAGCATAAACGAGTAAGACCAATCATAGCTCAAGGTTAGGCAGTTTGGATTCAAATAGGTTATTTATGCTGCTTTGTATGTAGTGACTGGTAATCGAATGGTAACCACATGGAAATCCCATGCTATAGAGCAACATATGCATACATATATCAAGCCCATGTTCAGACGTTTATGGTCAGTTTGTTCTGAACTTTTAGGATTGTTTGTGTAACGTATCATCCTACTACAGTATGTGATTATTGTGCATTTACATGAAAGAATAAATTAAGTTTTTCGAACTTTTCTCATTACCATTATTGTTTTCCATGCAGGATCTTCATTCTCAGTTGAAGGAATTGATTCCTGAACAACAGGTTTGATTTGTTAGCCTTTATAATTTACTTCTCTAACAGAATGCTTGGTTTCTAATTTTATATATGCTTATTATTTAACCAAGTTTTATCCATAAATTACCTCCAATATAAGTTCTCTCTTTGGATGTATTCATCTATAATTTCATTTTGTGCTGATTCTTTCCCTAACCAAAGAAGAGATCTTTGTTGTGAAATTATTACAAATGAAATTGAGCACACCTGTTGTTTCTAGAAACCTTCCTCTAAGTATAAAGCAATGCAAGATAACGAAATATGTCTTATTTAGTTGAACTAGTGTCTTTTTCGTTTTCTATCTTTGGTGTATGCTTCTTTTGCTGATCAGACTGGGATTTAAAGAAGTGGGTCAATAATTTACTTTTTCTGTGAAGGGTGCCGTTTCAACCGTCAGCTATCTAACTCCTTGCTATTGTTATTATCCTTTCAAGAAGAATAAGTTGTTTTGGAAAGTTGAGATCCAAATGTTTCCTTGTTAGACTCTTAAAAGTAATTGTGACATTCAAAACTAATAAATCTTCCTATTGAAATGTTTCAATATTCACTCATTTCAATATCTTTTGTCTCTTTTTGGTTATAGGAACGCCTGAAGAAACTGAAGTCTGAATATGGAAAAGTTCAATTGGGCAATATCACCGTTGATATGGTAAATATAAGTTTTTGTGTACCCCTCTACAGTAATGATGAAAAGTGAAAGGTCATGGTACTTCTAGAAATAAAATGAATACATTAAACTAAATTCTTTACCCAGTCTAATGAGTTTGCAAACTTAAGCTAATTTTTGTTATATTATGTTTGATTGGGAAGGTAATTGGTGGAATGAGGGGAATGACTGGGCTCCTGTGGGAAACCTCATTGCTTGACCCAGATGAGGTATACATTTCAATTACATGGTCTTGAAATTTTGTGAAACTTTTGGAGTTTTGGATTTATAAATTATGCAAATCTGAAATGTGGCCATTTTTGGTTCTTCTCAGGGAATTCGTTTTAGGGGTCTGTCAATTCCTGAATGCCAAAAGGTGTTACCAGGTGCAAAGCCTGATGGTGAACCTTTGCCTGAGGGTCTACTATGGCTCCTTTTAACAGGAAAGGTGTGTTATCGTAGTGTTTGATACAATAAATCAATTGCAAGATATTTGTGCAGTGTAATCTGAAGGTGAAAATTGTGCAAATCACTTATAGATATAGTGTAATATATAGTCATACATGTACTTTTACCTCCTTGAATCTTATGCAAGATGCTCCATTAGAAAATATCTTTCTTAGTAGTCAATAGTAAGTGTGCAAAGTACAAATTGGCTATGATGTTTATGTGTATTTTGATGATTTTTATTTTACAGAAGTTGTATGGTTCCAAATTAAAACAAAACATTTCTTTGATTTTCCTCTTCGCCTTAGGTGCCAAGCAAAGAACAAGTAGATGCATTATCCAAAGAATTGAGGAGTCGTGCAACAGTTCCAGGTTTTTTCCTTACATTTGACTAAGAACAGCTTGTCATATACAGATTGGATGGTTCGAGTAACATATTTTATTGCTGTAATTTCAGAATGACCTAGGATTACTTCTTAGAACTCTTACATTACATATGAGAATTCCAAAATGCTGTGGATTTTAGTTTCATTGACCATTTAGTTCTTGTAGGTATAACTTACATATGCTGATAAGAGTTAAAGCTCTTCTTCAGTTGTCCCCTCGACCTTACTCTATGATTAGTAATGTAGTTCTACACATTATGGACTTACAAATCCTGGTTGCAGATTATGTGTACAAGGCCATTGATGCCCTACCTGTTACAGCTCATCCAATGACCCAATTTGCATCTGGTGTTATGGCCCTCCAGGTTAGTAAATTGATTTTCAGTCATAGTTTTCAGTTTCTTGTTTACTCATTTCCTTGGAGTTATTGGCTCTGTGAAGCTGAATCAATTGAATTTTGACCATATAGTTTTCACTTATTACCTAGGCTAATTTGATCGAATGCAACCTTATGGTTTCTAGAGATTTTATTGGTTGTTGAAGGAAATTGGGTTTCATGTGCATTCCACAATATTGTTCATCATTGATGATATGTGATTTTATGGTTTTTGGGATAGTAAAAGAGCTAAAGTGCTTTCTGGTAAGATAAAAAAGGCTATTCTTTGGAGATGTTCAATGTTAGCTTTATTCTGGAAAGTTTGGTCCGAAAGAAATGGAAGACTCTTTGAGTCAAGAAGTGAGAAATTTATGGCTTACGTTAAGTTTTGGGATTCTTTATGGGCATCTACTGCAAAGGAGTTTAAGTATTCACCAGATTCTTTGATTCTGTTGAGTTGGAAGAAGGTTATTTAGTCTCTTTGCTTTAGTTCTTTTTATTTGTATTTGAGGATTTCCATCTTCTGGTTGATATTTGTTTTTCTTTAAACTTAAATTTTTCCTGTAAAAAACGCTGAAAGACTAGTTGGTTTTTGGAAGAATAATTTAATATACAAGTGCATAAAATCAGAGAAATATTATATTTTAAATATTGCTATTGCATATTTAATTTAACCACCATAGTTACCCTTCTTGCTGATATCTGTTTTCTGTTTCAACTGTAAACTTATAATATATGAGGCTTAATTTTGAGAATTTTCTAGGAATCACATACATAATGGAATGGAAAAATTATTTTGTAGCAAATAATATGGAAGTACTTGTGGTCTGGACCTATAAGAAAATTTAAATAATGAATGATAAAGCTAGAATCTAAGTACCTATAAGAAAATTTAAATAATGAATGATAAAGCTAGAATCTAAGTACTATATCAATCTAAAGGCTTAGCTAGGTTTTTGAGATGCTGAAATGGGTCATTAATTTCTTAACTGTGTGTTTAAGTTTTTCTAGCGCAATTTCTTTCAGAAAATGTAAATTGTCTTATGGACCCTTCGTGGAATGGTTGTTCTTCATTGTTCTCCTCTCCCAGCATAATACCATACCATTTCACATTTGAGGTTGTTGCCATCTCAGGTTTAAATGGTTTAATGAGCAGATCTATCTGGAGTGCCCCCCTTACATCCCCCTCGTTTCTTTCCTAGTCAATACGAGTCTTAAATAAGAAAGAGATATGTGAAACCTTTGTGGGAGAAGTCCAATCAGTTCCTTGCTTGGGGTTTTTACTTAACATGTAGATGGAATGGATGTATGATAATTTTGAATTTTTGGAGCCACTAATTTCTTACCCTTCTAATTACATGCATGTATTGCCTCTGAGTGTCATGCAATTAATACTGCTTTTGACACATGAATTATAGCTTCATCTAAAAACCATCTTTTCTCCTTGATATTTTTTTTTGGCATTATTCAACATGAGTATTGCTCTTGGGCTATATTGATTGGTCCACAAAATGAAATACTAAGCAACTAGTTGATGAGTGATGACTATGTACGCAGTTCAATAAGTTCATGAAGGGGATGGTTATGCCATGTTCTTAAATGGTTGGCTTTGTTGATTCCAGTGAATTGATGTGATTAACATATCTATTGCTTGATAATTGTTCAGGTTCGGAGTGAATTTCAAAAGGCATATGAAAAGGGAATTCCAAAAGCAAGGTAAGTTTTTCTTCTAATAAAGAAAATAAAATTATTTGTTATGCTTTTCTTACACAATCTTCGAGTTATATTGTTTGTAGGTACTGGGAGCCTACATATGAGGACTCACTTAGTCTGATTGCACAGGTGCCAGTAGTAGCCGCATATGTTTATCGAAGGTCAGTGAAGTGTACATTACCCTATTAATGGTTACTCATGTACCCTTATTAAGTTGGACATGTTTTATTTGTCAAATGTTTGTTTATTAAGCTCTTTTATGTGTTTAAGTGAAACTTCTTTCATTTGCATAATATTTCTTATTCTCTCCAATCAGCATTTGCCATTTTACAAGTATGCCATTTTGCATACTCTCTCTCTCTCTCTCTACCTAACTGATGTCATTGATAGGTTTTCTTATCTGACATTTTTACTATTACCTCTTGCATAAGATTAGTTTTGAGTGGGCATGCATCATATTGGGATTAATTTCTTCCCTGTTCTTCTGAAGGATATACAAGGATGGCAAGATTATACCCTCAGATGACTCTCTGGATTATGGTGCAAATTTTTCACACATGTTGGGATTTGATGATCCTAAAATGTTAGAGCTTATGAGGCTTTATGTAACCATCCATAGGTTTGTATAAATGTGCTCTTCCTAAGACCATAATATGGTGTCTTGGGTAATTGAGAATGCTCTCATCTGACATAACATTTTAAGTAATTATGTTTTGCAGTGATCATGAAGGTGGGAATGTTAGTGCTCACACTGGCCACCTAGTAAGTTACTCCTTATATTTAAAGTGATTTGTCTTCATGTCTTTAATCTTCTTGTCACTCTAGATGCAATAATTGTGTAGTGAAGTTATAGAGTTTTAGGTTATGTAATGCTTGAGCCATAACTTGACATTTTAACTGGTTAATTGGTGACGTTTATGTTCTTAAATAATATCCTGCTGAATACAGGTTGCAAGTGCACTTTCAGATCCCTATCTTTCGTTTGTGGCTGCATTAAATGGTTTGGCTGGGCCACTCCATGGTTTGGCTAATCAGGTTTTCACTTTTGGTTTTAATATTGTCCATTATATGTTATCTGTTTGAAAATTAGTTGGGTTTATTGATCTATATAAAATGTTATTCATGTGCATCTATTTGCTTAAATTTAATTTTTGCTGTACTTTTATATGTTATGAAGCCTATCACTTCTTTTGCCAAAGAAAGCTTGATTTCATTTGTGGTCTTATGGTCTAGTAGGACCAGCGTTCTTGATAAAAGGATCTGTCTGTCTCAAGTCCTTGGTTTAAAACCCATACATGGGTAAGTAGAATTTTAAGGGAATAGGACAAGTTCTTGAGTCATGTGCTCAGCCATTGAACTCCAAAAGAGGAGATTAATTTTTCTAGATCCTTAATGTGTTTATGCTTTCTAGTAAATGATAGAAGTTGAATATTAAAGAACTTTTACATTTTGGGTAAATCTTAAGCTTGACTAAATCTCAGCCACACAGTGTGTGAGCTCCACTTGTCTTAGTTTGGTGCATTGAATTGAAATCTTAAAGGTGCATGTGTGTGTTTATGCATGTATGCATAATGAATTTGTATGTGTGTGTATGTATTTTCAAGCAATTTACGGTCTTATTTTGTTAGAGAAACATTGGGAGGTGGCTAGAGATGTACACATTTTATATTCTTTGCTTGTCCAGCAAAAAGTATCAATCTGGTTCCGGTTCCAGTCAAGTACAGTGCACTTCTTTTTTTTTCAGTTTGAGTCCGGAACCTTTGATGGACCACTAGTCCTCCTTTGAGTACTATGCAACTTTTTCTCAATTTTCAGTAAAAATAAAAAATCTTGTCAAAATACAAAATTACAAATATCTTACTAGTTTCTCAATTTCAGAAATAAATACGGTTGAGTTTTGTGTGTTGTATAGTGTGTTTAATGAAGGCAATAGATTTGCATATCGATCTCCTTTAAATTGAGGAATCAAAAACAAAACATGGCTCAATTAAATATAGCACCAGCTTTGCTATTGTTGTCAATCCTCTTGACTATCTTGTCTGATATGGAATAGATCTGGCTGTTCATATTTTCTTTGATATTTTGTTGAGCATTCAGTTTTGTATTTATGGAATTTGATCATGAAAGTTTTTTAATTTGCTTTTGACCTTACATGCCTTCAATTGTTTACTTAAAAGAATTTTTCAGAACGTTTTTGTGTATCACTTCTTTCCATCAGTTGCAGGTGTTTATAATGACTTTTCCAGGATCCTTTTTTATTTTTCTTCTCATTTTGGTTGCAGGAAGTTTTGCTTTGGATCAAATCTGTGGTAGCTGAGTGTGGAGAGAACATAACGAAAGAGAAGTTGAAAGATTTTGTCTGGAAAACACTAAATAGTGGGAAGGTAATTAATTGGTGATCATACAGAGGTTTATTTATCTAAACTTAGGATTCGTTATACATGTTAACTTGAGATTTTATTATTGTTTAATGTATCTGTATTACTAGTTTATTTATGTAAATGTAGGATTTGTTACACATGTTAACTTAAGATTTTATTGTTGTTTAATGTACCTGTATTATTAATTAGAAAAATGCTAATGGTAACCACTGGTGATCATCACCAGTGGGCCCAAATTTTAATTGGCCAGCATGAATCATTAGTACAGTGGACACTGCAGGGTTCACTTTCCCCAATTAGCTTCTTAGTCTAAACACACTTTCCATGTCAGCTTCCAGATCCGTTGATGATCATCACCCATGGTGATGAATAGCAAAACTCTATTAGTTATGGTGTTTTATTAGGGTTTTTTTATTTAGTTATGTTTTTGCCTGAATGATAGTGTGTTATGCTACAGAATTTAAGACATAGATATTGAATAATATTGCTTGAAACCCTTACTTTCCTAATCTCTGTTAGTTATTCTTCTACCTCCTTCTGCCTCTTTCACTATCCTCCCCTTTTCATACTTGTTTCCTCACTTTTTCCTTATTTATTTTTCTTTCTTTTCAACTGGTCCTATGCTGTGATGGCATAATTTAACGTTAAACAATAAATAGATTAAATTGTTTCAAGTCTTTTAACTGTTTGAGCAATTGACTTTAGGGTGCACCTCGACCTGATCAACAAGATATCTTATGCAATTAGGGACAAAAAAAATTGAAGTTTAAATTTGGGAAATTCGGACCTTCTCATTGCCAATGAGTTATTACAGTTCTTTGAGGATGTCTGTGTCTTTTATCAACTTCTGGTTATTAATATGCATTTATTTTCCTATTGGGCAGCTTTATTGTTTTTGCCAGTTGATTATTTGTTAAACTCATTTCATAATTGCTTATGTACTCTGTTTTAAATTTTCATAATTTATATTACCATTTACAATTTTGCCTCTTTTTCTTGGTTTTGTGTTCTGATTATTACCAATGATAGGCTGGTTTTCATCATCAGAGAATCTACCATGTTTAACTTAATTGAACATATTTTAATACTTGACACTTGTTACTTTTGTGCTGTCTTTTTCTTAATTTTTTGCAGGTTGTTCCTGGATTTGGACATGGAGTTCTGCGTAAAACAGATCCAAGATACATGTGCCAAAGGGAGTTTGCATTGAAACATTTACCCAATGATCTGCTGTTCCAGCTGGTACTACTTGATGCCCTGATCATATGACACTTATTAGGGTGTTTTTCTCGGCACAAATAGAATTTTTGTATATATACTTGATTTCTCCTTAAGCTAACCTGGCCATTATCTTAACAGGTTTCCAATCTTTATGAAATTGTGCCCCCCATACTTACTGAATTAGGCAAGGTAATTAGCTGACTCTTTTTTTTTTAACAAAGAGCGGTAAAGAATTACTATCATTTATGGAACTTCCTTGATATGCGTCTATCTGTATACTCAGTTGAAAAGATTCACATTGAAAAATTTGCTTCTGTATTTATTTTGTAGGAAATTAGGATCATTGGCTTTAAAGCCACATGCAAACTAGATGGTTTACATGAACTTCATATTTTAATCTGAAACAGTGATTTACTGGTGAATTATATTTGAGAAATTGTAATGACTATTTGTAGGTTAAGAACCCCTGGCCCAATGTAGATGCTCACAGTGGAGTGCTGTTGAATTATTTTGGTTTAACTGAAGCAAGGTAGGTAATTCGTGTTTATTTGGGAGTTTTGTTTTTTCTTTTCTTTTTGTTTCCCCTTGGTGGGTGGTGTCAAATATAGATTTTTATACCATAATGCCCTTTAAATGTAATTGTGGACAGATATTATACTGTTCTTTTCGGTGTATCAAGGAGTATTGGAATTTGCTCTCAGGTTTTCATTGCCCTCTCCTAGTTTCTCTCTCCCCTCTCTTCTCCTTCCCTCCATTCAATTATTGTAATCTAATTTCTCTTTTCTGTTTTTTGTACTTTTCTTGTTCTCCAGTTGATATGGGACCGTGCTCTTGGTATGCCACTTGAGAGGCCAAAAAGTGTTACCATGGAATGGCTGGAAAATCACTGCAAGAAAGCAGCTTCATCATGAGAATGATTTGAGTGTTATATCATTTACTATCAGCAATAATTGCTCTGGAAGCATTGGTGTTCTTGAGGATGCTTAGGTGGGTGTAGTATTCGATCTTTGCTGGTCTTACTCTTGTTACAACAGGCAAAATTTAATGGTTTACATATTCAAGTTCTTTTTCAACAATTTTTTTATATCGTTAGGCGGGATTTCTTCTGCTCTGTTAAACCCGTTTAGTTGATTCATGCCAGCTTTCATTGGGACTTGTGTGTAATGTTTTCAAGGTCTCGATGGAGCCATTTGAATAAAGAAGTTGGCTGAACATGGGCATCGAACTGCGCATTAGTTCAGACTTCAAACATTTTGGTCACTTTTAACTGAAGACATCTTTGAGTACATGCATCTTTTCTGGTTGGACAATGCTTCTTGAGTTGTAGATGGGGGATCTGATTCTAATGCATAACGAAGTGTGTGGCCACGAGGACATATAGTTGCATTTAATTTTTTTTGATGAATAAACCACTGCATTGAGCACCAAAAAAAACCCCATAGAGGCTTACACAGATTGACCAATAAGCAATTGGTCTTGAACAATAGCTTCCCAAATACAATCAGGCAGTACAGGATTCAAAAAAAGAAAGAAAATAAAAGACAATTACTAGAACTAAGAGTAAATTTTGCTGCTGCATCTGCTACAGGATTCATATAGTTGCAATTAATGGTTCAATAATTGGTAAAATATTTGACTTGGTTTATTTGTTGATATTCATTTGCTGTGGTGGTTGATTAATTCAGCATAGTGTTGTGGAATGTGAAATGACCTTCGGTTTTTGTCGTATGCCTTTTGTTTCTCTTGCACTAGTCTTGTGTGTGATGTTCTGCATGTCAATATGGTGGCTATGCCCTCCTCAGTCTTGTGTGTTGTAACTAGGTTTCCTTGATGAGCTATGCCTACGCAGTTGGCACCGCGTTAGGTTTCGGGCCTTTGTTGGGTGGTTCAAGTGAAAGATCAAGATTGGGCACCTCATTTAAATGATGAGAGTACTATTTTTATTTATAATAATGAAGTACTGCTGACAAATAAAAGAGTAAATTTTAAAATGGCCCTCCGTGTTTTGACATTTTTTGTAGAATTACCCCCTATTTTGGAAAATTGTACTAGAGCCACTCATTTTTCATTTTTGTTTCAATTTAGTCCCTTTTATGTACAGTGGCTAATGGTGTTAAAATTTGACTGCTTCACCCCTCTTTAATAAAAATGCAAATTAATTTTAAAAACAGAATTCAACTTAAAAGATGTTGATAATGTTTGAAAATATTTTAATAGAATAATTTTTAAACTAAAAATAAGAGGATTAAAGTGTTATTTTTTAAAAATATTTAAGTCGAGTAACAAATAAGGTTAAATTAAATTATTCCAACCAAAAAAAAAAAAACTCAAAATACAGGGGCTAAAATAAATTTAGAAAGCAGCGGTATAAAATTTTCTAAATGGATAAATTTACATTAATTCCGCTTTTGTTTAACAAGTTTCGCATATATATACTTTAATTTTTAGAATTGAAACGTCAATGTTAACGCTTTTAACTTTTTTTTTAACTTTATATACAAAAGTTTTTAAATGTCAAAAATATTAAATATCAATTAGAATTTAGAATTCAATTGCCTTTTAGTTGGATTTGGCATGCTTCTGTCTCATCTCCTCTCTCCCTTCTTTGTGTGAGCGTGTGTGTGTGGTGTGTTTATCCTAATTGACGGGAAAAAAAAATATAGAATCCAATTGATTTGGCACCCCCAACAGAAAAAGAATTCAATTTTTTTTTATAATAATAATAAAAAAGAATTCAATTGATCATATTAAAATTTTGAAATTTAAATATTAAAAAAATTGTGTGGAAGGAATAACATTGTAATAATAATGAAATTATAACTTATTCGGTAAAAAAAAGATTAATAGCTCCGTAGGTCCATAAATTATATATAGATTTATATTTTTATCTTTAAATTATTATTTTTTTCTGATTTTAGTCTTTAAGCTATATTATAAGCATCATTTTGATCATTTTTTAATATTATCTATTAGTTTGTTGATAATTTTTATACATTTTTACATGCGTAAAGTGTTATTTGCTTTTATAATAAGCAATTTGCATGTGTAAAGTACTATTTGAAATTGGTGTATTACATTTTTCAGAGACAATTAGCCGCCACTAAATTAAAAAATAATTAATAAAAAACCCAAAAAAACACTAAAGTGCTACTTAAAAAATGTGGTTTAAAGATGAAAACCTTAATAAGGATACTTTAGGGACGACACACTGGATGATTGGAGTGAGGTAATAATTGAAGTAGAAAATGGCAACCCTCTGGCACTGTGGATGTGCTGCTCGAGCTCCGCCGTCTCAACTCGTTACTGTGTTTCATTCTTATTCTCCATGTGGCTGACCTCCTCAGATTCCTACCAAACTTGGCACAAACATCTTTCAATCCACTCTCGATTTCAGGTACTTCTTTCTCTCTGACTTTGAGTTAGTATACTCCACGCAATTTTGTTTGGTTTTAAGTTGGTTTTGAGTCTTTGCAAACCATTGCTACGCCTCGTTTTGTAGTTTGAACCGTTAGTGTAGTAGAATTTAGAGTGTCGTTGTTGCATATTCACTTTTGGGATATTTGGGAATTTGTTATAAAAAAATGGGTACAGACTACAGAGAGAGTTTCGCAGTTCATTTTTTTACTCAGAAACAGATATATCGGCTGTCGTTGCATTTACAGTTAATTGAAATACATTATTTGAGACTAAGAATTAAAGGTTAAGCTCAACAGCTCCTAATTTCTTCTTTTATGAATCTTGCCATTTTCGTAAAGGGTAGTAACTAGAGAATCATCCATTCGGTGAATCTAAAACGAAAAGTTGATCAATATTAATTTGTATTTTATTGGTGGAAGCTTGTTTTTTGAAAAGTGGATTGTCATGACTTGTGAAGGGCCTTTTGTTGTAATATTATTTGGAATTTGGTTACCAGCTATTAAGTGCTTCACCATTAAGCAATCTGCTAGTTAGGTAGCGGTTTGTTAACTAGACTTGTGACTGTAAGTATTTCATCCTTACACCACCTTAGTCCATTTGAGTCATCTCCTGCATGGAAGGAGTAGACTTCGGCTTGAGTGAGGAGAAACAGAAGCATATTTCTCCGAACTGTTTATTTATTTAACATCATGTGTACATTTGTACATCCCTTGCCCAGCCATGAGCAGTGCTCTTAGCAAACTTGCTCATGACTTTCTTTCCTCTGTCAAGGCTTTGGAACAATTGTTCAATACAGTTGTAAACAACTGGGCCATCAGAAGATAAGGATGCTTCAATAGTTTGCTCATCCTTCTTGTGATTGGTATGTAAAATGGCCCAAACGCTCATCTGCTTGGTTTACTTGAAAATCAATAAAGCTATATTGGCTGGTCTCTGTTGCCTGTTGGTCTTGTGAGTGTGAACTATAAATTTGGATGTGGAATTGGAATGATATCCATGTTTCCTGTAAAATCTAAGTTGCATACGAAGTTGACAAAGATGTGACACCAACTTAGTAGTCACTGAAGTCCCAGAGTTTCCTTCAACCGGTAATGTATAAGTTGTAATGATTTCCAACATAAAAAATTATCATTATTTACCTCTTCTACTGAAGGCGTAGACAGTGGCTTGCTATCTTCTTGGACAGGTAGCGATTAAATCATGATTAACCTTACAAAAACAACAAAACTGCACAACAAAGCACATCATAAGATGCTAGAGAACTATAATGAGCTTGTAGGAATTAGTTTGGTTGAAATATTTGGCAAATTTAATAATTTAGGTGACACTGAACAACTATGAGTGGGAGTTTAAGCCACATAATCACATTTATGTTAGTAAATTAGCTTCAGGTTTCACCAATAACTCATCCTTGTTCACATTGATCATGGCCTCTTTACCAGGAGAAGAGATCAGTAGCATGCTCGAGCAACACCCTAGACAAGTGTTAGTGTATGGTGTGTTAGTTTGATATATATAATGGTACCACCTTTTTAATAAATTTAAGTTTTTGCAGATGATGATAACTTAACATGGTAAAGAGCTTGATTATTTATTTGTTTTTGTTTTTAAATCCTAGTAAGTTACTGTTGGACCTAAAAGTTTAAGAACTATGCATATCAAGTTTAACATAATTAGCAGTTTTTAAAATTCCCCCTCACATGTAGGAGCGTTTAACAACGGGAAAAACAGTTTTGCCTTACTCCATCCGCACAAAGTTCCATCTCTTTCCAAAATCACAAGTTTGCAGGAATAACAATTAGGTAATGGACCCTATTATACTTTCACTTTTGGGGATTTGGCTTTCCTTGGGTCCCAGTTTCTCACAGCTATATGAATTGATTGTATAGTTCGTTACAATTTACTTGCTGAGATTTCCTCCATGGTTATCCTTGGGTTTTCCTGCCGAATTCTTTCCTTGTGCAATAATCTTAGTTCCTTCAATTTAGATTTTTCCTACAAAAGCTTTTGTTCTCTGTTTTTCACCTTCTAGTTTCTTTGAACATATGCATAAGTATAATTATTTAAGCCTAATAGATGCTTTTGCAAGTTACATGTTTAATTTTGATATCAATACCGTTGTTCTGTTAAACTTACTGGTTTCAGTATCAAAGAGTTTACTTTTTTATCTTTATTTGGAAGAGTTGATATAATATAATTATGTTTTCTTAATGCAAACTGAAGCAATGCATATAATTCTTGTTTAATTGTTTCAAATTTCGATAACTGGGGAAAATAGCTTTGTGAAAGGTCTTCATCATTAACTCAAGCAAGTTACATGATAACATTTTAGTGACAAGGAACTATGATGCAGTCAAGATTAGAGGTGCATGCACACAAATTAGGTCCCTAAGCATGTAAGGTTTGAACATTCTGCATGAATTAAGAAATCTAAGGCTAAAATAAAAATTGAATTTTGGCATCTTACATGAGCGTTGTAGGTTCCGCCTTAAATTTTTAGCTATTGGATCTGTACAAGGCTTCATCAAGAATGGAGATAGAGAATTCATGTGGTGGATCTAGCATATTACACCAATGGAGAAACTTTTAAAATAGTCATTGTTTACATATATGATTTACCTATTATATAAGTGATTCTATTGCAGACGGGTTTAATGTCAGGCTTTTGAGGTGAATGTTCATGTTAGATGACTTTTCTACACCTTTTTTTTTTCAGTTGACCACTCTCAAACATGTATCAGATTAAATAGTACATGTTTCCAGTTTCAAGTTCATGTATTAGATTAGGTTGAATAACTGAACTAGTTTTTATTTGATCCAAAAGAAAAGGAAAAAAGAAAGAAAAAACTAGTTTACTGTCAACTATTGTGGCTTGGTTCTTATCTATATGTTCTAAATAAACTGCCATACAAGCAACAATGGAAATCAAAGATAAGCATACTTCCAGCCACAAGTTACCAGGGTATTATGCTTCCAGTTAGTTATAACCATCTTTCTTAACCAGTTAATATTTCTTATAAGAATTGCCATCTTTGTTTTATTGGGTGCTTTAAACTTTAGTCAGTTTACTTGTTTGGATTTGCAAGATAAGTGGGTTATTGGCAGTCCCGCACGTGTGTGGACTTATGTTTCAGTTTCATTATACTACTTACAAGCAACATGTGTTTCCAAGTTATTGTCTAAAATCTTCTGAATATTTCATCTTTTGCATTCAGAATCAAGGATGCCTTAAAATTTCAAATAGACCTAAGGCGGTTTGCTGTGTCTGCATCAAACTCTAACCCTTCAGGTGACGATTCAACTGAACAGAAATCAGCTGGGACTAAAACAAGTGATGGTGCCCAAGGTCCTCCTTTTCTTACTATTTTTGCTGGATTCCTCGTCTTCTTTCTCATAATTTGGATTGTTGGATCAATTATAACCTGGTTGATAAGTGTAATTGCTAACTGGCATCCAACAAAATAGGATTATTTTTACATGTCCTTTGGAATGTTGAAAAATGACTCGTATATGTTTATGTTGACCAGCATGTTATATTGGATGAGGATTTGTGTATCTTGCACGATTTGTTCTCTGTTTTTGTTCTTGCAAGTACATGTGGATTGAATTGAAACATGACAACCCATTTCTATGAATTAGGGTTAAGTTTTATTATTATTATTATTATTATTATTATTATTATTATTATTATTATTATTATTTTCCTGGAGGAGGGGGACAAGATGAACAAAGATCTCGCTGGCAATTTGGGTTTGATAACAAAATGCAGATCAAACTTCAAAAAATTAATTTTATGATTAGTCCTATTCTAAATAGATTAATTTGCACCTCATTACCCAAAAAAAAATTTGCACCTGTAATTTTTAACAAGCTGTAATGGTGCTGTTCACTTGACTTTGGACTCAAATTATTTCTTGTATTTATGTAGAAGACGTTTGTCCTAGGATTGGATATTGGCAATCTCTGATGCAAGTTTAGCTCCTTGAAGGGTGTGTTTTATCCGGGAGTCAGGATTATTGGATTTTCTGATAACTGACATTAAGGGTAACGCCAACATGTAATTGGGAAATTGCAAAACAAGTCTTAAACAAATAAAACTATTTATTATTATAAATAAATTCAAATTAAGTTTCAGGTTAATGATTGACTTCTTATTTTGCCTAATCCCTCACTAAGTTGCCATGCTTCTGGTCTCTAACGAGGACGCACACACTAGAAATCCATCGACCGCTAGAGAACAATAGAAGGAAATTCATTACCGAGGCCAATCAAAGTAAATTTTAAGGCAAATATTTTGGAAGAAGAAAGTTTTATTTAATTAGAAACCCAGAAAATATTACATAGTTTGATTAGATAGGGCTAACATTAAAGTGAACATATCGAAAAATATTATATTGAACTACTGAGAATTTTTCCCTTTTGTTTCCGGGTTATCATCTCCAACTGAAGCTGTAAAATTACGTCGTTCATCGGCAGTGGCGGTGATGACCGGCAACCATACATCAGCTGTGCCACTCAAGAGGGACTGCACCTCAGGATCGGCAGCCATTGCTGAAGATATCATTTTATCCACATCATCCAGCTTGGCTGATAGTTTATCCAACTCCTTGGCTATCTCTAACTATGTAGACAACAATGGATGGTTGCACCAACAAGAGAAACAAATAATTATATTATGTGCTTGTTTTAATATGAAGGGCATGTGATTGGTAATTGGATAGCTTGGAAGGCAAATGATGAAAATGGTTTGAAAAGTAATAGCAAAACTACCTCATCCAGATCATGCGTTGACTTTGATGGAATTTTTGTAACCTCTAATCCAAGGGCTTCGATCTTGGATCTCAATTCAACTTCTTCTTGATTAGTTAGTTCTTCCACCTGCATAAGCAAAAGATAATGACTAAATTCTTTTTGGAAAAAAAGGAATACAAAGGAAAAATAAGGTAAGCAAGTAACAAATGGCGAAGCCAGACTAAGATTTTCACTAGGAAGCAATCAATGCATGAATGTGATCAGCACCTTCACAAAGGATAATTGTGTTTCTATCAGTCCTCATCTAATAAAATGCGCAAGCCTACTTATGGTGTAGTTAGAATTGATATTAATATTTTAATACATAACAAAAGAAAAAAGAGAGAAGAAGAAATATTTAGGGCATACGATGGATTTGCAGCTCTATATATGATACTGGAGAAAAGGTCAAAAAAAAAAAAGAAACTTAAAACAGGTAAATGAAAAGCCTTTGCAGGTGCATTTTCCAACTACTGCCTCGGAGGATTTAAGCCGTGCAAATTCTTGGAAACTGAAGAAAAATATAAAGCTTTTAGAGATAGTTGAATAGTTCCTAGTATTTTAGTTTTGGCAATGGGTTCTTTTTTTATGAAAAGAATAATTACATTTCACAACAAGGATATGCATAGCTCAGAATCTGAAATCTTTGTAATAAAATTGATGTAGCACACGGCAGCAGCTCTACTTACTTAGTTGTTTAATTTCGTTTTAGGCTTTTAATTACCGTTTTACCCTTTTGGGTGTTAGTTTCCTAGTTAGGTTAGGATTTGTTTAGGGTTTATTATGTTTAAATAGGCAGCAGCCATTAGTTTGGTGCAGACTTTTCAGATTATTATTCAATTATCAAAACAGAATTTTCTACATAACCTATTGTGTTCTTGTGTTATCGTGTGTGATTGTGTGTGTTTCTAGCCTAAGCTGCGAGCTAAACTACTTCCGCTACGCCAAGAATACATATGAATGCAACTGGCAAAAGAAATCCTTGTTCCCATGCCATCTCGTCAATATACTGCAGTTTCATGAACTATAACATGACATCATAACTGGTACGCAGTAACAGCATGGTTATGCACATATAATAACAGTGCGGCACAAAGGAACTAAGAGAGTGCGTGAATGTTGTCATTTTTTCAATTTCAACGCAAAAGGTGATTGAGAGGGGAACTTGAAGATTAAGTCTACTAACATATTTTGCTATATAGCATTTGAAGTAGAAAGGAGAGGTATAGGGTTGTACAGGGAAATTAAAAAATATGAAAAAGTTGAGAGTACTTGGAATGAAAAAACTAAGAAGATTTTCAGAAACAAAAACAGAAAGTAAAAAAATATCACAGATTATAGTGTTGTGTGTACATTATTAATATCACTAGTTAAAAACTCTTAGCAAGCTTAAATCTATATACACCTTGGACTCCTGCTCCAATTGACAAACATTATTGATTCACCTTAATATAGAAAACTTGGCCAACCTCTCTTATATTTTCTTACGAGCTTTGGAATAGACATAAGGGGTTGCTTTATAAGCATCTTAAAGAAATGCCAGCAAGGAAGAGGCTAAAAGAGCCAAGTACTTGACGCAAGCCTCCAGCAAAAACATATGCTCTGATGCATTTTTTCAAATTTCTGTGTCCAATCCCATGATCTCAGTCCAAAATTCTTTCTCCTCCAGCTTCCTTTTGAATTGCACAAACAGTGGATAGTGGATACATTGATAGAAGCACACACAGTAGAATGTACAATGCTTATTATAGCTTAAATACCTCTTGACATTCACTGCTTAATACAATTAAAAACAACGGGTGGTCCTAAGGAACATGTTAGTTTCAGTAAATCCTTCTTGTCAATCATAAATTGTCTATATAAGCAGCTTCTTACTAATCAAATTTCCCATCTTTCCTATAACCTAGTAGTTTAATGTATTTATAAACATTTTAGCTTTTCTTTTTTATTAATTCAATTGCTCCTTTTTGGCCATAATCTACACAAATTATTGAAAGGATATTAGTAGTTTGACGCTAATGCCCTATTAACACCGCCAAGTTCTCATGCGAGAAAAACTAAGATCTAATAAAGATTACCAAACATGCTCAATTATATCCACTTATGCTTGGAGATATTTTGAACGCTACATAAACCCATTTATTGCAGCAAAAAGCATAGAGAGAATGGAACTCAACAAAATCATCAGAAACTGAAGCACCCAGGTCGTAAATTTCTATCAGACGAACAAGCAAAACAATTTTATCACATATACCCGGACGATTAAACCTTCTTTTTCATTTATCAGTTCCATAGTTAAAACCAAAAAGATTAATTAAAGAACAAAAAAAATCAGATTTTGTCTATGAGACAGTAGATGAAGTTGAGGAAATTTCGGGTACCTGATTAAGGAGATTGGAAAGGAGCTGAAAGAGTTGGGCATCTACTTTCCGATCCTCCGCCATGGTTATTGATTAATGTTGTTTTTGAGGGGTTCTGGGTCTCGGCTTCCCCTGTTTTCGGTTTGTATTTTTTTACAAAAATAAGAAAAAATAAAAATTAGACCCTTTCAGCTGTGTGAAACTGCAACGTTAACCAATGGCATTCCAAAATCTCTCACTTTTTTTATTTTATCAATTCAATCAAATCCTCTCTGGTTTCTTCTCCATATTTAGAATAAAATGCTATCTTAACAACCTAGCAAATAACTAAGAATGTTCTAAAGAATAAATTATTCTGTTTGTTCTGTATTAAATTAAATTGTAGTATTTTTTTTTTCTATCATTGCATTATATTTTTAATTGTAAGGAATTGAGTAAAATATTGCCAAAAAAAAAACCTAAACTAAAATACATAAATAAATAATCCAAAATTATTTTTTTAATAAAAAATATAAAATATATTTGGTCAAAAAATTATAAAATATTTTTTTTATAAAAAAAATATTTTAAGTGCTTTTTATAAAAAGCATATAATAGGTGTTTTTTAAATGATTTTTCATATACTGTTAAATATTTTTAAAACATTTTTTATAGTTTTCACCAAATACAAACTGCTTTATTATTAAAATATTTTTTAACAAAGTACTTAAATAAAAAATATTATTAAAAAAAATATTATTTATATAAACACTTCCAAACAGACCTTGAGACTTTTTTTTTTCTTCTTCCTAGGCTATTTGAACTTTGGATTATTATTAAGGAAATAATTGCTTTTTATCATTGGATTATCTTTATAATTATAACTAAATACTAGTTAATAATTGTAAATAATCAGTTTGTTTGATCTGATACATAAGAATCATTCCTCACCTTTGACTTGTCTTACTTGGGCTGACCTAAAAATTATTCTGCAAATAATATCAGAATAAACCATTGGTTTTAGATTGTCCATCATATATAGTTGAGCCTTATTATTATTAAGAAAGATATGCAATTTTTTATTTAAGAAAGAAGGGTCTAAGCATTTTATGGGCCAAGAAAAATTAACCTTAAGCCAGTTGACAATTGAACTTTTAGGTTTTGGAGCCGTTTGAATGTGTTTAATATATTTTTTAACAATGCTTTTATTTACAGCATTCTAATTAAAAAATAATTTAATAATAAAACAGTTTATATTTAATAATAAATTATAAAAAATGCTTTAAGATATATAATAATAATAGTTAATTGTTTAATTAAAAAGTAATTAAGTTATCAAAAAATAATAAATCCTTGATTAAATAAAAAAATAAATTTAGTTAGACGAGGGTAGGATTTTAAAAATTAAATGGAATTATTTTAAATATGTAAAAATTGTCATGTATAAAGTGCTTTTTAATATATATATATATATAAAGAAATAGCACCTTTTTTTTTAATTTTAAAGAAATACCTAACACTGCTTTTTAAAAAAAGTAATTAAAAGTTTTTTTTTAGTTCTTTTAAATTATTTTGTTAAACAAGTTTCAATTTGCATTTTTTTTTGTTTACAAAAAACCACATCAACAGTTAGGCTCTTTTCTATTATGTGTCAGTCCATTTACTTCCAATCAAGCAAGAGAAGCAAAGCCAATGACACTCACCAGTCAACTTCTTTGTGGTTGAATGTCCTTATAATGTATTAAACTTAAACAGCGCATGTTTAGGCCACACAAATGGGACCCACCATGCTTAATAAATATCACATCAATCCCACTATCAAGATGGTAAGATTGTTGTCTTTTCTCTTATGCTTTTGTATTCAACCGTTCCTATCCTCATATAATCATTTTTAGTCGACTGTAAGAGTTCATCTCGGTGATACGACATTTCCCTAACTTTGGAGTTTGGACAATTTAAAGGATAATAATAATAAAATCAATAAATCTTTGTGGTTCAATTTCCTTTTAGCGACATAACTTTTTGCCGACAAAAGCTGTACTAAAGCATACAAAACCTAACAAAGAAAATAGATCGCTGTGGATCTCTCTTGTATATACAATATAAATATAATGCAAGCAGGTGAATTGGAGGGTGATAATTAAAGAAATTGTCAATATAAACAGTGTGTATTCATATAATAGCAATTTAATCTTTTATCTCCAAGATTTCTACGTGGAAATAAGCGTGAGTGCGAGAAAAGTCCAACAGTTAGGTTTCTTTTCTGCATAAGTAAAGTCGTGCATCAAGTAAACAAGTTGGGAGATAGGCAATGGTTTGTACCTTCTGAAAGTGAATAAATGACATATTTTCCTATCCTCATATAATCATTTTTAGTCGACTCATCTCAGTGATTTTCTCTGCCAAAGTAAAGCAGTCGTGCGGGCATGACATGTAAACACAAGTTGGGAGATAGGCAAATATTTGTACCTTCTGAAAGTGACCTGCCTGGATAGGCCGAGGTGAGCTTCCATCTCTGCAAAACAAGCTTTGCTTGTGGTCTTTGGGATTTTGTATTTATAAAGTAATTGACAATTTCCACCTACTCTCCTTTTTTTATAATTGTAAAACTTTTTTATTTTCTTTCATCATTATCTTTAAATAAGCAAATATACATTATTAGAGTAGGAGGAAATCAGTAAGAAACTCATAGTCATGAGGTGGCATCTTTTCCTTGGAGGACGAAAACCCACATGTAAACATTGACTTAGATACAATGATACTGGCCCGGGTCGTGTCGCTGCGCAGTGCATGTTGCCGTTAGTTTTTCATTTCCCTTGCTTGTAGTCGCGTTGTAAAGTCATTTTTCTCAAACCAACTTCTCTCTCTGTGAATGAATCAGCTTGCATGTGCGTACATGTAAGAGCTTCTCACTCTCCTATTTTCACTGTTTCATTATTGATCAAGCTTTGAGGTGATCGTTCTTTCTCTCTCTTTCAACTCCAAACTCACTTGGTAAGCGTTTACTTGCTTTCTCTATGTTATGCTCTTCTTTTTTTCTTGGAATCAGAGAGCCCTTTCATATTTGAGTTCTCCTGTTTGCATCTTTTGTTACTGAGAGACGGTCTTTTTGAATTTACAAGTTTGTTGTTTTGTTTTGGTTTAGGTATTTGGGGTCTGTGGAACAAAGCCAATCATCCGGTCGAGCTCACAACGTGTGGCAAAGTTGAGGTTTGTGTTTACATGTTGGGAAGAAAAATGATATGAAACTTAGAATTTGCAATTTCTTTCTTGGTTGCTTTCTCTGTTTGATCAGGAACCAAATAATAAACAATAGAGGGTTCTGGGTAGGCAGAGAGATTTTTCCTGGGTGACTCTGGATAAATAGAGAATTCTTCTAGTTTTATTTCTGTACGTTGTTCTTTCTGGTTTTGATTTCCCATTAGTGAATTTTTGTAGCTTTTTAATTTATTTTGTTTGGTTTTTGAGAAGCAAGGACGTAAAGAAAAACTGAATAGACTTTGCATCTTATTCAGTAATGGGGAAATCTTAATTTATTCACAGTTTATGAAATACATAAGTCCCAAATATTGATTTCTATTATTTTTCCTTAATTTTTTTGGAAACCAAGCTGCATATGAGGATTAGTCAAATTGATCAATATACTAAGTAGAGTTTATGGCGTTTTCTTTTTTCCTAATTAATCATAAGTTGCTTTTGGTAGGTAGGGAAGAAATTGAGGTTGTTATTTGTTGCGTCTAGATTTGAAGATGGCTTATAGAAGGGGGTCTGATCAGCCACCTCAGAGGCGGATTCTGCGGACTCAGACTGCTGGAAATTTTGGAGAGCCAATGTTGGACAGTGAAGTGGTACCTTCTTCTCTAGTAGATATTGCTCCAATCCTACGTGTTGCAAATGAAGTTGAGGCTCAAAATCCAAGAGTCGCTTATCTCTGTGAGTTGCAATTTTGCATGGTTTTGTGTTGTTTATGTTTTAACTTCACATCTCTAGTCTGCTTGTGGTAAAGTACCATAATTGATCAATGAAAGCTTAGAAAACTGTCGGATTTAAATTAATCCAAAGTTACCCTTATAGTTGCAAACTTTTCATTATATGAAAGGAGTAGAGTGTAAACCTGAATACAGCAAGAAAAGTCAAGAAACAAAGGTAGTTAACGACATGCACAGAACTAGTTATTTAGTTGAACTGAATCAGTTCAAGATTTGGTTAAGCATTTAGCTTGTACTAACCTATATACCCCTTGTTGTACAGCTGGTTATCAATTATAGAAAATGGATGTAAACTGTATCACTCTGATCAGTTAGCTTGTGGCTCCAAATGTTGGATGTTCCCAAACGTAATGTGGCATTCAAATTATGCTGCTTGTGATAGGTGTTTCACTAATTTATTATGTCAATTGACATCTAAGTAGAACTTCCTAATCATATTACTTCACTTTACAAGCTCTCTTACTTTCTATGTCTAGGGGTGATTGGTGAAATTTTTCCATCTCGCTACATGTTTTCTCTTATTTTAGCTCAACACTTGCAAGTCTTGTGGTTCTGTACATGCTTGTAGTATTATCTCCATAATAATTCTTTCCTAAGATATTATACAAGTTATGGAATTCTACCCTATGTGTACTAACATACATTTGCTTTTAATCAATAGGATCTTTTGTTAGTTGGTAGTGCATTCAAAATTCAAGGAGAAGATACTGTGTAGTTGATTTGATTTGTTTTCTTTAATAATATCTTCCAGGATATCATTTTCCCTGTTCCAGACTCATTTTTATTTCAATTGTGTTCCCATCCAACTTCAGTTTACTTCAAATGCAATCTATGACCAAGACATTGTATTAATTAATCTTGTACTGTTTTTTTCTGAGTAGTGAACTATAGCTTTCTGTTTTTTTATATTCATAATCTAGTATGATACATATGTGCTGATGTTGATATCATAATATAATATCATGATCTTGGGTAAACTGATGGCATGATTTATGCACTCAATTGTGTCTGAAAATTCCAATGTGTACTATTGTTGATGCTTGAAGGTCGGTTCTATGCATTTGAGAAGGCCCACAGACTTGATCCTACATCTAGAGGACGTGGTGTTCGCCAATTTAAAACTGCACTTCTTCAACGTCTGGAAAGGGTATCCTACAATTTTAACTTATGGATGCACTCATTTATGTATTTATTTCTAAGTACTATTTCTATTCAGTGTTATGTCTAGAAAGAGTTAAGCTATGGTATCATTTTGTCCTCTTCTTTTTCCTGGATCCTATTACCATTCAATATTTTGTGTGTGTGTGTAAGGGCACATGTGCCAGTGCATTTCATACTATGCTTTTGTATGATGGTTTACCTTGAACGATGAAACCATTGAAATATTCATTGAGTGTTTTTAGCTGTTGATATTTGTTGGCCTAGACATCCTCAGTCCTCTTTTCCTTTTTCTTTCTTTCTTTTTTTTTTTTTTTCCTCCTGAAGGCTCCCTTTTGGATTGAATAGGGTAACCTACCATTTCTTTTTCTTTTCAGGAAAATGATTTAACCTTTAAAGGAAGGGCAAAGAGTGATGCCCGGGAAATGCAGAATTTTTATCAAGAATACTACAAAAAATATATTCAAGCTTTGCATGCTGATAAGGCTGATCGGTTTGTCCTCTATGAGTACTGATGTCAAGTTCAATGATATGATTGAAGGCTTGCTCTGTTACATATACTTTTCTTTTCCTTTTAATATTAAATTACTGTTCCTAACTCAGTGCCCGACTGACAAAGGCATATCAAACTGCCGCTGTCCTATTTGAGGTATTGAAGGCTGTAAATCAGACAGAGGCTGTTGATGTCGCTGATGAGGTGAAAAATTGGATATTGTTTACTTATAAGTCGTAGTATGATACACAAACTAGTATTTTAATTTTTACCTGTTTCTGTTAATGAAATATTTTTGTTTGAGGACCTACAAACTAATGATATCCCAACTGTAGATTTTGGAAGCCCACACAAAGGTTGCTGAAAAATCACAGATATATGTACCATACAATATTCTCCCTCTTGATCCTGATAGTGAAAATCAGGCTATAATGAGATATCCTGAGGTTCATTCAATTGTCTATTCTGGTTTATTTTTTTAAGTCCAGTTTTTAAGCTTGCACCTATATCGTTTGCTTATTTAATTTACAGATTCAAGCTTCTGTTGCTGCAATTCGAAATACTAGAGGCTTGCCATGGCCAAAGGGGCATGAAAAGAAAGCTGATGAGGACATTCTAGACTGGCTGCAGTCCATGTTTGGCTTCCAGGTGAAGTGAATGACTGAACTAATTGATTTCCACTACTTGGATTTTCATATTTAATCAGCAGGTCATGCTCTATTCATTAACGCGCAGAAGGATAATGTGGCAAATCAAAGGGAGCATTTGATTCTATTGTTTGCTAATGTGCACATAAGAAATTTTCCAAAGCCTGATCAACAACCAAAGGTTTTTAGTCTTGCATTCTGGCTTTTATTTTAACGTTCTGAGCTAGTATTGTTTTGCTGCTAATGATTTCCCACGTACCTATTTTCCATTTAGTTGGATGATCGTGCTCTGAAAGAAGTGATGAAGAGACTTTTCAAAAATTACAAAAGATGGTGCAAATATCTCGGTCGCAAAAGTAGCCTATGGTGAGGCTTCATATTTGAAAAGCAAGGAAGTCAGTTTCATATTAATATTCTCCTGGAAGTGCCAACTGTTAAGATTATTACTTTGTTGTAATCAATTTTAAAAAAGTGATGATACACTAGCTTTCTTTAACTCTGGCTGCTACTTGCCACTGATATAGCATGAATTAACTTTTGTGCTCTTTTATTTGGAACATATCATACTTTGGGCTGTTTTCAACTGGCAGGTTGCCTCCCATTCAGCAGGAAGTTCAGCAGAGACAATTACTGTACATGGGTTTATATCTTCTTATATGGGGAGAAGCTGCAAATTTGAGATTCATGCCAGAATGCCTTTGTTATATATATCACCATGTATGCATTAATATCTTTCTCCTCTTTTGTATTTGTTTTTACTTCACTACTTATACTTGATATATGCAATTCCTGAATGTACATTTTCACATACAATGACAATTATGTGTGATCATGTCGAGTTGGATAATTTATCAAAGGATGTGAATGTAGACCATGTTTTCTTCAAAATGATTGATTTTTCTAAGTTCACTCCAAATCACATGTTTGTTTTGCTTTATATATTTCTTGGGGTGTAAGATATTTTTGCAATTACTTTGATGCCTATGTAACATAAAACTAGCTACAATTTTAAAGAAAATCTTTATAAAAATCTAATAATAAAGGAGATAATATTTCTGCAATTTTTATGTGGGACTCTGATAACAGAATTGGATAACTAATTTCAGATTTCGTGAAGAAAATGTGTGGTAAGATAATCAAACAACTTTTTTATGTTTGTTAAATTAACTATTTTACCATCTGAAATAGTTTACTTTCGTTAATTGAATAAAACTGTGGCGTGTTAAAACAAATAAGCTTTGGGGAAGAGGCAAGTATAACTAATGCCTATGATGTGGATTATAGGCATTGGTTCTATAATTGAAATATTTATGCATTTTCCTTTCATGCTAAAACTAATGTGGATTACCAAAACTTTTACAGTTGTTAATCATCTATAGGATGAACTTTACCTAGTTGAGTACTTGAGTTGAGCATTAAAATAAGTTATTCTACTCCACTTTCTGTAGATGGCATTTGAGTTGTATGGTATGCTGGCTGGGACTGTTAGTTCACTGACAGGCGAACGCATACAGCCAGCCTATGGTGGTGAAGAAGAGGCTTTTTTAAAGAAAGTAGTTACTCCAATATATGATACAATTGCAAAGGTATTGAACTTAATTTTAGTTTTTATGATTCATGATAATCTTGTTTCGCTTGGCAGTCGACTGCTTCATATTTCTTTTAAATTCATATTTTGTTCCATAGGAAGCTAAAAGGAGTAAAGAAGGAAGATCAAAACATTCTCAATGGAGAAACTATGATGACTTGAATGAATACTTCTGGTATCGTGCATTTCTTTGTATAAAGTGCCTTTTCATGTGATAAGATTGAAGCTTATAATATTTGTTGGTGAAAAACTGCAGGTCTATTGATTGTTTTCGGTTAGGTTGGCCAATGCGTGCTGATGCTGATTTCTTTTGTCAGCCCATCGAAGAGTTTCATGGTGACAAAAATGAGGTGTTTCATAATTTGGTTATACACTTGTTATTTTATTTTTTATTTTTTTATATCCTTGTTAACTTTTTTTGTTTATCAAGTTCTATGATTTTCAAAATCATGGAATATTGTCCTCTCTTTATCGATTCACATGTCACATTTTGATAGGGATTAGTGTACTATACATGATTCATACGTGTGTTATTATAGTGATAGTCTAATAGGATTTAGGCTTCTACTTTTGAGAGTTGCCTCATGGCTCATGATTTCTCTGTGGAGTTATTTTCATAGTCAGGTGTACATTTGATGTTTTATGCACCAAGATATGTGCCTCTTCCATGTGATCTCCACTTATCAATGCATTTGGAGACAAGTTTCTCTTACACTTAGATGCGTTAGCATTATCTGACATTTGATTGGCCCAAATTTCTTGGAGAACTCTTCTTACTTATCTCAACTGTCTGTATATCTGATCAGTGCTGGATCACCATACACCTTTGTCATAGCTCTCTGGTTTCCTATCTTTGCTCAGAAACAGTTCATGGACCCATCATTTGGATGGTCATCTTGTCCTATAATTAAGCCAAATTAGTCCCAAATCAATATTCAATTTCAGTCACAAGAAGATCTTAAAGCAGGAGTCAGCTCTTTATACCAGCATTAACAAAGAAACTACCATACCAGTTGTTCAAGCTTTTTAGAATAAATAGTTAAATTGAATACTCATACCTTTCTATGAGAGGTAAAACAATTTTCATATTCTTTCATTCCTTATAAGACTTAAGATAAAAGCTCCTTTCAAAATATTTGGTTAAAAGGTAGGTTCGGAATATCATATTTTAGAAACATCTCTTCGAGGCTGATGTTGTGGCTGATAATTCCAAGCTTGGCAATTAAAATCTCTATTGGAGACTAGACCCTCTTAGTATGTTATAGTCATTCCAAGTACTTGTATTTTAAATCTTAGCTGGAATGTGAGAACAACTTCTCTCTCTCTTTGAACGACAATTTTAAGATTATGATGTGAATATTCTGAGCCTGCACATACTTGTTTTAGAATTAGCAGAATTGTTGAAGGGAACCTGCAGAAGAGGCTATTTGTTGTTGAGAGATTAGACCATGGTGTAACTCAAATTTCCATTCTAGAGATTAGTTCTTATTTTCTCAATTTTTTTTTTATGTAATTCTGTTCATGAGGATTCCTTGTCCTCTATTTTATCCTTCATATTGATTTCCTACCAATAAAAGATTGTTTCTTATCAAATAAATAAACAAATTCCCATGTCCTTTAAGGCCCAGTAAGATATATATAAAAAAAAGATGTGTAGTGAATGTAATAATTAACTCATTATGACTAATCACTTACAAAATCATGTAAACATTAATGAGAATAAGAGGAGAGAAGTTAAAGATGGTAACAAAGCTTCAACTCCGAAAATCCAATTATATGAGTCATTTACACCCATTGCAGTATTTGAGATTTTGTATTTCCAATTCTAAGAAATACATCACCTTCAGTGAACAAGCTAGAATGCTTTCATTCACTTGTTAATTTTACATGGTTAATGGAATAGGTCATTAAGATAGTTGTTCTTGTTTTCCATATTTCTCAATTCTAACAATATAGTATCCCTACTCTTACCTTTAAAAAACTGTATATGTAATAATAATGATGTATGTTTGCTTATAAATCTTCATTTCATAATTGTTAGTTTGACATAGTGGAATGGAAAATATTCCATTATTCGATTTCTGTTACTTAAGTTTAGTGATAAAATCAGCTATAAAGTTTTATTTCTTATGTATTCATCAAATATTAATCATATTTTCAATAGAAATGTTCAAACTTGCCACTGCTTTGATGGAAAGTAGGAGTTTCCTTGAATAAACAAAGTTTCTATTGACTTCTATAGAAAGACATTTGCTTCCATTATTTATATACTTCTTTTGGTTCAAAAGTACAACTTTTAATTGTGGAAGTTCATCTTATCCAGGAAAAGAAACCATATACTGGGGATCGATGGATTGGCAAGACCAACTTTGTTGAAATACGGTCATTTTCACATATCTTTCGGAGTTTTGATAGAATGTGGATATTTTTTATTTTGTGTTTACAGGTAATTTTTTTTATATGTTTTATATTATTTTTTTGTATATTTTGTTTTATAAATTATGTTGTGACACTCTTTGATCGATTTTAGGTAATGATCATAGTTGCTTGGAATGGTTCGGGGGACTTAACTTCCATATTTGATGGTGATGTTTTCATGAAAGTGCTTAGCGTCTTTATAACTGCTGCAATATTAAAGCTTGGACAAGGTACATATGAAAAACATTTATTGCCTACTTTGCTGCATTATTTATTTCTAGCCTCTCACATGTCTAGTCAAAATTGAAGCTTTCTCTATCTAGTACTAACCTCCTGTGTGAACGTGACCTCAATTTAAAACTTCTGCTTGGTAAAGTTTTGTTTGCATGTCTCTAATATGAATTTAGCTGTTTATTTGACCCTTATGGCTGGACAATCAATGGAGTGATAATTCTCTTGAAAAAAATAGTAACCAATGGAAGCCTCATATATAGGCTCATAGCGATAATTATCAATGGTTTCAAAAACTTAGCTATTAAGAAATGCAACCCAAACTTGCAGTGCACCTCATATATAGGCTCGCCATTGTCTTCGAATTAAATGGAAGCCTTACATATGTAGTAATGCAGAAATGGGAAATTGCTAGATATGTAAGCTACCCTAATCAAAACACAAGACTAACATGATTGACCATGTTAAGATACCAATCGTCTTAGAAGCTTAAGCTATTAGGATTCCAGAACAACCACATTTTAGAATTTTGAGTGATTAGATTTTAATGTAATCACATGTTTAAAATGGACGTTAGGATTTTTTAAGTCCTCGTCTGTTTTAACTGGATATAAATAATTTAGCTTGACAACTTAAGCTTTTATATTTGATGGTAACTTAACATAGTAACATATATACTGAAGTTTGTCCATTTGGTCTTGTGTGTGGATCTTAGTGACACTCATTTTTGTTAACTTATTGTGTTGCACATTGAATTTGTTTGTGCTTATTGTTTCGTGTTAATTGTGTATTATGAATAATGTTGTTTTGACATATGTAATTGGGTTCGCTTCTTAATGGCTTAAGCATTTGGGATTGATAGCAACTTAACATAGATAATTAATTAGTGTCCTATTAATAGATGCATGTGAAGAAACCTTTGGAGAAAATTAGTGTATTTTCTTATTAATACTATTCACTATTACAAAACATATAGCCTAGGATTTACAAATAAAAGAAAATAAAATTTAGCTCCTAATTTTGTGCAGTCTACATTTAGTCCGTATAATTACTCTCTAGACATGGAAACTAGTTACAAAATTACAACACTCCCCTTCATGCTAGTCAATAGATATTTTCGTTTCCCAGCTTGCTGTAATTGCTTGAAATGAGCAGCTTGCATGACCTTTGGTTAGTATATCTGCAAGTTGTCCTTCTGTTGATACTTAAGGTGTGCATATGAGACCACGTTCCAACTTTTCTTTGATAAAATGTTGATCTACTTCCACATGCTTTGTACAATCATGATCTACTCCCACATGCTTTGTGCAATCATGTTGAACTGGATTGTGAGCTATGTTGATGGCTGTTTTGTTAGAACAATATAATTTCTTGTCCCTTTCCATCTAATGCCAAGATCATCCAAAATGATTTTTAACCACAATGTGCCATAGCTCAAAATTCAGTTTCTTCACTTGACCAAGCAATTACAGACTGTTTCTTACCCCTCCAAGTGACCAAATTTCCTCATGGAAAAATACAATATCCTGAGGTCAACCTTTGATGAACCTGCCCAATCAACATCGATATATTTTTCTGAAGCAGCCCAAGCCGGTTTTCCAAACATGTCCCAACATTTTTCTGAAGCATGATAATTTCGACCACAATGAATGCAATGTCTATCTCCTCTACCATGGTCTCCCCATGGACCTCATCCTCTTCCACTAGCATTGCTACCACGACCTCAACCTCGACTAGAAGATATTGACCCTCTGTTTGGTAATGGTTTTGGTTTTTTCTCTTGGTCTTTTAGAATCTTCAAGACTACCAGCTACAGGACGATTAATGTTCAATTCTTCACTCATAGCCTTAAAAGTTCTATAGTATTCACTAAAAAGCTTCTCGTCTTGCTTCAAGCCAATTATGCTCTTATACAATTGATATGTACGAAAGAAAATTTATCTTGTGAATATGTTTCAAAAACAGCATCCTAAATTTCCATAGCGGTTTCATAAAATGTTATATGTGAAGAAACAGTTCTCATACTATTCCACATCAATGTCATTAACTTTAAAATCATCTTGATGCCACTTTGGTGGATCTTTCGCAAATGAGATAGCAATACGCTTTATCCAACATACACCTTGATTGCTTTAAAGTCTGATTGCAAGAAAGTGGCAACTAACACAAAAAAAAAAATTGCATCACTGTTCATGAGGGGACTACTCGTGTCCTAACTATTTATAGACATTGTTAAGTTACCACTAGTTCTAAAAGTTTAAGCTATGTATATCAAGGTACAAATTGAACAGCCCCTCTCACATGTGAGTCCACTTAAAAGAGAACCGAAGGGAGAAGAGAAACAAATTGTGGAACTTACACATGCACAGCCAATAATAAATGCAAATGGGGTTGCCAAGATTCGAACACGGGACCTCATACAAAACTAAAATTCAATATCATGTTAAGTTACTACTAGTCCCAAAAGCCTAAGTTATTAGGAACTGAGCCCAATTATATATATCAATTGACAAAAACTTTCAACAGGCATTGTTCACGAACACTATTCATATATCTTATTCAAGAGCACTGTTCACATTGGTTGTAATAAAGTGCAACAAAAAAAAAAGGGAGGATAGAGTAGTGATTTAGGGCTACTAGCCTATGGAGGCTAGGGTTTATTGCTCTGATATCATTTTTGGTAGAAATTATTGATCTGATACCATGCTGAAATAGAGAGAGAGAACAGAGAAGAAAAGAGTGTAATATTGAAGTAAAGAATCGTACCCACACTAGTATTATAGTTTAGAGACAAAATTACATAAATGAGACTAAGGTGCTAAATACAAAAATACCAATTAATACTTAACTTCTAACAATAGCATTCTTGAAAGAAGATGATTTTAACCAGTAATTACTAACACAGTATATAATACTCCCAGTAATTCATCATTTTGTCTGATAATGAAAAATAATTTGGTTTGGTTGAATTGATTCCAATTTTATGAGAAAGCATGGCTAGAATATAAAATTCTAGCCTAGATAAAAAGTTTCCAGAGGTTACTTTGGAATTTGGTTAGTAACACATAACAGGAAATTATGAGCAACTCAATTAACCATATTTTAAGACAACATATCTTCAGAGTTCATATTAAAAATAAAAATGGAAATTTTCTCCTTCTAAAGCTTTGTACTATGATTAATTGTGTTTCTTTCCATCTTTTGTAGCTATTCTTGATATAATTCTGAGCTGGAAAGCAAGGCGGACCATGTCATCCCATGTCCAGCTAAGATACATCTTGAAAGCTATTACAGCTGCATCATGGGTCATTATTTTACCAGTGACTTATGCATATAGTTGGAAAAATGCTACTGGTTTTGCACAGACCATCAAGGGTTGGTTTGGCAATGGCCCAACCTCATCTTCTATGTTCATCTTAGCTGTTGTCATTTACTTATCCCCAAACATGCTCTCAGCATTGCTGTTTCTGTTCCCATTTATTCGTCGGTATCTTGAAAGGTCAGACTACAAGATTGTGATGCTCATAATGTGGTGGTCTCAGGTACATGGATCCAAGTTATATCATTTTCTAATATGTTAATTGGTGATAAAATATATATATATATATATATATATATATATATATATATTTAATTGATAAGTGTTTCTAAATGCAGGCCCACAAAAATTTCCTTTTACATTTACATTTCAGTTAGGCTTGTAATAAAACAAAGGCCAATTTTAAAAACTATAAACGGGATACAATTTTTTGTGCTAACATTTTTCAAAAATAGAACGGACAATCTTACTAAAAGTATCGTTAGTACACATATCTTAGCTCTTATAATTTCTTATATTAGTTTTAGTTTATATTCAGAAAATGGGATGAAGTGAGATTGTGCGAATGAGCTTAGAAGCATCTTTACTTTCCTATATTTTTTAGCATGAGTACCACCTTATTTTTTGAATAACTTGCAGCCCCGTCTTTATGTTGGAAGGGGAATGCATGAGAGCTCAATTTCTCTTTTAAAGTAAGCTTTATAGATTTGGATTCATTTGTCAGAATGGCTTGAGCTATATTCAGTGTGCTTACTAAAAGTTATATAATTACTATTATTTACAGGTACACCATGTTTTGGGTTCTCCTGATAATAGCAAAATTAGCGTTCAGTTACTATGTTGAGGTACTTCTCTGATCCATCTTCTTAATTTTCCAATCCTTACAATATATAAATTGTGGTCGGAAAGTTATTATTTTGACCAAGTTGTCCTGAAATGATTTATTTGGGGAAAGTGAATGATTCCTGAATTTTTCATTGATGGTCCGAGGTGTAGAACCATCTGGGAATTGTCAAGAACCAGATCACCGTAATATTAACTATAACTGTTTTTGCCATTGATAATACCAACTTGAGTTTAGGAAGTGGCACATTAAATGCACAATAAATTATTTTGAGTCCCTTAATTTGTTAAGAAACCATCATAAGATGTGTAGGCCCCTCCACTAAGTAAATAGTAAGCAGGCCTTAGATATTCTGAATTAAATTACCAGAAATACGGGTCAATAGGAATTGATCATATGACCAGACAAACAACCATAGATATACGCCATTTTAAGTAGCAATCGACCTCAAAAGTTTAAGCTACATGAACTTGAATATGTGTATTGAGCTACTCCATTACACATTTTACAAATTTGTATATAAATTTCAGAGATTCATTTATAAATGCTATGGAGTAATGTACTCAACAGCCATTAATTTGTAAATAGGTGAAATGCTTGCCTCCTCCTTGTGTTTGATCGTTGAAATTCTGAAACTTTCACTGTGACATGCAACTGAATTTAGACACATTTATAATAGGTACTATCTTTCTGGTGAACATGCTTGGATTTTTACAATTATTGATGAGCTTTATTTTACCATCTTTAAAATTGTGTATTGTATTATCTTGATTTTAAATTGCATCTAAGAAGTTGGTTAGTATGAAATCTCAAATGTTCACTTAATTCTACTACATATATTAGAAACTCTAGCTATGCTGTTCTTGTTGCAAAGTAAATTCATACAAATCCTAAGAGCAAAATTTGATTAACTGTATGTTATGTTTGAAACGCCAAGCTTGAGCCCCAAAAATTTAGGTTATCAATTCATGAATATTTATGCTGTTATCACCAGCTATGAACCAATGATGCTTTAGATCTTAAAAGAATAAATGAACTGGAGAGAAAATTCCTTCACTTGGGAACTCCAAAGTGATTTATGTTTTAAGTGTTGATTCATTAACATATGTTTCAGTCTCTTTGGCAATAGTAGTTGAAGAATATTTTTACAGTCTTGGCTTAATAAGTTAGTTGAAACCAATGTAATGTAATTTGTTCTTGTTGCAGATTAGACCACTTGTGAATCCAACAAAAGCCATCATGAAAGTTCACATTATAAGATATCAATGGCATGAGTTCTTCCCTCGAGGTAAGAGTCTGAGTGAAATATATTATTACTTTCTTGTATCGTGGAAATTTATAATAATGCATCATTTTCCTTATGCAGCCAAGAATAACATTGGTGTGGTGATTGCACTCTGGTCTCCTATTATTCTTGTATGCTTATGTTCATCCCAATGTCGCACCTGTCAATTTCATTTTCTCACCTCCATTCACTTTTTACTTGAGCTTTTAATTCTAGTTATTGTCTGTAGGTCTACTTTATGGATATCCAAATTTGGTATGCTATCTTCTCCACGATATTTGGAGGTATATATGGTGCATTTCGCCGTCTTGGAGAGGTTGGTAGAGCTTCTCTATAAATCTTATCATCTTAGTTTTTTCTTCACTTTATCAAAGAAGGTGTTGCACTTTTAGTTTGATGAGGAAATCAAGTTTCAGACTTTAATGCATTATGTTATTCATCGTGATTCTATATGGTTGATGTTACTATTAGGAATGTGGTTTATTGGACAGTTGATAACAGTGCACTTCCATGATAAACATCTACATTTGTGGTCAACTTTGTCCGGGTTATGCAATAGCAAAAGAAAAGAGAATGACAGAAAAGAGAAAACCAGAGCTCTGATATCATGTTGAGTTACCATTAATTTCAAAAGCTCAAGTTATTAGGCCTTATGTCTGTCAATTTGGCAAAACTAGCAAAAGATAAATTGAGAGAACAGGTAGGAAGAATCATATCATCACTAAAAAGTCTATTAGAATGGTAATTTCAAGGTTTAAAACTGCACGAATCTGTATGATGAAGCTCTCAAACTTATTATTATTATGAATTTTAAAATTATTGATTAATGAGATACAAGGTACACTTATATACTTCTACCTAGAGCTATACAATTGCAAAGATATAAATAAGGTAATACAGCTAATGGAAAGATATAAATAAGGTAATAAAATATCATGTAGTATTCTGCCTAATAATTACCCGTTGAAGAAACTTGGGAAAAATTATTCTATGTTTCTCATTGATTTTATTCACAGTTACAAACTATATAGACTAGGATTTACACATAAAAGGAAACAAATAATCTAACTCCTAATTTTTTGCAATCTACAATTAATTCCTATAATTACTCTAAGCATGGAAACTAACAATAATTTTACAACACTCCCCCTCAAGCTAGTGAATAGATATTTTCCATTCCCAGCTTGCTTGTAATTGCTTGAAATGAGTAACTTGCAAGACCTTTGGTTAGTATATTTGCAAGTTGTCCTTCTGTCGATGCATGCATAGGGTGTGCATATTAGACCACTTCCCAACTTCTCTTTGATAAAATGTCGATCTACTTCCACATCATGTTGAACTGGATTATGAGCTGTTGATGGCTGGTTTGTTATCACAATATAATTTCATTGTCCCTTTCCATCTAATCCCAAGATCATCCAAAATAATCTTTAACCACAATAACTCACATATTCCACGTGCCACAGCTCGAAATACAGCTTCTCCACTTGAGTGAGCAACTATAGATTGTTTCTTTTGTCCACTTCTCACTTCTCAAAATTAGAAGAATTTGACTTTGGTGGATCTCCATTTGTGTATTCTGTTAACTTTGGTTGTGTTGCTCAACCTAGAACCACTAACTGATTATCCCTCTGTACTTTTCAGATCCGAACTCTTGTAATGCTAAGGTCTCGCTTCCGATCACTTCCAGGTGCTTTCAATGCTTGCTTAATTCCACTAGAAAAGCATGAGCAGAGGAAAAAGGGGCTGAAAGCAACTTTCTCTCGCAAATTTGATGAGGTTGGGATGCTGCTATTGTTCGAAATCAATGAAAATACAAAAATTGATAAAGACCACAAGTTGACATATAATGTTTTTTAGTTTTTCTGAGGTCATGTCCAAGTCTTAACAAATTTCTGGTTATTTCAGATCCTATCTAATAAAGAAAAGGAGGCATCAAAGTTTTCTCAGCTGTGGAATGAAATAGTCTGTAGTTTCAGAGAGGAGGATCTAATAAGTGATAGGTATATGAGGTTTCTGGATTAGAAACAAAAATATTTATAGTTTCCTTATTTTACTTATTAAACCTGGGCCCCATTTCAGATAGCTTTTCCATATGCTTTCAGATAGCAAAATTTTTTTATTTTTTAAATATATTAATTGATAGCTGCAACATTTCAGTTTTCTGGAAACTTTATATAAAAGGAGCTCTGCGACAAGTGTGGTTTTTTTTTTAAAGAGCTAGTGAGGAAATAAGAATTATGAAAAGTTTCATTGAGTTTAAATCAACTTCCCTTGTTTCCTTTAAGATGCTTTTAGGAGAAGTTAAATCCTACTAGCTTTTTATGTAAAAGCTTGGGGGGTTAAAGCACTTTTGATAAAATATTCAAATTGAACCTTAAGACCAATGCTCAACTTTTAAGAAAACATGCCGAAGGCTATCTGAATGATCTTAAATTAGAATTCTTATTTTTTACTTTTCAGGGAGAAGAACTTGTTGCTCGTTCCATACATGGCTGACCCAGATTTGAACCTCATTCAGTGGCCTCCTTTTTTACTTGCTAGCAAGGTGAGGTCTAGTACTCTTCAGTTAATTTCTTCAATTATTCCCACCTAGACCCATAAACATATAAACCCTGTCTTATTCTGTAGATCCCAATAGCGTTGGACATGGCAAAAGATAGCAATGAAAATGACCGTGAACTGAAAAAGAGAATGAGTACAGACACTTACATGCGATCTGCTGTTCGTGAGTGTTACCTTTCATTTAAAAATATTATCCACTTTTTGGTTCTCGGAGAACGTGAAAATCTGTGAGTTCACTCCTATCTGGAATATTTGTATCAAAAGAGAATGTAAATTTGTTTATTATGGGTTTCTGTTCTTTACGGTCCTGATTGTTTTTTGTCTCCAGGGTTATAAATGATATCTTCTCCAAAGTTGAAGAACACATAGAACAGGGCGATCTGATAACAGAATTTAATTTGAATGCTCTCCCAAGCCTCTATGAACAGTTTGTTACTCTAATAGAATACTTGGTAACCCATTTTGACAGAAAAACTTTCACATATTTGTGTTGAGTCAAAGTAACTGTTTGTAACCATACTAGTTTTTTATTATAGTTATCAAATAGGAATGAGGACAAAGATGAGGTTGTAATTGTCCTGCTCAATATGTTAGAGGTTGTGACCAGGGACATAATGGACAAGGATGAGATACCAAGGTGAAAAATTTTCAGCTATGTCGAGTATTATATATGTTAACAAATGTTTATTGTACTTTTCAATTAAAATAATTATTTTTCATTTCTTATTCTTTCTCTGGCAGCTTGCTGGATTCTAGCCATGGTGGATCATATAGAAAAGATGAGGGAATGACACCACTTGACAAACAGCATAAGTTGTTTGGTGAACTTAGATTTCCGGTGACCCCTCAAACCGAAGCTTGGAAAGAAAAAGTAAGTTTCATTTATAGTGTATTGTGAGTGTACAGTAGCTTGTAAGATACAAGTTTTAAGTCATATATAAGGTAGAGAGTTAGAGGGATACTTTGTGAATGTACAGAGGCTTATGATAGGTCATCTTATGTTGGTGCATTTATATGATGTAGAGAGGTAGCCCTTCATGGGGTATGTATTATTTATACTTGGTTTCTCACCATTCCCATAAATATTTCTGGTTTAACTCATCTCTGTTCATTTCTTCTCTCATTTCTAACAGAATGATGTAAAAACGTTCATATGTAGTAGTGTCAAATTATCCCTAATATGAGTTAATTGTTGTTACAGATAAGAAGGCTTCATCTGTTGCTCAAAGAGAAGGAGTCTGCTATGGATGTGCCGTCCAACTTGGAAGCTAGAAGGCGTATTTCTTTCTTCTCCAATTCGTTGTTTATGGACATGCCTCCTGCACCCAAAGTTCGAAATATGCTTTCCTTTTCGTAAGTTTTCTTCAATCTAAAATTGTTGATCTTGATTGTATTTTTCATTTCATGCATGACTTCTGCAGATATTTATGTATTAGGTGGTAAAATTATGCCGAGTGAGGTTCAAAATTCATAATTTACCTTTCTCTAAAGTACTTAATGTAATTGATTTATCTTATCCGTAGACTTAGCATGCCTAAGAATAATGTCACAGACGTCTTTCTCCTCATAGACATTCTTACCATTTTTATATTTATTATTATTATTATTTTGGGTGATTCTAATGAATTACTTGGAAATGTACTACTTGACAAGGTTATTATGTCATTTGCAGAGTTCTAACACCTTACTACAAGGAGGATGTATTATTCTCCATAGATCACCTTGAAAAGCAAAATGAAGATGGAGTCTCTATTCTTTTTTACTTGCAAAAGATCTTTCCAGGTTACCATTCTTTTGTTTGTTTTAATCCGTTGTTTTTCATATCTTGATAGCGTGTTTAGTGACTTGATCTGCTCATTTAAGATTTATGATTTATGATTTATTATAGATGAATGGACAAACTTTCTTGAACGGGTCAAATGTGAGAGTGCAGAAGAACTCAGGGAAAATGAAGAACTGGAAGAAGAACTTCGCCTATGGGCATCGTACAGAGGCCAGACACTGACAAAGACAGGTGTTATTTCTCTCTCCTCTGATGTGTAAGACTCATATTTGATTTTGTATATGGTCTTAATATGGTTTTGAATTTTACCTTTGCATCAACCCAATATATTCAACAATAAAGTACGGGGCATGATGTATTATCGAAAAGCTCTGGAACTTCAGGCCTTCCTGGATATGGCAAAGAATGAAGGTACAAAGCTTAGTTATAAACTGTGTAAATAAAATACCTTGCTTCATGTATTGTAGAATAAATTAATATTTTAAACTTTAATTCCTTTTATTTAGATCTAATGAAAGGTTACAAGGCTGCTGAATCAAACAGTATGGAACACTCAAAGGGAGAAAGGTCGTTATTGGCACAATGCCAAGCAGTAGCTGATATGAAATTCACATATGTTGTGTCATGTCAGCAATACGGCATTCACAAACGATCTGGTGATGCGCGTGCAAAAGACATTTTGAAACTTATGACAGCGTATGTGTCCAAATTTATTTTTGGATGTGTAATTGCTGCTGTTAGAAATTCATGGTTAGATCACCTATCTTTACATGTGGCAGGTACCCATCTCTTCGGGTAGCTTACATTGATGAGGTTGAAGAAACTAGTAAAGATAAATCTAGAAAGATGGTAAAAAAGGTTTATTATTCAGCTCTTGTGAAGGTGGCATCACCAACTAAGCCAAGTGATTCTTCTGAGCCAGTTCAAAGTTTAGATCAAGTAAGAATCTGTTGGGAAATTAAGCTGTCCTTAAATTGTGCTAATTTGTAAATTATGGAAACTTTAGATTTGTAATTTTTAGATTAGTTTATAGGATTAAATAGTTTTTTTTTTTTCTCTTAAGAATTTTGTATATATCTTGTAATCCTTTCTTGAAAATATACTTTTATATTTTTACAAATCTGTGTTCAGAATCTCAAGTACAAAATGGATGGTAGTAGTTAACATTTCATATTGGTTGTACGTCTATATAAAATAGAGGTCTTTTTAATCTTATGATGAGGAAGTGATTTGTATTTTTTATCCTTGTGATCTGGTTTCAAACGGAGGATTCTTTTTTAAATCTTAGATATTTATTTTATTTTACTTTATTTTATATTTTGGTTTATTTCTTTTACTTTGCCGTTCTTAGACTTATGATTGTTGTATGAGTTCCATTTTTTCCTTTTGATTATATGAGTTCCATTTTTTCCTTTTGATGCTTCCACTTGCTTCACACAGTAGACAAGAGTAAGTTTCCTCTTAACTCGTGTGCTGTTGTATGTGCTTGAGGAATTTTTAATTTTCTCGCAGCACCCAACCTGCAGTAATAATGCTGTGCAACTAATTGTATGGATCTCTTCTACAGGTTATCTATCGGATAAAGCTTCCTGGACCTGCAATTTTGGGTGAGGGGAAACCAGAAAATCAAAACCATGCCATCATTTTCACACGTGGCGAAGGCTTGCAAACAATAGATATGAATCAGGTTCCATACTAAATTATTTACATGTAAATGATGTATATTGGAAGCTTTCCATTTGCATAACCAGATTGTTAAAGTATCTTTTCAACAGGATAACTATTTAGAGGAAGCCTTCAAAATGAGGAATTTGTTGCAAGAATTCCTTATAAAACATGACGGTGTGAGATATCCTACAATACTTGGACTTAGGGAGCATATATTCACTGGCAGGTATTGCACTGGTATTATTAGATTGGTCTGGGGTTTAGGTTGCACTGCTGCCATTAAATTTATCTCCACATATATGAAATTTATGTTGCTAATTATCTTTTGTTATTTTGCACAGTGTCTCATCTCTTGCATGGTTTATGTCAAACCAGGAGACTAGTTTTGTTACTATTGCGCAAAGATTGTTGGCTAACCCTCTGAAGTAAGAATCTTTAAACTTTTTAATTTAAGAATATACATTTCATCAATTTGACCTATGATTTAGAAGACATTTCTGTTGAATATTAGGTATGTTGTAAACTGTTGCACCTGAGTGTGTTTTCTACTTGTTTGGGTGCTTGCAAGTTCAACCTTAAATTCACGAGGATTCTCTGCAATTTTATTTAGAAAACTATAGATGGTTGTACTTTAAAGATGATTTCACCTATATGTTTTCATGCAAACAAACAACTAAAATCTGACATCTTTACTTTATAGATATTATGTTATTTCTTACGAAAGCATGACCATGTCGTAGATTCTACATGTTGAAGCTTTAGTCTCTTCAACAGTCTTGGACATTTAGTCTCTTCAACATAGTATCACAGCCAAAGGTTTCCATTAATTAGTTAGTTATTCTGCACATGTAAGGCCCAGCTTCTGTCCTCTGTTAATGGGCGGGCCTACATGCGAGTGGAATTTAGAAACTACTATTATTGTTAGGTTGATATAGCCCACTTCTGAACAGCTTTAATCTTTTGGAGCAGCAGTATTCAACAAAACCCAACAATGTTGTTCAGATTTGTGTTTATTTGACATAATATCGATCTAAGTAGAGATTTCAATCGACAGGATTATTCTTAAGCTTGACCATTTTCCAGATACTTCAAGTCAAATATTTGAATGATATTTTAATTTTACAAGTTCTTGAAGAGTAATGTATATCCAATGTTTGAAACTGTAACATGATTTAGTAATTGGTTTTAGAAACCTACTGTTATATTACAAAGAAACATATGCTAAGAGCGGTGAGGTTAAGAATCACCAGCAACAACCTTTTAAACTTGTGTTCTGATCTTTTAGGTTTTTCTTCTTCTATCTCTTCTTTTTTGTGCAGGTTTTGCAAACATCACATTTATTTGCTTAAAAAAATTAAGTTTTGAATCCATAATTTTCTATGCTCTTTCAGAGTTCGGTTCCACTATGGTCATCCAGATGTCTTTGATAGACTGTTCCACCTTACTAGAGGGGGTGTTAGCAAAGCTTCTAAAGTCATCAATTTAAGCGAGGACATATTTGCAGGTATCATATTTGCTGTATAACTATTTTCTGTCCTTTATGAATATTTGATTTTGGCTTGATGATATATCATTATATTTATTACAATTGGCAGGTTTTAATTCTACATTACGTGAGGGAAATGTTACTCATCATGAATACATACAAGTTGGTAAAGGAAGGGATGTTGGGCTCAATCAGATCTCAATGTTCGAAGCAAAAATAGCTAATGGAAATGGTGAACTGACATTAAGTCGTGACATATATAGGCTTGGACATCGATTTGATTTTTTCCGAATGTTATCATGCTACGTTACCACAGTTGGCTTCTATTTCAGCACCTTGGTATGTATAGAAAGTACCATTTTGTACTTCGTTCAACAATTGATACTCAGTTAACTGTTTTAATTCTGGTTTGACAGCTGACTGTGCTCACAGTCTACGTGTTTCTCTATGGCCGCCTCTATCTTGTTCTTAGTGGACTTGAAGAAGGGTTGCGTAACCAACCAGCTATTCGGGACAATAAGCCTCTTCAAGTAGCTCTTGCATCTCAGTCTGTTGTGCAAATTGGACTTTTAATGGCCTTGCCTATGATTATGGAAATTGGTTTGGAAAGGGGTTTCCGTAATGCATTAACTGATTTTATTCTAATGCAATTACAGTTGGCCCCTGTATTTTTCACATTTTCTCTTGGAACAAAAACCCACTATTATGGAAGGACTCTGCTGCATGGAGGTGCTGAATATAGAGGAACAGGTCGTGGATTTGTGGTGTTCCATGCCAAATTTGCCGAGAACTATAGACTTTACTCGCGGAGCCATTTTGTCAAGGGCATTGAATTAATGATTTTGCTTTTAGTGTATCACATTTTTGGTCAATCATATAGAGGTGTAGTTGCATATGTCCTCATTACAGTATCGATATGGTTTATGATTGGCACATGGCTTTTTGCTCCTTTCCTCTTCAATCCATCAGGTTTTGAGTGGCAAAAGATTGTAGATGACTGGACAGATTGGAATAAATGGATAGGAAATCGTGGAGGGATCGGTGTATCTTCTGATAAGAGTTGGGAGTCCTGGTGGGAAAACGAACAAGAACATCTTCGTTACTCTGGGAAGCGTGGGATTATAGCTGAGATATTGTTAGCATTTCGCTTTTTTTTCTACCAGTATGGCCTTGTGTATCACCTGAACATTACAAAAAAAACCCAGAGTTTTCTGGTAATATACTTTTTTATGTGTTTCCTTGAACTTTCTCATATTCATCTGAACTAATATGTTAATATGTAAAATGATGAACCAGCGGTAACAGAAGTTTTTAACTTGCATTTTATATTGCATACAGGTTTACGGTGCGTCATGGCTTGTGATTATTCTAATTTTATTGCTGATGAAGGTGAGTGGGAAAAGTTTATTTTCTCCTAAAATTGAACTCAAAAGTGTTTTACATATGACTTAATTAGTAACAAGTTATTAGCACATTTCTTCTTCCTTGCACTGTGAAGATACGCACATTCAAAATTACCAGAAGCCAGATGGTCCTAAAAGAATGTTATTCTATTTAATTGCCTGTGCATTGAACATGAAATTGCTGCCGGTTTTATATGCTGGATGATATTAGTTTCGCGTCTGGAAGGCTCAACTGAAGCAATTTAGTGCCTCTTGTCTTGTGCAGGCTGTGTCCGTTGGAAGACGACGATTCAGTGCAAACTTTCAGCTGCTGTTTCGACTAATCAAGGGATTCATCTTCCTAACATTTTTGTCTATTTTCATTACCTTAATAGCACTCCCTGGTATGACTCTCAAGGATGTTTTAGTGTGCATTCTTGCATTCATGCCAACTGGATGGGGATTGCTTTTGGTCAGTAACTCTTATCATTTTATTTTCTTTATGAGGCTTCTACTTTCTATCGATAATCAAAAGACTGAAATTACTTCCTGCGGATTTGTTTTACTTATACTGATCCAACTTATGCTCATTTTTAGGTTTTCTTTGTTGGTTTTTCATTTGCTGATTCTTAGTTTTCGTGGTAATACTAATACAGATAGCACAAGCTTGCAAGCCTCTAATACAGAAAGCTGGGTTCTGGGCATCGATTCGAGCAGTTGCCCGTGGTTATGAAATAGTGATGGGGTTGCTTGTGTTTACCCCAGTTGCATTCTTGGCTTGGTTCCCTTTTGTTTCTGAATTCCAGACAAGAATGCTGTTCAACCAAGCATTCAGTAGAGGTTTGCAAATCTCACGTATTCTCGGTGGACAGCGTAAGGACCGCTCTTCCAACAATAAAGAGTAGATATATATATATATATATATATATATATAGTGATTGGTACTTGTGTTTGTGTATATATATGTATGCATAATCTAGCTGTTCTGTAAAACTCACACACAAATATATATATATATTTATATGTATGTATATATATATATATATATATATCTAGTTGTTTGCACATCCGTGCTTACAACTGCATCTAATTAAAAGAGGTTATTATTTGAAATGTTATCCATCCCGAGAGGAGAGCCATGAATTGATTCACAATTCCAAGTGAATAGACTTGATTAGGATCTGTCTAAATCCTTCACAAGAGGATCTAATAGCTGGTATGGACAAAGATTCGATGACCACTTTCTTAGCATGTTTACTTTACTGCTCGTGGATTTATAGGAATGAGGTAGTGTTTGGTGGAAAAAAGAATCTGTTGGAGTGTGTGATTCTATTGAATGAAAAGGTTATTGAGTTCCAGAAGGTTTTAAATTCGGAAGAGAAGGAAGGTGCGCAAATGATGGATCAATGGAGACCTCCCCCTAAGGATTGGTACAAGGTAAACATAGATGCCGCTTTCAAAAATGGGACAGCAGCCCTAGCAATGGTAATGAGAGATGAGAAATGAAGAGTGTTGCAAATACATTCTATGTTGACCACTGCCAATTCTCCTCTAGAAGCGGAATTCAAAGCTTTAGAGTGGGCAATGAAACTGGCTAGCGAGGAGAACTGGAACAAAGTTATTTGGTCTTCAGACTCACAGGTTGTAGTTAAGGATATCAATTATAACACGGAGGATGGCTCTTGGGACACTAGATATCTAGCCATCAGCTGCAGGAATTTTCTGAACAACAAAGACTGGAAGCTGGAGTGGAACGCTAACATAGTTGCAAATTGAATAGTCAAATTATCTCTCAACAGCAAAGTCAGTTTGTTTTGTAATAATTTTGATGTTTCTTATCCTGGTTGTCTTGTGATGTCTTGTGACATTGTGGGGAACATTTTAACTGATCAGCTCTATGCTGGTCTGGTGTAGTCCTCCTCTGGAGGGTCTCTTTTGTGCTTAATGCAATGTTTAATTCATTAAAAAAAAAAAATTCCAAGTGGATAGACCATAATTTAAGAATATAAATAACACTAGTATTAATGGTTTAATACACTAGTATCACCTGATTAAAATTTTTATTCCGGTTGGGGTCTGTAGTTTCAAATTTGATACAATTTAGGGACTGTGCTATTAGGGGTGGCAGAAACCGAGAGATAAGTAGCTAACCGCTAGTGAGTTAAAAATGAGATCATTTTTGTTTTTATTTCCTTGATGAAAATTATATTGTCCAGGAATTCCTCTGCCGACGATATTGAGATCCTCATAAAAAAAAATAAAAAAAAGAAAAAGAAAAATACAGGGGAGTTCACTATTCTCTCCTCATCCACCCTGCGTTGTCTCATCTCTCTTTCATCTTCTTCCGCCTCTGCCCACTTCTCCTTTACCCCCATCCAAGTTCACTTTCTCATTTGTTTTCTCTAAAAAAAAAAAAAAAGAACATATAATTTTCACCCAAAAAAAAAAGGTGTAATTTACCTTATATTTTTATTTTCTTTTAAAATATATACTACTTAAGCAAAAAACTAAAAAAATATATAATACTTAAGCAAACAACTAAATAATTATATGTTCAATTAATTTTTTTTTAAAAAATTAAAAAGGGTAAAATTAGGATTTTTTTGATAACATAATTATTTTTTATTTTTGTTTTTAATTTTTTTCGTTTAAATTATATATAATTTAATTAGTTTAAAGGTTGGTTAGAGTTTGTTAAATGTTAATTAGTTTAAAAAAGTGAAGGAAAATAAAAATAAATTTTTTTTTATTTTTACTTAATTAAATAAATAGTGTAATTAATATTTAACAATCTTCAATTAACTTTTAAACTAATTAAATTATATATAATTTTAAATTTTTTTTTTTTAAAAAAAAATAGCTTATTATAAAATACAATCTTAAAATTTAAAATTTAAAAGGTAGTTTAAGAATTTTTTTTTGAATGTCAGAGAAACACATGGGCCGGCCAGCACAACACAGATATAAGTGACCCAACTTTTAAATGGACCGACTTCAAACGGCACGGTCGTATAACTGGAAGTTTAAGAGTACGGGAGGTACATGAATATTTTTTTTAAACCCGGGTGCCTAGTTGAAATTAGGACGAATCTCAGGGTGTTCATGAAATTAACCCTTTTTTCCTGCGAAAATTTCGTGTTATTCAAAGCCCATTGTCGTTCCCTATTCACAAAAAAAAAAAACCAACTGTTGTTTCCTGCATCCATCAATTCAATGACAATGGGGGCTTTAGGGCACTAACTAGCACCTACATACGTCTATCTCCGCCCCCATTTTCTCTCGTCAAACCGGTTCTGGTGCGACATCGCTGACGGTGGCGCTTCCCTCTTTCCCGTACTCCTCACATCCATCAAGTATGAGTATCTCTTCCTTTTTCTCACTTTAATGATTGCTACAAATTTCAAAGATCCATTATTCTGTAGGAGTGGAATTCTGCTTTAGATTTTCCCCATTTATTGCTTTTAGGTTATCATTTGTCGTTTTGGTGTGTATTTGATTCTCATTTTTTAGGTTAGAATTTTTCTTTTGTACGGACTTAATGTGTTGCCATGGATATAATTCTTGAAAGGTTTTTTTAGGGAACAATAAGTAGTTTCTGAGTTACCAAGTGACTGCAAACAATCGCGTTTCTTTTATTTAGAACAGTGATGCTGATAATGGGTCTTTTGCATATTCTCAGCCTTGACTCATATTTATTAAGAATATTAATGCTCATGGCTCTCTCGGCGTCTGACCTGCCCACAATATACTCGTTGCTCGCCAACTCAATGAGTGGTGATGAAAGCATCCGAAAACCGGCAGAATTGGCACTTGCCCAGTGCGAGGCCAGACCTGGCTTCTGCTCATGTCTCATGGTATGCTTTTCTCTTCCTAAATAAACACACACAATGCTTTTTTGGGGTTTCTGTTGGTTCATTGATGCCTTTCCATTTTTTCAGATTGACAATTTGAGTGTGCACTGAGATGAGTATTGACTGATAATGCAGGAAGTTATAACTGCCAAGGATTTGATATCCCAGGTTGATGTTCGTTTATTGGCTTCGGTATATTTCAAGAATAGTATAAATCGCTATTGGCGGAACAGACGTGATTCATTGTATGATATTCTTCAACTTTTTTCTTTACCTCTTTTTCTTTTTTCATATAGCATTTCATCATTTCGAAAGTTACAAATGTATGAGGGGCAATATTAGTATTTTTCTCATTTGATTTCTATTAGAAGTGCTTTGTGGTTGCAATATTTTTTTATATACATTAACATGACTTTGTATTACTAAGGGTGATAATTATTGTGTGTGTATGCACATTTGTGGTTTAATAAATATATTTGGTTTTATAGTATAAATGTTAACATCACTTTTACATTAGAATTTAATGTGCAAATTTTGTTTTCAGGGGAATTAGCAATGAGGAGAAAGCTCATCTGAGACAAAAATTATTGTCACACTTGAGAGAAGAAAATTATCAGGTTCTTCATATAACTTTTTATTATTTTATTTCCTTATTTTCCCATCCTGAGGGGAGAGAGGAGGTGGAGTTGGCAACACATTTTGTATTTTGATGCTATAAGATGTGAACAACCACATGTATACATTAGTGGTGTTTAAGTTAGTGGTTTAGCATGTGCTTTCATCAGTTTAAAAATATGTAATATTTAGGAATTTTTGGTTCTACCATCAATATTCGAAGAATTAATTGAGATTTATCTTAGATCCAAAGTGTGAATCTTTTGGGTAGAAAATCTCAGACACAAGAACTTTTCATTGTCAATTGTAGCATTAAAAAGTAAAAGTAGAGTTAAGACACCACCAAAATATATGCCTTTTTCTCTAACTCTCGAAAATGCTACAGTTTCAAGCTGCCAATTTGGAGACTAACCCTATTCAGGCTGGGTTAATTAATTTTCGTTAGACAAATATTGCTTAATTCATTTTCATGATGAATTTATGTTGGGAAGGGTGTTTTCTATAATGGCGAATGCTATTTTTGGTTTTATTATTTTCTTTTCTTTTGTCATGTTTATGATCTTTTGCATATTTCTCATCCTCTTTTTATGTATGGAATGGTATTATAAATAAAGTTTTGGTTTCTTATACAAAAGAATTGTGCTTGTTTCTTCAAATATTCATTTGTTGAAAATGTTGATATATGTTGAACATGCTATCTCTCATTATCTGTGTTAATTTTCACCATGTACTTCTCCCCATGCTCATAATCATTAGCCTAATTCTTCTAGAAGTTACATTCTTTTTCACAGTTTTATTCCTTGAAATTCACTTAATTTTAGTAATGAAGATTTGCTAATTCCTGTTTCTCCTTCACCCCCCCTCCTCCTTCTAATTACAGATTGCTGTAATGTTGGCTGTGCTTATTTCAAAAATTGCTCGTATTGATTACCCCAAAGAATGGTACAGTTTTACTGTTACTTCTTTATTATATTGTTGAAAATTAACCTCTCTTTGAATTATGGGATAAATGTAAAGTGTGCTGCAATATTATTTTATTACCCTTTTATCTTTTCCTTTGAATGATAGATAAAGAATTTTATTCACAAAAAGAATTATGTGGTGAGGAACCATACGGCATATTAGGTTTGCCAGAAAACAAAAAGGCTGAACCATCTATATCCATGTTTCCCACTAACTCACAAATGAAATGCAAGGCAAATAATCGCACCCTGTGATCCAGAAAAGCAGGGATCTTAGAATTTTATGTTTAAGGCTCCAAAGGTGCATCTTATTACCCTTCTCCCATAAACCCCACAAAATGCATGATTAGCTCCAAATGTTGTGAGCCTATCCATGCACCAAATATCCTCTTCAGAAAAAGACAATACCCTGAACATAGCAAGGTATCGCCCAATTAAACTCAAGCAACAAGAAAGCTGTTGGTTAGATTGCCTTAGCCACCTATCAATGAAGAAAAAGGTGCTATAGCTTGTACAGAAACTAACCATATATAATTCCATCTTCTCAAATTGTCAACAGTGAAGATCCATCCCCAAGCTAACACCAAGCAAGAAACAGCAACTCTAGGTAGGAGCATTATTTGCTAATTAGCTTTTTCATGATTTGTCCTTCAGAGTTTCTCGAGGTTTTATAGAAGTTCTGACTAGAAAGAAATCTTTCCTTGACAAAAAGAGTCCATAGAATTAGAATGTAAAGATTGCTTCTAAAATGGCTCAAAGAGGGATGTTGCAGTATTGGTACTTCTTTCAAAATATTTTTTAATATTCTATGAAATAAGGAGTAGTTGGTAGGATTTTAAAAGGTTCTCGTTTCCCAAAATTGAGTTTACTTTAGAAAATGATGAGTTAGGAAGCGGTGATGGTGTATAAGTGAGAATTTGTGAAACTAAAAGTATAATAGGTTCAAAATAGCGAGTAGGGAAAAAAGTTGAAGCTGTTATGGGCTATGAATAAAGTGGCTGCAGATGGATGGTTCTGATTGAATGTTTAACAGTCCTAGAAATAAAAAAGTTGTTAATGCAGCTAACATTTTTTGCTGAATTTTCTGTACTTCTTTGAGGTTGCCATAGACAATTTGGGCATTGTGAGGTAGCTTGTAGTTCTAGATGTTTCTGATTGAATGGTTGACAGTCCAGAAATAAAAAGTTGCTAATGGAGCCAACATTTTTTGCTTAATTTTTATTATTTCTTTGAGGTTGACATAGACAATTTGGGCATTGTTGGGTTGGGTGGTGGATTAGGGAATGAGATTTCTCCCCCATGATGCTGATACATCTGTGGTGTTGGTAGATATTGTGACAATATCCTTTGTTGGTTGTTTTTGATGAAGAATTGCAGATGTAATCGAAAATTCTAGAAAATGTCAAAATTTCTGTGTTTAAGGTTATTTTATTAATCCATGGGAGGAAAAGAAGTTGAAGTCACTATTTGCTTTTGAATGGAGCTTTGGTTTTACTTTTCATTTTTAAATCTGGGACGGTATAAAGAAACAAATGATCCATGAACAGCACTTCTTGCACACATAATAAACCAATTGAGTGTCCGTGCAACTTATGAACTGTGCATTGCATTGTCTTTGATGAGTACTAGAATAATATTAAAATTTGCCAGCTATAGCCATTGACTATGCGTTTTTATTTTTTATTTTTTTGGTTATTTTGTTTGTAATTTGTTTTAGGCAATTGCATATTGATGGCTTTTAGTGCCATCTAAGACTAACAAAGGCGAAAGGCGACTACACAGACATATTTCTAACATGTAAATGTTGTAGAAACGAGGTGGATGCCCGTTGGTTGTCTAAGGGTATGTTTGGATTGAACTAGGGAAAGGAAAAGAAAGGATAAGAAAAGAAAGGAAAGGGAATAAAATGATAATATAATACTTGTTGTTTAGATGATTATTAATCTAAAGGAAAGGAATGGAAACAAAAGTAAAAAATCAATTAATGCAGTTTATATTGTTTTCAAAAATACCCTCTTATAAAATTTAATAAATTTTCTCAAACAATACTAATAAGGGTAACTTTGGATCATCAAAAAGTTTACCCTTTTCCTTTCCCTCCTTTCCCTCTCAATTTTGGGTGGAAATGAAAAGGACTAATTTAGGCAAAACAATTCCTTCCTTTTCCTTTTCTTTCCTTTCCTTTCTGCTCTCATTTTAACAATCCCAAAAAGGTAATCAAATCCTTTCGTTTCTTTTAAAAAATTTAAACTATTTTAAAAAATGATAACAAGATTGTTGATTTTGATTAATTCTTATCAAAATCTGGAAACTATTCTGTGTTGTTTTTCCTTTTATGCTGAGTTTGAACACATGCATCAAATATCTGCCATAGGTTAGCTTTTTTTTATTTTTTGTTTAGATGGTTTAGAACTATCTTTAAAATTATTTTAGCATTCATTAATATATTAACCTAATTTTTTCTTCAGGGCAGAGCTCTTTTCGGTTTTAGCACAACAACTTCAGTCAGCAGATGTTCTCTCTTCACACAGGATTTTTTTGACACTCTTCCGAACCTTGAAGGAATTGTCTACAAAACGTCTTGCGTCGGACCAAAGGAAGTTTGCTGAGGTATAGGTTACTGTATTCCCTACTCTCTTGTAGCTAACAAAAAACTCCTGCTTTTTTTCCCTCTCACCACCATGAAACTATTTAAGTGAGATGTTCTTTTTCTGAAGATGTCACTAGACCTGGTTCAAGCCTTAGAGGCTTGTTTTAGTGGCTTGAGTTGGGAACCAGTCATCATCTTGATCCATTCAATCCAGCTTGCATTACCCCCTTTAAAAGAAATAATGGTCCCATGTATTCAATAGCTTGTAAAGCATGATGAACCTTTTTTCTTACTGGGTGATGTTTGCATTATAGATATGAATGATGTATATCAAAAAGGAAACTTTTGATTTTGGAAATATATTGTTGGTAACAGAGAAAATTAAATTTTTGGGGAATCCATGGTGTTCAAATGTGGTTTTCCTCTTTGATTCCTCATTTTTATTCTGTCTTGACATTTGTCTATCAAGAAGTTTCCCTTATCATCTGCTTGATTATAGTTTGGAATTCACTTTGTTTCAGAAATCCCAATGATAGAGGGACTGATGAGCTTTCTTCTTTATTATCTGTCCTTGACTTGTTTTCTTTGAGCCATTTTTTTTTCATGATAGGAGGAATGGATTATTATTTGATTGGGGCATATAACTTGTAATGTTCCTTTAGACCTTTGACTGATGATTACATTTTAAAGTTTGCTCTAGCTATGATGAATTGGAAACCATTGTGCTTCACAAGGTGTAGGTGTTTGCTCTGGGTGTTGTTTGTGGTCAAATTAATATGATTATCCAAAAGGAAATTCAATAATCTTGTGTCCTCATTTTGTGTAATGTATAAGCTTCTAAGAAGGTGTCGGATGTTGACCATCTTTTTCTACATTGATTCTTGTAAGTTACAGAAAGAATGCCTGACTGTATATCAAGTGAAAATAGAATTGTAATACTTATAGTATTTAGCACTAATCACTTGAAGGCCTAACTCGCTTCTTTATTCATAGATTTTATTTGTTTTTATTTTCTTCGAATTTTTTTTGGGTAATATATTTTCTTCGGAATTGATTATTAAGAGAATGAAGAGTAATCATTCATGAGATGTAGCTTTTGTTTGTTTTATGCATCAATAGCTAAAAAATGATAAACGCTTATAAGTAGCTTTTCTACATGTTATCTGGCATTAACATGGTGGTTTAAATTTAGATTTGGTCATAAAATAAGAATTATATGATCCTAAATATTGTAAATGATTCAAATTTCAGGTTGCATAATCTGAATAAAATTGATTTTTTTTTTTGGGACAACAGGATGAAAAATTGAGATCGAATCATAGAATTGGTAAATTTGTAAAATTGAATGATATTGTATGAAATCTGTTTTGGCTTTTGCTGGTTTTTCCATCCAAAACAAAATCTGGTGAGAGAGATATGAGGTAGGAAGAAGAAAAAGTTCACAAAATTTATAGCTGATTTGCAGGTGTGCATTTGCTGGTAATCTAATGCCTCTAGTACTGTCTCTTCATCTAATGGGGGCCTTAGGGCTTTGATAAAAATCTCTCTCTCTCTCTGGTTGACATTCTAACTATATGCAGATATGCATCATTGATGCTCATGGTGGCATTCCTTTTCAGCCCCCTTTTATTTATTAGAACTCTGTTTCTCTCTCTATCTCTTTGTTCATCACCTTCATCCTCCTCTATTCTATTTTTTCCCCACTATTTTGCTACTGTGGTTTTTGTTGTTGATAATATACTATACAACTTAGAACTTTAGCAATGGCACTTCTAGAATTTTTTAATTTATAACTGTATATTTTTAGGTATTTTGTGTGATCCAATTTGAAAAGCTGCTTGCCAAAAGATTCTAAAATCCTGATTTTAACAGCCTTAGATGAGAGGAGTACGAGCCTTTTGCATCATTTTATTAGCAAGATATTTTTCCTTTCTACCTTTAGTTTTTCTATTATGCTGTAGATTTGTTACTTATTTTGGCAGTATATTTTTCTTTTTGTACTTTGTATTTCAATCTGATGAGAACCAACATGATAGTAGACTTCCTTTGGCAGATATCTTCCCATCTATTTGAATATAGCTGGCACCTTTGGCAGAGTGATATACAGACCATATTACATGCTTTCTCTACACTTCCCCAGAACATTAACTCAAATGCTTTAGAGAAGCAGCAGGATGAGCTTTGTCTGAAGTGTGAGCGATGGTTGTTGGGTTCAAAAATTATACGCCAATTAGTAATTTTTGGGTTTGCAAGTGATGCAAAAAGTGTGCAGGTAATTATTTATTGCTCCTATTTTGTTTTCTTTCCGTATTGTTTACTTGGTTTAAGATATTTTTTTGCAAAATTCTTTATCTTCTTAGTTTGGCAGTATAGAGTGGTTATTTTTTTTAATGACTAATGTATTATTTTCTTTTAGGAGGTCAGGCCAGTGAAGGAGATCTCTCCTTTGTTCTTGAATGCAATTCAGTCATTTCTTCCATACTGTGAGATATTGCTCTTTCTGTCTAATTTTTTAGTTTTAGAAAGTTAGTAGTTTTCTTTTATAATTAATTCAAGACTATGCATCTTTTGTTTCCTTGTTTGTAGATTTATATTATACATGCTTAAGTAGCAAGTAATTGATAATGGCAGAACTGCTGCCTCAAAATTACTTATACGAGCACAAGCAAATGAGCTATCGCTTTTCACTAATAAAAAGAAAATGCACTATTGCTTTCCTATACTACCTACTAGTTGTATCTGTTCTTTGGCTTTTAATTTTTGCTGATACAACTAATTATTTGAAGATATGATATCTTGGGATGTTAGATTAGTATCAATCAATTTCAATATGCTAATATTTTTGAGTTTGGAAATACAAATTAGGGGCTTTGTTAAGTGAGGTTTTATTTCTTGTAAATTTCCTAAATTACAGTTATCCCAAAGTTGTACAGGTTTCTCTTCTTTCTCTGTCTCCCTTCGGGTCACAGAAAAATTGCCATCATCCTTTACGTCTTCTGGGCTTTGACACTTGAAAGATGAGTTTTGTGACCTATGTTTATTAACTTTCTTTTTCTTTTGTTTTGGGGATAATTTTTGAGGAACTCTTTCTTAAGCTTGTAAATTAGTGTAAAAACGTTTTAATATCATGTTTGAATGGCTACCTATATGGCTAGCCCTCTATCCTCTACACATTTTTGGCCAACCATGGCCATGTGCTTATAGATTTTAAAAAACTGAGATTTGCAAAGATGAACTTCCATTCTGTTATACTTATTGACCTTCTGTAAAAAGGAAAAAATTGTGCTTCTTATTTTCGGTTTGGAAAGGAAACTCAAGCCATCTTTAAACTTATTTGTAAATTATTTTTTTTTTTGGTAAATAACTTATTTGTAAATTATGGTTGTAAATATTAGGCACGATAAGCTTTTCTGTTCTGTTAACCTTCTCTTGCAGATTCATCATTTCGGAATCGACATCCTAAATTTTGGGACTTCATAAAGAGTGCATGTACTAAACTGATGAAGGTTTTAGTTGCAATTCAAGGCAGACATCCATATTCATTTAGTGACAAATGTGTTCTTCCATCTGTCATGGTTTTTTGTTTAAAAAAATAACAGATCCTGAGCCGGATATATTATCTTTTGAGCAATTCATGATTCAATGTATGGTAATGGTGAAGTCCGTATTGGAATGTAAAGAATACAAGCCAAGTCTTACTGGTCGGGTTATAGATGAAAATGGGTTAACACTAGAGCAGATGAAGAAAAACATATCCAGTGTTGCTGGTAATGTCCTGACTTCTCTTATGCCTAGGGAACGTATAGTGTTCTTATGTGAGGTGTTGATAAGAAGGTAATGATACTCTGACCTCTGCTTCACTTTTGCATCTTTTTCTGGTTCTTTATTATTCAATTTTTGAGATGTAAAAGATGCTGTGTAAACATGATGAAAATTTGATAATTATGTAATTTGAATGCACTTTTCAAAATACTTCTTATTTATAATTTGCATTTTGGTCTCTCTAGTTTACTTTTTCAATATATAAGTTCTTCTCTGCATTGCTAAGGCATGGACTTTCAGACTTCCAGGGAGAGTCCTATGCATGTGAGTCTCGTGAGTTAGTGGCCTCTTATCCTTATAGCTGGGAAGCTACTATGATTGGAATGATCATAAAAACTGTCTAAGTGGTCTTTTTCCAATCTCTTGTAATTGACAATATGATTGAGGTCACCAATCAGTCTTATAGATCTGAACTTAATCATCGAGGAGAATCTATTATTTTTGTGGTTAATATCTGGTTGTTGGAGCTGGTGTCACATATAAATTAGTGATGAACATTAGACTGCACATGTAGAAATGAACTAGTTTTTCCATGCTTTCTGTTTGCATGCTGTTGTTGTTTTTCAATGCTTTGTCACAGGAGCTATGTAACTAAAGCACCATTTTCGATTTGTTTCATTCTTGTTACAAGGGATATAATGAAGAAAAGCTATATCTGAGTAATGTAAGATTTTATATTGATTGGGATATTATGAAGATTTGATTGGATTAAGTTTCCTATTTGGATTAGGGTTTCTTTATTATAAATAGGGATCTTTATAATCATAGTCTAGAAACTTGATTGTTGTTTATTATCAAATACAATTGTTTTCTTTGTGTGTGGTGTGTGTTTTCCGTTCTCTTTCTTGGTCCTGCATCAGCACGTTTTGCAGAAAAATTGTTTTTCCGATTATACTGTCAATTATTAATTCCACAGGTACTTTGTTCTAACTCCAAGTGATTTGGAGGAGTGGTATCAGAACCCTGAGGCTTTTCATCATGAGCAGGATATGGTCCAATGGACAGAAAAACTTAGACCATGTGCTGAAGCTTTATATATTGTTTTGTTTGAAAACCACAGCGAGGTAGGTAGATTACCTACCATCTATTACTTATGTTAAAATATTCAATGATTTAAACTAATGAAATATGTGCTTATGTGATGTTGATTATTTAATTTTAGCTTTTAGGTCCCATCGTGCTTTCTATCCTTCAAGATGCGACGAATGGTTGCCCAACTTTGGTGACTGAAATCACTCCAGGGTTGCTTCTTAAGGATGCTGCTTATGGTGCTGCTGCATATGTTTATTATGAGCTTTCTAATTACCTGAGCTTTAAAACTTGGTCCGTCCATTCCATACAATGCTTTCTATTTAGTCAATGCATGTCTTGTCTTAGCTTATAAAGATTCAGATGTTGTCAATTGTTTTAGCATCTATTGTTCTTTTTGAGAATTATTAGTTAACTAGATTTGGTATTCAGAGTTGTTGATATGAAACCTGGTTATTTTTGTTAAGTTACCATCAATTAAAATTGTTAAGTAGACTCAAGAAATATCAAACCAACATAACATATACTTTAACACTCCTCTTCCTGGGACTGTTCAATATCGGGATAAAAAGGTATTTGAACGTAGGACTTGACAATCTAGCTTTAATACTGGGTTTCCATCAACCCAGAATGTTAAGTTGTTAGGAAGGGGACTTGATTCATAGAGGCAATGCAACACATGCTTTAACATTTTCAAGCAATTACATATTATTACCGTTTGTTCTACTTTTATTTATTGTTAAAGTTATTAGTTTAATATTAAGTCTAAGGGTATATGTCTTTTCTTATTAGAGGGTAAAATTTATTTTATTATATTACATAACCTAAGTCCTATAAATACATGTGTGGTGGCTGTCATATTTGTTTGACAGCTATTTTCTACTCTGCTTGTATCAGAGCTTGGTTATGTATGAGGTCCTGTGTTTGGATCTCAACAACCCCATTTGCATTTATTCTTGGTTGTTGGGTGTGCATGTGTAAGGCCCACAATTTGGTAGTGGGCTTTTGGGAGATTGGTGTTGAAAGTATTTATGGCTTGATATGTATTGTTGGGCCTACTGCCTAACAGCTTAAGCTTTTGGGATTAGTGGCAGCTTAAAAATTATAATAATTATTGTTGTTATTATTAATTCTTTTTCCAATGGAAAGGGGGTTTTAGTGGTGGGGTAGTAGTTCAGAGGTTTTGTGCATGGATGCATGTATGATGTACCATATTGTACATTCTTTCTACAAATTTTAAGTAAATTGAATTTATGGAATTCAATAATTCTTTTTTTCCTGTGCTTAAATTTTAAGGACAACAATGGTGCATAGATTATTTTCCTTTTTTATTTACAATATTATTTATTTATTTCATAATTTAGTCTTGATCATGTTGAACACTTTGCTTATGACTCACTCCTAAACATTGTTCAAATAGCCAGAAAAACTTAAATGAGAAAAATGAGTTGAAATATAAAATCATGGTTGGATAATTTAATGCGGTTAAATAATATTTTTTGCAATATGAGGTTTTTATGAAAATAGGGATTGTATTGCTAGTGCGACAAAAAGAATGTTTCTTTGATGACTTGATGATGGTTCAAACTTTATATTTATTGCAGTTTTTATACCTGCTAGTGTGACAAAAAGAATGTTTCTTTGATGACTTGATGATGGTTCAAACTTTATATTTATTGCAGTTTTTATACCTGCTATAAGAGTTCATTATATTGCGATTCTGTTATTTTGACCAGCTTTCTTATATGTATTTAGAGGGAATATAGTGGATTCTGATACTGTTTCATTTTTCTTTCTGTAAGTCGTGATTTTCATTTTTGCATCACTGGGTTGCAGGTTTGATGGTGCATTGTCCCATGATCTCTCAAATGATCATCCAAATATGCGTATCATTCATCGAAAAGTTGCACTAATATTGGGGCAATGGGTGTCTGAGGTAACATAATCTTTTGGGCTGTGTAATACAAGCTGGATTTAATTTTATCTAGTTCTGTAAAGAGTGTTTCTGTGGTACATTTTGTGAAGTTTTTCCTCAATGTGGTGATAGGTGAGAGAGTAAAAGGTGCTGCAATTTTAACTTTTCTTGTTTGGGCATGATTGCTTGTCCATTCTAATCTAGAATCCCATTTGAAATGTCTACCTAGTGAGAAAACCAGGGTAATGGTTGAAAACTGGAATTTGGTAGAAAGAATGGATGATCTTAGTGTCTTACTGGAAAAAAATTATCTTCCATGTCAAAAATAGATGTGAGGTTCCGCTCTTTACATCTCTGACAAAGGGTGTAGACACAGCAACCCTTACTAGCTTTTTGATTTTTTTTGTTCTCTCTCTTACATTTAAGATGTTAGGTGGATGACAAAGTGTCATTATACTTTTGTTGATGCCACCATAAGCATTCATATCCTTCATATTGTTTTAGATGTTTTTCTAATTGCCTTAACTTAGTTTCTTTTGGAAAGAGGAAATGATATTAAATTGCGGGATTGGGGATATTAAATTGGGTTGGATAGTAATTTTCTTAGCTTTTACTTTTTTATTGTAATTCTGTACTTGAAGATTCCATGTCCTTGGTTTTATCCTTTGTTTTGATTTCCTATCAATAAAAAAATGTTTCTTATCATAAAAAAGTTGGGTTGGATACTCAAAACTAGGACCTCGCTCAGATAGGCAGTGGACTTACCACCATGCTGTCCTTCCACTGATGGAAACTTGCTTAACTTGATATATTGTGCTTTTGGCTGCTACTTCAGTACTGGAAAATAAATTCAACTTGGGGACATCAAAGTGGCAAAGCCACTTCCCTCAGACAAAAGTCCTGAGAGTTACCCCAACAAAATGCCAAAATAGAGGGAAAAAAAAAAGTGTACTGGAGTTCTTTGATGGCTGTTTAATGGGTAGTTTTTTTTTTCTTTCTCCCAATCTGATCCTTATCAATTTGCTATCTTATGATAAACAAATTCTAAGTCAGTATATCCAGTTATATATTAAAGTGAGTCTAGAATGAAATGGTTGTTTATGTTCTTGGCAGATCAAAGAAGACACCAAAAGACCAGTTTATTGTTCTTTGATCAAACTTCTCCAGGACAAAGACCTGTCTGTTAGTGTATGCTTAATAATCCCATTTTCTTACATGTCCTCTCTGTTATCTATTATTATTTTGGTTGTTGCATTGATATAGTGCCTCCAGTTGCATTACTAAGTGTATGCTTTTGTTATTTTAGTTGGCAGCCTGCAGGTCTTTGTGTTTGCATATTGAAGATGCAAATTTTTCAGAGAGAGAATTCATTGATCTTCTTCCTCTATGTTGGGAATCATGTTTTCAGTTGATTGAGGAAGTTCAAGAGTTTGACTCAAAGGTAAGTACAGCTGTTTCTTCATGATAAAACTACAACTGAATCAGAGATCTCTAATTATTGTATTTATAGATATTCCCTTTCTTAACATCTGCCATTTATTTCTCTATGATCAAGTCTAGCTAATGTGCCTCATTTCCTCTCCTTATTGCTCGTGTGTGTTAAATAGTACTGATTAGGAACCTGCTTTCAATGCTTATGAAATTGGCATGAGTAAAAGACTCATCTTTGATAGACTATGAGAGTCACTCACCAGATTTTTGCTTAAGAACAAACACAAGTGATCTGATTGGCTTCTTTGAAATATATGTTATCAACACTGATCAACAAACCCGTTCCTTAGACTCCCCCTGAGCAGCTAGCCTAGGTTGTTTCTCCATGTAAACTTGTTCATTAGGTTGCCAAGAAGGAAATCATTACAAAAATCTGATGGATGTTAACTTCCGAGGAAATGATAATCTGAACTGTCAAGGTAGTAAAGAATCTAAAGACCATTACACATCCCAGTCAAATCTAAATGAGAAACAAACAATAGTATGCATGCGATATGAGCAGTCAGCAATGCGAAAAACCTATGGCAGAGACAATCTTGATGATGCAGAAAATGTCTAGAACCAAGGACCAATACATTCCTTGACCAAAGTATATAGTAGTTCATAACCACAGAAACAGTGTATCACAACTAGAGCAGAAAGTCTTGATCCGCAGGTTGTTGAGAGTTAACTGCTAGTGGTTTTGGAGGAAAATTAGATAAAACATGTAGGTGGCAGAGAGCAGTCAGCAGACAATGCTCAGCAGATGGGCAGTAGGCAGCAGACAGCAGGTAGGCAGCTGTTGGGCAGTAGGGAGGTAGGCAGCTGTTAGGCAGTAGGGAGCTGACAGAAGTACTGAGTTGCACATCATTTGCGGTAGTGGACAGCAGTATATTACACTATTCTAGTCCGTTTTGATGACGATGAGAAAATCAAAGAGTCAAAGAAACAAATGATAGAGTTGGTGTTGTACGAGAAACAACAAAAAAACTTGTTGTTTGGCTTCTTGTACCAAAAAAAGGTGGACGAGAAAGAAAAGAATTTGTTTGGCTTCTTGTGCATGGTAAACTAAAGTACATGTGAAATGTTACAATGAAGAAGACCTTATGCTTGTTTTTTTTTTTTTTTGATGAATATAAAATGCAGTAAGCACAAAACAGAACCTCAAAGAGGTTTACACAGTCAGACCAATCCTCAGCTGGTCATGAGAGATAGCATCTCTAATACAATTCGGAAAACACACATTCGACATATTCCAAAAACAAAACAAAAGACAATTCTTAGAAGAAAGAGTAAACTTGATAAAAGACCTTATGCTTGTTTGTTTGTCCATGATGTGTAGAAAAAATTAATACTATGTTGGTCACTTATTGTTTTGTGATCTGGCTGCTAAGTTATGGTAGGTGGGAAATGCTGAGTATATTTGAGTGTATCCCCAAACTTGTTGACCTCTATTGATTAGTAGTTTTAAAGGTTTAACTGGTAGCAAAAGATGGCATGCTCTTTGGACTAGTCCAATATTGGCTCTGTTCTGCACATTGTGGTTGGAAATAAATGGAAGGCTTTTAGAAGACAAAAGTCAAAATGTGAGGACTGAGTATTATATCTAGTTTTGGATTATGGGCACCTACTTTGAAAGAGTTATAAGGATGTTCAGATGTCTCCCATTTTGTTTTTATTTTTTATTTTTAGTAATGAGATGCCTCCCATTTTCTTGAGTTGAAGGATGTTATCTTGTTTACTCTGCTTAGCTTTATTTTTATTTATTATTATTTTTTTTAAAACTGTTAGTTGGCGGTTTCTCATCCTATCTTTCTTAATATATTGCCTTTTATCATTAAAGTAAGTTTTGTTTCAGAAAAAAAGAAAACGAAAAAAAAGGTAGATGGGTAGATTGATGGGTGAAAGCAGAAGGTTGGGACATGGTAGCAGGTTTGTAGTGTTATGGAAGAGTGTAACTAGATTTAAGGGGTATGACCGAATAATCTAGCGTGGAGGCGACATCCATGAGCAGCAGCCAGTATACTGAGTTATTGTCCAATTTTTTAAAGCATACAGAAAACAACAAAAATACTAACTTGCAGTCTTGCATTAATAGAAGAATAGGAAATAGCAGGAGCATAGGTCTAACATAACTCCATTTACATAAACCACACACAGGTCTATATGAACTTTTTATTCTAACTGCAATTGCTATGGCACAGTTACATAGCAATTTCAATATAAAAATTTGTAGAAATGTGCAAGCATGAGAACTGTAGCATATGGGACTCCATTAATTATTTAGCGCTAGAAACCTCTTTTGAAGATGCTGCAAAGTAGGATTATTAGAGTGATAACTGATAACTGGGTCATTAAACTTGGAAAGGAAAAAGATAAAATTGCTAGTGCTGTTTGGATATTTAAAAAAATGGTTATGGGTTAGGTTAGATGTGACTAAAGGTAGGGATGGAGAATGAAATTAGGGTTTGTGGTAGCAGGATGACAACAGATCAGGTTGTAGGAGGATAGCTGCAAGAAATTACCCAAAAAGTTTCTAGGTTTGCAGAAAATAGACTAGTTGCAAAAAACAGGACGGTTATAGAAAACAATGGAGTTGCAGAAACCAGGCAGTGGCAGAAAAAATATCAAAAGCGTTGAGAAATGTAAAGCTTACATGTTTTATGATATGATCGGTGAAGTGAAAGTTACTAATGACTGGTAAAAGGCTTTCAAGACCAATTCACTTGAATGAGACAGAGGAGAGTGGAATTTCATTTATTGGGGGTGAAATACTGATATCTGCGAAGGAATGCTAAAAGCAAAGGCAGCTTGGTGCAGATGTAGATGGGATAGAAAGTAGGTATTAGAATTAGTATGCGGCAGAGTTGTTTCAGGGTGAGGATGTCCAGATTAATATAATGGGTATAGGAAATATGGCTGCGTATTTAGTTTCTGTGCTTTTGTAGAGAGAGAGAGAGAGGGACAGAGGAAGAGAGGGAGGGAGAGAGGGAGGGGGGAGGGAGGATTCGATCTGTATTCATTTTTGTTTCTGTGCATTTGTTGAGAGAGAGGGACAGAGAGAGGGAGAAATTGATCTTCATTACATTCTAGTTTCTGCTATTATGAGAGTGAGACTGAATTTGTGCTTTTGTACAGCAATCTGTAAGCCAACTTTTTGCGCTGACAATACATTCTGATTTTGCAAATGCAATTGTGATGATAATTTATCATCAGATATAGCTCTCATTTTTTTCTTATGTACCAAATAGTTCTTTTCTTCTCAATAAAGTTTTGGTTTTATCAGAGAAAAAGAAAAAATCTGTATCCCTGGCAGTTTTCTGGTGATCCACTAAATTCCTGTCATTCTTTCATTTATTCTCAGGTTCAGGTTTTGAATTTGATCTCTATTCTTATTGGACGTATCAATGAAGTCATCCCATTTGCAAGCAAGTTGGTGCAATTTTTTGAGAAGGTAATAGAGCAGCAGTTGTCATTCAGTTTTCTATTTTTCTAGCAGTAGAGCTGTCTTGTTCCTGTTTACATAAAGAGAAAAAAAAAAAAGAAAAAAAAAAGACGAGATAATTCAGATCTAGTTGCTATGTATGTTATCTATGTGAATGATAAGTGATCATTTTTCAGATCTAGTTGCTATGTATGTTATCTATGTGAATGATAAGTGATCATTTTTGTCAAACACTAAGAACAGATCTCTCATGAAGGATCAGATAGATATTGTGTAATACTTCAAGGGTGATGCTTCTTTTAAAAAATGTTTAGGTGCAAAGTACAATAGTAATTGGTGTCATTATCTCTAAAAACAACGAAGCTATCATCTTGTTAGATGGCCATACAAGGTAACCTCTAAGAAAACCTTACTTAAAGGGCATCTTAATTTATCTGGAACGTTAAAGGTAAATAAGAGAGAGAGGGGGTTGAGGTGGGGGGGAGGATGGAGAGGGAAGGAAGAAAGGCTAGAGAAAGAGATGGAGGGAGAGGGAGAGAGAGCATTAACCTGTCATATTAGCAGGAGCAGCATCTTCTAAGGTAACATGACCATTGAAAATAAACTTAAAAATTAAAAAATTGACCAGAGAGAAGGAAGTAGGATGTGACATTTTTGTTCATTCATCGTGCCATATAGTTGGTTGTTTTATACTGCTCCTTATAGCCAAAATTCTCTCACACATTTTTTCTCCCTTATTTCAAAAGTTTTGGGAGGAATCTTCTGGTGAAAGCCTTCTGCAGATTCAACTTCTTATTGCTTTCAAGAACTTTGTAGTTGCACTGGGCTATCAGTCTCCTATTTGCTACAACATATTATTACCCATTCTGCACAAAGGAATTGATATAAATAGCCCAGATCATCTTAATCTTCTAGAGGACAGCATGCTGGTTAGCCTATCATTCAATTTTATTTTTAATATATACAGTTAGCTTTCATTTCATATATTAAATTTTTCTGCATAATCATGCAGTTATGGGAAGCTACACTTTCTCACGCTCCATCAATGGTGTCTCAACTGTTAGCATACTTTCCTTGTCTAGTGGAGATCATGGAAAGAAGTTTTGATCACTTGCAGGTACATGTTGGATCAATGAACTTTATTATTTTTTATTGGTTATGATTGTACACATTACACTATGTTCAATATTCATGCAACTTGTGGTCCCTTCAATAAATGAAAAGTTCATTTTTTTTTATTTAACATGTTTAATCATTATGTGTGTGTGTTTCATTGTGAATTTGGGTCTCTCTCTTCAGTCTCATTTATTTGGATTTTGGGGTGAGGTCTTTGGGTCCATTTTAAATTTTTGGTTGTAATTAATTTCCTCCAAATGAATCACAGTTTGATATTTGTCTTCAAGCAAACAGAACATCTCCATTGGATGATTTGAGGATAAAAAGTTCGAAATTTTTTGACTCTCTGCATGGTTATGATTCTTTACAGGCTAGGTTGGGGGAATGTATGGGGGATATGAGAATTGTCAAGGATAAAAGAACCAAGTAGGATAAGCTATTTTAGAACTTGTAATGGCATTCAACAATGTGTATTAGACAACTAAAATATTTATCTCAGTGAAGCTTTTATCCTTTCACCTGAGAAAAACTTAAGCTTTAATCCCAAAAGTCAGGGTTACATTGGGTCCTTTCAGGAGAGAAAGAGAGGGAGGGAGAGAGAGAGAGAGAGATCACTGTCATCTTTGTGAATTCTTCTCTGCCACACTATCCTATCTAAACTCAGTTGCTCTACTGAATTTCTATATCTTCCCATGTCATTCTGGTTTGTAGCCCTTTCTGCTCTATTAACTCAAAAGTAATCAGTTTTTTTGTAGCAATGCATTCTTATTCTTTGCTTTTATCTGGTCAGAGATGATAAATTTTAGATACACCGAGGTGCACCTTCCTTTGCACCTTCCTTTTCCATGCTGGTGTTGCTACATTATCCTTTTAGCATGAATAATTTATATTATATTGTTTATTGCCACCTATTATTAATGATGGCATTACATCACCATCTAATACTGACAGATGTTGGCACCACGCCATCAGCTTTTTGTTATCAACACTATTTGTGATTTATATTATATGTCTTGTATGCTGCTTTGATATGCAGAGATTTGTTGATAACATCAGCTCCTAGTTGGAATCTTGCTAACTCTCATCTATTGTAATTTATTGTTTGCACATGTAAGACCTAAGTTCTGTCCCATTATTAGATGAGCCTACACATGAGGGAAGTTTTAAGTATTAAATATGTTGGCTTGATAGATGACTTTACATAGGGAAATGTGATTTTATTGCTGGCACATGCAGTGTAAACAGAAGAATTCCAGTTCTAATGTTGTAATTAAATTGGAATCTAGGGGTGATCCTCACCAAATGCAACATTTCCTTGTTTTCTAAAGTAAATTGAATAATTATCTTCCATGTATTTTGAGGGTAAAAGTGGTTTCCCCACTTTCCCCTCCCAAACTCGCCCATTCTTGTTTCTTCATCTTTACAATTGAGAAAGAGCTCCTTGAATAATAACATTTTCTAAGACATTAGTTTCTAATAAAACTTTTAAGGATAGACTATAGAACCATTGGGGTTAATGGTAATGATCCCTTACCCTATCACCCAAATTACCACTAAAATTTGTTTAATGTCATGCTGTAGAAGGATGTCCAATTTGAGAGCTGTGTTGCTTTTTTGCACCTATTCTAGTGATATAGTTAGGAGGTGGTGCACCAGAAACAAAATGAACATTATCATGGAACTTTGATATTTTTCTGGATGAATAGGTTTCACTTTTTGTCGTGTTTGTTACTTTTTTTCTACAAACTTGCTCCAAACGCTTCTGTATCTTTAATTCGATGTAGTACTATTATCTAGTCTGATTGCCCTGTTAGATGTATCTTTAATTATACTTCTTTGGTGGAATTGTATATGATGTTTTAGTCTCACTGTCTCAGTCCAAATCTTCTATTTCTTTGCATATGTATTTTATATTGTCTCGTCTTGTGCTTATTTGCAGGTTGCTGTCGGTATCATGGAGGATTACATTATTTTGGGTGGAATGGAATTTCTTAGTGTGCATGCTTCAAGGGTGGCTAAAATTTTGGATCTTATAGTTGGAAATGTCAATGATAGAGGGCTGCTTTCGACTTTTCCAGTCATTGATATTTTGATACAGGTACTTGTCAAACATTCAAGGGAAGTAGACAGTGAATTTATGGAACACTCTGTGGGACTGAACTTTGGAGAAGCTATGTGCTCGTGTGTTTAAAATCTTACTAGCTTAATTTACTGTTGTACAGTAAGTCATTCAGGCAGTCTGCAGCCTGTATAGTTCTTGTAACCTTTTCCTAATAGAGAATCTTTTCTGAACAAATATACAATGGGGTCACTCTGACCTTTTTGAATCTTCTAAAACAGACTCATCTGTGATGGAAAGAGTCTCTTCTATATAGTACCAGAATATACAGGTCTGTCTGAAATATTAATCGTAAATTTACCTTTAATTTCAGCTACATAAGTTGTTAGGAAGAGGGCCTAACCCTGTATCAAAAACACAACTATTCTCTCTCATGCATAGGTCTATCCAATAATGGAATAGAAAATGGGTCTTACCTCAATAGTTTAAGTTGTTAGGAAGTGGGTGCCTAACTACATATATTAACACAAACACGGCACTTTCCCCTTCACATGTTGGTACGATCAATGACAGAACAGGAATAAAAAGTGGCTCTGACCCTGGAATTTTAAGTTGTTAGGAAGTAGGCCTAATTCTCTTTTACTTATAACATTCTCATATTAGTCTCCTTCTATTGCACTTAAAGATAAAAGTTAGGAGTTGGTGAAATTGAAATCATTTAATTTTAAATGTATAAACATCAATGTGTAGTCTGATCAAATGAGGGGTTTCTTCATTGCTAAAGAAATACAATGCAATCACTATCTTTCCATGGCCTGTAAAAGTATTTTATAGTTAGTTTTAGGGTTTAGTGTCATCAATCATGATGGACCTTGATAAATAATTTTTGACGTTTCATTGTTATACTCTGCAGTGTTTCCCTATGGAGGTGCCCCCATTAATCAGCAGTACATTACAAGTAAGTGGTGTTATTTGCATGCTGAGATCTATGATATACTTGATCTAAAAATTATGTTCTGCGTTTTGCCCAAATATAATGCTGGTACCTCTTGATCATTGTTGCTAGAAATTAACTGTTATATGCTTGAGTGGAGGAGATGACCATGATCCTTCTAAGGCAGCTGTTAAAGCATCTTCAGCTGCTATATTAGCTAGGATTTTGGTTATGAATACCAGTTACCTTGCTCACTTGACCGCGGAACCTTCTCTATCATTGCTCCTTCAAAGTTCGGGTGTCCCTATTGCAGAAAATATACTTCTTTCTCTTGTTGACATTTGGCTTGACAAGGTTAGTAGTGCATGCATCCCCATGACATGGCTACTTCTAATAATTGTTGAAAGTTCATTTTTAAATATATTCTTATTGAATTTCTATCCTATGTCAGAAATAGAAGAGAAACACATTACTGACCTTATAATATGAAATAAAGGCTACAAGAGCAAATCTGGTTATGGGGTGCCTATTGCTTGTATTATTTGTCAATTATATATCAAGCTCTAATGTGCCATCATGGTTTTAGTGTCATATCAAATGAAGTAATTGAACTTGTTCTTCTCCTTATGTTGGTTCAATTGAGCCGTGTTCTTAGCCCAAGTGATAACTAGTAGCACTTCAATATTGCATAAATTCACATGCGGAATTACATTTTAAGTTCTTTACTTTTGGGAGTAGAGTTGTTGGTAGCTGTTTTAAGTTGCCTTTTTATTGATTACTAGTTTTATTTGGTACAGGCAGATAGTGTTTCCTCCATCCAAAGAAAGACATATGCCTTAGCCCTTTCTAGTAGAGTTGTTGGTAGCTGTTTTAAGTTGCCTTTTTATTGATTACTAGTTTTATTTGGTACAGGCAGATAGTGTTTCCTCCATCCAAAGAAAGACATATGCCTTAGCCCTTTCTTCGATTCTGAAATTAAGATTGCCTCAAGTTCTTGATAAACTTGATCAAATCTTGAGGTATGAGTTTGACAATGAATTTAATGCATCGTTTTCCATAGCGTCACATGATCTTCAAATTTGACATGATGTCTTTGAGTTGATGGCAGTGTGTGTACGAGTGAAATTCTAGGTGGCAACAATGACATAGTGGAAGAGGAGTCCAGGTTAGATCTGTTATTAATCTAGTATGATGTGTTAATCTAAGTGTAATTAAGGTAAATACTATTTTATTTTTTCATAATAAAATGGAAGTGGTGATAACATGAGCTGCAGCAGGTCTGATGGGGAGGACACCATTCTGAGTAAACAATTCCGAAGAAGACAGGTGAATACTTGGAATACTACCTTAGAATGCTGTGTATTCAGATGATTGTTATATGCATGTCTGGTAGCTATTTCTTAATGAATTTGTTATATGACTATCTCATTCTCTAGATCAAGCTTTCGGATCCTATCAAGAAATTGTCACTGGAGGCCTCAGTGAGAGAAAATCTTCGAACATGTTCTGCCCTTTATGGAGAATCTTTTAATTCAGCCATTGGAAGAATGCATCCCGCAGCATTGGCACAATTAAGGCAGGCGTTGAATATGCTTTAGCTTGGTTTGACACTAGATTGTTCTAATTAATTTGCAGTTGCATGTCCTCGCCATTCAAGTTTCGACTTTTCCATAATTTGCGAGAATATTGGGTAAGTCCTTCAATCTAACATACTATTATCGCCTCTATGTGGATCAAAGTCATAGGAAAATCTAGTGGACAGAGAAAACGAGAGAAATTAATTCCCTCATTGTGATATATTGTCTTTCCTCCGTAAAGCATGATTTAAGGTCAATGTATTTGATGTATGCTAAATTTTCATTAACTCCTTGTTTAAAGGAAAATTTGAACTTGGGTAAAATTTCATTAACTCCTCGTTTAAAAGGAAATTTTAACCTGTGGTCTGGATCAATAACTTGAACTAACAACTATCAAGCCTTGACACTCATTGGACATTAATTAAACACAGAAAAGGAGAGGGCAAACCAGGAAGATGTAGATTGTCTTCATATATAATAGGGAAAATACCTAAAAGCCCCCAAATTTTTTTTAACTGGCTATATAGATAAACTTCTGATGCTACAACCTCCACCTTTTTCATCAGCAGTTTTCTGATCAAGCCCAGCCCAAGAGCATGAACCCTTTGGTCACTCTCAGGTCTTCCTGGCCTGAGATTTTTTTCTATAAATATGTACATATATTTATCTTCTTCATCTAGTTTATAGTCAATATCTTTTTCAAATTGCTTGGAGAGTTTGATATCTCATCACAAAGTTTTATAAGACTTCCTTGTTCCTACCTTCTCAATTATATGATTTCCACTTTTCAAATTCACTTCATACAAGCCTTGTGTGATTATTTGTCTTTTCACTATTAAAATACTCTACATTCAGCCTTTCAGGTGACATGAGATAATAGTAATGCAATGAGGCACCAAATAACTCTACCAAATTTTGGATTATTGGCTTGCATTAGATCATTTATTTTTGCATGTGGGCCTCGTTGGTGTGTTAACTACTAGCATGCTACCTCATCATTTGGTAATAATAGAATGGACAAAACAGATGCTACATAAGGATATTTTTGTCATAAAAGATAAATTTTATATGTTTATTAGTGATAGATTGATGGTGCATTTGATATGTAACATCTCATCATGGTTTTAAGGGTTGTTATTTACTTAGTATAAGGGAGTTGGTACTGTTTGATAGTTTAAATGGATTTTATGTATTTCATCCTATATAAACTTTACTAGCTGAGAGGCTAATCATGCATTTAGCTGAATATTGTGTACGATCCATTCAATATGGGAGAAATATGTTGCTAATTACTTCTTAAGTTAATCATTGGTCTAAAGGTCTTTCCTCACGGGATGCAATACAATAAATTGATAGAAATGAGGGTTAGTATTATGAGAATACAAGACAATATACGCATCTAGGCCTTGATACCGTGTTAAGTTATCATCAAGACCAAAAGCTTAAGTTAGGAATGGAACTCAAGTATCAAGTACATATATTATGGTTTTACAACTGACAGAAACCGTGGCATGGTATTAGAGCCTAAATTGTCTAGTTGGTCTTGTGTTTTACCCTTGCAAACCATGTCATATCTATTAATTCATTGTTCTTCATGTGCAAGACCCAATTTGTCTTATTTTTTGACAAACTTACACATGAGAAGTGTTGATGAGTGCTGCTGTCCGTCACTGCTCTGATTTTTTGTACGGGTGCTGCACAGTATTTTTCAGTTATAACTATTCATTATGCAAGTTTAATATATATTTGCTGGGATCACAAACTTTTCCGTATCGATTAAAACATATCATGACTATATCCATACTATATAATCCTTTCTTGTACTCCTTTCAGTGTCCCATTGTTGTTCATGTAATTATATTGATTTTAGATTGTCAACCTACCAATGATTTGGAAACGTCTACTTTTTAGTACTCTGTTGTTCTGAATCAATCATATTGATCCTATTAGTTATATCCCAATCTTAAACACAAGTGCACGATGTTTATATATGCAAGCATTTACTGATTGAAACTTTTGTCTGGCCAGGTGATATTGAAGTTTGAACCTTCTGGATTTTGGTGGTTTTGACATTGGTTATGTTTCTCTATGGTTGTTTTGGCTGGGATTTTGCTTCGGATTTTGTCTTGAGTTTCACGTGTATATATGCCCCTTAGCCAACAACAAACTTTGTAAATAGTTTGTCAATCTTTTGTATACGAGGGGGAGGGAGGGAGGGGTGTTTGGATTTTATGGGTTTAAAGCATCTACCTTACATGAACCAAATGATACTGATAATTTTACAAAAAATGAGAGAAGGAAAAAGGCGTGCAATGTGGTTCATGATCAAGATTTTACTTCTCAATTTCTGATGTGCCTTGTTATTAGTCTTTTTTTGGACATGATGTGCCTTGTTATACCTGCCCAAGTTAACAGTTTGTTCAATTCCTCGAGGTTGGGTCTATCTTTGTTCTTTTCTAATATAAAATTATACTTGCATCTTTAGGCGCACCCCAAAATCCACGCTGCAAAGGTTGGAGAGATTGAAGTATATGTTCTTGAAAATTATACCCCTTGACAAAATTAGTTTGTAGCCTCTAACACAAAACCCTAAACCCAATTCCCTAAACCCAATTATAATACAACGGACAATGATAATAATGAGATATCATCAAGCTTATCTTACGCCTATCTCTTTACTTTGTCAAGCTTTTGCTTACCTAAAAAACAAACTTAGAGAAAAAAAGAATTTTTTGATACCATATAGCCAGATCAACTATTTTAGTGAAGAATTAAAATTTTAGTCTAAAGTTATCTTTATGTTTTTAAAATTATAAAATAAAAAAAATTAAAAGTTTGGCTGGTGATAGCCACGTTCGCATTGACCTACCGACCTCTCTCTTCTTCTATGGCCAAGCACCCTTCCTATTATTTTATCATGTATTATTATGGTTTTCTTGGTAAAACGGTTTTTTTCAATTAATTAATTTATATTTGAGTTATTAATTTTTAAATATTTTGGTTAGACAATACCTGGGTATTTGAATGTGGCTATGAAATGTGTTAGCTTAAATGAAATGACTTGGAATGCTTAAAAGAAGATATAATGCATGCTAGGTGTTTGAAAAAATAATTAAGCCAAGTTTGATTATTTTAATTTTGAGCCCAATTTAACTGAATTTGTATGTTGTTGATGAGTTTTGGTAAAATTTTATATGTTTCAATAAATGATTTAGTGAAGCTTGGTTGGTTGGTTATCTCAGCCCAATTAAATTTTAAAAAGTTTGCAAGGTGTTTGAAAAATACTTTAAAAAGAATCATTTTAAAACTCAAATGTTTTTATTTTTTTAGATGTTTATTCAAACTCAACGTGACCCATTTTATTATAACTAATGTATAAACTACTTAAATGTTAATTTTAAATAACCTATATATAGTAAGCTCATTGATTTGTTTTGTTTGTTTAAAAAAAACTCAACAATTTAAACAAGAAAAAAAGAATGTAATTAAAAAAACTCATCAATTTAACATTTCATAATATCAATAAACTACAAAACCAATTTTATCACAAATAAAAATCATAACACAAGCATCAAAAGTCTAACTCAAGCATGCAAATCATAAATATAAATAATGCAATTAAACATATTACAGTTATCCAAAATCAAATAAATAAAAATTTAAAATTAATACACCATCCAACTATTAAAATTAAACTTAAAAGCAACCAAACCATCCAAGTGTACCACAATCATTCATTCAAATGAACACATTCATTCAAATTTCCAGCTTTTGCATCTTCCACCCCATTTAAGCTGCTTTTCTATAACAAAGAAAAATTTAGAAAATAAAAGAATATTAATATATTATTAAGCATTGTATTTTATATTTAGTCTTTAGACAGTACAAAATTCTCAAAAACAAAAATTATCAAGAAGAATTACAAGACACACAACTTCATCATCCATATATGATATATTCCCACAATAAATTCCACAATTTTAGTTTATGCACTAGCTATAAAGGCCAAATGTGAGGTCAAACCTGAAAGTGTTTGAAAGAATGGTGAAAAGTGAACCACAATTTTAGTTTATGCCTCCAACAAGCCAAACCGAACAAAAACGGTGAAAGAAATGTCAAGGACCCTGCAGCAGTATAAAGAATGCAATCAATTATGATAAATAAACTCAAAATGAGTAACCAGTCACCACATAATGTATAAAGCAGTGGAACAACAATATTTAAAATCATATATTGTAACCAGGTTATTTAAAGAATTAAGTAAATTATTTCATTTAATCAAAATAGCATGAACAAACTCAAAAATCCATAACCAAGCAATACCCATAAAACCTCTAATCGCTTTAATAATTAATTTTGGAGTCTTTGATGCAAGCATGCACAATACCCAAGTTCACCATACCCAACACACTTAAAAAGAAACGATAGCAAATTCACATAATAAAAGCACTAAAATACAAAACACTAAAATACAAGAGAAAAGGGGAAAAGAAAAGGAGAGAATTAAATAATGCTAGGTGGTGCAAAGAAAGAAGAATTACGGTTCTTATCAATCTTGAAACAAAGCCATAAAAAGATTAAAAAGAATTAAAAGTAATGCAATTTACATACTTCAATTATAGAATAAAACTAAGTGTGACCCATCAAAGAACTAAAATACAAAAGAAAAAGGGAGAAGAAAAGGAGAGAATTAATTACCGTGAGTCATGGCCACAGAGGAGTCATCCTTATTATAGCTGCAGATTCTTCACCACCGCATAATCGCTTTTGCATCGAATTTAGTACCGTGTATAAAAAGCAAGATCTTTCTCTCTCGTAATTTCTACGGAACAAAAAATACATTACAAAGACAAAGAAAAGCGAAAGAGCGAGAGACTTATGTGCTTAATTAATAGCAGGAGAAACGTTCAAGAGAAGTACTTAAAGATTCCTTGTAGAGCCGACGCTTGAAGATTGAGAGAGCAAATATGATCGAATGGAGATGGACCTAACCGAGCAACGCATTGATCAAATGAAAAATCGGGAGAAGCGATGGCAACGATAGAGATGCTGTAATAGCTTAATTTTACGCAGCATGAGAAAGAGTAGAACGCGAGCTAAGCTAAGGAGTTTTCAGAGATAGGATTTTTCTTCGTGCAATTGCAAACCCTAATTTTTAGTTTTACTTTTCTAAACTATTTTAATTATTTTTCTATTTTATTTTTATAAATCAGCGGTGCGGGTTGGTGCAGTGCGGGTGTATACCATCGATCCACTAACCGCACCGACCCACTCATCCCTTACACCTCTTCTAACCGACTAAGCCCGTGAACTCCTCGCGAAATCCCCAACCTACCGAACGGTTGGTCGAGCTGGTTGAGTCAAGTTCAAGGGTAAAATGCCCGCCCCTACTTGGAATGCTTAAAAGAAGATATAATGCATGCTAGGTGTTTGAAAAAAATAATTCAGCCAAGTTTGATTATTTTAATTTTGAATTTGCTTATATTTTGATTTTAAGTTGTATGTTGTTGATGAGTTTTGGTGCAAAAATGCATGTTATATGTTTCAATAAATGATTTAGTGTAGCTTGGTTCGTTTGGTTTTGAATTTGCTCGAGTTATGAGTTGATTTTAAGTTAAGTTTGCAAGGTGTTTGAAAAAATACTTTAAAAAAGAATCTTGGTAGTTTAATTGCATATGTTTTTGCCTTGTTTATGTTTAGATCCGAAAGT